>CAXKWD010000013.1:14989731-17389731 GCA_964059195.1 Ectobius pallidus
CCTAGAAATGAAGTGATTGTGTTATGTGTGTATGTGAATGTGTAATTTTTCACCTTTCTATGTATAAAAGTCTATATTTATAGTTATTTTACGAGCAAACTTCGTTATTTTCGCTAATTTATGTGGAAAATTTGGTACTTATAATGAATTTATGTAAAAACGTAGAGCACGTACTTAAACATATAGCGTGAACATAAAATAGTTGATAATTTTATATGTAAAAAGTAATTTCAAAATGATATCCACTATGCTGTACAATATATAAAAGATGTATAGATTGTGGGATAAAGGTAAGAGATTGATGGACTCCGATGAATATCTTGATATAATATTTGAAATGTGTTGTATATTATGTGCAAGAACCTGTAGAAACTCATTTATAATTTTTATTTCTATTTCACATACATGAATGAAATGCAAAAACTGAACCCTTATCTACTAGAATATTATTACCATAGCGTTAAGGAAAAACATACAAAGAACTCTAAGAAAAGTTATGGAAGAATATCTTTCATAATGTTCTATACCAAACCTGAAGTAATAAAAGAGTACTTCTTAGGGATAGTTTGACTGTAGAAATGGAATACCTATATAGAACAAGCATATCCGAAAAATTAAAATGAAATATTGTGAAGACTAGCGGATACAATGACTTTAAATTTGAAACAATATTACAAATAACTATTAGGTGCTCTGTAAATTATGATAAAGATCTCGCAAAAAATTATATTTGTTTCAAGTGCATTTAAAATATGGGTCTAAGACATGTCGAGTTCAAAGGCATTTTAAGTAATGATGAGAACTTAAGCATATTATCTTTAACCGCTAAACTTGTGATGTATTATATAAAAAATGTATGTTAACTTGGTAATAATCCCATTTTGTTAGGATAATTAGGTAGGTTGTATGATAAAAAGAAAAAATTGATGGACTATTGTATAGGTTCAGTTAAACATCAGTGGAAAGCTGAGAAACTAATTCAAACATGATGGTGCAAACTAGGTAAAAATCTATGACATTTTGCATACTAAGGAGATGGTACCACATTATAAAAGAAATGCGTAAAGAACATCACTTTGAAGCAAAATGGAGATGATTAGGTGATCTGTAAATTATGATAAAGATCTCGTAAAAATATTACTTGTGTCAAGTGTTTATAAAATATGGGTCTAAGACTGGTTGAGTTCAAATGTATTTTAAGTAATGATGAGAACTTAGGCAATGACTTTAAATTTAAAACAATATTACCAATAACTATTAGGTGCCGCGAAACATGAACAGGTTATGAAATTTATGCGATATCTAAGTCTTATTTCCAAGTTTCATACATGAAGCAGATGTAAAACCTGAACCTCAACATTGTATTGATAACATAGCTATGGTAACTTATATCTAATTGAATATTATAATCAGGACGTTAGGGAAAAAGCATGCAAAATATAAATGCTTATTATGAAAATTATACGCGATATCTTTTTTCCTTAATGAAGGTGTATGGTATAGAGACTTGGATCCTGATATACTTTGCTGACTAATCAACACCTTCTCACGTGTACGTTTTGCGTTGTGAAACTTACTCTCTATATGCTAGAAGATGTATGTTATTTTCTTGACTCTGATATTTGCATAATCATTTGATACATAAAATATAATATGCATATTACCAGAAGCTAAGAAAAATATTTCACATATGATGTCACAAATTAGCTAAAATTCAATGATTATAATTAATTAAATAGATTTTTTAACTTTTTTGATATTTGATGACTTGATAAATAAATAATCATCTTGAAGGAAGGTTATGTAATGAGGGAGATGAATTTGGAATATAATTTAAGGATGTGACTGAACTTTTGTATACATTATGAGATGAAAAAATTCTGTTGAAGTTGTAACGAAAAAGATTTCTTTATAATACATATTTTACTTCTTACTCTACTGATGTTAAGATTTTGAATAAATAAATAAATAAATAAAGCATGTGATATAATATAGGAAAAGCAGAATGTGAAGAGTACCCCACTTGGATGTAAACGTAATTTAATTCTTAATGAGTACTGATATTTGATATTTATAAAGATAAATACTATAAATAAGTGTACACCGAAATTATTTCAAGTGGCAAAAAGGAAATGGGAAGAACAAATACATATGGATGGATGAGAAAAGACTGTATATTGTCGTTAGAGCTAATATCTACGCTGTGGATTTGTAGTGGGTATATACCAATCGTGAACGGATTTATCTGAATAAAAACCTTAAAACGGTATGTACTGACCTTTGTAAGGACTTCTGAAGATTCAGCTGTATAAAGAAATGGTAGCTCGTATTTGAAAAACCGTTGTGGTTACAACTTAGACCTTAATATTATCACCTAGTACCGACATGAAATATTGTAGAATGAGCGGTTGATACGAAGTAGGATGTGACCCTTTAAGGTTATATAGCTTGATTGTATAAATGAAATACCTATATAGAACGAACATAACCGAAAAATTAAAATGAAATATTGTGAAGACTATCGGATACAATGACTTTAAATTTAAAACAATATTACAAATAACTATTAGGTGCTCTGTAAATTATGATGAAGATCTCGTAAAAAATTATATTTGTATCAAGTACATTTAAAATATTGGTCTAAGACATGTCGAGTTCATAGGCAATGTTAGAACTGGTGTAGTACCACGTTATAGAACATGTAAAAACAATAAGCATATTATCTTTAACCGCTAAACTTGTGATGTATTATAGAAAAAATGTATGTTAACTTGGTGATAATCCCATTTTGTTAGGATAATTAGGTAGGTTGTATGATAAAAAGAAAAAATTGATGGAATATTGTGTAGGTTAAGTTAAAAAAATGGTGTAAAGTTAAGAAACTAATTCAAAACATGATGGTGTAAATTAGGTAAAAATCTATGACATTTGTATACTAATGAGAAGGTATCGTATTATAAAGAATAATGAATTAGTGCAAGAAATGTGTAAAGAGCAACACTCATGGAATGAAATATACAAACTTAGATCTGACAAAAATAAGGAAAAGCATAGTGTTAACAACCATATTTTAGAAACGAATACAATTAGTAAAGAAGATGCTATGAGCCAGATAATAATAAGAAGATAGTTAATTTTGGAGAAGGTTAAGAGAAGAAACAAAGATACCAATAAACACCGGAGATTATATTTGTATACATTCAGAAATTATGAATGTTTTAGAACATAATGAACATTTAAAAGCTCGTGGAGAAGCCGATATAGTGAGCAAGATAACGATGATTGATAGTGGATGATTAACAAATAGAAAATTCCCTAAATCTATGGAAAAAAGCTAAAATAATCTCAATATTATAACCTGGAAAAATATTTTTGCTCTATGATGTAAAATCTGTATGTTGGAGGACATTGAAGTTGTTACAATTTTGAGGGTAGAGAAAGCTTTGTGAGATTCTCACAACTGACTTCATCCAGTGGACTTAAGAGTAATTAGCAAAGTGGAAGAATATGTGGATTATTCAATGAAAATATATACGGATGGAAGCAAAAGTTAAAACTTAGTTGGATCTGAGGATGACATATTCATGGAAAAAGCTCTAACACAGACCACCTTGAAATTAAAATATAATTTGAATATAATAACGACTTTATAAAACATTAGTGGTAGACATTGAGGGTGTTTGGAGCCGCGCCACCGTTGTGGATCATAGTAAAAATTACTGGTGATCTTGTAAAATAAAAACATAAATTTAATTGAAAGTCTAAATATGGAAAAAATTGTAAGTTTTGAAAACTCGAACCTCTAGCTATTTTGAGTTTCTACTATTTGTAATAGGACTGTTACGTGATGTATAAAGTAAACAATTTGATCAAGTCCGTTTGTAGAACGGTGAATGAAAGCATCGTACATAAAAATAGGTAATGCATATTTAATCATCTAAACTCTAAAACTCCGTGGCGCTTCAAATGAATGTATTGCAACTTTCAACCTCGTATTTAAAAGCTAGCGGCCAAACATTATACGAGAAGTAGGTCTGTAGTGATGACGTTATGAAATAGCCTCACAACAGGATAAATATATTTTACACCAATGGAATGATTGCAGTTTAAAAAAATGCTGACTAGCCTCACGACTTGGTAAATATACGCTAAAGCTTATCAGCAGTTATTTGATATTTCGCGTTTCCTGCTTGTGAAAAAAGCTGAATATGCCTTTACTGACTTTGAATCGAACTCAGAACCACTCAGCGATGGAATATTACAAAATAAGTTCACTACCACTCTGCGATGAAATATTACAATATTCCGCAATAAAAATACTGTTGACTAATACTACATAAGACATGTGCTATGAATAGGATTTAATATTTAAAAGTACTGGCCTGCGACTTTATAATATGATAGAGTTGGGATTTAAAAGGAAGTCTCAATGAATGACGATGTAAGATAGCGATAAGCGTACAGCGTTATATTACCGCTGCATAGTAAGAGAGATAACATGTATGGAGGGCAAGCTGATAAAACTGTTAAGCAAGCAAATCTCTGCACGTACAATGCAATCCAACCATTGTTCTGCGTTGGTATAACACATAGTGTATCGGTCTTATAAAAACCTGTAATTATTAGCATAATATTATTCCATCATTATACTAGAGGTTTGAAGCTCATTACTGACCGGGGATCGAGCTCACTACCATTCAGCGTTGGATTATTACACTATAAGTTTTTAATATATCGCAATAAAAATAACATTGACTAATAATAATAATTGAATATGTAATACACAAGACATGGGTTATGTTTTTTACACTGACCCGCTAAGCCAGAGGCTGAGTAGACCTTAGGGATATTTTTTACTGAAATAGTCATCTTACAGAAAACCTATGTGTAGGAATATGACGTATTTACGCTTGGTGATCTATATGCTTCCATGCTAAAAAGACATAAAGATTAAAATCTGCTGTGACGTCATCAATCCTCCTGTCAATCCTCCTGTGACGTAAGCGACCCAATCCTCCTCTGACGTAAGCGATGACGTCATAAAACATTCCACTGTTGATGAAGGTCATAGCAATCCTCCTCTAATCCTCCTCTGACGTAAGCAATGCCGCCATCTTGTAAAACAATACCAATATATAAACTTTAAATTTCCCACCATCCGTCATTTGAAATAGGAACCGGAAACGTAGCCATTTTCATTATGAAATACCAAATTTTGAATTTCGCGCCGGAAACGTAACCAATTATATTATAAATTCCCAAATTTTAAATTTCGCGCTTCGTACGCCATTTGAAATAGGAACCGGAACCGCCGCCATTTGCAATAGGAACCGGAACCGACGCCATTTTGAATCACGTGGTTATAGCCACGCCCACTTGTGACGTCATAACCGCGCCACCCTCCCCTACCGGGCCACCTGTGGTGACGTCATAGCCGCGCCTCCCTCCCCTCCATGACGTCATAACCGCGCCGCCTTCCCCTACCGGGCCACCAATGACGTAATCCGTGACGTCATAGCCGCGCCACCCTCCCCTCCAGCGCCTCCTGTCATGTGACCCAATCCAACCAATCAGAATCCGTGACGTCATAGCCACGCCCACCTTCCCCTACAGCGCCACCTGTCACGTGACCCGTTTCCCCTACCGCGCCACCTGGGCCACCTGTGACGTAGGTGACAAAACCATACTACTGGCTCTATATTGGTAAATTTGGTTATTTTTTCTTTTATTGGATTAAGTTTATATATTCGTACTTAGACTTCACAAAAATTTAAAGGTGGAAGTCCAAATCTGCGAAAGACATTCGCCCTAATATCCATGATTTGAAATGCGAATATATATTTATTTTAAAGGTGTTGAGTCTTACTGTGCTATAATGAATATCTTCCAGATTACTTTATCGCTTACTTTATTACTTTACAGGACATTATTCAAAGTAAATGTGTGTCAGTTCGGTTCCAATCAATCTTAGTTAAAATTGTTGAACTAAGTATTTATCTTGAAATTACTGAAATATAATGTATTAGGTATGTAAATGTAAAAGTAATGAAGCACTAGATTGAAGGCAATATAAATTATTTTTTATTTATTTATGTAACCTGGCCGAGTTAAGGCCATAAGGACTTCTCTACCACTCAGCCAGTTAATTACCTGTGTAAAAATTTTAACCCACCAAGTTCTAGTGTTTAATATAATGTAACTAGAAGCGAAAGCGAAGTAACTTTAGATGTAGATTTGTTAATTTGTTATTAAGAGCGATTACAGGAGAAATAACTACCTGAAGGAATTAAATTAGAAACACACAATTTAATTAAAAATTCAGATATTATGTTGCAGTAATTTGTTAACAAGGGAACGCCTGCACAATATAGCGATTAACATTGCTAAGAAAAGATCTTCAGGTCTGGATTCGATCCCGGTACGTCGTCGGTTTTCTGAAAGAGGGTGGTTTGGAACATGGTCATTTCAGCCTTGTGAGAATAAATGAGAAGCTACATGACAAAGAAGAAGCAGATGTGGTCAAGAAAATCCTCGGAGTTGATATACTGACCGCATGCTCCTCTCCCTGCGTCTATCAATACATTCAGATGAAGGAACGGTCTATCCCACAAGGTAGGCCTATGTGGCGCCACGGAGTTTGTTTAGTTTAAATTGGTAATAAGCGAACTTGTGCACCTATAAATTAATAAAAATAATGCCTGTAAATTACATATCTTTATATGAAATTTTGTGTTAATAAAAAGTGAAACAGTAGTTCAATAACCAAATTTAATATATAAAACTAATGACATACGCCCGTTAATCATTGCCCATATATTACACAGAGACATTTTCCGAATAAGCCATAAGGTGATATGCCGGCTATTGGAGTTGTATAATATTATGGTACATAGCCTATTAATCACATTACAATATAATTAGTTTTATATTTACTTTTTGCAGCCATCGCTCCTAATTCAGTTATGGTCCAGTAGGCCTTCTTCTGTTCAACATACTTTCTCCTTGAGGCAGTCTCCTTATAGATTCATGCATTAGTAAGTGTTTAGATGCAATTCAACTAATACGTCACTTTGGCCGTCTTCAATCATACTTCTATTCCAAAGTCATGGATCGTTATAGGCCCTTTCAATCCGGCATTCGCATTTCCGGGTGGGGAAAACCCGAGAACCTCACTCAGATTGAGCAGAGGCGGGATTTGACCCCGCGATCTCCCGAATGTGAGTCCACGAAACTACCGTCCGGCACCTCGCTTGGTCTCTCCTTATGGAGAAAGACCAAATAAATAAATAAAATATGTATTGCTAACCTAAAAAACTCACAGGGACAAAATGTGACAGTTACCAGACTTATACTATTTATATTGTAACAAATCCCCCAGGTCGCCTCTTTTCCTTGTTGAGTTAACACTTGATTGTTGTAGACGATCATTTGTAGTTGGTTCGATAAAAAATTGTCCAACTCGGAAAGGATCTCCTGCAGTTGAGGAGGAAGAGAACAAAAAATAAATGAGGAATGAAAGTAATTAGGGAGACAAAAAGTGTGGAGTTCGTTACACGGTCAGATAAGGTTTGTGGCGACCTGACTGGTCGGTATATAGTCTTCTGTTTGCTTTTATAAAAAGTCAGTCATGAACCATGCTACTCTACGGATTTTGTTGTGAGAGTAACGTTTGCTCGAGTTTTTCCTGTAACCTCCCAACTCACAGTAGTTCATGTTTTATCAAATACTTAAAGGAAACAATGGCTTGTTGTAAAACGCAGAACAGGAAACTGTTGAAATGTTACGAAGCTCATCACGGTTACTGAACTGTATTTACATTGTTAAATATCCGCTTGGTAGTTGACTTTATTATAGTAATTACTACAATGTTATTCTGAAGATAATAATAAAAAATATAAGTAGTTCCTGGAAGAAGAATGTTGAATTGTAAAGGGAAAAGTAAATTCGTATTCACTTCAGTTTTGATATCATGTTAAATTCGCTATTCAGAAATATAATTATTTGTTGAAAACTCAAACGCTTCTTAAATATGTTTTAGACAGCTTAAATTAAAAGTAGAACTTGTAACAGAAGGCACATGAAGCAAAAGTATCACAATATTATCGCATTAGTGCTATAATCTCCATTGTAACCAACTTGGTTTGAAATACATGAAAAATACTCTTAAGTACGAATATGATATGATTAATTATTTATTAAGTAGACTTACTTACTTACTCAATAGCAACAGACAATTCCTCAGCAAGCTAAAGGAACATTATCTATTTTATGGAACCCGGAGGTTCAATGCCGCGCTTACCTGTGCCCGCCATTCAACCCTATTCTGTGCTAACTCGATCCAATCATCCCTCGCAAATCCTACATCCCTTAAATCTATCCTAATATTGTCCTCCCACCTATGTCTAGGTCTTCCAGGAGGTCTTTTCCCTTCGAGTCTCATAGTCATTACTTTTCAGATATGTCTTTCCTCCCCATGCGCGCAACATGTCCAGCCCATTTCATCCTCCGTGATTTAATTACACTTACTATATCTGGTGAAGAGTAAAGGTTATCAAGCTCGTCGTTATGCAGTTTTCTCCAGTTCCCATTTTCATTTTTCTTAGGCCCAAATATTTTCCTAAGCACCCTGTTATTAAGTATAAGTAGACTTAGTCTTAAAAAATTGAAAATATTAAAATTCATCACGCCTTTTTTAAATCTTGCTTTTCTCACGTTGGTCGCAAAAATCGTAATACTTTATGGTTAATAGCGTTTTCGATGTCCTATAGACATCTCAACTCTCCTCTTCGCTTTCATAAGCTCTTCCACCTAGGCGGTAATACAGCTTCACGAAATGAGCTATGTGTACCGGTATATGATTAAATTAACAAGTTTAAGTCCAGAAAGTGCATTGGGAAGTAAAAATGACGTCTTGTGTATTATTCCTCTTTTAAACTCCGGTCCTGCTACTTGCTTATGAAAGTACAACTCCGTATGAAACATCTTAATTTCAAGGCTGTCTGCTTCTTTATTTTTATTGCATGTTAAGTTTTCTGAAGAGACTTAAGAAGTTCTGTTCCTATCTCTTAAGAGAAGCTCCTTCCTTCCCGTTTTCTTCTTTTCCTTATCTCTAGAAAGACTCCAAAGCGAGTAACTCATAGCGAAGCCTCATCTCTTGTTTCATGGCCTGCGCAATGCGCAATATGCCCTGTCCACCTAGATTTCCTTTTACCACTTCTTTTATTCTTGTTTCACTTTCATTTATTACTTTCACGTCGCAGCCCAGAATATACACTCATAGTTGGATAGTGTAATATACAGGATGTTTCAAAAATACTTTTACAAACTTCGGGCATGGATTCCTTACACCAAAACTGTTTAACACATTGGTAATCTCATAACACGTCAACACACAAAACTCATTACAAATGCTCAAAATGATCTCCTTCTGCTTCTACATATGCAAGCACTCGTCGAAGTACATTTCGAGCCTTTGTTATGAATGAGTTTTGTGTGTTGACGTGTTATGAGTGTATCAATGTGTTGAACTGTTCCTAACGAGAAAACAAGGATTATGGGACATATGTTCATATTAACGTTTTTCCTTCTTTTGTTGTAAGGAACCCATGCCCGAAGTTTGGGAAAAGTATTTTTGAAACACTCTGTATATTTTATACTTACGGAGGCGATCACTGAATTAAACCTGAAAGAGTTAATCTTCAAGATTGCACCATTACAACTAGGGCTCGGAATTGATGAAATGCCATCTATTTCTAAGATTTTACAGAGATTGAAGGATGTAGCATAAATTTGTCTCGCCTCAAATTACCAAAATAGCGTACTTTTATTTTGTATTTTTTCGGCATTTTATTCTCTACTGGTTACATTTTAGGACATTTTCTGTCATGCATTCATTAATAAATAAAGCAAACAAAGCAATAATAATTGATAACATAAAAGTAATAATATAAAATACTTCAATCTTGTCCTTTATATACTATTATTTATTATTATACTACTGTATATTCCCTTTTTACTTCCTCTGCCCATACCATAGGTCTATAGGCAGAGGAAATATAGTTTTCGACCCCCAGATTAGAAGCTAAGTTTTAACATAAATACACGTTTTGACGTCCCCGATTATAAAAATACTATAGAAAGATGTCTGTGTGTGCTGTGAACAGCCTAGCTCCAGAACGGAAAATCGTATGAAAACAAAATTTTCTATTTGGGTTAGGTACCCGTATCTTCTGAGGATGTGACACGAGGATGGTGAAAACCTCTAAATTTTGAGGGGACTTTACACGAAACAAATTTCTTTTTCACTATTTTCTTGAAAACAGCTCCAACGATTTTGTTTAATTTTTACATATGGGGTACTTATATTAAGACCTAACATTTTTTAAACATTTTTTCGCAAAAAAATCTGAAAGGGTAGTTATAAGCCCCTGCTCTAAATACGCACTCATTGCAATATGGTCTCTTATTCTATATCAGCACATAAAGTGAGAAGAACGTGTTGGCTATGCTCAGAGTAAAGAAAGTTACGAAAGTGCATTAATTAGATTTATTTCGGTTCTGAATCCTTCGGGGATGCGATGCGATGTGGTAACGATCTCTTCAGTTTTACAACCAGTTTTTACATGAAGAGAATACCCTTATGCAGCTATTAGTAATAAATAATTTATTCTTAACTGTCTCTTTCGCACCCGAAGCAGTTTAGGAAAGAGCAATTACAATCCCAGAACACAAATAATATATAACCCAATTGATAAGGTTCCGGTAAGGTTGTGTGCAGCCACATTTTTTGTCCAAATGTGCAGCTCTCCACAGAGAACGACGAAACTTAAGTAAGGTATAAAAAACCTGAAAATGGTTGACAGATGGCATAAATGTTAGGGTTGTTGTTCTTGCCCCAAAAATTTTCAGATTTTCCTAACAGGAAGACAGTATGAAGCATAACAGAGTAAAGGTAGAATGTGGCATGCAGAAAGCGATTAAAGTATGATAATGATTCTTAAGGTGAAGATCTACATTTTGATAGTTATACAACACACGTCAATATTTCGTCTTCTGAAAATTAAGATGCAGTGAGCGTGACTTGGCATTATTTTGGAAAAATGTAGACGAATTTATTAATCTATGCTTATACCTACATTTCCTCCTTACAGAGCGAAAATTTGGATGTAACAGCAACTGTTCCTGCAAATTTTAATATAGTCTTATATTTAAAAATATTGTCTATTAATAACAAATAGTACATTACGCATAGGCCTGCTACTCAAATACTGTGATTTTCTAATTCCCCTCTGTGTCAGTCATGTGATGTACAGGTAGGGGGAAAAAAGCGGACCTACTAAAACATCTCAAGTTGCCGATATGAGCCACTGCGCATGCCTAGAACCAGATAGGCAAGCGCAATGGCTCATATCGGCAACTTAGATATTTTAATAGGTCCGCTTTTTCCCCCCCCCCCCTACCTGTACAGTCTGCTTAACATGCCAATTTATGTTGGCACAGGGAGAATTTCATCCATATTTATCTTCGGGATTGTATTGAATTTGAAACAATTTAGATACATTGTATGTACAGAATGCGTATTTCAGTATAAAATAATAGGTTTTTACTTCCATGAGAACATACGTTCTGAGGACCCTTCCTTAGCGTAGTTTTCCTTAAGTTATAGAACTATGCCCTACCATAGAGGCTATGGCCAGTAAGGCCCAGGTAAGCGGATGATGAAGAAAAGTTCCTTAACTCCTCAGCAGGGTCTCCACATTAGGTTGAAGATACTATTCTCCAAGACGGGAACTATTTTTTGCGCAAAGTAAGGCGATGGTGCCAGTAGATGATGTAAGTCACAGGAGAGTGGGGCATCTCTAGTACATGGACACATCATTCGGTACAGTGTGATGTTCGGTTATACGAATAAAGGCGTAGAGATTTAATTATGAGACAACGGCTATGCAGAATGGATACGACAATATGTCAAAATAGTCATTTTCCAAGGGAAAAATGACAGAGCATACCGCTGGCGTGGTCTTGTGGTTAGCGTCGCTGACTACAGATCCGTCGGCCCGGGTTCGTTCCTCGGTACTCCTCGGATTTTTCTGAGGTAGGCAGGTTTGGTAGGAGTGCACTCAGCCTCGTGATTCAAATTAAGGAGCTACTTGATAGAGAAATAGCGGCTCCGGTCATGGAAACCACCATTAACGGCCGTGGGTGTCGGCATGCTGACCACATGCCCCCAATCCTGCCGTCTGCCTATGGTAGATGACGCAGCGGTCGGGTGGTAGGGCTTATCCCTTCTGGGATGTTAGCGCCACGGAGTTGAGTTAAGTTAAGTTATACCACAAGAAGCCTATAGATGCTTTGGGGAACAATGCCAATCCATAGCGAACTTACGTGATCATGGTTGTGTGTGCTTTCATGCTTCCAACTCCCACAATACATAAGAGTGGCACGATGCAGTCGCGTATATATGTTTATGGGTGTCATTGCTTCGCTAAGCTATATCTAGTGCCCATAATCTGCAATACACATGCATTGCATACCCTGGCCTTTCATTTGAATATTTTAACATTTTAAAATGGTCCTACATTTTCAAAAGGAAAATATTTGCAATGATTTAGGCTCTGCCTCTTCCTAGTAAATTAACCAATTCAGACCTGTCGTACAGAGCCTTTGTTTGGATGCGTGTCTTGGCAGCTGGAAGCACGTTGTTTTCCGGCTGAGTTGGATATTCAAAAGCATAGATTTCTCCTTCAAATTACATCCATGCAATAACCACGTCCCACCTGCGTCATAGAAGATGTTGAAAATGATGTCCTTGTGCCGCCACACATTTTTCATACATTTTTAGTAAATGTGGATTTACACTCATTAATTCTTCTTCGTAAATTGCATCAATCTTTTTTATGTTGCATTTCAATTATTTCAACGTATGGGGGATATTCCGATACACCTTATTTTTTACGGTCTACAGTATGTGATTTCAATTTAAAAGCGACTTAAAAATATACATGATACTAGTGAAATAATGTTGATTCTCCAACTTATAAACAAAACAATTCACAAAATTTCGAATATACTATATTCGCATTTCACTTTCACGTACTTGAGTTTAATTTGGAAATTAATTTTTTGCTAGGAGTTAAGTTTTGAGGAAAAGTTTTAGCATTACGTTATATCATAGAAAAACACGAATTTCACCGTTTTTAATATAGAATTTTTTATGTAATTCCTTCTAGGGACGTCCAGAATAACAACAACACTTTTCATTAGTACCACCAATACACTCTTTGACAGGGCTTTTAAAACAAATTGCCATCAAGACTGTAATTCTGGAAGTGAGAACTGCAGTCTGGCATAATTTAAGCCAGATTTTTTTGCGTACATACACGTCTCTCACTACTCTCTCTCCCTCTCTTTCACTCTCTCACTCTCTCTGATGGAATTGAGCTGAAGAACTGTAGGCAATGGAGATGGTAAGACGTGGGTTAAAATAACAAGCCCTCAGGTTTGATACAACATACGCACCTGTTCCATCTATGTGTGGAATCGACAAAAGAGAATGAGGGTAGAAGACCCGAGAAGAGAGAGTGAGAGAAAAACAGGGAATGGTTAATTTCTACCATCATTTTAGCAGGAATTCTACAGTATATATCCTGCTAAATACGGACACTTCCAACTGTATGGCGAGGGGTTTGATACCTCAGACATTTACACTATTAATAATAATAATAATAATAATAATAATAAGTTAATAATAATAATAATAATAATAATAATAATAATAATAACAATAATAATAATCCTTAATCAGTAATCACCAAAGGGATACAACATCCATGGGTTCGTCATCATGCTTGTAGGCTATCTAGGAGATACCAACCACATAATCATAAATACATTCACACACACAAAAGTCTTGATTTTACTACAATTTGTCAACCATTAGTGGTAGGCTTAAAAGCTAGGAGTAATAAATAGTAAGAAAAAGTAATTAAAAATGTAATATACAGCTCAAGTCATTTAGTAAGTATTTCCTTATAACTATAGCCCTAATTGCCATGGTACGCGTGAAATTCATTACTGCGAGACTGCTTTTATACAAGATATTACACAAATACTGATAGTCTATTGCAGTGTGTTTGTTCCTTTTTATGGCTATCAATGCATTTCATAATAGAGAACATCCTATTGATCATGTTGCTGAGTTCTATAGCCTCAAACGATTCTAGACACAAATACACACATACACACCGGCATGTTATCGAAAAAAGTATTTTTTTTATTTAAGAGACCTCAAGAGTGTACGCTTGTTAAAATCTCAACTTCTATTCTGGGGGTCAAAAACAATATTTTCCCGACCTATAGTTCTTTTGGTACGGGCAGAAGAAGTATAAAGGGAATGTACAGTAGTATAATAATAAATAATACAAAGGTCAATATTTAAGTATTTTATATTATTATTGTACTTTTATTATTATTTATTATTATGGTAATGTTTACTATATTTATTAATGAATGCCTCATAGCTAAGTTACTATGAGATCGCTTTGCCCTTAGTGTTGGGAAAGTCCATCCTGAAAACAAAATAGGGAAAATGCAACGAAAGAATGAAAATTTCCGAAAAAAATGACCAATAGAGATTAAAATGCCGAAAAGTGCAAAAAATTCAAAATAAAAATAGCTAGTTTTGTTCGTTTTGAGGCGAGACGAATATATCCTGCATTCTCTGTAATGTCTCAGAAAGAATATGACATTTCATCAGCTTGCTATGACAATTTATGACAATTTAGCGAATCCTAATAGAATTAGGTACGTAATGAAAATTATTAAAACCCGAAAATGAATAAAACAGACCTTTTTTGTGTCATTGCAAGCGAAATAGCCTACGGCGGGAGAATCGATATGACAAACGAAATATTGTATCCATCGTCCAGCCAAAGGCGATTGTCGAGCTTCATGCAACTTTCATTCGATCACCTCTTAATATTATTTTTAATTAACTTTATTGCTATAGGCCTAATAGTATCGTGTCATTAATATTGTTTATTATTATTATTATTATTATTATTATTATTACTATTATTACTATTATTATACGAGATTTAAAAAGCTTCACCACATTCATTATTAATGACATATTATTTTCATATCTTCGTTTTCTTATGTGTGGCTTACATATACCCAGTCGCTGTGTTCAATGGTTAATTTTTTTTTACCAAAGAAGCTACAAATATGAAGATGTTTCCGTGTTCTGTCCTTGTGAATTCAGATAAAAAACAATTGTACGTAGTTGCGATAAAATGAAACTAATAAAAATAAAACCATAAAATTATGACGATAAAAGCATGTGATTGGTTGAAATCCCACATATTCTTACGCTCATGAACTACTGATTCATGAGCTAAATAGTCTCAGATATCAATGTAATAGTAATAGTAATAGCAATAATAGGTTATAAAAGGTTTGTGAAGTTTGTGTAGATCAAATAATTAAATAAGCACATCCGAGAACTTATAATTTAGATTTGCCAACCGTTAAATATCTCGTATAACGAAAATATTATTAATTTCAGATATTTATTTATAAAAACATAAGAAATCTGAATAAAGAGTTCAGGACCTATTCAAGATACAACGATGTGCAAAATCTTGAAACTATTTCTAAAAAAATGTAGATTTTAGCATTTCACCACACTATTTCTCCTTAACGATCCGAGGACACCCCAGACGTTAAATCCGCCACTGCCTGGAAGGGAAGGTAAGCAAGGGGCGGTGTTGAACTGTAAGAAGAGGGCCAGTCAGGTAATGAGGCATTAAAAATGAGCAAGTTTTAATACAGGGCAGGTCATCGTTCTAGAGATAGGACTACAACTACCGATTCGTGTGATAAAACCATGCAATTTGAAAGGCAGCAAGTGAATTTGACTTGATAAACAAGTTTGTGATATCCTGCCCGGTCTAATGCCTTGCACTTGAACGCATTGTTCCCTGCCTGCTTAAGTAATTGATTTAAAACTCTTTAGAGCGTTTCAACAATTATTTACGGCAGTACTGCTCTCTTTAAAGGCGGCCTCCCACTTTATCATTATCATCTACCACTTGTTGAATTTTAAACTAGTAGAAGTGAAGGCATTTCCTCGACTTCCTCCAAATTTGTATTCGTTCCACAACAGGTTTAATAAATAGTTCAGCAGATGAGGCTTGTGGCTTAAAGGCTAACAATCTCTTCTTCTAATCGGCCGGTTTTATAATAAGAGAAGTGAGAGATTAAAATAATTTTAGTACTTCAGGATGTGTATATCATTAAACAAAATCTTAAAAAACTTAACTATTACAAAGCGATAGTAAAGTAGTGCATGTTAAGTTAATCCTAAAAAATGATTAACGGCACGAGATGCAGGTACTTTCATTAACACATTATTCTGTACATTTATGATTTTTTAAATTTTCTAAAGACTTTGCAAAGGCTCAAATTTCTTTTCATCGAACCCTAAAACATTTATTAGAAAGTTCTCGTAAAAATTATCTGACGTACAGTCGGTCAAATAAAAAACGTCGGGACTCGTATGCTGTTAAAATTAAAGTTTTGACGCATTAGTTCACAAGTTTCCTATAAAAAACACAAAATACAGGTCATTTTCGGAACATATGAGGCCATGCGGCAGGAGGGAAAATTTTGAACAAGGAGGGAAAAAATGAACAACGCGGAAAGCGCAACACACGTAATTCAACTTAATGCATTGTCATAATTCATTTTGCTTTGTGTCATCGCCCCATACAAATGCTAACGTGAGAGAAAGTGTAGTTAGGGCTGTAATTGACCTGCATTTTTCGGTCTCTGAAGCAGCGAGAAGGTTCCATATTTATGAAAGAGCAGCTAAGAGGTGGGATCTTTACTATAATGCGACCGGAAGTTTTCATAGCAAACGTTGATCTGGCCGGACGCGTATTTCGATGCTAAGATTGGTTGCAGAAGTTGAGCGTAAGTTATTGATTTTGCACTAGAAGTACCGGTATTATAAAATAAAATCTTAAAAAAATCCTCCTTGAATAAACATATTCCTCGCGAATCTATTAATTATTAATATTATATAAATTTGCAACCAAGAATATGGCGGATTTGTGGCATATAGCCACAGCCTCCTATACATGTTTCTTTTGGAACAAAACTGACTAAATAATCAAGAAAATACATGGATAGACAAGAGGCGAGTGTGTACCTAACCTTAAGTCTTCCTGTACATGCGCATATGCTCGTTCGTGATACTTAATCAAATACCGCCCGACGTTTTTTATTTGACCGACTGTACAGATAAAGAAAACCGTTCCAGACAGAACAAAAGTTCTGGTATCCGAGGATCAATTATGGGGCACATTTCCTTCCCTAGCAATTCTGACTCCACAAAATATTTTTTTCGTACTAGGCCTAGTTACAGTTTCAGTTTTCCTGTAAATGTAAATTATTTATCGTTTCGCCAAAAATGAATTTGCGATGGAATTTCCGTTTTTTAAGATTGATAATTGGCTTGGAGGAATTCTGAAATGAACAAAGTTAAATGAGGAATTTTTCTCTGATAAAGGGAACCCACAGAGGAGCAAAAAAATGTGATTACGAAAGAAAATATTTTAATACCGGCGGCAATGTTGAATAACTTTTTTCACATGTCAGATTAAAATGGAAATATCCCCGTCAGTGAACATACATGAATGTTTTAAGTGAATGATCCAAGTCTTCGAAGTAATGAGTAAGTGGTAAATGATAAAGTTCAGCAAGATTCTTATTTATTTTAAGTGTAAATATGTTTGTTAATGCAATGACAAGCATTAAATGCCCATATAAAGGAATATTATGTAAAATTCATAATCAATAAACAAATTACTCTTTGTCTCATTTAGTGAGAATTCATCAGATTCTTCGTATCTATTTTTCTATTCAATAATAATTCATGAGAATGTTTGTTAGTTATTCGATTTATTACTTTTCTTTTATTAATAAAGCCAATTAAAATTTTAGCTGAGAGTCTCAAAGTTGGGGGATATTTTGATACGTTTACGCAACACTAGATAGGTTTTCGTATATGTAGAAAATGCTTAAAAATTCAAAATGCCTCTGTCAAACTAACAGTTAAATTTACAATAATTATGTTATTGTGGAAAAATGTTCCAAAATTAATATCTATTTTTTTTTTTATTAGAGGGAGCGTCATACAGGTAGTGACGGAGTCTGCAGATAGATGTGGGGCCCTGAAGGGTACAGATATCGCCTGGAATCTGAAAACTTCGTGACCGTTCAAATTTAAACATGTCGTTGGCAGTGCGCGTGCGTGAAGTGCTTAAGTCCACTACGAAAATATAGTCCACTGCTCCACGCGCTTTAGTTAACCACGTGAACACTAGCGTAATACCGTCAATGTTTTCATCTCAGCAAGTTTCGCTTGCATTCGAATTCCCACCGCATCTGTCTGTGACGTCGTCCAAGCTTCCAGTTTGAGGGCGAGTACTGTACCAGTTGTTTGATTTTTATGGTCTCCGGAAAGTCCTCCAATGTCCTACACATGTAACGTTAATGAAAGGAGCTGTTAGCACAAGGTTTTAACATGTTTCACGTTAGGGATTTTTGTGTGCTGTTAGTTTACTTAAAGATTTTTTTGTAAGTGAAGAATATGTTACAATATTTTCGTTGTACTGTATTTTGCAACACGAAATCTTTAATTAATGAAATATAACATAAGGGATATGGCAAAATGTGTAACTTGATACTACATAGAATTCCTGGAAATTTGAAGTCTCTAGCTCTCACAGATTAAAAGAAAATGTTCCTTATATAGAATAAAAAAGAAAGAAAAAAAAACTTACGGGAAACAAGGTTCAAAGTTCTGGGTGACTGTTTAGAGGAATCCCTAAACTGTTAAAATCAGAACATTAACTTTTTCACTGTTTGTTATTGCATGTTTTTGACGTCTTGTACCAATGGGATTTTAGTACACTTATATTTTTCATAAAGTTATCATTTTTTAAGTTAAGTATTTTTCTTTTCTATTTTAATTTTCAGTTCGACAGGCTATACTTTGCAGTGTTGTACTTTTAATCATTAATAAAATGTGAAAATGACTACATGATTCGAAGTGTAAAAAAGCATTCTTTTAAAAGTTCTGTAAATTTGGTGTCTCTAGTTGTTATAGATTTGATAAAATGTTCCTAATTGTCAAGAATTGAAGTTCAAAGCGTTTTGGTTTGATAAACTCATTCTAATATTTATATTTATTACAGTCCAGTAAATAATGTAAAAACACAAAATTACGGTACTATTATTTTATACCGTATTGAAAAGCCACAACTCAAAGGAGGTGGCTCTAAAAAAAAATTGATAAAAACGAAAGTTCAAGAAAAAGTTGTGGGTACAAGGATAACCTTCTTGGAAAACCTATGGTTAATGCCATCACGTAAGTCGTACATTAAGTAGAAATCGTCATCAGCTGCCCTTTTTTTTCATTTTGCTCTGTTTTAAACGTGTACTCATTTTCAAGCATTAAACAAATTTTTATTTCTTCCGGGGCCCACTTGTCAATCCGCGTCAGTTTTCGAGCTTAGTCCAAAAGGGAGAACAATATTAACAGTTTCACTATATAAACAAATCATACATACGAGACATCCAGAGAAAATTATGAAGATCTGTGCATGCTAGAGATATTTTATATTAATAAAAATGTGATTGTGACCAAAAGTCCACATAAAGTCCACCGCTGTGGCGTAGGAGATGCGTTCGCTTCTATCACGCAGCGGGCCCGGGTTCGAATCCTGGTCGGGACAATTACCGGGGTTTTACCTCACCTGTGAGACAAATTTCGGGTAATTTTAGGCCCTTGTGGTCCCCGGATATCATCTGGCCGTCATTACCATCTTAATTGCATCCTTGCCATTTTTGTGAGTGTGTGTGTGAATGGCGTAGGCCTATCTCGTTCTATGTGTTCGTCTTGTCTAGGAGGTGGCCCCGGCATTGGGCTAATTACTCATCTGGGGAGGCCCGCCTTGTCCTTATGTGGTCAAAAAGTAGGTAGAGTTGGGAGCTGACGAGATTATCCCTTCCATGACTATGGAGCTCTTATCTGCAGCCAATAGCAGCGCTCTCCTACACTTGCAGTTATAGGGCAACACCGTCTTCCCCCTGCATGCCACAACCAAATCACGGATCATCTCGTCAGCTCCCAACAATATGTGATCCATAGATAATCCATTTACCGACAGGGCGCGGCCCTGTAAGGCCCGGGCGGCGTGGGTCGCTGAAATATACCTAAAAGGGGGAGATAAAACTAAGGTAAAGAAACATTGATTGTGACAAAACGAAAGGAAAAGGGCTTAACCAATCATCATGAGATATTTTATCTCCTGCAAGCTACAGTTTAAAAGTGTCATTTGATACAATAGTAAAAAAGTGGACCATTTTAAATGGATGAATATATATATATGATTTTTACTACTGAAAGTGAACGTTTAATTGTTTGGTTAATAATCACGAAAGACGTAAAATGGACATGTACAAACCATCATGGGGAATTTTAACGCCTACATGAACATAAATAAAATGCTGATTGAAAGTTTTAAAATCGACCTGGGATAAAAATTCGAACATTTTTAACAGAAAAAAAGATTATTTTTCACTAACAAAGTGAAAATTAAATTTGTTTCGTCTAAAATAATAAAAATCGTTCTAAATGATCGTTAGGCATACGCTGGCGCTGAAAATTCTGGGTTGTTCGCAATCCCGGTGAAACCAGTAAATACACTTTTCGACCCTCTTTTAGATTTTACAGAGGCTGACAACGTAACGTGTCAGTATAATCTACATGGACAACACGTATGACGATCTAATTTAATTAAAATTGTCACCTCTATATTACGCACTGCACAGGACAAATAAAACGTTGCCGCCACTTGATTGATTTGTACATGTGTGGGTGACACGTGGCAGTATTAGCCAGTGTTCTCAGGATAGATTCGGGTCATTCTGTTCAGTTGATAGATCACAATTCTCAAGCTCCATTTTCTTTCTTCTACAAATCTTCAAGTTCGATGCTTTATGACGTTTCCCAACGAATGTATCAGTTGGCACACTGAAGGCTGTATTCATTTCACATTATCTTAAAAAGTAAAAGTATTCCCTATTACAGGCCATTGAGGCCCAAAGGGTTCCAGGAGGGTGAGGCTCCCAAATTTTTAGACAATCAGCATGTGAAGGTGGTAAGATTGTCAGCATTACGCACCGGCCACCTTTCCCCCAGGATTGCTTCTGGTACTCATTTCTGTTAGAGGCTGAGTCGACTCCAGTGCCACCAGAAGGATTAGGCCAATTGACAAACTCCAACAACCTCATCGGGGATCGAACCCGCGACCTTCCGGTTTTCACATTATCTTAGGCAAGTGAAAATTCCGTTCATATACACCTTTGTTAAAACCTAAACTGTATTTCAGATTCAAAACACAAATAGACTTAACATAAGTAGGATTTGCGTAGGAGAGTTGGAGCTAGCACTGAAGAGAGTTGGATGGCGGGGTCAGGTAAACGTGGCAATGAACCATCGGTTTCCATAAAATAGATAATATTCCTTTAACTTTTTTTTAGAAATTGCCAATTGTCATTGAGTAAGAGAGTAAGTGAATATGTTGATTAATTATTTGTTCATACTTTACATTTCATATTATTCTAGAATTATCATGAGCTATGCTCATGCGGGGTAAACAATACTCCATTTTGTAATTCTAAAAATTGAATTTATAATATTTGTATTTGTATTTGTAATAATTTGTAATTTGTAATAGTAAAGAGAATTTCAAAAGAGAACTTCAAAATCAATATGGAGTGGTATAAGATGATTGGAACTGTAACTAACAGTACGCCAAAAGAATAAGTTGTATAGATATAATATTGTATATTTTCCCTATAGCAAGCCAAAAAATATAATTTTATTTAAAATTTAAAAACCTTATCAATATAACGGGAAAAAGTCAGACCATGAGATGAAAAGGCTGTAGACATAACTATATACTACAGTTAAAATTATACATATACATATATATATATACATATACATATACGTATATATATACATGCATATATACACATATATTTTTTATGATTATTTTTTATTATTATTATCATTACTTACTTGCATTACATTATTATTATCACACATTTATTACAAGTAAATATATTATTCTAAAATGTAACTGTAACATCTCACACCTTATGAATAAGATGCGAACGGAAATGGATGCATGTAAATCATTTCGGCACTTACAGAGTGTCGAATTAGGATCTCTCCAGCCAAGCGTTACTTAGTAAGAGGCAGAGTACATACCGCCACGTGATACTGTTGAGCGATACTGAGGCGGAAGTGAGCGGGGATAAATCATTACGCGCTTGTCACTTTGAAGCCCCACGTGAAACAAATAACAACAAATCTAAAGAAATGTGACATATTCACATACACGCATGTCTGCCAGGGGTGATCAAACACCAGTCTTCCTTTTCCTCTCTATAATATACACCTCTACTATTAAATACGAGGTGTATATTATAGAGAGGAAAAGGAAGACTGGTACATTATGAATCGAGTCTATAATGACATTTATTAAAGTTCGGTTATGTGTATGAAACGAAGGCCAGAAGTTTCATAATTTGCATACAAGTGTCTTAATTATCAGTTGCATACGACTGGTTTTTATTCGATCATAGTTAAATGTTTAAGTTTTGAGTTTTTAAAATACTTTGTAATTTATCAAACAAACGACTCACAATCTGACAACGACTACTGAAAATTCCCACACTGCATAAAACCATCAAAATTCATAATTTACTCGCTATTTATTTAATAAATCTCTCTAACGGCCCTCAAGCATAATTTAGATTGTTAAATGCACAAAAAATATAGTTATTTACTTTATTTTTAGTTCTTTTCGCAAATGTTTTCCTATTTTTTCATCGCTCAAAATATTCCCCATGATCGAATGTTTTACTATCTTTGTCAGTAGAAGTTTTTAAATATACATATACATTATATATATATATATATATATATATATATATATATATATATATATAAAGTTTTTTCTTCTAAAATATTTTGGAACTCTGCATCAAATTTTGGAAATATATAGTTTAAAAAATTTTATATTTTGTTTAATTTTTGGAGAAATTTACATGAGTAAAAAAATGCATTGTGATAAAAATAGTATTTGGAAAATGAAATTGTGTATGTAATTTTGTTCGTCATGGAATTCATTTGTGCATTATGGTTTAGATCTGTGAATATTAATAACTAAAGAAGTACAGTTAGTATCATGATACTTGAAATCTCAAATAAATCTAAAAAACACACATATTAAGAAAAAAAAATGATCGAAATTTAAGGAATTTAACATTTTCAGTACCCTGAAAACAAACTATTACTTATACTAAACATTATTAGCGTTTCAATTTGATAACTGTACCAAACTGTTGTTTAAAAATTTATTTCCAAAATTTAAAATTTATAATTTCATTGCCTTTTCTCAGATGAACAAGCTGTATCGAAATGGTTAAAATATCTGCACTGCAAAACGAAGGAAATAACTTTTTTATATATTCTATATGTAAGGTATTGTTTGCCAATACAAAAAAATCTGTATTAAAATTAGAGCTAAGTGTGTTCATCACACATTCAAAATTCATTGAATTATTTATAATTAAAACAAAAATGTTATTATGGTTTTTAAAAGTTTCGTTTTTGATATTCATGAAATTGTGAATGCAGTAAAAAGAACTTAAGAAATTCGCCAGTTTTGTGCGTATCTTAAAAATCGTTTCGAAAATATAAAGCTAATTTTCCATATAAACTAACAAATCAAAACTAAAACTTCGCTTTGTTATACATGCAACCTCTTACAGAATAGTTTAAGAGTGGAAGGTTCGATAATTATGTAAATATGCAATAATGTGTTTGATGTACAAACTCGAGAACCGCAGAAGAAATTAGAGTGGTCACTCGTGTATATGGCTGTCACGCCATCACTCGCGCATTAGATTTGATGTAAAATGCGTTTCGTATCTTTTATAGTTATTAAGTAAAACTCAAACGGATGGATTAAAATTGCAATAAGATTCTATGTAGGCCTAACCATTTGAATGTTTGTAAAAGCAAATACTGTTATATTTTCTTTTTAATAAACATAATGATAATGGTGATGACGATGATGATGATAATAATAATAATAATAATAATAATAAAAATAACCTTAAAAAGAAGTGAATTTTTAAAACGAGTCTGGCATTGTAAACATTTCATTTCCGTTAGTATATTATTGTTATTTTATTAGGTATTATTTATTATTGTTGTTATTATTATTATAGTGTTATTATAACATTTAAAAGTGAAACATAATCAGAGGATCAAAATAATATTATTCAAGAGCTTTATCGCAAATCTACATAATTATGCTGTCCTATTATTTTTACAGACTGTCAGTTTCAAAATAATATCATATTAAAATTTTAAAGTAATAATTGTAAATATTTGAAATTCTTTTATTTTAATATTATGTTATTGATATTTAGTCGATGGAATTTCATTTTTTTATTATTTCATTAGCCTCAATAAATATGGAATTGATTTATCTTGCTGTTTTAACTATGGAAAATATGAAAAATAATATAATTTTAAAATATTGAAAAATACGTGAAATAAAAATATAATTTTCAAAAGTACACTTCCCGAAATACAAAGATAAGACAAAACAGAATAATTGATTCAGCTTTATAAATAGATATATATTCACACAGAGTTCCTTTCCCTGATAATTACGCATAATCTTTGCACTAGCATTGAAGCTCTAGTGGAATTAGGTATTTTCAAACGACATGCTGAATGCTAGTGACTGATTAATCATATTTTCACACGTTTATAAAGGCATCTGCGGCATGCGGCAAATCAACACGACGTAGTAAAAGCTAAGATTGGCACCCCTGCCAGTTGTTGGTCTTTTCAAAGTGTGATGATGCATCCGGATGAGTGAATAGGGAGGGAAAATTGTCTCTAACATCCCAACGTGGAGAAGTTATGCACATGTTACTACGATACGCATTCACACATACTCGTACATTTCGCCGCTCTTTAAGTACGAACCACAAGCAGACAATAGTCTGGTCCTTCCCAATCAAGAATACACGTAAGAACCACGGAAGATTTAAATTATTAAGAGGATAGTTTGAAGGCAAAGAATAAGAGTTGGCTTAGAAAACAACGCCACTTGTTCTCTGTTGTATTGTACCGTACTACTAGGATCCGGATATTTATAACGTGTTATATTTTCATCTTGACTTTTGATTAGCTAAAATTATTTTCAAATGGGCTGTAGATTGACTGCAAAATACAAAAAATGCCCCAAAAAAGACCCGAAAATTTGTATGAAAATACTAGTTTATTCATCAGAATTGTGTCTATTTTACAATAAAGCTGTTCATCCAATTATAGGCTTGTAATTAGTTAATGGTACATATGGTTAAAAGCAAACAGCAAACATAGTTAAAATTTACAAGAAATTAAATTTGCTAGAAGATGTATTTATTTATGCTTATTTAGAGTTTCGATGATATTTAATATGCACAAATGCACAAAATCCCTTTGCAATGCCAGAAACAACACAAAATTATAAAATAATGAGTTTGTATTTTAAAAGTTACCTAAAATTATGAAATGTGGTAAAAAGATCGTACAGTAACCAAAAAATGACAAAATAATGATATTACACTAAAAAACCTAAGATTAAAAAAGGGGAAATGACCAAAAAAGTCCCTAAAAATTGCCATTTTTATAATCTACGAGTCATTATCAGAATATCTGCACCATTAGACAACGTCCATTGTGTTCCAGTCAACAGATGACATGTCATCAAAATCCGGGCCCTGGTCATAGCGTTGATTTAAACAGGAATAAAACGTTCCTGATTTCTTTTAGATATTTTATACGTCATATATTCGCATATTTAGGTAATTTGTTTCGGTTTTGGTTACATGTAGATGTTTGTCTATATTCTAAAAATTACAAATTCCTAGAAAGAATTACGTAAACAAATAATTAAGCAAGCAGGCTGGCTGAGGCGTTAGTGTCTTGAACTCGCAATCGGGACGTCCCGCGTCCAAATTCCAAAACCGGCCAACCTGACTGTGGTTTTTGGTGGTTTTCCACAGTCATTGAGGCAAATGCTGGGTTCGATTTTCTTAACCACGGTCCTCTTATCCCATTATCATCCTTTATTTCATTCCATCTCATCCTATCATCCCATAGTCACAATAGAGAACTCGAACAGATACTTAGCTGCTTGCGGAGTGGACACTCTCTCCGGCTCTACTACTACAGGGCTTTAGAATAAAAAGTTTGCCGCTCAAGCGGTGATTCGCTGGCGGTTAGGCAGGCAGGAGCTGGCTTTCCCCGCGTACAGTTACAATATTGACATCAATTTTAGGGAGAGTTGTATGAAACGAGCTGCTTGGATAGAACAAGCAGGGAACAAGATAGGGAGGAGAACTCTTTCTGCTGCGTTTAGCCCTGGAGACATTTGATTGAAAATTAAGTAGGTAGTCGATTATAAAGTGAAAAATTTTCAAAGTCCATACATGTCCCTATACTTTACTTTAACAGGTAAAGTGATCCCTGTATGGGTCATGGAGACCCGTAGGGTTTCCGGGAGGTCGAGGCTCTCAGATTGAGACATCGGCTGTGGAAGGTGGTCAGGTTGTCAACCATACGCACCGCCCGCTTTCTACCCCGAGGAATACTCCTGGTACTCGTTAGAGGCGCCGTCGACCCCAGTACCATAGTGCCACCGGACGGACTAGGCCAATGGAGAAATCTCACCGATGTCATCGGGAATCGAACTAGCAACCTTCCGGTACACTTTACTTTGGTACGTGTTAATTGACAAAAAGATAAACACATCCCTATATTCCTTTGATAAGTGTGAATTGGTAATGTGATAAGCAGGATTTTATTCAAGCCGAATCACTTCATAATGTTCCAAAAATGCGAACAAAGAGCCGAAAAATGTAGTCAAACGTTAATAAGCAGCCGCTCTTTCATTACTTTTCCTTATTCTCGCTTTACAGAGCACTAGAATTTCAATTCATCATTTTAGTATTGGATGCTTTCTCTAATTCTTTATCATTTTATTTTCCTCCGCCCTACGTACCCTATGCTGACCTTCACTTTCAGTAAATGTTCTTCGTCTGTAGGCGTATTATCATTGAGCATTCAACTTCTTCTTCTTCTTCTTCTTTTTCTTCATCATCATCTTCTTCTTTTGTATTCACCGTTGTACATCTGCTGAGCATGGTTAAGAAGAAGAAGCAGGGAACTGGGCGAATATCAGTGTCAGTGTTCTGATAAAACTTTTTAAAGCTTTTAATCGTTATAACGCAATGACAAGACTACAAGACAATGCCATTTTAATTTATTGGTAGATACCTCATTCATGCGTAGGCCTACTGGCTCAGTTTCTAAGTGGATTAAGGGGTCTTAACGTAAATAATATTTTAATTGTTTAGTAATTATTGTTTGCAAGGTTCAGAGCAAATTCCTGAAAAATAAATAAATAAATAAAAATAATAATAATTCTGCACCAACGAACCCACATGTGAGCATCGCTTGAGAAGCGTTTCATCGGAAGGTACGAGTAATATGGCTTCAACATTACCTATTCCGTTTAAATATTTTATCATATCTGGAGCTGTTGTGCACACAATTTTTCTCCCCTTGTGAGAATTCGCTTAGCTTACATTACCACACATACAACATGAGATTATATCAGCTTTGAGAAGTGTTCTAGGCCTGTACATATTTTACGACAGGTTTAAAACCCACTGTAACTTTTGTGAATCATAACGATGGCGGGGTGACTACGTCAGTGCTTGGTTTTATTTCACAATTCAGTATTTCACTCTGTGTCTCTTGGTTTTGTGCATAGACTAGATCTTCCAATGAATGCAAAAGACATTTTCACGACCATCGCTTTGCTGTGAGCTTTACTATCACATTTACACATAGTATGTTGATAGCTCACTGTTTCCACTTCTATCACATCATCTGCAATGCAAAACATAATCTTCTCCTTCAGTAGACGTGGCTTTGTGCTCTCGGCTTTCATTCTAATAAAATGTGACTTGAAACTTTTATTTCAAGAATATAACGTATGTTACATTAAGTAGAATAAATACTACTCATTCGATTAACAAAAAAATTCCAGAAATATATATGCTCCTAGATGGTAGTACTAAGAAGTCACGGCAAAGAACAACGACCCCTCCAATAGGTCAGTTGTGTGAATTCGTCTAATCTTTTAAGGGGGCACACTACCTTTTGTTATTTAAAATTGTTTAGCGGCTGCCAAATTCATGAATGCAAAGTAATGATGTAGTTTAACAAAAGAAAACAAAACGAAATTTTAAATTGCAACATAGTCTTGTATGCAACACCAACAAACACATTATACAAAAATTATAAGAGTTCAAAATTAACACTTTAAGCCTATTTTTGTGTTTTGATCTGAGGCTAGATACTTCTTTCTAATAAGGATATTTGCTGAAATGTCTGTGTAGTTCCGACGTAGATTAGAGAAGATAAGTGTTAATCAGTCAGCCTTGATCTTTGATCAGTCTTGGTTGATTTCATGAAGGAAGCTAACTGTTCAGAAACAAGTAGATAGGACGGAACATTGCCATAATCTCTGTAGCAAACTTTCTGAAGTTTTTAAACTTATTAGGAAGTTGTGAAAAGAAATAAGGTATTCCTAAAAGCCAAGGTTAAAATACTCAAACGAAATTTAAGCACGCTTATAATCATTTGCGCGGGCCACAAGTGTGCTTGCAAAGGGCCGCACGTTCGACATACCTGGAGGTAATAAGGATACAATAAACATCCCAACACATTTCTCCTACGGATCCAATTTTGCATGGCTGGAAAACAAATTAACTGAGGTATTTTTATAAAAACACCTTGATTAAAACCATAGAAGGTAATGACAGTTATAGCTGGACGTCCTCCGGAGAGCAATCACGTTGCAGGGTACCACAGGGGTAGTACACGACAAGGCGCTGCCCTGTGCGGTTTAACCTTCTCCTGTAGAGCCCAAGTGATTTTTAATTCCAAGATTATTGCTTCTGTATCACCATGACGTCACATTTAGTGGTTTAGGGTGCCGATCAATAGTGAACGTAATCTATGGCGTATTATCGGTAAATGTTAGTAACGTTTTTGATTGTCTATTTTGCTGTGACAACACAGTTATTTATTTTGTGGTATAGGCTACACTGAACACATAGCAACAGTGACACAATTCTCACGTAAAATATCATCATCATGCTATTTTTTTTTTTTTTTTTTAGAATCCTATCGAAGATCGAGAACATTCGAATGTGGTTTCGATCCTAAAATTTCAGCCCGATATTTGTAATTGGTGTAATCTTTAGAAATGTTCTAATAGCTTGCTTATTGGTTTATTTGGAATGCTTTTTTGGCCCGGTTTTGCTCGAAGAATGCAATTTTGGAGATGTTTCTTTACGATAACCTATATAAATATTTTCGGTTTATATCTTATTTTTCTACAGGTTTAACTGTATGGTGTAGATTTAGATTATTTTATACAAGATGGAGAAAGAAATAATAGCCTATAACTTATTTATGCAGAAATTTTTTTCTCAAGATTTCAATTTTCATTGTGGAAAATGGTTTATTTGGTTTAATAAAGCCGGGAAGAAAATTATTATTTTTTTTTAGTTTTAATTGTTCTCAAAAAGTGATGGGCGGCTAACGACCCCCAGGGCAAAAGTCAGTGATTATATACTAAATTGTCTTCCTGTCTTTCTGCCCAATTCAATTGAGAATATCTATTAAATATAGGCCTACATTAATCTTACTGAATATTATTTATTTACAATTGGCAAAATACATGAAGCTATTATAGGTAGATTATAGTAATTATTAAAGTCTAAGTTCTGAAAGTAAGACAAGATACTTATGAAGGTGTCAATAAGTATCCGCACTTTTGTTTAATCTTTTGTAGGTTGGCTGTACCGCTTTGTGCTCGCGTACGTCGATATATTCATTTGTTTCAGCTTGTGGAATGTTTCACCGTTATGACTCAACTGATTGTTGCGCTGTTGCACAATTAACCTGATTGCATCGCTCAGCTTCTGCGCCAAGAGGAACAGAGTGCAGTGATCCGTTTTTGTCATCTGAAGTGTACTAGGAGCCGAAAACCATCGAAGAATATCCGCACAATATGAGGGCAATGATTTACCACGGAGAAGCGTGTACGAATGGATTGAATAGTTCAGAAATGGTCGGACAAGTGTGAAGGACGAGAGAAGAAAAGGACGCCCATCCACATCCACTAGTGATGCCAAGTGCGTATCATGGTTCAGACAAATCTAAGAGTGACTGTCGATGAAGAGGCAAACCATATACAAATTAGCCATGGTTCTGCGTATGACATTATTCATAACAGACTTGACTTTCATAAAGTCTGTGTAAGGTGGGTTCCAAAAAAAGCTCACTGAACAGAACAAGCACAATCGTGTGCCCATCTGCCAACGTTTACTCGAACGCCATGCTAACGAAGGTGAAGCTTTTTTGAAACGAATGGTCAGTCACAACGGGCAAAATGTGGATCCATCACTTCGAGCCTGAAAGCAACGCCAAAGCATGGAATGGAAACACACTCCATCTCCAGTCAAAAAGAAATTCAGGAGTCAACCCTCCGCAGGAAAAATGATGCTCACACTTTTCTGCGACTCACTAATAAACAGAATATATAAGGGCCAATCAGTGGCGAAGCGTCCGATGAAGCGCTGGAAGCGCCGCTTCCCCTAAATTTCCAAGAGAAATATTATTAATTAAATCGTCCTGGATTTAAATTAATCTATATGTTCATACAGAACCATTCGAAGTTTTAATGTCAACGGTAACGCTGCACGGAGATGAGTGACTGCGCATTATTTACTGAGCAGAGTGGTGGGGTAAAAGCAGGTGGGCAGGCAAACGATAGCCGGCTGATCGGAAACACTCGGAATTCCTCGGTAAGCTGTGCAATATTTTGTCACTCGCAGAAAATTGTGTTTATAGAGAAAAGAGATCATTTTTATTTAGTTTACCATCAAAAAAGGAACTGAAAGTATATTTTTAAGTAATGGATTATCTTAACTTGTATGAACTAGTATTTAGAATATAGAAATGGGCTTATCTTGTTAGTTTTAATCATCAGCGAAGATGAATGTAGTTCATAACTAACTTGTCCGCTTCTAGGGTTACGAAGTGTAGGGGCGAGTGCCAGCTCCGTGAGATTTTGGAACGTCCTGAGACCATGGCTAGTCCTGATGCTTGCAGTCCCACTACCGGCAATCTAGTGCAAGAAGGGCCTACGTGTGACTGTGAAATTGAAAGGCTTTTGAAAAGTACGTTCAGTTCATTCCCTTATGAGGAGAAACTGTCTATTATTAAGAGTGGCAAACCGAAGAAACGCTTAATAATGACATCGGTATGCAGAGTAAAGGGGTTAAGGCGTTTATGCGTCATTTCAACGAAAACATGTATGACACTGTTCCGTGGTTATGTGGATGTCATGGACTGCGAAAATTATTCTGTAGGCCATGCTTGTTATTTTCGCAGGAAAGGAATGCTTGGAATCATAGTGGTTTTGATGACTTAAATAATTTGCAAAAATCTATAAAAAGGCATCAGGTCACACAAAACCATATAATGTGCCTAAAACAGTTTACATAGTTCGGGAAAACACGTATTGAATCGTGTTTAAGTCAACAATTCCGGCTGTCAATAGACAAACATAATGAGGATGTTAAACGGAACAGAAGAATACTTTCTCAAATGATAAAGGTAGTGTGTTTTTTGGGAAAGCAAGAGCTTGCTTTTCGAGGTCATGACGAGTCCGAAAGTTCTTTGAACAGAGGAAACTACGTTGAACTTTTAAAGGAATTTGGAGATTTTGATGTAGAGCTGTCTCATCATCTGTCAAATTCAACTGTTTTTTCTGGGCTGTCCAGTGACATACAGAATGATATTATTCTATCTGTTGCACATTTAATGACAGAAGAAATAAAGAAGGAAATATCTGATGCTAATTTTGTTGGAATTATTATGGACGAAGCTACAGATATTGCAACAAAAGCACAATTATCCGTTATACTAAATTGAGTCTATGCGCATAGCAATGCACAAATATGGCTTACAAATATAAGCTTAATTTAGGCTTAATTGTTTATCGTGTTTCGGAGACTTATGCCAAAGCACCCTAATCACTATGCCTTCTTCAGAATTTATACAAGATAAAAATACATTGGAGCTTCCCTTACTTCAACGGTCACGCTTCGCCACTGGGGCCAATACTGCGACATTAATGGGAGAAGGGATCAACAATGAAATGTTGAGCAACGAGATGAAGCCTGCATTTCGAATCAATCGTCGAGGCCTATTGTAGAGTTGCCTTTTTGCATGATAATACGTGGTCACATACTGCCGCCCACACGGCTCGAATTATTGCGAAATGGATTTTGAGCGTCCTGCATACAGTCCCGAACTCACCCCGTCAGATTTCAATATTTTTTATTCACTTATGGCCGAGTGCACCATTCTCCGGTTTTCTGAGCCGTTTCGTTACCGCGGTAAACGTAATACCGGGGTATTCTCAAAATCTCTGTGCACCATTGCTAAAATACCGCGGCTTGCTAATGCCTGGAAATATTTCGGTTACTCTGCTCCGAATCCATTTCTCATTGATGGTTTCTTCCATGGCCACTAGGTTCACTCTCTCTCTCTCTCTCTCTCTCTCTCTCTCTCTCTCTCTCTCTCTCTCTCTTTGCACGTCTGCCAGTCACGGTGGCTCTCCTAGCCTATTGGTTTCCAAAATCCAGTTGATTTGTTGCCTTATTATTCAATAAAAAGATGTTCATAAGGATAAAAGGGAATATTATATAGCGTATATATGTCGTCTGAATTCATACTTTGAATTCAAGCAGCATAGATACTGTACCAATCGTGAAATGAGTTGGTTAAGCCTACTACTGGTTTTTTAGGTGAGAAAGGAAGGTAATTTCAATCGATGTTACAGCACAGTATTTGCAAAGATATGTACCATCGTTCATTCTTCAAATAGACCCCATCTGTCTGTACATTTCAATAAAATAACATTGATATTTTAAAGAATAATTCTCACACGTGTGCAATCCAAAGCAAAGCAAAGCAAAGCAACAGTGAGATTGGAAACTTATCAGAATCGAATAAAGCGGGTATCATGGAAGAAGGATGAGTCCTAAATGTAAATTATCTATGAAGATGTGGTACCAGAGGGACAACACTTCTAGTACATGTTATAATCAAAGTTAGCACTATAATGCATTATTTTAAAAGTGAATGCTGTTATTTCGCGAGATTCCTTCCTCCTACGGCGTACACGGAATCCAAATTGGCCGCTGTTGAAGTGTGAATGTGCCGGGAAGCGGATCTCCAAAGCTTGCACAGAATTCTTGCGACCGCTCTGTAGCTTACTGTTCAAACAGACTAAGTGGCGACAAGCACGTCTATAGAGAATAAGCACGTCGATATCTGAAATAACTGAATTCCCTAATGAAAATACGACACATTTGAGGTCTACAACAAATCAATCGCATAGGAAAGTCGGGTCAACTGCGACTCTCTGCACTCAGTCTGCTCGATGTTGTTATGCGGATGATGGTGCCCGAAGATTGCCTCCCAGCACTCTGATTGGGTACCCATGACCGTTCGTTTCTTTGTTTGTTACAAAAAATCCTGCAAACAGCTTTACACGCGGGAAGAACAATCGCGAAGTTAGCGACAGGTAACACCAAGTTTGTGACTTGCGAGATTTGCGACATGGTCGAGTTTTGTGTTAGGTTAGGTTTGTTTAATGCAGGTAACTGTACAGACAACACATAAAAGACGTCAGCATCGTCAAGTTTCCTATACTGTTTCTCGATGAGATCGATTCTCCACATCGTTCCCCCGCCTTCCCCGCATAACCCAATACCTGCCGAATCTTGTGAGCAAGCAGTATAAATAACGACATTTTAGGTTAAATCTATGTGTCCACTTCTTCACCATCTTGCTTTCATTTCGCGTATTTTTAGGAACACGCTGAGTTTTCATATTAATTCCTATGTTCCAAAAAAGATTACTTCATCAAATACGGCAATGTCTCGTGTTTCTAAGGCATGGGTGAGCAACTGAGGGGAAACGTTTTAGTCCCCATCCCTTGCTGTGACGTAAGAAACCTGTTCTTCATGTTCAGTGTCACGTCGAAATTGCTTTATGCTGACGTCAAGGGAGACTGTAGTGGGAGAAATTCCCCTACCTCACAGTGACACGATGTGCCACAGGTGCGTACCCATGTTCTAAGGGGACAAGAACTCGGCGTGCAGATTGTCGTAGCATCACAGAAAAGTTATCTAAAGGCATACTAATTTGTCATAGGCTACGGTTGGGAGTATGAAAATAAAACCATAACTTATATAACATGTGCTTTGAAATTGCCAATAAACTACGAGCAACGCAGCTGCTTAATGATACTCATTTCGGTTTAATTTGAACAAGAAGCAATATAAGTAAGGTTTCTTTTAAAAGGAATGCCATGTGTTAATGAGAAATGCAGTTATAATTACGAAAACCCATTGAATTCTCATTTTCATTCCTTGCAGTTAATGCGCAAATACTGAATGTGAGTAGCTAACATAATCCAACACTATACTTACAGAAAAGAGTTGGTTGGTCATAAATAAATTTACTTAAAAGTGTTGAGAATCTTTCACCATCTCTCTCGCTCTCTGTATCTTTCATTCTCCCTTTCTTAACCCATACCAGCAGAAGCCGTGAAACACGAGGTTGTATTTAATAGCAACTGAAGTTTGCATTAACTGTAAGAAAAATTCCATCACATTTCTTCTCCTCAGAGCCCGTTGTGTTCGCTTTACATGACATCTAACCTTAGCTAACACCACAAAGAAATCAAATATATTACCTTTCATCTCTCATGAACCATAAGGCAAAGTGAGTGAATTTACATTAAACTCACACTGCATATACAAGTGTAAAAGATAATGTACTTCATTATAAGCAGGGCCCGGAATCTGATTACCTAAAATTGTTTGAAAAATTACCTATAAAATGACCCTAAATTTTAAAGAAAATGACTTAATAATTATAAAAAAATGACCTAAGAACTAATATTTTATTTATAAAAAATTATTATTGTACACACAAAGTTATAGACTAGTTTGTACATAATTGTAGAAAATGTAAATAACTGTAATGGTATGAATTTTCTTTTCTAACGGAAATTTATACTGGCACTGAGGCACTGGCGAGTCAAAATTTGGCATTTCCTTTTGTGGTCTGCTGGTTTATATTGTTGTTTAATTGAGGGTAAACAGTAGTTTGCACTCTCGAATCCAAGAAAGTCAATCTAATAACAATAGTAATATAATACAAAATGTTGGCGTTTCTTTGATTCTCATATCCGACTGAGACATGACAAGACTTAACGCCGATTTTTTTCCATCTAGCATTAAACAAACAGCACTTCAAAGACAGCACTTCTAGCGACGAAAAAAGAAATTAATACACTCAATGTAAATACATCAAAATGTCTAAATAAGGAAGCAAATGACACGAAAATTACAAAATAATTACCTAAAATTGAAATAAATGCCCTAAAAACATAAAATTGAATAGATGACAAAAAATGACCTAATAAAAATGTATTTCTATAATCTACAGGTCATGATTAGTTTTTACCTACAAGTTAGCAATGTCTATGTAGCATCAATAAAAAGATGACATGTCATTAGAATCCGGGCCCTGATTATAAGCCTTCCATATTGTAACATACAATCGCTTAGCTATTAGGTTGAAATTTTCTCGTGATAAGTTGCAGGAATTTAACTGCTTCTAATTGTATCTATTGGTGAGAATGTTTAAGGAGCAGTGAAGAACTAGCATTGTACTTTTAAAGAAAATTTGCCGTCTGGTAAAGATCGGCTTAAGATCCATGGTTATAGTTATTCCTCGTGGGATTTGTGTCCAGAAATTTTAAGTCTTGAAGAGTGGGCGTGAGCCCACTAACGTCGGATGTAGAGAGCTGCGTGCTACCTCTCCTCTACCGAGGTCTACAACTAACACATTAATTATGAAATTCTGCAGCTTTTCAACATACAACATTGTTGATAGTGGCACTAGCTGTAACGCTTAAAAGGGGCCGCGAGCTCACGGTGAGGGAGATTCGTCGTATCATCTCACTAAACATTCCGTTCATGAAGTCAGTTCCGTACAATCACAAGCAGCATTAGTGGCATAGCAATATCATTTGAAGATTTAAAGTATAATTTTAGTAAAGAAAATGCAATTGGTAACATTTAGTGATATCAATATAATAATCTTTCTCCATACTAAAACATACCTTGAGATTGAAGGGAATTTTCACTGAGTCTTGGCACGATTAGTAGGCCTAAATCTTTGGCACCTCTTGTTTTCCAATAGTCTGGTTCTGAAGTAGTGTTCACCAAACGTAAAATTAAAACTTAATGGTAATGACTTATGCAGCATCGTGTGGTACTTTATGAGATTGTGTGTGGGGGACGAAAAATGTCTGTCAATCTGTCTGTCTGTCTGTCCCTGTGTCTGTACGCGCCATAACTCAAATACGCTTTATTGGATTTTCATGAAACTTGGTATACGCATTTATAATTTCCATGGGAAGAACCCTATGGATATCGAACCAAATCGGTTCACCGGTACCGGCGTCAAACCCAATTTAGTGTTTATATTTAAATACGCTTTATCGGATTTTCGTGAAATTGGTATACACATTTATAATGTCCATGGGAAGACGTCTGTTGATATTGGACCAAATCGGTTGGCCAGTACCGGAATAATGCCCAATTTAGTGCATTTTTAATGGTATTATATAACAAAAGGCCCCATAACTCAAATATGCTTTATCAGATTTTCATGAAACTTGGTATAATCGTTTATAATGTCCATGGCAAGAAGCCTAATAATTTTGGACCTAATCGGTTGACCGGTACTAGAGTAACGAGTAATTAAAAGTCACATGTTTTTTAATTTTCGTCTACCGGTATAATTTGACAGTTAACACTATTCATTCAGATATGCTTATCAAACGACACCGTCAAACTGACTGAGTTGGCCAAATGGACTCGTATTCTGGAGGTCCCCGGATCAAATCCCGGAGCCGGCCGTTTTGACATGGATTTCTTTTTGTTATTATTTTTATGTGAGTGCGCGATTGTCAAGGTATCACAAATCTGTAGTTCTGCTGACGCTGGTCGATTTTAATCTGATTAGAAAAACTTCCTTTCTGCATATCAATTATAATTGCAATTATGATTGATGATTCAACAAAAACATACTGGCACTTTGTTATATCAGTTTACCTGGTTTTATTTTAATTTGAATCGTCTTGGAAAATAACTGTTTATTGGAATTGAACGTCTCTACAATGTACACAACATATTTCATATTTGCAGACGCTGCACATAAGATTCGCTCGATCACACAATTTTTTACTTTAAAGTCCTTTATATCCACGCCTGTTTCATTTACAAAAATCTTTGAGTCCTCCAGCAAAGTCGTTCACATTTCTTGTCATTGCAGGTGCTCCATTAGTGGTTACTAAAACTAATTTACCACACGAGAGTTCAAATTTTTTTTGTAACATGGAAAACTGACTCAAATATGTCAATACCATGTGTGTGATCTTTAAGTGGTAACTTATCTAGAAACTCTTCTGTCACATCCATGTGTTCATCAGGGCGTCCGAAAAACATAGCTAATTGAGCAGTATCTTCATTATTTGTACTCTCATCCAGTGCTAAGAATATCACTTCATAGTTTGTACTTTATTCATTACTTGTGACTCTACATCAGAACTCAGTTCCACTATTCTATTAGCAACTGTGTGAGGTGACAGACTGATATTTTTAAATTGTTCGACTAGCCTATATTAGGGCAAACATCTTCTGCAGGTAAAAGTAAACAGTCTGTAACATTCTTCCCATTGGTTTCATTTGCCCGCAATATATTTAGAAATGTGGTAGCTGACACGCACCAATTGTTTTGATGTGTTTTTTTTAAATTATTTTGTTCGATTCTGTGTTTGGCCTTTCAGGCATTTCATCAACTGCTTCCTCTCGTCCCCTATAATAGGTAAATTCTAATGTTAATGCAAAGTGACTTATATTACTCAGGGTAGTTTGTTACATACAGCTTATAAGAAAACAATACCTGAAACGATACTTTTTCCATGATTCGTATTGAAGTGTCGTCTGACAATGAAATACAAAATAAAGCAAATTGTTACACAACATATCAAACAAAATGCATTTTCATCTTCTTGACTAAAGGAATGTAATTTCCAATCTTTATGGAAATAATACTTATCAGTTAGCTAAGGTAACGTACTCCACTTGGGCCTACGCTTCCACGCTCCGTAGAGGTGCGCTAAGCGGGTTGCGTTAGACACGGCAGTAGAAAGGGTAATGGAGGAGAATGCTTCAGGAACTCAATGAGTGCCAGTTCGCAAACCCTGCGGCCCTTTACACTATCACCAGAGACAATGTTTGCGCATTTATTTTCTTGAGAACTGTAAAGAGCGTAACTTGAGGGAGACCTATGAAAATCCTACTTCATTAATTTTGTGTGCCTGTTTTGGGCCCTTTTTCGCAGTAAAGTTACATTAGTAACAATACTAGCAAAACCATATTAGTTTATTTTATTTTATTTGTCTTCTGTTTCACAGGGATATTACCCGATATTATTACTTATAAAAGCGTAGAACTAATATAACTTATTAGTAAACTACTGCATAGACTAGAATGGTAATAAAAATTGCTGATTTCATATTAGATTTCATATAATGTTGATAATCTGCTTACAAGTTTAATTTTATGTTTTATAATTTTTGCACGAATCTAGGTGTGTGTTCTGATATTTCTTACAATGTTGACAACAGTTTAGATATGTGCTTACAAACACAGATTTGTAAACAAATTATCATAGGTAATCCCAGGAGAGATTATGAGGTTTTCGATATATTTACAAGAACAGAGTTCAAACAAATTGCTCTGATGAAACCCGTAATCTCGGGTGGGAATTGTTAAGACTAGGCCATGAATAAAATCTAACGGATTATAAAAATAATATATGTTTTTACTTTGTTGTCAGTAGTCTGTCAGCTGTGATAACACGGCATATTAAATGAATGAACAGTCGATGAATCGATTCGAGTTACCACATTTTAACCAATGCTACCAATAGTGCATACCGCAATATAGAGAGAATCTTAGTCTTTGCTAACATCAGAACAGAATAAAAGCACACGAACTGGCTTGCACCGAATCGAACATGTGTTTTTCAATGAATTCACATTTATATTATTTCAATTGCCAAACAAGTTGTGCTGTATAAAATAATATGCTTTTATTCTTTCCACAGACAGCATGTGACGTATTAATGACGTTTCCAGTAACGAGTGACGTTTTATCAGATAAAATCGCATGCTTCTGTTAATTTGGTCGATTCCCGAGGCATTGCTAAACGTTATTGATCAATATCAAACACCTATCGTATGAATGGAATAGTCAGAGGTAATATATTGAGAGATCCGAATTTATCTTGGGGGAATTCGGGCCTCGAGTTCTACTAATTGTGGCTATTTAGCGAATACTCACAGAATTTAGAATGTAATGAATAATATAAATTCACGAAAATGAATAAAACAACGCCATTTTTCATTTTAAGCGAGACAGCTTATGACGAAACAATAGATGTGTCGATACATCGGTCGTCGCGACATCGTTGATAGTTGGGCGGCGTGCGCTCTTTTAGTGTTTTCTTCTACATCGCATGGTTAGATTAGCCTCATTGCTAAAATAAGATGCTGTTATTAATATTGCACTTATTATAATACGAGATTTGAAATGTTTCACTGGACATATACATCAGTATGTATGTATGTAAATGATTCTGGTATCTGGTATCTGGTATCTGGTACCCTATGATCCCCAGGTGGGGCGAAGGGGCCTCCAAGTGGAGGTTTCATTACCTATACTAATTTTGATATGCTTATTTTCCGAGAGAGGGTAGAGGGACAGGTGGTAAGCCCATCGCCTCGCAACCCCCCTCTGGAAACTAAGTATTTCTTGGACGTGAAAGGGCCGAGAAATTTTTTCCAGAGGCTCTAATTTAGGCTTGGAGTTCTTTTACGTGCCGTAAATCTACGACACGGGACCCCCAGCTTAAAGTCCCTCCCGGAGGACTCCGTGCCCAGGATTTTTACGTCCTGAAAAATCCATCGGCCGCGGCCGGGTTTGATCCCGCGCCCTGCGGATCTAGAGGCGGGCACGCTACCTCTAGACCACCGCGGCCGACATGTAAATGATTAGTGGGTTTTAATTAAGAAACTCAGATTTGAAGATGTTTCAATGTTCAGTGTTCAGTGTTTGTGAATTAGATGAATAACAATAGCACGTAGGTGCGATATAATGAAAGCGATAAAAAGAAAATAAAAATATGACGATAGGCACTTGCGAATGGTTGGAATTCCACAAAGGCCTATTCTTACACTGGATTGATCATTGATTCAATAGCTAAATAGTTAACATCATATGCTATTGCGCAACCTAATTATAATGTAGTTAAATAATTTGGATATAAAGTGGTACAGTGCGATAAAAAATTCTAAAACACTGTATTACAAACATAAAGATGGCCACACCAGTTAATCATTTAATACCATTCCTTGGTTTATAAACTGATATGCAAATTGGAGGGAAAACACTTAAAAATATATCTTATATCGTCACTGTTATGCCAAAACGACGAATGTGCAAAAATTCAGATTTTGACTTCAGTGCATTGCTGGCATCTGTTTTCATTAATCTTATTTCTGTAGGAACCACGAAAGTTGTATTTTCTTTCTTTCGTGAGTAATAGTTAGTTCAATTTCCATTAAAGTACAAGTTCTATTTTATTTTTTACGCTACAATAACAAATGTGACCCATTTGTGATTTTCTTAAATTTTTATACATTCGTGGTTCTGGCATAACAGTGACGATATAATATAAATGAGTCTTTAAGTTCATGTAGTTTCTGTCATTTCCGCAATTATCAGGTAGGCCTACCGACTGCCATGGAGTTGTTAGTTAATTGTGTATGATTGGCTCTATTATAGACTATATGCAATTGCAATTTACCTTCTTTTCTGTTTTGCGTCTCTTTACCCCTAGGCTAACATGATGTTCCGCCCCGCATAAACATTTTCGTTGAATAAAAATATGCACCAGAATGAGCTACTTCAGGGTGACGCTAATGTTTGTGCAATGAAGACTCCGCGAAATGGGATCTGTAGTGTTTCAGGACTATTCCGGCTTGGGGAAAAAAGCGAATGAAATATTGCTATGCTCCCTCTTTGTGAATTCATTGCTTCAGTTCCTTGTTGTAAAATGTCGTCGGCAGCACTTTTATTTGCTGACTGTACAAGGAGGAAAACAGCGGAGTCAACGCTCTCTCCCTGATGATATTTACCTTTACCATTGCATCTGTTTCACTTTATTTAATACCATTCGTTAATCCTCTTTATTACACCTGTCCCTGAATACAAAACTTTGCTTTGGCGACGAGATGGGGGAGGAAATTTGCAGACATTTCGAGAGCCAAGAAGGGGAATAATGAAAGGTTTGTTGACTGTAAACCCTCTAAATGAAAATGCTTTAACCAAAATATTACATTATACAGTTCCACAGGCTGGTTTTGCTTTTCCAATAAAGTGACAGCGAAAGTGAAAAGTTTTCATCTCCATGTATTAGAAAGTTAGTCATTCAAGTTTAAAGGTTTAAATAGCCAGGCAACCTCTCTGCAAAACTTTTTAACTTTAATAAGCCACAATTATCTGATGTATCGCCTGCCTGGCTTTTGTTTCTATACTTTCCAATTTACTTCAAGTAGGCTTACTCAGTAAGCGTTACGTGAAAGATAAGTGATATTTTGGGCACCGTGTAAAGAATATGAGGATGTGAGGATCCTTTAGCGAATACTTTTTGTTATGAGAACTTACTTTTATTGAAATATGTAGGAAGGAATACACCAAAATTATGTTAATTTACATAAGCTTACTTTATTTGAAAATTTGATAACTTTGTAAAGTACTGTAGTACATATACTGGTATTTAACCTTTGACGGTATATCACAAAAATAACCCTTATTTCTGAACAGATATATTTGAGGTCAAGTTAGACTTATTTTAATGAGTTGGCATACTACATACTCTTATTTGTAAATGAACCCCCTCATCGGAAAAATGAAACACATAGACAAATCTTTGAAGACTAATTCCACTCTCGAGTGTAAAATTTTCTAAAACTTTCTTCCAGTAGGCCTACACAATGACATAACTAGGCCTACCATAGTTCACCGGCATTTTAAAAGTATCTCCGTAAATTTCTAACGTAGTTAAAATCAAAACGCGTTCTTGGATTGATTATTTGAACTAGCTTCCCTGGGAACACTGTTTCTTAACAATGAACGACATTTACAGGTTTAATGATTTATTGGAATTTCATCTTTAACTCTCTAAATTTATATGTTACGCAGTCATCTCCAAACACGTTGTTGATTTTCCTTCAGTTTTAGAAGTATGTAACTTGAAGTCATTAAAAACTACTATGTGTAAGGATCTTTACTGTTTTAATTTGATTTTTTAGTTTTAGTTTTCTTTCTCTTCTTACTTTTTGAGCAAATTGACTTATTCTCTTTTATAGTCTGTTTGTATAATATTCATCTATATATAAGTGTTTGGCTGTGTGAGATGTCCAGTCAGATCTACGGCGGGCAAATACCTGAAACATTTAACATAGCTGGACTGATTGCACCTCTAAGCCGCATTTTAAATTTTCACATTCGTTCGCGAGGTATGAGAGACAAACCGCAAGAAAACGTATTTTTAGCGTTATCAATGCAGCAGACTTCGCTAATATTTTTGAATACTGAAATATTAATAATTGGGGCCAAGCTCTGTTGCAATAGCTAAAGAAGAACATAGTATGAAAATTATGATACAAACTCTATCTTAATTACCATTATAGGCAAATTGCATTCGACTGTTTTGTTCTACCATAATTAGTCTGAATATTTAAACTTTGAGATTTTAGATTCACTCAAACAAACAGCAAGGTCTACCATGTCCTTCGCGTCAGGTGATTGTCGTAGTTCTTGTCTTCTACGAGAGATTTTATTTTATTTAAATACAGGCTGTTTATTACGAAGTTTTCAGCTCCTACTCTCAAGGTCTGAAAATCGTTTCCTGTTCGATGATAATTAATCAATACCCCTCCGATACCACACAGATGTTGAAATGAAAACAGTTTCGAAATTAGTGTCATTATGATACTTTTACGTCACACATAATAAGCGTATTACAGTATGGTCGAACTAAAGATAATCTATTTGCTGGTTAGAAGCACGAAAGCTCAAATACCCACTCCAAGATCCCTTCAAGTTCGGTATGGAAGGGCATTATTCAGCAAAGCTTCCATCAGTTCGTTGTGGTATTCTCTGGCATTTCTCCCTCCGTAAGTAACTATTTTGACGTATAAGAATGCAGTTTACACTGCCATACCCAATCTACACGGGGCTCACTCACACATTTCCACCGCCTCTTTTCGTATAACCACCAAATGATGTGACCATAAGCTAGAGACGCCACACTATCCCGTGACATGCAACATGTCATGGTACCATCGCCTTAATTTAAGGGGAAAGAATATTTGTCAAGGCTTATGCTCCATTCCTCGTATTAATTGGCTGTAAACTGTCAGTGAAGAAATTCTTTGAACTTATCTGTATCTGGTAACCCTATGATCCCCAGGTGGGGCGAAGGGGCCTCCAATGGAGGTTTCATTACCTAAACTAATTTTGATATGCTTATTTTCCGAGAGAGGGTAGAGCCCATCGCCTCGCAACCCCCCCTCTGGAAATTAAGTATTTCTTGGACGTTTAAGGGCCGAGAAATTTTGTCCAGAGGCTCTAATTTAGGCTTGGAGTTCTTTTACGTGCCGTAAATCTACGACACGGGACCCCCAGCTTAAAGTCCCTCCCGGAGGACTCCGTGCCCAGGATTTTTACGTCCTGAAAAATCCATCGACCGCGGCCGGGTTTGATCCCGCGCCCTGCGGATCCAGAGGCGGGCACGCTACCTCTAGACCACCGCGGCCGACTTTGAACTTACACCTTTATAAAATAATAAACTCGCTTCCCTCATTGGGGGATCCGCCCCCAAACCCCCGCTGAGGTTCTCGGGAAAGGTTTTTAAAAGATCTATAGGAGATAGAGTGCGTGTATTTAGTCTGCTGTATTGGCTAAATATTTTGTTTACGTAGATTACATAGAATATCTATGTAAATATTCAATTTAGCAGTGCCTTTACGACCGGGAAAATCAAAGAAACACATAAGTAAAAATGCGAGATTTCATCTACGAGTTAAGATTAAGGAATATAAATTATGAAATTTCTTTAAGAGATAGAAGAAAATTTTAATAATTCTGGACAAAAATATGTTAATTGGATTTAATTATTATGAACCTGAGACTTCAGAATGCGAGTCCAAGATGTTACTATCTCGACCACCCCGTTTCGTTTACGGAAATAATTATTTCTAAACTTTCAGAGCCCTACGTGAACACTGTTTGATAATACCGTTGCCATGGAAACCGAGCACTTTTTCGGGGGTTTTTAGGGCTAAAAATTAAAAAAAATAAAAAATAAATGGAATTTTCCTGTGGTTTACAGCCTAAAAGCTATATGTGTACCAAATTTCAAGTTTCTAGCTCATCTGGTAGTGGGCAAACATTAATTTCAGTGAGTGAGTGAGTGAGTGAGTCAGTCAGTCAGTCACGTGGCTTTATATTATAGGAATTTATTTTATTTTATTTCATCTCAATCATTCTTTGATAATATTATTGAAATGGAATACGAGTTCATTTAAACTAAAGTTCCACAACGCTTTCAAAATATTCGATTGAGTTTCTTTATAGACATAGACAAAGACATAGACATGACTGCAAGAATAATGAATGTCTCGGAAAATAGTTACGCCGTCCTTGAGTCAAAGAGCTTTGTATTGCTACATACGGTTTCTTATTTGAGAGTACTATCCCATATGTTTCTAATTTTAGACATGGATCTTTTCTTTTACGTTTCGTTTGAAACTGACAACTCATGGATGAGTGGGAAAATGCTGAGTGCAAATGATCCGTCTCAAAAACAGAAGGGTAAGGAAAATGCCGTGTAGAATGAACATGTGTCTAGAAACATCAATCACACCCCCTACATTCTTAATACGCACGGTTAGTTAATATCATTTTCATGGGCGAAATACAGCACTTCATACGAAGACTAATTAATTTGTTTTCTTCTTCATAGTATCGTTAATGTTTGATATCCAAAACGTGATAATAATATATATAATGAGATATACAAATGTGCAATCCTGGAACCTATGACTTTATGGCGTATTTATAACTGTTTTAGACAGTTTGAATTAAAAGTAGAACTTCTAACGCAAGACGCAAGAAGTAAAACTTGCATTTATCGCACTAGTGCTTTAAAAAATATATGCCACTCCAGCTGTAACCAACTTTGGTGTCCGTCGCATGGAAAATATTATTTTAGTTAAGAATATTTGCGTATGATTATTACAAGTCAAGTGTTAAATTTATCACGGTGGTCGTAAAAACCGTCACAGTTAGAGATTGGACGATATTTCTTATGTTGGTAGCCGTCCACTAGAAAATCAATAACATTTGTCCCCGCAAGTAAACCTAGATTGGAGAGCTGCTGGAGAACATGGCTGCATGATACGTAATATTCATTAAAATAAATATATTACTTCACTTTATATTTGAAATACTAACTGCTGTCTAAAATTAATTTATTTTGCAAAATAATATATATATATATATATATATATATATATATATATATATATATATATATATATATGTATATACATACATACACATACGCACACATAAGCGGATTTGTCCTGATTGATTAACTGAATGAATGACTGACTGACTGACTGACTGACTGATTGACTGACTGACTAACTGGCTGACTAACTGACTAACTGACAGAGAATTAACGGAGAGCCTAAACTATAATAGGTAGAGACTTCGTATTGCACACTAAGAAAGGATTTTTTTTTAAATTGACTTTAAATACCAAAAATCAAATGTTTTAAAGGAGACGAAATACCTTATTACCAGGCCCCGGATTCTAATGACATGTCATCTTTTTATTGATGCTGCATAGACATTGCCAACTTGTAGATAAATCCTAATCATGGCCTCTAGATTGTAGAAATGTATTTTTATTAGGTCATTTTTTGTCATTTTATGCCATTTTATATTTTTAGGGCATTTATTTCGATTTTAGGTCATTATTTTGTCATTTTCGTGTAATTTGCTTCCTTATTTAGTCATATTCATGTACTTACATTGAGTGTATTAACTTTTTTTGTCGCTAGCGGTGCTATCTTTGAAGTGTTGTTTGTTTAATGCAAGAAGGAAAAATTTGGCGATAAAGTGTTGACATGTCTCAGTCGTAAATGAGAATCAAAGAAGCGGCAAAATTTTGTATTATATTACTATTGTTATTAGATTGACTTGGCACGAGAGTCTGCCACATGCTTGGATTTGAGAGTGCAAACTACTGTTTACCCTCAATAAAAAACAGTATAATCCGGCAGACCACAAAAGGATGTGCCGAATTTTGCCTCAGTGCCAGTATAAATTTCCGTGAGAAAAGAACATTTACAACATTACAGTTATTTACAGTTTTTACAATTATGTACAAATTAGTCTCTAACTTCGTGTGTAGAATAATAATTTTTTATGAAGAAAATGTCAGTTTTTAGGTCATTTTTTATGATTATTAAGTCATTTAGGGTCATTTTTCAAACAATTTTAGGTCACCAGAATCCGGGCCCTGCTTATTACAAAAGAATTAATGAAGTACAAATCACATTGCATGTGCATTTCTCATTATAACCGTGTATTATTGGCAGTATTCACAGGTACCTTTGGAAGTGCATGATACGGGACTTTGACAAATTAGAGAAGTTATCGATATAATTAATTGATGTAAATATATCTTCAATAATGAAATCCACGAAAATAATACACAATCTGATGCGGTCACATAATTTTCTCTACCATGGACATAGAGAATACAATTTTCTCACTTCACATTTGATGTAGAGTAAGAGTTCATGACGCAGGGACAGCATTTTCAGTTGTCTTAGCCTGAGTGTGGTAATGAGTGTGCCATATCAGAAGTCGGTAAAAATTTTTATCCACTGATACGTTATTCATAGCTGTAGGCTTTGTGTTTTTAGTTGAGAAATATTTTATCATAGGTCCTAAGAATGTAAAAAAGAGACCACATACTCCCTATGCGCACAGTATATTATTTTGTCCCAGGTTTTGGGGAGGAAAGTTTGAAAGTGATATTGAATTTCTATTTTATTTCAGGGTCGAAACGGTTGTGTAGTAACTAGAGAGTTAGAAATAAAGTATGCCGTAAAGACAATGCGATTTTGTGTTACCGGAATTTCTGTTTTTTATTTAAACTCCTACCAGGTTTGGTGTGTAGAAGCAATGTGGTGCATATTCTACATCCTCTATGAGCCATATAAGCTATATGAAGCGTTTTCTGAGGGAATAGATTGAGTGTGATAAGTCGTTCTGGCTCATTTCAAATTTTAAATACCTATGTTAGGACCTAGAGTTTCAAAATCGAAAGTCCTTCATAAGTTAATTACGAATTACAAAATACGAAACCCGAGCCACGCCGGGCATTTTAAGCTAGTTCTGTTATAAATAACTATTCTCTCCGGATAAATAATTTATAGTAGTATTGGATTAATTAAAGGAAACCGCAGTAAAGATTGCTACAGATCGATGAAACAATAACAGAAATGAAAGTTAATTCAGAAACAGGCCGTTTACTTCTTGAACATGAATTATAACAAAAAAACTTCTTTCGCTAATGTACTAAAACCGCTAAAGAATATCCCAACAAAAAAGAATATCTAAAATGCTTAAAAAGTTATTAATTTTAAATCAACACGACACCATTAAATGAATATAGTGCCCATTGTGTAACCATTGTATTTTGTTCTATTGTGAATTATCTAAAACTGTACTTGCACAGAAGTTTAACAAACTGATGTTTGAAATCACAACATTAAGTTCTTATCTGATAGTATGATCAACAAAGAACAGGAACGTCCCAACACGATGTCTAGTTCAGTATGTCCAGAGTGTTTTTTTAAGAGTGAGGTTTCTGGATTGTGCGTTCAGATAGCGCACTTCTTCACTATAGTATTGCCTGGTGGGAAAAGAAATATGGAGCACTCACACACGTCTCATTCCAAGAATATCAGGAAACGAATTGGCTTCTGTTACAGTACGTTACATTACGACATACTTGCAATACTTACATTGCACACGGTTCAAGCAGTATAACACTGAGTCTCTACAGTAGGCCTGTAGTAGTATAGCATTGAGTTGTAGTCTAATGCAAACATACTATCTATTATTTCCAACTGCTGCATTGCATCATATAGTCTACGCAGTCCGAACAAGTATCTTCCTGGCATGGGACATCCTTCGGTCTTTGATGAACAAAATCTGCGACCCATGGGCCTTAGGCCTACTTAACACTTAATGTTTTATTTCTGGCTCTCGACTGTACTCATAACTGTTAGTTTCAAGAATAATTGAACGAATCGCAATATTTACTAATAGACTGAAATTTCGACTGGATACATAATGTTTTAATCAAGGTGAACAAATGGTGGAGCCAATGACCTCAGCGGTTGACGCGCTCCCAAACCACTCTATTGAAGAAATGGCATTCATGAAAACTTTAGATAGGCCTACACAAAGGGCTGGTTGCATGAACATTTAAACCATGGTCAGCATTAAAAATTAACTGTCAGTTATATTTAACTGTCTCTTTATGTTTTACAAACATTCATCCAACATTATTTCATCTTAAGCATCTTAACCAACGATTAAATGTTGGTCTAACTGGTGAACTTTGCAAGTTAAAAATGAACTGATGATGTGGCGAACTTAAATAGGTTACATTTGAAAAACAGGAAAAGACACTAAAATCCCATTTTATAAGTGAAATGTTAGGTATAGATTGATACTTTCATGTCAATTAGATTCAGTTCGCTTTAAGTTTGCATAATTATTTGAACATACTGATATGGTAACTTTGTTGTAGGTTATGGTAGCCCTAACTGGGTTTAGGTGGGCTCTGCAAAGCAATAGATAGGTTATGAGCACTTTTGGCATTATATACAGTTAATACGTATGCAGATGTGAAGAGAAAAAGCATAAACACGTTAAGATTTACGTTATATGGGATTAATAATACACAGTGTGATTCACAAGTCTGGTACTTAAAAGCAAAGTAAAGCTATAGGCTGTAGTTGCGTAAGTTCCCATATAGACATTAAGCACATGAAACTGGTTCCCCTGAATTGCTCCTGGCATTCTTTTGTGTTAGAGGCTGAGTCGACCCTAAATACATAGAACCACCAGAAGGATTAGGGAGTGTTGTACGTAATTTTAGAAAAAATTAGGAGAGACAATTTGCATGAAAGAAGTCTAAGACACACCAACATGTGGCCATTTTGCAATAGCTGAAGAGTGACTTCTGTTTTTGTTTCCAAATACTTTTTTTAACTAATGGACCTTATTACCACGTTGCACACGACAGTTTTTGTTCGACAATTAAATGTGTAACTTTTGAAATTTTAGAAAACCTTGTACTTCACGAAAAAAACGACTCTGCCTATCTCATGAACATTCAAAATGTAAGTTGTTCTCATCTTTTGCGATAGATTGCAGGCGACAAAAGGCAAGCAGGGAGCAGAGACGCTTGGACATTTTAACCACAAACACGAAATTAACTTTATTTTGAATACATGTTGCTGTTATTGCAGTGTGAATTACAATTGCTGCTTTTAACGACTGAAGATTGTTTCGCATGCGATATTATTTGATAGTTGGAATAAGAACTTTAATGAATTGCCGTACATTGCCGTAAGCCAAATGTACGAGGGATGTTCCAAAAGTAAGTTTCGTAGTTTTTTTAAAAAGTGAAGATGGTAAAACAGATGAAGCAAACAACTGCCATAAGAATCGACACCTATTGCTGGTTCAACGACGGAAAGAGCGTCAGCAGAGGAGAAACGATGCATGAGTAGAGTCCCGAAGAAGAGAGAGTAGCAGTAGACTGGCGTGCCCGAGGTTATTTGAGTACAAATCACGATGGCAGATGGACGTGTACTGAAAACGTGGTCGACAATGGAAGTACATGCTGTTATCCGGTATGAATGGGCATGTAGGACTAGTGTGTCCATCATCCATGGACGCCTACAGACTGTGTATGGTGAAGAGGTCATGTCTCATCAAATTGTTGGTCGCTGGTGTTGCATGTTCAGTGAAGGAAGGCACCTGTTCCATGCAATGAAAGCTGCACTCTCGGGACGTCACTTCCAAAACAATGCTGAGGTGGAGAAGGCTGTGCGACAATTCCTTGCATAGCAGGGCACCGAGTTTTACCAGAGTGGTTTCTTCAAACTGATTGCAAGCTATGACAAATGTCTCAATGTCGGTGGAGACTATGTTGAAAAATAGTGCAAGGGGTATATTTCATGATTGCATGGTGTATTTGTTTTGGTAATAAAGTTTCCATGTGAAAAAAAAAATGGCGAAACTTACTTTCAGAACATCCCTCGTAATAACCATAGTATAGTATGTTCCAACCCAAAAGTTACTCTGTATCCGTCAGAAATGCGACATGTTATTATGGACGTTTTGCATGGCAATCACATCGGTTATCATATCCTGTAGTTATGTGTATAACTTGTGAATCACCCTGTAAAACGTAAGTTGCTCATGTGACACTAAATGTATGGTAATGCAAGGAGGCGTTGTCTCCTCTCCTACATTATGCAGCATAAGTTATTAACCTGATTGGAATACAAAACAAGGCCAGTACTTTGATAGCAAGCAGTCTGAAACATCTCGCTTTCCGAATTAGTTAAGTCCAAAACAGTGTGTATATACCGGAATGATAATTAGTTAATCTGAATTGTTACCACTACCATCTTATACCACTAAACAGAATCAGAAAATACAGTAAGACACATTGTTCGCAAATGGTCTATATGCAATATGCTTGGAGATCAATTGATAGAACCCTGATTTCTAAGTAAAATGCACAATGTATTTATTTTGAGACTCCTAAACATAAGCAGAAATATTATACTTCGTAAGACACTCCTTGACAAGCAATTATAACTTTATGAGAGTGATTATTTTCCTTATTTTGACAGAAAAACGATATTGCTACCTTCTGTTATGATTTTGAATTAAAATATGTTATTTTACTCAAAACCGTCACATTAAAAGTGATTACTTCACATCTAGACGTCATGATCACCGGTTTCCTATCTTTTGTCGACTAATAGAATTACTAAAAAATCCGGTTTATGAAACATCTGTCACATTTCTAAGGAATTTCCCAGTGAATAAACATAATATTGAAGAAGAATTAATCAAAGAAGAAGTGTGTTGCTATTCACATCCGCCTGTGACGTCCTGCGACGTTAAGACTCTTTCAAACTAATAATTTATTTGATTTTCGTTTTTTTTTTTTTTTTTTTTTTTTGGGTGTTTATTTCTTACATGTTTTGTGCGTCTTTGATTGCTTACTTTACCCTTTTGTTTTGCTTATAAATCCTGTCTCTAGTTATTACTATTGCTTTGTTATCTACCTTTATTGAATTGTATGAATTTATTGCTGTCATACATGCATGGGTTAAGTTCTATCGTATTACATTGCAATACCCTTCTTTGAGTTATACGGTTGCAATGTGTTTACTGTTTTTTCCTTCTATCAGTAATGCAGGGGAATGCGCCATGCCATCCTGCTTTCATAGCAATAATTACTTCAAACTAGCAGGGACCCACGTCTTCTCTCTATTGTATTAATTCATGCTTATTTTATTAATTTATTTAACGGCAAAATAATTCAAAAGTTATATTTATTAACACGGAAATCGTTCTTATATAAGTTGCATGAATTACATGTTTTCTTTTTAAATATATTGGTACTTTGAATGTTTAGCATACCGAGTTGCCGGTAGTAGCCTAAATTAAAAAAAAAAAACAATACAGTCCGTCTCAAATGAGTATCCGCAGTGAACTCAGACGCATGCGGGTGTGGTTAGGTTGGTAGCGAGACTACATTGACCTTGGAGCAGGTAGTGTCCGTCCTCATCCCTTTGAAACAGATAACAGATGATAACTGTGTGGTTGTATTCTTTTGCAGTGAAGTGCAGTGCTTGCGTGAACCATCGAATTGAGTGCATGTTTAGTTAAACGCGTGCGGTTATGCTTGTAAAATCATTATGTTAACCATCGAAGAAAGAGTGTTTTTAGTTGAACATGTATTCCGTCGGGTTGCCAGGTGTCCCGGATTTTAAGGGACAGTCCCTTATTTGAGTAAAATGTCCCTTGTCAATTGTTCCATAATTTGAAAATACATTTTTTTGCCAACTGTATCCATGATTCAACGTAGGTGCCAAACTGGGGAAATGGGCAGTGTTTCCTGTTCTATACCTTTTGATAACTTTGCTTCACTCAAATTACCTTGTTCCCCACTGACTGTTGGGTTTGGACATGGGTGCTATATAAGGTGTAAGATTAGTCCTCCTGAACAGGCTAAACAGCTTCTGATAAAAAGTCAAGAAAGATTTTGTGTATTTCATGAAAAATGTTAACAGTGGCTTTAGAAACGGTGGCTTAAGAACAGTACAATAAATTGTAAATACTATAATAAATAGTTTTTATAGCACATGGTGCTCGCAGCATGCTTCAGGGTTGGATCATAAGAATAACACAGTAAAATAACCTTTATATATGCTGCACCAATTGTAAATTAATAATTATAAATTTATAAAACTTTCTAGCCTGAATTATCAACCTGTATGTGAAGCAAAGCTTCAGTATAATTTCAATAAAATTTTACTTTGTTCTCATGTTGGCGATTGCAGCAGCTTTGGGGTAACGGCGATTGAGTCCCTTATTTTCACCTTTAACATCTGGCAACCCTGATTCCGTGAGGGTGATAAATTTACGGTAAACGTAAAACTTAAATTTCGTGAACGGTTTCCATATTCGATATGTCCTCATCGTGATAATTTGAGAGACCGGCCTTAGTTAGCGTTGCCCGTTGCCAAACTAACTGTGGTGAGTGAGCGTGTGAACTCATCTACCTCACTGTGGAGACTCTTTTGACACACCCCGTATAATATACCCAATATTCTACAAAACACAAACTAATTTTTCATTATAGAGGCTCTGGAATAACATGTCTCTTTCCTGTGGGCAAAGATGTGTAAGTTGTTTGCATTTCAAATTCTTAAACAACACATGCACAGTTGACCGTTGGAGACACACATTGTCTGACGATAGAGTCCCACAACTTTGATTGTCCTTCTCGACTTTATGGTGATAATTACTATATTTCAGCGAAAAATTGTTTTAATATATGCCATTGCATGCTTGTTGCTTATTGTACTATTAAGATTTAGTGATTGTAACTACCAATGAGGCCTATAGTGAAATTTTTTTTATTCTTCTTAATGATACTCTTTGAAACATGATGACCTGGTGGTGGTTCTATGCAACCAAAAGACCTAGGCGAATAAAAGAAGTTCAGAGTTTAAAAAAGCTTTACAAAACAATAACTATTTTATACAGTCGAGGGGAAAAGAAGCATTCTCAATGGTAGACGATATTAATTAAATGGAGAAAATTATGACAGTGAGTGTTATTTTGACACTTCAGGGTGACCAACTTTGATGGATTCGCATGGAAAACTCTCATTTGGTTAAGGATAATAGCAAATGATTATTAAATAGACTCAGTCCGATATAAATTTAAAATGTTAAATTCACTACATTACGCCTTTTTAAACTCTAAATTTCTCACAGTGTTCGCATATATGTCATACTTGTTTAGCCCTTGCATCATAAATGACCATTATTCACGGGAGTAGAAGAAAAACGTAAGTAAATTCAGACAGTCTGTTTCAATTATAATTATGTCGTTGAGCGAGTACTCTTTACTTTCCAGTCAAATCTCTATAATATGTCACCCAGCTAATTGAAATAATTTGTGCTGTCTTCATCAATCGAGGAAAACCGTAAGGCTAATTTAAAATAATTGCAGATGCATAGACATCGGTTTCTGACAATAGAGGCTGGGAACAACCACCGTGTAGAAATTGTGTACAAAGCGGCTCCTGTGTTTTCATCTTCGCTACATTACTCAAGTATAATTTTATGCCCCTAAAATTTCCGACAAGTCGAACCAATCGGTACTTGGTCCAAAGTGGGAACTTACCTCTAAAACAGCCTAAATGGAAAATTATTCTTATTACTTTTGTTGTAATTGGTTTAAAAATATAATAAGACATTTTACTGTTTTTGTTTTATCATCTTTACTGAATATTAACACAGATCAACAGCCATTTTGGTGCCTAAGAATTTATACTTATTCTTGGGTATATTTAGGTCGCTGATGCCAAATGTTCCATTAGTTTTGCTCTATCAGCTTTAGTTTTGTGAGATATGGTATTACCATTATGCATATTATCCCATTTTACGTTTGATATAAATAAAAAAAACAGTGCCTATTTTTAGCTTCAAAATCTTGTGAAGAAAAAAGCAACACACTAATATTACATTAACATTACAATAACAATATAACATGGGGTCTATAAAAAGTTGATATTATCACATATTGTACGGTCGTTTATGATTTATGAGCTGTCAATTTGAGGGCCAAAAAATGATCCAGCTTTTAGTTTTTCTGTACTTCGTACAGTTTTCGTCCTACGTGTCCAAAGTGTGGTCAAAAACCTTCACTAGCTATATTATCAAGCATGATTTTGTTTCACTAGACTAAGAGTTCACGAATAAAAGATGTTTACATATTTGGAATAAGCTCACTAAGTATAGCAAAATCCTGTAAAACATCTGTCACACCAAACAAAAAGTTATTTTTTGTTGGGCTGTGTTATCGTTCGTGGCGTGTTGAATTATTCGGTAAAATTCCATATGAGATCCAGCAAACTTCAGAGCGAGATTTTTCATGAAACAGCTAAAAATTTAAGTTTGTTATTATCGGGAGAGGACATAGGCTATTGTCCTGAAGAGAGATTCGGTACAACCCGTCCGCCACTTTCTTTCATTGCAAGAACTTACTAAAAGTGGCGATGTTTCCGCCATATTTACTCTGCAGAAAATACAAGAAACACAGGATTGGACGTTGGTGGTGTGACGTCATATATCCATAATCGTGGCTAACATAACAAAACGCGCGAGATTCATTATGACATAAATAACGAAACTAATGTCACGGATCCTCACCTAACTACCGCTTATACTGGCACTACACGCCACTGTCAATGGCAATATGATTGATCCATCCTACTTTCCACCGAAAATAAACACATCGCAGTGTCCGTGCTAATCGACACGTACTGACTCATCGGGGATTACGTCAATTATTGAATTATTATTCTCGTTATTTTTATTATAAATGTATTATATGACTGTCAAGAATGGTTTCTTCCAATAGCATTCTAACCGGTGCAACCACTCGTCAGAACTCCAGTAGGTTATTAATCCTTAATGTAGGTGTAGGATGAAGACGAAATAATAATAATAATAACTCCGTGTTTTGGGAAAAGTCCCTGGAAGAAATAGCTAGTATTTTCCTTTGAAGATATATCATTCCAATTCCCCATTTGATGCTGGCACATAGCTGCTGACTTCTAAAAGTGGGCGGAATAGATCTGAAACTAATCTTAGTAAAACAGAAAAGACTAAGTAAATTCCTTGAGGTTGAACACATCGGAATTGATCATCTTGTTAGGATGAAGTCCTTGTTTTCCTTCTTCTTTTACAGACTTCCTTTCATAAGATTCATTATAGAAATTATAATTAGCATGACAACAAACTTAATAACAAAAAGTATCCAGAAAAAAATGATGCGGAGCAATGAATATGTGCATAGCTACTCTGCACGGCTCAGGAGACCATAAAGTAGCAATAATTCATTGCTGAGAAAGACAGACGGAGTAGGAAGTGAGGAAAGAGAGAGAAAGAGTGTAATTTGAGCTGACATCGCTAGGTCTAGAATCCGGGACTACGAATGACATATCACCCAATTAGTAACCTTCTTGTACTGCTGCTCCCTTCCGTACGTGCTGGTGATAATAATTATAGTAATAATAATAGTATTATCATTAAATTAGTTAGGCTATAACAGAATAATAGTTGAAGAAGAAAGAGGAATCTAACTAGTGTGAGGAATCATATCGTACTAGAAAACTTCTATCGTCTAGCAGTGAGATCGAACTCTTTTTTTCGTCAGAGATCATAACTATTTCGTGGGCACATCAAGGACATAACATTTTTGGAGTTCAGGTGTTTTTTGTTGTTATTATTGTTATTGACTTCACAGTAATAGCAATAACAATAATTTTTATTTTCACAAATGCTTTCAGACTTTAGAAAAAATTAACAAAATTAATATCCACTTGGGAAGAGTTTTTAATCTTGTGAGTAACATGAAAAAATACAAGTCTAGTAGTATCGGTACTTATAGTTTTTCATGAACACTGGAAGCATTTACGTAGTTGGGCCATTCCATAAAGTGGCAACTCAAAAAAATTATTACACTGCAAAATGTATTATAAATTTGATAGATTATGATAAAATATATCAAAACATAAACATTGGGAATATTAAGAAATAATGGGAAGGAATAAATATTTTTTGCTGTTAACTGTTGAATCTTATGTATTTCATATGAAATTTGAACAAATTATTGCCTTTCCTCCCAACAAATTATAAAACACGAGAGATGTAGATTTAACTACGAATTGGGTGAATATGGACGTGTACGAAATTGAGCAATGAATCCTTTGTCTAGTATCAAAAATTATATGTGATATTTTTATTTCATTCGTAGTTCCTATCGCGTCCTAACCGTGTTACAGTTTATGTTCCACCTGGCAACGGTTATAACCATAATAATAGTTTTTTTTTGTTTTTTTTATTTTTTATTATTATTTATTTATTATTTACCATGAAAATTACAAATTAGAAAATACAAATTAATACAAAATTATTACAAATACAAATATAAATAATATAAACAAAATTATTACAATTACAAAAGAGCATTATTTACCCCGCATGATCATAGCTCGTGTTCGGGGTCAGTTCAGTTATACTAAAATTATATTTTGAACATTATATAAAAAAAAAACATACATATTATAGTTTTAGGCAAAAAATAAGAATAAAAATAAATAAGATTGCTTATATGAAATAAAATACATGAACAAAGATACGAAAAATAAATTACTATAACATAACAAAGTTACAAACAAAATACCCTATGTTAAAAATTTACAGTTAAGAATGAATAACGGAAAAAAGTGGGTAAAAGTACAATTACAAGTTAGATTTAATCAATTCGAGTACTTGTTTTTTAAACAATTTATTGTTAAGTGGTATCAGATTAGGGTTTCTTCTAGTAAAATTGTTGTATATCCGTGGTCCGAAATTTATACTATGCCTTAGACCTGCTTCTGTAGCACATTTTGGTTCGAAAAGAGGACAAGAGATATTATACCTCCTTGTATTATAGTAGTGATTTCGTGTTATGATGTTTATGGAAATAATTTAATAAAGTGTAGGAGTATAATTGTTTAATATTCAATACGTCAAAATCATTATATAAACTTTTAGATGGATAGTCGATTGATTTTTTTAAACATATCTTGATTATTATTTTCTGCAACAAAGACAATAGGCGAAGTGCAGTCTGACATATCCCACCCCATCCTATTATTCCATATTGTATAACTGATTGGACTAAACTTAGATATATTAATCTTAAAGTACTCTGTGGCATAATGTTTCTTAATATAACAAATTTATATATAGTTTTCCGTAGTTTAAGACACAGATATTGAACATGTTTTTCCCACCGTAAATTTTGATCAATGATAACACCCAGGTATTTTACTTGTGTTGATGAACTTAATTTTGGACATTTACAATTAAAAGGGATAGAACAAGATATTTCATGTAAGATTATATTGTGTTGTGCATTTATCGAGGAAAGTCCTTTAGAGTTTAGTGAAAAAGGTAAATATGTTGTTTTATCAATGTTTAAAGATAGAAGGTTTTCATCGAGCCATTTTTTTATTTTGTTTGTTCCAATGTTAGCATTACTAAAAACGTGCTCCCAACTGTTTCCAGAAAATATGATTACTGTGTCATCAGCGAAGGAATAAACATTGCCTTTGATGAGATTTATATCTAATTTAAGAAGATCATTGATATATATTAAGAAGAGCAAAGGACCTAACACAGTTCCTTGTGGGACGCTGATATTTAGCACTACGTTTTCACTTTTTTCGTTGTTAACTTTAGTGCTTTGGTATCTATTTGATAAATATGATCGAAATAGATCTAAGGCAGTACCTCTAACACCAATATTTTCTAATTTATTTAGCAACATGTTGTGACTTATAGTCAGTGATGGTAAGTAATTGAGTAAAAGTAATCGGGTTACAGTAACAGTTCCTTTTTTGGTCCCATTTACTTGTAATCAATACTTTTAAAAAAATGTAATTTCTACTTGTAATTTACTTCTAGAAATAAAATTGTAATTGTTACAATTACAATTGTTATAAATGTAGTCGTTAGTATTATACCAATGCCAGCCTTAGAAGGGAACCTCATCAAAACAAATAGCACGTGTACTGCCAGCTGGCGGAGCTGTGCAGCGGCCGCGGATTTCAGCATATAGTTCCATGTCTAATTACAAAAATCAATTGTGTTTTATATTAATAAGTGCATTTATTTTTTAAAAAGTAAAGCATTTTCGATTATCAAATTTTAGTTCACACTGTATTTAGAAAAATATAGTAAATAATAAAAACATAATGAATTGAGATGTGCGCATGCGCCATTACGTTATAATTCAGTTGATCAGTCTTCTCTTGCTGCATATAGCTATCGCTCGCTTGTTTTTAAAAAATCGATTGTAGTATAGTTGAGGGTAATAATCATGAATAATCAGAGAATGTATTTGCGAAACATCCTAAAGGAAAAATATTGAAATGGCGACAGTGTATTGAACATGTAATAAAGGAGGTGAAATTTTGGAAATCAGACAGTATGTGATATGCCATTGTTGACCGCTTTGATTAATTAATCCTGCCGACAGTAGCAGCACAAAACAAGGTGGAGAGGAGGTGGAAATAGATGGGATTGAACCACTTTCATGTTCTCAATAATAAGGTAGGCCTAACTTTTAATTTTCATTGGCGTTTTATATTTCCATACTGCTTATATTACTTTAGTAGGCCTATTTTAATTATAAAATTATACTCAACAGGAAAAGTGTTAAATAAAGTTATGTTGTTCTATTTTGCAATGCACCGAATTATTTTTCCAAATTTATAATTAAACGTTTGTAAGTATTAAGCCGCTCGGTTCGTTCAGAACACAAGCACATGTTGTCAGATACAAATAGTGCGCTCGCTCCGCCCATGGCGTAGTAATACAATTTCAGTCCAGTACTTCGCGCGCTTTTGTTTGTTTACATCAGGTTCCCTTCTTAGGCTGGCATTGGTATAGTATCATGCTCGCTTGCTATATCGTCATCACTACTGTTTTTGCAACTAATATCCAAATTAGGGTTAATATTAACAAAAGGTTACTCAATGTTTCCAAAAAGATTCTCATTAATGTGTTTTTTGTTTGTTCATTAATAATTTGGGCTTGTGCCCAAAACAAAGAAAAAAACAAGGAATTTTTAGGTACTGTAAAGTAATTGTAAATGTAATTTTAATTTTAATTTTACTGATTACTTTTTGAAAAAGTAATTTGTAATTGTAATTAAGTAAAATGTTTCTCAGGTAATTGTAATTCAGCTCAATTACTTTCTTTTTGTACTTTTCCCATCACTGCTTATAGTGTCAAATGCCTTTCTTAGGTCCAGAAAAATACCTAAGCATTTTTTTCCTTCATCTACTGCTTTAATAATTGTGGATGTAACGGCCATTATAGCATCATCTGTACTCATATTACATGACTACATAGTTACATAACTATAATTAATCATAAATAAATAAGCAATACATATTAATAAATAATTATTTATATAAAGTTATATAATTATTTGGTTTTCTTTAAAGGCAAAACACAATGAACTTACCCCAAGAGTAAGTTCTAATTTGCTTGCACTGTTTTCTGTTAATGGTCATGCGTATGGGAGAACTTGGGCGTAAAAACTGAACAATCAAATTTCATGCCGAGATTTTAAAACGCATACTTGAATTGCATGCTGCCGTGCCCTTGGACGTCTCTTTAATAGTCTAGCAGGAACCAAGTTACAAATCACGTAATGGAGTTACGCAGTGGTTTCTTCAATATTGCAAACTCTATAACTGTAACTACAATAGAGCAATATATAGCAATAACCATACGAAACCTCATTACAATGAGTTACAGTTTTTGACGTATAAAATTAAACTCAAAGTAACGCTGACTTAAGCCCACAACACGCATTTACTTATAGGCCTATCTAGGCCTTAAAAATATATTTTTTTCAGTTCAAGTTTTCAAGTAGACAACTTAATTTATCTTAACACCGTTTAATCTGAGTTAAGTAATGAAACACGTTTTTAACAGTTATGGAAATAAGACTTATTTTGACTTGTAGTTCTTAAAGAAACGTGTTGTATTTAGGTGACTTCAACCAAGGGACTATGGGATCATGGAACCAATTGTAGCTACTATGTTGAGTGAGAAAAACAGGAAATTATTTGTCATCGATGGCTTCAAATTTTATTTTCAAAAGGTACTAAGTAACAATAAGAAAGGCGAACAGTGCTTTATAATGAAGGATATTCTGAAAATGGGAAGGAAAATTTTACTTATTTTTGGGTAACATTTTGGCACGCAACTGGGATAGTATAAACGCACGCAATAAGAATAATTTCTCCTCTCCTGACGCAATTCGTAACCGCTGATGTATATCTTTATATATGTTTCATACGCTTGCTTTAATATACTTTTGTTGCAACGGTGTATTGTTGTTTGTCCAATTTAATACCTTTATATTCCAGTCACTACACAATTTACACAGTTTTGTGTTCAACAGTACACACTCTAAAAATAGCCTATATTAATTGTAAGAATTCCTGAATTGTTTATTTATCTTGGTAAAATACTGTTAAGGAAACATACTGGTCAGATTTTAATGAATTTTCATGACAATGCATTTACACTCTAATCTTCAAATAAATGTCGATGTAATTTACAGTGATTTGTAACTATTTTACAACTGTCCAATCAGTTGTTATTTAAATGTCTACGAATTCTGCAGGTACATGAACTACATAACAAAAATCATAAAAATATGGGCCGAATGTCAGATCAGCTAACCTGATGAAGATAATATTGTATACTGCGATAGGAGTGAATCATTGGAGAATCGAGGGAAAAGTTCGAACAGACGAACCAATTTACTTAAAAAATGTATTTAGCATAGTATTTTTTCTCTGATATTAAAATTATTTCTTACGAGAAAATAATGACTAAGAAAAGCTGCTGTCAAGATACAGGAGTACCAACCTGGCCGAACCATCCATTACTTGAAAGCATGTTCCTTACATAATGAGTTCACCTTTTTTATAATAATTTTAAAGAAGACACTGGTTTTTTTGGTTTGGTGCAAGCGGGATGCACCTCCCAATTACAGTTTTCCTTGATTTTCTCAACACTTTAAAAATTGGAGCTGCACCTTTCTTGCTGTGAGATCTTCAATTGTAAACTTCAAATAGCAAATATAATTTATTCCATGTCAGCAATAATAGACATATTAATCTTATAGCATTATTTTGTAATATTCACCAATTTTAAAGGCTCTATCGGTCATTTATGTCAGCGTATGAGTATTGTACCCTCCCCTTGAATACTGTGCTATACTAAGCGTTTGACGACATTCAGTAATAGGCTATGCTTGAACAGCTAGTCCAAATAAAAATATGTTCCCGCCGCACGTAATGAGCTGACGCTCTAATGTCGCCCATTAAAATCTCAAACAAATCTCGTCCGTTTCTAACCAATTTTGGAACATTGTTACGTTTTAACATTATGGTAAAAACTGATCATTAGTAAGAAATTGGTTAAAAGTGTTTAATCTTTTTAAAAATTGCTTCTTTTATGTTTGTTGAGTTGAATAATTTTTAACAATAATGTAGTCATATTTACTTTTAAGTGGTAACTTTCATTAATTTGAGAGTAGCGTTACGTAGCGACTTACGAATAAATCTAACGCTCAATTTAAGTATATCCACAAATGAAAATGTTTTTCGTTTTGTAAAGCAAATAAAATGAGAAAATTATTTTACGACACCCTAGACTGTATTCAACTGCGTTTAAAAGTTGATAGTTGGAGGGATTATATTCTCCCTCCTCCTCAAAAAAGCTATCAATTCTACGCAGTACTAGCTTAAATCTACTATCAATTGAGGTTTAGTCTTAAGTTGGCATTGCAATAATGTGCATTTTATGACCTCCCCTCAAACCTCTGGCGATAGAAGTTGTAACGACCCCAGTCTCTGTCAGTTATTGGCGGTAACAATGATCTCATTCCAGCTTTCAGATACTACTACAACGGGTTTCAGTTTCGGTTTTGGATGCGTGGTAGGAGGTTCGGTTGGTTAGATTCAGAATATAATGGCAATATAAACCTTAGACAGTAAAACCAGTGTAATACTATAAAGGACGCCCAGTACCCCCTTCCTACCTATCTCGGTCTTTCTGTTGATCCAACCAGAAGGGGTAGGGGACTTTAACGGCGCCAGTTTATAGGCAACATCACGAAAGCACCACGATCACAGTATTCAACCCTTAACCACATTTCTATAGCTGAATAGCACAAGGGATTTAGCATGTATGTACCTTATTTTTGCATAAACACTTTTTACGTGTTGTCACAAATTCATACTATAGATACAATCGTTTAGTATGCAAAGAAGAGAAGAAATGATAATTCATCGCGAAATGGGAAGCCATACAAATTTCCTTATACAATGACATAACAGGAAGCGTGTAATATGATTGTTGTTAGAATGCCATACACATCCGCCATAGTTGTATTAAAAAGGAAATATGAACAATGTAATACAGTAACAAGCCTCAGCTTTTCTAACATAATTATGTAGCAAATTACTTTATTTACCCCCGTGATATGAAAGAAGACTCAGAAAGCTCCTACATGAAGGGCACACGGAAGAACAACAATATCCAATCAGATAACTTTTAAGGTAACTGATGTTCTAAAATGGACATTGTTCCTCCTGCTTGGGAACGATGTGGCATTTTAGTTATTTTAAAAACATAGTAATATGTATCATAATCAAAATATGTGACAAAAGTAATGCATTGACACAACGAAACACAACAATCAAAAATTGTAGAAAGCTCATTTACTGAATTCGTTAACCGGGTTTCAGAAATGGAAATAAAGTAGATGCAAGTGTACCATAATAATTCCGAGAAGACTCGTACATGATTTAATCCCTTTAAAGCAGAACTTTTGACTCAGCATTTGTAATTTGTATTTTATATAGGCTGCAGGCTTTTATTAATCGACTCAGCAGTTAAATTTTTAACACATAAATCATATGATGATGATGATGACGATGATGATGATGATGATGATGATTAGTATTATGGCCAAAGGCTGGTCTACATCCCGAGACGAAGCCGTGGGAGGATGACCATGACTCGTCCAAAGTGATTCAGGCAAGAGTGATTTGCCATTGCCTCTCGAGGGATGGGAATGAAAGGACACAACACCCAGTTCTGAACCCAGGCAGGAAATTTTCCACCGCTGAAAATTCCCCGACCCAGCTGGGAATCGTAACCGGGCCGCCAGGGTGGAAGGTAATCACGCTACCAACTCACCCACGGAGGCGGACATAAATCATGTAGTTTCTACCAAGACAAGAAGGAATAAACGCAGCGGCCTATTGTGCAACTCTTCAACTACTACGACGAGCAATCCACAACAAGAGACGTGGAAAGTTGTCTGAAACGGTATTTTTGATTCACGACAACGCGCGACCTCATTCGGCTGCTTAAATACAGGCACAACTTCCACGTTTTAAGTTTAAATTTTTGGACCACCTCCTTACAGCCTGATCTGGCACCCAGGGATTTTCAACGTTTCCGAAACTAAAGGACTTTTTTGGGTGGAAAAGAGTTCCCAAACCATGAAGATCTCAAAGCGGCAGTGACATCCTGGCTCAGGTCTTTGGCGGTAGGAGAGCACTGAAAAACTGGCACCGCGTTTAGAGGTGTACAAATATCGATTTTAGCTTGCCCATACCCGCTTGAATGCCATGCAAGCAAGTTGCGAGCGTCGCAGGTAGCAAGCAGGCAGGTTTCTTTAGACTTGGATGGGTCATGTTAAACCCTACTTATGCAAGTCTGAATAAGCTTGCGACATTCCTATCAGCTAAACAACTGTAGTTGCTAAGTGTAGGTAATACTTTCTTGCTTTTCTACATGCTGGTAGAAGAAATTCATCATGTAGAAAAATAAAACGTGGATAAAGTATTAAAAATCGTTTTAGCGTCTTAACACATTTATTATTTTTATTATTGTTAATGTTATTATTGATTTTTTTAATGTTTTCTCGCAAATGTTTGAAAATGTTTCCCATGCCGGACTAGAACCTTTGTTCATTGATAATAAAATTCTCCATTCTCCTTTTACTTGCACTCTAAACACATCTGAAGTTCCTCAACTACGTAACTGCACGACTTACCAGTGCACTGATATACCCAGTTTCATATTCTTTCCGCCAGTCCTTGTAGTTTCTTCAGGCCCCGTGAAACCCACCAGGTTATGAAGAGCTTGTGACTCATAGCGACAGTATCGTAGCAATCTGGCTTGCTCTCTTGTCAACCAAGTTAAAAGCTGTGGCTGGTTGCAGAATTTCAAAGGGGCAAGGAAGCTAAAATCAGAATATGTACACCTCTAACCGCGTTACAATAAATGACTTGACAGCAATAGGGATTACGTTGAAAACTAGAGTAAGGTACTGTATCTTTGTAAATAAACTTTTGTGTTTATATATTTCGTTATTAATTAGTTATGCCCAATCGCTCTTTACTCTATTGATGACTCTCGTAACTTTATATATAAGTTATATTAATAACATTATTTGAATTCAGAAATACAGTTGTGTGCATTATACAGTTTAGAAATTTTGGAGGCTTGGATCCCCTTACGCCGCACTCCAAATTGTTTTAAAAAGGTCTGCAGTTCCAAATAAGCTTATAAGCCTAAACATTTTGGCGAAAAATAACTGCAAAACTTAAAAAATCCGAGTTTATAACTATCATGTTGCAAGAAAGAGTATCTACTGATGTCCAATTTATCAAATTCATTACTTTCCTGTTGCTTCTTTCGTACATTTTCTCTCAACAATGTGCGTGACAAAACCAGAAAGGTTATTTTTAATAATGAACAAGATTACAAATTCAGTTTTAAGGGTAAGGTACACCTTTCCTTAGAGTAATTTTAAATTATATTTCTGTATTTATTAAGTATTTTTAGTTAACATATGAATGTTAATGAACTTCACCATTTTTACAAATACAAAAATAAGCAAAAATAAAAATTCAATAATATAAAAATGCCTTAGTGATGTACCGGTACACCTAGTGTATACTAAACATGCTGATTTTTATTTCTAAAAGACGTACGGTGCTGAGAAAAAAGTGTTGAATTACAGAAAAATTATGTTAGGGATAAGTGTGTCTCACCCCATAAGTTTTCTCAATCAAAATGTATTGTATTTTTCATCATCGAAGACAATTACGGTATGACATAAAAGTATGATACAAACCCTTAATAACCTATCTATTACCAGAGTTTAGCTTGTCTTCATTTAGGTACTGACATTCATTGTATTTCATTACGTGACCATGTGTTCATTTTCATGACTTTTTTTAATGACTGTCACTACTCGTAAGTCATAACTCTCATGGTCAGCAGACACCCTGTGTAAAAATGATGCGCTAGGAGTGAAAGGATAACATCTTAAAGGTATGCAGAAATGAAAAATGAACAAAATATTTAAAGAGAATGAGTCGTACATTCACAAAGGCTAACAAGGAAAGTCCTATAATAATATATAGAGTTGTGTTCGTTTGTTGTAACTGCGGTTGAAGGACTACAGCTAAGCAAAGTATAGGCCTGTATAGGAGTTCCTTTACAAGCCCGCAAATTTACTTACATGGCTCTAAAGGAATTTACGTACACAAATTCCCTAAACCTGGTACGGAATCGAACCCGCGAACGTAGGAACAGAAATCCAATGCCACCAATGCTGACAATTGACAGTCCTGGATAGCTTAGCTGGGTCATCTCAAAATTCCAGGTTTGACTCCGCTTGGGAGAAATTTTCCTTCAAACCATACAACATAAATATCTCTTCAGTGAGATATATCTCAAAATTTGTCAGTACATAAAAATATTCCGGTAGTCTGTAATCTACGCTATGTTTACCGCTTCGCTTCCTATACCAGTGTATTTTTGGAAATGGTATAAGGATTCGAGTTGAATTTCCTGAGCGAAAAGCGGGCCACGCCAGTCGTGTTTTGTCTCTTGTATGCATCCATGCATCCCTGTCCACGTTCCAGAATGCAGGAAATTGCTGAGGAAATAAGCCATTCCGCTGGCATCCCGCTTATGAGCCAATATGGAGCATTGCCTGTCAACATGAGATTCTGCCTCGCACTCTATACCCAGCTACAGGCACAGTCTCAACTATCTAATATTAATATTATTTACACAACCTCTAAACCGTGGGATCCAATCCACCGAACACAATAAGCCTACTTCCGTTAAAATAAACATTTCAAGTTCCTGCAAAGGAATTCTAACGCTCTCATTCTACAAGGAGTTCTTAAAAAAAATAGGACACCTAAAATAATTTCTTTAGTATTTCTTGCAAAAGAATAGTTATTTTGTTTATGACAAAAGTGGTAAAAGAGAAATTTTATTTTTACGGTAGGTATGATTGCAAAACGAGCTCCTAAGGGCGAATGTAGTTGTCCTACGAACAAAATAAGATCATTTTACCGTGTATATAATGCACTACTTTGAAGACAGCTGTTTAATTTTGTGAAATAATAATTCTTACTACATTTATTCTAACGAATTACGTACCGTGGACCAATACAGCAGCTTTGAGCTGCCATGCTATCTATTGCCGCATATACACATGCACATATTATCAGGCAGCGGTTATAGATTTTCTGGTGCATAACTGCCAACATAAGGAACGCAGTCGACGATTTTGAACGAGCTAGTATGACGATTTTTTGCGAACACCATGAGAAATTTAACACTTGAAAAGGCGTAGGACTACTAAATTTTAAAATTGTCAGTTTTCATCAAACTGTAGCCTACCTATTTGATATAGGTCTACCTTGTTTTCATGAACGTACCCAATGGCATATTCCAAAGAGAAATTAAAAAGTAAAGGCAGTAATGCTCAACTTGCTTCAAGCCACTGTTAATGGCACACCTATCCGATATGTTTCCCTACCCTGACTCTGCTCAAGGTTTCCCGAACTCAATGAGAATAAGTTCTTGTACAATTATTTGTCTCATTTTTTAACCTATGTTTGGGCCTAGCTGGTGAACAGACTTATTATATTCCCACTGTTCGTCCAAGATTTGGCAAATAGAAAATATTTTATGATTTGTTCAACTACTTAGTCAAAATCCAAACGGGTGATCTCCAATAATTTCGTCCGCATATGGGGCTAATCTTGACAGAAGTATAATAATCAAAATGTTGTATGATGTTATCTCTCTACCTCTAACAGCTTGGAAAAGGGAAAGGAGCAGCCGGTATGAATAAATTGCACAAATATGCCTTGAGGGGTAAAATTTAAATTTTTGGTCGACTATACCTTAATTACATACATTAAGAAACAGCACTTCATTAAAGTTTTATTGTTGGTGTTGTCATTCCAACTGTTTATTATTATCGTATGCGGAACAGTCTTCAAGCCTTGAGAGCAGCAATTGAATTTGAAACTGCATAATCAACAACCTGTATTTAAAATAAAATCAATAATGTTAATGTTAATTAAATATTGCAATACATCGAGTTCACTTGCAGTGTTTTAATGTGCGTTGCTTTGAGTTTGAAATGCCCAAGCGAAGCCCTGCTCACTCCATGCCTTTGTCGATTGGCATCTATCGGAATAGCCGAGAAAAACTAACAGTAAAACGATCACCAGGATAGAAATAGTTTGTTTTATCAATATTACAATGTAACTTATTCCAGAAACTCAACACTTACGCAATCAACGATCTTCGAACAAAACGAGACCCAAAAATCGTTTCATAAATAGACTCACGAACTAGTAATTCCTTTTATTGGCTCGCTGCACATTTATTAATATAGGATGTATAGGAAGGTTATTGAAGGCAAAATTATGTATGAAATACAAATCTCGGGTGCAAATTAAATGGAAATGGGTTTATAACATAGCCTAAGAGCAATGTGTTAAAATTATTCTAACGTTACTGGAACGAAGCACCGAGGTTTGAAATGGGTATTTTGGAGAATAGGTGATACTCTTGAAAGTATAATAAAATATTACAAGTAGGGCTGTACCGATTAATCGATTAATCGGCCCGATTAATCGATTAAATATTTAATCGTCGATCAATTACATTTTCCGATTAATCGGTTTAGTCGAATTCTGAAAAACGTTTTTCGAGAAATGGGTCAAATGACCAAACTCCATTCTCAGTGCCGACTATGAGAGATTTTAGTGCTGCCGGTATTATTGTAAACAAGCAACGATCCTATCTTGAACATTCAAATGTCAACAAACTCGTGTGTCTCAAGTCTTGGCTGAAAAAGTAACCGGAAATGTAAGTTTTGTATATTATATTTTTATTAACTAATAATGGTATTCATTAATTCAGGATTTCTTCTGATTATCTGTAGTGTAGTAGTTATTAAACGTGTAAAACAATATTAAATGTGCACTTTGGTTTCGGTTAAAATACCGACTTGTTTGTCGATTAATCAGTTGATTAATCGGCCGATTAATCGATTAAAGTCAAGCGTTAACTCGATTAAAAATTTTAATCGATTTTCAGCCTTAATTACAAGCATTCTAGTTGGAGCAAAGTGGAAGATGATTTCATAAGAAAATAAGCCTATACTCGTCACATCATCAACACAACAACAGTTGGAACGTAGGAAACAACGTATGGAAAGATACATCCATTCATAAGCCACAGATCATTGTCTCTGTTGCACACCTCGTAAGAACGTTACAGGAGAAAAATTCCTCAGACACTGAGACTCGAACCCAAGACCTTCGGGTTCCGTGCCGCCGCTCTACCAACTGAGATAACCGGAGTTCATTCACTCAGTTCGCTGAGCACGGATAACTGAAGGTCCTGGGTTCGAGTCCAAGTGTCGAAGGAATTTTTTCTCTTATAGGTCTAATGTTTTCGGTATATGGATACATTTGTCTTAAACTGAGAATGGAAAACAGGATTCGATCTCGAAATTAGTAATAAGGAAGTACTATGGCAATAGAAGACATATGCACACATACATAGGCTAGTGAAAAAAACGCTTAGCTATATTGAGGGAGATGATATAAATTTACATTTACAGTAAATTGAAACCGCTCTTTCGAATATTATAGGGCGTAACCTATACTTTATATCATATATGTCGATTTGCTTTATTAACGAAAAGATGAGTATTTTGGTGGAGGTTGGTTATATAGAAATGGAGAGGTAAGTGTCCACTACGCAAAGGAATGGAAGACGAGGAACATATATTTTGATGTCCATGAACTCAGACCTAAAGAAAGAAGTTTGCAGTTAGCAAGTTAGTATAAATTAATGCAAGTGTAGTACATAAAAAACTAACCACAGCACCTAATGTAAGATTATTAAGAAATCTAAAGAAAATTGTTGTTTATTATTAATGAATACAAAAAAGATAGCATATTAGCTAACCTTGAACACACGCGCCTATTTATGTAACAGAAAAATACGAGTGGTGTATTCCATACCACTCAGATTTACTGCAAACAGAAGCTGTCCTTTTGTATTTGTACAGGGTGTAAGTCACTTAACCGATGACGTAGGCTACCTGCTTTAAAATAGTTAACTTGCTGATGTTCGTCATCACTCATCATCTCATCATCTTAGCTTGAGCAAGAAGTCTGATTTCTTCTTCAGTCAGACGATTTGGATTGCTAACTTATATACGTTCCTTTGAGACTGTGAAAGTCTTGAATTCGGCGAAGCACGTCTCGTCCCCCGAATGTAAATGAACAACTCGTCTCGTCCCCGGTTAAAATAAGTTTTGTTTATCGAGGAAACCATCTCGTCCCCGGAATTCTCATGCACCGCCTATTGCCAGATGTAGAAAAGGCTATTCGCAATGCTGTTAATACAGTGTGGCTTTGTGCAGAAATAAGTGACTGTAGATTTCATTTAACGAAGGATTGGTGGGTGAAAATTCAGAATCTTGGTAGGACTATATCACATAAGGTGGTATTTCGACCTTGTGTACTTAGATGCAGCCGAGGTTTGACATTGTTGTGTCTTCGATTTGCTGCCAAACGCGCCGAATCATCATTGGAGAAATTTGAAAACTATTTGTCGGACATTTATTTGTTTTCTTCATTTCATTCCTACTGACAGTATAGCTGATTTCTTTAAAACTACAAAATACTGCTTGTTAATCCTTTCCTTTACACCTTGACAAAGCTTTACTCTCCTCATCCTTCCATAACAACTTTCATAACAAATTTTAAACTCTACATGAATTTCAATCAGATAACTTAGTTACCTGTAACAGCTTCAATGGTCATTTTGAACATCAGCTTCGTGTCCGCAAAAAAACACTGATTTTATCATAAATGCACCTGGTCAAGAACAACAGTATAGGCTAGGCCTTAAGAATGGGTATTAGGCTACTCACTGAGTGACAAGTGCCCTACTAACTTTCTTAGAATACAGAAGAGCATCTAGTAGAGCAATTCTAGTTACCTGGAAAAGACAGAAAAATGTTTGATTAGTTGATAGGCAATAGCAACCAAATTTTATAAATGAGTTATTTGAGGTACACTTTTATTACAGATTTTATTCTCAAGTTTGTGATTCTTCTAAGTGGCCTGAGAAGTTCTAATTCATATTCTGCATTCTTAATACATAAGTTTGTAGCGCTTCTATATTCAACATAGGATATTGAAGTTGGACAGGTTCAGGATTCTTCAACTTCAAGGAGCGACAGGTCTTCTTAGGATGGCGTGCACCAACCAGGAATAAACTACACTAAAGTAGTAAATCTAAGAAGGAAACCTGAAGTAAACAAAATCCAGTATGTCTGTCTCACTCTTAAGTCATAGGAGTAATGTGCTAGAGTGAGACAATGAACTGGCTTTTGTTACTTCAGGTTTCCTTCTTAGATTTATTACTTTAGTTTAGTTTACACCTGGTTTGTGCACGCCACCCTTAGAAATCTAGATTATGTGAACTATAGATTATATCAACTATAGGAAGTATAGTCTATTCACTGATATTTGAACCTTCTGTTGTAATGAAACATTGTTGTCACATAAGGTTCCACTGGAAAACCGGTTCAGAATAGGCTGGTAAATTTAGACTGTCGCATGCTAGGTTCAGAAGACCAGTTTTAGTGTAACTAGTACGCGACAATCTGAACAGAACAAGCTGTACTCACAGCTGAGAATTGGTTTTTATTGTAGCCTATACTTATATTCGAGGACAAGCTTCCACCAAGCTAGAAGGAAATACACCAGTGAACGTACTATATATCAAAATTGAGTATTTTCCGTTCTTGCTTCTAGTTTTATTTTGTTTTATTTACCCCCTTTGATCAATTATATGATACAGGATATGTCAAGTTAAACAAATAAATAATCTTAAAAAAAACATATATAAATTAACTAAACCCAACAATTATAGCTACCTTTCATAAGATCTTATTTTTACAATACTTTCATAATAACAAAATAGGCTACTCAATTTTATTAAAAATTACACTATATTTTAGTTCAATATGACTTTTAACTAAAATTTAAAAAAAAAAAACTCAAACTATAAAAATTATGTTATAACGAGAAATTCCTGACAGAAGATTTAAATTTATGCAGTACATACATTTTTTAAATTTTGATTAACTAGCTCTATTCTCTCCGGAGCCAGTCATGTATATTAAACTGACCATGTTATCTCAAACGTCTTAGTAACAGCAGTTTTTCTTGGGAATTTTAATGTATTTCTCCAATTATAAAAAATGCGAAAAAGAAACATAGGATACCAGTACTCATCTAGTTAATATTTATGCAGACGTCAATTGTTTAACATAAATTCACTGGGAGTTGAACCCAGTTACCTATGACAGGAATAATACATGTAACTACATACTCTGGTTTATTAAGTGTAGGCGTCTGCGGAACGTATATAACATAGTGATATGATTGCTTACTCGTTATATGGTAAGCATCAATGTGCAATACCATAAACACGCCGTGCTTCATATAAAAATATAACAAAAATAAATAAAAATGGGCGTTGGATGCGCCATCTCCAGCAGCGTAACATTGGGGCGGGCTGCCTTCTAATAAATAAAACACCATCAACAGGGTTTTTTGATTCAGTGCCAAATAAAACGATTTACGAGATATAAATCTTTCTCGGCTGATTTTCCCTTGCACTGAAAGTGACAGCCTTATTTCAAGTTAACTATGCTTTGCTACTTTCTATTATAGATCTTCGAGATTTAAATATCACACAAGAAAATACATCTTTAATCCCCGTACACTCCTACAAGAATATACCTATCCTATCGGGGATTCTAACATTTTTCCCCAGTCAGAGATAACGTTTTTATTATGAAGTAAATGTGACAAAGTAAACAAGCCTACAAATGAGACAAGAAAATAGAAGAATAGAGATCAAAGTGAAAGTAAACCCAGTCCATGAGATTCACTATTCAAAAACAAAATCAATAGTTAACTGACTTTATTAATTTATTAGAAATATGCGGTTATAAGTTGTAAACATAATTGTTATTCGCTATTAATATTATTAATGAAACCTATTGCAATAAATTGTTCAACGTTTAATAGAACTATTATTATTTAACAATAATATTGTCATTGTTAACTTATACTGAAGGCACAATCAACAACGCACCTGTTCTCTATTCGCAAGTTCACAGTTTCGAAACCTGGTGAAAGTTGCTGGCATTTATGTGTACGATAAAACTATGCACAACGCTTTTGGAATAATTAAAATTTTAGAATCTGATAATGGAGAAAAACAATAGGTTTACAATATTACTGAGGTTCATTTCCATTGGTGGAAGATTTACAATTTTAGCGTTGGAGGGATAGACAATTCCCTACCGATCTGAAATACGTACCTGTTGTTATATGCTTCTCAGTTTCCAGTACGACTAAAAACGAGTTAATTATTCGAATAGCATAATATAATATAAATTGGATTATTTAGACCCAGACAAGTCTTTTCCATTTACTTTGGAATTAGGGTTTTATAGGCCTACCAAGTGGGGTGAACCCTTCGATTCTGATCTGATTTTCCGGGACACGTACTGACTAATCCAAAGAACGGATTACCGTATTTGGTTTTACCTGTTCACTATGCATAATAGGTCGTGTCGTACTATGGAGTGGATTTGTTAAAGAATTATATCGGGTGTTCCAACTGTCAAATAGATTACGTAGAAAATAGGGAACGTTGAGTAAATATAGGTATCTAAACTGTATCAGCAGCTATATTTTTAAAGCATCAAGTAACTGATAATAATTCGTGCATTTCGTAATAATAATAATAATAAAATTGTACGTAGATTTTGGTCTATGTTGTTGGCATAAGGGAACTAAATAAGCATGCAAAGTTTCAACAAAATATCTCGAATATCTTTTGAGTTACCATGTAAACCGTTTGCAAGAAACTAAACGTTCGCTCGTTTTAGTTTTTGCAAACGGTTTGCATGATCACTCAAAAAATATTTAAGATATTTTGTTGAAACTTTGCATGATTGTATTGTATTGTTCCCTTATGTGATAACATACACTACAATTTTTTATGTACTCTGTACATTTTTATTATAATTATTTTATAATCTGCATTACAACTTGTGAAAATTTTAATGTAACATGTGCATGTCATTTTTTCCCCATTGGACTTATAGATCCAGAGGAATTTATTTTTTCAATGACAGTAAATTCGCACTAGCTAAAGGTGTACCTCCCCCATTAAGTATATGTCTAAAACAATAGTTGCACAAATATAGCTTCAGGAATAATCAATGCTAAGCTTTGAGGATTTATTTTCCTTGGAATGCACATCTACACAGTGTGGAAGGAGTACAAATGAGCCTATTTTACTAGCTTGCTTTGCGGTAGAAACAAAACAAAATCTGATATGAAACTCACATAAGTTCCTCTGCTAAAGTCAATTTTGCCTCTTAGTATAATATATTATCATGACTTTTCTTCATATAAATTGGTTGTAAAGGGAAGCTAATGTCGATACCACATCGTATCGCTTCCCTGAAAGATACATGACCCAAATAAAATCTGATTAATGCACTCACGTAACTTTCTTTACTCTAAGCATGGCCAATGCAACTCTTTTACTTCAAATTCTGGTATAGAATAAGAGGTCATATTGCAAAGAGCACGTAGGCCTATTCAGTTGTTCGAACCTGATGCAAAGCTTTATTGTTCATCAGACAAGACTGAGTTTCTACAAACAGTGGGTGGCTTATAACTAGCCTTCAGAGAATTTTTCGAAAACATGTTTCAAATAAAAGTTTTATCTGTTGGTAATAAGCACTCTATGTACAACATTTTAAAAAAATCGTTAGAGCCGTTTTCGAGAAAATCGCGAAAAACGAATTTTATTAATGTAAAGTTCCCTTAAAATTGAGAGAAAGTTGTCGCCAATGTTCTTGTCACATCTTCAGAACGTACCTAACCCAAATACAAAATTTTGTTTTCGTACGATTTTCCGTTCTGGAGCTAGGCTGTTCACAGTCACACAGACTCACAAACACATGTTTCAGAAAATGGTATTTTTAGATTCAGGACACCACAAAGCGTGTAGGCCTATTTATGTTAAAAACTTCGAATCTGAGATCGAAAACAAAAGACTACTTCCTCTACCTATAGTAGCTATGGTAAGGGCACAGGAAGTAAAAATATTAATAACCATTTTGTATCAAGTGAGTATTCTTTTTCTGGGAAAAAACCCTAAACCCTGGTCGTGTTTTACACGATAAGTATTATCCGTACTCTTTCTTCGCATCAGGAGAGGAGAGCATAAGGAATAACTTTTCCCTTTCCGTTTTTTCAACAAATTAGGCGGTTTTAGTGCGAAATTAAATATATTATTACGTGGACCACATTAAACGCGACATAAGGCAACGTCGAAGCGTGTGTGCCATACATTTGTTTTCACATGCGTGCCATATAAAACGCACTATCTGGCACAGCCCTTTAAAAATTCTGCAGAACTTGCCACCCTAATTATCTAGTTAAACATAAACGTAATCACAACACGCAATGCAGGTGCTACGTTCAGCCTAATTGATTGTGTGTGGTTATACCTCTTCCATTCTGTACACAAGCGTACATAAACCTAAACCTCTGTGGCATCGATTCACTAGTTTTATGAAAACAGTGCGTTGTTTTCTCGATCATGGCCACTTAGAAATTAATATTATTAGACGCTTCGAAAACGGTCATTATATTTTAGGCAGATGAGGATAATATAACTTTTTAAACATGGGAACCAAATTTATAAAAACAGAACACTATAATAAAATTGTGTAAAAGTGTTAAAAATGATTAAAATGATTCAAGTTCAGTAATACTGAATATCTGTAAAATCATGTCTATAATTTAAAAATAGGCCTAAATTTATCAAACAAAATTAGTTAATAAATTACACTAAATTAGTTATACTTTTAAAACCATGACAACTCTCCATTGGAATAAATAAATACAAAATAGTAAAATCAGTTAAAATTTTAAAATGTAAAAAAAATCATATTAGAGAATATGTCAGTAAAATCGGTAGCAGTTATTTACAAAATAAATATAGAGAGTTTCTCATAATTTTATATAGACAATATTTATTTGATTAGCTATTTTTTTTAATAACTTATAGGCCAACTAAAAATTATTTAGGACTGTTAGTAATAATAACATAAGACTGGTATCTCCATTAAAAACTTCTGCATCTCAAAGTTACTCTATCGCTATTTTTGGAAGATTGTTTATACTAAAGTTGTTATTAGTGGTCGTTTAGGCGGAACATTTAACAAACCACTATATGTGTTTCGTCTTTTTAGGCAGTGCCCTCTACCCGCAACTCGAGGATGCGTAGTTCAGTTGTGAAAACAAAATAGTGTGGCCGGATGTCCAAGGTTCGATACTGTTCAATATTAGATAGCCTACATATTTTCCTTGCGTTGACAAGAATTATGAAAGTTGCCTATGTAGTTTTGAGCTTTTCAGAACATTGAGATACGCCGCTACGGTTCCAGGGAGGACCATTCAGTAAGAAGGGCTTTTCGCAGGGATTATATGTCGTCTCCACTACCGTCGTTCCAGTTTCGCCATCCTTGGTGAACCTCCCTTCTTCCTTCCACCCCAGCACTTGTGAGGGATGCTGGGAAACTGAAGGGGTGGCTCTTTAATCTACGTCACTGAAAAGGATCACTACTACCTCCGGACTTGACAACTTCAGTCCAATAATTAATTGTCTCTTAAGGCCCTTCATTTTTCTAGGATTTGCATACCCATTTATCAATACCAATGTGCTTTCTCTCTCCTTTCTTTTCGTTTTTTCTCCCATTCACTCATTCTATACATTCATTTCTGTGCTTTTCTTGCTTCCTTTATTAAACACCATTACATTATTCCCTGTATAGTTCAGTCTCATAGAAACTCTCCACATTTTCAGAGTCCTCCTTATTGTAAGGAAATGGAAGTGATAGTATGTTTAAAGTTTTACTTCACCCTAAATCATTTACTTTGTCTTTTAGATGGTTCTAGTGGTTTCTCGTTTAGCATTGTTGAGATTTTCGACAATACATTTATTGGAAAAAAATGTGATTATAAGACAGAATTTTAATTGGAAAGAAGTATCTTGTAATGATGTCCTAAATGTTGTAGACAAAATGAAAAACTAGAATAGTCAAGATATCTATGATCTGTCTAATAATTTTTTTAAGTCAGTTATAAGATAAATCTTAGTTCCTTTTACTTGTTGTATAAATTATTGTTTACATGAAGGTATATTTCCAGATAAATTAAAAATAGCCAAGGTCTGCCCTATATACAAAAAAGGTCCTAAGTGTCAACCAGCAACTTACCGGCCGATTTAATTAATACTAGTATTTTCAAAAGTTTTAGAAGATGTAATGTTCAATCAACTATATCGTTACTTGGAAATGTATGGTTATTTAGAATTTAGAAAGGATAAATCTACTGTGGATGCCATAGAGATGCTAATAAACGAAGTTCTTACCTGCTTTGAAGACAAGATTCGTATCAATGATTTATTTTTAGATTTGAGCAAAGCGTTTGACTGCATAGATCACGAGCTAATATTTGGAAATTTTTATAGTTTCTTTATTGTCATCCATATTGTTGATGTTGTTAATAAGTTATTGTTAATCATTCTGTATAACACTGACAAAGCCGATTGTACGAAACTCCAAGGCTGAATAAAATATGTATGTATGTATGTATGTATGTATGTATGTATGTATGTATGTATGTATGTATGTATGTATGTATGTATGTATGTATGTATGTATGTATGTATGTATGTATGTATGTATGTATGTATGTATGTATGTATGTATGTATGTATGTATGTATGTATGTATGTATGTATGTATGTATGTATGTATGTATGTATGTATGTATGTATGTATGTATGTATGTATGTATGTATGTATGCATGTATGTATGTATGTATGTATGTATGTATGTATGTATGTATGTATGTATGTATGTATATGTATGTAAGTAGTTCCATTCGGATTCTGCAACCATTGTAGTTTTGCCTACTTTCTTTCAGAAACGTATATGAGAAAACATGTTTATTTTAGTTTCCTCTACAACTTTTCTGTGCTAGGTCTTCATGTATTGCTTACAATAAAAGAGATAGCCTAGAAAAGTCGACAATGGACAAGTAAAGTACACTCTAAGTAATTTTTAAACAAACACGAATTTTTCCATTTTATTAGTCATAGGAAACTTTTGAAATTAAAATTTTTATTAATATCATTACAGCCATTAATAAAAATATTTTTCATGACAAACCCCCTTAGTATTTCAGTTACTGAAACAAATTTTAAGCGGTGTGATAAGATTCCAAAAAATCAAAATTCAAAAAAGTCAGTAGGCCTACAATGAACCATTTACACTCTAAGGATTTCCACAGATATACACTATACATACGGACGGACGGACAGACAGACAGATGTCATTCCAAAAACACTTTATATTGTTCCCAAACACATTTTAACAGTGTTGTGTCCATTTCCACTTTTTTGTCACGATCACAATACTTTCTCTATACTACGTACATGCAAGAAAGTAAAAAACAGAAGAAAATAAAAAAAAATACAAAAACTGATCACTAACACCACTGTAAGCATTAACTTATTAACTAAAAATGTCACTTACAAAAAGCATTATTAGTTGTTAGCACTCAAGTTCACGAGAACGAAGCCCGAATGAAGAAGAACAAATAGACAGAAGAATGGATTTAAGAATGGATAGAAGAATGGATTTAAGAATGGATTTAAGAATGGATAGAAGAATGGATTTAAGAATCAATTAACAAAAGGAAATGAGTAATACATGTACGGTAGGCTTCATTTAAATGGAATAAGAAAGAAAGAAAGAAAGAAAGAAAGAAAGAAAGAAAGAAAGAAAGAAAGAAAGAAAGAAAGAAAGAAAGAAAGAAAGAAAGAAAGAAAGAAAGAAAGAAAGAAAGAAAGAAAGAAAGAAAGAAAGAAAGAAAGAAAGAAAGAAAGAAAGAAAGAAAGAAAGATAGGAAAATATGGTCATTAAACGTCAAAACCTAAATACCCCATAACTGACAAGATGGCCTAGAAAAGAGGGAATTGGGGAAAGGAAAAACAGCAAAGACACGTGACCGGGGATGTAGGCATTAGCTAGGGAACCCCGGGAGTAAAGGGCGGGAACAAAAAAGTTCATATATTCCATTATAAAGTTCCCAATCACAAAGGTCTTCCAAGATAAATATTTTCTAATACATAATATACAATTCAAACAATATTGGGATTTACATATTTCGAACTATATTGTGACCGCACAATAGATGCATCGCAATATGCAAGACATCGCGTTTCAAATTGATATTGCTGTCCCAAATAGTGACAATTTAAAGAAAACATAATTGCTGGGAACATAAAGATACACATAGAAACTATACTTCAAATTAACTGGATGTAGAGAATAAATGACGTTCATATTACGCCAATGGTGATTTTAAGTACCTTTAGGCTAAAAAAGTAATATCTAAGCCTTAGGATTTTATCCACAATTGTATAGAATTGTACCGAACGATTTAATTCTTTCAATACTGCACGTAATCTAAGCAAGAAGATTTAAAAATGAAATGGTGTTAGGATTTTTTTAAGGTGCTGATGATGATAATAACGAATATGACTAACCACATTGGTGGTGCTGGTAGTAACCTAATTCATACTGGTGACTACAGTGATGATGATGTCCATGATTAAATCAATTGTAGTGGTAATGGGACAATAAATTAATAGCCTATTAATAGTAATAAAATTATCCTCCTGCTGATGATGTAGTTAATCGTATATTAATGTAATCGTTACAATGTAATGATGATGATATTAATAATAATATTAGTAGCAGCACTAGTAGTAGTAGCAGTAGTAGTAGTAGGCCTAGTAGTAGTAGTAGTAGTGGTAGTAGTGGTAGTAGCAATAGTAGTAGCAATAGTAGTAGTAGTAGTAGTAGTAGTAGTAGTAGTAGTAGTAGTAGAAAGCCTTCGCAAGGAAATGTTTAGCCCTAGACGATGAGTTGACTGGCTGTGATGGCATCCGTTTAATTCCAGAGCAAGGCAGATTCCAGTGACAGAAGAGTTTCGTTGTGATGCTGGCAGGCGGGAATGCAATCAGTAGAGGTGACAAGAACAAATGTCAGTGCGACCCGCTGTACAGTGTCTAACCATCCAAGAGACTCCTGAAACCGCATGTTCCTGAAAACGCGGCCGGCTATGGAAGGAATTGAGTGCAAGGACCACTATTCCAGTGTCGGCCCTGCATAATCCCCGGCAAATATAAAGGTCAATATCCTTCCCATTACTTCACAAGTTAAGTATAAAATCCTCAATGTCGAAACTAATTTTGTTCAATTATACTATACTACCTTTATTATAGTGACACACCAGTATCTTAATTAAATCCATTAAAGTACAGATTTTCATTATAACATGTGTGGTATCATTATTATCGAACACAGAATGATCTTGAAACCTTAAAAGAGTAAATGAATTTGCGTAATACAGGACATATATTTAAAATAGAATCAATTCTGTTCGTGTTAAATTAATATTATACTAACATAAACTGAATTCATTTCGTGTTGTAAAAATCCGTCGGTTGAAAAAAGACCAAGAAGAAGCTTCCACTTGACTGGACGCTATCAGTTGCCATCTGTCGCAGAAGACAAATATACGAGAACAGATGTTTGCGAAGGGCAGCCGTCTCCGTTTGTTTGAGTGAATCTAAAATCTCAAAATGTAAACATTTAATTACGGTCGAATATAAACCGTCGTATGGAACTTGCCTAAAATTGTAATTAAGATACTCGTATGAAAATTATAAAACTGTCTTTGCCCTTTTCATAAACATACTCGTATCTTAATAAATGCTATTATAGGCTCGTTGCATAACGTTCCATTAAAATGTTGTTGCCAGAGGACATGGTATAAATGTCTACTTGTAAAATTAATTGCCTGCTTCGGTATAACCACTACTCAAATATGAGTTATAATTCCACATGTATATTATATGAAAATAATACTAATAGCTGATTTGAGAGACTTTACGTTATGCAAAGTAAGTAACAACCTTGTCCAATCGTGATGCGACTATTTATGGGATAACCGAAGTGTTCAGGGTGGTTTTATAAATTACTTTCCGTAGAAACGTAAAATTATTCAATCTTCATAAGTTTAAAAATTCATTCTCATATCTATATTTGTTACCGAGATATTAATTCACGTAATTGATCTTTAAAATCGAAACGGAAATCTGAAACAGATACAGTATTAAAATAGAAACATGAAATTGTATGAGAGATTCTTGGACGCTTGCTTAACAAATCTTATGATGGATTCTTTGACATTATGAATATTACTTAATTTTAAAAAATACTTTGCCCAGAAAAGTGAAAATCCACAGTGGGATTAGGCCTATACTAAATATTACAAAAAATCTGATTAAACATTTGACTGCACATTGTAAAGTATAGCTGAAAAATTCCTTAGCTGTATCTCTATGTATGTGGGAAAAGATAGGTATTGAATGTGGCAAAATAACATGCAAATTCAAATTGAGAAAACTGTGATTAAAGTCTGCATGCACTAGCAGAAGGAAGTGGACTGAGATTCATAAATGATTAAAGCAGAACCTGATCCATGCGTCCAAACGACATAAAAATTTTCACAGGTATACTGTACGGCGTGCTTGATATGTTTACGTTGAAATAAAAAGGTATCGTATTTATTTACTAAACTAGCTAAATCAACACTTCTGTCAGGTCTTGTAGGAGAAACATGCAAGTAGATTTTGTTTTTCAAATTTGTATACGACAAAATGTATTTTGTATTGCGATGAAGATTCTATAATAAAAATTTGAAGGCAGATTTAGGTATGTCTTGTCAGAACTATTTGCGTTATCCGTCAGTTTGGTTTTAGAGACATGAAGATTGCCCGTGAGGCAGTAAGTTCCTCTAAGTGGTAGCTCTATTTTACTGGAAGCTAACATTTAAAACATCCACCTGAATATTTGTATTAAAAAGGTATAACTTTTTGTGAACTGAATTATTCTAAGTAGTTTATTGGAAATTAGAAGACAGAAGCTGTTTACTGCATCCCTGTTGGAGGCGTAAGGCTTACCAAGTGTTCAATTAACTTTCATCAGATCCCATAGGGAATCCAGGATCGTTTAGGATAAAAAGAAGCCTCTCTTCAGCATCGCACTTGCTGACGAAATTTACTATATATCCGTTGACCCCACCCCGAGCAGTGAAAGACAAACAGATGAAGAATTACGTTCACACCGTAAATGCTGTAGTATACAACAATAATTTTATCAATTTATAACGTGAGATAATTTTTTCACTCCACATTTACAGTAAAAGAACAAAGGAATGATTCCATTTCTATGTTTAAATACAAATAACTGTAAAAGCTATGGATATGGAACTAGACTAAACAGTTGATCAGTACCAGGACGTATGTCACAAAGGTAGGAAAGGAGAATGTATTAAGAAAATGAAAGAGGAATTACCTCAACACGGAAAGAGAAGTATTAAACAAAGGAGAAGAAAAACAAGAAAGGAGTTGAAGTACAACAACAAAGATAAAGAAAGAAAGAAAGAAAGAATGAAAGAAAGAAAGAAAGAAAGAAAGAAAGAAAGAAAGAAAGAAAGAAAGAAAGAAAGAAAGAAAAAAATGAACGGAAATGTACAAAAGGTGACAGGAGTAAGGAAATATTGAAAGGAATAAACAAAGGTGAGTAAAATTTATAACCGGTTTTTATGAGATAAAAAAAAATCCGATGCGAAACTCAAATAACTTCCTCTGCCCAAATAAATGTTAGCAGCTGCTTAGTATAAAAATAAGAGTTTACGTATGAAATTTTAATCATGTATACCAGCGCTTCTCAACCTTTTTGAATCCGAGGACCTCTAAAATGTCTAAAAAAAATTTTACGGACCCCTAATTTTACATCCCATTTTTAAATGAAGGCCTATATTCTTAATATTTGGGGTATTAATTATAGGTCATTGTAACGAAATATGTGAAAAAAAGTTTACTTCTTTCTTTTCCACTTGCTTTATGATATTTTTTAATTATGTCTGCGGCCCATCTGCACCGTCTTCGCGGACCACCAGTGGTATGCGGTCCATAGGTTGAGAAACGCTGATGTATACAGATTCTAAAGATGTAATGAATGTCGTTACCACATCATATCGCATCCTCGAAGTAAAATCTGATTAATACATTCTCGTAACTTTCTTTACCTTAAGCATGGTCAATACATTTTTCTCACTTCACATTTTGACATAGAACAAGAGGCCATATTGCAAAGAGCGCGTATTCAGAGTGAGTGGCTTATAGCCTGACTAACCTTCAGATAATGTTTCCTAAAAAAAATTATAAATAAAAATTCTGAAAGTATCCAGACCAAAATTTGAAATTATTGCCCTTTATAGCTTTTTACTAACAATACCTTAAACTAAATACTTAAAAAAATAATAGCCAAAGTACCTTGTTCCCTCAAAGGGTTAAATAAGCTTGAGTGTACGTGAAGGGGTCACGGTATGTAAACTGCGGACCACCTTAAACCCGATCATCTAGCAACGCCAGCTAATTTCACTCGACCAACAGCCTCAAGATTAATTCCATTACATGTCACATTTGGTGAGACATGCAAACAAGGGAAAAGAGACCACCGCCCATGGATTAGAATGGGAATGACTGAGAGATACAACACCACCCGAAATAAGCCAGCAATTTATATCCCTTCCTCCCCTCTGTTTAGCTCCTCTTCTCGGCTCCCAAACTCTTTCTTTTTCCACTACCTACGTGCAGTACTCCGTCAGCCTGCTAAATATTAGAGGGCGTGACCCAAAAGACCCTTACTCTGATGCAAATAGTGAAATCCTTCTGTTGTGCTTACTGTCATGTTTCATTTGACTATACAGTAAGCGTCACTTCAATAGTCGATCCCCTTAAATTTTCAAGACACACAAGAGGAAATTAAAATACCCTGATGGGTTTCATTTAGCTGTATAATTAACTGATCCGTGTCAAAGCCATCGTTTATCTTTGGAATATAATATGCGTGGGTACAGCCTAAGGTGATTCATGCAATAGAAAATATTTTAAAAAATAATATAATTTAGTAACTAATATGTACCTTATACCACAAAGTATAGTAAATCGCAGAATTTTTTTTATCTGATACAAGGTTACACTACGGGCATGAAACTACTGTTGATAAAGATTTAGATTATCTAAGATATAAGTATGGTATAAGGTGGATATTAGATACTACATTACACTTTCGCCACAAAAGGTATGAAATTCATAAATTATTTAAAAATAATACTTTTTACCGTTTCAAGTGACAGAGTAGGTTATGTTTTTTTTTCTGGACACAACTCTACATTTTCAGACAAGAATTCCATTTAGTATTGGTAAAGCTGTGGAGGATTATGTACAAATACGTAATATCGTACGTAATACGTACGTATACGTAGTAAGTTACGCAATAAAAACCATTTGTCCAATTTTGTTCAAATATTGAACAAGTGTCCTTTGTACCAATTTACAAAGGATGAACCTGAATGGTTAAGATTTGTTTAAAAATGATTAACTGGGAAATAACATATATGAAAATAAAGTACAGTCAACCATATAGTGCCGCCATCAGCTCTAACATTTAGTGGCACAAAGCGAGGGAGGCACTAAAACGAAATTTAGTTTAAAAAAACGGCATAATATAGTGCTCTGTTAATTAATGTAGGCCTACCGTATTATGAAAGAAAATTAAATATAAGGCAAATAGAGAAATTTAGCACAAAATAAAATACTGTTACAGGAACTTAATTTATTACAGTATATGTCCAGTGCTACAGTACACAATCATGTGGGTCCCTGTAAGTGAATAACTGTAGTGTAGTGTTTAGACCTGAATGGATACTGGACTAAATGAAGTAAAAATTTGGAATGTCAGCCATTTCATAAAATAATGGAATTTTTCCCTCAAAGAGAGAAGTTATAAAATTATTGCAATTGGGTGGTCAAAAATAAGTTTAAAACCTCAAATTCTCTGAATTTTAAGGACTTAGGTGTATCTGAAGTGGTTTCATGTGTAAAATCTGTTGATTTACTTATTTATTGCATTGAGTTACTTTTTTTTGCCATTTTTAGCATGATTTTAACACTCTTTAATACCAAGTAGTCAAGAGTAATCAGCTATGTCCATTTTCATTTGAGAAAATATACATCTTAAGGTACAATTTGGTATAAGATTAACTTCAAAAAATATGTGTGGTTAATTACTATGTAAAATAACAAACAAGGGAATTTTTGTCCCACCCGTAACGTCCCACCCGTAACCGTGATAGTTTTGTTAAATTATTATTAACGAGTTAAATAAATGTTTTGACAACCTGGAAACAGTTTATAATTTGTATTTAATCCCTCATACCTTCATTAATAACAACATTAAGACCCTAACAGTAATAGCAGAATAGAAAATAAGCTTTTGTTTTGCATCATTAAAATCAGTGTCCAAATTATGTCCCACCCGTACCAGATTTTGAAAAACAAATTTAAAATATTCAGAATAAATTTTAAATAATGTTTTGCATGTAGTGTGAAGGAGAAGGCATTGTACATTTTACAGAATGTGAAGAACCAATTCTAGTTTATTATTTATGATATGTAATAAACAAAAATAGCTTCTTTAATTTGTCAGAATGTCCCACCCGTATTTATGAAATGGCTGATGTCTCATTATATGAAGGGCTTTTTTCACCTGATCCACCCTCACGTGGACTGTCTGTCACACTTCTTAACATAGCTTCCTCATTCCACCGCACTACATTTACAGTTTGTGGCAGAGGAACACTCACTTCTTGGAAATACAGTTCAGTATGTTTGTTAAATAATATTCTTAATGTTCATGCCAGTTTTAAAATAATTCTGCAACTGAAAGAAAAATCACAGCAAGCTATATTTTGTAAAAAATCTTTAATATTCACTGGCACTAAATGAATTGGCACAGTAACGAGGATTCTTATGCATTTTATATGGGAGAAGATCCGTTCACTTGCATTTATTGGCACTGTAAAGATGGCCATTATATTGAGGGTTGACTGTATATCTTGTAGTGAAGAACAATCATTTCTACATTTAATATTGCTTTTCACCGTCCAGATGACGATCTCACATTTAAAGGAAAAGGATCAAATTGGCAATAACTTCTTTACTTAAGATGATATCATGTGTGATAAATTAAATATCACGCATAATGATAGTTAATTGGATGCGTTATATTTCAACGTACAGCTAAATTCCTGTAGAACAAGTTTCAAATTTTTTTTTTTTAATTCTGTCCAGACAAAGTTAAATTACCGAGGATTAAGTAAAAAGAGAGTTTGTTACTGTATATGCTCCATCACATTAATTAATCTTTATTTTACTTAGTGTACATGGCTCATATATTACTGCTATTCAACACCAAAATGCACTGAATAATAATATATTATGTTAAGACCATTTTCAGTGTATAATATAGAAATAAAAATATTTAATGTCATCTGCCGTGCATCGAGGGTCTATCCAAAATTCAAAACAAAGATTTTTTAAAAATCGTTGTTTAAAAGGCAAGATATAGCCTAATATTGATAACTTCATTTTTGCATCGATGAAGCTGAAAAGCGAATTGAATGGAAACTTATGTGAGAATTTAGATAGTTCTATTTTTAAAATTAATTTCATGAATTAGTCGTTTTAAATATATTTTTAAGCCAAACGACACATATACAAAAATGGAAAAGTTTGTAGTTAAAATACACTTCAAAATTATATTTAAATTAGGATCAGATTTTCAAGATATTCACACCATTAAATAATTTTTCTAGGCAAAATCCATTTTTTATAGACAAAATCCATAAAAGGCAGGCATGGTTCTGGTCGTATTAGCAGAGTATGATATGTGGTAACGTGCGAAATAATGCCAAAATACAATTCAGTAGTTTCAGAATTATCCGGAAGACAGTTCTGAAAGTTGTAATTTATTCGGGAAAACCATCACACATGCAACATTAAGAATATTATAGGAGAAAAATTCTTCTGATACTGGGATTTGAACCCAGGACCTTCGGCTGTCTGTGCCACTGCTCTACCAACTGAGCCAGTCAGAGTTCGCTTGACAGCTCCAGATGGAACTTGTCTCCGATGACTCATATAGAACTGAAAATTCAGTCACTTAAAACAACTAAGATCATTTAAAAATTTAGGGTGCACTTAAATTTATGAATAAATTATTCGAAATAGCAGCTACTTTCTAGGCCAGAATTTAGTGTTTCCCTTTTAATTCAAACGATTTTTAAGCATTTCATTATTGTTGTTCTTTCCATTTTAAAACTTATAGATATACAAAAATGACCACCCTGAAATCTGTTGTAAAAATAATAGGCTACTTTTAATTTATGTTTAAAGTTATGTGAAATGCTATCAATGTTCGTTTACCAGCCAAATTATTTTTGTAGTCAAGATATTTAAAAGAGCGTTATCGTTCTGGTACTTTTTGTCAATTACATAGGTTGCACAAACAATTCACAAAAATATGTTCAGTAGTTCTTGAAATATCAGTTCAACGGATCTAAAAATGTAGTTTGAAGGAAAAGAGCGTTAAAAATATTAAATTAAATTACAACGGGTAGTTGATACCATCTTTACCAATATGCGAAGTCCAGCATATTGCATTTAAATTCATAACTTTCAAAATAATCCAGATATTTAGATAATTTTCGCTGCAAAATAAATTTTAAAAGGTGCTGCGTACATTTTTAAAATTATTTTGTATTTTCTTGCTGTGTATAATTTTTTAGGTGGGGAGCTGTACCTAACCTCTTAATTCGATTTATTTATTTTTCTAGTTTCAAATAGGAGTAGCAGATTTTAGTATATAAGATGAGAAAGGTGGTCTTTTTGACAGTAACTTATATCAGAAGTTCAATGAATAACTCGATGCATGACTTTATAATCTTCTCCAGTACAGAAATCACAAGTAGGCCTACTGTTATTTCCGTCTTGCTGTCTCCCAGTACACTTATCCTCTTTCTCGCTGCTGTATTTTCTTGCTCTCTTTGTGGGAGCGAATTATCTGAGGATAAGGAAGTGAAACCTCTTTTTGAACGCCGCCATAAATCAGGATGAGACACGGTATTTTAAAACCCTGCTGGTTGAGGACCGTCCCAAGGGACAGCCAGGGACTCTTTGTAGAAGCAAACAACGTCCCTTTGGGCTGTCCCTTTAAGTATAAACTCTCGGCTGCTACTAGGGTATTGCTTGAGCACAAAAACGCATCACGTCATGGCAAGGTCTTTTATCAAATGAATGTCTGCACAAAGCAGGAGGAAAAGAAAGCTCTTGTCTTTCAGTTCCTTAGGTAGTTAACTTCTGCAAAGGTGTCACGGTCGAGGTCTGTACGGAAAATTGTGGAGATACCAGTCATATGCATACTGGTTATAATTATTATTGTTCTTATTATGTCTTTATAAATATATCAAAATTTAATACACGGATATGCTCCTGTTTCTGGTATATCGTTTGTCGTTTGTCGTTTGTCATTTGTCAGTCACTTGTTCTAAAACAAAATGCTGCCTATCAAAAGAGCCTAAATTCCGCTACATACGACATTACTGAAAATTGTTTTATTACTACTCTAAGCACAAGCAAACTGAAATTATTTTCCTTTTAAAATTTACCGCGCAAAATAACATAAAAGGTTGCATAATGTTCGACCGTTATAAGAACTTAAAAGGCAAGCACGAAATTAACTAAACTAGACATAGCGATCTTACATCACACGGTCGTACACCGTAAATAACGGATATGTTATGGTTTTTGTATATGTTATACACCCAGGGCAACAAATTCCCATTCTGGTGCCACACAGCCGATCTCCATACAAATGTGACCACCAGAAGACGTTACTTGTTTTCCTTGCGTATTTTCAGCTGTATAACAAACGGATGGTGTGGATACTTTGTTGGCATGGAATGGACGTAAATCAAAGATGACAAGAAACCTTTACGTCTGCTTCACTGAAGAAAAATAGCTTTGGTACAATCATTTGGCCGCTACGTTCTCCTGACTTAACACCCCTGGATTTCTATTTATGGGTATTTTTTAAGTTCACAAGTTTGCAGATAAGCCTCATACCATTCCAAAATTGACGAAAAAGTCTTTGCGCGCAATGTAGATGGTTACTCCTGAAATGCAATTGTTTCGTTCATCTCTACACAGAAAAGTGGAGATTTCTGGTGGGCAAACGCTAAGCAAATCAAGTTTACGGCACCGAGAAAGGTTCTTACTAGTAGAAATGTACAACAAAGACAAAAAACGTAAAAACTAGAGAACTTTTTGAGTGCCCAGTTACTTGTGAAATAACCCTGTACTAAAACAACAGCATTATTACCTCAATGTGCTTAATTTCCGTTTAGTACAATATTATACATGTTTCATACAAAATTCAATCCAATATACTATTGTCAAGATTAACCCCATATGCGGACGAAATCATTGGAGATCACCAATGTGGATTTAGGCGAAATAGAACAACCATTGACCACATGCTCTTCTACCTTCATCAGTGAATATTTATGATTTTTATAGGATAATAATTGACATTATCCCCACATAAGAACTGTAAAATCAAAATAAGACATTCTAATAGTTTTTTATGTTTATAAGTTTTACACGAACTAATTACGCACCCATCTTTCAAGTAAGGTTAGAATTACCAAAAAGAAAAAAATTCTTGACAGGTATCATACAATTATGATATAAGTATAGTAATGTATCTATGAATGTACTACATGTAATTGTCAGTCATTATTAGCTTATTTAAGAGCAATAAGCTTTTGAGTATGAAAAGTATCCTATAAACCATTCTTCATAATTGCAATTCCACCATTATATATACAGGATATTCTCACAATTACTTTATGGACAAGGAAATATACCTATCTAGACATTTTATATCACTTACATATCAGAAAAAATTGACATGTAATATATGAGGTATTTCATCACTGTTTAATTTTGGATAAATTTTAAACAATGATTCATATGTGATTTTTTAAAATTATCTTACAAAGCTTAACCAAACAAAAGCTTGTAAATATTTTATAAACATATTGTATTTTCTTATGATTTTAACGAACTTTACAGTGTTATAATTATAATTACTAATACTTGAATTTTAATAAATTAAATTAAATATTAACGGACTTCATTATAAATGTAGCCCTTTCAGACTTTCCAAGTGGTCCTTGTTTGCTTATATATGATTTGATACGAATCTCCATTGGGATTATTTTATACCACTTATATGTACAATTTGACTTATCTTAACATCTGGATGTAGTTATTCTTTTTTGTATTTTTAAAACCCCATCTACTTGGTTATTCTAACCTAAGCTTTTTAAATAGTGAGTGGCAATTATAATATAACCAGACCAATAGATTCGTCACGCCATTAATCCAATCATCAACGATAGTACTTCAATTACATTAATTTTATATCTCCTAAGTATTTCACGCTTCTTTAGTTTCGTCTTTCGCTTCATTAGTTGTTTGCTGTTTTACTGAGGGTATAGGCTAAAATCTTATAATTTTTGCTACTTTAAGCTGCGCTCGTATACAAGATGAAATTCGTTAATATTGATCATATATTTTGTATTCGCCAAAACTTGGAGGAAAAGTGGTGTTCACCAGCTATACATAGATTTTAAAAAAAGCATATGATTCAGTTAGGCGAGACAAATTGTACATTATCCTCGTTGAGTTCGGGATACGAAAGAAGTTAGTTAGGCTGATCAAAATGTGTCTAAATGAAACCTATAGCTGAGTCAGAGTAGGGAAATTTATATCAGATAGGTTTTCCATTAGAAGCGGATTGAAACAAGGAGGCGCACTATCACCTTTACTTTTTAATTTCGCTTTGGAATATGCCATTAGGAAAGTTCAGGGAAACAAGGTAGGTCTAGAATTAAATGGCAGACACCCGATTTTAGCTTACGCACATGATGTTTGCTTGTTGGGCGATGACATAAACTCAATCGAGAGAAATGCAGAAAGTCTTTTCGATGTCTGCAGGAACGTTGGATTGGATATTAGTACAGAAAAACTAGGAATATGGTCATGGAACGTCAAAATAATGTTCTAAAAAATACAGTGTATTAGAATAGCCGGTAAATCGTTCGAACAAGTGGAAACATTGAAATATCTGGGAGCAATAACTACAGACACAAATAATATTAAGGCAGAAGTTAAGTGTAGACTCAAATCAGGAAATGCTTGTTTTTTATGCAGTTCAGAAACTTTTATCTTCTCGTCTTCTGTCCAGAAATCTAAAACTAAAGATTTATAAGAATATTACCCTGCCGGATGTATTATATGGATGTGAGACATGGCCGCTTACTGGTCGAGAAGAACATAATCTGAGTGTTAGGAAAATATTTGGGCCTAAGGGAGATGAAAATGTGGACTGGAGAAAACTTAATGACGAACTTAACAACCTATACTCGTCACTGAATATAGTAGGATAATTACATCACGGATGAAATGGGATGGACATGTTGCGCGCACGGGGAAGGAAAGGCATATCTCAAAAGTATTGACTGGGAGACCCGAAGGGAAAAGACCACCTGGAAGACCTAGACGTAGGTGGGAGAACAATATTAGGATAGATTTAAGGGAAGTAGGATTTGCGAGGATGGATGGAGTTAGCACAGAATAGGGTTGAATGTTGGGTTCAGGTAAGCACAGCAATGAACCTTCGCGTTCCATAAAATAGATAATACACCTTTAGCTTATTGAGGAATTGTCTATCGCCATTGAATAAGTAAGTTAGTATTATGCATGTTTCTATTTTGACACGTGATACCTTTCAATGGTAAATCTTGCATATTAGATGTAGGCTACTGAAGAGGAAATGGAAATGGTCTGTATATCCGATGAGGACAACTTCACAGCAATTTACTACTTTATGGAATATTATAATCAATTTCATATGTATTAGTTAACTGGTAAGGAAAGGAAATTCTCAATGGCTTGAGTGCATGACATTTTAAATACAACTTACTACCACACCTAAGAATAAATTAGTTTTTGGAACCTTTTATAGGGACATGCAAAAAAAGTAAGTCCATTCATATTTGATATGTACGTTACTAAAATCAAACCAAGAACCAGGACGCCCAATACGGTTTAAGTTTAGCCTTGGGGCTTAGGGTTCTCGGAGCCTGAATCTGTAGAAATATTGACGTAAATCGTCTCACCCTGCAACAATTATTACTCCGTGCAGTCTTCTAATGGTGCATCCACATCACTCCTACTAAAAAAATGTATGCTCATCGGAAGAGTTAATTGACTTTTACTTGTGACCAAAAACTTGCGTCTGTATTACAGCAAGACAAATTAAACTGAGTTATGCGCAGAAACAAGTACGCGCAGTTCCCCCATCCCTCACGGATTGTGAACAGATCACATGGATGCTGGACGTACGAAAGGAAAACACACGAACAACCTCACTATTGGGCATCGGCCTGGGGAAAAAGAATCGGATGCGCCACCAAAATATGCACAGGTTTGTTATTCAAGTTCTCATGCTACCCTTGAGTTGCTTCTCAGCAGTGGCGGACGCAGAAATTTTTTTCGGGAGGGGATTTGAATAGGTAGAAAGAATAGGCCTACTAAGAAAAATTAATCAACTTACAGAAACAATTCGTTTATAAAACTGGCCACTTAGAGTACATATATAGCCTTTTTTCAAATTTCGGGGGGGGGGGGGGGTGTAACCCCCCTATCCCCCCTGCGTCCGCCACTGCTTCTCAGGTTTCAGAACTTCAGGATACGTGTTTTTACTGGTAGTCTGTAGAGACTGCTGTAGTCGCACATAAATTTACTGCTTACAGTTTCTATCTAAAAAATTAAAATAAACGAAGTGGTAGTCAGTGCTGCGAATTGCCTAGTAAACGCCTTAGCCCTGAAATCAGAAAGCAGACCCAGAATCTATCTCAGTTTTCAAAGCTCAGGAAATCTACAGAGATCTTTTGGAGAACTTGGAAGTACAAAACGGATATTTCAAAACATTTTGCCTTCATAAGCCTGTCACATGTACCAAACCTTAATCACTTCACGTATATTTGAGTCAACTCAAAAGATTATATAAAAGCATATATACTGTATATGTTCAACTTCACAATGCTTTACTTAAAATGTGCGGATTTTTATCCTCATGCTAGAATGCCATTCATAGAAACCATCTAATTTCGTAAAATCTTCCTCATAGACTTGAAACTTAAAGTTCAATGATGATATTTTCATTTGACGACTGCTTATATAAAATTATATATATATATATATATATATAATTCAATTCTAAAATAGGTTAAGAATCAGCGCGTATTGCTTGTCTCGTCACTACGTTTCACATCGTAGATTGGTAAAACATTCACTGTGTCCGTCAACGAGTGGAATAGATGCTAACATGTTCAAACTACTTAGTTCCAAGGCCTTGATTTTATATATGATGGTAGTCGTTGAGGTAAAACTACTGCTGTAAAAGCGTGCATTGCCACGGACATCCACCAATTATAGTATCCATAAAATAGATGGATATAAGATACCATTTGTTTGCTGTAAAGAAACGTTATTCATAATGAGGCCTATTTTGTAAGCCAATTTTGAAAACACAAAAAAAAAAACTTCGCAAATAATAATTATCAGCACGACGATCAACTAATTAAAATACAAGAACAGTAGGTTTCAGTCAACACTCCAGCAGACTCTGAAGAATGCCGTCACAGTAGCGAGCGAAACGTCAAGTTTTTTATACCTTAGACTACGGCCTAATAGCCAATAAAAAAATAAAAATAAAATCTTCTTAGGTTATCAACTGCTTGGATTTAGGTTGGGCATCTCCGTCAACTAAAAATGTTTTTTTAGACACATTTAATTAATATAACTTCTACCGCAAGACACACGAAATAAAGGCAGCACATTATAGTACTAGTGCTAGAAAATGCACTGTAACCAACAATGGATTCAATCACATGAAGAATACTCTTTACGTTAAGCATATTTGTACATGATTATAAAAGGACTCAGTTTTATGGATACTGAAAATGTTAAAATTCACCTTATGCCTTCTTAAATGTTAAATTTCTCACTGTGGTAGCAAAAATCGCCATAGGCTACTTGGTGGTTAAAATCGTTTCCATTCTTTATGCCGCAGATGTGCAGAAGAAAATAGATAACCTCTGTCTGCGCATGGGTGGCAGGGCAATTTAAGGCTCCAATATGGCTACCGGTACGTAATTCACTAGAATAAATCTAATGCTTACTATTTCACAAATATTAACGGCTGAAAAAATAGTGTTTGATACACATGGTAAAATGATTTCATTTCTCTGATAGGTTTGCTACTTTCGACGTTTTGGGCTTGTTATGCAAGCACATCTACTCGCAAAATAAAATCTCTCTTTATATCATAATGGGAGATTGTTTGAGACGTCAAGTGAGACTTGTCCCTCTGTATTGTGTTATAAACCACAGCAAATGCAAGTAGGAAGGTTTCACACCTTCTTTGTCGTCTTTTCATTTTCTTATTGGCGATGAAGTAAAAGAAGGAACCGCGAACCACTGTTTGGACATCTTGGGTATAGACGCAGTTATGATAGTGTTATCCAAACGTTTTCATGTAGCACTACCACAAAAAGCGATACTGGTGTGGTTTCATAAAAGGATAGGCATGGAGGGGGAGTATGGGGTATGGGGTATGGGGACGTATAAAAATGATAAGGGTACATCGATTTTCTGTGAATCCGTTGGTGTCAATCTCTTACAATAAAAGAAGGGGTAAAGCTTACCAAACTTGATGTTCCAGAATCGAAGGTGGGGGGGGGGGGTTGCTTTCAAAGTATCTATCTCATTTCTCTGTTCTAACATAGGGGAAAGACAGACTGAAAAACAGCGAGGTATCGAAAGCTTTCTTTCCAAATTGAAAATACTAAGCTTCTAGGGATAAAATAAAAATGCTGCGAGAAAACGTGAAGAAGGGTGGAGATATGGATGGTTAAAAGTGAGTGACAGGAATTATCATGTAATGATCTTGCACCACAATACTATGTACAGTATGAATATCTTTATATTTTTCCTTAAGGACAACCAGGAAGTCCGACTTGTATCACTTATCACTTAAATGCACCCCGGAAGTTATTCTCCCCTAATGGAATCTCAAGTAAGAGGGTTGCACTCTATATGCTATAAAGATACCAAACCACTCTAGTGTATAAGAGGGTAGCACTCTGGATGACATAAAGATACCCAACCACTCCACAGTAAGAGGGTTGCACTCTAGATGCCATAAAGATACCTAACCACTCTAATGTGTAAGAGGGTTGCCATAAAGATATCTAACCACTCAAATGTATAACAAGGGTTGCACTCAAGATGCCATAAAGATATCTAACCACTCTAATGTGTACAAGGGTAGCACTCTAGCTATCATAAGGATATCTAACTATGCAATAAGGAAGAGTTGCCACTTTAACCACTCTAATGTGTACAAGGGTAGCACTCTAGCTATCATAAGGATATCTAACTATGCAATAAGGAAGAGTTGCCACTTTAACCACTTAAGAGCCTATGTAACTCCCACCCTTTGCTAAGAGTATATAAGCATGTACTAGTGTTAGAATCTGGGCACTCAGCACTCTAGTCTCCACCGAGACGATCATCTGTATTTCTACGCTTCATGTAACTGTGTACGACTGATCTATTATAATAAAGACTTGTTACTTAAACATTGCAAGAGAAAAGGACTTAGTTTCTTTTCCCGAACTTCGACTCCAAGCAATCCAAATTCATTACATGGTGGCAGCGACGGTGGGATTGCAAGCAATTAATTAACAAGTCTACTACGTCATCGGATTACGACTTGCTTCTTCATTAACAAGTCTACTACGTCAACGGATCACGACTTGCTTCTTCTGGACCGGAAGGACCTGGGATCGGTGTCCAGCCGAGGTTGGACGACAGCGAGCAGGTCTACTCGAGGGTCAGCGTTCCGGAGGACGACTGGAGGCGGATCTGATCAACCCACCTACCAGGCTATTCAGCAGAAGGGGTCTACGCAGTTCGTGGTTGGAGGCACCATTAGCGGCAACCACAGGCACCCGAGGGAACTTGGTTGTGTCCAGCCGGCAGCAGCATCCGACGCGAGACGTCCTTGCTTCGAGGAGCAGCACAGGGGCAGAACTTCGGACCTCCACACCACCCTACATCTTTTACTGTCAAAGGTTAGTCCATTTTCACTATGGCAGATGAAGAGGTAGAGCATGATGTGTATATTCCAGTGGTTCAAGCTATAAAACTAATTCCCCACATATTTGATGGCAATGTGCGCGAACTTAGATCTTTTTGTAATGGCGTAGAAGCCGCCTATGAATTAGTTCACCCCGACAAACAGAGCGTTCTATTTAAATTTGTAGAGTCCAAAATTCAGGGAGATGCTAAAGAGAAGTTATTAGCAAGAGTTCAGAGGAACACGTGGCCCCAGATTAGGAAGATACTTGAGGAAAATTATTCAGTACGTAGAACACTAGATTTTCATGCAGCAAATTTATACACAACTAGGCAGGGACAGAATGAAACTGTAGCTCAGTGGGCATCCAGGGTTGATACACTAGGTAGAGATTTGCAGCGAGCAAGCAGAAACAGAATGACTCGCCTGGAGGAACGCGATCCAGATAGTAACTTACAGGAAGGCGCTAATGCTTTAGCAGGGGAACTTCTAAAAGGAACATTTGTTGGAGGTTTGAGAGATGATAGAATTAAATATGTTGTGAAGGGAAAAGGAGAAGATGTTTCATTGGCTCAATTAGTAGATTCCGCTTTGGAAGAAGAAAGTAATTTAAAATCAGAACGATTCAGGAATAATCAAGCAGGAGGACAATAAGGAACAAGCAAACTACAGCGGGAAATCATGACAAAGATAGGAAACCTTTTATTAAGAGAGAAGTAAACATGGTGAATCAAGTCACATGTTACAATTGCCAAGGCAAGGGCCATATGGCAAGGGACTGTAGGAAGAGAGTTACATGCTCCCGATGTCATAAGACGGGACATGATTATAAGTCGTGTAGAGTGAGGATTAATTCCGATTCGTAGCAAGGAGGCTCGAACCAGGGAAACAGGCAGTAGGGCTGTCTGGGCAATCGACACAGTCCTGTATTGAAGGTTGCGGTAGATATCATCTAGGGGACGCCTTAGGTAAGAGTGACTCACAGAGGAGCACTAAAGTAAATTGTTACTCACAGAGGAGTACTAAAGTAAATTGTGACTTACGCAGAAGCACAGAGAATGAGAAAGTAAAGCTAGGAGAATTTGAAAGATATGTTTTATGTGAAGAGTTAATAGGAGGTCTGGGAGTAGCCCTCTTAGACACAGGATCAGATATCTCATTAGTTAGAGAGAAATCGCTTAAGAATAATAGATGGGATTCGTCACCCATTATTATAAAAGGTATAACAGGTGAAGAGAGACAGATAAATGGAATGGTTAGTTTGCGACTGGATAATGCATTAGAAAAACACGAGTGTTATGTAATTGAGGATTTACCAAGAGGGTTAGATCTTTTATTGGGAAGAACTTGGTTAAATGAACATAAATATGAATTTACGCAAATAATTGAACCTCTCACTGAAAAGATAATTGAATGCACGACAAAAGAAAAGGGAGTTAGATTTGTTGAACATCAGCAATTGCAAGAAGGAGTAATATGTGCGAGCAGCTTAGTGAACTGTCAGAATAATAAATTTTGTTGTTTGGTGATGAATCAGAATGAACACCCAGTTAGACTAAGAACAGCACCGAGGTTAGAAAAACCGCCTTGTCAGAGTAACGAGAGAACCCAAGACCATGAAGATCAAAATAAAATGAGTCGGGCAGAAAGAATAAAATTGTTAGAAAGCAACTTGAGGTTAGAACACATCGCAGAGGGAAAAAAAGACATAGTAAAAATATGCCATGAATATTTAGATGTTTTCAAGTTACCAGGTGATAAACTTACTGCTACAAACGCAGCACAACATACTATACCTACCCCAGATATTCCAAAAGGTAGGGCAATTACTTTGAAAAATTATAGGCTACCTGAAGCACAACAGGAAGAAATCCAACGACAAGTAGATCAAATGCTAAATGATGACATTATTACACATAGCAAGAGTGAGTGGAACTTTCCGTTGTTGGTAGTACCTAAGAAAATAGATGCATCAGGTAAGAGGAAGTTTCGTGTGTGCGTAGATTTCCGCAAACTTAACGAAATTTCTGTAGGAGATCCATACCCATTACCCAATATACAGGATATTCTTGACAAGTTAGGAAGAGCTAGATATTTTTCCGCTTTAGATTGTGCAAGTGGCTATTTGCAAATTCCTATTGTAGAAGAAGATCAATGCAAAACTGCGTTTAGCACACCTCGAGGACATTTTGAATATAAACGAATGCCATATGGTCTCAAGTCAAGTCCAGCTACGTTTATGCGAATGATGAATAATGTACTATCAGAAGTAATAGGCACAAGAACGTTAGTCTATATGGACGACATCTTAGTAATTGGCGAATCACTTGAAGAGCATAACGACAAATTAAGAGAAGTACTTTCCAAATTAAGAGAGTTTAATATTAAACTAGAACCAGACAAATGTGAATTTTTAAAACAAGAGTTGAGCTATTTAGGACACATAGTAACTTCAGAAGGAGTAAAACCAGACTCAAGGAAAGTAATTGCAGTGGAAGGTTTCCCCACACCTAAGAATATTAAAGATGTAAAATCATTCTTAGGGTTGGCAGGCTACTATCGAAAGTTTATTGATCAATTTAGTGCTATTGCAAAACCATTGACAGATTTACTAAAGAACGATGTAGTATGGAAATGGGAAGAGAAAGAAAAGAATAGTTTTGAATTGTTAAAATCAAAATTGATAAACCCACCATTATTACAATACCCCGACTTCACAAGACCTTTTATTCTAACCACTGATGCCAGTGGATATGCAATTGGAGGAATATTAAGTCAAGGAAAGTTAGGTCAAGACAAGCCTATTGCTTATGCAAGCCGTACTCTTAATCGAGCTGAATTAAATTATTCAACCACAGAAAAAGAACTTTTAGCTATAGTTTGGGCATGTAAACATTTTAGACCATACCTACTAGGTAGAAAGTTTCAAGTGGTAACCGACCACAAAGGATTGATATGGATATTCAATGTTAAAGACCCGAGTTCACGATTAATACGGTGGAAATTGCTGTTGGAAGAATATGAATATGAAGTAGTTCACAGAGAAGGAAAAAAACAATGCAACGCAGACAGTCTTAGCAGGTACCCTGTAGAATGTTTGATATGCGATGCGGAAGAAGTAACTCCTGAGAGGAAGAAGAAAATAATCATTGAGATGCACAACTGTCCGGTTGGGGGACATCAAGGCATAACAAGAACAGTGGAAAGAATTAAGCTTTACACTCAGTGGGAAGGGTTAGAGAAAGACGTGCGAGAGTACATAAAAAGGTGTGAGGTATGTCAGAAACATAAACAGATGGATAGAAAGCAAGAACAAATGTTAGAGATAACAGACACTGCGAATGAACCATGGCAGAAGATTTACTTAGATGTGGTAGGACCATTACCTGTAACAGAAAGGGGATATAAATACATTCTGACCTGTCAGGACAATTTAAGTAAATACTTGAGAGCAATACCGTTACAACAGCAGACGGCTGATGAAGTAAGCGAAGCATTCGTAGAACAAGTAATATTAATTTTCGGAATACCTAATAATGTAGTCACAGATCAAGGTGCAAATTTCATGAGTGATGTATTTAAACGCATATGTAAATTGATGAAGATAGAGAAAATAAATACTGCAGCGTATCACCCAGAAAGCAATGGAGCATTAGAGAGAACGCACAAAACACTTGTAAACTACTTAAGATGTTTTTGTGGCGACAAAAACACTCAATGGGACAAATGGTTGAATTTTGCAACTTTTGCATATAATACCACCCCACATTCAGTAACAAAGTTTACACCTTATGAGATTTTGTTTGGGAAAATCGCTAATATACCAGGAGTGTTGCAGAAAAGTCAAGCAATACAGTATAATTACGATGATGTTGTAATTGATATCAAGAAGAAAATGCAAGATACTTTTCAAGTGGCTAAAGAGAGATTGCAATTTAAAAAGGAAGCGCAACAAGCAAAAGGTTCACAAATAGTGAGTTCATATAACCAAGGCGATTTAGTTTTGTTAAAGATTGAGAATAGGCAAAAACTCGATGGACTATGGAAAGGTCCGTTTGAAATAATTGAAGACAAAGGCCCTAATGTACTTATCCAGGAGCTAGGTAAACGAAAGCGTCAAGAAGTGCATAAAAATAGGTTAAAGTCTTACTTATCTTCTCTTTCAGATTGACGGAGTATGCAGTTTGTCAAGTGGATACTGCTCTCGTTAATTTTGTTGTATTGGTGTACGGTAGGGAAAACTCAAGAGGCAAAAGAAATAAATTCAAAAGCAGGGTTATATTTTGATGAAGTGGGTAGTGTTCTATTCTATCCTACGAAATGGAAAGTAATCACATATATAGATTTGAGTCCAGCTAGAGACGTATGGAATCGAACTAAAGAACACTATAAAAGAGTAACAGATTATTGTATGAAATTTTCGAATAAATCATGGTATCATTTAACTGATTGTCAAAACTTTGGACGTTACATGAGTTCCAAATCGAAACAAATAGATAGATCAAAAGATATAGTAGCTCAGTATTTGAAAACCGATGTAAGTTATGATGAACACAAACGCAAAAAGCGTGGTATTCTAAATTTCATTGGAGAAATAGAGAAAGTATTATTCGGTACTTTATCAGATTCCGATGCTTCTAATTATAATACACACATAAAAGAATTAGAACAAAGACAGAAAGAATATTTACATTTGTCAAGTGAACAAATGACTGTTATTAAATCCACTATTTTAAATGTTAACAATACAATTCAAAGAGTTAATATTAATGAAAGGAAATTAAAAGATAATTTATTGACATTGACAAAATATACAGACAAACACTTTAGTGAAATTGAAGAAGAGGTAAATCAAGTAAACTTAATTAATGAACAGTTTCGATTAATACAGAGAGGGATAGAAGAAAGTCAACATGCATTTGACACTCTAACAGACGCGTTTGTACATGCCGAAGTAGGACTTATGCAACCACAATTAATAACGCCTATGAAAATTAAGGAATTGTTAAAATCTGAACATCTGCCTAGCGGAATGGAGTACCCTAATCTTCCTTTTTCTGAACTTCAAAAGATTGTTGTACCTACAACATATTCCTACCAACAATACCTTGTATATGTGTTAAATATTCCTTTGATTAATCCTACCCAATATCAGTTATATAAACTGTTACCTTTACCAACTCCCCAATCTTCTAATCCCGAATTGTATGGTTATGTAGATGTAAGGAAAGAGTATGTTTTCAGTGATGTTTTGAGACAGCATTACGGTAAGCTAACTGGTAATGAGTTACTGACATGTTTCCAACCTAATGAATTTCTGTATATATGTAAAGCAGAAATTCCTATTTATGCATATGTACCAGGGAATGACTGTGAATCAACACTGTTACACCCTTCAACACAAAAGATGCCTGAGAGTTGTAACATTAGAATTGTGAGGTTAAGTCAAACTTTGTACATCCCTTTGCATCTCAGCAATCAGTGGATATACGTAGCTCCACGAACAGAGATATTTACGACATTATGTCCAAGCACAAGTACCACTTTGAAAATTAGTAATACAGGTATTCTTACCTTAAATCCAGGCTGTAAAGGATATTCAAGTTATGTAACATTATATGCTATGACAAGCAAGACCAGTAATTCAACCAATGATTTTATGCCTCAAGCTAGCATAAATTTCGATTGTTGTTTTGATATAAGTAAACAAGAACATGATAAATTGAAGTTAGACGTACCTTTGGTAAATATATTGTCTTCAGCAGACGACCTCAGATTAGCAAGTATTAAAGCCGACGAAGTTAATGAACTAATAAAAGAACAAGAAAGTCAATCTTATGATCATTACTATGTAACTACAAGTGTCTGGAGTTCAATAGTAACTGGTATAATTTTATTAAGTATTTGTATGTGTTGTTGCTGTTATTGCAAATGTTGTCGCAATTGTTTTTGGATATTATGGGAAAAATGTACCCCAACGCAATGCGTTGATAGATGTAGCAACATAGTTACAAATAATATTTGTGTGACTCACCCAGATGCTAAAGTCAAGTTTAGTAAAATTCCCAGTAGTAGTGAAGGAGAATTAACTATGATTACAGAAGCTCCAAGAACTAGATCAGATCCCTTAATTCCATCTCAAGAAATAGAGAATGAATTGAAAGGCGACTGTTTGGCAAAACGAACACGCAGTAAGAAATTCTTTCGTTAATCACTTTCATAACATAATTATTTAAATATGTTATTGTCACTAATGTGGCTTATTTCTTAACTTATTGTGCCATAATAATATATTTATTATGCCATGATATTGATGATTTCCAATTATTGTCACTCAAGATGTGACGTAATTGTAACACACATATAATTTTCACTTATTATATGTGATGTATTTTGTAACTTTACTTCATATAGTGTCACTTATAATGTGGCGTACTTTACAATTTATTTCAATTGATGTAACTTTTATATTATGTATTTTGTAATTTATTGTGTCACAATATCACAGGTATTATGATACGATATTGATGTTTCATGAAAAGAATGGAATACCATATTTCCAATCTTTTTATAACAGTGGGGGTGTAATGATCTTGCACCACAATACTATGTACAGTATGAATATCTTTATATTTTTCCTTAAGGACAACCAGGAAGTCCGACTTGTATCACTTATCACTTAAATGCACCCCGGAAGTTATTCTCCCCTAATGGAATCTCAAGTAAGAGGGTTGCACTCTATATGCTATAAAGATACCAAACCACTCTAGTGTATAAGAGGGTAGCACTCTGGATGACATAAAGATACCCAACCACTCCACAGTAAGAGGGTTGCACTCTAGATGCCATAAAGATACCTAACCACTCTAATGTGTAAGAGGGTTGCCATAAAGATATCTAACCACTCAAATGTATAACAAGGGTTGCACTCAAGATGCCATAAAGATATCTAACCACTCTAATGTGTACAAGGGTAGCACTCTAGCTATCATAAGGATATCTAACTATGCAATAAGGAAGAGTTGCCACTTTAACCACTCTAATGTGTACAAGGGTAGCACTCTAGCTATCATAAGGATATCTAACTATGCAATAAGGAAGAGTTGCCACTTTAACCACTTAAGAGCCTATGTAACTCCCACCCTTTGCTAAGAGTATATAAGCATGTACTAGTGTTAGAATCTGGGCACTCAGCACTCTAGTCTCCACCGAGACGATCATCTGTATTTCTACGCTTCATGTAACTGTGTACGACTGATCTATTATAATAAAGACTTGTTACTTAAACATTGCAAGAGAAAAGGACTTAGTTTCTTTTCCCGAACTTCGACTCCAAGCAATCCAAATTCATTACAATCAGATCCACATCTAACTCTCTTTCTCTCTCCCTCCCTCTCTCTCTCCCTCTCTCCCTCTCTCTCTCCTGCCGCTACCACAAGGATGAGAGATCCTCTTCATCAATATGTTGAAAATTTTTAGATCGACTCTTTTGTGTCTGTGTTGGCTGCGTCGCTCGCAAGTAAGTAGGTAAGTGCACTGGAGATATTGCGCCGTGTTTCTCTGTGGTTCTTTAACTGAAACTCTGGGTTTCAGTATTTATGTGCAAAAGGGATTCAACGTCCACCATCCGTATGGGTCACAACTTGACGCTCTTTGCCTCTTATAGGACGGATATTCTACATTTTCTTTAGTTTCCTTTAATGAAAAAAGAACAAGAGATTTTAGCGTTATTAAAAAACCCTATTGCTTATTAAAATATGCGCAGACAAAACATAGCCTAAATACTTTAATTATTCTTGTCATATAGACTACCACAAATTTACTAACTGTGTGGCATGAAAATTATATATAACCTAGAGATCCGGATTTATAGCCTACCCACGAAAGGTAATTTTCCGGCATTGAAATGTATTCAACGTATTTCACTTAGGCCAGCGTTTCTCAACCTATGGTCCGCGGACCACTGGTGGTCCCCGAAGATGGTGCAGATGGTCCGCAGACATAATTAAAAAATATCATAAAGCAAGTAGAAAGTAAAGAAGTAAAATATTTCACATATTTCGTTATAATGACCTATAATTAATACCCCAAATATTAAGAATATGCTTTTTAAAAACGGAATGTAAAATTTGAGGTAGGCTACGTAAACTTTTTTTAGACATTTTAGAGGTCATCGGGTTCAAAAAGGTTGAGAAACGATGACTTAGGCTATTATATGTTTAATCATTGCTCCTATTATTCTAGTTCTCATTTAATTTCAACAAACAGTCTTTACATAACACTGTAGAATTATGATTTTTTCAGATAACGCAATAAAGAAAGAAAGTATCTAATGAAAATGATGGAAGAAATTAATTAGACATATTGATGTAAAGCAAAGCCCAGCAAACAGTCTATGAAGTGATTTCTTTCTCACAACGCTCAGCAGCCTGTATAGCTAGTGCTTAACTATAAACAGACTATATTTCAAGTAATTCTCGCAATAATGTAGTCCTCCCCAAGTTGATGTTAAGCAGCTAAGGTAAATGCGAAGATTTTTTATCTTATAAAACCTTTTATCTTATCTTATAAAACCTCAGTTCGTTACAGTAAATGAATGGTATCAATATGCAGTGATTAATAGGCCACATGCTGCCAGTGAACAGAATAAAAACACAATAGTCTACTTTATACAACATATTTACTTGTTTGGAATTTGAATTAACTTGATAATTTAATGTATTGCATATTGATTAAAAACACAACTTCGATTCGGTGCCAGCCATTTCTTGTGCTTCTATTCTGTCCTGATGTTAGCTTATCTGAATTAGATTAACTATTTTTCATACAGATTATTGGTAACATTGGTGAAAAGCTGGTAACTGAAATCGATTCACCGACTGTTTATTAATTTAGCATGCCATGATTTCACAGCTGACAGAATGTTGATTGTTTTTGTTTAAACAACACAGTAAAAAAGTTATTATTATTAGTATTTATAAAATCTATTACTTTTTTTCATGGGATAGTCTTAATAAATTTGACCCGAGATTACGAATTTCATAAGATAAATCTGCGAGAACAAAGTTCGAGAAGTTGAGGCAAAGAAAACGATAATTAAAGCCCACTAACAACTATTGTTGGGAGCTGACGAGATGATCCCTGGCCAGACTGAGGAGCTCTTATCTGCAGCCAATAGCAGCGCTCCCCTACACGTGCAGTTATAGCACAACACCGTCTTCCCCCTGCATGCCACCACCAAATCACGGATCATCTCGTCAGCTCCCAACAATACGTCTATCGATAAACTCATAATACGTCGTATTACCTCCTACTATCTCGATTATCATATGTATTCCCACAAAAGATTACGAGTTTATCGATTTAATTGCGAGAACGAAATTTACTAAGACTATTCCATGAATAAAATGTAATGAATTTTGTAAATAATAATTACTTTCTTACTTTCTTGTCAATATTCTATCAGCCGTAAGGTCGTGGCATACTAGACGAATGAACAGTCCATGAATCGATCCGAGTTTCCAATGCCACCAATAGTGCGCATCAAAAGATGGAGGGCGTCGTGGTAGTTGATTACATCAAAACGCTGTAACAGCACACGAACTGGCTTGCACCGAAGCGAAATTGTGTTTTTAACCAGTGGATATTTATATATTTTTTAATTTCCAAATTAGCTGTTGCATAAAACAATGAGTTTTCATTGTGCCCAATGGCAGCATATGACGTATTAATCACCGCACGTTGATGCCCTACGTGTCCAGTAACAAGCTGACGTTTTATCAGATAAAATTACATCCTTGCGATCAGAGGAAGGATATTATGAGATAAACTATCTTCATAGGTCTACAACCGAGGAATTGCTAAACGTTATTGGTCAATATCAAACACGCGGCGTATGAGTGGAAGAGTCTGTAATAAAACCGCTAAAATGATGAAAACCATCAGTTTAGGGCTATTTGTCCAGCTAATTATTTATTGAACAGTGACTAAAATAATGAAAAAATTACGAATGAAATTTGGTACAGTAGTTTGTTTGCAGCAGAATTTTATCATCAGTGTGAACAAAATACGGTCAACCTTGGTTTCAGAGAGTAATGTTCCTGTCTCTAGGTCCAAGGTTTGCGCCTTCATATAACTTATAGTCTGGTGGCTAAGGAACAAAAAAGTGACGAACTATGCTTTTTTACTTTAAAAGGTCCCACTTCGCACACATCTTCCTTGACCCCTGTGGAGTATTTTTGGAAAGAGTGCCAACGCAATTTTGCGGCGGAGGAGGAAAAGGGGGGTTAAAAATGGCGGCTGCACTCATTTACTAAATCGCCTCTAGCTCCTATCCCCATGATCCAATTTCAATGTTCTTTTTTAAAAATTAAAGGTAAAACTAAGTGGTATAAGCTACTGCAATGATATTTTAGATAAGAGGAAACCATTTAAAAAGTTAAAAATGATAAAACATGTTTTTCTTTTCACTTTTATTTTTATCACAGTCAGACAGTTAGTATTCGTAATTTTTGTCTCCAATAAAAAAAGAGTACGTTTCTTAAGCTATAATTTGATACCATAAAACACCCATTTCCATGTACAATGAAGCCCACAGCGACCGTTAGAAGAATACAGGTACAATGGCATGGCTCGTTTTCGGCCACGAGTATCCTAGCGTAGTGATACCAAGTCATGTTCAACCGGCCGGCCTTCAGCGAAACATGGTTCGGAACAGATCGTTTCGCGTGTGTTGGTAGTATCCTAATGTTATCAAATTAATTATCTCTGAGTTTTACGTCCTAGCATTCTACAAATACGCCAAAACCAGTAAATGTTATTATGGTAAGTACTGTTGAGTTGCGCTTTTCTAAGGATAAGAATATGTTTTCATTACCGTAAGGTTAGTGTCAAATAATGGAAGCATTTATGTCAAGAATCATTTTCAATCCATGGAACTGCTCATTTTTATAACTTCGAATGTTGAAACATAAAATGTTTGCTTATACGTTTAACGCCCGCTTAATGTAGGCCTACTACTGGGTAATTTTTAACGAAAAAATATTAACTTCATCAATTAATTTGAACGTGCTGCTAATGAAGCTGATAAAGCACGCTCATAATTCATTTTGCAGACGTAAGCCTACCATGTTTATGAGAAAGAAGATGACCCGATGACCTTCTAAGACTGGCACACCAAAATGCGCTCAAAACGACCTCTGTTTCTTTACTGGGAAAGAACTTGGCGCCTCTAGTTTTCGGTCATATTATGTTATCTCTGTGAAAAGGTACACGGAAGTATTTTAAGGATATCTAAACTTTTGAGTGACTGAACAATTGTGCTGTGGTGATTTCTGTTTAGGTAGGTAAATGTGGGAAGTCCAGTGGGGGTGTAAGAGGAAAATCGGCCTGGTTATTTATTAGCCAACCCATAAGAGAGGCTTAAAGAATTGTACATTAATGGTCGCTGCCGGGAATATTAAAGGGCACGTATAGGGCAAACGAGTAAATATATTAGAAAATTGAAATGGAAGATAGAAGAGAATTGATTTAGATTTTATTGATCAGATTCCCTGGCAAAGACCATCACATGTGCAGAGCTGAGTTCATGGAAGACCTGCCCTGCCAGCCACTCAATACAGCCACAGCGAATTAGCTCTTGACTAGATGCTGCCATTTCTGGAAGTGTCATCCATACTGGTACCCATTCACCGTCGGTCTTAGTCCAGCCCCACTTGGAAGAGGGAATGGAACAAATGGAACAATGGAATAAAAGCTTGAGAGTCGTAGTTCTTGTTTTAATTCATCGCAGAACTATCATATCAGAAAGACATGTACCCACAAGAGTGGGACAAAATTGAGATACATAAACACATAGAGATCGAATGATACTCAGAACGAAAGTCGGCTAGAAAGAACCGAAAGCTGAAATTATGTCCAAAAGACTAATCGAGAAGAAATAACATTTGCCAGCTACCAAAAGTTTTACATAATGAAAAGAACCACTCAGATCTAAAGTGCAAACAGATCGTACAAAGAGTGTGGCCTATGGTCGAGGGCTCTTGAAAATCAAGACTGATGGCCCAAATCTTCTTCTTCTTGTATCGGTTTCAGAGTTTTGCCCCATATCATTCCTCTTGGTACGCTGTCCTCACTGCATGCAGTTTCAGTGCATCGGAAGTTGATGGTATATTTTCCATCAACCTGGGACCTTTTCTCTTAAGGAAAAATCTCTTCATCGACACTTTCCGCACTACAAGACCTGTCGCATAGAACGACAACATATCTCTGAATTCCAGAAAAAACGTCTTCTATATTTCCTTACGCTAACAAGAGGAAACTATCAGTAGTATTTCGTCGACATCCACGCCTCCCATGCCTTATCTTTTCTTCTTCCATTGAACTGTGAAACAGTATTATAGCCAGTGAATGCGTGAAAGTAGGGAAGAGCCCTTGATATAGGATGTTCTACTCCTCTTGCAATTTCATGGATAGGAATGTATTGGAAATCTTTTCTTGTCCCAAAGGCAATCCAAAGACTGTTTATCCCAAGTTCTTAAAACTGGATATGAAGATAACTATAATATTGGTCTCCACTGACCGGATCTTTTCCTTCTGAAACAGGAAATGTTCTAACTCCCTGTGAGAGGAACTTGAAGAAAGACTTATTTTAGAATCTTTTCAAAAGATCTCCCATTTTTTAGGCCAAACAAAATACAAGCGTTACGCTGATGATATTTGATGTGAAACATATGGAATGTTTTGTTCAAAGGTATGTGCTCCTGTATGAGGTAATATGTGAATGACTGCAGCTCCAACTAAGATTTTAACTTCAACTTTTGGCTCAGTTCTTATTTCTTTTTCACTAATGTAAGTCGAAAAGCACTTAAGCAGACTTCACTTATTCTTACAAAGTATTGGCTTTCCATGATTTGAAAGGGAAGGAGGCCAAGGCTGATTTCCATATCTACAAAATTCTTGGAAATTTCCCTCTTTTGTTTGACTCGCTATGTGCAAATGACTGAAGAGTGCATTGTCATTTCGTAAAACCTGTAACCTTGATAAGTTTTGTTTTCTACTTCGTTCGTGGTTTCGAGCAAAAGTTGCATATCTGGGTTTAGTTTTATTGGATCCATGATACATTTGTCAGAGCTTTCCAGACGTTCCTGAAATAATTGAGAAACCCGTTTTACTCCCTCTTTTACAATTAACTTGACTGTTCTCTAAAGTTCTGACATTATTATTTTTGTATCAATTGTAAACAGTTTTGTACACTCTTCACAGAAAGCATTTCCAAAATTCTCCAGAGTATGAACAAGAGCATCAACTTTCTCTCGGTATTTTAATTGAAACAATTTTTCCTCTTCATGGTGCCCAAACCTGTCAGTGTCGATTTCCCGACTAAAGTCTTCTTAAACTTCTGAATATATGTGGCAGTCTGAGGTCCAACAATCATAAACTTCCGGAAGGCATCGTGATAAAGCCTACTATTCCTCCTTCCTTTTTAGTGAAGCATTCCCCTGTTCATGTATGTGATCCAGTGCCATGGCTGAGGCTTTCATGGTTTTCCTTGCAACAAACCCTCCTATGTTGAAGATTTCCATCACTGCTGAATGTTTGTCCTTCAGAAGGATCATGTCACGAAAATGTACTGAAATCCATCGTGCATAATAGTATGATCAAGGGCAAAGAAACATGGAGCAAGGCGAACAACCGACTTAATATATTCCCTCTCGAATGGAACGCACATATGTGAGAATAATGAGAATTATTTTCAAAGTTATTTCCTAGTAAAGAAGAGAAGTCGTTCTGAGCGCATTTTGGTGTGCCAGTCATGGAAGGTCATCGGATCTTCTTCTTCATTCTCATAAAAATGGCAGGCTTTCGTCTGTAAAATGAATTATGAGCGTGCTTATCAGTTTCGTTAGCAGCACGTTCAAATTAATTGATGAAGTTAATATTTTTTCGTTCAAAATTACACAGTAGTAGGCCTACGTTAAGCTGGCGTTAAACGTATAAGCAAAAATTTTATGTTTCAACATTCTTAGTCATAAAAAGGAGCAATTCCAAAGATTGAACATGATTTTTGACATATATGCTTCCATTATTTGAGACTAACCTTACTGTAATGAAAACATATCCTTATCCTTAGAAAAGCGCAGCTCAAAATTACTTACCGTAATAACATTTAATAGTATTAGCGTATTTATAGAACGCTAGGACGTAAAACACGCAGATAATTAATTTGATAACAATAGGATACTACATACACACGTGAAACGATCTGTTCCGAACAATGTTTCGCTGTAGGCAGGCCGGTTTAACATGCTCTGGTAGCACCACGCTAGGATACTCGGAGCCACGCCATTGTACGTGTATTCTTGTAACGGCCGCTGGTGAGCTTAACTGTACATGAAAATGGGTGTTTTAAGGTATCAAATTAAAGCTTAGGAAACTTACTTTCTTTATTATTTGAGAAAAATTACGAATACTAACTTTTTGAAAAACTGTGATAAAAATAAAAGCGAAAAGAAAAACATGTTTTATCATTTTTACTTTTAAAAGGGTTCCCACTTTACTTATATAAAATACCATTGCAGTATCTTATACCACTTAGTTTTACCTTTAATCTAAAAAATAACATTGAAATCGGATCATGGGGATAGGAGCTAGAGGCGATTTACAGGGGTCAAGTAAGTTGTGTGCGAAGTGGGACCTTTTAAAGTATAAATGCATAGTTCAGACCCTTAACCACCAGACTATTACAAAAAAATTATAGGCTAGAAGTCCTTCTTGTAGGACTATGAACCGTGGATTGCTTGTTCTAGATGTAGGCACGTTAAAGAAATCCAAGCCGAAATTAAAGCCTATCGACTAGAAATTCCCTAACCTTCCACATCGAGAGATATATCACTCTTGCCTCTACAGGAAAAAAGGCCTAACGAAATAAGAATTTGCAAGTGAAACCCTTACCTAAACACAGGTACAAAAATCTTTTAGCCGTACTGCGAAAATGCCAATATTAAATTGAGTATAATATAAGAATGAAAACTACTGAAATAAAAAATAATTGAAATTCATAATTATTATAAATTCCTACTTATAATTCCTCTTAACCTTAAAGTAAATAAACATATTTACTTAACCAGAGTCTACGAAACGTCCAGGAAGGAGAAAGGAAACGAGGTTGTGAAATGGTCTGTAATTTTTTCCAGGGAACCTGTTCTGAAGTTTTGGAGTTCTTTAATTGCCAGGGAAAAGGGAAATTCCTTTCTTGAAAACCCTGGATAATGGTTTTTTACTCGAAAGTAATTATGTTGATTCTCAGATGGATTTGAACACGCAAGCACTGGATCTAATAATGAATGGCTTGACGTTTCCCTGGCGTATGGTCTCGGGTTGCTAGTCAGATGAGTAATTCAAAGGAACACGCTTCCTCCATCTTCAGGGAGTAACCCGAGGACAGTATACTCACTCCCAATGGATCTAATAGTTCATGTTTTAACCAGTAGATCAATTAGAACGGTCTTTCATGCATTTTTTACCTTTTCACTGCAACTGTCGTTTAATTCGTCACTTAAAAAATTGTATAAATGCAGAAATATAAGATCAATGGAATAGTAGGCCTACTTTATAGAAAATTTATTTTTTATCCAACAGTTAGGATTATTATTTACAGAAACCAGCTTTTCCAATGAAATTTTTTCACTATTTTTAACTTATTGCTCATTATTATGACGGTCTTAGTTGATGATTACTTACATTAATGCATAAATTCAACTCTGAAAGGGATAATATGTGTTTATTAGAGAGTCTACATGATACATAAATTTAACATATCCGTAATTTTTACATAGGGCTACATATAAACAAAATATATAAGTATATTTACAAACCCAACCGAAATACAAATGCAAAATGAAAGTATTAAAAGAGGCGGTCGGTGTATTAAGAAAAATGAATACATGAAAAATAGAAACTATCTCTCATATGACTAACATTAGTTCTCACGGATTCAATGCGATTAAAAGAATGTCGTCCACGGTGGTGCAGAGGTAGCGTACTCACCTCTGGCTTCAAATGTCGCGGGTTAAAACCCGGCCGGGGTCGAACATTTTTCAAGACGTAAAATTCCAGGGCACGAAGCCCTCCGGGAAAGACTATAAACCGGGAGTCCCACGGCACGTTCAAGATTTCCACGCTTGAAACAGGGTCTGTGGATTGAATGTACTGCCTTTTGACGTTCAAGAAATAACTCTGTTTCCTCAAGCTGGTTCTCGAGCCGATGGGATTATTACATGTCCCTCTGTTCCCTCTAGGAAAAAACCAGCGTGACTAAATTAGTATTATGTAATGAAACCACCTCTCGGAGGCCCTGTGCACCGTGTACGGGGTGGAGGATAACTTATAAGTAGACCTGGGATTTTAGGCTCTAAAAATATTAGCTTTAGGCACCTAAAATAGGCTTTTAAAACAAGTAAATAGGCTTCTAAAAGAGAAAATAGGCACTTAAAATAAGCTTTAAAAATGTGTAAATAGACAGAAAATAAACTTTAAAATACTACAATATGCTCTTAAACTGTAACGTGATTTTTTTTTACTGAAAGAAACATGGTATACCTATTCTTAACAGAAATAATTGCAAAATTAAGACAGAATTAAAAATACATTTATCAAAAACAGTTTTGGATTATATGAAAAATTGACACAGTATGTCCCTTCTTACTTATATACCTGCTACTTGTTTTGAGCGAATTCTTCCCCGTCAGTCAGAATTCCTTTGGCTACAATTGCTTGGGAAAATCAAGTTTCTGTGAAAAACCCACCCTCTGCTGTTCTGCCCTTCATTCAGGGATGTCCATTAAATGATTGTAAAAGTTACAAAGATGAATTTAATTTTAAATGTACAAAATAGGCCTTTTAGGCACTAAAATAGTAAAAAATAGGCTCTAACGGTCAAATAGGCATTTTAGGGCACTATAAAACTCTGTAAATATAAGTGATATATCATGAAATGTCAACATATTAAAATGTTTTCATGTTATTTCATAACGAACAAAATAGGCATTTGCCTTAAAATCCCAGGTCTACTTATAAGTTATAAAATAATGCCGTAGCACTGCATATTTGAAGGCTCTACGCCTACCATCCGACCGCTGCGTCATCTACCGTAGGTACAATGGCAGGTTCGGGGGACACGATGCTCAAAATGCCGACACCGCCCGAAAGTTGTTAATGATATTTTCAGTGACCGCAACTTTTTAAACAAGTAGCTCCTCAGCCAGCAGGCGGTATCAATATGCATATAATAGCAGAATGCATAAAACTGATAAAATAATTCCGATGAAAAGCTTTAAATTTAACCCTGTAAAACAAAGATATAGTTTCTTTTTAATTATTGAAATATTTTATAACTAATTTTCATGTCAACTAAGGATTAATGATTAGCAATCAGTAAAAATTAGGAAAGCAATAATATCCAAAATAATAAGATAATGTTTAAAACATTTACCTGATTTTAAAATTATAATTAATATATCAATTAATTTATAGATCATGATACTGAAAAACACATTTTTTTATTATTGTGACTGTAACTATAAATTACGCACGTTTAATTGCCTCGGTGGCATCATACACACATACACACAAACACACACAATTATGTATACTTTTAATCCACTTTCTTTTCTTTTTTCTCTCCTAATTTTAATTTGTTGATGGCTGGATGTACATTTTTGTATTATGTTTCAATGTATTATGTATTTTGTATTATTAATGGATTTATTGTATTTTTCAAGGTTTACAAATGATTATTTTGTATTCAGCCTGGTTGAGTGGAAGAAAAGAAGCTATGGTCTTAACTCTCTCAGACAAAATAAAATATTATTATTAATAGTATAACTATCATTATTATCATCATTATTATTATCATCATCATTATCATTATTATTATCATCATTACTATTATTATTATCATTACTATTATTATTATTATTATTATTATTATTATTATTATTATTATTATTATTATTATTACATTTATATTAAGTAAAACTTAATGATTGTTCTTTCTCGTACTTTTAGGCGTACATATGCATAAATAAAGTTACCATTATTTAAATAGCCCTCCCGAAGATAACGATACCTGTCTGCGGTATTAGTGAACAGTTTTTCTCGGGATTTGCACATACGATTTGCAGCTTGGTTGGAAATGCATCTCTCCAGCTCTCGAAATGGAAGACAGATTTTACTGGAATGAAAAGTTGATTGCAAGTTGTCACTTCCGATACCTCCCAATCATTAAAAAAAAATAAAAACCTTTTTTAGTCCTTCGGCAACGCACAGTGCACAACACACGTCACTGGTTACTTGTGCTGCGTACATCAGTGACATAAGTGCTGGGCCCTGTTTCGTAGAACTTCTGCACTCGTACTGTTTGAAAATACATAATACTAGTTATTAGAATTTCTGTTTCATAAGAATATTAGCTAATATTATTACTTAGGAGTTCATGGGCCAAAATTATTAGTAAATATTACTAATCATATTAATAAACTTTTTCATATACTGAAAAGGTAGTAAAATCTACTCGTAATGCTAGATGTTAATCTGTAAGTGTATTTGGACTAATAAGTTTTGTCAAACAAGAGTGTCAAAAACCTTAATCCTTCTGCGTCAATCATCGAGTAATAAAATATCTACATTTGCCGTCAATGAAATTATAGTCATAAGATTTTAGAATTTGAGACTAGATTTTAGTAGGGCTATGTTGAACAAGTGCTTGACGAGTTTATTGATTTATAAGTGTTAATTATTATGATTTAATCCACACAAGAAGCGGTTCATCAAAAACCAATAAAATTAGAAGAGAATCATACGATATGAGAGCAATAGGCCTAGTTGAAAATATATGCTATAACAAATGCGATTAGGCCTAATAGATTTATTGCATTTATGAAGATATATGCAGGGCGGTTGCTTATTACACAAGGATGCGATTTTATCTGATAGAACGTCAGCTCGTTACTGGAAGCATAAGGTATCAATATGCAGTGATTAATACGTCACATGACGTCAAAATATTAAGAACGAGTTATTTTATACACCATAATTTATTCAGAAATTTAAGTAATAAAAATTTGCATTAATTAAAATCACGAAATCGATTCGGTGCAAGCCAGTTCGTATGCTTCCATTCTGCTAAAATGTTAGTTTATCTGAATTGTAACTACTTCTCATAGGCACTATTGTTAGCCTTTGTTAAAATCTGACAACTCATTGGATCCATTGACCATTTAAAATGTCGTGATCTCACAGCTGATAGAATACTGATTAATTTTAAACTATACAAGTAAAAAGTAATTATTAATAATATAATCCATTACATTTGTTAATGGAATTGTCTTAAATCCCACTCGAGATTATAAATAATAATAAACAAGCCCGTGACATCCCTAGCGGGCAAGGGCCTCCTACCTTCCCGTAGGAAGTCAAACTGGTAGGGAGAGCTAGTCCCTGTGAGCTTTGATGTAACTCTTTTCCTAAATTATTCCGTACCTATTTGTATACACATCCACTGTATCACTTTCATTGTTTGCGTCACACCTCACTTCACTTCACTTTTAGTTTTTCTACCTATTTTCTACATTTAACCTTAGTTCTTTCAATTTTTCCTGCCCTTGGCTATTCTTGTCCATTGTAGCCCAGTTGCTACCAAAAATTGTTGTGCCCATCTTCGTCTCGGTCTGCCTCGGCTTCTTTTGCCTGTCCTTGGGCCCCAAACCGTTATGGCGTATGCCCAGCTTTCCTGGTTGAGTCTGGCTGCGTGTCCTCCCCATCTCCATTATAGTCTTGCAGCTGTCTCGGCTGCATCTTCTCCACCGCTTCTCAGCCTCAGTTCTTCGTTTTTTACCCTGTCTTAGAGATTACCTACGATAAAATGGCTAAAATGTTTGGTTCAAAGGTTGTGGCCCTCCTAGTTTTAACAAATTGTTCCATTGTAGCACTTTTAACCAGTTTTTCTATTTCACCATTGTATTCTTGACAAGATTTTCTATTTCACCATTGTGTTCATGACAAGACTGTACTTACGGTAGCAATAACTTTTAACTTAACCAGTACCAGCGATAATTTCTGACGTGATACCAAACATTTTGATCATACCAGCGGTAATTCATAGGGTCTCAAGTATGTTTAAAATTAAAATAAAATATAAATTAATACATGTTTAGTTGGGACAGTCTCTATGTGTGAGTAAGGTTATAGGGGAGTCCCGAATTGCAGTATACATTAACCGACAATGTAGTAAGTTAAAACCAGCTTAGGATGGAACTGACCAAGGAGGTGGGACCGATGAGTTAGGGTACGCGCAAGACGGAACCGGGATGGTCGCATGGCGCAGGCAGCAGGAAGAATGAAGTCATGTCTTCTTACGAGGGTGAACAAGACGCCGCTTGGATGGTCTCTTGCCAGCCATCTGGTCAGGCCGCAATTTGCTGGTAGAATGCTAGCCCTCTTTTTTTCATGCGACCGGCCGCTAGCGTGTAGTCTAGATTCAGGCGTTCCACGTGTGCATTTTGCAATCGCTCCACAAACAATGGACTGTTTATAAGATACATCCTTTGTAATGAGCTCAGACCACCAAATAAATACTGTTACTACTCAATGAAGGGGTTGTAGAGATCAGTCATGGCTACAGTTACTGACTTGTTTATATTCAGTATTTTTGTATAATTTATAGTAACCTAATAATTTTATATTATGTTAATTTTCGTGTTGCGGGGTTAAGTGTGTTCGTTTTATTGCCTTCTTGTGCTCTGAAGATTGAATACAACGGTCGCACCAACTCAAGAAAATAACAGCAACAATAATAATAATAATAATAATAATAATAATAATAATAATAATGTTTCTAACCATACATTGGTTCTCCATCTCAAACCGATTAAAAAAATATTCCCTGCCACAAAAACTATTTTTTTGCCGAAAAAAGTTTTTACTCCATTTTTTTGGCGAACTTTCTGTCCTAGCACAACAAAAACTTTTAGAACAAAAGCTGAGGAGCATTAAATTTACTATAAAATACATATTCAATTTAGAAACTCTGTGAGGCAGTAAAATACTCTTGTGACATATTTAACTAATGTGACATATGTGATTTAGCTTCCTGTAATGATTTTGAATTCATAAACTCATTCCCATTGTCTTCTGTGTCTTCAAAACCTTATGAATGAGAAGATAATAACAAAGAAATAAAAATAAAATGGAGATAATTCAGAAACTTAATCCATAACATGCGACCTGCCAGCTAGCGACCACGCTGCGTCTTGCGCACACACACTTCATGCCCGGCGCCTGGCTCAACAGCGTAGCGACCAGGAAGGGGACCAACCAAGCTGCGTCTTGTTCGTACCCTACGCTGTTGAGCCAGGCGCCGAGCATGAAGTGTGTGCGCGCAAGACGCAGCCTGGTCGCTCACCGGCAGGTCGCCCATCTGTATATTCAGTGTGTAGCCAGTGACATGTTAAGGATTAAATTTTTTAATTATCTCGATTTATGTTTTTATTTCTTTGTTATTATCTTCTCATTCATATGGTTTTGAAGACTCAGAAGACAATGGGAATGAGTTTATGAATTCAAACACATTACAGGAAGCTTCATCAAAATTAGTTACATGTAAAATATGTCACAAGAGTATTTCACTATTTCACAGAGCTACTAAATTCAATGTGTATTTCATAGTAAATTTAATGCTCTACAGCTTTTCTTCTAAAAGTATTCACTGTAAACCTAATACTTTAGGTGCTAGGATACAAAGTTCGCCGACAAAGTGGCGTAAAAACTTTTTTCGGCAAGAAAAGTAGATTAGATATATATTTTTTTTCAACGGTTTAAAATGGAGAACCAATGTATGGATAGAAACTTTTATTATTATTATTATTATTATTATTATTATTATTATTATTATTATTATTATCATTATTATTAATGTTTTCTTGAGTTGGTGCGACCATTGTATTCATTCTTCAGAGCACAAGAAGACGTTGAAACGAACACACTTAACCCCGCAACAAGAAAATTAACAGAATATAAAATTATTAGGTTACTATAAATTATACAAAAATACTGAATATAAACCATACAAGTCAGTAACTGTAGCCATGATCTCTAAAACCCCTTCATTGAGTAGTAACAATATTTATTTTGGTAGTCTGAGCTGATTACAGAGGATGTATCTTATAAACAGTCCTTTGTTTGTGGAGCGATTGCAAAATGCACAAGTGGAACGCCTGAATCTAGACTATACGCTAGCGGCAGGTCGCATGAAAAAAGAGGGCTAGCATTCTACCAGCAAACTGCGGCCTGAGCAGATGGCTGGCAGGAGACCATCCAAGCTGCGTCTTGTTCACCCTCGTAAGAAGACATGACTTCATTCTTCCTGCTACCTGCGGCATGCGACCGTCCCGGTTCCGTCTTGCGCGTACCCTAAGGAGAGTATTCCGCGGGGGCTAGACAGCTGTATACAGGACGCTGTGTAAAATATACTTCTTTGATAATTCTGTTTGGTGCGTTTAAGGATATTGTTGGAGTATTGGCTATTTTTGGGTGGAGAGTGTGTGTGTCGGGTTTTGTTTGTGTGTTTGTTAGTTTTAACTGTTCGTCTGTGTTATTAGTTTTAATTTTAGGTTATATTTTTTACTTGTGCACAGCTAAAGCATGGACAGTCTAAGGGATCATCAATGAATAATGTAATGAGATAGTTTATTCTTATTAACAATAAAATCACTTCATTCATTCATTCATTCATTCAAGTTAAAACCAGCGCTGAAGACTGGTTGGTCGTTTCTGTTACGAAAGCTTCCACAAGACAGAAGAATAGCATTTACAAAGAAAGTATAAAACGGATATCATAAATGAACAGGTTGTATACATATAAAGCGGTTTTATGATGGTTTGGCTTATAGTGAATGGGCTTAATGCAGACAGATAAAACAGGTATGGGTTAAGTGGACTTCTCTAAAAGGTGTGTTACGACTTGGTCACCATTCATTCGATTGAAAAATCTAAAAGCGTGTATAGTATGAAAGTGAACCAAACCCTCTCCAGCAACCTCGCAAGTTCTGCTCCTCTCTTCAGCTTCATATGTATTCGCTTGAAAATACGGTGGTTCGGGTTCAGACCGTGATACAATTATGACCGTCAGATCGCTTGGAAAGAAAAACGTGCAATTTGTTGTACAGTCAGCGCAGTGGATAGTCGTAAAACATAAACAGCGCAGAACCCGTCGTTTTCATGTTGCGCCACCAACTGGTCAGTAGTTGTCGCATGAAATGAAACCTCTGTGGCTACGTTCATGTTCCAGAGAAATCGAGCATTGAGTATTTACTTATTTTAACCAATAAATGCAGTATGCACAATATGTTTCGTCAAGGTCAGTTAATATACAGTACACTACAATAAATAATAAAAACAGTAAAATAATTATCTAAAATACATAAAAGACATAAAATTAACAGCTTATTCAGTTGCACAATTATGTAAAATTAAATTCTAATGGATTAATGATGAAAGAATACTGGAAAGAACGGAAGAGAAAACAACAATGAAGGATGAATTGAAATTGGCACGTGGTCCTAGCAGGCCTCATTGTAGAGAAGAAGGAGAATTTTTCTAGTTTGTTGTCAATATTTTGTAAGGTGTGAGATCACGGCATACTTAAAGAACCGAAAATCAAATTAATCTATTCGAGCTACCATACTGTAAACAAAGCTACCAATAGTGGGTACAGCAAGATAGAGAGCGTTGTCGTTGTTAACATCAGAGCAGAATAAAAGTACACGAACTGGCTTGCACAGAATCGAAACTGTGATTTTAGTCAATGCACATAATATATTATTCCAATTTCCAAAAAAAAAAAGTTATGTTGTATTATTCTGTTCGCTGGCAGTATGTGACGTATTAATCACTACATATTTATTCCGTACGTTTCCAGAACGTTTTATCAGAAAAAGTTCGATTATAAGATAAACGACTGTGATTGGTCGTTATCAGAGGCATTGTTAAATATTATTGGTCAATATCAAATACGCGCCGTATGAATGGAATAGTCGTTTCATTTCATACAAATTTACACGAAATGTGTCTAGTTACTTTTTCGAATGACGTACTGTATTTCACATTAGTTTACTGTTATTCCTTTTTAAAACCAATCTTGAAACGAGAAAATAGAGGGCCTCAAACTTTTTTTTTTAAATTTATCTTTAACATTAAAATCTGTTCAACAGAGAACATTAAGTAATAAGGATGCAGGAATTACGGACATAGGTATAAAATATGTATCCCAGTGGATAATACTTGCATTGCATAAGACCCGACCTGAATCTGCAATAGAAACATTCAAACCAATTGACTATAATTTGTTGGAGTGCGAAGTGCTAAAAAATGAAAGAAAAGCACTTGAAACAAACATCCTTAGATTTGGGGGACATTGGCCAGCAGACAAAATAAAACTAGTGAATAAATACTTAAAATATTTTCAGAAATTTGTAAACAGCATAGATTTTGACACAATACACAAAATTGTAATCTAGGCTAAGTATTTACTACATAGATTGTAATTAACACACCAAACATGTAATACTGCGCTATGCAATGCAGGATGTAGTAAATAAAGGATAAAAAAAGGCCTCAAACTTTAAGTATTTTTAATTCTTAACGAAACTTTCATAAAAGCATTGTTAGATACCAATCTTTGAGCGAATTTAAAGCTCACTGATGTAAAGATCCATCAGAGTGATTTATTCAAACGCTCTGGCACTTGCTCTGTGTTTTAAAAGATACACTGGTGTTATATTTGTGTTATGACGTATGAGGAATGATAAGAAGGGGAAGCATGCGACTTTGCCACTCGACACCCAACAGATGACGCCTTCTCACAAATCATTCCAACGCAGCTCGGTCCTCCAAACTAAATTAGTTTATTTAATTTTAAATTGCAGCGTGCATAAACAACATCCATCACCTGTGTTGTTGGTATTTAATATGCACATCACTTGAACGGTCTACGTCTCAACAATTGCGAATTCCGCTCTAAAGCGATAGCGTTATCTACATACAAGGGCCATTCAATAATTAAAGAGACAAACCGACCTGGAGAAAAAAAGAGTTTATTTCTACAAAACAAGACTTTTCCTACTTTTCAACATAATCCCCATCAACATTTATGCACTTGTCCCAACGGGTTACTAGCTTTTTTATACCGGCTGCAAAGAACAGTTTGTCTTGGTGTCGGAGCCAATTTCCCACAAATTTCTTGACATCCTCGTTAACCTGGAACTTCTTCCCACGTAATGCCTCCTTCAGTGGACCAAACAATTTGAGATTCAAGTGAGGAAGTTGCAACTTCAACAGGCCGGCCAGAATGGTGTTCGTCAGTCACTGATTCTCGACCACTTTGAACTGTTTTACTCACTTGTAAAAATTTCCACGGTTCATACAACTTTCACCAAACACTTTAGTATTTCTAGAGTATATATTACCTGGTTTTTCACCTTCAGCAACACAGAACGTTGTTCAACCAATGTGGAATTTTCAAGAAGACCCAACATCGTTAAACTTAATTTTGATGTTATAAACAGAGCAATGTTCATCCATCAGCTGGTTAGAACTCATCCCAGTGATGCTAACTTACAATCCTAAATGTATAAAACTTGTACTACCAACCGTCTTTTCCCCAGACCAATTTGTCTCTTTAATTGTTGAATGACCCTCGTATATTTGTTATGTTTTCTCGATTGCGGACACCCCATTAATAATCTCGACTGCGGAGAAGACTTATTAAATTTCTTCAGTGTGTCGATTAGGGACACCATTTCATACAGATAAGCCTTCGTGAAATAAAACACCATCCAAAGATGATAACTACGATAATATTTATCCACACAAGAATTTTAAGAGGCGTATAGGAACAGCTGGCTGCAAAAACGATGGACTTCCAAAAAGCTACATTGCGCGTGCTCGTCTCCTCATTGCCTGCTTTCACAAGACAACCCTTAATTAAACCATTGAAATTGGTCGTTAAGAGAGTGATATTTGTTATTATATCGATTCTAGATACGACAGGTTATCTGAAGAATTGCTTATCAAACCAGAAGTGCTTGAGATATTGAGATATTGTTTCGGTTGAACAGTACATGATAATATTTTAGGGATCATGGCCAAGGGCCTATATTAGAAAATATTGTTCGATGTGAACGAAACTCACTGTGCGGGGGCGGGGGGGGGGGGGTTGGGACAGGGAACTCGAATCTGAGGTCATTTCTTCCCGAAGGGCGCACTCTAATCGTAGAATGCACCTCAAAGCCGTAGTTTTAGTTTTTAAATTTTAATCTTTTAATTATTTTGAATCATTTGCATATAAGGGCAAGGTTCATAATTTTATGGTTTGTTTTATTCACTACAGTTTTAGTCTGGCAGTTTTACATATGGCAGCACATGATTCGTTTTGACAGTTTTATTTATTTATTCCAGTTTCAGAGTTACCCGACATTTGTCTCACAGGTAAGGAAAAACCGCGGAAGAAATCCAGGTAACTTGTCCCCACCAGGATTCGAACCCGGGCCCTCTAAGCGAAAGGAGCTAACGCATCCCCTACGCCAAAGCGGTGGACTTGAATTTAGTTAAAATAATTAATATGTTAACACTGTATTATGATATCAATTAAAGGGATTTTAGGCATATATCCTTAATAACGTTATGTACATATGAAATACAGTATTCAAGAGTGTGATAAAATTATACATTAGACAGGTATATATATATATTGTCCATACAGCTGTTGTGATATAACTTTAAAAAGGTAATGTCCTTATTACCAGTCAAATTACAAGTCAATCAAGTAAACAAGAGGATGCACTGTTCGAACACAGTTTGTATTTGTATTGAAACACAGGTATTAATCGATTTCACTGTGTTGTGCTTGTAAAACAATATTTCAATTGGCCTATGCAAAAGACACCATACTGTCCTATTAATTTGCAAAAGAAACGTTCAATAAAGACAATTTAAGGCTATATTAAAGTAATTTATTGGTTTGCTTAGTCTTTTATAATAAAATACTGGCCAAAATTGTAAAAAGATTTGTTGCTTCTTCTGTTGAATGTGTGACATATGGAAAGAATCGCCTTGAATATTTAGTCCAGAATATTTATAACCGTAGTGCAGAAGAACAGATCGAGAGAAAAAGAGAATGAGAGCGAGTGAGAAAGAATAAGAGGGGGACCAACAGAGAGACAGAGACAGAGAGACAGAGAGACAGAGAGAGAGAGAGAGAGAGAGAGAGAGAGAGAGAGAGAGAGAGTGCAAGAAGTTGTGAGTGAGAAAGAGGGTGCTGAAGAATGAAGGAATTGGTCTTCCGGCAGTGGATGTGGAAATTTCCAGCTCTCTTCATTTTTCTTTCTTCTTTGGCACTGTCGCAAAAGTTCGTGTACATGCCAAGTGTGGGGAAGTGTTATCATTTTCAGTAGATTCCTTTATTTCATACATAATATGAAAAATCTTTTTCAATCATGCTTGCAACTGTCGGATTATTACATCCAAACCCTTTGAAAAGTTTTAAGTTTCCAGACTTTATAGTAGAGTGCTATTGCCTATCCATAAAATACCAAGAACTGTTTTTTAACGTGTACTTAAAACTGGACAGGTTTTTTGTCCGTAAGGATATCGAGGGCTAACATTACAGTTTAGAACTTTGGGCGGTTATTATTATTATTATTATTATTATTATTAGCCTACTATTATCATTATTATTGTTATCATTACTTTATCATCACCAATATCATTATTATTATCATTATTATTATGTATACCGCTGTGGCTCAGCGGATGCGTTCGCTCCTCTCAGTCTGTGGGAAAGGGTTCCATTCCTGGTCAGGAAAAGGTAACTAGGGTTTTTTTCTGGTGTTTCCCTCAACTGCGAGACGAATGTAAGGTGATCACCCATCCGGTCAAAAAAGTATGTATGTCACCCAAGGGTAATTCCTCTCCCGAGGCAGGTCGACGTCTTGTCAAGCTGGGGCGGCTTGGGCCGCATAAACGTACTTAAATCGGGAGAAGTTTAACTATTAAAAAATAAATATCATCATTACTATGATTATTATTATGATTATTATTATCATCATTATTATTATTATTATTATTATTAGTATCATCATCATCATCTTCATTATCATCGTTATTAACTGACTACAAAAGTTACACAAATTGTTCCAATATTACAACCATTAAAGAACTGTTATCTGAACTGGAAATTTAGGGGCCACAATCTGCAGGTGTTATGAGAATAAGTTGATGATTGACGAAGTTGTAACAATATCAATAAAAGATGCAACAAACACATAATATTGTGTAAAGTTTCAGCGAGACAGGACTAATATTTTGGGAGTTAATCTAGATGGGATCCAGAGGGTTTTTAATTATCATAATCCGTATGCTGCTACTATGGCCCTGGATTCGATTAAGCATCTAACAACAATTAGTGCCACAAGCAATCCTGGAGGAAAAGGTGGATGTTGAGCAAGGCCAAGTGTCTTCCTACAGTAGTGTCTCGCTATTCCGAACCCCGCTATTCCGAAAACCCGCCTTTTCCGAACAGAGTTCAGGAAAAAATACAGATTTTTTATACTAGAGCCTCTGCTTGATGAAAACGCCTGAAACCAAATTGTAATGAAAGCTGGTTATTTACAGCACATGTCGGCTCCATTTATACAATTCCCCGCACTTAATTTACGGTGTTCGGTCCCAATTAGTTCGGAATAGCGGGACTCTACTGTATTTTCATATCGTGACTGTTTAAATTTTAAAATCTGGAATCTTAAAGCTCCCCACGCCTTTTATTAGGGAGTATTTCATTTTTATAACTTGGAAGTAATTTACTTTCCGATCAAGACTTGCTGTGCTCAAGGTCGCGGGTTCGATCTCGGTCAGGTCAATGGCATTTAAGTGTGCATAAATCTGTGCGTAAATCAGTAGATTTACAGGTACAAGAAAACTCTCCTGCGGGATAAAATTCCGGCACACCGGCGACGGCCACAGGCTTAAGTTACAGTGCACACCCTTCGTTAAATACCTATAAAATTAACCAACCAACTGTGCATCCGCGTTTGGGGTTTTTTAAATTTTTCGTCACAAGCGGACATTCTTGTTAATTCTAGATACATTAACTTGAAGACTGAGTGACTGATATGTCTTACACCTGAAACAAGATTGATTGTACTTAGCGCTGGTCTAGACCATGGTTACTAGAGGATGACTTAAGTTAGTTTTTCTCACTCTCATGCTCTATCCTCTATCCTCTCCCTCCCTCCCTCCCTCCCTCTCTCTCTCTCTCTCTCTCTCTCTCTCTCTCTTCTCCTTTCCCCTATGTTCTTCAATTCATCCCTCTCTTTTACTGCCTGTCTCGCTCCCGCGCGGATGAAAGATGGAGCCAGGCTTTGAAAGGCTACGAGATTGAAATGCTGGTAACACGTTTCTGCAATTAAACAGCCTTTCAAACCAAGGCAGCCCAGACTGCCATCAACAATGAGGTGTGAGTGTGCTATGCTTTACTAACTCCGGCTGTGTGGTTGGTTAGTTTAGATGGGGATTCTCTTCTTGCATCTCAAGTTGTACAGGAGCCACCAACTTCAGGAATTCCTAGAGCGTGTGTGTGTGTGTGTGTGTTGGCGGGCTATGCAGTTCTCCTACAGCAACAAGGAAAAAGAGAAGATCCGCGATTTATGGCTTAACTACTCATTTACACATAGCCCTCTTTCCAAACGTCGCTCAGCGACTTCTCATTTACCAAAAAGTGGCATTAGATTACCGAAAAGTCTAGATGGATGACTTTAGTTAGGTGAGCTAAGGAAAACCCGTAATTTCTCAACGGAACTATGCAGCATCAGAACTTACAGAACACAGGCCTACCTGCATACGAAATCCACTTTCCGGGCTGAAGCGCTACTCACGGAAGGAAGTGAATGTGGCAGTTACAGGTAATGGCCGTGTTTCTAAAAATTGCATGGGCGTATTTGTACAAAAATTGGAAGAGTTATCTTAACGAAATACATTAAATAAAATTCCGATCTGGTTAAGACAGAAATGAAAACAGAAACAATTAAAAATACTATGACACTTTTCTGTTGTTATAGTCGTGAGCTGTTTTTGTTGTTGTTGTTGTTATTATTATTATATTATTATTATTATTATTATTATTATTATTATTATTATTAGGCCCTATTACTGTTATTATTACAGTCGAACTTATATAATTCGAAGCTCAAGCAACCAGCAAAAAACTTGAATTATTCACGATTTCTAATTAGAAAAGTTTATTGCTTTGTATAGGGATGTCAATGGACCATTCTAACGTTCGAATTATCCACCATTTCGATTTAATAACGTTCGAATAATCCAAGTTCGGCTGTATTATCAACATTGTTTTAAAAATTATATTTTAAAATATTGCAGCGTGTTACAGTATTATTTCTAGACAGGATTCCCATGCACTATGAAATCATTTTTTAAGAATGCATGCATTAATGCACTAACAAACGACCGAACATGCACAATGAAAGGGAAAAACGCTACATTTATACGCACTACCCAAATTGAAACTTACATTTTATTTCAGAGTGCCACAAAGAAAATAGTCTTTCCAAATTTTCGGTTCTCAAGTTCATGCGTTGAGCTGTCAAAATGTTTTCGTACGCTGAAAATTTGTCCTCAACATTTTCACCTCAAATTACGTTTCTTTAAACAAATAAATCCATAATCAGGATTTCTATTAATCACTTTGTCCGGTTTATCCTCTTTTGATATACCCACATCCCAATAAGCAGAACCTTTGAGTTTTGAACGTCTTCAGTAATCCTTACGAAATCGATCAATGATAGGTCCTAGCCTCCAACTTAATTACTGCGGTACACAATTTTGCGAACTTTGTCTTAATAACCTGTAAATTAAGTCGTGTTGTGCCTTTTTATTAATAAATGAAACTTGCAAACCGTTATGTCTTTGGTTATAGACTCAGAAAATCCAAAATGTTAAGGGGCAACATTACAAATTATATAGCTGGGGTATTATGCCTTTTAATTCAAAATATGCACGCATAACTAGGAAAATGGACGTAATTACCAAAATAAACATGAAAATATGCTTTATTAAATGAAAAATTTCTAAAACGCGCATTATGCATGAAATTATTCATAAAAAGCCCAAAAGATCCAAATACACAAGGAAAATGTATAGGCTGCTTATTTGAAATTTTATAAAGTCACGAAATGAACATTTAGCTAGTTTTAGGGCCTTTCTACACGGACGGAATAAACGCGACCGATTGTCAGCGACCGAAACGCGTATCCACTGGGTCAATGGGTAGGTAATGTTATAAACTACACGGACGGAATAACCGCGCCTTCAGACGCGAAAAAACTAGAGGACAAGCCGAATCTCGGTCGCCGAATTTCAGCGACCGAAACGCGTGATGCATGTTACACGGGCGGAATGTTGACCGAAAAAACGCAAGCTGAAATTATTTCGAGGACAATAGTCCGTAACTTGCTTGGTAACTTCAATTACAATGACCACAGCCTGCACACACTACTACAACAACGTAAAAATGTAAACTTTGGATGGCATGGTTATGTTTTGGCAGATGACAGGTATTGCACATAACACATAGACCTAGTGTTAAGTTCATAAACATGGACAGTTATTTCTTTTCGGATATATAGAATTAATTTAGGAGGCATATATGAGCACGTTTTAAAAAATAATATTAATAATCATTGTACAAATTAATATGAACTTGGAGCAACTTTACTTATTTTCAATAATAATACTTGAGCTTCGGCAGGGCAATGCACACGGTTTAATTGTCCGGCATAGTAAATGGATTTGCTTGCACAAATTCCATCTGATAGTTGAATCATGGCAACTGCAGGCATACATATGAATGTAAGAACTACATTCCTCACACAATCTGACAATCGCAGTGGGACAATAAATTGTCTAATTTCGTAAAATTCTTTAAGTTTTGACGCCGAAACAGCTTGCCAATATCCGTCTTGTTGCATAATTCTGTCAGTTTGGAAATCCATACTTTTCTTGTGGCGCTTCCTAAAGTCAGATATTTTTAAGTTCCGGTTAACTTTCTCTTGTGTATGACTGTTAATCTGTCAATGAGTTTGTCCCTCATGAAAACCATAGTTGCGAAGGTACGGTAACAGAAATTATCAATTCTGCTAGTAAGGAAAAACAAATGCTCTAGCCAAACATATAGCCCCTATGCCGGCTCTAATGAAGGCAGTTCAGCACGGGATTATAAAACACTCCTACCTAGAAGGACCAGTGCAAGGCATTTTGACCAGTTACTGCTCTTATTTACGCTATCTGCTGTGAAGTGAAGTGAAGTGAAGTGAAGTGAAGTGAAGTGAAGTGAAGTGAAGTGAAGTGAAGTGAAGTGAAGTGAAGTGAAGTGAAGTGAAGTGAAGTGAAGTGAAGTGGAGTGAAGTGATCCCTATACAGATTTTAGACATTCGGCACGTGAAGGTTGGAAGGTTGTGAGACTTACGCACCGGCCGCCTTTATCCCCAGCATTGCTCATGGTACTCATTTCTGTTAGAGGCTGAGTCGACCCCAGTGTTGAAGAAACCAGGCTGGAGAAATAGTCAGATTGGAGGCTGTCACAGGCAAAATTACACACCACGTCTGTGGAAAATGTAAAGAAATAATGTACACAGCTAAAGTTCTGGAATGTTTGTGCTAGATAAGATGAGAATGATGAACAATTATTGATACTTAGAAATCAGAAAACATGTGCTTTTTGTCAAATATACAGAGTGTATTATAATTAATAGCGCAAACCGGAACTGATGAATGTAAACGATAACAGAAGCAAAAATGATCCAGCAAACATGGGTCTGCGAACTTTGCTGTCAATTCAAAAGATCTTCAGAATAATGAAGTGGACAGAACTTGGAAATAATTCTATAAAAAAGACACACATGATTTTTAAAATGGAGAACATAGGTCTAATACAATGGACTAACAGAGTTGAAAAAATAAAATTGGACGGTGAAGTAGGTTATTGAATCTCCACATATAATAACTTAAAATGTAATAATTAAAGACATGACTCCCATGAAAATCCCTGTCGCTTGTTCCACTTCTAAGGGCCTCTCTACACGGACGGAATAAACGCGACGGAATATTCGGGCCGAGACCGGCTGATTTTGACCATGTTATACGAACCGAATTTCGATCGCCGAACTTCAGCGACCAAAACGCGTGATGCATGTTACACGGGCAGAATGTTGACCGAAAAAACGCAAGCAGGAATTCTTTAGTGGGCAAAATATACGGGATTAGAAGTTTAAAAATGGCAACACATCTATAAAATCCTCCGCGCGCGTTCATTCCGTCGACATTCCGCCCGTATAAGCTGGCCCATGTTACACGGCCGATAGTCGGCGAACGAAAAGCGTATCCATTGGGTCAATGGGTAGGTAATGTTATGAATTACACGGATGGCGCCTTCAGACGCAGAAAAAAGGTGTAGGAGTTTTTCGCCTAGCGACCGGTAAAATTGCGGAAAGAACGCGCGCAGAAAAAACGCCTGTGAAGTTATACGGGCAGAATGTCGACCGAATGCACGCGCGCGGAGGAGCAGCAGCATACTGGGTGGGAAAAATTTGAAATACGTTGTGGTGTTTGTGCATGGCGATCGACTTGCGACCTTACCAACCACGCATGGCTACTGCACGTTTAATTCCTGGGAAAATAGACAGTTTTATTTGATGTCACCACTTTACACTTTGTATCTACAGAAATTGATAAACTTCTAAAATTCGGGTATAACAAGAATTTTAGATTTATCGCGGGAGTACTAGTCAAGCAGCCGACTTGTGTTCTGTAAGACTCTACCGATCACGCATGCACGGTAAAAATGTCAACTTGGGATGCCATGGTTATATTTTGACAGATGACAGGTACTGCACATAATACATAGGCCTAGCTGTTAAGTTCATAAACATGGACAGTTACTTCTTTTCGGATATATAGAATTAATTTAGGAGGCATATATGAGCACGTTTTTAAAAATATTAACAACTAAATACAAATTAACATGAACTTGGAGCAACTTTACTTTTTTCAATAACAATGCTTGCAGCTTGTCAGGGATCGTGGAGGTTTCTTCTGTATCTCTCGGTATTAATTTTGTTGCAGTGGATAGGCCTATTAAGAGTTTGAACCTGCAACTTTTTCAACATTAAGTGAGAAAATTCATGAACAATCACATGGAATGAAAAGGGTCCAAATGACCGGCTGTTCCTTCTTAATATTAATAATTTTCATAACGACTTTTCCTTATTTTCATCCAAAAAAGGAACCAGATCAAGGATACAAAACAGAGTTTTTAAATCCGTTTGGTAATTTACATGAGTGTAACTATAGCTAAAAGAAAGATACTTACTATCGAAGAGGCCGTTATGTTACACAGAGGCTATTATCTGTGTAATGATTATTGATTCTGTACAGGTGGATGTTTGAAGCGAATACCTGAGGGGGCGGCCTTCTGTTAAATTTGATTTCTTTTTAATTAAAATGCTTGGATGTACATGCAACAAAAGTGTCAATAGCATGTTGCCAAGAGCTGAACAGATAAATTGGGCAAACAATGACAATAATGTTGTAAATAGCGCGCTGTGTTCAAACTGATTAACAAACAGCGAGCTGATGTGTCCAGTTCGGCACTCTTCTTTTGTCTCTTTATGTCAATATGTATTTTTCTATAGAGGATGAAAAGCTATGCAGGTTTAAGATATTATTCCTATTATGATTTACAGCGAATACTTGTATAATCATATTAGCCCACTTCTCCCGAAGAAAATTAAAGTAAGTCAATTTTCAATAGTACTTAGGTATTTTACTCGATAACAAGGATTATTATTCGTATGTATTATAGGTATATTCGCATATAGTTAGAGTAATCCAATCGGTCAACCCACTCCCCGTGACTGGGCATCGAATCCCCCTCGGAAACTTTTCATTCCGAAGACGATTTTAGTTATGTTTATTTCCCTGTAAAAGGCAGAGTAACATACACTCACTCGTAAGCACTCTAGGAGGAAGGTATTAGTAGGATATGATAGGTTGGGGAAATTTTGTGCCGAGTCTCCAATTTCGTCTTGCAGTTCTTTAATTATACGACACGGGACTCACCGTTTAAATTCCCATAGGATTAGGTTATATGTAATGAAAACCCTACAGACCTCGGACTACAGAAGCTGGAAATTAAAATGTAATATGTTTTAACCTGTCTATATGCATATATTATATTAATCTAGCTTAAATAAGATAGAAAATAAAAAAAGTGTGTGCAAAAAATATTGTAAACATCTTTTCGTAGCAATCCCAAAATATTACTTTTGTTGGTATATGGTTACATACAAAAAATTTGAGGGTATAAGGTGGACAACAAGCCATAAAATTTTACTGTATAATATTTACCCTCAAAATGAAAATATGAAATTTATTAATACATTTAATATAGTTATTTTATATAAAACCTTACCTTAAACGGTAACTACGACCTCCAGTGCGTCACACTGGACCACAAAGTCCATCAGTAATTTATGAAAGAAGAAACCTCGACGTTTTACCACTCAGATAGTTTTAACAATAAGAGTATCATTTATGGCATTGGATACATTTTCTATTAGCCTTTATGTTTCCCTTCGATGTTTAAAAAATAATAATTTAATTAATGTAATACCTTTAGACAAATTCTAAAACTGGAGTTAATCAACTATATATTTGGGAACAGATGAGGTCATGTCAGTGATTTTACACTTACAGCACAAGATGGATATAGATATATATATATATATATATATATATCTATATCGTCTAAAGCATCAATAATTTTATAATATCTTTGTAATGCACTTCAAAATCCATGGTAGCGTCTTGAGTTTGGAGGGAGAGGGAGTCTGGTGCATTTTCCATAAATTTTACAATTTCTTGAGGGGCCTACAAAAATATTTTCTTAATCGTGACTATGAAGTTGTCCACATCACTGGATACTGAACGGAGATTTTTAGTCACTGTCACAAATGTAATTCATATGGACTTCACAGAATGTCTGAAGGTATTCAGTGGACAACTTAGTATAAACTATTAAGAAAATATTTTTGAAAGCCTCTCGAGAAATGTAAAATTACCATACATTGAGCAGTATCAATGACAAAAATCATTATACCAGTGTATGACCCAAGCACGTATTAAGAAATTACTTTCTGGGGGGGATCCAAAACTGATTGACCATAATTTACTGGTATCTTCGCTTCCTGAATGAAACAAAACATTGATTATTTTCTAACCCTCCATAAATACGTCCTTGAAACCACTTCTGGCTATATATGCACGTCACATTGTAATAAATAAATTCAATACTCCTATATTAACCTATTACTTTCTCCAGGATTTCAGACGTTAACAAAAACCTCGCCAAGGCAATTACTCGAAATCACATTCGCGACGTATCTCCCTGTAGCATCCGTTGTTTCGACAGACTTTATTACCATTAACACTTTTTTGATGATACTGGCATTTGTGTTGTTGTAGCAGGTGGACAAATAGCCTTTAAGAATTGTCGACTCACTTGGAATACGGTGCTTGTATTAAGTTTCAGAAAATCCTCCAAAATTTGCTTCAAGTTTATTGATAGGTATATTCCTATAAATCATTACATTACAGAAACCCTTATTAAATTTCCATATTTTCGTTATGTTTCTGTTACAATGTCGTTCTATATAGTACTTAGTAGTTACTGAAATTTGTATTTATACACGATACAGAAATTAATCTTCACTTGCAGACTCAAAATATATCTGCCACATTTATCAAATTATTAAAGTTTTGAATCGTTTCGGAATTTTTAATTGTTTGCATATCAAAACAACATTACCAAAGCACATGCGTTCACCTCGACAGAAAACAATAATATGAAATCCTGACTTCGTTTCTCCGCACGAGTTCAAGGTGACGCTGATCTAGATTTGTCATTCACGTACTGCCTTCCTCTCGCGTCGATGTTATGAGAAGTACCAGCAACATCATCCATACTCTAGAGTTCTATACAAACTAACCTGTATCGCATGTTAACGCACATTTCTCCGGGATTAAATCATGAGAATAGAAAAAAAATGATGCTTTCTCTCACAAAAGCCATTTTATTATTATTTCTTTCTTTTTCTATCTTTCCTTAACTTAGTTTTACTTCTCCCTTTCAGAGACATTTAAGCAACGCACTCCGTCTGGGCCTTACTGGCCGCGACCTGTCAGGAGAGTGATTATCGATGGATCACATACATATTTTTTTCACCAGACAAGGACATGGAGGGCCTCTCCGGATCAGTGATCAGCCCAACGCCGGAGCCACCTCAGAGACAACACGAACGCATAGGACGAGACATGCCATTCACACACACACATTCGCTTTGAACAAGGCGAGGATGGGATGAACATGATAATGACGGCCAGATGATACCCGGGGACCACAAGGGCCTAAAGTTACCCGACATTTGTCTCATAAGTGAGGAAAAACCCCACCTAGGTAACTTGTCCCGACCAGAATTCGAACCCGTTCCGCTGCGTGAGAGCAGCGAACGCATCCCTTACGCCACAGCGGTGGACATTTTATTTTTCAAAAATAAAAATAAAATAAGCAACATTTCTTGGAGTACTTTGATACCATAAAAGTCAACACTTACAGCAAAGGATTCAGGAAGCGATTACACGCAGCCCTTCAGCATCAACCAGAAGACTAAGCAGGTAATTTGGTATCGCATACACCACTGTGTGGAAAAAATTGCTATTTAAATTGCATAAACATGCCTACTACATTCAAATTTTTCATAAACTTGAAGATAAAGACTATGCTGCCAGACAAGCTATGCTGGTAGAAATTAAAATTTAATGCAGCATGTTCTGTTCAGCGACGAGGCAACATTCCTCACCTGTGGACATATGAACAGACAAAACTGTCGGATTTGGGCAGATGAATAGCCAAATGCGTTACAGGAATGGGAAAGGGACTCGCCAAAGGTAAATGTATGGATGGGAATCACAAAATCAAAAGTGTATGGACCCTACATGTTTGCTGAGCGAACAGTATCTGGTAGCACATAGGCCTACCTTGACTTACTGCAACAGTTTTCGGAGCCACAGTTGATACAAGATGACATTTTTGATTATGATTATAGCTCAATTTGTATCTGCATACCTTCTTAAATTCTCTTTTAAGATCTTTCACTATTGCATTACTCTGATGCAAATGTGTAGTGTTCCAGTTAATGTATGTTATTTTTAAGTAGTGTGGTAGTGTGTGGACAGGAAATCCAAAGAATTATGTGTGCTAAAGCAATTTATAGTAGGTGGTATGATGCTGTCCATTACAATTTCCAATTACTGTTACAGACATAATTGTAAATAATTTTAAGTATATTGTAAATACTGTGTAAAACAATGACGAAGCCAATTGTACAATGTATTAAACGGCAAATAAATATTATCTTATCTTATCTTATCTTATCTTATCTTATGTAGTCTACCAACAAGACCGAGCACCTCCCCATTTTGCCAGAATTGTCTGGGATTACCTGAATGACACTTTTCCTGGGAGATTGATTAGCCGTGCATCGCCAATATTTTGGGCTCCCCGTTCGCCCGATTTAATCCCAATGGACTTTTTCGCCTGGGGCTTTTATCAAGTCCAAGGTGTACCAGGTGAAAATCACTAGTCTTGAACAATCGAAAACCCGCATTTATGCCGCTGCGGAACAGATAACGCCATACATGCTGGCAAGAGTGTTTGGGGCTACAGAGGAACGATGGGACTACTGCTTAGATTTGCAGGGTTATCTCGTCGAAATGTATTGAATTTGTGTTCAAAATGTCTAAATGTATTTCCATGTTGTTTATAGTCAAAAGTGTTTACCTGGAATATGTTAAGTGACTTTATAAACACTCTGTATTTTGAGAAACTGGGTGAAAAGTATAGTTTGAATGGGGATAAAATGGTAAATGGAAGAACAACAAAATCATATTTTCCAACCGTGAAACACAGACTAAACAAATCCCTGAGGTTAAACCACAATATCACAGCTATGTTGACAGGGCATGGTAGGTTTGGCGAATATTTTCACCGTTTTAAAATTAAGGAAGATTCAACTTGCGTGTGTACCAGAAATTCGCAATCAGTGGACCACTTACTGTGGGAGTGTGAACTACTGAACTCGGAAAGAGCTCAATTCAGAAAGCACATCTTGGAAACTTTTAAGTGTTGGCCCGTTGAGAAAAGTGAACTGATACAAAAAAATCTAAAGCAATTCGTACAATTTGTGAACAAAATAAATTTTGAAGCTCTACAAACAAACCAAATACATAATTTAGGATAATATTTATAAGTGTACATATGTAGATATTTTTGAGTAGTTAAGATCAAAGGAATGCATGTAGTATTGCTGCATTGCAATGGAGCATGTTGTTTAATAAAGATAATTTAAAAAAAAAAAAAAAAAAAAAATGGGGATAAAATCTAAAACAAAATATACGCAAAGCATGTAAGAATTAATTTTACAGAAATTAAAGCAGTAGATGGTATTTTTATTAAAATTTTATAAATTATTGATTTTTTTGCAGAGTAAAGTGATGAAAAATAATTATTTCTAGGTGTAAAGAAACTAACTATGCGTTTTGCAATTAGTAAAATAGAAACACAGAGAACAAAATTTAAGACAATGATTCCTTCTTCTTATTATTGTTGTTATAATTGATAACGATTGGTTGATATTATTGTTGTTGTTGAATAGCATATTCAGGATCTGTTTGAAAACCCAATGACAATCGTGGCCTAGGATATAGCTCTGAATATATATTTAATATCTTAACTCACATCAGACATTCTGCCAGGGGTTTTCTCTTCCTACTTGTATTAACATTTTGTTCTTCACTAACCCTATCGCAGGTATTACTGTCAGTTGCACCTTCTTAAGAAGCCAATACAATAATTACAAGTCATTAAGCAAACGGTTCTAGATAAACGTAATATCACAGCGCCAAGCAGTCGCTACTGGTATTTCCTGTGACGCATGGACCTCCTAATTAACCAAAGCGGTGAAATTTAAACTGCTATTTTTCCCTTACCTTACGCTTTCTTCGTCAGTTTCATGAGCAATAATCGAAATTTGCTAAGTAAGCTACTATAAGGGCTTGGTAACTGAATTTCCGATTTTGGTTGATCTTCTGAATATTTATTTCCCTTCCATTCTACATATCCGTTCCATGATTAGTATCAAAATTATGAAGAAAATTATCGCACATTATAAAAATCTAACATATTTTATTTCCTGTGAATCCCCAGATGAGCTGCAGCTGTACCTATTAAGAAGGGCAAACGCAACAAATTACAAATATATAAAACAAATTAACTAAACATGGAGTAAATTTAATTGTAAACAATTTAACCATTTTTACGCTAAAATTATAAAAGTAGGAACTTCGAAATTACAAAAATAATAAGAACTATCTCCGAGATAGAGTTGGTTCTATCATTTACATTGTATTCTAAAAACCCACAGTTTATACAATTAATCATAAAGGAAAAACTGTTAAATAGTTACATCATTGTAAGTTAACACCCTGCCAATTGAGCTACCACAACTGTCAGAAAGATACGCAGACTCCATACTGAGACTATTTGATAATTCGTGTATAATGGGTTGATCGCGTACAGTGTATCTTGCTAATAGGAAATATAAGCCCCCATATCAAGAACCCTAAATTATATAATTACTGTATTAGGTTCACTAACGCTCAAGGCATAGGAGAGTCAGTAACACAAGATTCCCGCTGTAAAATCAGCATCTAGAACAAGAAATTTCTCAGATGTCCTAATTACTTCCCACAAAATATATGATGGAGATCTCTACAAACACAAATAAATTTAACCTAACCCATATCTTCTCTTAATAGATCGAAGAAAACGAAGTCAGTTTGGTCGGGACCGGACTTCCCATTGCCGCTTGTTATCAACATGCTCAGCGAACTGTCATGGCAATATTCACATATCAACTTGTTTCAAAAAAATCAATCGTTGCAAGTGTTTTAGCTGCACGTGTACTTTGAATGGAGAGGAGCTTGTTTACTTTGACACAAAATACAATTTAACGGCTGGATTGGAGCACAGTGTAATGCGTTCAATTAGTGTTTCCGAAATTATCTGCTTCGGATCCTCTATCTTCTGTTTAATCAAGGTTTTTATTTTGCTGTTGCGCTCGGAACGTGTTTTCGCATAGCAAATGGATAATAGCAACTTAATTCTGGAGCGAAATGGATATTTATTCATTGTGTTATGTGGAAATTGGTCTCAAATAAAGAGCATTGTATAAATATAGTTTGTACATTCCCGGAAGGGAAACATTGGCGGGGAAAGTTAAATAGTAGGTTTTCAAACCAGTGTACAAACTTTCGTGCAGTCAAAAGTATAGTTTGGCACTACTGAAGCTCACCTGCCAGAGAAACAAGCAATACGGTGCCGTTGCTGTAGATATAATGTAAGCCTACTATATTATGTAACCAAGCAACCCATTAGTTATAATTTGCTTTAAGAATATTTCCTTTCAACATTGTCATTGCAATCGATCTTACTACTATTATTATTATTATTGTTATTATTATTATTATTATTATTAGTAATATTATTATTAGTAATAGTAGTAGTAGTAGTAGTAGTAGTAGTAGTAGTAGTAGTGTCATTATTACTATTATTATTCCTGCCGTTGTTATTATAATCATTACTATTAATATTAGATATGCCTCAATTCCATTATTGTGATATACAGCTGGATAACTTCGATACCAACTTAAAATACCGATCTCAACATGTCCATAAAGTTTGTGTTCGAATTATCTGCTATCATGAAATCATTTTATAATGAAATGCTATCTATTCAGACTTTCTAACTTGTACGCCTCAAACAACTAAGAATTGCCGCCTATTCATTATTTTAACTTTCTTAACAACAAGTTATTCAATTTTTCTTTCTTGATACGTTACAATCTAGTTTTTATTTTCTTTTGACTTCATCAACGCATAATAACATCTACTGCTCAATCCGTGACATACAATAATTTCTATTCTACAACAATTCTATTCTTAAACTTCTGGAGTGTCTATTCCCCGCCCTTGGAATTCTTTACTGGTCATATAGGAGATTATGTCAAAGTCCCACAATTTGGAACCATGTATTAATTTGGTCCACCGCTGTGGCGTGCCCATGTTCTATTCCTGGTCGGGACAAGTTACCTAGGTGAGGTTTTTCCGGGGTTTTTCCTCACCTGTGAGAAAAATGTCAGGTAACTTTAGGCCCTTGTGGTCCCCGGATATCATCTGAATCCTATTACGGCAAAACTATACGGTGAAATACAGCGGTGGTTTCACTTTCTATCCCATTCCTTCCTCAGGGATGACCCCTGATCACGATAATATTAAGAGGAGAGAGAGGTAAAGAAGGAACAGTAGAACCACTCTTTTTAATAGAGGTGTTAAAGGGATCTATGACAAACAGTAACAGCTAATATCCACATAGCCTTAAACAATGTTCTTAGGCGTACAACTACTGACAAATATCATCTGATTATCTTCTGAATGAGGTAAAAATGTTTCTAGGAACTTTTTTGGGGATTAATATAGAGTATTTTACTATAAACTATCTACTAAATCCTACCACTAACGTACTTTACTAGTATTGGCAAGTTGCCGTTTAAAATTTATGCAAGTTAATTTTTCCTAGGTAATAGAAACAGTAATTGTTTCGGTAATTATTAACGGAGAAGTGTACTGAACTCCCGAAAAGTATTATTGTTCTACAATATTTTAGATAATTGCATATATCCATGCCTTAATTTCTGTGCAAATAGTATGGCGTTTGGACGCATGGAACAGGTGCTGTTGACACGATATTTTGACCTCAGTGCGGTTCCAACTGTTAGTACAAGCATATATTAATTGCCGGTTTCTCAGCTTAAATTTGCATAATATTTTGCCACATTCAAAATCTATCTTCGCCCACAAAAGTACAAAAAGAACTATGATCTTTTTTACAACATACTTTACAACGTATGTAGTAAAATGTGTTATCATTCTTTATGCATAGATCCTAATTATTTTTAAAATAAATTTAGTATAATCCCAGGATAGTTTTTTATTTCTACGAGTAAAATGTTTATTAAAATGAAAATTATAAACAATATTAAAAATCCCTCAGTAAATCTGTAAAGCAATCATCAAGGGACCTCACATAAAAGATTCGTGTTCCAAGTTTCAAAACCTGTCGGAGGACATAGATTTCAATTTTCATTAAAAAAAAATAATTTTAATTAATTAATATCTTAAAAACAAAATGAGATAAAAATTAAACTTTAGTTTATGTTTACATTTTAATGAAGTGTGTATAATGTCAAGTTTCTTGGACAAGTACTGTAGTTTAGAAACACACTCAACATTGTCATCCCTGAATGAGAGTGTATTTCTAAGAAAGCAATCAAAGCTGTGTGGTACAACGGTGTTTTCATTTCAGTTTACATGAAAATATCGAAACAGCATATAAATCGAAACACATGTAACGAAACTGCCACTCCAGGAATGTATACCCCTAGAGTTTATTTTATAATTTGTGGAAAGTGGTTTAGCGCTCGATTTGAATGTTTTTAATGTTATAGAGCTGAACCCGTACACACAGTTTATGCACCTCAATTGCTATCAGAGATTTAGAATTCAATTCGCAGCTGAATCCTGTTACAATCGCAAATCAGATCGGTCCACCTTTTCCTTTTGCAAACCACGTGCATGTAAATGTATTTTTATAGCTAACAGCTATCGCTTATAATACTTGCAACACTTCATGTAAATTCGTTTTGTGTGAGTGTTCTGTGCATGAAATTCAGTAGCAACAATATCACGAGCTCTTGCGGGATTAATCTGTATAGTACGTTTTACAACTAATATTATATGCACTGCGTCATACCACTTGCATATAATATATCAATTATTATACTCCTTTATCCTTGCATCTAGAGCCAACCAATACAGAAAGCATACATTATCTGTGAAGGCATCACAGATAATAGCTTACTGCTTAAATCTGCATAAGGTATATCAAGCCATGTATTGCTTATAAGCTGCAACTTCAAGAGAATTATAGTTTCCGTAAGATATTATTAGCAATGCCATTTTTAAAAATCGGTATGTTCAAACTACTGGGGCAATCTGGATTATTTTACCGTAGGTTTGAAGTCATGATTATGAAAGTATTATATTTAAACAGTATCCCAACAAAAGAACTTGTCGAAATATTTGAAGTACAAGATGCAGGATAAATTTTCGATAGGCCTAATTGTTTTGCATCAATATAGCTGGAGTGTAGTTGTACAAACTGTGCAGAATGGACACACATATTCCCACTAGAAGAAGGTCCCTCTTGAATTAATTAAACATTCAGAATGGGCATATTTAACACTATCTGTGTCTACTTAGCTATCATTTTCCTTTCTAACATATTTGACTATGAGATTCATCTGATGTTTCTGCGCACAATAAGTATTTAGAATGTTTCTTCGTATTTTCACTTAATACTGTAATTATATATCAAATGACACAAAATATATTTTCTACACCTCAGCGTTTGCTTTCATGTCCTCCCCTACTTTTAATTTATTGATGATCGGATACAAATTTTTGTCTTCTGTTTGAGTGTAGGCTGTACGAAATGTATTATTATTTTATTGCTACTATTTTGTACTATTACGGTACTTACTGTATTTTTAAGGGTGTACAAATGATGTGTTTTGTTTCCATCTTCGTTCAGTGAAAGAAATGGCCGTATGGCCTTAACTCTGAAAGGCAAAATGAAACGTTATTATTATTATTACTATTATTATTACTATTATTATTATTATTATTATTATTATAACCATAAAGAATTAACAGGGAACATAAAGGTTTGAGTGCAACAGAAAGTAATTTGCCAATTCACTTTAATACGAAGACTGTAAAATTTATCTTTATGATAGAGGTTCAATTTGTACAGTAAATACATTGATTTGGGAGCTATATGAATGGAATGTGTGCGCTTGTAACTGTTCCAGTTTTCCTTTTATCATGAAGTTCAAGAGTCTCTTTCGCTTATATATTTGCTATGATACTTCGCATTATATTTCTCATAATTCCATTGACAGTAGTAAGCAATTTTTGTTGCGAACTTTTTTCTTATCACGCCTGTAAGTTCCATGAAAATAATTTGTTTAGTCAAAACATCGAGTATATTTTAAGAGAAAAATTCCTCTGACGCAGAGATTAGAACCCAAGACTTTCACTTTCTGTGCCGATGCTCTCTCGGTATTTCGTAACCCTTGCTGGCAAAAATGATTTCCAATTTTTATTCCAAGTACAGTCAACTCCCGATTATCCGGGATAATGGGTGGTAGCCACCTCACGGATAAACGAAAACACGGTTAAAACAAAATTATAGGCTACACAAACATACTGTAATTGAAACATTATTCAAAACTTACATAGGCCTATGTGGAAACGTCTTGCTGTGCTAGAATAATTCACCATCAGAGGTCACAAACTGTTTCAGCACAACAATAAAACACTAAGACTACTGGATTAACAGTTTGGTTTTGGCACTTTCAAGGAATTTTTACACTTTGCTGAAATAGTCTGTTAACACTTTTTGTTTTTTGATCGCATTTTCCTTCTTGCGAATATCGGAACGGAGCCTGCGTAACATCAACTTATCACCAAGTGAACTATCCTCCTCCTCTTCTAAATAATCCAACAAACACTGAAGATGTTCAAGGGCTACTCCACATAAGTAAAAAATAAATAAATAAATATTTGTTTTCAAGATTTTTTAAAGGAATAGCTCAACGGTTAATCCGCAAACCGGTTGATCCGCACCCGGATAATCGGGAGTTGACTGTAGTCAAATGATGAATTACCAAAACAAAAGGATTATGGGCCTCTGACACTTCCCTTCGGAAATGAGCAAGTCAACTTCTAAAACAAAAAGAGGTAGAAACTATGAAAATTAAACTTTAATTCCTTATATTAAAGGTACATAAAATGCACCACTTCACAGGACATTCAAAGTTTTATTTCAAATAATAGACGTTCACGTGTGCAATTTAGCCACAAGACTGAGTAAGAAGTATTTTATCAGACAAGTGAAAAAGTCTAGTGCCTTAAATGTTCTCTAAAGAGGGCAAAGGATGAGGAGATAAATAAGGAAGGTGCATTAACTCAGTTTCCACAACCACAGCTATCTTACATCTAGAGGCCATACATTTCAAGACTTGCACAGTTATGTAAACAGCAGACAAGGAAATGTTTCTAGAGCTTCAGAACTTTCTAGATTTGTAGCGCATATCGGGTCGTTAGAAAATCTGATGCAGTAGCGAGTTCTTATGTACATTCTCTCACTACTGTATTGTACTGTATTAACAGTACGTGTAAAACCTGTCTGAGAGACCAGACACAAGAGTATCGCTGCATAATACATACAAAGAAATAATCTAAAAATCATATTTTACTTCAAGCAGTAGAATTCATTCCAGATTATTGTGCATAATCTTCGCTCTGAGTACCAAGACTTTTTTCTTCGTAATTTTATAATTAGATAAAGTTATTACGAATACAGGTCAACAAGTGATAAAAGAAACCTTTACGTTCTCAACGCTCATTTCGCTGTAGTAGGAAGAGGTCGCAAAGTCAGCAACCGTTAACAAGGTAGTGGTCGTTTTTGAAGATTGCATAGTTACGTAGTGTCTTGGACAAAAAAGTATTAAGGTTATATTCAAAAGTTTTCGAATTATGAGGAAAAAGTTATAACATTTGTAGTTTGTGGGAAAATGTTGCTAAATGTACTTGATTTTTGCTATAGCATTGGCCTATTTCATATGAGGATGGTAAATTTATTGTATATCTTATTTCAAAACAAAAATAGCAGTAGTAGATCCTCGATATAAATAGGCCAAGGATATTGTGTTACACTAGTTTATCTACAATGAATCAAGTGTTAATAGTCAGCTGGTAAGAATCTTTAAAATATGCAAAATAAATGTCCGAAATCACCAATTAATACACAATACTGTTCTTTTGTATCCATTTAAGTGACGATTGCTATAACTGATTGAGTCTATTTGATGCTCATTTAGTACCTGAAAATAAACAGGAATCCATGAATATATACTATGTACAAGTAACTGTTTTTCAATCCTTTGACAGTGATAGCTGGGAACTAATTATAAAGAATAAAAAGAAATTCAGCCAAGCCTGAGCAGTCAACTCAACCTTTTGAGTGCGAGTCGGTCATTTCTGCGCTACATAAGGAGTTCATTGCTACAATAAGTTTTATGAGAATATTCAACGGAACAATAAATGTAAATACCTACGGCAAGAAATCTTATTAGTCAAGGTAGGTTATTACCAACAAGCAAGTTCATAATAGCAATTTAAAGGATCGTTTAAAATTAGCTGCTGCCAATATTTACAATAAGCAACACACTTTATACGCCTGCATTTCTGAGCTCAGTTTTGATTATAAGAAGTATGTGTATATGGTCGATGGAAGACCAAAGAGCGTCCCAGCACATTTGATATGACTGTCTGGCGGAACGAATCCATTGCAAGTTACGATGCTATAAATAATCCAATCCAATCAACCTATACGAACCATAAAAAGAAAGTCTAATAGTAACTATTACCAGACTATTAAAAACTGGCCTCCACGCATCCACGTCAGGATGCTTTAAAATCCCATGGCAGCGCCAATAATATCATCGTTTCTTTTATTTTCTCTAAACAGCATAGAATATATTACCTATCTAGTAAGTACTGAATCGAAATTCCATTCAAAGACTGAAAATACTTTTTCTCGTCCTCATTGGTTTCAAGCTATACATTTCACGTGTCAATGAAGAAGGATGGGTAAGATGAAGATTAAAGTAAGATAAAGATGGGTAAGATAAATCCCTTTCGAACGATTTTTACGTTTTAGGTCTATTTGTGTGAAACGTCTGTTTTCTCGCTACTAATAGTCCGTGGTGCAGAGTTGTAAATTCCGAGACAAACATGATTTTTAAATTAATGTTGCTATTTTTTTCTTCCAACAGCCCAAAACTGTAAAAATTTACTAATGTAAATTTAGGGGCATTTTCTATCACTCAGTATAAAAAAAAAAAAAAAAAATCAATTTTTTCTGTCACTCTGTAAGCTCTTTCAGATGAGTTAAACGTTTTATTTCAAAACACGTAATCTCACTTGAAATTTTACAGAGAATTTACACTTTTCACTCAAAACTTAATTTATTTTCCCTACTTCCTTGCTTTGCAAAAAACATATCCAACTGTTAAATATCACACTCGCATCATTTTTATCCAAATTTTGTATTCCCGTCCAAGTTTAAAGTGCTACGAGTTTTGAATCCTTTGTTGGGTGCTGATTTTCTAACTCTTACAAGACAGATTCAGTGTAGCTTCTTAGTTGTATTTTCTGAAATGGAAGACACTGTAGGAAACACTGGATCTAGGACTTATCTCATAAAATATTTTTAGCTTTTCAAATACTGAAATGATTCATTCCAATTACCTACTTCTTAAAACGATTGTTAATAACTCCCTTCTAATTTAAAAACATCCTTTTCAAAATTCAATATATTCCCAGCATTTTATTTTATAACTAAATAAACCAATTTTTTGTTTTCAAAATTGACAAAATTGAAAATAATGTAATTAATTTTTTATATCAAAACCATGAGTCAAAAGTCTATTATTCTGTATGTCTCCCGCTGAAAAAAGTTACTTTTACTTCCGATAACAGTTTTTGGTTTCCTTCTGTAAAATGCTAGAACTTGTAGATATCAAATTTTGAAGGAAAGCTTCTCATTTATGCTTAGAAAGGTCCTAAGTTCAACAAATTGTTTTTACATCATTGTATTAAAATATAAAATGTCAAAATCCTATAAAGAATGAAATTAAAGATGATATTAAGAGATAAAGAGCATCGGACCCGGCAGTATGCCAGCGTGATAGTGATGGTTCCGTTATCCTCTGCGTGCTATTATCTGTTCATGAGTCACCCTCTTTTTGACACCCCTGTTATAATGTATTGTTAGTCCATATTATATTCACAAATTTATAAAATGATAAAAGGACAAAAACGAAAACACATTTACATACGAGATTTCTCTATGCATGCTAATGTGTTTACGTATAAGCCATTAAATATTGTACATATATATATGTGTAGAGACTAGAGATACGCAGAGGGCCATAAATTTGTATATATGTTTAAGACGAAGAAACACCTCCCACAATCACGATGGAAGATTCTAGACAAATAGACGTAAAAGAAAAGTAAATTTAATTTAATACTTTCATTCTTTATCTACTTACGACCGGTTGAATCATGATAGGAATGAAAATATACAATATTTCAAAGCAAGTTCTTTGAACCGAATGTAGTGTAGGCCTATTCTTAATTATTTTATTGGAAAATGTCTTCCCTCTATGCTTAAAACGCATTAATTTATATTACGTATCGGTATAATTGGAGAATTTATATTCAGAACTTTTCGTAGCAGCCGACACGGATGAACAGAGCTGTTAAACTGGACCGCCTATTTAATTCAAGATTAGATCGCCAAAATTAGTAACAAAATATGTGTACAACTTTCGGTAATTTTATTTTTTGCCTTTTTAATGGAATACTTTGGTAATGCTAAAAACAGGATCTTAAATCCTCTTAATACGGGTGAAGCTGGCGCAAATAGTTAAAGAAGCGGCTTGTAGGCCTATTAAGGTACCAGACTTCCATTTTCGGTGTCAATAAATCTGATACGGGTTTAGTGGCTTTCATCCATATAATTAGGCAATACCAAGTTGAATTATTACCTTTTTATCAATTTAATCGCCATTTTGATCATCTTAAAACTTGATTGTACACATACGCTAATATAGAAGCATGAGTGGTATTGTTTCCTAGCATGATCTAGGTGAATAGCCTACTTTTTTAAGTGATCGGAGGTCCGAAAATCTCCATGGTGTAATACAGAATCCAAAGATATTCAGTGCCTCAAACCTGTGGTTCTGACGTTTTCATCAATATAATTAGGCCAATCTACGTTGGATTATCGTTAATACAGTGGTAATTTCATCGTCATCTTAGGTAATGCCACGAGAGATCACGAGTTCGGTAGATTCGAGAGTGCAAAGCACAAGCGAATTTATTTGATGAAACTCGTAATGCCGGGTGGGATTTATTTGGACTATTCCACGAATAAATTGTAACAGAATATAAAAATAATAAATTGCTTTTATTACTTGTGTTGCTTAAATCAAATCACCACTGAGTCAGCTGCCAAACAATGCCATACTAAATGAACGAACAATCGAAAGTGTTATGGCAACCAGGAGTAGGAATATGAAAATAGTTATCTCCACCTTAAAATAAGCTAAAATCAGAACGAAATGAATACACTTTTTTCAGGAGCATCATTTAATTGTAAATTAACGCTATTTGAATGAGCACTGATTAAAAACTCAATGTTCAAACTTTAAAGTTGACGGAATCTGCTGATATCAAGAAAGATGACGTAGCCTATTAATCAATGCATAGTGACACTGTACTATGACAATTCAGTAAAGATATGACGTTTTATCTGACAAAGTCGCATCTTGCAATTATACGATAAACGGTCGTGATAGGTCGAAATCCGAGGCATTCCTGAATGCCTATCATGGTTAATACCTAATGTAAGTCGTACGAATAAAATAATAACTATAAAACTTTATTTAACAAGTAAGCCAACTGACTGATATTGACGGAATATCCACCATGTACACAAACCTAGTTGAATAACTCACTAATGATACAAGTGCAATGCTTGCTAATAGCTAACTATATTTAATCCAACTAAGAGAGGCAAAGAAAAAAAAACTTACATAATGAGCCAATAAGGACAACGAAAGTTAGCTAAAAAAGGTTCATCACTGGTACTAGATACTAAAATGGTGGCAAAAGAGAACACCTTGACAACGTTGATGTAGTATTCTTGCTCATAAATTCAAAGTACGATAGCGCAAAGTAATTTCGTGAAAATCACAGCATGATTGTGCATGTTGTACGTAGTCCAGCCTATTAGCTTTCTCCAGAAGACACAGCGAGGAAGTTGATCATTTCGTCAATGAAATTTATATGTTAAGTTACGCCAGGTTAGAGCTATCTAGAGCTATATTTATTCCTCTTTCCCTCATTAAAACTAAAATGACCAACAATGCAACAATTACTTTTGGAAATGTCCAATTTATTGACGTTTTCTTATTCTACAACTCTTCAACAAAGCCAAACCAACTCCTGCTAAAACTCCCCAGAAGACACCTGCAGAACCATTTGTTCTTCAACTCTTTCAAGTATCTCCACATTGATAGGTTATTCGGGAAAATTTTATTATTCTTACACATACGTATTCTGAAGTAATTGAACTGAGCAAACCAAGGTCGGGTTTTAAATCGAACGTTTCGCGTTTCATCTGTTTGTAAATCCATGTGCTATGTAGTTAAGACGAGTTGCTCGATTACCTACCAATTTTGAATGAAAGTTCCTTGAATTCATTACAAACAATTTATATGCAAAGATTTCTGTTTTTTAATACATTTCAAGAACGTGGCCATTTTAATGGTTTCTTTTCGTGTAATGTTCAGCGATTCTAGGCTAATGGTTCATGCTAGAAGAATTTGAAGACTGCTTCCACTCAAGAGAGTAACACTTTATACAACTTTGTTCCAGTATATTTTTGACACAAGTCTAATTATTTACTAGCACTTTGTCTGTTTATCTGTAAATTTGTTTGTTACGCAGTTAAGACCAAACGGGTTGTTCATTTCTTTTTCAATTTGGCGTGGATGTTCGTGGAAGTAATTCGAAACGACATGTGTGTAATTTATTTTTATTTTTTATTCCTTTATAATATGGTGATGAAGACCTGATCTTAGTTTTTACTATAACCGGTTCCCATCGAAACAATGTTATCTTCACAATGAATGTCTTTCTGGAAATTTAATAGTTTACCGGAATTTCTTCTGTTTCGCTTTAAATCCGATTGTTAAGCAATCATAACCAAACGCGTTATTAGATTTTCTTCCAATTTTGCATGAATGTTCTTTCAAGACATTAAAATGAAGTTAAGTGTTTTTAGTTTTGTTATTCCGTTTCAAGATGGTGCCGGTTTTGACTGATGAAGAGTAGATCGTAGATTTTTTGGACGCGAGGTCTACTTTTCACAGGACTATTAATTAGTAAGCTCGAATCCGGCATTCATCTCTGCGGGTAGCAAAAGCCCAGAAATTGTTTAATGATACATATTATTTACATTTTACAAGCTCATCGAAATCGGAACACCCAACACACTAGACTATTTATTACGACGGAATCCAATGCGGGAGGAAAGTAATAATATTATTAATAATAATAATAATAATAATAATAATAATAATAATAATAATAATAATAATAATAATAATAATAATAATAATAATAATAATATTTATTTATCTGTCATTAAACTTATACGAAGTAATAGACAGCATGAGTGTAAAAATTCTAAAACTATTAAAACACCAGGTCATCCAGATCTGTCTCGTCGAACTCCTGTATAGTGTAAAATGCCTTGCTTTTTAGCCATTGCTTAGTTACTATTTTAAATCTTTTCTAATTAACATATCTAGCATTTAGTGGGAGTTTGTCAAAAAGTTTGATTCCAACATGCTTAAAACTATTCTTTTACTCAATCTTGTAAAATTAGTGACTAAATTATTTTTATTTCTTGTTTCGTATTTGTGTATATCTGAACTAATATTAAAATTATCATAATTATATTTGACATACTGTAGCACATGTAATATGTAAATACTAGTCAAGGTCATAATGTTCATTTCAATAAAATGGGGTTTGCAAGATTCAGTATTTTTATGCCCTTTATTACTCTTATGATGTTTTTTGCCAGACAAAACTTTTCTGGCACCAGCAGAATTTCCCCATAGCAGTATACCATATTGCCAGTCAGTATGAAAGAAGGTATAGTATGCCTTAATGATCAGGTCAATATTGGTGTATAATTTTAATTTCCTACGAAATAGTTTAGAAACAAAGGAACTTTACATATGTAGGCCTAGTTGGTTTTCATATGCTCGGTCATGTATTAAAAATTATCTGAAATTTATCTGATCTATGCAATTGTGTAATAAAACTTCATAGATATCGCTTAAAGTCTTGGAAGAGAAGTCTCACACAGGAACCGCTACTCTCTCCTTAACTCTGTGAGGGTCTCTGCTAAGTAAAATCTACGAGCTCTCGACGCTCCTTTCGTAACGTATTTAAGTTCACCTCCAGCCTAACATTAAATAAGTAACATTTTAGTCCAGACAATGTTCCCCATTATGTACTTTACCCACCCTACCACCGTCGTTATTCATCGTGTGGTGGGAATTCGCACTTCAACGAGGATTTGTGAATACGTATATATTTGCACTAATAGAGCAATACAATTCTGCTCTTGAGAGAATCGTGTAGGTATTTTACACAAAATCCTAAAGCATTACTTCTAATTTGAAGTTTGTTTATGACCTTAGATGTCACGTTGGCCTATGATATTTCATAGAATAATACATAAACAGCACTACCTTTGTTTCATAAAGTAGTCTCATATAATATGACTAGAATTCTCACCAAACTGTTTGTATGAATGAAAACGGGTTACTTGCTTGAGTTATGTTAAAGCTTAACAATCCGCTAAAGTAAAAGCTGGTTTAAACTGGTTTAGCAGTATGTAACATGTTTTAGGTACTGAACGAAATGGTTTAATTCATATAGATAAAATATTTTAGGTGTGGTGATAGGGCTGGTTCAAATTTGGCTAAAAGTAAATTGTACATGTACATATATTTGAAGATTTGAGAGTTTTGTACGCACCCTAAATTCAGGAAATTATAGCTGGTATTTACGTTTTTAAAATCTGATGTGAAACTCACATAACTTTCTCTGCCCAAATAAAAGTTATCATCTTAGTATAATATATTAGGCCTATGTAGGCCTATGGCATTCTCTTCATGTAAATTGCTCGTGAAAATTAAGAAAATGTCGTTATCATACCTCATCGCATCCTCAAAGGATACATAACCCAAATAAAATCTGATTAATACATTCTGGTAATTTTCTATTATTTAAGCATACCCAATTACCCAATACATTTTCTCGCTTCACATTCTGTTAAAGAACAGAGGCCATATTGCAAAGAGCGCGTATTCAGAGTGGGTGGCTAAGAAACTTTGTTAAGAAAACATATTTGAAATCAAAGTTTTAGCACTTGGTATAAGCATGTATAAATTACTCCATGAATAAATATAAACAAAATCGTTAGAGGTATTTCGAGAAAAATGCGAAAAGCGAAATTTTCTTCATGCAAAAACCCCTTAAGGAATAAGAGAAAGTTGTCACCAATCATCGTGTTACATTCTAAGATGGTACCTAAATCCAAGTATATAATACTGTTTTCACAAGATTTTCCTTTCTGGAGCGAGGCTGTTGACAGACACACACACACACACAGACACACAGACTCACAAATGCATGTCTCTTAAAATAGTATTTATGGATTCAGGGAACCACAAAACGTGTATTTATGTTAAAAACTAAACTTTTAATTTGGGGGATGAATACAATACTTTCTCTACCTATAATATCTATGGTACGGGCAGAGGAAGTAAGATTACAATAATATTTTTCCATTTTCGGAAGGTATAGATTTATGATCAGTTGATTTGCTTCTGTTTCTTCTATAGGTATTTCGTTTGGGATAATAAAGTATATTATTCACGATAAATAAATTCATAAACTTATAGAGCTAATTCGCTTATTGCAACAAAACAATATTTTCAACAGGGTTTGAATGTGTCCCCGTAATCCAAGAAAGCGAATCGCGCACGAGTGAACCGCCTGCAATGGTCTGACAAAGAGTGCCGGGTTCGATTCCTCCTAGCACAATTTTTCATATACACGAGTAAACCCAACTATTATCTTTGTACAGTTACCTTTAGCGAGGATTCGTAAACTCGAATCAAACCGTAGGCCTAAATATTATCGTGCGTTTCTAAGAATTATGTGTGCATGGAAATTTACGTTGAATCGCATTTATATAGTATTACCCGTACACAATGTTCTCAATGTGCCCAGATAGAGTCGAATAGTCCGCCGGCGTGGTCTTGTGGTTAGCGTCGCTAACTACAGATCCGTCGGCCCAGGTTCGATTCCCGGTACCTCCTCGGATTTTTCTGAGGTAGGGAGGTCTGGCAGGGGTGCACTCAGCCTCGTGATTCAAATTGAGGAGCTACTTGCTAGAGAAGTAGCGGCTCCGGTAAAAAAAAACACCATTAACGGCCGTGGGTGTCGGCATGCTGACCACATGCCCCCCAATCCTGCCATCTGCCTACGGGAGATGACGCAGCGGTCGGGTGGTAGGCCAAGTCCCTCCAGGGATGTAGCGCCACGGAGTTTAGTTTAGTTCAGTTTTAGAGTCGATAATACATAAAATATAAGTAGGCCTATACATAGCGTAATGCTTTGTATTTAAAAGTGCAGATTGTTATCCTTGTGTTATTTCCCATTAAACAGAACTGTATTATTTAAATTATCCTCAGTGATTTAAAAAAGTAGACCTACCTTACGCCGCCACTGGAGTATAAACGTTAATGACATCAAGGAATATTAATGCCAAATGGAAAGAAAATCGAACGCATTTGATCGTGACTGCGTAACAAACAAATAAACAAACAAACAAACCGACGAAAAGCCGGTAAACAATTGCAACAATGTTACAGAAAATTTTACATTCGCATCTCTCGGTCAATTATTGTCTAAAGCATTAAAGATACATGAATGTTGTCAACACAAATATAATAAACGATGGTAATGATGAAGGTGAAGGTGAAATAACTTTTCATGCTTCGAATTCAGAGAAAGAGGATGCTTTAGAAATGGAAGAGGATCTTCGAAATACACAACTATGTGAAAATGGCAGAAGGAACAGAACAATGTTGGTGCCTCCTTGCTAACCCACGTTAAGTTTATTGGATGTTCATGAGGGAATTAAATTGCAAACCCCTCTTAATTATATACGTAATTATTATTCCCTTACTTCATTGGTTGCCACGTAATTTTGATTGGTACTCAACACTCCGGGGTATGTCGTGGCGTAGTGATTGATGCACTGCGCCACAAACCGGAAGGTCACGGATTAGATTCCCGATTAAATCGGTGCGATTTTTCCATTGGCCTAATCCTTCTGGTGACACTATGGCCCTGGGGTCGATTCTGCCTCTAACAGAAATGAGTACCAGGAGTATTCCTGGCGGTAAAAAGCGGCCGGTGCGTATGGCTGATAACCTTACCACCTTCCTGTGCCAATGTATCAATGTGGGAGCCTCAACCTCCTAGAAATCCTATGGGTCTCTTTACATTTACTCAACACTTCAAGAGCCAAGAAAAACAGATATTATTGTACTTCAGTGCCGAGAAACCATTCCCGTAAGTAGGTTGTAAACTGTCTAAAAAAATCGCACTTTTTGTGTTTAAATTAACGAATTTAATATATTAGTTAATTATCATAATGAGAATGCAGATTGGGCAAGTTAATTGTACCCTGCATGAAATGGTTTTCTATTATTCACCATTACTGTGATTTATTCTTAAATGTATTCACTAAAGTGAATCCTGGAAGAATTAATAGATTGGAGATGCAATTTTGACTTTAACACTAAAACTCAAATTTTAATACTTTGGTGTATTGTTATAAAAAACGTAATTGATACATTTAAAATAGATTAATAGGTTTATAAGTCTTTCGTTCCCCCTGAAAATCATAAACTGACTTAAGTAGAATTTATGAGCAAGCTCTTCAGTTGGTGGTTGTAATTGGTTCCCTATGCAATTGCTTGCCTAGAAGAGATTTAATTTAATTCTATATCTGTCACGTTCAATAAAATAAGTAGGGCTGTACCGATTAATCGATTAATCGGTTTAGTCGAATTCTGAAAAACGTTTTTCGAGAAATGGGTCAAATGACCAAACTCCTTTCTCTCGCTTCTACGGCCCTGGCACATCATGTGTCATTCAGCCTATTGTATCCAAACAATTCCCGTTATTCAGAAACCTGAAGGGTAGTTTAGTCAACAAATTCGTGTGTCTCAAGTCTTGACTGAAAAAGTAACCGGAAATGTAAGTTTTGTATATATTTTTTCCCTAGTTAACTAATAATGGTATTCATTAATTCAGGATTTCTTCTGATTATCTGCAGTGTAGTAGTTATTAAACGTTTAAAACAATATTAAATGTACACTTTGTTTCGTTTAAAATACCGACCTGTTTGTCGATTAATCGGTCGATTAATCGATTAATCGGTCGATTAATCGATTAAAGTCAAGCGTTAACTCGATTAGAAATTTTAATCGATTTTCAGCCCTAAAAATAAGTTATCGATATTCCCAGTTAACATTTTCTTTCGGATCCAGCGTAGTAATTGACGGAGCTTTGAAACCTTAGCAGTGCGGAGGTTAAAATGGTATGCAACATCAGTTAAAGAAAGCGGTATATATTCTATTTGCACAACCAGGTATTCGGAGGGAAGTCGCCTCTATCTGGCAGTAACATCAGCAGCAACCGTAATCGTACCCAAGTTACCACGTACCATACATTTCAGCTGCCCCTCCCTCCCTTCATTATAATTGCGACTGTTTCAACAGTAAAGTTCCAAAGATATGGATGTCTCCAAGAAACCTGACCACTTTGTTCTTGTCATTTCTAAGGAAGGAAGAAGGACCTCGGAATTATTATCTTTGTCCTGCCAACCCTACCAGCTGCCCCATGTTCTAGAGTTTCGACACTTTGCTCTGGAAACATTAGCAAGTAACATATGATTCATACATTGTTACTTCTCATGACATCCTCACTTATCTACCGGACTTACCTTTTGTATTTCGTCTCTCACATAAATTCCCAAAGATAACACAAGTTTTTGTTCCAAAAGGAAAAGGAAAAAAGGCTTGTACACCTGTCCCTTTATCGTATTATCTCGAAAACAGAAACAATTAGAGATGTAACTTCAGGAAAGTACTAAAATGAGTTGTGTACATCTACTTATACAGAATTGTGACACCTTATTATGAAAGGTTATGACAACAAGCTTACAGTTCTGAAGGAGCAACAATTAAGACGACAGAAATAATGTGTGTGGAAATGGAATATTTCAAGGATGGCTTGTAAACTCTGCTATGTTACTAACATGAGGGATTTAACGTGCACGCCATGGAATATCACATCAACAACCGACTTAAATCTCATCTTTATTTTCAAGGATCCTTAGAACATTTTATTTTATACAGTTCCATCCTTCTAGAGTTGCTTAGAGAAAATATTACTCCTAGTAGAGCAGAGTAGGCCTATATGCGGAGTAACCATAAAGTTTCACCCAAATTGGGTCTGTTTTGTGAAGGAAAAGAATAAGAGTAATGGCCAGCAAGCTTAAGAAGAGTATATCATTCTCAGTAGTTCCACGCAATAAAAAAATTAGGGATAAGTAGGCCTACTGCTTAACACCTTAAAAAATTATTTTGTAAGAATATTAAAAAAAAATTGTAAATCTGTATTACTTTTACAGTTATGAATTTAAATGGAAGACTCTGCAATTCACTGTAGGCCTATTTACCTGTCAGTCACGCGTGATATCAAGTTATCATATTAATTTAATATTCTTTTTCTGCAACATTCTTCAGAATATTTTTCCTGATGGTCCGGAGTCTACCGAAAACGTTATACGAGTAGGCCTATATTTATTTATGCACAATACCACACAGGCTTATTTACAATAAAATGTGACCAAAATTATGCCTTCCTTTTATACAAATTCTGCTCAGAAATAATTTAAGGGTTAAGATACCTTAAAAATCTGTTACATAAATTAAACATATTATCTATTAACTACAAAAATGTAGTGTGGTAAATTTTGTACATCTATGTTGTAGCTTCAAATTAAAAACGGACGTCACAGTGAATAAAAAGACAATATGATAACGGGTAAGATAAACTGAGAATATGCCATTAATTAATATTAATTTGAAATATCAGTTCGATTAAATGATGGCATATGAACCGAACAGTCACAGGTTGCAGATTGCAAGAAAATAACATATTTCACGACAAATTAATATTATTACTAACACAGATCCTCGGCGAAGATATAAAACCGTGAGTTACTTTTCTCCTGCTTCAATCGCGCTCCCGAACACCAGCCTATGGGGAAAAAAATTGTGCTATTTCGCGTATGAATACAATATATTATTAGACACTTACTAAGAGGCACAAATCGTTCCTCGTCATAACGCCCTTTCATCTATGAAATGAGTGAATACGGGTACAGATACCTAGTTTTCTTAAGTGACAGTGGTTATTACTATTATATGCAAGGATATTCATACCATAATGTACGAAGAGCATCCCCCAGTCTGTAAAACTCTCCAGAAAATACTTAAAACAGAAATCCAAAGAAGCAAATACTAATGGGAAGCCAGAAAGCAAATAATGTTAAATCAAAAGCGCCAGAACATTTGACGCCAACTAGCCCTACAACTACCATTCATAGTGTCTTTTTTTCCAAACACCTAGGCCGAAATATCGCCATTTTACATTCGCAAAAAAAGCAGAGATTTTGAGTATTTGCAAAAGGTTCGTATCTAGTGAGAACTTACTTAAAACAAAGTTTTATATTTCAAGGAAAATCTCCATTTTTAGAAAGGCATTTTTCGGAGGAGTAAGATAATATTTATCGAAAGTCACCTACACTATGTCCACATTAAAAAAATAATGTATTCAATAACCAAGTGAATTTTGAGTTGGCAGATAAGTCATTATATAACTGTAAGTGTAAAGAAACAAAACAAATAGACTATTTATTTTTCAATAAATAAAAATAATCAGTTGTACGGAGATATCCACGTAAATTTATATTGTCTACAGTATAGACCTAATTAAATCTAGGAAAGTTAATTTAATATATATTTTAATTCGACAAAAAAAGGCTGTAATGTAATTTATATCTTTAATGCATCCTCGAAATAAGCAAGCTAGCTAGTGTAAAATTAATTTATCTATATTTTATTCAGGTGTTAAAGTCAACTGATAGAAACTGTTTAAATCTACAAAATAATGGGCCTAAAATCCAAGGGATTTTATATTGTTTGCTGAAATAAGTAATATTTTTCACTACATGTGCCATAAATCTATTTGACTTTAATGAGAAATAATGTAGAAATTGTATGCTTCTATACGAAATAAACGCAAATTCTGTACCAAATTTTAACATTTTTACTCACCGTAAAATATGATCCCTGTCTATAAACCAGTAACCGAGAGTATATGATTTTGGCCGTACACTATAGAAGAAATTGACATATTATGGATGAATGAATATTTATTACCCACTATTGGGTATCCATCCGGTGGTAGTTAGTGATAAGCTTAATAACTATTTACTAAAAATTACTTACCAGTATTAAAATCTAATACTAAACTACGGTACCTTAATACTTCTTAAATCTAAATATATAGACAATGACCTAAATGTACCTACATTATATGCTTACAACCTTAGTTTCTGTCACTGGCACTATACGTCACTTCAGTATTAATGCCAGTCAGTTGACTGTCATTTAAACGCCTTATCTCTTCTTGGAACGTTTGCAGGTAAAAGAGTCCAATCCTTCATAGTCCGGTTAAGAAAATAGATTAGTCTACATCTATAATATGATTATTTCGCCAGGAGATATCCAGTTTGTCATTATATTCACACACCGCATCGTTTCATCCGCACGTTATTCCACATTTCTTTACATTTGCAAAGGATCTAAAGAAAATGTATTCTTTTGAGGTTGATTTCAAATGGAAACACGATTAGACAAAGGGGGAGAAAGAAAGAGAACGATGCCACAGAGCGAGGACAGAAAGAGAGAAGAAAAAAGACAGAGAGCGAGAAGGAACTCAGGAATAAAGGCGGTGTAATACAGAAGAACATGTGGCGTCATAAAACAAAGCTTGACACCTAATCTACACGAGGTTCTCTTTATTTACGGATCGAGAAAAGCGAAAATTTAATTTAATTTAGCTATTGGCAATTTAGATGTTATTTATGCTATTACGATGCAAAAGAAACGTCCTTTGTCGTGGAAATAATAAAAGCTAAGCAATACAAACGGAACACTATTTATGCTTCGCGAATTTATGTGCTTATGTCTTAGAAATTCTTGACTAACTCCTCCAAGGCATAAGAACAAATATGACGTTCCACGGATATTATAAACTCCTCGGAAAAATACATTCGTCATATGAGAACAGGGGTCTATTCCAATTATAACAAAAGATTAGGTATATGTGGTTATAGCGGGCCATTGTTGGGTCTTCAGTTGTCTCCCTGTTTACCCGAATTGACAGAAAAATAGGAAGATTGTAAACCTCCGGTTGAAGTTTTAACCTGCCCTCTGATAAGACGACCAAAACCAAAGCGAAACATAGCTACTAGATATAGTGCTAGATACTACAGCTGGACAAATAACTGGATAATGCTTAACTTCAGATAAATTATTTCCAGAGAAGAATGAAAGATAACTGTTATTTAAAACACAATTAATTGGATGTTATTTGCAGTCATCTGCATTTTTATGTAAATTAACAGTAGACAAATAATTATTGAATGTAACTTAGCGTTCTTTATCTGGATCTCGCCATTTTGTAGGTAATAAGTCAGTAATACAACAAATTCCTGTGTTGTCATGATTACTAATATTAGTATTAGTTTATTCTTATCATTGCCATTATTCATATTATTGCTATTAATTTTTCTTTACTTTTATGGTTGCTGTACACATTTTACAAGTATTATTTTTTTTATGATCTCATATTGTATTCGCTTTTGTAGTATTTCTCTGTGTAATCACTCTTATTTATTTAAAATATTATTGTACCAAGTTTGTAATCATAATTAGGCCTATTAGTACTGCGTAATGTATATTGATGAACTTGGTTAAGATAAGAGAAGGTCTCAAGGCCTAACTCTGCCAGATAAAATAATACCATTTATTATTATTATTATTATTATTATTATTATTATTATTATTATTATTATTATTGTTATATACTGTACGCTTATCGGTGGATGATCCCATGACACCACAATATAAAGTCTTCAGAAGCACCCACATGATTGCCCATCCTCTATAAAAATGACTAAATGTATTCAACAAAGTTATTGTGCTAAAAACTTATGAAGCAGGCTGTACGTACCATCAATTTATTAAACTCTCTTTGAACAATTAATTAGATAACTACAAATAAAATAATTATCAGTTGAAAAGACGTCACCTTCCAGTTACCTGAATAACTGTTATCCCGTTTTAAATCGACTATTCCATTCATACGCCCCGTGTTTGATAATGATAAATAACGTTTAGTAATTCCTCGGATATAGACCAATCACGGCCATCTTACAATATTCTTGTAAAAATCGCGAGGATGGCATTTTATCGGGTAACACCGTCTGTTTATTACTAGACCCGAAAGCATCAGTGTGCAGTGATTAATACGTCAAATGTTGCCATTAAACAGCACGAAAACAGATTATATAACTGGCATGGAAATTGAAATAATATAAATGCACATCGATTAAAAACACTATCTTAATTCGGTGCAAGCCAATTCTTGTGCATTTATTATGTTCTGCTGTTAGCTTACCTGAATGAAGTTAACTACTGTATGTCCTATATGCACAATTGGTAGCACTGGTCACAGCATGGACATGGTAACTCGAATCGTAGCACTGGTTACAACATGGACATGGCAAACTCGAATCGATTCATGAATGGTTGATTCATAGTATGCCGTGATCTCAGAGCTGTTAGTTTTGTTTTTATACAACAAAGCACGAAAGTAATTATTATTTGTATAATCTGTTACATTTTTATTCATGGAATAGTTTTAACGAATCCAACTCGTCAACTCTCGTGGGATTACCTATGATAAAAGATCATGGTTATTTGAGAATTTATTTTTTCAGTTTACCAATCTTTTATCAGGATAATCTTCTAGGTCTGCTAAATATGACGCAAATTACTTGAAACATTTGATTTTTTCCACTACTGCCCGTTGCACTTGTTTCAAAACTTGCTATGCGAGGCCATCATAAGAAGCAAGTTCACTTCCAAGTGTTACAAATGAGCTAAGGTCGGCGGGATGAGACCACTATAGTAATAACTCCCTCAGTTATTCTAAACACTTCTTTAGGCATATAAATACTTAATCATCAGCAGGGCTCAGCGTAGGGTCCCAAACTTACGAGACTCACGTTTGAAATGTACGGAGTAAAAATTACGCCATAACTCGTGGGGCGAGGGCGTGCTATATGTTTCACAACACATTGAGGAACATGCCGAAAATTGAAGATTCGAAAGGGAATATTCGGATGTGAAAGAAAACAACACTGCATTTTGGAAATTGCACACAAAAGATGTTCGGATAAGTGTTTTAAAACCATTGTAATAGCAAAAGGCACATGCGAAATATTAAATTACACGTTCAAAGCAGGCCTTCAATATCTAAATCAGACACTGAAGATCAGACCGAACGCTATTGACATCTATGTATAATGTTGGTGCATACCAACATGACTTTCAACAAGGCTGAAAATAATTATTGTGGAGAGATCCAAGAAAAATATATGGGTAAAAAGGTTTCCTTAAGAACTCTTTATGACGGTACACAGAATCAGAATACAAAAGTGGTGTAAGACAAGAATATATGGGTTGTATTTATGTATGTACTATGTATGTGTGTGTATGTATGTATGTGTGTATGTAAGTATGTATGTATGTATGTATGTGTGTATGTATGTATGTGTGTATGTATGTATTTATGTGTGTGTATGTATGTATTTATGTGTGTGTGTATGTATGTATGTATGTATGTATGTATATATATATATGTACAACTACATGTTGAGGCAACGAGTTACGTCCCGTTCTATCTCCAATTTGCCTGAACCTTCACAAAGCAATGGTCCAGGCGTTCTTAACTTTATTGACTTGGGTACCCTAGCCCTGATCACAAGTAATGCCACGAGTAACCTCGAAATCGCCGATATAATTACGTGCGACAAAGTCACGAGTGAATTTATGTAAGGATGTTCCCACTCACGAATTGCATCTGTTAATGACTATTAGCGAATAATATATAATAAAATTAATAAACTATAGTGAATTGAATTATTTGAATAGCATTTTAGAATGAGACAATAAAAAATCTTAAACAGAAATACAACAGAGCCACGTCTAAATAAAATAAAATAAAAATAAAGTAATTGTAGTTTTCGTCAAGAGTGCCGTTATCAACTCAATGATCACAATTATCAGTGTTATACTTTTTATTTCATTATTATCCTTTCCGAAATAAGCATAGGATTTATATTGCTTTGGGAAAGCATTATTTGATAAGCTTTTCGTACCTTTATTTAATACTGCAATGAAAATAATATATTTGATCACTGGATGATTCTAAATGCAGAACTATTGCCAGATTTTCAGCCAGTCTCTAGGCACCGGAGCACATATATCCAAGCTGTGTGCTTTCCCTGCGTCTCTTACTTAAACACTGTAATATATATAAAGACGGGGAAAAGTTGGGCGTAACGTTTTTATGGCGCGGATGTTATATAGCCCCATGCACAGCTCCTCACTATTCACTGGGATTTCAGTTATCTTGACGACCAGGGTTCACTCTCAGACGCAGAATCCTAATATTTTATTTCCCTGCGAGGTCTCTCAACACATCTCGACCTGGAACAAACTTTTCGTAGCACTTTCACGAGATAATAAATATATTCAGCTCATGGCATGCTTCGTACAATCATTTAAGAGGAGGGGACACACAGGTTTCAACAACAAACAAGGTAATGTAACGAGAGGTCTATCGATAAATCACGAGCAACGAAGTCAGTTAATCTTGAGAGGATCCGGACCTCGATTTAAAACTATTGTGGCCATTTAGTGAATATTTACATATTGAGCATGTAATTGTCTCTTGTTTCGTACATTTTACAACCCTGGCGTTGCAAAAACTGTATCCCCGAAGAAGCACATCATAAATGAAAGATTACATTCCATACTAAAGTTTTACCCCGCCTGGCTTTGCAGTAATATGTACCCAGTTCTACTATTATTCTTCTAATCCTTTTATTTCTTTTCCCATTTCAATTTGCCTACGAATATAATTATGTACAGAAAGGTCTCCATTTCCTTTAATGTTTTTTTATGTTTTTCGTCGTCAATTTCTGATATGATAATACTAAGTTTAGGTCTAAGAATTTTTTATTAAAAAATTTATACAAAGTCAAATGGTTTCAGGACATTTTAAAATTATGGATTTGGCTTTTCCCAATTTAGACATAAAAGAGAATGTCCTCTCTAAAAAGAACTTCTTGATACGCTAAGTTTCCATGGCCTACCCCTAACCGCCAGCAATCCAGGCCAATTCTCACAGAATTAAACATGTAATGAGTAATATTAAAACCATGAAAAAATAAAATACACGCTTTTTGTGTTAATATCAGCGAGATAGCCTGCCGGGGCAATCGAAAAATTAGGTCTATGTATCAATCTTTCTGATCATTGCGATTCATCGCCTGTTTAATATTTTTGTATGACCTTCCGTTGCTATAGTAATACAGTAATATTAATATTGTATTATTACTGAACTGATTTAAAAAAAAATTCTTCTTCACCACACATATAATTATTCTCAATTATTGTTTCTGATCAAAGAAACTACAGGTAAGAAGATATTTCAGTATTTCGTCCTAGTGAATTAACCTAAAAACAATTGCACGTATGTGCCATGATATGAAATCTATAAAAATAAAACAATACCATTATAACGACAAACACTTTTGGTATTGGTTTAAATTCCAGCTATTCTTATACTGCATTGGTCACTGATTCATAGGCCTATTCAGAGAATTTATTTATTTTTCTCAGCAATAACTGTAATTACCCAGTAATTTCATACGTTAGGTCATCAAATTTTGTGTTTTCATTTTCATTAATAGTGAAACTGTTATGGTCATTATTATTAGGACGTATTTATGGGTGTGCAGGTGGTCCAGACCTCCAAAATTAGGATTTTAAAGCATTAGTTAGAAGGAAAAAAGAACAACCTTTTGGGTCACTCAGGAAGGGAAGATGTTGGTAAATTACGGCTTTGGACTCCCCCAGAAACCAATTCCTAAATAGGCTACGTGCTTTTCCTACTTATCAAACAATTTGCTGTTTTTTTTCACAGTTGTGCCATTTATCTGTTAATCTCCTCTGATAGGCTTTACCAATATTCATTTGTGAAAATTTTTATATCACACATTATCATATGAAAAAATGAACTTAACAAAATTGAAACACCTGTAATAATATTACTATAAATCGAAGTATCCGATGAAGAACTAATTTCTAAATAGTTTGAAGCAAAATAATAGGCAATTGCCGCATAGATTTAGGATATCAGACAAGGTCCCTCACTCTTCGCGAGAACATAATCTGAAAATGTTCGAAAAGAGGGCGCTTAAGAAAATATTCGGACCTAAAGGAGATGAAAACGGGAGTGGAGAAAACTGCATAAGTATGAGCTTCAAAACCTGTACTCTTCACCGAATAAAATAAGGGTAATTAAATAACGAAGGATAATATGAGCTGGACATGTTGCGTGCATGGGAGAAGAAAGTCATAAGCCTATCTCAAAATACTGGCAGGAGATTTCAGCATTGGAAAAGAGGTATAAAGGCAGATGGAGTCCTAATATCCTGGCCGATTATTATTAGATCACCAAGAGGGATGCTGCACAGACGAAATATAGCAACAAATCGTCATTTCTTACTTGCTGGGTGAGTTACGATGTTTGAGTAGTTAAGAATGCAGAAAGTATTAAAATGTTTGAAATTATAAATGCCTGCCTCTCGAAAACTTTGAGTGATGGGGAAAACCGATATCATATTTGAATTCGAGGAAAAAATACCATCAGAACGACATATTTTTCTTAGACAAAGAAAAAATCTTTTTCGTTTATCAATGATTCAACAAATACCTCCTAACACTCACAGTGTAAATTTCCCAAAAATTATAAACAGCTTTTTTTACACAAATGGTTTGCTCACAATCCTTTTTTGTTCGACCATACTATAATACGCTTGTTAATGTGACGTAGCAGTATCATAATTAAAACCATTAAAGTGCAGACTTTCATTGGAACACTGTTGGTCAAGACTAATATCGAACACGGAACATCCTTGAAGCACTGAGAGCAGGAAAACGTCAAGAGAAGCTTCGTATGCCATTACCTGCCATCTATCGCAAAAGATGAGAACGAGGAGAACTTATTAACAGCTTATTTCACAGTTTGTTTGATGAATCTAAAACATCACAACTTCAATTGTGGGCGAACTTACCTATAATGAAATTAAGGCACTTGTGCCATATGCCATATGCCACTATTATGTGTGCGAATATTTTGAACAAAAAGGAATTCGTCATATTTAATATTTTGAATATTTTACTATTAACAATGTTCATTACATAAATTAACATTGTTAAATTGGTGAGTGAAATTCACTAAATTGTATACTAAATTAAGAATAAATATGAAAACATTAATAATATACATTAAATAAGCTCTTAAACATCTGTTAAGAAAAGAAATGTAAACTTTTTGTGTAGAGCCTTATTTCCACAGTTGCAAATAATTTTTACTGAAAAATTATATTTGCTGGACCTGCTGGTGCTGTTAATTAAGTGCATTTGTGTTTAATTTCTTTTGGCACGGGACACCACACGCTACGTGACGTGACGAGCGGGATTGATTAGGCGCCCGATGCGATGTAAGCTTCAAGTTTTGCAGTAGGTTGTAGGGAGTTGGAAGATAGTGACTGTCTACATGTTCTAGCAGAGGCGCAAGATTTCCCCAGGGACCCATCTGGAGTACAAACTGGCGCGCCAAGGACATATCTTGCTTGCTCCTGGACGTTTCAAAGCTGCAATACCTCTATGGAAATGCAACAAATGTGCAACCCTGTTAAATAATTGCACTCCATTGTATGTAATTTTGACTTATTGAAATAAACTTTTCCTGCTTTGGTTCTACTTTTAAATAATTTAACAGAAATATGTATACCTAAACGTTAATTGGTCCAGAGGTTAGTATTGCTGACTACGGATCCACAGGATTGGGTACGATCTCCGGTAAAGGGTAGGATTTTTCTAAAAAAAAAAAAGAGATGTGGAACGGGGTGCACTCAGACCCGTGACACAAACTAATATAAAAAGAAGCGACCCCGGTTCAGTAAGCCATCAGTAGGGCCCGGATGTTTATGACCTAAAAATGTTAGAAATATGCAAGCCTTTATGACCTAAAAAATGGCGAAATATGACTAATAATATGACCTAGAGACAATTTTTTTTTCAAAATCTTGTCGGTTTTTTCAATTAAAATTTTATGAGAACACATTAATAAATAATAATATTAATCTTTATTAATAAATATTTGAATTTATTTAAACAAACAATAAGACACACTCGACACTACACAAAATGAAAGAAATGTTTCATTATGATGGACGGTCACAAAGAATTGCAATAACAGATCACATGCATTTTAAAGTTTTCAAATAAAAACGATCTTCTATTTTCACTCAGCATTGACTTATATCGGAAGAAAGACCGCTCAACGTCGCAAGATGTTATTGGGGCATATTTGAAATAAGTCAAATCATTACTGTTGAATTCAGGCTCACCTTCGTGGAATGTCACTGGCGTACCACTTAGAAATCACATTAAATCGCTTTTTAGATTCTACCTTAACTTCGCACAGCTTACAGAACAGAATTGTGCCATCTGAACTGAAATGCTTATCTCCAAACTCCCGTAAAATGCTCTTAGTTTTTCACTTATCGGACCCTTAGTTTTAGGCATGATAAACCAAGAGTATTGAGATTGCGATGAAGCACACCATGCAGCGAAATCTTTTCAATAACTGAGGGACGGTTGTTCCTTGCTATCACCCCTTCCCCTTGGCACCCCCAAGAAGAACTTTTACCTGCTCAAGTTATTTACAGAAGCAGTTAGTTGACCTTTCTATGAAAACTGACAATAGCCATCCTAATATCTTCGTTCGCTTTCTTTGCATCTGTCCCTTTTTACGCATCTCTCTCTTTCTCCTAATTCTCAGAAATACACGTAGGCCAACGTATATTTTGTGAAAGTATTTTTAGAAAGAAAATACTGAGAAGTTACAAGCAACAATTCAGGGGTGTTCAAATCCCATCTCTGAGACGGCGGTAAGCTAATAAATGAAAATGGAATAAAAAAACAAAAGCATGGGAAAAAATGAAAAATGATTGAAAATATGACCATAATATGAAAAATGACGGAAAAATGACAAAAAATACTGAAAAAGCTAAAATATGACATTATATGACCAATGAAAATTGCATCATTCTAATCACATTAGATGATATCATGTTTAAATTATATTTGCTATGGTAACATCACAAAGGAAAAAAATATGACATGTCATAAACATCCGGGCCCTAGCCATCAGTAATGTCTGTGGGAGTCAGCATGCCGACCACATGGCCCCAATACTACCATCTTCCTGTGGTAGAAGTCGCAGCGGTTGGAGGGCAGAACTAGTCCCTCAAAGGATGTAACGCCATGGGGTTTAGTTTTTAGATTTTTACGCGTTAATTGATGCTGTGGAAAACAGGTAATAAGATAGGTCTACTAATATACTGAACCCCAGTGTCATTGTTCAATAATTTTAATTTTCTAAGTACCGTAACTCATGTTATTTCACTTGAGCAGAATATTGAAGATGAATGCCTGGAGATTTGTGTGTTTTTAGTTTACCTATAGCTGTTTCTATTTCTGTTAGGGTTAGTTCAGCAACCAATGGCTCTGTTGTGAATATTTCACTTTCTACACTTTGGACATCTCCATGTACATTTAATAATTTATTGATTAAAGAAATTTTTCCACCTATTCACAATATTTTTTCCAAACAGTAAGTATAGTGCCATCATTGTCCTTAATTATGTTTACTCTAGGTCCAAAACCTTTCTTGAACTCAATTCTTCCCTTCTAGAGATCCCTAACATTTTTGTCTTCACTATTTTTCTCTGATTCATTTACTTTGTCTTTGAGATAGTTTTCTTTCTTTGTGCTAATGGTTCTAGAGGTTTCTCGTTTAGCGTTGCTGAAATTTTCGACCGTAGTGTCATTCGAATTCTGCAACCACTATAGTTTTGCCTGCTTTCTTGCATTTTCTAATTTCACGCTGTCATCGAACCACGGTTTATTTGGTTTCAGTTCAAGTGGACCTAATTTTTCTTTTGAGGCTACTTTAATATTGTCTTTAAAGCATTTCCAGGTTTTATCGATATTCATATCATCCCTAGCTTCTTGTTCAGCAGTGTTTTCTAGGATTGCAAATCTATTTGAAATCTAAACTTGGTAAGCATTTCTACTTTCGTCTTCACCTTTTCATATTGAATCTCTCTATATCGAAATTTTGCCTAGTTCCTTTGTTTAATGCAAGTTTCTCCTGAACAGTCGCAACTACCAGATAGTGATCCCAGTCGCAGTCAGCACCCTTAAGGGTTCGAACATCGACTATACTAGACTGCCTCCTTGCATCTAGTAGCACATGGTCGATTTGATGAGTCTTTCCATCTGGCGAGGTCCATGTGTATTTATGAATATCACGATGTGGGAATTTTGTACTCTTGACGATTAAATTTTTAGCGGTGACAAAATTAACTAGTCTAACCCCATTGTCATTGCTCTCCAAGTGGAGACTTTCGTCCCCAACCTTGGTCTTGAAAATATCCTCCCTTCCTACTTTCGCATTGAAATCACCTAGCACAATATGCCGGAACCTGAAGAAATATGTTGATGATTTTAAAAAGTTAATATTTCAACAATGCAGGATCCTTGAAACAATTCAATCTACACAATGAAGACATTAAATTACTCTTTGGAATGTAAGAAAGGGCTGGTAGGTAAAATATTTAAATTGTATTGAACAGTTCTCCCTGAAAAGTTTTTATTAATAATTTTTAAAAGTACGGCTTAAATCTTCATTTCACACTCTCTGAAATTCAGACATCATTATTCATGTTATCATATTACTACATGACCTTTTTTATTTGATAAGTTCTAATTTGGTGAGAATGGAGTTTCTAGCTCAAATCTAAGTAACTCTTTTTTTCCTAAATTGAAAGTAAATGAAAATTAATTTTAGAAAAGTAAGAAAAAGTCGTACATGAGTACCGGTACCCAATACGAAGCCGCACTAGGCTTTGTAAATACTTGTTTCATTTCTGATGGTTAAAAAAGTAATCATAATTTTTTTCTGAAACTATACACAAGAAGTTTTCGTATGAAACCAAAAAGAAAAAAACTTATTTCTTTGCTGGAAGACGTTCCATCGTTCTTGAAACACGACCTGGGATGCGCAGTGGATAAAAATGCTTCATTGTTGGGAAAGGGAACATTGATTTTCTAAACCAAGTACTTTCCAAGTCCAAGAATAGTTCTTGAGGACTGTATAGTCAAAAGGATAGCAGATAGCAAATTAAATCCTCCCTCTCTATTCTGCGCGAGATTTCTAGGTCAAGTTTCTAGGCCATATCACACTTATCGTCCTGGGCCGGGATCGAACCATGATCGCGTTCGGTTAATACTTCGAAGTTAATAATAATAATGATTACAATAGTAACTAACAATGTAACAACAATAATAATAATAACCTTGACTTATAGGCGTTTTGAGACCTAAAATATAATGCAGGTTCTCCATAACTCTTAAAAGAATACTTAACCCATGGCTTAAAAAAAACCAAACAAACAAATAACAAGGCTTCCTACTGCTGTGTTTATCGTGGTCAACCATTATCTCAGAAATTATTATGTAGGACATAGTTCACTTTAACTTTAATCTTTGTAAACGTTTATTGTTTAGTACAATCTTTCTGTTTCAATGTCAAAACAGTTGGACATTTCCGACATTTTGTGGGAATGCAGCACCCAGTTGTTTACTGTTGTTTTGATAATTATTTAAACTCCTGTTACTTCAAAAGAGGTAAAATGAGCCAGCCCTTCATGTTATTCAACATTTTTCTCTTGTGTTGCTACAAAAAATAACCGCAGTGTATTCCAGAGCAAAGCTTGTGTTTTCCATTCCCTAGTGCTTAATTCAAGTATTATTTTCAATTATTTGTTCTTTTAATATAACATTATAAAGGGGTATCGTATACACACATTTTGTAACAATAAATTTCCATTTTTAGCCATTCATGTAAATTCATTTCACAGTATCGTGATGTTACGTTCCGATAAAACATGGTTTACAGAGCGAGGTAAAGTGCTTTTATGTTTACACAGCACAAACCTGGTTACACAGTGCAATAAATAGAGTTGAAAAAAAACATTTACCGAACGAATTCATGGCTCCGGTGCTTTCTAAGTCGGACACACTTAATGCTATCCAATATTTTTCCAACGTTAAAGCAACAAAAATTATTATGGAAACTGTGGACACACGGGTCGTGTTAGCGACGTACAAGTGGACCCTGGGAACACTTCAGCTAGGGTTGCCCAACAAAGTTGCATGGCTTAGGCTTATTAATACAGTCCGGAATTTTCTGTAATATTGATCTAAAAACATGTGATTATGTATGTGTGTATTTTTTTGTAATAATCTACTGTTGACATGTCCCAAGGCTAGTTGGCATGTCCCACTACATGCCCTGCTCTCTATTACATATTCTTATTACTTTAGTACTGTTATTTTGACTTACTACTTTACCCTATTTGACTTACTGCAGTTTTTAAATACATACAAATTTAAACTTATCTTATCCTAAATTGACTTAAGAAATATTGAATTTCAATAGTCAATAATACTATTAGTGTGTTCAAGCAGAGTTTAGTTTTTGTAAATGTCCATTTCCAGTTTTCCTAAGCATGTCCCTTTTGAATATTGACTTTCGTTATTTAATTTAGAACACACAAAAAGAAGGTAGTCCACTGTTTGCATTTCTACTCTACACGAGTAGGAAGGGTTGTCTTTTATTTTAAGCCACTCATACGCCGCGTGTTTGATATTGACCAATAACGTTTAGCAATTCCTCGGATATAGGTCAACCACGAACGTTTCTCCTATAATAACCTTCCTCGGACCGTAAGGATGCAATTTTATCTCATAAAACGTCAGCTCATTACTGAAAACGCAAGGCATCAACGTACGGTGATTAATACGTCACATGCTGCCACTGACCAAAATGAAAACATGATTAAAAACATAATTTCGATTAGGTGCAAGCCAGCTCATGTGCTTTTATTCTTTTCTGCAGTTAGCTTACCTGAATTAGGTTAACTATTTATTAAATGCACGGTAAATAATTATTATTCGTGTAATTCATTACATTTTTATTCATGGAATAGTCTTAATAAATCTAACTCGAGTTTACGAGTTTCAGCAAATAAATTCACTCCTGCTGCGCAGCCGCGAATCTATCCATAAACCCGTAAACTCTCGTGGGAGTACCTATGATAAAAGTAAGACCCAAACGCAACCCTTGTTGCACTATCATATTCTTTAATCAGCCTTGTTTGTGCATCTGCTTGTAAAAGTGTTCCCTTTTACAGGCCATGGAGGCCCAGAGGGTTCCAGGAGGTTGAGGCTCCCAGATTTTTAGACATCGGCACATGAAGGTGGTAAGGTTGTCAACCTTACGCACCGACCGCCTTTACCCCCAGGATTGCTCCTGGTACTCATTTCTGTTAGAGGCTGAGTCGACCCCAGGGCCATAGTGCCACCAGAAGGATTAGGCCAATTGAAAAACTCCAACGACCTCATCGGGGATCGAACCCGCGACCTTCTGGTTTGTAGCGCAGTGCATCTGCTTGTACTACTTGCTAAATATATGTATGAAATATTTACAAATCACGAACTTACTGTTTACCAGGGAGCATCTACTGTGAAAGATATACCACAGCTTGGAGCAGGGGAATCTGTTGTCTTTGATCTGCTACAAGAAAGGACTCCTGAGAAAAAATATACATTATGTGGATAATATTATTTACTTCCATACGTCTTTTAAAAGTACTTAATAGCATAGGGCATACAGTAATCCAACTGGAACGACCAGAAATAACAGATCTGACAAAGTTCCGTGCCTTAGCAGATGTCCTAAACAAGGTTACGGTATAATCATAGCATGTAACACGAGCAAGAAATTAAATTGTGAACTTTTCTTATGCTCTAAAGTTTTTACGTGTTATTTTCATAATAGCCTATACGTACTACTTCAAAATATTAATAGTATGTTAAATAATCACTAAAACAATATTTCAGTTCTCATGTTGGAATTCCATGTTCCTAATAAAATACCGTTGGAAAATTTTGGTATCAATATGCTGACAAGATCCTATATCCTCCAGTTCCTATTGCCTCATTTTTGGGGCACCTCTTCTACGTAGGCTAATATATAATGCTGGATTCTTTTGCAATAATTTTTTCGTAAAAAAGCAGAGAAATGATCAGTAGAGAAAATATTAACACGGAATTTTAAGATTTAAAAATCGAAATTAATTATTACCCACTCCTAATGGTGATGAAAGTATGACAATTCGCTGAAAATTCTCATACTTCATCCAGCATTAACATTCATTCATAGCCCAATCTAAATCTGGTATCAAGTTCACGTTAAAAATGTGGGAAATGGTCCAGTTTGAGGACACAAAAATGTATGTTTGATCTCATGTGCTCATAAGTTAAAAGTATTTTCACATGCTTCAAGACATAATTGCACGGTTAGTAAATCGTTACCCTGACCGGTGACCATGATCGTTTTTAACAAGTCAGCAACCACTGCTGAATTGAGTTTTATATCGGTTAACCCGCAGTGTGAAAAGCTTCTCAACGCCCAACAGTGATCTTTATTTCAGTTGACGGAATCTGATATTGGCGTATGAAGCATATAGCCTAAAAGTAGTATGCTAACAATAACCAAATTAAATTAGATTTGTAATTTCTTGTGCCTAATCGAAGTGGCTGTCAGTTCGTTAATAAGAGATATTCGCTCCTCAAATGCCGTTACAAGTTGACACGTTAGATTATACGTTCTTGTGTCTATGAAACCGTCAATTTTCTTAGTTAAAGGGGTCTCATGAGAGGACTGCAAGAAACTGCATCTTCAATCAAATCCCTGTTCAGTCATCCATATATGTATTTGAATCTATGTGAACATCACTTCAACAAAACAACCACAAAACCCGCCAAGAATATCGTCGGCTGTCAAGCTGATGATAAAAGCTTTGCAATGATCTTTTCGCTCAATCCTCCAAGGAACTGTCCTAACATATAGGACAGAATGGTGGAATCTAAATAACATATAAGGTATCTTGTAATTTACTATATTCGTAGTATGCTGTAAAACTTGACAAATAAGCACTATAAGCAGGTTAACGAGTTTCTGGCAATTTTATCTTTATGTAAGAAGATATATAGCGTAAATACTTTCAGCAATACATTCTTTAAGAACATATAGCATGAGTTTCAGCTTCAATGCGTAACTAGCTACTTCATAATCCCATTAGATTTAATCTTTTTTTTTGTGTGCCAACTTTCCTACTATATCCATGTTTATTTTTTTAATTTCAAGGAAAAACCTCAATGGCATGGGAATGTCGTCTCAAGTTGGGAGGAATATTTAAACAGACCCAACTGATACAGCATTGATGATGGCCTATTTAGGCTGAAATATATCTCCGTAGAAGCAACAGTGAAGAGGACACGACTTTGACGCTCAGGGTGTTGACATTTTAATTTTCCTCACAAAAGCATTCTATGTAAAATATCTGACAGTTTTATAAGATAAAAGACTCCACGTAACACTTACTGTTTTAATGTTCTTACGAGTATGAATTTAAGTTGTATTTTTAACGATACATTACAATGGTTTTAACTTTGAGGATAATAAGATATTATGAACACATAAATCTGTTCTCTAATAAAATTGGACTTACTATATAAGAGTACCATAATGAGAAATATATTGAGGGATTGACTTACTATGTAAGAGTACCGAAAAAAGAAATACGTCGAAGGGTAGACCTAAGGCGGAAACCTACATTTGTACATAACATAACTCTCAACGAGATTTAAACACGTCGATTATAAATATTTTTACTACTTGGGCGACTTCTTTGGTTAGTAATATACTTCTCGAAAAGATGTACATGAATACAACACTATAAGAAATTCTTTTATTAACATTCCAAAATTTCGATTACGCAAAAAAACAAACAAACAAACAAAAACAAAAAAACCACACACATTTATATTAATATCTAGGTCCCATAAAAAGCAACAACAAACAGAGGCTTTGGGCCTAAACATACTCTACAGATGGTTAATAAAAAATCCCTTCTGTACTTTTGAGAGATTTATAAACTTAAAAGTGATGGTTTGTATGTTGTAATCTCCATGTTTGTCACTAATTTCTAAACATACAAATGTATGTAATTGTGCCTTAAGGAAATATAATAATTAAATATCCCTACATATTACATCCCCTGCACATTAAGTAACTACATGTCATTTTACGGTATTTTCTTTCTTGTCCTAATGCCCAGGAGATATGCTGAAACCAAATTACTACGGGCTTTGAACGGAATAACAACACTGCCGAAACACCTCCATAAATGAGGCCTGATTGTAGATCCGCGGAATGAGGTCCACTTGTAAAATCATGCATGCGTTTTTAGGACTTTTCCAGGAGAAATCCCGATGATACTAATAATACTTATTGAAGAAAAAAATTTACAGGGAAACATTATATTACTCATATTTTTCATCTTCATACAGTTCATATTCTTCATATTATAGACAGGTTCGCAATCCATATGATTCACTGTTACGGTTATTACCCTCGTCATCATCATCATCAACACCATCATTTTATTTTGCCGGTTTTGTATATGCATTTTTTATATGTATTTTCCTTACTATCAGTACCATTTTTAGATTTGGTAAAACATATTTCCATAAAACGTTTGGAACATTTTCTAAGTATACAAAGACAAACGAAATACGGACATTCATCTAATACGACATTGCTACAGAAACAACCCAAGTCCCTTCCGTAATCTCTTTAAATTCACATACACAGACTGCAGATAGAAGAATTCCTTTACTGGATATTATCTTCCCTTTCTCCTTCCAGGCTGCATGAGGACAGTTCCTAAATCCGCCTTTATCCCTCACCAAGCCCCTCTCTTCTCTCATTTGATCTGCGACCAAGCAAATCCCTTACCAGTTCTCTCCTCTGCCCTCTTCTTATCATTTCTTCGTTTATATCTTTTCTAGTGTTTTTCTTTTCTTTTTTTACCTTTCCTCTTTGAATGGATTCTTGCCGAGTAAAACTCTGACAAATGGGAATAGCTTCACATCTGTGTAGTAAGCATGCCATTTATTGCTTCCAATTAATTCATTAAGCCGTTCTATTGGAAAGCAATTAATTCATGCCTTTTAAGTTTCTTTTTTAAATAAATGATATATTTAATATTAGAAATTACAATATAACATCTTTATAAGCGTAAATTCTAACGACACCCGAAAAAGCAAAATGCGTGCTGGGGCTATTCGGTTCAGTTCACTGAAATACACTAAAATATTTTTACAATAATGTAATACAGAAAATGGAATTACAAACATAGAAAGATATGAGTTAATAGTACAGAACATGTTATAATTACATTTTTGAAAATGTACTAGGTAATGACATCAATAATACATAAAATTTTAAGGAAAATTGTTGGCGGAACCTGAAAGTACTGAAAGTAATTATATATTTATTACAAAATTTAATACAGAAAAGATTACATTATTAAAAATGTTAGGAAATAATTGAAGGCGTAATTAAATAATTTTCTATATTTTATACTTAAATTGTTTTTATTTGACCAGTTAATACAAGATCGTTGATAACAAATAACTTGAATAATCTTGGGCCGAAACTTGAACAGTGCTTAACTCCAACAGTTGTAAATTACAGTGATTCTTTCGTGTATTACATTCATGATCTTCGGGCCTATATCTGTAACGTTTTTTTATGAAAACAGCCCAATAGGACGTACTTGTATATTTGTCTACATTGAATAGGCTAAATTAAGAAAATGATAATTTGTAAGAAAGTCCTGAGGATTCGAAGGGCTAAGGGTTGTTCTTGTAAATCTTCTCCACCCAATAATGGTACATCGAATAATAGGGCCTAGGGTTTACTAAGGCTAAACCTTACGTAACACATGTGACAGTAAACATTCAGACAGTCTTACTAATAATCCAGTTGTAACATTTATACCAGGAATATACACAGCTGAGGAAAGAAAGTGTACTAATAATCGTTGCATAAGGCTGAATGTGTGCAACCTTTACACAGCCTGGCCCCCTTGTTTAAACTTGACGTAAATAATCAAGATGGCCGATATGCGTAACAGCCGGTCGCTTCGTAGATGTCTGAGATTGAATTTTGAGGTTATGCATCCATTCTTAAGGTAACTTGTTATGAAACATTCTGGGCTCCTTTAGCGGAATTATAAACATTGTTCCTTGTTTGCGGGACATATTTCCATACTTGTACCCATGATTACAGCTTTCTGAAAACAAGATAATGAAATACTGAAACTACAATTAGTCTGCAGACGATCCATCGTTGTTTGCCCGCTACACCGATAGATGGCGTTCAGCAGTCCCTTCATAGCCTGAGGCTAGGAACGTCATGAAAAGCGTGACGTATTTGATGACGTTGGACTTACAAACCTCGGCAGTTACACACCTATTATTGGTAATGCGGCTTATGCAGAACTTGTACGGTGAACAACCAAACAACCGTTCAACGCAGGTATAAGCAGCTTTTATTAGTAAGGCTGTCAGAGATACAAGATCTTACGTAACCTACTGCATAAATACATGGTGTACTGCCTGTGCATTTAGACGTGAACACTTGCATGCGCCGCAGACAAAGGGCGGGACGGAAGGGGAGTGTGTTGCTAGTATGGATCACATGAGACTGATACCACTACGCATTGTGTTTACAGTGTTCACGTCTAAATGCACGGACAGTACTTTCCCATCTTAAATGCTGATGAATTATTATACCCAGATATTTCAATTGATTTACCACTTTCTGAAAGAATTGTAAATCAATGATACATAGCAAGTAGCAAATGTCTTGATATGGTGATTTTCTGAAGAAAAAATATAAAAGTACCGTACTTATTTAAAAATAACACAGATAACTAGTTCCTTTTGGCATCGTACTGGCTGATCCCAGTTCGGGTGGTAAGAAAAAAACGCGTGGGAGAACTATCAGAAAAAGCTTCGTTCCTTGTGACGACAGTAGACAGATTCTTATTGGTTGCCAGTTTTCTTGCTTTGCTCGAGTCATTGTTGTTACCGCAATTTATAATGAAACTGTGACGTTCCTCTCATTCCTTACAGGAAGTTCTTGCTTTGCGTGACTGTTTATACGTATCATATGAAGCAGTTGTTAAAAAAAAGTAAATTTTATAGCTTAATAACTTGGAAAAATAGCAATAACAATTTTAAAATTGCAAATATAGGCGATTCCGAAATAGTTGTAAGCCCTACTTCACTCTCACAACCCACATCTAAAAATCATGACCCTGCGTGGTCAGAAATCTAAACCTGCTTCGATAACCGCATGCTTTAAGCACTCAGCCATTAGAGTTGCTCAATCAAACGACTGGAGTACGGTTTCTGTAGCAGAGAAAAGAGGATCCTTAATGGCTTGTAAGGGCTTGAATATTATATCGCAGTAGGCATTTAGAGACTATCGGGTTTGAGCCATTACTCTATCATAGGTGGGTGAGGCTACCCTTAATGAGTCATGAGCTGTTTATGGGCTCCCAGTGAAAATATGTTCTTCCCGAGCGGGTTCTTTATTACCAATGAAGAGAAAGGTTAACTGGTCTTTGTGGCCAGTGTATAGTTCTACCTCGGCCTTCCTCACTAATTGAAAACAGACATATATTATATTCTTCTGCTGTTTCCTTTGATACCAGTAAGGTCAAATATCAAATGCAATATCACGTTAAATAGTTGATTATTTTTCTAAGAACAGTAATGATGTCATACGCATTGAATTCTAACTTCGTGGCAAGCACATTTAAAATTATGAAAATCGTTCTGCACCTTTCATAGACGTTTGTTTTAATGGGGTAGTATTAGCCCACTATGAATACAAAGGTTCGCAATAGATAAACACTTCATACCACCGTGATTTACGCACAAAAAATAATGGCTGCTCCGGGTCATTTAATGTGTAAGATGATTTAATTTAATAACTTCCTTCTATAATGTTTCAGGGAAATCGTCTAAATAATATATGAATAGAAATCTGAATATAAACTTACATTGGCTACTCAGATAATTAGATAAATATTAATTGGTAGGCCTAGAACTTTTACGCATTTCATAGGCCTAAAGACCCCACACTAAACTCATGGAGGAAAGTTTAAAGATCTTTACATTAACTACACGTTAAGATTAGCCTAAACGTATTCTTTGATCTGAAAACTATTTGAGCTAATGTGTTATAAGTCAGTCATTCTCTATGTAAATGTATTGTATATATACACAATATTTATATACACAATATATATATACAATGTATATATATATATATATAAGTTTATAAATATTAAAATTGATCACGTACAGTATTAAGAACTTGCAAAACTTAATAGCTCTTAAAACTTAAAAAAAAAATGCCATGCCACAGGTCTACTTCAAATGCCAACAAAATATAGCATTGTATTATTACAGGTACTAACACGGGACTTAATTTAATTAAGTCAGCCAAGGATAGAAGGTTGCTCTGTGACGTCAGTGTAGTCGGCTCCTGGTTCACGCGGAAAACTTTTGTGAGGAGTTTGTGAAATGTGGTCACCATTGAACAGGGGGAAGAGAGGGGCATTAGTCTTGTGCAGGGGAGCGCTCTTGAAAGACGTCACACACAGTGAATTCCTGTGCACTTCCTTCACAAACGTCATCACTGGACGAAGCTTTCTTACACTGAATTAGGTAAACTCCGGCCTTCGTTCATTCCTATTACTCTTTTAAGCTCATATAAATATAAATAGCTATTGGAATCCTCATGAATTCAATACTGACCCACGCTATACAGAACGTGTTAAAAATCTTCTAGACGACAAGCGGCATAATTTAGTACACCAAGTAGTTTTAATAGAAAATTCTCATGACAATCACTAACAGACAGACTATACAACTAATACTGCATGGATGGAAGAAGAAGCTTACCTTAATTTATAGATGAAACCATTTCGGCTGTAGTCACGCATTTGGTGGTCCAAGCAATCTGTAACATAAATATAGTTTATATTGTTAAATTATAAGCTATGATTATTAATTGATAGGCTTAAGTTTTATGGTAGCTACCGTATTACCTTTGATTGCGAATAAAGTAATTTTGTGACAGAGCTTTCTGTAACCGAAGTATTGTTTAGAGGCAATCATCCGTGATTAAATATCCTACAGGTCACGCGATTGTTCTTGACGAATGTCCTTCAGCGAAGGAACAGTGAGCTAGGCTACCCTCAGTAACACGTTAGGTTACTAGTTCACTGCGATAGTAAACAGCTCTGCTTCCCTCTGTTCCGTTTCGAGAGGACATTTGATTTGACTGCAAAGGTTTGCGTGCCCCGGGTACATGCAAGAGTTTTAACGAGTGCTCCTTAGTTACTAATGTGACAATGCCTCCTGTAGTGTCAAAACTAAAAGGAATAACTTCATAGTCAAAGTCGCGAGATTATACTAGTAGCTGACATTACTGGAAGTGTGACAATTTGCTTTGTAGTCACTGTACTACTTCAGTTCAGAAACAGGTGATTAACGTAGGCCTACATGACATCTGACCACATTACCAGCCTCTCTGTGCCAGTGTCACCGCATCTATCCTCTCATATAGAATTTTAATTCGTCAAGAACAAATGCGCGACCTGTAATACAGTCCTTGGAGAATTTATATATTTCTGTAACATAATATCCCTTATATGCTGGCAAGTGTTCACAGTAAACATTAATGTACACGTAGGTACATTGCACCATTGTTTAGTAAGCGCATGCAATTTTGACACATATTGACAATCAAATTCAAAGTATAAGGTGTATTTATTTACATTATTAAGGGTGTTTTCCCTTTATATTCCTTTTCTTTAAAACACCTTTATAGATACAACTTTCAAATAATTTCTGTGAAATGTTACACTTTTCTACTTGCATTGTCTATGAGCCTGACATTTTATTAGAATATTCAGCATTAATACACATTTTTGGTACAGCTTTAAAAAGTAATCCGTTTATTTACAAATATGCATTTAATTGATAAATTTGGGGTTATTTGATAAAGAGTACAGCTGAGTCATCGCTTTCAGTACAAGAAGATGTTGAAAACATTCCGCCAAGATTTAGAGCGGATGGGCCTTCTTGTGGCTGCTTCTGTTGACTGTTTATGTGGTATTCCCCACACGACAAACAAGCGCACAATACACAGATCCAGAGAATAAAAATTACCTACAACTGATTGTCATAGCTCTCAATAAGTTAAAAACAATAGACAATTCAGAGAACTGTTATGCAACGTGTGTCGCCGTGAGTGAGTCGGTAGCGCGCCTGCCTTCCACTCCGGCGGCCCGGGTTCGATTCCCGGCCGGGTCGGGGATTTTTCAGTAGTGAAAAATCCCTTTCCCGGGTTCAGGACTGGGTGTTTGTCAGTAGGTTAAGATAATGCACATTGTGCGCGATTCCTTAATTATTATAATAAATACATTTACACAGTTATATCGACAAGTTAGACCTAACTTATATCACATTATCGTATGTAGTTATCAGATAATCTTACCGTAATTATTCAAGTAAAATCGCTTTATGAAATCAACATTTCAGCCCCTCGTGCAACGTCACGTTTTCATAACTGGTGTACAAATAATACGAGTAGTTTCGCTATTAACACATCTAAAACTAAATTAATTCTATTAAAATTAAGATTTTTTTAAAAGATAAAGCGAATAATAATACCATAGCGTTTCCATTACATGGAAGTAACAAACTCAAAATTTCTACGGTCAACGATAGATTGTCATTTAAATTGGACATGTACACAATTTCTGTAAATTCTTATTTAGTTTTACTTAGCTCTTTGTTAAGCTAACATCTCATTGCAAAAAAAAAAATGCTTACTTCATGCTATTATAGCTACGTTTATTCTAGAGTAAAATATAAAATTGTTGCTAGGTGAGCAGCTGACCAATTCCACATAAACAATATCTTTGTGATGCAGAAACGCATAATAGGAACCATTCATAACGACAAGCCCTTGATTTCTGCAAACCCTAATAAAAACTCGCAAGATCCTCCCACTGCCATGTATCATTAGTTTTGACGCCGCTCTTTTTGCTTTTTCTCATATAAACCTTTTCAGAAATCAGTTATGACTACCATTCTTACAAAACGCGATATATAAACAACATGGCACTGTCGAAGCACTTCACCCATGTTATCGTATGGTCTCCATACTTTTACATTCTAAAATATGTAATTAATTCAAATTTTAACTTAATAATACATAGTTGTAATTTTTATGTGAATTGTAAATGCTCACTACTGAAAAAGCTGCCGTTGTGAAATATTTGGGTATTTTTATTGATCAACACCTTAAAAGGTCTCACCATGTTAACTACACCTGTAATAGACTATGCAGAACAATTCACAAATTTGTCATTTTACGTCACTGTATGCGCATTACTGTTCTAAGTTCCGTTTATCTAGCCCTTTTTCAGTCCATTATCCAATATGGCATTCTCGCCTGGGAGGATTAGCGAAAACTTCCCTTAAGCCCCTCTGCCTTTTACAAAAATGAATAATAGAAGTTGATTACCCAACTAGTCTAACAATTTCGGGATTTAATGTATTCAGTCTGGACCAACTCCACAAATTTTCCATACACATCGTGTAAAATACTCTTCCAGTGATCATGTTTACAAGACTAGACGAAATACTAATTCACTCCTATCAGAACCCAAGTGTCTCACATTGGCAGAATTAAAGCATATAATTAATTTTGGCCCCCGCTTCTATAACTTAATGACCAGAAAGTATCCTGATCCCTCAGCATACTCCACTGTTAAATTTAATAGATATGTAAACCATTTTCTGTAATTTTTTAGCAGTTTAAGACATTTTTGTTTCATTCCTTTTATGTATGTATGTTTAACATTTTTTTCTTTCTTTATTAGTTAATCAGATTTTTATACACTCTATTTCTTTGTATCTGAGCTTTCTTCACTTTGATATTTTTGAAACTGCACCCGAGCACGAGCAGTCTTGCTCTTTCGGGTGTATTTCTAAAAATGTTAATACTTCTTGTGCTAGAATAATTATTAATCTATGTAAAATTAGCGTATCTTTCCTTTCCTTTTGTTTTAAATAGCAGTTGTAGTTATTTTTGAAAATTTAAATTTGTATTGTTCTTCTTAACTTTACTTGTATAAATATGTATTTGTATTTGAATAAATAAACCAATAATTTTAAATAAAATGATTCCCTTCTTGTATTATCACTAGGGGCCGTATTTTTTGGTAACAACGATAAGCGCGAAATTTTATAAAACAACCTCCCTTAGCTATATTTAGCTTTTATATGCTTAAAATACCAATATGAACGAAATTGAATCCACGAAATATCGCGAAATTTACTCGATTCCGCGAAATATGTCTATAAGCGCGAAATATGCCCCTTCTGTCCGTAAAGTGAGAAATGAGCACGAAAATGTGCCTTAAAATCACAATATTGTGTTTTGGTGTACTGTATTTTTTATTTCTTAGCAGCATGCTTTTTTTTCTGCTGTTCCTGTGGCTGTCGAAGATTTACCGAACTATTGATATTTGTGATCGATTACAAAGATTGCAGAATTTACGCAAAAATTGTCTTTGACCTGGTTTGTACTGTTGAGTACATTCCTTTCCTGCTATTTCTTTGCCAAGTTAGAGATGCCTGTGATCGATTACAGCAGAAGAGGGTAGAATGTTTGTTACTTATATTCAACTGATTTCGTCTTTTATCCACAGTGGTATGGTTGGCATTTCTGTTTGCAAGTGGCTATCTGATGGTGTTTAGTAGAAATTACGATAATGTTTCTCGTCATTATATTTGAATAATAACTCTAATCATGCCTAAATCGAAAGTTACTTCAGTTCATACAAGGGCAGAAGAATATAGAAATGGGGGGGGGATGTTAGTTCATGTAAATAAAGAACCAAAATTTATCATTGCGCAATGTTCGCAATGTGGTATAAGTAATTTATTTCACGAAATACCCACCGAAATAGAAGGAAGTTAACACCGAAATCAGCCATTTTATTTCACCAATAAATCAGGGCCCTAATTATCACACTACAAAAACAGAAATTTCATTTACGGAAATGTTTAAGTACTTTCATAGGCCTATAGCAAACTGTTTTTATAATATAATCTAGCTTTATTCTTTGTAAATTTGTATATTTCTTTCTTAAATTATATTTGAATTAAATTTTATATTAGCAGGAATAAGGTACATTTATTCGCTGATTAATTTCCATGTAAATAAGCCTACAATAAAAAGTAAATTTAAAATATTGAAGGCTATAGTGTTAATATTGTATAACTTAAGAGTGTAAAATGTAGCAAATTTTAAAATATTTTGATATTAATTGTATATTGCCTATCTTGTTTTAAAGGATAATTTAGTAAATTCAAATGTATTAAATTTTAATAAATATTTATAAATATATGTATATGAAAAACACTGTAGCCTACTATGTAAGCAAATTTACTAACTAACCAAAGAAATTACTGGAGTTAGTTTTCATGATCTAACATTTCTGTCATCAAATTCTGTCAATAGCATATTCCCAAGATAATATTTACATGTAGTATCTGAACATATTTTACTGAAACGAAAACAATGTACTAGCAGAAGTTTTAAGAATTTGTACCTTAGTCTGAAACTTAGAGTAAATAGCAACCCGGTGCTAAGTTGGCCTCACTCATTCAGCACCCTATGTTACACCCTATAGGCCTATTACCTGAGCATATGAGTCAATCGGCCCTCACGTAGATATGTGAAGGGCGTGCTTTCTTTGTGTCAGTTCTCAACAGTTGCATATAATTGGGTGGAGATTTTCCTTGTAACCAAACAGATAAAGAGAAGCGAAGTACATCTAAAATTATCAGTAGCGTTCTTTATTGCTACCACAACAAAGACATGAGGGAGTAATTTCTAAGCACTATTATGATTGCTGCTGCAGTTGGTGTTCTTTGTGAGTTTTATGATTTCTACTCTAGGTGGGGATAATTTTTGGTAAATCAGATTATAGGAGCGATAATAACTTTGTATTTGAATACAAACGCATATCTTTCTCTCCTTTTTACTTCTATTTTTATATTTACTTCTAAGTTGTAAATGAGATTTTATTAAAGAGATTAAGAAAGGGCTATTCACAAACAGCTGTCCCAATTAAGGAAAGTGACTATTGTGATCTTCAAGCTGTAGCCCAAACAGTATAACTCAGCCTACTGTTTCCAGACCACAACTTTATTTGGATGAGTATTTAGCTCAAGAATAGTAACCAATTCAGAATTAGGATATGTGGAATTTCAACCAAACGCAAGTGTCTATTTTCATAATGTAATGGTTTCGTTTCTATAACTTTCATTTTATCGCACCTGAATTTTTTTTTACATAAATTCACAAGGACTGAATACTTCTTACCAGTAGCTTCTTTGACTGCGATTGGGTATATAATAAGGTGCATATAGGAAAAATAAGATAAGAGAATAACATATATTTATTTACATATGTGGTGAAGCATTTTAAGTATCGTATAATAATAAATGGGATATTAATAACATTATATTATTATAGCAAAGAAGTCTATCTAAAAAATATTAAATAATTGATGAAATGTGGCAGGATGCGAGACTATCGCAATGGATTGTGCAAAGACTAATTAATGACCAGTTCACATTCTTAACTAGAGAGTAAACAGAATAAATAAAAAATGCAGATTATGTTTTCAATGATTTCGCAACATAAGTAATACTCAACAGTAATTTGTAGTTCAAATTAAGTGCTTTGAACTTATATTTGATTAATAACATCTTTTATATACCTAAGATGGTGTTCGTTAGGATTATTGCAATTTTTTCAATTTATGTTTAAACCTTTGTAATTTTTCATTGCATTAGTTGAATTAGTTTTCTTTTCTTCTTTATCGTGTTCTCGTTCTTACCTGTAACCGTCCGAATTTTGTTCCTGTTCAAGTTACACAGTATACGTATGTGGCCTATGTATGTTTTATTCATAACCCTAAAATACCTTAGGTGAAATAGGGTTCTTCAACATGGATTAATAATAATAATAATAATAATAATAATAATAATAATAATAATAATAATAATAATAATGTTTTAAAATTTGCCAAGTTCTATTCTGAATTCTGATCCTATTGAGTTCTCTCGCAGAAAACCAATGGTATGGGACGAGAATGTCTTAACATGGCCAGAACATTACATCCTTAGATTACGGAGACAGAAATCTTAAATTAAACTCATTTTAGTTCAGATTTGTGTAAACCTTTACATGGGCTAAATTAAACTAACGATAATGATCAATAACGTGATGTAAGAATTGAAAGAAGAGGGAGTTATTTTAAATTAACCTTCCTAGTACCATTATCTCTCTGAGTTACCGGTAAGTTTATCCAAAGATGATTTCTTAATTCTTACATTTTCAGCACAGTAAAATATATTCATCCGTTGTTGTTGCATTAAATACCATTAGTGTCTAAATGGCCGTATTCAAAATATGCTGTTTTCTTTGACTAACATTATGTAAAAATACTTACATATGCTACATAATTGTGTTACTTTCAAGGTAAAAATGTATGTTTTACACCAGTTCATTTAAACAATTCCAGTACCACCCGGTGTAAATTACTTAGACTCTTCGTGACCCCAATGGTACTCAGTGCAACAAAGATAACCTAGTAGTAGGAAGGTTCAGGATAAAAATGCTTATAGGTGTGGATGTTCTGTTTTTAAGTTAAAAATTGTCTTTAAGCAAATTCATTAAAACCGAAATATCTCATGAAAATTACTTGGGCGTCTTTGTGACCCCAATGGCACTCAGTGTAACAGAGATAACATGGAGGTAGAAAGTATAAATAACGCAAGTATAAATATTATTCACAGAAACAAAATATTTAAAGATATAGGCCTACAAACTAATTGCTAACATATCTCAAATATTACTCCAAAGAATATTCTTAGGCTTATGTGTTAAATGAAAAATACAAAGCCTACAACGCTGCATATCTGAAAATTACTGTGGAATACAATGTAACTTCACTTTACCATACCTGTTATGCATTTCTTTTTCGTGCACACAAAACCCCTTTTCCATCTGCCTAAAAAGTACGGGATATTTCTAAAGCTAATATGGATAGCATTGTGCGTGTTTGAATACAATACATGAGGAGATGAATAAGCACTATTCCCTCCGCAGGAAAAGAATCTCTCCTGTCTCTTGTCTGGATTCCAAGAGTGTGAGTAGTTGGTATACTGACGAAGGACTGTGGAGGCGTAAAAGAATACCTTCCATCAACTTAAAGGGGTAAGCTTTTGCCGACAGCTACTCAAATACCATAATGCTAGGTTTATAACAAACATCACATCAAAGATTTCATTTAAAGGGTTGGAAGTACAATGCTTGCATCTTTCTAGAAACATATTTGAAATTTTCCGCAGTTGTTATCTCTTACCCTAATTTCTACTCGTCAATTGGAAACTTCGAACTCGGTAGAAATGTTAACAAAATAAATTATAGTAAAACGCACAACCTAACTTAAAGTATCTATTATTTTGTTTTCGTTTTTTCACGAATTTCAAGAATATTTTAAAGAATATATTTAAAATTGATTGAAATTCTTCTAAATCCGGTATTCGTGACTGCTGACACTGTCTTTAGGAAACCAAACGCCACTCTTCTCTACTTTCCACTGCTCTGGCTCCATTTGCCTTGAAATCATTGCTTTCTGTACTCCTTCTATCCATGTCTTTGCCGGACGACCTCTTTTCCTTCTTTCTGGTTGTGTCCATTCCATAATTTGTCGTGGAAGTCATTCTTTTAACATGTCCATACCATTGTAGTATTTTCTTCTCTATTGTATCTGTGATGTCTGGTTCTCCCTTCATTTCCATAATTTCTTTTATCTGTGTATTCTTTATTTTTCTCTTCTTGATTTCCTTGCTGACCACCACTTCTGTAGCTAGTATTTTGTTTTTATTTCTGGGAGATATTTGCCAAACTTCTACACCATAGGTGAGGATGCTTTGCATTACTGTTTTGTATATTTGCAGTTTTCTGTTTTTTGTTTCTGTTATTTTTTTATCCAAACAAATTGAATTTAGAGCATTTACATTTATTGAAATTCGAAGTTAAAAAAAAAAAAACGTTAATTATGACAAAAAAATAATACTCAGTATAGTACTTTAGTACTGAGTAACGTTGCGATTATAATATTTCTGCAAATTTAATGTTGTATTACGCTGTAGAGAAATTTGTCGGAACTTTCATTTATTTGTAGTTATTTTTACAAGCTGGGACATTGGTGACAGATTTCAAGATTAAGTTATGATAAACTGAAACAAGAGGGATAAATCATATTCCTAACAATGAGTTACAGCGTAATTTGTTGAACTGTGCATTTGACACGACCGAAGAAGGGATAAGGAAAGAAACAAAAGCAGAGGAAAACCACAAACACAGGCGTAGAAGAGAGGGATGTAAGCGCCAGAATAACATGTCTTGTTCTTCTGAGTCCCTTAGGTCTCGGAAGCAAGACGTCTTTCGTCACCGCCAGAACAGTCGGCTCCAACGATAACGGAGATCATATCGCTCTGCGCTAAACAAGTGAATCCTGGATGACAGGAGAAAAGAAACCAAAACCATTTCTTTCCCCCTCAAAGCCACAATCATTAGTCAAAGAGGACGTCTTTAATACTCGGCTGAGGAAACTAGAGAATTTTCTTGGGACGTGCTAAAGCCTGGCGTTATGAGAATGCACTCCCTTTGAAATACAGGGCAAGTTTTCTTCATCTGTTTTTTCCTTCTTCCTGTTTTTGTAACCTCAGCAGTTAACTTACTACTTCAGTAGCAACACTTATTGTTCCTATTTCATTACCGCATTAAATAATTATGGTAAATGACGGGTTATCTCACTGTAGAGATTAGCGCTGTATTGCGTGATATTTATTTTTATTATCCTCTAGTAATAGATCTACGAAGATAATGTTGATTAATATAAATACGTATCTGGAATAAATATTTCAGAAAACATCAACGCACCATTCGCTATGAAATATTTCAGCGAAGTATTAAACTGATGACACATTTTCTTATGGTCTTACGGAAAACACCATCACAGAAGTGCCCATGTTCTGAAGACATTTTGTAAATACTATGTATTCTTTTGAACTAAATACCCTGCGATATACCCTCAGGGTAAAACGCAGGTTGTAAATATGAAGCTAAATAAATAAAAAAATTAGAATTTAAAAAAAAAAAAACCTTGCGGTAATGTGCTACAGGGGAACGAATTGACCTGACCATTTCTTATTTAATTTTATTAAAAATATATTTTTGATTGTTGTGAAATATTTCAGTCTGTTTATTTTATTAACAATGGTATTCCTGGCTATCACGTGTTAATTCTTGATATTTATGTATAGGCCTAGAATTCATTCTTTTCTCAAAAAAAGTCCATCATTTTTAAAACGTACTTATTAATCGATGGCTTAGTGCACACATGTGTTTTTTTTTTTTTTTTTTTTTTTATTTAAAGAATTATATACAATCCGTGTTTTACCTAATGGTATATCACGGAATATTTAGATTGTAAATACATATTTAATAAGTTTTATTCAAGTGTGCGGAAGATGCTCTTGAGGAATTCTGCGACTTCAATTGTGTTGAAGTGAAGCTTCAGAACCATTGGTAGTGGACCTGTGCGTAAAACAGCTGGTCGATCTCTTGAATACTTGCTGCATTCTGTCATCAAGTGTATGGCAGTCTGTGGAAGTTTCTCAGGGCAGCTACAGAGTGGTGAAGATCTTATGTTCATTTTGTGGAGGTAGGATTGAAAGCGGCCGTGATTTGTAAGAAACTGAGTGGTTATGTGGTTAGGCCAGAGGGATAAGGACATTCTGTGATGTATGTTTGGGATGAAGGTTTTGGTATGAGAGGCATCACTGGATCTGGTATAGATGGAATTCCAGATAGTGGTGTAGTGGTCAGTTAACAGCTGCTTGCTCCGAGTTATGGGAATAAATGTGTAGTCCAAGGTAGTATTGTAACTGGCAGCAATCTTCGCAAGGTAATCGGCTCTTTCGTTCCCACGTAGTCCTGCATGACCTTTGACCCAGTGAAGAGTAATCTTCTTTGCCTTGTTGAGGGTGATGATTTTTTCTCTGAGTTTAACTGACATCGGGTGGGTTGTTCTTTTGTTAGCGATGGCAAGAAGAGCTGCTTTCGAGTCTACATGAATGGCATAGCTTGAGGTGCCGTTTTTCTGTTGTTCTATCCATTCCACAGCCATAGAGATACCCAGAAGCTCAGCCTGGAAGACAGAGCATTCTAGGTCTAATCTTCCTACTCCAAGGAAGATCTCTTTCGAGTTTTTCATGGCTACCATCCCTGCACCAACATGGTTTTCAGTTTTGGAGCCGTCTGTGAAAATAAGAATTTCTGCTTTACCTACGGCTCCTGTAGTATCAATGGTTATGTGGTTATCTATAGGATGGATAGGTTTGGACCTTGTTTGAATTTCTGTTCTTTTTAGTAAAGGAATTACTGCATTTGTGGCTTGACCTTTGGAGATGGCTTTGATGTCGTTATGTAAGTGTACAGCTGCATCTATGGGCATTGTGCAGGCTATTGCTTGCAGAGCGTTGTTTGAGACTGTTCTGTACGCTTTTGTTGCAAAAATCAGAAAGGATCTTTGTATTTGACGCAGTTTGAGTCTGGCCCTTTGAGATATAGAGATATTCCAGACCTCCGCAGCATACATTAATACGGGAAGAATGGCATGATTATATATCGTCATCAGGTGTGAAAAGGAAAGGCCCCACGTGGTTTTGGAACATCTCACAAGGCTGTTGCGTATGTGCGCTATTTTATTCTCCAGATATAGTATGTGAGGGTACCAATCCATCTTATTGTCCAGCATTATTCCCAAGTATTTCATTTTGGCTACAACTTTTAGCTCCCATGCCGTAACTACGGGATTGCTGATGTATTCTTCCTTCTTTCTTATGTACATAGGCATCAGTGCCGATTTGTCCTGAGCTATTTCCAATTTGTGTTTACTACACCAGTCCTGCGTAATTTGGAGCGCTGTGTGTTAAGTACAATTCTATAGTTTTAGTAAATCCTTGTTAATACCCAGTTATCACGAATGTGCCCCCTGGGAAAGTATTCACCACATTCTGTCCCTGCAAAATATTTTAAGCTTCTGTTTTTCACTTATAGAGAAAAGATATGCCTCAGGAGCTTTCAAATTAGCACTTACACATATTTAACCCCAAAATTGCATCAATGTATTAAATCACCCGTGCTTAAAGGAATAGGACTTTTCCGTCTTCATGTTACTGAAGATGGCATTTTAAATACCGAAATGCATCTCAAGAATTAACAGAATCAGACTACTGATGATATACATAGTACGATCTTTTACAAACTCCAGTAAAAAATTGTTTGTTGGAGAATGAATGAGATTTGTGACCAACTGGAATTCAGCTCCAATATTTTTCAACTGCTTCCGGTTAGGCATATCACTTTCTTTATTTAGTATTTGCAACACAGGCTTTAAACATAAAAGTTGATTTAAGGTATTTAAAAAGAATTTCAGTAGTAGCCTACTGTTTGAACTGACTTTATTGATTTTAAATGCTAAAAAAAACTAGAGGGGCAAGAAAAAATGGTGGCAGTGCCCCCTCCCTTGGCTACGGGCTAGGAGGGAAAGACAGAAAAAATGGAAGGATGAGAATAGAAATGAGAAAGAACACATGAAAAAAACTGGAAGGAATCGTGGAAATATAGGAAAATAAATAAGTAAGTAAATCAATATAACAAGCAAAGAACGAAAGAAAGATTGAAGAAAGAAAAGGGGTAATAAGCTATATCTGTAGGTAACATTTGACAAAAGTAGAGAGATGGACGGTCAGATTGACAGTCTGATTGACCGATTGACGAACACCAGTGTCTGCCTAAAATAAGGAGAGCGAAAAAGAGAGACAGACTGACAAAGAAATAAGGTAGGGACCGAGGAGGGGTAGTAGGTCTACCATAGGAGTCTCCCTACCAGAGGCAACTCGTTAAGGGTCAGTTGTAAAGGTGAGTAGAATGGTGCCACAAATTGGACAATTGTAAAAGGAACAAGGTCCTATGAATGGGAAAGGTGTTGTTTAGACAGACAGGGTAGCAAACCAACTGCTGTTTATAGGGCGGCTCGAATCACTCCCTCACAAACGCAGAATTGCATAGAAAAGGGTCCTCCTCTGTGCCCTCCCCATATGGAATAGGTTATCAGACAAACAGACTGGGGCCTGCAGCTTAAAAATGAACCGAATTAGACGAATATCCTATTGCTACAAGCATGACAGCTAACTAAGCCCGCTGCCTATTTAACTAGGCCTATTGTTACTACTCTTGCTTTATGCAATAGGATTTTTAATCCATTTCCAGTTCACGGTATATTTATTGATATAAATATAGAGAATGTCATCACAAAATAAATACTTCCTATTCCATTTCAGTTCCACTGAAGAATGACGAAAGTAGTAATAGATTCGTATTTGTAAATGCACTAAGAACGTCTATACTACACTGCACAGTCAGTTGTCATATTATTTTATACCAGCAATTGTGGTTACTGCTTTTGAAGTCTCGACATTTCCCAGAGAAGATACTCGTGAGGGAGGTACAGAAACGAAAAAGTTAGAAAAAAAGCTTTTCTTACCTTATGTACGAATTGCATAATATTTTTTTTTTTCTATGAGAGGAGAAAAATAAGTGAACACAAGTAAAAAAAAAAAAAAAAAAAAAAAAAAAAAAAAAAAAAAAAAAAGGTAAGTGATTACATTAAGCTGTCTCTAGTTCCCTTGATAAAGCTATATGCAATGGTTAGTTCTATACCTTACAGAACTAAATCTGGAGCGCATGCACAGGTAGTAGCTGATACTAACCTATCTTATTCCAGCTGCCTCATGAATTAACAGAAATCAATATTAAGAACTAACAAGGAAGTTAAGACAGATAAGATTGACACTATAAACATACTGCAACATAAACAATAATAATAATAATAAAATCAGGTAAACTGATATAACAAAGTGCCAGTATGTTTTTGTTGAATCAATTATAATTGCAATTATGCTATGCAGAAAATAAGTTTTTCTAATCAGATTAAAATCGACCAGCGTCAGCAGAACTACAGATTTGTGATACCTTGACAATCGCGTACTCACATAAAAATAAAGAAATAAAATAAAATAAAAAACATCCATGTCAAATGGCCGGCTCCGGGATTCGATCCGGGAACCTACAGAATACGAGTCCAAGACGTTACCGTTTGGCCAACTCAGTCAGTTTGACGGTGTTGTTTGATAAGCATATGTGAAAGAATAGTGTCAACTGTGAAATTATACCGGTAGATAAAAATAAAAAAAAAAATGTGACCTTTAATTAGTTGATACTCTGGTACCGGTCAACCGATTAGGTCAAAAATTAATAGGCTTCTTGCCATGGACGTTATAAATGCTTATACCAAGTTTCATAAAAATCCGATAAAGCATATTTAAGTTATTTGGCCTTTTGTTATATAATACATAAAAATGCACTAAATTGGGCATTATTCCGGTACCGGCCAACCGATTTGGTCCAATATCACCAGACGTCTTCCCATGGACATTATAAATGCGTATACAAAGTTTCATGAAAATCCGATAAAGCGTATTTGAGTTATGGCGCGTACAGACACACGGACAGACAGACCGACAGACAGACAGACGGACAGACATTTTTCCATCCCCCCCACACAATGTCATCAAGTACCATACTGGCATTTAATATTTATAATAATAAATGTTATAGGATTTGATATAAAGATAGACTCTGCAGTAAGAGTGCGGTAATATAGGTTACATGCACTGAGTATAGGAACCTCGACTTCCCATCATGTCGGCATAAAAAGGAAATGGTTGAATTTCGAAAGTGTTGAGCAATGCCACGTGTACAAAGCAATGTAAACGAGCATTGCGATGTGGCGACATGTACAAATACAACATTCAAAAAGCTCGATCTTTCCAATACCATTCCATTTTTGATAGAGAATAGTTTATTTCATTTAATAGTTTTTAAAACTAAATCTATTAGGGCATACAAATTCTAAGGGATTACAGAGAAAAATAAGCAATTTATGAAATCCTAGGGCAGAAAGTGTCGTTCTCTGGAATACGTTAATGTGTGGCTTTGTGGATAGCCGTGAACGTGGAAGCCAAACAGAAGGGAGCTTATGGAAGCTGATATTCCGAAGGTTAGTTACATTGCACTCAAAGGGTTTCTGCATAATCTGCTCGGTGAGGGAAAACGGCTCTGTTCAATACAGATGTATATTAAGAGTTAGGGATTTTTTTTTAAATTCACAAGACATATTTTTATTGCCTGCTCACGAAAATCAGTAACGGCCGTAGAAGTAGGCATGCTCACCACATGCCATCCCAATCCTGCCATTTGCCCATGGTACAAGACGCAGTTCTAAGATGTAGGCCCTGTATCACAAGGTATGTAGCGCCACAACTTTAGTTCAGGTATTTACATAACATCCACAATAGCAGGGCCGCTAATTCTCGACACTTGGCTCTTGGTGACTGCAATAGCAAGCGAGCCTAACCTTTCCACGCATGCGCAATAAGAACTAACCATCCAGTCTTGCAGTAGCCGCTGAACTTGTCGCTTCCTGCTTGACACGTGTCTGCATCCCATGCTTTGACAATAATATTGTCACGTGTAATAGTTTTATATAGCCTTTTAGTTTAGTTTTAATTATCTTTATACGTACTTCTTTAGTATCTTTAGTGTTTTTTTGTGTAAATCGAAATGGCTCCTGCTCAATCCAAACTTCGTTCAAAAACAATTCACAGCCAAGCTCGTGGAGTTATAAACAATGTCCACTCTTTTATAAAGAGAGAGGCCGCTTCGGGAGGTGTGCTGATACCGCTAAAAAAAGGTGCAGGGAAGAGTGGCTGAAGCAACCGGAGTATCGGAAAGAAGTGTTAAAAGAATTGTGAAAGAAGGCTCACAGTGCGAGGAACAGGGCACGTCGTTTGGAATTCCCGGTAAAATCCATCATGTACCTAAGCGGATCACGAATGTGGACGAGTTTGATAAATGTGTAGTTAGACAGACAATCCACCAGTTTTACGCACAACAAAAAACTGTGCCTACTATTAGTAAACTTCTGCCAGTACTTAGAGAAAGTATAGACTTTAACGGGGGTAAGACAAGTTCGAAAACAATTTTGCGGGACATTGGATTTCAGTGGAAGAAAAGGCGAAACAACAGAGGTGTGTTACTTGAAAGACATGACATTAGAGCGCTAAGGGTGTCATTTTTGCGCTCAATTAAGAAATATAGGGAGGAAGGGCGACCTATAGTGTATCAAGATGAAACCTATATTCATACCAGCCACACTAGACCTAAAAACTGGAGTGATGACACTACTTCTGGTTTGGTGGCACCTGTTTCAAAAGGTCAAAGACTAATTATCGTTCACGCAGGAGGTCGTGAAGGTTTTGTTCCTGGCGCATTTCTGATGTTTAAATCAAATAGAAAGACAGGAGATTATCATCATGAAATGAACCAAGAAAATTACAAAAAATGGCCGACTGAAAAGTTAATCCCTAATTTGCCTCCAAATTCAGTCTTAGTAATTGATAACGCTCCTTACCACAATGTGCAGGTAAACAAGGTCCCAACATTTAACAGCACGAAAAGTGTAATGCAGGAGTGGCTTAAAACAAATAACGTACCATTTCAGGATAATATGCTAAAGGTCGAGCTACATTCCCTTATAAAAGCCCATAAACCAGCCCGTAAAAATTATTTATTTGACAACATATTAGCGAGACATGGGCATAGTGTTCTCAGGTTACCACCTTACCATCCCGATCTCAATCCAATTGAACTTATTTGGGCAGATATTAAACAATGGGTAGCAGGAGAAAATACCACTTTTGAACTGGACGATGTCATGAAATTCTGCGAACAGCGGGTTAATGATATTGGCATAGAAGAGTGGCAAAATGTCTGCTATCACGCTGAAAAAATGGAGAATGAATACATGGAACGCGAGGGATTGATGGAAAATGTTATTGAGAACTTAACAATTCAACTTGGGAGTGACAGCGATAGTGACAATAACAATCATAGTGATAGTGGTAGTGATGCCTGCAGCAGTGACGAAATGTCAGGTGTCGAGTTACTACCACATTCTCCATAGATTTTGATGGTTGTTATTCGGATTTCGGAGATGTGTGTGAGACCGTGAGCTGCTCCTAGTCTTTGTGTGTGACGTCTTCTTGTCAACAGTCAACGAGTGGAGCCGAAATTTCACGAAGGCTACGAGCGAAACGACAACTGGGCGGGGCCAGATGGTGAGTAGTTTTGTATAAACTCATTTCCAGGGTAGCAATAAACAAATGCTACGGGCCAAGAAATTCCGGCTCTGTAATACAGTGATTAGCATGCTTATTACGCACTGGATCCGCGATTGTGGAGGGGGATCGGAAGAGAAGTCAAGACGTTATTCTCGGTCCGTGCATTTACTACATGTTCAAGGACCCCGTATCCTCTGAAGAGCCAGTCGATTCCAGGTCTTCCAGCTTATTCCTTTACACGAAACGTATTCAAAAACAATTATTTTGCAATAACAGACACATTACTCGTGGATTCAGACGCTATGCTCGGTCGATTCCCAATTTTTTCGGAACTTTCTCATATTTAATTGAGAAGACTAGCAAACACTTTCAACAGCATAGTCCTAGAAGAAGTCTCCCGAGGATAGAGGTCTTCAAAAGGGACAGAAAAAACCAGATTGTTTTACAATACAAAAACTTCTACCTCTCTTATTTTTGGAAGACATGACTTGTATTTTAATTGAAACCGCATGTAATAAAAAATAATATTAGTCGAAAGAGGTAGGTAGAAATTATCTATACCAGTGCTCTGGTAAAATGCAATAATGGACAGGATCGAATTGGATAAGATGTGTTCAATGTTGAGTATCAATTGTATACATTGAATCAAGCAGAAGCGTAGACTGCATAAAAAAATTCTACAATTAGAATCCAATCTATTCGATCATCATCAGAGACTGAAAACAGATTTAAAAACATTATTTTAAAATTATGTGTGTCTTATTTTGCAACAGCTAAAACATACCAGTATTCTTCATGACAATTAGGCCTACGGTCTAAAGTAGAGTAATGTATAAATGCTACTGTACGTAACGGGTTTTAAATAAAGAGAAATACAGAGTGACACAATACTTCTGCAAAAAACTTTGTGGAATGATAGGTTTCACTAAGAGGATCATATGTTGCCATACAACCGATGTTGGCAGATGCTTATACGAATAAGTAGACAAGATACATAGGTTACATAAGCTCTTTTATTGCATCATAAGAACTGAAATGTAAATGAAAGAGTAATTCAGTAAAGGCCTTAAGTTTCCACCTTTGGTCTCATTGTATTTACTACACCGTCGCCAAACCCTCTCCAAGATGTGCGGTCCCTGACGAATGCGATTAAAGGAAGAATTAATTCTGCTCTTGTTTTATACACGACACGCTTCACAAGTCCCTAAAGAAAGAAATCCAGCGTTTTGAAACCCGCTGGATTTCATTTCACAAAGTTTGTGTCAGATGCCCTGAATTACCTTGTACAACAACCAAGCCGAAAAGGGTACATATGGTAGGCTATATGGGTATACAAAGGAGTGTTATCTGGTATGCACTTTCCAATGCTCGAATAGGAGAAATATTTACAATTCTTACCTAATTTAAATTTAAATATAGGCCAATGAATTTACAGTGAAGTAAAATTTATTCGAATCTCCTGTATTAAAATTCTTGGTTACCGTTTACTGCTTTCCAGTTAAGGGTTAACGCTAATTATTTTCTAATGACAGTATTTCTGCAATCGCCTAACATATAGGGATTCGCAGAAACACCCCCACTTGCTTTTGTCTATATAATTGCTGTTTGGTTGATGTTGAAATATGGAATATTCCAATATTAAATTGAAATTTGTCACAAATGAATTACAAATTAACAACTGCACCTGAGGATATAAAGTACAACACATTAGTCACAATGCTACACAGCTTATCTGAACCACATTATTCACCCCTTCATGTAATTAAAGCAAGCATTTCTACCTTACGGGAGGTCTATACCCCACGTGTTGATTTCCACTACTATATTTTCTGCTCCACTTCTTTCTTTTCATTGAATCCAGCATATCAATTCATCTTGTACCAAGTTTTCTTGTTCCTTTTATTTTCCTTCGATTACATACAGCAGACGTCCTCTTCGTCTCATGATGTGTTCAACCAGTTGAATGTTTTCTTCCCTTACTACTTCCCAAGATAGGCCCACATCTCTTCTCATCCGCTCTTATCAAAATTTCTTCATCCGTTACTGTATCCACCGAATCTTCCCCCTTTTCCTTCAATACCATATCTCAAAGCTAACTAAATATTTCCTTTCTAGTTTCCTCAGCGTCCAAGTTTCAGCTTCATATAAAGTTAACACTCCACGTGTAGCAATTCATAAGTTTCCTCCTTAGACCTGTATAACAATCTAGTTTTCCGGTAAACAGAATCCTCCTTTTGTTGAATATGGATTTGACGAATGCTATTTTCTCCATAATTTCTTTCGTGCAGTAGACATATCTTGTAATCAAATTTCCTACACATTGAAACTGAGGTACATTCTCTATTACCGGTGGGTACTCTTATCTTCTGCTCCATTTCCTCTCGGAATAGCAAAAATAATCTAACTAAATTTACTTTCTTTTCGGATAGATCATCTTCTTAATTTTTCCTATTTTTCTTAATTTTCAAGTCCGATATAAACAGCTATTTCTGATATTTATAATGTTTTAAGTTTCTTTCATATATTTTTATCAAGCCTTTATTTTTACACACATATCCGGTTTTAGCCTATACCGGTCTTCCATTATTATTACTAGGAGTTAAGAAAGGGCTAACCTAGGGATAAGTTTCGATAACTCCGAGACTTTTGACAATCAAGGTTGCTATTGTGTTTGCATTTCAGCAGCAATGTCATCAGTGAGGTTCGGATGTTTATGCCCTAAAAAAGTGGAAAATATGACTGCTAATATGACGAAAATGGTTAAATATGACCCAAAATCCTAAATATAACCTCATAAAGGAAGGTATTTTCTAAGAATAAAAGTTGCAAGAATAACCATACTTAGACTGAACATATCACTGTAAATTCCCCGTGATATGCCCTATGGCGAAACACGGGTTGTAATCAATTTTGAAAAAAAAAAAAAAAAGTTCCAATTTAAAACGTTTCATGACACTAGACTCTTACATCAAATCAATTCAATCAGATAATGACTTTAACAATTTTATAGGTGATTTACAGTTTTATTTGTAAAGAACTTCTAATCCGTTAATGTTTCCAGATACCACTGCAAATGTGAACTGAAAATATTTTAAAAACAAGTTATTAGAAGTTGTTAACAACAAGCAGGAAGAGGTAATTGTGCTATTACTTGTTATTGTCCCTTCACATTTCAGTTACAGTGAAACCAAAATATCCGTGGCTCTTTTTCGGAAAACAAAAATGTAAGTCGACAATTTAGTTCACATACTGCATGCATAACTGTGATCTTTTACCAAATTTATAACTGAAATATGACGTTAAATTACAAATATGACCGAAAAGACCATGAAAATGTCCAAAATATGACTTTATATGCAAAATAAAAACGGTCCGATTAGGATAAAAAGTGTGCAATTCATGTTTAATTTGTGTTTGCTGCGAGAACGGAGGTCAGGATAAAATATGACATGTCATAAACATCCGAACCCTAGTCATCAGTGAAGGAATAACATTAAAAGCGAAGGGGTTCACATGGCCGAACAGTTCGGTACGCTGCGGCAACAGTTTCATAAGTCAAGTCTGGAAACTCATCACCTACAAGTACAGCAGAAACTCATTGTTAGGCCCCTTTTAGTTCGGATTCCTCGTTAGTCATGGTGGCTCATGCTTAGCGCGTGGGCCTGGCATTCAAGCTGTCTCGGGTTCAAACCCAGGGGCACCTCCAGTCCCACTTAGTCCGGAGAATACAGGTTCTACTAACAGGACTCGCTGCAATAAAGTGCAAATTATACCGCAAAGAAGCAAGGTGTTACAACGCCAAAAAATTACTGTAGGTCTAGAAGCTAGAAAAGAATCTGCGGAGAAATCGTACTGTGCTTGCTGCAGCATTCATAGCTTTTCCCGCGCGAGCAAAGTGACAACAATGATTAAATTTATTAGTCAACAATGAAATCTCAGCAAGAATACCACGTGTATACAAGGAAATCGAGGCCACTATAATTCCAGCGTATGAATTCGAGTGCATTCCAGTGTGTACTAGGCTTTCTCGCAGATTTCAAAGCTCTCGAGTCTGGCGCCGCATGCTGCCGTGAACTTTTACGAGCTCTGTACGACAAAAGGAGCATTCCAAAGACGAGGGGCTCCTCAAGATTCCACCCTCTGTCCTTGCCAACGTCTTAACTCCCTTCCCCACCCCAATTTTCTTGCGTAATCAAGCCCTAGAGAACCGTTTTAAGGGACTACCAACACTTCATCTTTCGGAATCGGAATGGGTCTGCTGAAAAAAGTAATAAAAATTCCTCTTCCATTTTCACGTTGTAATTTGTATTCTGTCGTGGTTGTCACAACGAGTCGGGGGAACTCATTGACGACTAACACCCTTATAAATCCTCATCTTTACGAATCAGAGGCACGATGCTCATACTTGCTTCATTTCTATCGAAACAGCCTTTTAAATCCTTCATGATCCGAGAATTAGCTTCACAGTCGCGATAAACCAGTTTGATATAAACATTTTCTTCAGTCAACGGCCGTAAACTGTTCAGAGCCTTCTTTTTGCATATATTAGTTTTATATGAAGTGGTTCAAATGCCGTGAAATTCATATAGGATTTATGATCGTAAATTTTTTCGAAGTACTCCCGTTTTTACCGTTATAATGTATCATCACTACTTGCACAATTCTTACCAGAGCTTTCTTATTAGGTCTGCTACAGTGACAATTAGAAACAGTCATCACATATTGAATGCATGCACACACCTTGAATTTATTAATTATAGATGTTACTGAAGTGCGAATTCACGATTCAGTCTGTTGAACTTACGTTCCAGCGATGTTTCCCGGCAGTTGTGAGCAGCCAGAAAAGGCAGCGGGCTATAGCAAGAATTAATTATCACTTATCAACTTATCACTTATCAAATACATGCGCAGAAGACACCATTACTTACTAAGCTAGAGCTGTTTATAACCAGAAAAACAGTGTCTTTTTTCATGGAATTAAGATCCATAGTTTTTATAAATATTTTAACAACATTATTAACTTATTTAACTGAATAGCATTAAGTAAATGCATTAACCTAATACATAAATTATGTATTTACTAGGGATGGGTCCTCGATACTTTCGATACTTGCATGGTATCGGCATCGAGCGATACTTCAGAAAACTAGCTCGATACTTTTTCGATACTCTGGTAATTCTGCAATTTAAGGAAATGCGATATATCTTTCTGCTTTTAGTAGTCTACTAAATATAGTAAATGCTTCTATTTCTCCTTGAAATGGAGAAAACCACTCTGTGACTTTAGTCTAGTCATAAATAAAGACTTTCCGACTTTTAAAGTCCAAGCAGAAGAGATTCTTAATTGATTCGTTTCTTGTCAAACGTTTAGTTTTAATGTAAAGTTTAAATATAATTATAGGCTACTGATGATATTAAATTTTGTGTCTTTAAATATGCACACTTAATTAATTTAGTTGGTATTACACAGTTCCCTCAAATTTTAATTTTTAATGTACCTGTTTATTGAAACTGGAAATGTTGACGGTATCGAGTATCGGGGAACAATTATGTATCGGTATCGAGTATCGAGTATCGAGAAAATCTGGTATCGACCCATCCCTAGTATTTACTATTATAATTTAGAAGGAAACGAGATCAACAATTATATACAGTGAGTAACAATAAAGGTAGACCAAAACTTTGGAGAAAGACTCCTTGCATAGAGAGAGTGAAATTATATTACAATATGAATAGAGTTCAGAAAAGGCTTTATTTCCTTGTTAGAGGCCTTTCTCTATACCTGTACAATTAGTAGAATACTCGAAAAAAGAACTGTGGAAAACAGAGAAACAAATGGAACGGTACTCTGTCAGTAACAGAACATCTCATGAAATGTTCAAAATGTCCTCCGTTAGCAGGGATAGGCCTACCCGCAGTCGCGTCGTTGGGATTCCCTGATGGGCTGGCGCATCCCTAGAGTGTCTCGTATTATCTGGCAGCCTCGCGGAATACAGCCTTGTGTTGCATACACAAGAGTTTTGAAATGTCCCCACAAATAAAAAAATCTAGTGGATTCAGATCAGGAGAGCGTGGAGACAAAGGAATTGGTCCGCCATTTCATATTCATTTATCATGAACAGAGAGGCTGAAATGAGTAGTAGTTGTAGTAGTGGTACAGTGAGTCCCATGCAAGAGTTGGCCAATGACGCGGGTTTCTGCGTCGCGGCAGGCACAGCTCCAACTCCCGAGCGATCTGGTGAAATATCTACGCCAATAATGCCGCGGTCGGTGTAATGATTCAGGTTCTCATATTTACAGTTAAAATTACAATGAAAATAACCACGTACCTCATCACAAGAGATGTTGGAAATTTTCTCCTCTTGCATCCACAAAATACTAGCAACTTTTTAGGAAATTTTCTTTCACGCGCGTAATTTCAGCTTCCGAGATAGAGTTAATTTCTCTTGTGATATTGTCTTTAAATTATTCTAATGTATGGGAAATGGACCTACACACTTTATTTTTCAATTTTCCTCATAAATAATATTCACATACTGTTAGAAGAACTTCAAGACAATATCACATAGGCCTATCACAAGAGAAATTAACTTTGTCTCGGAGGCTGAACTTATGCGAGTGAAAGAAAATTTCCTAGAAGGTGCCAGTATTGTGTGGATGCAAGAGGAGAACATTTCCGACATCTCTTGTGATGAAGTAGGTGGTTATTTTCATTGTAATGTTAACAGTAAATGTGAGAACCTGAATCAATATACCGATCGCGCTTTATTTGCGTAGATATTTCACCCGATCGCTCGGGAGTTGGAACTGTGCGGCGCCGCGACGCAGAAACCCACGTCATTGGCCAACTCTTGCGTGGGACTCACTGTAGTAGTAGTAAATGATTTATTTTGCCTGGCAAAGTTAAAGCCATAAGGCCTTCTCTTCCACTCAACCGGGTTAAAAAATATATACAATGTAGAAGTACATTAATAACAAAGTAACGAATAAGAGATTAACGACTAATACTAAGACTAAGACTAAGGTTAAGGCTAATCATAATAATTAATTAATTAAGTAAAAAAAAAACAGGTTTCATAAAAAAGCATAAGTGTCATCAAAGAAAAAGAAATGTTACTAGCAAAACAAGGAAAATGTCAAATTAAGTAAAATGGAACTTTGTGAAAAGTTTGTGAAATAAAGTTATAAGCCTAGGTAGTTATAAATAAGTTATAAGAAGATTAAGTAATGCTAGTCGATTACGGTGGTCTAGAGTTAGCGTGCCCGCCTCTAGATCCGAAGGTCGCGAGATCAAACCCGGCCGCAGTCGATGGGTTTTGCAGGACGTAAAAATCCTGGGCACGGAATCCTCTGGGAGGGACTTTAAGCTGGGGGGCCCGTGTCGTAGATTTACGGCACGTAAAGAACTCCAAGCCTAAATTAGACCCTCTGGACAAAATTTCTCGGCACTTTCACGTCCAAGTAATACCTTAGTTTCCGGAGGAGGTTAAGGGGCGATGGGCTTACCACCTGGCTCTCTGCCCTCTCTAGGAAAATAAGCGTAACAAAATTCACCTAGGTAAACAGAAACCTCCACGTGGAGGCCCTTCGCCCCAACATGGGGGCATAGGATGAGAGAGAAAGAGAAAGAGAAAGAGAAAGAGAAAGAGAAAGAGAAAGAGAAAGAGAAAGAGAAAGAGAAAGAGAAAGAGAAAGAGAAAGAGAAAGAGAAAGAGAAAGAGAAAGAGAGAAGAGAGAGAGAGAGAGAGAGAGAGAGAGAGAGAGAGAGAGAGAGAGAGAGAGAGAGAGAGAGAGAGAGAGAGAAGTAATGCTATGGAGGGACTACAAAGAGTTAGTTCTGTTCAGTGGATAATAATTGTTTAATAAGTGCAGATTTGAAAGAGTGTACACTCCGACTTGATATCTTGTGACAAGGAATTCCAAGAAAGGGCAGTGGTTATGGTGAATGAGTGAGAGTATGAGGTTGTATGATGACTAGGAATTGATAACAGAGAGTTGTGCTACGAACGCGTACGATGATTATGGTATGACGATAGAAACGTAAATCGGGAAGCAAAGTTAAGAGGTAGGGTATAATAAGCACAGAGAGTGGACTAAACGTCTATTGTGCAATCGAAGCCAAGATAGTTGTTTGAACTATTTTGAGACATAATCGTGGAAACGAATGTTACAGATAAAACGAACACAAGTGTTTATTTATTATTTATTTATTTATTTATTTAACCTGGCGGAGTTAAGGCCATAAGGCCTTCTCTACCACTCAGCCAGGGCAAAAACATGAAATACATAATGTTAACAATAATAATGATTAAAAATAAATTTAAAAAGAACTGATATACATGAATACAAGAAACGAACATTAAATACAAAGAAAAAATTAGATCATATATACTTGAATAATTAAGATACATTAAGATACATTAAATGATAAAAAGAAATTAATTGTTGCAAATATGATTGAGTTATATAAAAGCATTAAGTGATAGAAACTGAAATTAACATAGGACATGAAAAAGATTATTAAGTACTACGTATATGTGCTGTTAAATGCGATCTGAAGGTTGACAGTGACCGGCAGTCCTTGATGTGAGATGGTAAAGAATTCCACATTCGGATGACTGAAGTAGTAAACGTTGTGAACACATTGAAGTTTCTGTGACAATTCAACACTCAGATCTCCATACAAGATGTCGCAATAGTCGAAATAAGGCATTTTAGGGTCTGTATAGAGTTTCTTTATTCTAGTGGGAAGGAATTTTTTTTCAGTCGTTTTAGAGCATGAATGATAGAGAAAGCCTTTATACATACATGCTTGATTTGGGAATTCCAATTCATGTTTGAGTCGAGATTAGAGGTGTACAAATCTCGATTTTAGCTTGCCCATACCCGCTTGAACACCAGGCAAGCAAGTTGCCAGTGTCACAGCTAGGAAGCAGGCAGGTTTCTTTAAGCTGGGTGGGTAAGGTCAAACCCAGCCTAGGCAAGCCAGAATAAGCTTGCGACATTCCTATCAGCTAAACAACTGTAGTTGCTAAGTGTAGGTAATACTTTCTTGCTTTTCTACATGCTGGTAGAAGAAATTCACCATGCAGATAAATAAAAGGTGGATAAAGTATTAAAAATCGTTTTAGCGTCTTAACACAATTATTATTTTTATAATTAGGTAGATTTCGAAGAAAAATCTACCTAATGACTTTCAAAAATTCGTTCATATCTTTACGTTTCATGCCTGCCTAAGTACGAAACCACCGCCTGTTAAAAAAATTGAGATATTTATATTTATATACAGTATATGTATATGTACATATATATTTATATATATACATATATATATCTTTACACGCTAGCGGCCGTAATTTTCAAGATATTTGAATCAAATTTTATTATGTTATTTCTAGGCCTAATAGTTCAGACAAGTTCGTTAATGAGCAAAATTGGCGCAAGAGGGTGGTCGGGGGAGGGGGTTGAAATTTTAAAACATTTATATCTCGGCCCCTATGAAGTATAGAGGGAAACTTTGATTGAATAAATTAGAGTACTCCTTATGGAGTTCACAGTGACACCAACGATTCGGGGGTTTTGGGAGTACGAGTGGGGGTGGGCGTATGGGGATGGAAATTCGAAATTTTCGAAACTACGTCTTGTGGGGTATCGTTGAAAAGCTCTTGATGAGTACTCTACAAATCAATAACTAGTTTCTTGGTAGTTCTCATATAAGGCGAGATTTGAATGTTTGAAAAAGTTCTCTTTCCTCTTTTTTGCAGTTATTATTGCGGGTTTGTCATGCCAAGGCTAAAGAAGAAGAGTGCTACGCAGCGACAGTAAATTAAAACAAAAGCACTTCGAAATCTACCTCAGCTTGTAGGCTTGCCTAAAGGGATTTTTGTTATTGTTATTAATGATTTTATGATGTTTTCTCGAAAATGTTTGAAAATTCTTCCCATGCCGGACTAGTACCTCTGGTCATTGATAATTCAAACTGTCCACATTTTAGTTTCTCCTCGGCTTCCTTCAGGGTAAAATTCTCTAAACACATCTGAAGTTCCTCAAATACGTAACTGCACGACTTACCAGTGCACTGATATACCCAGTTTCATATTCTTTCCGCCAGGCCTTGCAGTTTCCTTAGGTCCTGTGCAACCCACCAAGTAATGAAAAGCTTGTGACTCATAGCGACAGTATTTCTTATCATCGTTGTAATCTGGCTTGCTTTCAAGTCAAGCAAGTTAAAAGCTGTGTCTGGTTGCAGAATTTCAAAGGGGCAGGCAAGCTAAAATCAGAATATGTACACCTCTAGTCGAGATACATACATAGATTTTTTACTGTTTCTGTGAACGGGATAGTAGTGTTCTTCAACGACACTGGTAGCAATGTAGCCTTGTTGATGGATGGTCTTTGCTGTCCTAATACAATAACTTGGGTTTTGCTTGGGTTAAGTTGTAAGCCAAATTTGTGTGCCCAGTCACCGATTGATTGTAGATCTTCGTTAGGGAATGTTAAAGAGTCATTTATTGCATATGGGGGTGAGTGAATATAGAGCTAAACATCATCTGAGTAGAGGTGGTGGAGCAGCAGCTCTATCGTGTATGAAGTATATGTCTCATCGTATTCGTACTGGCACATGTTCCAACAGGACAGGTAATTTTTTTTTTTAATTTCCTGCACTGAGACGATGTGGCAGTGCATATGGACCCATGCTCATAAAACATAATTTCACCCTCGATATGAAAGAAATGTTTGCCCGAAGTTTTGGCCTATCTTTTTGTTATATCCATACAAACTATTGATTGCCTTCTTATTGTTCGAGTACAATAAGTAAGTGTTAATACGTCGTAAATAAGCAGTACAACAAATCCTCATACATTTCCAGTTTATTTTATGGAGCACACCTTTTATAAAGTAGTGTGCCCTGTTACGTATGGTATTCATAGCAATACCAAACTTGTATGCCAGATTTTAATTAATTTTATTAATTATTTTTATTATAAATCCTATTATAATAATACCCTTTGCTTAAACATTTTTTCTTTCTGCTGTTGTATAACTACCTCATTAGATTCGCCAAATATTGGAGAGTTCCTCGCAGCGTTTCACTGAGCTAGAGTTGTTTCCATTCCCCTTTGTGTTGTCTTCTGCTCTGAGCTCTACAAGCGATAGAGAGCAGAAGAGCGAGAGAGAGGCATGTATGAACTTTTTGCGAAGTCCCGGGGTCATGGGGATTAGGCTGCGTATATGCATTACATTGCTCTTTTTTAATTAGAGACAAGAGCTCTGTGTGCCGTTCCCAACTTCGGGTTTTTCACTTAATTATTCACAATGCCCTACACCATATAGACAGACATCGTTCTTAATAACTTTACTTTCTACTGCTTCTGGTTATATTTTTAATTCTCTAGCGTTTGTATAATCATTTAACATTACCGTACTTCGGGGTAAAATCCGCTTATTTGGAGACTAAAGCTCTTTCATTTTACTTTCAAGGTGCGCCATTGACAGGACTTAAAAGTCCAAAGTTCCGTTCATATAACATTTATACGTCGTCAGATACATATAGATAGGGGTCATAGGATTTTCAACATCTACTTGAAGATATTATGTGAATGAAATAGGCCAACTTAAGTTCTTTTCATTTGGGCATTCTGTTTCTTGGATCTTCATTGGGATTTGGAAGTAGCAGAGGTAGCTAGAAACTGTCGCGGCGATCGGCTGCCCAATTACCGGTGAAGGCCGCATGCTCTGCAAGTCAGGTAGCTTCATGTTTGGATCGCACTGTATTATCTTATCTTTTATCTTAGAAAAATTTTCGTCTATTTAATATTTAGACAACTTATCCATGGCGAAAACCTTAATAGTAAACTATATATTCTAGTCGAAAAATAAAAATTGAATGTCGTCACAATAATAAGAGGCTAATAAGAGGCTAATAAGAGGAAATGCTTATCTGTCCATCGGATTGTGTGCGATGCTCCACCAAATCTAGCGTTACGCAGAGATCTGAAATTTTTAACATAGATGGACTGAAGGGTGTCCGAATGCAACTCAAAGCCGGATTTTTAATTTTCAATTTCATTTGCGAGTTATGAGTGAAAACATGGCAGAAAACGTGATTTTTTGCACTATCCAAGTAAGTTAAAAGTTTTCTCTAAAATATTTCCATTGTAAAATGAAGTGCAGGTGGTCAAACTCTGCTGCCATGACAACCGGGAAAGAAGAGCATCGCTCAAATATATAATTTTATTTTTCAACGTAACGCATTAATTTGTCGATCGCTTCGATTTTTTGCCCAGTATGCTTCATTCATTCGTTTAGAACATAACGGCCCGCTGAGATTTGATTTCTTTTTACACAAGGTGGACGGAATGTAGGCCTAAATGGGAAAACATTGAACGATGTGGTCAACACTCACAATGCAGGCTTTTTCTTTGCCAGGGAACTGGAATCTGATGTTTTTTTTTTTTTTTCTGGGGACGTAAGGAATCTAATCGTAAAACGCACCTCGAAGCCAGATTTTTTTTAGCTTTTAATTTAATAATCCTTTTAATTGTTTATTAATGATTTGAGTGTAAGTATTAATAAGTATAAAGTATTATTTATCGCACAGTTAAATAAATGCTTTAAAAAAATCTGGTGATTGAATTAATAAACGACGGCAAAGCCCCGGGAACCTACTGGTTGTTTATAACGTAGTGAATTGTTATTGTGAATTTAAGTTGAAACATAACGTACATATTGGTGGTTTTTTAATAAGCGCACGAGTTGACTCAGATTCAAACACATTTTTACACAGCTTCCAGGTTGAACCGGGGAATGTGATAGAGCTGCTAGTTCAAGAAAAGTTCTTGCCTTTGGTTTACGATTTGGCTAACAATAAGTCTAGAATTTAGAAAAGAACTATGGAAATTTTGAATGCTGGCTGAAAGTTTTGAACGCTGAATGGAAGCTTCGAGTGCTGACGTGCCAATAGCGAGAAGAGCCGGAGTGGTATAAATGCAGTTTGTAACATGTGTTTGCTTGGAGACAGACGCTCGAGTGCAAACTGACCCAGATCCATACCAACTTGAGCTCAATTACTATTAATTCTGTAAAATTATATCGATGCGAATTTTGACTGATGAATATCACACCTCACACCTTAATGGATGATCGAAGTACTGAGAGTGGTTTCATAAACTATTCTGCACACTTAATTAAAATGTAAACAAAAATTAATGTTTAAAGTTTCATTGGAAATCTCATTTTGTTTTCGAGATTTTCAATAATTTGATTTTTCTTACCAAAATTGGAGTCTTTCTCCTCCGATAGATATTAAAATATGAATGTGAATATTTTGTGTAAAGATTCTTTGATTTTTGCTTTACTGATTTACTGATTGATTTTTTATAATGTTTATACTTTTTGTTTAAAAAAGTTTACCCAGAGAAATGAAAAGTTAAAAAGCTGACCTATGAATATAATAAATACATTCTTTAAGTAACTAAGGACTATACAGATAATCAGTCGTCCCGGTACCTCCACTTGGAGGCCCTATGCTCCAGTCCTGGGATCAATATGAAATATGGCGATAGGCCTACAGATACCTAAAGTACATTTTGAAAACATTCACTACTGTATCTCTCTTTTTGTGGGAGAAGATAGATTTCGTATGCGGCATAATAATGCGAAAATTGAAACCGAAGAAACAAGCGATTCAAGTTTGCATGCACTGGCAGTTGGATGTCCCCCGAGGTTTAAACTGGTGTCTGCAGCACATGTTCCGTGCCTCCAAAAGGCATAAAATTTTGCAGTTATACTATAGGGTATGCATTAATTATTTACACTAAAATAATGTTTCTTTACCAAAGTGGCTAAACCAACACTTCAGTCATACCTCAATCCTTACAGTATACTGGAATGATTTGGTTCTAAGTCAGCCGGATAATAAATGAAGTCTTGTTTTAGTGCACTAGTAGAAACGCGTGCTGAAAGGTTAAATTATATGTAACGCGTAAAACAAGAAGACGGTTACTGTTTGTCAGCGATCTTGTAATATGATTATTAAGAAGAAATAAGTAATTAAGATCCAAGAACAAGAAATGGTGGGCTCTACAAACGAATTATTTATTTTAGAGTGTTTTAATGTCTTAATAATGGAACGTTATGACATGTATTCTTCCTCTGTTGAACAAGAACACTGAGACATTAAAGGCGTTAAGTACATTGGAAAACGTCTGTAAAGCGGAATAAAAATAAAGAAGCAAGAGAAGCATGGATGTAGTAAGCGTGTGAAAAGAAGAAACTTTATGAAGTTGGCAGCACTAAACATTATATTGCTACATCGGCAATGGGGTACTCAGTTTTAAATATCAAGTGGTGAGACATTTTAAAGGGAGAAAATGACAAGACTTTAGCCATAAAGATTTATCGTTATAGAGTTTTTGACTGTTCCAAGTACAGGATCATAAACATTTTGCCTGTTCATTACAAAGTTCATTTGAATGTACAGTATATTTCCTCTCATGACCAACCTACTGGAGCAGATATTCCTCTGGCAGCTATTAACTTCATACCCCATTCTCATTCACGGGCCAGCAGCAGTATGTTCCATATACGTCTATTATTTCACTTCGTATTACACATTTTTTTTCACTGTGTGCTTATTTGTTTATTTCCTTGATATCCATAATGGTTTATGGTCTTCCAGATTTTCCGCAAAATTTAAGCAGTTTGTTCTTTTGTTAGTACTTATTTTGAATTTGAATTTTTTTTTTTAATTCACTCATTTCATATACAATTCAATCATCGTCTTTATACGTTATCTCTCATTCTTCCCTTGAAAGAATATACTTTCCCTAAACTATTTCTCGATAGTAGTTACTTGGTTAAAACTATGCAGGTTATTGATTAAAAATTTCTGCTTGTTAGCCTAGATGCTTTCACAGTTATGTAGCTTCGTTTTTCATGGTGGCTTCATTATTTAAAAATTTAAAATAATATTATTTATATCTTGTAGAAAAACTTATAAAACGAAGGGGCAAGAATATGCTTATCCTTCATGTACTTATCTAACTACTGTAACAATTTTGAATGTATGTTCACTGGTTCAAATAAAGCAATGTAACTTACTTACTTATTTACTTACTCAATGGCAATAGACAGTTCCTAAGCAAGCTAAAGGAATATTACCTATTTTATGGAACCCGAAGGTTCATTGCCGCACTTACCTGAGTCCGCCATTCAACCCTATTCTGTGCTAACTCCATCCAATCATCCCCCACAAATCCTACTTCCCATAAATCCGTTTTGAGATTGTCCTCCCACCTAGGTCTAGGTGTTCCACGTGGTTTTTTCCCTTCGGGTCACCCAGACAATACTTTCGAAATATGTCTTTCCTCCCCATCCGTGCAACATGTCCAGCCCATTTCATCCTTCGCGATTAAATTACCCTTAAATGTAACACATATAAAATCCGTCACACAAAAGTAGTGAAATTTACAGCATAAAATAACCCCAAATCTTATAAAAACATGTTATCAAAGAAAATGTGCTACCAGTTCTTCATTACCAGATGTTAAAGTGCACAAAACTTCAGCACTTTAGTTCTAATGCATTCTGAGATAGGGTATAAACGTATACAAAAATTTAGTTTTGAGATATTTGCGCTTCAAAATTTAACAATTATCTGACTTACATCAATGCATTTTAGGATCATATAGCCTATTATGATAGGCCTAATGATTATCATCTTCATTCTCTGCCTCTATTCTCGCATTGCCTTTCCTTCGTCCTAGCTTCCTTTGTACTTGCCTGAGTAGCTCTTTGTACGTGGTGGAACTCTTCTTGTCGATCAGTTCACATACTTTCTCTAATTTTAAAGGGATGCAAATTCCATTTGAATGCATTTTTAGAGGGGAAAAATATTGCGTACGACTTATTGTTGGAACTCATTTCAGCGATAAATCTCGCATTCAATGTGCTAAGATCAACCATTTCTACGATAGTCTTTTTCATGCTATCATGGTGGAAAGTCGTATTTACAATATGCCTACCCAGTGCCGGCATCCTAACTTACTGCACTCATTACCGCATAGTTGCGTCATTATATCAAACCCAAGATCAATGTCTAGGAACTAAGTACCATGCGACTAGTTGTGCCTGTTCAATTTTTAGTGACAAACGAAAACAAGAACACGCGCAATGAGCATTAACAGCTTGTGAGAACCAAGAGAGGAAAATAATCAATCGCTACGAAACGCCACCTACTTGTCCATGCATGAGATCAAGAAGGCAGTGCACCAAGATGAATAGTAACGTTTAAGGTTCGCTAACTGGGAACCTAAGTTCTCAAATAGACGTTTATATTTAAATAGTTCACATAGGCCTAAGTTTTCAGGTTTCTTTCCTATCGTAGAAAAAATCCTATGCTACATATGTGTGTGAAGTATATAATAGAATCTCGGAAAAAGAAGAATTTCGACTTCGTCCCGTATTTTTTTAACTTTTCCTCGATACTGTTAAAACACACTTTTCACAAGAGTATATCAATATATACTACTATTGATCTACATCATCATCGACTTCGAAGGCACTTGTAATTGACCGGTCGTTTGCATTCGAGAATTTGGCAATCACTGGTGTAAAATAACTAGTGAAAAAATCGCCTTAAGGTCAGTACGTTCCTTGTCACATTTTACATAATACTTTCTGACGAAATAATTAAATTATTTTCGTTTCACATTCATAATCCTTTATAACTTTCAAAGCCAAATGTTACAGTCACTTAATCGTAAGTGTGAATGAAGGAAGAAAAGTATCGCTAACACTTTCAACTATCGATTACTGTCAAACCATTCTTCTGGTACTATTGCAAGCGTAAAAAAGGACATAAAGTGAACGCTTCTTCTAGTTGGACATTCGTTTTTAGTCACTCACGAACATGTGTGGTTAACAAATTCGTAATTTATCATTGTCTTCATTAATCTAATGGCAAGCACCAGTGACAACCAAGAGATTCCGAGCCACAAGAAATAAACTCTTCTATCATTGGAAAACCATCCTGTCCTTCACCAGTTAAGTCCTCTGTGGACTCTCAAACGGATATCTGTTAAACGTCACTCTCGACAGTATTAAAATGCTTGGTTTACAGTCTAGCCGTTGTGGGGGTAATATAGGCTTACAAGAGAGAAGGAATGAAAAAGCAGAACAAAGGTATTTAAAGGACATGGACAATGAAAAAGGGTAATAAAAAGCTACCATGGTTAGGATTTACAGGCAATAACAATTACTGAATAGATACACATATCGTGAAAAAGCAATGAAATGTACAGTAGGCCTAAATGGTAAAGTAAATTTCAAGACGACAAAAAGTAAAAAGTCATACAGGCCTCTATCCTGTAATGAAAATAAATTTTGAAATTATACTAAAGGCTTGAAGATTATTACGTATGTCTGTAAATTCCGTACATTGCAAAGGCTCCTGCGGTGCCCCAGAATCGCTCACATAAATATATTACATATATACATATATATATAATTTTATATCAAAGAATATATATTGAACTACTTACAATAATTTGCTTTAAGTTAAAGACAGATTGAATAATCACTAATATATTTTAAATTATAGGCCTAATTATTAAGAAGTGTGGATACCTATTATCACAATATAATTAGATTGGAAATAAGGTTAAATGTATTACGTGGAAATCTGGAAGCTCCTGAGGCATATTTCCATACAAATATGACATGTGAACTAACAGAAGCGGAATAAATAATATTTTCTCCAGGGGGAAAATGTAAGTACCTCCGTTTCATAGGTGCACAATCGTGTTAAATAAGTATTCAGGTATATTTACTAAAAACTACTGAATTTTACTTAACTATTGCCATCAATATGTGCGTGTGTGTGTAGAAAATATAGGAGCATCTACCTCCAAGAGATAAATTCAGTCGTTGCACCCGAATGATACTATAAGACTGTTTCAATATTTATGTTTGATCTTTCGTTAAATGCTTCCCCTGGAGGTATCCTTAGACTCGAGTGAGTCGTCGTGGGTTGATTCGTTTTATGGTTATTTAACTGCGGGAGAATACAACAACTTAAGTCTTTAACCGTCATCGGTGTACCGGAATTTTTGCCCGTAATAGTTCATCTACATACCTGTAAAAATCTACACACATAGGCCTATCACATTTACTCACACAAAAATTCCTTCGACCTGGGCCAGGATCGAACCAGCGACCTGAGTACAGAAAATCAGCGCTATACAGACTGAACCACGCAAGCCGACCTAATGAGTCGTAGTGAACACGCTCAGAAGCACATGGCATTATGACCGAAATAGGTCTTTTAATACTCTATGCCAACCGCCTTTACCCTCAGGATCCCTCCTAATCGCAAGGTCCGTTAGATTATGATTGGAATTGAGGACCCTCCATGAGACTAATTCCGCTTCGGAAGATATCTCATGAAATTCTATCAGCAAACCGTTTGTTCAATTGTGGCCTTACATCTCCAGTTCCAAGAGCTTAACGGAACAAGGAAGCCTACTCTAAATCGGTCAAAAATTACATAAAAAGCTAAACATTCCTGAAGATGGAATATTATAGTTCACAAGCAATATTTTGCCCACTTAAAACTAATCTAAATGTAACTTGCATAAAGAGGCATGTGAACAGATAGACAAGAACCGCATCCACCATGCATAAAGAGCTACCCAGGCAAGTACAATGGTACCTAGAACCAAAGAGAAGGCAAAGCAAGAGGAAAGAAGATGATTTTGACCCTGGAATGCACTGATGTAAGTCAGAAAACTTTAAACATTTAACTCAAATATCTCAAAACTGCATTTTCACATGCATTTGTACCTTTGTCTCAGAATGTATAAGAGCAAGAATGCTGAAATTTGCATATTCCCTTAACGTATGGTATTAAGGAACTGGTGACAGATTTAATTTGATACCATATTTATTATATGAATTAGGGATATTTTTATGTTTTAACTCATCCAACGCATATAAATCATAATTCTACCACAGGTATTAGTTAAGTAGGTCTATATAGGGATATAGATGGAAGATTTTAAGTCTCTGTTTCATGTAGTTTCAGAATTTAGGACACATAAACTCACCCATCCTATTTACATGTTTTGTATAAAATATATATTTTTTAAATTCCAACTAATGAAGGCACTCTCGTAAACGAAAGTCTATATAATGCTGAAAGTATCCGGACTAATATGTAACAATTTGCAACTAATAACCTTCATAGTGTTTTACTAATAGCCACTTAAAGTAAGTAGGCCTATTGTCCGGAAACGGAATAGGCGGAATACCTAGTTCCCTTGAGGTAATCTACTTTACAATATTATTACTCCGCATTTTATTACTATTATGTTATTATTTTATAAACTGAACTTTACAGACCATAATAAATCAACCACTGGTTAGTAAATAATTTGCTGACAGTGAATTTAAATATGTTGTGATGGGAAAAAAGGAACTTTAGAGATCCCTTGTAAAAGTGATGTGACGGTGGAAATAGGCTTTCTCTAGCACTGCTCTGCCTTTGAACAGAGTCCAGTTTCCCCCAGCAGTAATTATGGTGAGCTATCGTATTTCCCATTGAAACCACTCTCTTACTTCTTTTTATTCTCTCGTCTCTGATTGATGTCTTTATACAGAAGATATTTTTGTTCGTTGTGTGTACACAATTGGGACGGTTGTACTTGTGAGTTTTAAAGTATTCTGAAAAACATATTAGGTGGTGTCCTTTTACTTGGAAATTGGGTTGTCAAGCTAAGAGGAAGCTATGAAGGTCCCGTGCGCAAATTGTGGTTCAAACATGTAGGAGGGGGAAGTGTATATTCTTTTTATGAAAACTGAGTTCAAAAGCTTGCGCTCCTCCTCTGCAGAATAGAAATAGCGTACATGTGAAGGGATTAACACCATGTCAAAATAGGGTAGCCTATTCCCTCAAAGTAGCATATCCAATGCAATATCTCTTTTCAAAATATTTCTCTCGGATATGGAATTTTCCACGTGTGGTGTTTTTTCACATTAGAATCAAGAGAAGTAGCATGTATATTAGGAAAACTATTATACAGATACCATGTATTCAACATTAACGGACCATCAGACATTTCATAAAATATGGGAATTTTTCCCTCAAAGAGAGAAGTTATAAAATTATTGTAATTGGGTGGTCAAAAATAAGTTTAAAACCTCAAATTCTCTGAATTTTAAGGACTTAGGTGTATCTGAAGTAATTTCATGTGTAAAATATGTCGATTTACTTATTTATTGCATTGAGTTACTTCTTTTTTGCCATTTTTAGCATGATTTTAACACTCTTTAATACCAAGTAGTCAAGAGTAATCAGGTATGTCAATTTTCATTTGAGAAAGGTATCTTAAGGTAAAATTTGGTATAAGATTAACTTCAAAAAATATGTGTGATTAATTACTATGTAAAATAACAATCAAGGGAATTTTTGTCCCAGCCGTAACAGTGATAGTTTTGTTAAATTATTATGGATGAGTTAAATAAATTTTCTGACAACCTGGAAACAGTTTGTAATTTGTATTTAATCCCTCATATCTTCATTAATAACAACATTAAGACCCTAACAGTAATAGCAGAACAGGAAATGAGCTTTTGTTTTGCATCATTAAAATCAGTGTCCAAATTATGTCCCACCCGTAACAGATTTTGAAAAACAAATTTAAAACATTTAAAATAAATTTTAAATAATGCTTTGCATGTAGCGTGGAGGAGAAGGACTTGTAAGTTTTACAGAATGTGAAGAACCAATTCTAGTTTATTATTTATGATATGTAATAAACAAAAATAGTTTTTATAATTTGCTAGAATGTCCCACCCGTAATTATGACATGGCTGTAATATTCCTTCACTCAATGTTATTACCTCCTATCAACATTATGAACATACTTTCTCTTTTCCTTATGTTTTTATCACAGGTAACGATCTATAATTCTATGATAACGCCTATTGGAAACTGAATAAAATTGTTAGACTGAACTTGATCGGTGACGGAACTTGATAAGGTTGTAGAATCTATACTTGATCCAACGTAATGTGAAAGTACAAAACACAGTTCACAAGCGTTCGTTTAGTCGATTACATACAGTAAAGTCAATTGACCTTTATATTTTATATTAAGCGCCAAGGGTCCCGTGTTCGATTGCCGATTTTTTATATATTTATAATCTGTATCTTCTAGCCGCAGGACAAACCTTTTCCTGACATGTTTCTTTATTGGTACGTAAGTTGTGAAGCCCTGACTAGCAATTTACTTCTATAATACAAATTATTAGAGGCTATGCCTATTATTTTTACTTACAATATGTGGTGTGTTTCATCACACATTATGTAAATGAAAAGTACAACGAATTAATTAATTATCTTATAAACACTTCTTGTGTAGTAACTTATGTCACTTGTTTCTCTTCAGAATCAACAAATTTGCCAAAGCAACGATAAAAATAAATGAAATCCTGTTTGCTAGATACTTGTTTTAAAACATGTAAGTCTATCATATAAGTTATATAACGAAAGCAAGCAACTCACTTAACAGAACTTATGTTATCACAATTACATAAGATATAAATAATCGTACGATGTGTGCGGAATGGAAGTAAACATCTGACTGAGCTTGTCGTACTTTCGCTGGTGCTATTAACCAATGAAACGACAGGACACAGTTAGTCAAGGCAAGTCTGCTGTTTACTTTTGCTCCGTACAAATCTTAGATCAAATATAGTGGACAATACACTCTTGTGCTCTTTTAAAACACTGAAAATCCCTTGTACGTTTTAAATGAGTAGGCCTATCTGTTTGACCCTGGCCCAGTTCGACAATTATATGCACGTTAATGCAAACGATCAGTTTTTGTAGATTCACAAATCTGTAACAGGAGTCTGGTGCAGAATTTTGAATTACCAACAATGGGAAAAAGCTTAAGCAGTACACAACCACCAACAAATAACGATCAGATAAAAACACGTATGATTAACTTCCGTATAATGTATACACCCTTCAAAGCAGTAATTGCACATTATTGCACACATAAAGAATGTAGGCCGTTTAATGCGGAACCAGTAAGACCACGCACGTATAGTGAATAATAAATAATTTATTTCTAAATGTAATTAAAAGAGTCAGAATATGTTTTCCACAACATAGGCATGTCAAATGAGGGACATAACGTTCTTTACCACAGGAATAAAATTTCAAATATGTTGTCAAGACGAGGAATAATTCAAGAACAGATGTTAGGTATGGTGCAAGAGCGAAACTAAATCCATAACTTAATAAACTGAGAACATGTGCGACTAATTTTCTTATAACCCTACCTCAGGAATAAGCGATTTTCATATTACCACTTTTACAATACGAGGAATTCGTAGACCATGACTGATAGACTTTTTAATACTATTCCACAAATTAAAATAAAATAAGTACCATATTTCAGTAAAATACAAGCAATATTTAAATTTTAATAAAAAATTTAATGCTCCCTGTAAATAATACCCAGTTACCATTAACAGTGGTTATAATTCAGAAGAATACGAATGGATATGTCTGAAACTAATAAATTAGTGAGTTTTAATACCGTTTAGATTTGTCATTAAGGGGACCCAAACCTTCCTACTTTAACCGATGTATTTAACGTACTTCTTCTCAGAAACACTAGGTAGTAAAGAAATACAATCTTAATGCTAATTCCTGAAAAGTTTGAAATTAATTTAACAATGCGGTTTAAAAAACACTACCTTAATGTGGAAGTCATCGTTTGAAATAAGAAACCGCCGATTTAATTCAATGTTTACATTCTTAGGGTTCAATATATAAACTAAATTTGCAGACGCCTTATCACAACATACAAAAATTCTTCAGTGATAAAAGGTAATTATTAAATTAATTTCTCGTATATTTTCTTTTCTATTTTAATAGATTTTAACAAACTGTGATTTAAGCTTTGGATTATTAAGAAACAATAATTTTCTTTTAAATTTTACAACTTGACTACATTGTATATCATGTTTAAGAGTGTGTATTTATGCTACTTTGATATTAACAAAATCATGACATTGTCAACTGCTGCATAATGCTTAATGACACTATTTTATTAATATATTATTATTATTAATATTATTATTATGACTATTATTATTATGACTGTTATTATTATGACTATTATTATTATTACTATTATTATTATTATTATTATTATGATAATTATCATCATCCTCATCATCAATACCATTTCGATTATAAACTTAATGAGTTCATGTGGTGTTTAATTTTCTTTAGTCTTGTAGCAGTAATTATAGTATATTGTAGGCTTTACTTAAAATAATATAAAGTGAGAATGACATGAGATAAAATATATTTGAAAAGCTATATGAATCAAGAAGACAGCAAGAGTCCATATTGCAAAAGGTTTCATTAAAAAAATCCGCCCTCTGTAAAGAAGTACCAGTGTTAAATTGCAGTCATTTGTCGGTGCAGGATGGTTGTTACTGACAACCGGGTCGATTAGGATATGAGGGTTTTGGGGAGGGGGGCTTCAACCCACTTTATCATGTAAGGCTTTTGGGCCACAAGAAATGGCTGCATTTGGCACACGTCAAGGTTTTGCTTTTTTCTCTCATTGCAGCGACCTATTTACAATTCTTTTGCCATGCTCTTATTCAGGAAATTCTAAACATCAATAACTGCCCCATACGACTGGTAATGAGGGAGGGAATTTACATAAATGCCCAAGCTTGGTGAGAGATATTAGAACAATAAATAAAAATAATTTCCAGAAAATGCATTTCGTACATTTGAGGGAGGCGTGGTCACACACAGAAAATGGGATCTGTATCCGCAATGCATCCTCACATCCCTAGTCATCTTTCCTATGACTCCGTTACAGCAGTTCCGAATCTAATTGGAAAAAGGGATTATATTCAACAAACACAACTGTTAAACCTAGTACAAAAATGAAAATTTTAGCCTATCTAAATAACAAGTAAAGCTTATATTTTGCACCCTATGGTAGTTTCTTACGACCTATGTTCAGGCACTAATACCAAGATTAAAATGGAAGATACGCCTTTGAGCGGAAAACGTACCAATTCCGAAATAGTGTGTTCGTTCGCAACATATACTTTTTTTGACTATAGTGTTTTTACATCCATTTCCCTTATATGTCAATATTGCGGGAACTTGAATTTCATGCACCCTTTACGGGTAACCTAACCTACCTGCGACTTGTGCGACCTTTGCAACCCTCGCGCTTAATTATGCCAAAACCCTCTATGTGTATGTTATTGCATATATGAATATAATGATTGCAGGTTGAATTTTGCCATTTCAAATATAACCTATGACTTTACTTCCTTTTCATTTCTTAATGTTGACCTACTACTTAATTCATCCAGCAGCTAAGTATGGTACGACTATTACGCTAGCAAAGGAATCGACGTATCGATCCAACCAAGGTCAAAATAGTCACTACTTTTTAAGTTTCATACCCTTGCAACTTGACACCATTACAATTAACCGTTAGCGATTAATATAATTTTCACGTAATTAATAATTCGTATTTATTATTAGCTATCTTCGAAAGGTAGTGCGCAATGCATGAGCGTTAAGTGCACAACAGCTTCTCGAAAATTAAGATAACGCTGCGCAATCGCCTTCCTTTTCAAAGTTTCCCTAACTTCTTTTGTAAAGCCCTTTCCGACCTAGTGTGGCAATACAATACTATTCTCTTTAATTTAATAATTACCGTAAACTTTCGACGGTGTCACCCACATAATCAGAAGAATTCTTATGTTAACCAACCTCACAGTTAAAATCGTTCAAGCTTAGTTTTCGGAACTTCGAATTGTACGAAGCGTTTACATCATTAACTCGAGAACTGTTTAAGATACTGAATTTAAAATCTGCAATTCTGTGTAGTTTCACCATCTCAACAAAATTTACTATTTGTTGTACCCCACGTGTTTAAAAAATAGTTAGCTCATAAAGTCCTGAAATATAAGTAGCATCCGTTAAAAATTCAGTAATACTTTTTTTTAAAGAAAAAGATGTGACAATGTTGTAGATTTAGATATTACTAATAATATAATGTAAAATGTATTAAATAATTCAAATATTTATGAATTCTACCCCATAAACTCTGTCCAACTGCGCAAAATTATGCAATTGTAAAATAAATTATATTTTTGTAAAAAAATTGCATTAATTAGAAGTGTGATAATATAATGCGTGCTATTATAAATAACACTGTGCCTAAAACCTTAGAAATGCAAAGAAAAAAGGTAATAAAAAATATAATTGAAAATGAATAATTACCGATGAAAATAATACTTTGAATTAAGGGAATATTATTTGTTTCTGGGTAGTAGTTACATTAAGTAGCTATTAATAAAAACTATAAAGGATTTGATTTCAAATTTTTGCATGATCTCCTGGATGCTTTCAGGATTATACTGTTTATTCGTTTAAGATAGTGGGTCGTTAGTGAAAACTACAAAATATATTTTATGCAAAAAAATTATGGAGTTTATGTACCGTGAAGCTACTTTAAGCAAAGATCTAAAACTTGCCATGTAAATCCTACACATACAAAACTACCGTAAATCTGACAGAATTATGAATGGGATGTTCATTAGATCTCTTAATCAAACAATATGTATAAAAATGGTCACCAAAAAAGTAGTGAAATTACAACACAAAAATACAGTTCTTCGGTACCTTACGTTAAAGGAATGTGCAAAATATCAGCACGCTAGTTTTAGATTCAGAGATGAGTCTACAAACTTTTTTTTATAAGTTTATTTTATTTTATTTTATTTTAAAATTAAATGGATACATAGATAACGTATAAGGTCTTGAAACCCCAAAAGAGCAGGACCTCGTGCTCGGGGAAAGTTCTATGCTTATGTTTACATGTTTTACATTTATTGAAATATAATCTTAACCTAAATTTACCTTAAAACTAAATAGACAAAATATTGTGAAATGTGAGTAGTACTAGGGGAAAAGGCAAAAGCTGAGAATAAATGCATGACTCAATTGATATAAAAAGTAAATATAATATTGAAAAATAAATTATCATGATAGTAGTAGCTTAAAAAAAACTGAAAAGGAATGAAAATCTAAGATATATGAATATTTTAATTTTAGATTTAAAGATTTAGATTTAAAGATGTGATTTTAGAAATATACAGACGAGGACCAAAACTAGAGCTATTGTGACAGACCAGAAGAAGTTAAACATTTGGGTTCTACTAATGTATTAGTTTTATTTCGTCCTGTGCTGTGTTGTGTGGAACAGCCAGGAATTTTGTCTTATTTTTATGATAGAATTTTAATAAGGAGTATCTATATATTTGGTCAGTGCTAAATACATTAAAACGGAATAGATTAGTTCAGTTGGATAGTCTGGCCGTTTTTTTAAACATTATGATTATGCGTTTTCTAATAAAATTATTGGCGTAAGAACAGCTTTATTAATGCTTCCCCATCTAATAATCCCATACTGAATAACGGATTCGACTAGGGCTACATAAACTACTTTTAAAGTATTAATGGACATACAGTTACGGAAATTTACAAATTTATATATTATTTTTTTCCGAATGTTATTACATAAATATGAAATATGTTTATCTCATTTCAAATGCTGATCAATAACAATCCCCAAATATTTCTCTTCTGTAGATTCTTTAAGAGAAGGGCATTTAAAAACCAGAAGGTATCCAAATTCCGAGTTATGGATTTTAGTTTTTAAAGTTCAAGTGATTTTAAGTGTTTTTATCCAGAAGCTGTTAAGGAGAAAGGCATTAAATTAGTCCTAGTTACATTAAAAGAAAGTAAATTAAAATCCAACCACTTTTTTCATGAGATTTATATCCGGATTAACATTTTTGTAGGCATCCTCCCATGTTAATCTACTGAAGATCACCACCGTATCATCAGCATAAGAATATGCAGCGTCAATATACTTCTTCAGGTCTATCTTTAATACATCATTTATATATATATATATAAAATAACATTGGTCCCACAATATTGCTGCTCGAGGGAAGCCTGTTTTAATTTTTTTGGACTTACTGAAACTTTCATCAATTCTAGTTATCTGAAATCTTGAACGAAATAATTTTAAAGGACCTCTAACACCCATAACTTCTAACTGATCCAGAAGTTATGAGTGATTGACAGTATCAAAAACTTTCATGAGATCTAAAAGTGTACCTCGAAGATTTGTAACCGAAATCTAGGTCGTGAATTATTTTGCCAGTGACATCAAATATTGAATTTCCCTAGACAAATTATTCCCAAAACCATATTGATTTATGCAGAGGAGATTTTTTTTTTAAACGAAATTCACTAATCTATTTTTATACACTTTCCTGATCATTATGAAAAAACTGGAGAGCAAGGATATAGATATGTAGTTATTTAGACATTTCCTGTCATCTGTCTTATAAATCGGTACAACTACAGCCTTTTAAAGAGAATCTGGGAAGATTCCTTGCGTAGAAAATATAAACGAGGGGTTTAAGCAGATATTTAATTACATTATTTATTATGTTATTCGTAATTTTGTCAATATCCGGAGAAACATTACTTTTTAATGATCTAATAGCGTTAATAATTTCTTCTTCAAAAAATGAAAATTTAGTTTTGAGAAATTATCGTTTAAATATTAAACAGTTTTCTGACTGGCATCAACTACGTTCCAGGATCATATGATTATGATTATGATCATGTTTCATTCTATGCCTCATTTTTCATCTCAAATTACTTCTCTTCATCCCAGCTTCCTTTGTACTTTCCTGGGCAACTCCTTGTGCGCGGTAGATACACAGTTCTTGTCTATGAGTTGAATTTTTTATCTTAATTTGATTGAAATGCCATTTAAATGTATTTTAAAGTTGGCAAAATAATGCGTAATCTACAGAATTGTGTAAGTTTATGTACTCGTTCCGGAGGATTCAGATGATTTTTACCGCTAAAAACCAAAAAGTGATTTTTCATCATTTCAGGCTACCTTGTTCTCTTAAAAGACATAACTGTTCATTGCATTGTTTACTAATATGCTCACTATTGTTTACAAACATTTTGCATTTAAAATCAAACTAATTTACTTTGGGGTGCTCTGTTATCCTACTTTGAATTCCATATGGGCTTATGTATTTTCTTTAACTTGAAATGCAAAAGTTTACATAGATTTAAGAAATAGTTGGATAACCTCGAACTGTAGTTCCATCTTGCACGGAGATCTTAATTTCTTCGTTGCATGGCTGTGTAATATGTGGACGGAAGAACATATAATAGATTGTTCATTGATATTTGTTGCTGCACATCCCGGATTTTTTGGAATATGAACGTTTTAAAAGAGTAAAGAAAGAATTGCAACGGATGGGCTCTCTGCCAGTTGAAACATTTTCCATGTTGTGTGCAGGAAGATTGATAGCTGCGGTAATTTTGCAGACTGTATGTATTTTAGCATAATACCGGATATTGCTGTGTTATTAAACCAACCAATACGGGTCATGATTAAGCCAGGATTCCAGACCTCGCAATATAAAAGACCTTTTGCAACATTTATTGTTCTTCGTTTATTAGTCTGTCGAGGAAATTAATATTGAATTAAACCACGTTCAATTACACATTCTCATATGTATTGGGTACGCAATATAGATTCCCTCAAAACAACTTTATTTTCAGGAAAAAAACAGGAGCCCTTCTCTAATATTCACGTTTCAAAGGCGTAAGCCTATTCGAAATGAGCAAATAGACCCACAACTGAAATAACATTTCGTTCTTGATAGAATCAATATCGTTAGTATTTAATAACTTCTCACATCATATTCTGCACTGCTTTATGACAATGATTAAAATCAATAAATACCACGTACTATACAAGATACGGTCGCGGCGGCTCATAAAAATGCATATCTGCAATTCCAGTTTCACTTTAATCAGAAGTGTGTGACCAAATTTTCGAGAGTTGGTGAAAGATATGTGAAGTGACAAAATATGAAAGTCATGTTACGGGGTTCATTTAGGCTCTATATTAGAATGTTAATTCTTCGAACTTTCTAAAAACATTGTGTAATTTTCTTTTATATTTTGTTAAAGAATAAATTAACATAGCCATGCTCATGTAATAGTTTTACTTTTTTCATTTAATTTGCAATAGCTACATCAGTGCACCTCATTCTTACAAATGGAATAAATAATTGCCATCAAGACTAACAGTAAGATCAGTATTTGATTTTATAAAAAGCCTCCGGACAAAGTAAATATTTTAAAAAGAAATACCAAACGGACGAAGGAAATAAGAATTCTCTGTGTTTTGGAGGTGTTCGACTAAATTCTGAGCGAAGATGAGAAAATTAATCACATACTTTAAAGACCACGCAGACCCAGAATTTTCCGAGATGGACCAACAACTTTAGATGTATGAACATCAGGCATTAAATAGTTTCGAAATATGATTCAAGAATAGCCTACAACATGCAGCGAGAAGCTAAGAACTTTGAAATCTATAATGTTCCTGCATTCATTTACTGTATACTTCTTCACCAGAAAAACAAGAAGTTATATTTCTATGGTAGTAGGCACTATTTTCGTCAATCTCGGCCATTTTTGCCACAAACAAAATCTTATTTTTTCTGCGCTGATAGCATTTTTGTACTATTTAATGATATCAGTCGTATTTTTTTCTAAGCCTATAACCATAACTATACTAAAACCATAGCACTACGGTTCAACTCAACCAGACAGTAAGGAAGGGATCTGCAGTTCAATTTTACATTAGGTTTAATTTAACCTGAAGATAAACTAAGTATATAAATAAATAAAATCACATGTAACATAGAATAAATATTTAGGGCAAATTCCTACAACCTGTTACTATCCAGTCGTAAAAGTTCAGGGCCCACTTTTACGACGTAAGATATTGTCTAATAGTTTGTTAAAACAGCCTAAAGCAGATTTTAAACCGATTTTAAGATACTTAAGTGGCCTGCAATTTGTGTTAAAGTAACCGGACATTAAACTCATTTTGACATATACACTCTTACGATAAAACTTGGCTTTTTTAAGTTTTTTCAAACTATCAGGCTAGGCTTTGAACCTATTTCTATCCATTAGTTTTAATTGTTATATTTACATTTTCACTTCTGGGAGCATTGTTGTAAGTAGGATAGCAGTTACCAGACCGTACGAGCGCCCTGGGATCTGGAATGCGGTTCTTCCTATGGATTTAAAGTGATAACTTAGAACTTAGAAGTGACATCTCTTTGTCGTCTCTGGAGATCAGGAACTACAAGTCTCCCCCTTGCAAGGTGAAGAAGTAAAGTGACAGAAATGTTTCTTCCCGTCTTCACTAAGAACAGTTGATCAGCATTCCTGAAGGACTTACTATTATTTACATCTATTTACTTGTCTTCTTGCCTTCTCTCACCTCGAAGTTTGAAGACACTGTTAGGAATAAATATAACTTATTTGTAAGATAAATGCCTTTCTTGTATTGTGCACTGGATAGAAGCTATGCCGAATCTTAATTTGTTAATGACGCTTTTGCTTTCTCAGACACGTTTCGTATGTAAGTGAGAGAAATGAGGTTACAGTAGTATGGTAATGAATAAAAGCTTTTGTAGGGTATACGCTATAAAAGATTACAGCAGGAACGACATACGACATACCACAAACAATAAAGCACACTAAGCCTTTAATACTTTCTGAATCTAGGATATATTACTCATCAATCTCTCACGCAAATGCATAAAAATTTATGATATAGTCATTTAATGTAATTGGGAAAATGCAGCGCAAAGAAATAAATTCCAAAATCTTTAAAGAGACCATTAAATAAATTAGTCATATTTATATCTGTTCCAGAGTAAGCGATAGATACCGTCGGTATAGCATATAGGCCTTATTAACTGTTGAATCTCGAGAGACGATTCATTAAAATTATTAAATAAATTACATTTAACTAAGCTTACTTCTACCCTATCCAGTTGACGTAATTGTGCTGGCTGCTGTATGTTTACGTTTTCTTGTGAAACGACTATGATTTTACAGTTCCGGTATTTCATTTGAAGGCCCACAAGAGTCGAGCGCGCGTGTAAGGGAAGTTGTTTGGTACAGTCCTCTACTCATTCCTCCTCAGATAAGTAGGCCTACGCTATATTTACTATACATTATATTACATTATACTAGGGCTGAAAATCGATTTAAATTTCTAATCGAGTTAACGCTTGACTTTAATCGATTAATCGACCGGTTAATCGACTGATTAATCGACAAACAGGTCGGTATTTTAAACGAAACCAAAGTGTACATTTAATATTGTTTTACACGTTTGATAACTACTACACTACAGATAATCAGAAGAAATTCTGAATTAATGAATACCTTTATTGGTTAACTAGTGAAAAAATATATAGCCTACAAAACTTACATTTCCGGTTACTTTTCAGCCAAGACTTGAGAGACACACGAGCTTGTTGACATTTGAATGTTCAAGAGACGATGATGTGCCAAGGCCGGAAAAGCAAGAGAAAGGAGTTTGGTCATTTGACCCATTTCTCGAAAAAGTTTTTCAGAATTCGACTAAACCGATTACTCGGAAAATGTAATTGATCGACGATTAAATGTTTTACAATTGACAGATTTTTCATCTAAAATACTATAATATTATTATCACAATTAAATGTAAAACTACTTATTTAATCAGCTATTGAGAATAATATAACACTGAGCACTTAAAAGCTTTTTGACCTTATATTCACCTTCAAATTTTGGCACATTATAAAATTGATGTATTAGTCATTTATGTAACCTACGTTTAAAAGTTATAATGCTCAAATTACTTGAAAACGGATTTCATCTTACAATTTTATTCCAATTAATGTTTCGTAGTATTTAGAGTATAAGTTTTCTTTAGTCTGTGAGAAGGCATACGGCCCGGACTCCTCGCGGTGATGGCTATGAATTAAATTTCTTATACTACAGACATGTAAATTTTCTCCTACTAAATCATTAGACCCGTTGGATGGGTTAGGACAGCGTTTCTCAACCTATGGTCCGCGGACCACGATGGTGCAGATGGTCCTCAGACATAATTAAAAGATATCATAAAGCAAGTGGAAAGTAAAGAAATAAATTTTTTCACATATTCTGTTATAATGATCTATAATTAATACCCCAAATATTAAGAATATAGGCATTCTTTTAAAAGTGGGATGTATAATTAGGGGTCCGTTAAATGTTTTAGACATTTTAGAGGTCGTCGGGTTCAAAAAGGTTGAGAAACGCTGGGTTAGGATAATAATAATTTTACCGTGTCACATCACTGAGCTCTGCACGTAAATAAACTCACTAGCAAATAATGACACAACATTGAGGTTCCGAACATGAATGATCGACGCTATCACAATGCCACTAACTTAGCAACATCGCCACTAGAGTACGTTGCATGCAATCTATACCATCATCGCTAGAGATTGTTTGCAGTCAATAAGCCTACCACGACTCTACAGGACTGCATAAAGCACAACAAATAACTTAATTTTCACCGAAACAACTATGCTCTAAGGGTGATATCTAAGGTACTCTCCAGGACATGGGAAAATTTCAGACCTCTAGGTCAAAGTATTTCGGAGGAGTAATCGAGCACACAAACGTACACCATCCCAAGGCTTAAGCCTATAGCAAGTGCAGTACAGTTGGTGCCATTTTAAGAAAACCTCGACCAAACCATCGTCTATCTACAAAAGAATATAACAGCATTGTTACCTATTCCGAAAACCTGCACCGACTTCGACACCGACAATGAACAGATGTTCTTGTAGTCGCGTGAGTTTCCCCAGTGTTGTCGCTGTCATTCACTACTTCTTAAGTAAAGTAAGTGCTGTGATACGTATTTGGCAACATTGTATTGGGACTGCAAACATGTGTACTGTAAATACGCCTAATTACCTTTCTATTCACTGATTCCCAGGTCGAAGAGGATTAAGGTATCAGCAGGTAGGGGAAGTTCTTGGATAAAAGTCTTTAAAGAGTGGCACTAACGTGTTATTTATTGACTGAGAGTAGGAATTCCTGCATCGACTAACAGTATATTTTCTTAGAACTAGTCCGTATTATATTTCTATTTTGTCAGCTTTATTTTGATGTATTTACCCTCGCGTGGTATTTGGGATATCTTTTGACCCCAATCCTCTTTAATAGAAAATAAATAATATTTAAAGTTGAAATATCCTCCAGATATGCTTTCTGCAGGCATTTTACTCTCATTTGGGTAACATATTCATAGTTAGGCCTATAGACTAATATGACCCTAATATACTAGTTAAGTTGGCATGTGTTTATTGCAAAAACAAACACGAACACTGGCAGAAGCGAATGGCAATATTGACTCGTGAACACCGACATTCATACGTGCATTCTTGCAACAAATTCAGACAACAGTTAGTCATAGGCGTAACCAGGCCGACCATATGGGGGGGGGGGGGTTATAACATCCGGGGGGTGTGGGGGGTATGGAATCCCCCCAGGGAGGGGGGTTCGGGGGTGCTCCCCCGGAAAATGTTAAAAATTAAGATGCACAATAACGAGTTTTAAGCTTCCCACGCTTTATACTCGTATTAAGTAATTTATAAGCAGACTTTGTACAATTTTCCTTTTTTTTAATCAATGGGGGGAGGGGGTTCAAACCCCCAAACCCCCCCTCGTTACGCCTTTGCAGTTAGTAGTATTATTGTTGAGTAGTAAAACGTGACTTATTTTATGCATTTGTATTGAAATTGTTTTGGGGACTAAAACTAAAACAAAATATTTATAGAAAGTAGAGACAATTTTTATGTAACTTAATTACATATTGAAACAATAGTGTTGTATTTCACAAAATGCATTATTATAACATAGCCATTATTATTTTAATAATATATTTTGCATTACATTAACATTGATCGTCATTTATCATCACACAGATGACAGAATCACTGCGGGGTCAAAACAGCCACATAACATGTTTCTTGTAGAGCTAATATGATAGGCGTCGTTCACACTGAGGCGATATACGACAAACGATATATCGCAAGGGATATGTTACGGCGATATATTGCTAGGAAGGTTCAGACAGCGAGCGCTAAATCGGCGCGGCCTGGGCGTTAAAAATGTGGTGGGAACCAGAGACCGGCATTTCCTGCAAGAATCACGATCGTACCCGGGTCCAACAACAGCCCGAGTCACGGATTTGGTAGCGAAGGTATAAGGTTTGTTCGCAAAGCAAATCCGTGACTGCTTGAGAATTGGTTGTACTGCGCATGTCCAGTCTGTAACTTACCCGTGATTTGCACTTTGCGAACGGTTAGAAGAATTTGGAATCGATAGTTTCTGCGTTTAATCGATATGATATACAAATAAAATATATATTTCCCTTTAACATGTTATACATACAATATACATCGGCAATATAAACTATATTTTGGGAAACTTTTAATTATCTTCCATTATTCATACATATAAGTAGCCTATGCTTATAAATCTGGAGCAAGGATTTGGGGGGAGGAGTCAGGCGCGTGAAAATAGGTTACTGCGCATGTCTCTGATAACAATTCATGGTAGAGCCTGCAAATTTTTCTTATAGTACAGAAACTGTCCGTGAGAGCTTTGCGAACAGAAGATTGAAATCAGAATCACGGATTCTCGCTTTGCGAACGCGTGTGGAGAAAGAGCGCATGCGCGAACGATTTGTTCCTGGTTTCTGACTGCTTTGCGAACAAACCTATTATAATGGGAAGGGAAGCCTGAGTACACTGTGCTGCTTGTACGCAGGCGCGGTCCTGACGAGACTCGGGACTCGATAGGACCGTGATGACATCACTCGTGACTCGTGAAACTCTGTCGATCGTAGGGACTAGGGTTTTATTTACCAACAGTGAATAACCACTCGGCGGAAAAGCATTGGATGCTCTTGTCTGTTACGTCTCAATTTTCTCTTTTCTCATGCATCGTCTCGATAATAATGGTACTGAATTTCTTAATACAATAATTACTATTTTAAAAAACCGATCATGTTTACTTACACTGAAGTTTGCAAATAATCTACTATACCCCCTAAACACGAGCTTTGCTCACATAGGGGCATGTTGGATTTATTTGTTTGTAAAAAAGGTAAAGGTAAAGTGATCCCTATACAGGCCATGGAGGCCCAAAGGGTTCCAGGAGGTTGAGGCTCCCAGATTTTGGACATTCGGCACGTGAAGGTGGTAAGGTTGTCAGCCTTACGCACCGGCCGCCTTTACCCCCAGGATTGCTCCTGGTACTCATTTCTGTTAGAGGCTGAGTCGACCCCAGGGCCATAGTGTCACCAGAAGGATTAGGCCAATTGAAAAACTCCAACGACCTCATCGGGAATCAAACCCGCGACCTTCCGGTTTGTAGCGCAGCGCCTCAACCACTACGCTACGGCGTACCCCATTTATTTGTTTGTACTTGTACTAAATGTGAGATAATATAGGTAATGAAAATAAATAAATAAAAAAGAAGGCAAGATAAGAAATCTAAATGGCTTACATCTACATGTTGAAGCGTCTTTGCCAACGTCATATGTAGCTTAACGCCAGTGTGTAAGACTGCGGAACGATGGATTGTGGGTTAGTTCCCCGGTGCCTTTTTTTATTATTTATTTATTTATTTTAGGGGGGGCTTTCATAATATTTTATTTCTCTTCCTCTTTTCCTTGCCTTAACTTCTCCCGTTGTAGGGTCGTTCATAATATTTTGAAAAAGTAAATATAGCCTAGTTTGTGATTTATTTTTTTTATTTTCTGTTACTGCCTAGCCTACGAATCAATGTCCAATCTAGTATAAGAAAATGTGGGATTCCAACCAAAAGCAAGTGTCTATCGCCACAATTTTATCGTTTAAGTTTTATCACTTTCAGTTATCTCACCTATCGTTTACGATCATTATCAGTAACTAACCTATTAACGCTTAGTCAATTTAAAGTTTGCCTTTAGCGGCGAAACCTATTAAAATCACATTCATCCGACGTTGAATTTAGTTATAAAAAAGATTGATTCTGCAACTTTCAGTTTTATGTTTAAAACATGACCGACCAATCTTCATTTTACAAGCCCATCAAAAATCTTAGAAAAATGCATGAAAGAAAGATTAAATAATTATCTAGAAAATAAAATTCTATATAAATACCAATATGATATCGGGAAAAATTATCAGCCTTACATGCTGAAGTAGGTATTGGCCTAATAGCCAGAAATCTAATAGCCTAAAAATCTGCATTAGAAAAGGTATACAGCATGTAAGATATCTACAGCTTGTTTATCAGTGTTATTGGACCATACTTTTTTGAGGACGATGAAGGAAACACTGTAACTGTGACGTCTCCTCGATATGTGACGATGCTGAATACCTTTTTGAACCCAGAACTGCGTAGACGTCGGCTTCATAGACACCTTGTATGGTTCCAACAAGATGGTGCCACATCACACACAGCAAATGCATCTATGGCAGTTGTTAACCGAATGTTCCCAGGAAGAGTAATGTCTCGTAATGGCAATGTTACATGGCCTGCACGCTCACCTGATTTATCTGCGTGTGATTTCTTCTTGTGGGGGTATCTGAAGCAAGAAGTCTATGCAGGGATTGAGGGACTCCATCACTACCGCAATAGAACAAACTCCGCTGGATATGGTGAGGAAAGCTATGAACAGTGTAAGGCGACGTGGAGAGGTTTGTGTGATGAACAATCGTGCTCACCTGAAAGAGATTATCTTCAAAACTTGACTTGCAAAGGTAATGGTAGACTGTGTACTTTACAGTAATGTATGTGTTTACTAAATAAATGCAAGTTTTTATTTAAATTTTGCGAATAAACATCGTCTAATTATTTCTGCCGCACCCTGTATAGCCTATATTGTCATTCCAAAAGGAGGCTACGCGTATTACGGGATTGGAGTCTGGAAAAATTCTCACACTGACTTGAATCATCCAAGGTTGGGTCTAAAGGCAAACATGTTAACTACTCGATCATGGAAAGCGGTACTGGAATAAGTTTTAGAAAGAATCTGAATGAAGGATATCGTGCATTATTCTGGAGCTGTGACACATGTAAATGAGGTCTTGAATCCCTGTTCTGAATATATAACTGCAATGTAGAATGGAGTAATATATTCCTTGATAGCCTCTTACATTTTAAAGGCAGAGTGGTTGGTATTTACTTAATGTATGTTCAGGTGGAGGATGGCTGCTTTGACGTCGAGATCATTTGTCTCCATCCGTCTGCAGGAAACGTGGAGCCTTTTCTAGTCAGAGGCGGATTCTGAGATGGTGAAGTAGGCTAGATGACCGAGCTGTCACGCTGAATTTAGATAATTAATGCAAATGTTCATTACCTCTACATAACATATTAAAATCCCTTCTTTAAAAAGTAATAAATAAGAATATGAATGAGTTATCGAATATAAAAATCCAAGCCATTCTGTCGAATCTCATAATCCAAGCCATTCAGAAGTTTTCCCTTTCTAAGTGCTTTCGAAAAACGTATAAAAAGACCTACCAGTGTCATTAATTCTCGCTGTTTTACCTCTCCCTTTGTAGGGAGGACTACGCGGCCCTCGCCACCAGGGGCTAACAGGGCCTACCAGGATGAATGATCATCCTTATGCCAGGGCCACCTCCGAGGCAATACAAACACATAGGACGACTTACACTCATTCCGAAGAAGGAGCGGATGGATTGAAGTTGATAATGACGGCCAGATGATATCCGTCGACGCGGGCCTAAAGTTTCCCTACATTCGTCTCACAGATGAGGATTAATCCCGAAAAAAAGAACTCAGAAAATTGTCCCGACCGAGAATCGAACCCGGGCCAGCTGTGTAACGAGAGCCACAGAGGTTGACAGCCTGTCATTAAAAATAAAATGTGTCACATATTTTGATACCTAACGTACCGTTAGTTAAATCGATACCTTATTATTTCCTTTTAATGCGAATCTGAAGCACAGTCCTGATTCCTGTCGAAGGTTTTGGTTGAAGAGAAGTAATAAAAGTTTCTCTTAACATAGCATAACAAGCCCAACAGATCCCTTAAAGGTAAGGCTCTCCTACCATTCAGAGCAGGGTTAGCTCTTAATCTAGTCACAGGATGAGCTAGTTCCTGTGACTTTGTTACGTATCTATTTTACATCAATAGTCTACCTTTCCCACAATCTATCTTACTCTCTTCGGCACTTATCAGAGTTTTATATCTACACACTTAAAACTATCGATTAAATTAGTCAGAAATCACTTGTTTCCCCTTCACCCTATCTCATGCACTTCTTGTCCACAATGTTTAGAAGTCTTGTGACCATCTGTGTCGCGAACGTCCTCTGCTTCTTTTTCCTATCCTCGGGGGCAATATTATTGTGGCGTGGGCCCAACTGCCCCTGTTCGTTCTAACTAGAGGTGTACAAATCTCGATTTTAGCTTGCCCATACCCGCTTGAACGCCAGGCAAGCAAGTTGCCAGCGTCGCAGCTAGCAAGCAGGCAGGTTTCTTTAGGCTCGCATGGGTCAGATTAAACCCAGCATACGCAAGCCAGAATAAGCTTGCGACATTCCTATCAGCTAAACAACTGTAGTTGCTAAGTGTAGGTAATACTTTCTTGCTTTTCTAGATGCTGGTAGAAGAAATTCATCATGCAGATAAATAAAAGGTGGATAAAGTATTAAAAATCGTTTTAGCGTCTTAACACATTTATTATTTTTATTATTAGGTAGATTTCGAAGAAAAATCGACCTATTGCAATCGATACCATGTCTTGGCTTTCGAAAAATTCTTTCATATCTTTACGTTTCATGCCTCCCTAAGTACGAAACCACCGCCTGTTAAAAAAATTGTGATATATATATCGGGGGAGGGGGTTGAAATTTTAAAACTTTTATATCTTGCCCCTATGAAGTAGCCTATAGAGGGAAACTTTGTTTGAATAAATTAGAGTACTCCTTATGGAGTTCACAGTGGGGGTGGGGGGATGGAAATTCGAAATTTTTGAAACTACGTCTTGTGGGGTATCGTTGAAATGCTCTTGATGAGTACTCTACAAATCAATAACTAGTTTCTTGATAGTTCTCATATAAGGCGAGGTTTGAATGTTAGAAAAGTTCTCTTTCCTCTTTTTTGCAGTTATTATTGATGGTTTGTCATGCCAAGGCTAAAGAAGAAGAGTGCTACGCAGCTAGAGTAAATTAAATCAAAAGCACTTCGAAATGTACCTCAGCCTGTAGGCTTGCCTAAAGGGATTTATGTTATTGTTATTATTGATTTTATGATGTTTTCTCGAAAATGTTTGAAAAATTTTCCCATGCCGGACTAGTACCTTTGTTCATTGATAGTTCAAACTCTCCACATTTTAGTTTCTCCTCGGCTTCCTTCACGGTAAAATTCTCCATTCTCCTTTTGCTTGCACTCTTAACACATCTGAAGTTCCTCAACTATGTAACAGCACGACTTACCAGTGCACTGATATACCCAGTTTCATATTCTTTCCGCCAGGCCTTGCAGTTTCCTTAGGCCCTGTGAAACCCACCAAGTTATGAAGAGCTTGTGACTCATAGCGACAGTGTTTCTTATCATCGTTGTAATCTGGCTTGCTCTCTTCTGAAGCAAGTTAAAAGCTGTGGCTGGTTGCAGAATTTCAAAGTGGCAAGCAAGCTAAAATCAGAATATGTACACCTCTAGTTCTAACTACGTGTCCTCCTAAACGCCACTTAAGCAGCCTCGCTCTGGTTGCTGCATCTTCCATTTCACTCTTTCTTCTCAGTTCTTCGTTCCAAATTCTGTCTTTTAAACTGATGTCCTGGAGGCTTATTCTCTCTCCGATTTTCGTAGACACACTTCACTCTTATTCCTTTGGCCATCCGTGAATGTCCAGGTCTGCCTCCAGTACTCGTAATGAAATAGCGAATTCATTTTCCCCCAAAATACGATAGATTATTGTTATTACCAGGGCCCGGATTCTGATGACATAAAATTGTTTGAAAAATCACCTATAAAATGACCCTAGATTTTAAAGAAAATGACTTAATAATTATCAAAAATGACCTAAAAACTGATATTTTATTTATAAAAAATTATTATTGTACACACAGAGTTATAGACTAGTTAGAACATAATTGTAAAAACTGTATATAACTGTAATGTTATGAATGTTCTTTTCTCACGGAAATTTATAACGGCACTGAGGCACTGGCAAGTCAAAATTCGGCATTCGGCATTTGTGGTCTGCCGGATTATATTGTTCTTTATTGAGGGTAAACAGTAGTTTGCACTCTCAAATCCAAGCAGGTGACAGACTCTGGTGCCAAATCAATCTAATAACAATAGTAATATAATACAACAATTTGGCGTTCTTTGAGTCTCATTTCCGACTGAGACATGACCAGTGGCGTAGGAAGGGGGGTGCGGGCCGCCCCGGGTGCCATCACCCGGGGGGTGACAAAATAAAATGTATTTGTAAGTCAAAAATCGCTCAAGGGAATTTAAAGAAAATAATAATATTATTTAAAACAATTAAATAAGCTTAATAACTTTCTACAAGTCAACATGCGTATTGAAGCTTCTTTTAGTTTTAAATGCAGTCAACAAAGGTAATAAAACGCGGCTGGACTGCCGCTGGGTTGATACGAACAATAATATTATGGTTAGGGGAGGGGTGTTTATTTTTGTCGATCCTTGACTCTGCAGTTTTATTAATTTAAATGAGACTTCAACAATCGGTGATATTTTATATCACTTAAGCTGCAACCAATTCTACCCGCTGCGGCAGTCATGACTTTGACGAAAATAAACTTGGAATGTGAGTTGACTCCGAAGTCTCCTTCAATCTAGATTTTGAAATGGGATGTGTGCATATTTAAGAATAGATTATTAATAATACAGTTCCGTAAAATAGTTACATTACTTGTTTATGAAATTTATTAGGATCAACCTATAAAAAATGGTGTATAATTCACATAACTTCCTCTGCCCAAATAAAAGTTAGCCTCCCCTTAAAAATAAGAGAAAGTTGTCACCAATCTTCGTGTCACATCTCCGAAAGGTACCTAACCCAAATACAAACTTTTGTTTTCGTACGATTTTCCGTTGCAAGAGGCTGTATTTCAAAGAGCGCGTATTCAGAGTGGGTGGCTTATAACTACCCTTCAGAGAATGATTTCGAAAAAGTGTTTCAAATAAAAGTTTTAGCTCTTAGTATAAGCAACCCACGTGCAAAATTTAAAGAAAATCGTTAGAGCTGTTTTCGAGAAAACTTTCTAATATGTAAAAATAAGGAAAACTTGTCTCCAATCGGTTCACATCTTGAAAGTTATCTGAATAAAATACAAAATGTTGTACTTTTATCAAAATTCGAGATTTCGCTTGGAAAACAAAATATAAAAAATCACTCAAAAAATAAAAATTTGCACAATTTCGGGAGTGTATTGTGGCCTAGATGTTCGCTTTATTAACGGTAACACCCACAATCTGTCGCTCACGAAAACAATGTATATCTGTCTGTCTACAACGTACTTTATATTCATAATAATAATAATAATAATAATAATAGACCTAATAATAATAATAAGAATAATAATAATAATGTACTTTATATTAATAATAATAATAATAGGCCTAATAATAATAATAATAATAATAGCATTTATTGCCGTTTAACAGTACAATGTACACCATAATGTGCTTGATATGTATGTCTTTCCTTAATCGTAACAAAATTGGCTGAATTAGGTTAACTATGCCTTATATGCACCATTGTACATGGTGACAACATGGTAACTCAACTGGCTTTATGGATGGATCATTCATAGTATACCATGATTTTGGAGCTTAGTTTTGTTTTTATATAACAAAGTAATTATTACTAATTTTGCCTAATCCGTTGAGCTTACGAGTTACATCAAAAAAATTCGTTGCAGTTGCATCTAACGGTAAACTCTTAAACTCTCGTGGGATTACCTTTGACTATCCAAAAAATAACACTTGGAACTGTTCCATCTTTTACTAATTTAAATGGGAGGGGGGTGACAAGAAATTTTCCGCACCGGGTACCACCTAAGCTTGCTACGCCACTGGACATGACAACACTTAATGCCAATTTTTCCTTCTTGCATTAAAAGAACAACACATCAAAGACAGCACCACTAGCGACGGAAAAAAAGTTAATAGACTCAATGTAAATACATGAACATGACTAAATAAGGAAGCAAATGACATGAAAATGACAAAATAATGACCTAAAATTGAAATAAATGCCCTAAAAATATAAAATGACAAAAAATGACAAAATAAAAATGCATTTCTATAATCTAGAGGCCATGATTAGGATTTATCTACAAGTTGGCAATGTCTATGCAGCAGCATTAAAAAGATGACATGTCATTGCAATCCGGGCCCTGGTTATTACTGATTATTGTTACACGTCCCTTACAACGGGAGAGGTTAAATTAGCCAAAGAGAGAAACAAAGTATGAAAGAAAAATATTACTATTATCAATATCAACATCATCATCATCATCATCATCTTCATAATCAAGATCATCCACCAAAATAGTGAATTGAGAAGTTGGATTGCAGCTTCCTTCTCGACGCAGTTAGCCCGTATGCATTGACCTGTTACTCAGACCACAAATTTTGATATGGCACAGCTGACATAAAACAAACAAATAAACAAACGAGCGTATTACTCAGGATGAACCTCTACGTAAGAACCAACAACCCGCCCATTACGTGCTTCTGTTTGTTTGTATAACGTCGCACGCTTCTCTGATCTCCGCTTCCTACAATAATAAACAAAGAGTGGAAGTTATCTAACAAAGTGTCTAATGTCGCTAATTGAAGATTGTGATGGAATAAAGAGGGAAAACGCGCCTTTGAGGATAAATGTGGCTGCTCATACAGATATTATTCCTTGTTGGAAATGCTTAGAAAGAACTATATTTTCCAATGGACTCTAATAGACCGGAGTGGAAAATGATTACTCAATTTCGTGCTGACCCAGCTACTAAATGGACATTTTTTTTAGAGAATATTTACATACTAATATACTGGACCCCTGCGAAAAGGAGACTCAAAATGTCACACCTATACTTTCTTATTGTCCCCATTTTTCGTGAGAGGGATGAACTTGAATTACTATTGGTACATTTTCTAAACCACTCGCAAATTTTTGATAAATTGTAAATCATATAAATATTTTATTTTTTATTTAAATACAATATTTCCAAACATAAAAGCAAGGCCAATTTCTCTTTAGATAAGAAATCTGAATTCTTATCACTATTCCTTGGCATGTCATGTACTGTGCATGCTTGCTAACTTACTCCATGGCAACAGATAATTACTAAGCAAGCTAAAGGATTATTATCTACTTTACGGAACCCAAAGGTTCAAACTTATTTTGTGCTAACTCCATCCAACCAACCATTGTAAATCCTACCTCTATTAAATCTATCCTAATATTGTCCTCCCACCTACGCCTAGGTCTTCCAAGTAGTCTTTTCAATTTGGTCTCCCAGTCAATATTTTTGAGATAGGCTATGACTTTCGTCCTCCACGTTCAGGATATTTCATCCTCCGTGATTTAATTACCCTTACTATATCCAGTGACGAGTACAGGTTATGATGTTCGCCGTTATGCAGTTTTCTCCAGTCCTCATTTTCATCTCTCTTAGGTCCAAATAATATCCTAAGCACCCTGTTTCTAGTACTCTCAGATTATGTTTTTCCCGAAGGGTAAGCCACCATGCCTCATAGCCATATAATAGGCTATACAACCGGCAGGATAATTGTCTTATAAATCTTTATTTTTATATGTATGGACAGAAGACGAGAAGATAAGAGTTTCTGAACTGCACAAAAGCTTTCATTTCCTGATTTGAGCCTACACTTAACTTCTGCCTTAATATAATTTGTGTCTGTAATTACTGCTCCCAGATATTTGAATTTTTCCACTTGCTCGAACGATTTACCGGCTATTCTAATATTTAGTAGCGCACTATTTTGATGTTTCATGACCATATACTTAGTTTCTTCTGTGCATGCTTAGTATTTATAAACGAATTATATGATTATAAATAACTATATATAACCTGCTGTTAAGTTGGCATCACGAGCTTTTATGGAAACTGCAATATGCACCGATCAGTAATATGCACTGATGAGTTTTAGACAAATCACCCATTGATAAAAGCGTCAATGACCTCTGCCTGTCTGCCTGCATTGTACTGCAACATAACTGCTGTTGTTAGCACTCTCTTCGGCCTGTAGCTGCTGGGGAGGAAGTTCCCTGGCGCACTGTATTTAGAAATATATCGTAGCCTATGTTCGTAAATAACTATAATTATAGCACACTTTAGGAATTCAGGGTAAATTGAGGTTAATATTTCTATAATATAAATAATAATGAATTCTTAGTAGGCTAACTTGCGCCCGGATTTAGATTTTGAAACTTTCTACCTGAAGATAATAATAATAATAATTATTATTATTATTTATCTGTCATTAAACTTATACAAAGTAATAGACATCATCAGTGTAAAAATTCTAAAACTATTAAAACACCAGATCATCCAGATTTGTCTCATCGAACTCCTGTATAGTGTAAAATGCCTTGCTTTTTAGCCATTGCTTAATTACTATTTTAAATCTTTTAGAATTAACATTTCTAGCATTTAGTGGGAGTTTATTAAAAAGTTTAATTCCAACATGCTTAAAACTATTCTGACTTTTATTCAATCTTGTAAAATTAGGGACTAAATTATTTTTATTTCTTGTTTCGTATTTATGTTTATCTGAACTAATATTAAAATCATCATAATTATCTTTGACAAACTGTAGCACAAGTAATATGTAAAGACTAGTCAAGGACATAATGTTCATTTCAATAAAATGGGGTTTGCAAGATTCAGTATTTTTGATGCCCTTTATTACTCTTATGGTCTTTTTTTTGCCAGAGAAAAACTTTTCTGGCACCAGCAGAATTTCCCCATAGCAGTATACCATATTGTAAGTGAGTATGAAAGAAGGTATAGTATGCCTTAATGACCAGGTCAATATTGGTATATAATTTTAATTTCCTTATTAAATAGGTAACCCTCGATAATTTTACACAGACAGCTTCTGTATGAGTGTCCCAATTTAACCTTTTATCCAAATTAATTCCCAACAGGTTTACATACTTGTCATTATTGCCAAAATTATTATTCAAACTAAAAACAATTTCCTCAGTTTTATCTTTGTTAATAGTTAATTTGTTAACTTCAAACCATAGTTCAGATCTTGCTAAAACATCCTTTTTCAACTGCTCAATCATGCCAGAGTTACTATTTGTTGTTAAAATAGTCGTGTCGTTCGCATATAAAATACATTTATAAGGCACAAAGCTAGGAAAGTCATTAACATAAATTATAAATAAAAATGGACCCAAAACTGATCCTTGTGGTACACCACTAAGCACTTCTTCAAGTTTGGACATTTCTGATTTGAATTTAACACATTGCAGCGTATTGGTGAGGTAAGATTTCATAAGCCAAAGTTCCTTATCACAAATACCATAATGCTTAAGTTTTTCAATAAGTATTTCATGCGACACGGTGTCAAAGGCTTTGGTCAAGTCTAATAATAATGCACCAGTATAGATTCTATTTTCGTAACCATCAATTATGCAGGAAACTATTTCTTGAACAGCCTTGACTGTACTTTGTCCTTTTCTGAATCCATACTGTGATTCTGTTAGCAAATTATTATGCTCAAAGTAAGCTTCCATTGTTGCATAATAATATTTTCTATTATTTTTTATATAACAGGCACCAATGAGATGGGTCTGTAATTACATAGATTAGAGTTATCGCCCTTTTTATAAATAGGTACAGTTACTGTAACTTTAAGACAATTAGGATAGGTACCCTCTTGTAACATCAAATTAATTAAATAAAGCAGAGGATTAATTCTTTTCTTTCTCTTTCTTTTTCGTAGTTTTACCTCTCCCTTTTAGGATTTAAGCGACCCAAGCCGCCCGGGCCTTACAGGGCCGCGACCTGTCGGGAGAGGGATTACCTTTGGATCACATACATACTTTTTTGACCAGACAAGGACATGGAGGGCCTCCCCGGATGAGTGATCAGCCCAATGCCGGGGCCACCTCCGAGACAACACGAACACATAGGACGATACACACCAGTCACACACACACTCACTCAGAAAAAGGCGAGGATGAGGATGAAGATGAGAATGACGGCCAGATGATATCCGGGGACCACAAGGGCCTAAAGTTACCTGACATTTGTCTCATAGGTGAGGGAAAACCCCGGAAAAAACCTCACCTAGGTAACTTGTCCCGACCAGGAATCGAACCCGGGCCCGCTGCGTGAGAGGATTGGACGCATCCCCTGAGCCACAGCGGTGGACTAGAGGATTGATTATTAAATCAATAATTCGTTTTAATAGATAGTTGGAGAGTCCATAGTAATCTTCTGATTTAGAATTCGTTAATTTATTTATTACGTTCATAATGTCTTCAGCAGTAACCAAGTTTATACTTTAACACTGTATTTTCAAGGTTAGGTTTACTACTTAGAGTCAACAGCTCCTTTACCATATTTATATCAACGACATCATTATCTTGCCTTATTAGCTTAGTTACATTAATAAAATAATGGTTAAATTCTTCAGCTGTAATGGACGTGTCCTCCAATGATATTTTATTTGATTCTAGTTTAGTTTCTGAATTAATTACTTTCCATACTGGTTTACATGAATTATTATTAGACTTTAAAATATAGTCATAATTTGCTTTTCTTTTGGCAGCCAGAATTTGTGATCTATACAAATGTTTTAATTTAGCATAACCCTCTTTATACTCGACCTGAGTTTTTGACAGGTCATGATACAGTACAAGTAATTTCCGCAACTGTGCTAATTCAGGAGTGTACCATTTTGTAGTAGGCCTATAAATTTTACTTGTTTTAGTAGTTTTAATTATCGTTGGACAACTGTAATTGACATATTCTGTTAAAATATCTATAAAACATTTAAATAAACGTTCTGCTGAAACAGAATGGTCATAAACCCAAAGGTTCCAATCTAAATTAGCTAAATTATTTCTCAAATCACGTATGTTATTTTCATTCATCTTTCTGGTAACTGTAGTCATTGGATTAACAGAAATTTTAGATCTTAGTATTAATTTTAACTGTAGACCTTTATGGTCTGATAAATGAGGTTCTAAGACATCTAGACTTAAAATATTATCCAGGCATGCATCTAACCTGGTAGGATTTTCATTAAGACAATAAAAATTGTAAGATCTTAATATATTAAGAAATGCCATTGTTTTAAAATCGGTACACCTTGGGTCAATATTAAAATCGCCAAATATAAAGATAGTTGAGAATTGAAGCATTGATACAAAATTCATAAAAGTCTCCATCTTATTCGTAAGCATTTCAAAATCCGAACCGGGCACTCTGCATAAACATATAACAATTACTTGAATTGTAAGAAACTTAATCGCTGCGAGTTCAATGTTCTTTTCATCACAAAATCTTCTTACATCTAGTATTTTGTACTGTAGTCCTAAATCTTGCTTAGCATAAATTGCTGCACCACCATAACCCTTAGTTCTACAATAACTGCTTGCTAGATCATATCCTTCTGGAACATAAAATTGCTTTTCAGCATCACAGAGCCAATGTTCATTTACACAGAATATATCACAATTAATGTTTTCAAGATAATGTGATAATTCATAGAGTTTGTTCCTAATTGACTGAATGTTTATAAAGAAAAATGTCAATAAACATTCAGTAGTGTACAAAAGTTAATGATTTCCGTCTAAAAGATGTTTTAATGTCCAGTCCTTATGAATTTACATCAAAAGAAGAACACGTGCGATAAAATGAAAGAGAGAAAAACGATAGTAGTATTACTACAGACACCTGCATGTGGTTGAAATTCCACATATTCTTATTGATCAGTTGATCACTAATTCGTGAGATAAATAACTTAGACATGATCTGTTGGTTCGGCTGAATCATAACGCGCTACACCCGAAAAAAGGACAGTAGACATCCTTTTGGAGGAGTTTCTCTCCAGGATATAAGTAAGTGCACCCGTTTTATGCTCTTTAAGTACATTACTTTATTACATTCCTTTTCTAAGGTCATACACGTGGAAGACCATAGAAGACCTATGAAGAACTTATTCGCTTAGTCTCTCAGCCTATTTTCTTGATTTCAAGCACCATTTAAGATATTAAAACGAGACACATGATTCAGGTGCGATACAAGGTTCCTGGTTCCTATCTAGGATTAGATAGTAAATGCTCCTTTTCGACATGTACGGAAAATGTGAGATTAATGTTTTTATCTATCTGGAATAAAATTCCCGACATTAATTTAAACGGGAGAAAAATTCTTCAAGATGAAAAGAATCTTCTTTTCGTGTTATGCTTTCTGATGGAAATGGAAACTATCTGGCGATTCTCTGACCTCGCGAATCTTCGCTTTTTCCATCTGTTGCCTCCTTCTTCTCATGCAGTTTATATTCATATCCTCTGTTCCGGCCAAGTTCTTACATTCGTCGCAGCTACAATATATAGGAATGTGTATTTATAACGACATTTCAGATGGAAAAAATGGGGAAGGGTCAACGATGGGACAGTAATGCGTCTCACCTTCACTATCCCATTCTCCTTTCGTTCTTTGCTATACAAATGAAATATTGGTGTCCGATGATAAAAGAAACCTCGCCCTCCTAAGATTCGAGCCGTCATTTGACAATATAGTTTTCTTTCAGAAGGGAATAAAATGTAGATGTTTATTTTCATAGCTCCCGACACAATATCCACCCCTCGAACACATCATTTTTGTTGCACGTTTGTGAAACCCAGCAGTGAAGGGGATAGCAGGGATCAAAGTGTATTTTCATGTAGAAAGATTGACAAGAAACATTTCATTCGTTATTGGTCTGAGGTATGATTGCACCCCTACATATTCCATCCCCTTATTTTTCAACTATACGAATCGTCATGGTTCTTTGCCCCAAATACCAGCTTTTCCGGGTAATTTCTTCTATGAACGTAAAAAAGGGAAATAGGATGAAGGGAAGACGGCGGAGTTGTAGAAAAGAGGATATAGCACAAGCTCACTGAATCGTATGAAATGATGCTCACACAGGCTTTTTTATGCACATCTTCTCATTTTAAGTATGTTTTTGTTCCATTGAACAAGGTGTCAAGGTATTTCGTTTACATAGCGTACAGGCTATACTTCATTTTTTGTACATGTGGCCTAAATGTCCTCGTAAGTTATTAATGGAAAACATATTCTATCTACACTATATGGAGATCTGGATCTAGTAGCGGAGATTAAGAGAAAGAGATTGCAGTGGATAGGACATATTATAAGTATGAATGAAGATAGACTAGTTAAGAGAATATTTTATGGTAAAATGGAAGGAGTAAGGATTAGAGGACGCCCTAGATCAAGATGGATAGATGAAGTGGAAAGTGACTTACGAAAATTGAAAGTAAAGAGGTGGAGGAAAAAGGCAGAAGACAGAAGTGAATGGGCATCTGTTATGAAGGAGGCTGAGGTTCTCAGAGGACCGTAACGCCCAGGAGTAAGTAAGTAAGTATATTCTATCTACAGGAGAAGATGCTAACTTTAGCATTCAGTAAAAATAGTTTTCATGCCAAGATCCAAAATTATTGTATTATATGTATTGTATGGATGTAAGACATGGTCGATTACTTTTCGGGAAGAACATAATCAGTGAGTTGGAAAACAGGATGCTTAGGAAAATATTTGGACCTAAGAGATATGAAAACAGGGACTGGAGACAATTGCATATTGACGAGCTTCGTAACCTGAACTCTTCACCGAATATAGGCTACTAAGGGCAATTAAATCACGGAGAATGAAATGGGCAGGTCATGTTGGGCGCATGAGGAGGTTAAGACATATGTAAAAAAATAGACATATCTAAAAAAAATCCGAAGGGAATAAACTTCTTGGAAGACCTAGACGTAGGTGGGAGGACAATAGAGTTAGCACAGAATAGGGTTGAATGACGGGCTCATGTAAGCGCGGCAGTGAACCTCCAGGCTCCATAAAATAGATAATATTCCTTTCGCTTACTGAAGAATTATCTAAAACCACTGAGTAAGTAAGAAAGATCCAAAATGACAACCTAATTGGTACAGACCTATTTACTAATTACTGGTTTGGAAGTCCCGATGTGTGACAAGTAAGTAATCTTAATTTATTTTTCGGCGATATGGGTCCTCATGCGCCCAGCCGGTTGAACACTCATGAATAATTTCAAATAAAAGTAATGAATCCATTTAAAAGATCAGTGTTGTCAGATATGGGAGCAAGCCTATAGCATGCACATAAATCTTGTCATCTACCAGTGGAAACAGAAGACTCAACTGCCGGGTGCAAAACCTTATCCCTTCATGCGATGTATCTGAAAGATGTTTTCAATCTCCAGGGAAGTCTTCAAAATGAAGGTGTCAGATTCTCGTGACTGAAACCCATCTGTAACCATTCTTAGGAATGGAGAACACTTTTTTAATGGAAAACGTTTTGAATGGACCGCCATATTCTTTGCTATTCTTTCTATTATTTTTAAAAAATATCTCAATACTTAAGTTCGATAAACGGTTTATTTCAACAAAATTATATTGAAAGATAACATAGGATCTTGTTTGTTCCATTTTGTATAGGCCTATGTGTATTTTCCGCCATTTTAGAAAGTGAATGGGCTTTATCCTTGTGATGTGCTTACCAGAAGAAACTCATACAAATCAATCCAGTATTTTCTTAACGACCGATAGATAATCAAGCTCGGGATATTATTTATATTGTAACGTAACATTTAAAAGACACGAAGAAAATAAAAGAGCTGTTGCTTAGATTGATTAGCGATAAAACGAAATGATGTATTGTGGTGTCAAGATCATATTATCTTGATATACAGTGAGTTCCACGCAAGAGTTGGCCAATGACGCGGGTTTCTGCGTCGCGACTGGCACAGCTCCAACTCCCGAGCGATCGGGTGAAATATCTACGCAAATAATGCCGTGGTCGGTGTGATTATTCAGGTTCTCACATTTACAGTTAAAATTACATTGAAAATAACCACGTACCTCATCACAAGAGGTGTTGGAAATGTTCTCCTCTTGCATCCACACAATACTGGCACCTTTTTAGGAAATTTTCTTTCACGCGCATAAGTTCAGCTTCCGAGATAGGGTTAATTTCTTTTGTGATATTGTCTTTAAGTTCTTCTTATGTATGGGAAATTGACCTATACACGTTATTTTTCAAGTTTACCCATAAATAATATTTACATACTGTTATAAGAACTTAAAGACAATATCACATAGGCCTATCACAAGAGAAAGTAACTCTGTCTCGGAAGCTGAACTTATGCGCGTGAAAGAAAATTTCCTAAAAAGATGCCAGTATTGTGTGGATGCAAGAGAAGAACATTTCCAACATCTCTTGTGATGAGGTACGTCGTTATTTTCATTGTAATTTTAACTGTAAATGTGAGAACCTGAATCATTGCAACGACCGCGGCATTATTTGCGTAGATATTTCACCCGATCGCTCGGGAGTTGGAGCTGTGCCAGCCGCGACGCAGAAACCCGCGTCATTGGCCAACTCTTGCATGGGACTCACTGTATTAAGATGTTAGTTACGATTTTCGGGCAAATGTAAGCCGCGAAATAACGAGGATTTCGTGAATAAGACCATAATCCACGAAATATAACTTATTTTTGGAATTTATTTCATTTTTTCCTATAAATCGGTACCGGTATTACGCACAATGCGCGGGAAAAAAATAACAGAATAGTTATTTTAAAACTGATGCAAAATAACTGCTTCACGGCATCCAACTTCAGGAAGTAGTCACTGATTCTGAACCTGGAACTGTTATTTTGTGACTGCTTCATGCATCAATCACTGTTTTTTATGTAGCTGCTTTTTCTGGCCTCGTCTTAGCACAGACATAGAAAAATAACACCATGGTGACAAAACAGTTTCTCCCGCCGCAAGAGAATAGCAGGTAGCAGGTTATTTTGAAACTGTTTTGTTTAAGGAGCAGTAACAATTGAAACAGTTTCACATTGTGGCAGCCAACAGTCTTTTTAACTAACTGTAGTTATTTTGCCTAACTTCTACTACCCACCCTATGTATTATAATAGTGCAACATTTTAGCGAACAACCAAAAAACTGATACAAAAAAGAAATTAATTTTTTCGTTAACTTTCTTGAATAAATAAGAAATTTTCTTGCTCTAAACACATGCCATTTTTTATTATTGTTATTATTGTTATCATTATTATTATTATTATTATTATTATTACTAGGCCTATTATAATAATATTTATTATTACATTAATAATAATAACAATAATAATAGGCCTAGTAATAATAATAATAATAATAATAATAATAATAATAATGATAATAATATATGCATGATGTCCGTCTTTAGTGACTTTAAGAAATATAAACACAAAACACCACCTTTTGAATTTTAAAACAACAAATCTTACAAAAAATAAAAACATTTTCAAACACCTCTACCCATTGACAATCACCGTAGACTCTGCAGGCTCATCTTCACTCACATAGGTTAAGTGCAGCATATTTCCGTCTATTCATTGCACCCTCTCCAGTTTCCTAGAATAAAGTTCGTTGTGTCCTGTTTTTTATATAAAAATCTTATTATGTTTCTACACGGCTTAATATATAACAATACTCCCGTTCAATCTCTAAGCAGTTTCATCTTCTTTAATAAAATGCATTATCTTTCATTCAGACGAAGGAAATGTCTGGCATAGGCTATGGATTACTTCTTTGGTAATATGGGTAGATGTTCCGTGGACAAAGGAAATTACGGGATTCGATTGACCCCTCAAATCGCCGGGAGAGTGATCCACACAACTGAATTGCTGAGATATGGGAGATCTGGTCGGTGAATCCCATCTCCACCGTTTCACCACGTATTAGCCATCCTCAGACAAGCTTCTATTGATTGCAGACAAATTAGATTTCATCACCCACGTAGCTCTCTGTCTGCAAGAGTTGTAATGTATTCACACTGGTGTAATTCTTGTACACATACAAAACCTCTCCTCAGACTTTCATATGATCAGTGAAAAGGACAGAACTGGAACTTGGATGTCAGTAGCTACACTAATAGCCTAACTCAAATATCAGGGGTAGGCACTAAGCACAACTAACACCATAAAAATAATTTTTTTTTCTTTTCGACTAGGCCTATTTTAAAAAATGCAGTATCGTTTTAACTTCATTTTGGGGCAAACATTATTTCAATATCTTCCTTACTGTTTGAATTCAACACTTTTGCACTAAACTTGAAGCATCTGTATCCCAACTGTGTATTTTAGTGTTATATGCTAACAAACTACATTTTTCAAAATCTTTTCCCTGATCATTGAAAAATTACTGAAACATTTTTTATTTATTTTTTACAAATTGCCACATACATAATCTACAAATATGACTGGAATCGTAATCCTGTTTTTTATTTTTTATTTTTTTTTAAATTTATATTAGTTTTTTTTTTATTTGCTTACAACAAAATTAATATTGGGGATAAAATAGCGTGAAATCTATTAAGCCTATTTAAATTAAAAATGAACAAAGGGATTAGAAAAAAATTTGCTATAGAGAGATTCAATCTAAAATAGCAAGATGAAGACCGAGTTAAGAACGACTAGGAAGTCCCTCCGTCCGTCCGTCCGTCCGTCCTTCCTTCCTCCATCCATCCATCTCCCCGCGTACGGGCAGAGGCGGGTTGGGAACGACCCTAAGAACGTAAACCACATCTGCAGGCCCATTGTGCCAACCCCTTGGGAGTGGAATGATTAGCATGCCCAAAGGCCACCCGAAGCAGATTCTACCGCGAGCCCCCACGGAACTCCGCAACATCCAGCTAGAACCAGAAGCAAAAACAAACCCCAGGGTCCCTCAGACATCCGAAACGCCCCCGGTCCCTCTCGAAGAGAGCCCGTAGGGTCGCGGCACACCAACAAGCACAAGGTGTGCAGCACACCACCAACAACCACATGACCACAAGCCCGCAGCGGACGCTGCAGCGGGAGATGGCCCGAAAGCCGAGAAAGGAAACGGGATGATAATGAGAGGGAGTTTTAAGGTGATATGGAGAGAGTCTGTGGAATGAGAGGGGGAAACGGGAGGATCCCCGAGAAAAACTCCCGAAGGTAACGGTTTCGTCCACCACGAATGAAACGCCCGCCTGCCTCGGGATTTGAACCCGGGACCGCTTGCACGCCAGGCTCACGTGCTAAGCATGAGCCACCGTGACGATAAGTAAATGTATTAGAGGAAAATAGACATGACAAAAATGTTACGAACCTCTACAAGCAAAGAAACCGGTTCAAGAAAGGTTTTCAGCCTAGAACAAACATAGGCCTAATTAAGGACAATGATGGCACTATACTTGCGGCTCCAAATATTATTTTGAATAGATGGAAAATTTTCTGTAATCAGTTATTAAATGTACATGGAGACGCCAAAAGTGTGGAAAGCGAAATGTTCACAGCAGAGCCGTGGGTTGCTGAACCAACTCTTAACCGTAACAGCTGTAGGTAAACTAAAAAGATACAAATCTCCAGGCATTGGTCAAATTCCAGCAGAATGAATTAATAGCAGGTGGGGATGCACTAAACTAACAGATCCATAAACTTTCTTAAGATTTGGAGAAAGGAAGAATTGCCAAAGGAATGGAAAGCACCTATTCTTCTTCTTCTTCTTCTTCTTCTTCTTCTTCTTCTAGAGGCACTACAACTTCAGGTTTTGAATGTCTTGGCCTTCTCAACAATTTCTTTCCATATTTTCCTATTCTTGACTGCTCTCGGCCAATTTTGGATTTTCATCTTTCTTAAGTCCTCTATTATATCATCCTCCCATCTGCTTTTCGGTCTTCCTTGTGATCTTGTTGCTATTGGGTTCCATTTGTATACCTTTCTTACTAATATATCATCTTTCATTCTGTTAACATGCCCAAACCAACTCAATCTCTGTGCTTTTATGTAATTAACTATTGTTCTATTTTTAATTCATGTATTTAGCTCAGAATCTGTTCTAACTATCCATATCCCGTTTACATCTTTTATGGGACCATATATCCTTCGTAATATCTTCCTTTCCATCACTAGCAATCTCTGTTTGTCATTTTCATGAAGTGTCCAAGTCTCACATGAATAAGTGATGACTGGTCTAATGATTGTATGATAAAGTTTCAGTTTAGCACTCTGATATAAGTTTACTTCTAAACAGCGTTGCGTTTGCATAGTATGCCCGATATCCCATCATTATTCTATTTTTAATTTCTTCTTCTATTGTGTTTGTGTTATGTATTATAGTACCCAAATATTTATATGAATTTTGATGTTCAATCTCTATGTTTTCTTCAGTAATATAAAGATCTTATTTGTGTAAATCTTCTTTGAACATTTTTGGTATTTTGTTTTCTTCTCATTTATTATTAATCCAAATTGTCAGGATTCATTCCTTAGTTTTGAAAATGTGTCCATTGCAGATTGGTTACTTCTTGCGTTCAACAGGATGTCGTCAGCGTACGCAATGCAATGTTTGAGTTTGGTAGATATATTTCCCCTCATTTCTAATTCTTTAATTATTGTATCAATTGCTATACAAAACAAAGTAGCTGAAAGGGGGTCTCCTTGTTTTACTCCAGATGTCGTTTTAAATTCTTCACTTAGTTGACTATTAATTTTAATTCTTGCTTTAGTGTTATTAAATGTGAGTGATATTAGTTTTATTAGTTTGGCTGGTACTTTATATTTTATTAGACACTATAGTATTTTGCTTCTATGTACTGAATCAAAGGCATGCGCATAATCTATATATATATATATATGTTAATTAGGTCAATATTGTACTCATAGCGTTTTCTAGTATTTGTCTAATGATAAATATATTATCAATTGTTGATCAATTAGCTATAAATCCCATTTGATAATCTTCCAATTTGTCTTCAATAAATGCTGATAATCTATTATTCAATAGGATAGCAAATATTTTATAAGTTATATTTAATAATGTTATAGGACGACAGTTAGTACAGTCAAGTCGATTACCTTTTTTAAATAATGGGCATATTATACCTTCATTCCACTCTGTCGGAATTTGTTCTTTATTCCAGATATGTTGCATTAGTTCATATATTTTGTACTTAAGGGACCGTCCACCATATTTTATGAACTCAGGGAGGATATTATCAGACCCTGCTGCCTTATTACATTTTAATTTATTGATTAGGAAAGCACCTATTATTACACCGAACCATAAAAAGGGAGAAAGGGCCGAATGTAATAAATATCGAGGATTTTCTCTCTTATCAACATCATACAAACTGTTGTCTAATATAGGCTACTTCTGTCACGATTAACCCCATATACGGATGAAATCACTGAAGACCACCATTGTGGATTTAGTTGAAACAGATCAACCATTGATCAAATATTTTGTATTCCCCAGATCTAGGAGTATAAAGAGAATATAATAAGTCTGTTCACCAGCTATACGTGGATTTTAAGAAAGAATACGATTCAGTTAGGGGAGAAAAATGTACAACGTCCTCATTGAATTTGGGATGTTAGTTAGGCTGATCAAAATGTGTCTACATGAAACCTACAGCAGAGTCAGGGTAGGGAACTTTATATCAGATAGGTTTGCCATAGCAGTCACTCGATTTTAGCTGTGCAGGAGATGTCTGTGTTGAGCGGTAACATCAACTCAATCGAGAGAAATGCAGAAAGTCTTTTCGATGCCTGCAGCAATGTCGGAATGGAAATTAATACAGAAAAAACTAAATATATAGTCATGAAACGTTAAAATAATGTGCCACAAATTATTAGAATTGCCGGTAAATGATTCAAACACGTGAAGAAATTCAAACATCTGGAAGGAATATTATTACAGATACAAAGTAGAAGTAAAGTGTAAACTGAAATAAGGAAATTCTTGTTTTTATGGAGTTCGGAAACTCTTATCTTCTCTTCTGTCCAGAATTTTTTAAAAATAATTATCCGGTCGGTTGTATTAGGCTATATGCATGTGAAGCATGGTCCCTTGCTCTTCGGGAAGAACATAATCTAAGGGTGTTAAAAAAAAAGGGTGCTTAGGTATATATTTGGACCTAAGAGAGATAGAAATGGGGACTGGAGAAAACTCCATATTGACAAGCTTCATAACCTGTACTTTTCATCGAACGTAGTAAGGGTAAATAAATCATGGAGGATGAAATTGGCTGGACATGTAGGCTATCTCACATGGGGGAGGAAAGACATATCTCTAAAATATTGACTGGGAGACCCGAAGGGAAGAGACCCCTTGGAAGACCTAGAATTAGGCGGGAATACATTAGGATAGATTTAAGGGAAGTAGGATTTGCGAGGGATGGGTGGTGGATGGAGTTCGCACAGAATAGTGATGAATGGCGGGCTCAGGGTAGGGCTGGAATGAACCTCCGGGTTCCATGAAATTGATAATATTCCTTGCTTAGGCATTATATATTGCAATTGAGTAATTGTGTAAGTACGTAAATTAAAAATATTATTTACATAAAAATGGACGCTGGACACTTTTGTTAATTTCAGATTTCTTTATGCTTTAAAGTAAAAAATGAACAAAAAGTAAAGAACACTAAAGAACGTCTTAAATGTTGGTTAAGTGGGATATGCTAATTCTGACACAGCATGTAGTTTTAATTTTGAACGATTTAAATGTTTATTTGCACGTTATAGTTTTCAAAATGGTCTTAATATATTCGAAAAACTGGGTTTTGGATGTAATAATATGAAATTGTATATAAGCAATATATAGGCTACAGCCTATGGAGAAAAGATTGAATGTGGTCAATTTTAGTGCATTAAGCTATACCCATCCTTTGTAAGTACCATTCGTAAAACTTCAGAAGCACTCGTGGATGCTGAATTCACAGCAATTATAAATAAGTTGCATAGTAGTGTACAAAAACAGCCACTAATTTTTTTTTATAATTACCCATGACTGGTACACTTGTAGTAAATCTGAAAAGTAGTCCATAATATTAAAATAATGTATACTGAGCAATGATAATCAGATGAATGATTCATTGGTTCCTGATAAAAAATTAATTAATTAATTAATTAAAAACACCGCATTTCTCTAATATATTAGTGCTAAATTCTGAATCCTCCCTTAAAAATTTGAAAGAGGGATGCGTTAGTCGTTTTGATCAGCTCGAAAATTCAGAATTTGTACTTGCATTACTAGTTTCGTAAGCACCCTATATGAAAATATACTCAAGGCGAACGACATAACTATATTATACCGATTTCTAGAAAAATTACAAAAGCAAATGGCTAAAGGAAATCGCAAAATTCAAGATCTAGAAAAGCAGAGAGTGGTGGCTCTCCTACAATAAAGAAAGAGAAAATTCCTAAAACACAAACATAAGATGCTCGAAAGATTTTTGGACGCTACGGGGAATACAAAGGACCTGGCGAAGAGCTGGCTTACCGTCATGTCCTGGTGCATCAATAGCTAATTTTTATACTTACAATTTATAACATAACTTTTTATACTTTTATTGTACAGTGAGTCCAACGCAAGAGTTGGCCAATGACGCGGGTTCCTGCGGTGCGGCGGGCACAGCTCCAACTCCCGAGCGATCGAGTGAAATATCTATGCTAATAAAGCCGCGATCGGTGTAATGATTCAGGTTCTCACATTTACAGTTAAAATTACAATGCAAATAAACACGTACCTCATCACAAGAGAAGTTGGAAATGTTCTCCTCTTACATCCACACAATACTGGCACCTTTTTAGGAAATTTTATTTCACGCGCATAAGTTCAGCTTCCGAGACAGAGTTAATTTCTCTTGTGATAGGCCTATGTGATATTGTCTTTAAGTTCTTCCAACAGTACGTGAATATTATTTATGGGGAAACTTGAAAAATAAGTGTATAGGAAAATTTCCCATACATTAGAAGAACTTAAAGAATATTATTTATGGGGAAACTTGAAAAATAAGTTTATAGGTAAATTTCCCATACATTAGAAGAACTTAAAGACAATATCACAATAGAAATTAACTCTATCTCGGAAGCTGAAATATGCGCGTGAAAGAAAATTTCCTAAAAAGGTGCCAGTATTGTGTGGATGCAAGAGGAGAACATTTCCAACATCTTTTTTGACGAGGTACGTGGTTATTTTCATTGTAACTTTAACTGTAAATGCGAGAACCTGAATCATTACACCGATCGCGGCTTTATTTGCGTAGATATTTCACCCGATCGCTCGGGAGTTGGAGCTGTGCCTGCCGCGACGCAGAAATCCGCGTCATTGGCCAACTCTTGGGTGGGACTCACTGTACTAGGGACATAATCTCTGGTTGGGACAAAACTGTACATATCGCTGCTTTTCCGGTTGACCAAATTGTACATATGGCAACTTTTCCTTGAGAACAATTGCTACATATGATAACATTCACGTTGCGAATAGTTGTGAGACGGATTTTCTGGTCGAACTGATGCCCCATGCCTATTTGAATTAAAGGTTATTATATCCAATAATAATCAACCGAGCAGAGACAGGTCCTGTTTTAACTCGACCCTTCGGCATTTCGTCTATCTGTAAATGAGTGTGTTACGCAATTACGACAAAACACAGTGTATGATATTTTCAAATTTGGCATCAGTGTTCCTTCATGTCAGTGAAAAAGACACACATGTAAGGATTTTTATTCTTTTATTCCGTTTCAAGATGGGACAATTTTAACGCCTATAACGTTTAGTTTTCTTTCACGATCCTGGCTTTCAAAAGCTTCATGCTATAAAAGTTTGAAGACTACGTCCAATCTACAACCTTCTCCAGTACATTTTGGACTTCACTCTAACGGTTTACCGGCATTCCGTCTGCCTGTCTGCAAACCTGTCTGCTAAACAGTCACGTCCAAACGTGTTCGTGCAGTTTCTTATTATTTGGGATGTATGTTCCTTCAATTAATTAAAGACAACGTATGTGTAGATTTTTAATATTTGATTCCGTTTCAAGATGAAGAGCAAACTTTAGATTTTGGAAGCGAGGTCTAGTCTTCACAGAACTACAAGTTTCTAGAACATTTAACGGAACATTTTCAGTGTTATATTTTCAGTAACGATGGGTTTGATGCAGTTGATGAGCAGACGAAACACCAGAACGGAAATTCCAGCGAACAACCAAAGATGATCAATACGCTGATCGGAAAATGAGAATATTTGCTAATGCATTTAACGCTGCAAACGTATCCTATTAACTTTTAAATTTCATGCTAAGGGAATGCTAACAGATAAATGTCGGTTTTTTTCTACGCAAACTTTAATTATCAACGTAAATGTTTCCAAAACAAATAGGTACATTCTGGTGTAAGCACAATTTCAATAATAATGGTACTCGCATGTAATACGAACGCCTCTGGCAACTCTATTTATTTGTACTCCATTAACAGAACGTAACATATGTCCATTACAATCAAACGGAACAATCAGTAAAAGAATTCACAGGTGGGTGGTGACAAAAATTTCTCTCACCTGCGAAAAAGCAAACAATTTGTTAATGGGTAAACCTAAACGTAAAATGAAATAGGATAGATCGTTTGTTAAAAGGCAGAACAATACCGGCTCAAATCCAGACAATGGAATTGATTCATTTATATAGTATTTCAGAATAGTATCATATTGTAGACCCATACGTAAAGATGAAGTACGGAATTTTAGTAAAACAATATTCACTGATTTAAAAAGCTTGGGAGAAGAAGTCAGAATCAAATATCGGAGGAGTCATCGTAAATTCTCACAAATATTCTCAGGCAATATATCTAAATTCCTTGCTTCAGAACGATCTATACAGAGTGTTCTGTTTAAAAGTAAAACAGGATGCACGATAGAAAACACTGAGTAGGCCTACATTAAACTCTGGTAGGCTTACACGAGCTTAGTATAATCACTCTTTCCAATGTAGCCTTCTACAATACTTTCAAAACAAGCGTTGGCCTGTTAACTCTTGCTGATAGAAAACAATTATACACTGCACAATGTCTTTAAGCGTATAATTTTCCATACAACTCTCACTTATTTTTTTGAAACACTCCAGCATGTATAACATTTTGTTACAAGAATAAATGGCAAAGATCCAACTAAGTAGACCCCGCACTTTAAACGAAGATTGTCTTCATAAAACACCTAAATTCACAAATATTTCGTTCTGTGGAGAGGCGATGTCTTGAGTGATTTAGACCAACCACCCGCTCCAAATGATACACTTTCTTTTGCATCAAGACATGGCCGAGTGGCGAAAATTCCACCATATTTACTTCGCTGAACAGACAAGAAACTCGTGATTCAACGTTGTTGGTGTGACTTCACATACCGAGAATGCTGGGTAACAGAGTGACCAACAGAAGAAACACGCGGAAGATTAAATATGGTACGTTACGAAATGCGAGCAATTCAGTATCCCCAAGCTCTGGCTTAGAATGTTCATACAAGGAACGGTTAGGATCACTATACATTTTCTATAGGACGTGTTGGAGTATAGCCTACCATGCGATTGCAACAAGCGATGACAAAAAGAATGCTTGTAGGTATAATCAGGCAGAGATAAAAGGTGAAGACGTTCCTTCTTGCATTAAAAAAAATTATCTCCGATTTATATTCTACGCATAAATGGTGACCAGTGATGTTTGTGAATGTAAAAAAATTGTGCTTTGATCATCTTCGTGCAGACTGCAGTAGATGCACTCAAGGCGCGCACTGCTAACGCTGTGGAGAGACTGTCCATACACAGTGACGTCATGCTCGGTACATGTCACACTAAACTTGAGTCTTCAAACCCCATATCACGTTCGAAGCCCCTCTGGGGCCTGAGCCCGGGTCCCTTGGGTCCGGAATCCCCCTCATGTGGCGGCCCTGATTGCGCAGATAAACAGTGTGCAAGAAACATAGCTGGTCATCCTGCTTCACAGGAAAACAGAAAACATCGCAGCGTTGCGTTGGTGCGAACTTGCATACCGCGAGATGGAACCTCTTTATCTGGGAATATATTGAATAAATATCATTTCCCTAAGGATTATTCACTGGGTAGCGGTATAAGAACACTTTAGGTACGGTAAATAAACGATTCAAGTTCGAACCAACCTTCCGATTCATCTGAAAAAAAAAAAAAACCTCAAATCGTTCAGGAATTTTCACAGAATTTTTCAGATGTAACATGGATTTATAAATGCTTCGTAAATGAAAATGAAGAGAAATTACTGCATGAATTTGGCCGTAAATTTTTTTTTTGTCAGCCATGGTGCTTTCTGTAAAGGCCCAGTTGATACGAACATTTCCAACTCTCCAAATAAATAGCTGAAACTTGTTGGAGTTGTATTTAGTTCGGATTTACTGGTACATTTCATGTTTGCTGTAGGATTCACGTCGTCACATGTGGATTTTAAAAAGAGCTCTTTTAAGTATGAGTGAAACTTGTATCAAGATTTTTATAGCTACGTATTTGTTTTTCGTACACATACTCGTGGTTTTTCCATGTTAATGTTTTATGGCTTTTATACTACTATGTGGAAATTAACACTCACTAGAGGAGGATGCCTTAACACTCATACGAGCGTAATGACAAATCAAAAGAAAAGTAATGGTCCCTGTGAAAGATTTCTTACACATACCACACGTGAATGCCTTTCGGATTAATATTAATATTAACATTATGAATAATTTCTGCGACCTAATAATAATATATGACGCAATTTAAGATTGTATAACTTAGGCCTAGCTATTTTAAACATAACTGATGATTGTGGAAGTTCCTACCGTTTACCCCGAGCGAAAATTATAGCATACAAAACAAAAACTTCCATTCTAATTTGTGTGGGCTAACTGTAGTGTGTTACTAGCTGTCACGTTAGTACTGCTCTCAAGTCAGATTTGGGTTTAATCATAAATAGGGATTATTATTACTTTATATGGGGAAAATCACGACTTTAATTACAGTCTTTGGAGCTTTCGTGACAAATACAACGTCGTGTTAGGTGTCAGAATATTCTGTGGACGTTCCTGAACGATTTAAGCGAATTTTCAGACGAAACAAAAACTTGATTTGGATGAAATTCGTTTATGTACCTAAAGTGCACTTATACCATTTACAGTATTATCCGGAAAGCACTTCGAGAAGGACTATGTAAAGCTAAAATGAACCGTGTGTATGTATCTTAACAAGCCATAAGCTAAAGGTTATCGGTTTTACTTCTTTATTGGGATGATGGAGTCTACGAGATTCGTAAGATCGAAAAGTTACACCATTTAGCCAGGGCTGAAACTGTTAATATTTAAACAAGGGAAGGCGCAAGATGAAGTACAAAGTTGGGAGAATTGTGTCATGTTGTTTTTAATAAAGCTTATTGCAGCGTTTAATTGTTTTGTCAGAATGACAAGAATACAAAACCATGCAATTTTTATTTTTATTCGTTATTGCATCTACTCCAGCATAACAAAATGCCATATAGATGAGTTGATAATCTCACTGAATAGTCAGAATAAATAATAACTCGAGTTTCGGATTCTCTGAAAATCCGGATCTCTCGTTGTATTACGCATGACTATTTTTTTTGAATGGTCAAAAAATCTCTTGTCGGTATGTTATCTTCTAGCTGGTATTAAGTTAGATCTAGTGTGAGAGTGATATTTCTAAACACATACATAGAGCAGTGTTGTTGAAGCATTTGTGGAATATAGCGTAGTGCAGGTTGCTGGAAGAAAGAAATGTGGTGTTGGCGTTGGCGCGGGTTGTTGTGTGCGCAGTAGCGACGCGCTCGATATTGTTGACAAATGAAGGTGGTGCCCGCAGGGTTCCGGATCGATCTTCTCACTAGCTTTTGTTTCCCTCATGCACTGCATGTGGACACTACGAGTATTTCAGTCATGATGTCTTAAAACGAATTCTTAGAGACCGGAAATGTGAAGCTACGCACCCATCAAGTCTTGAGAGTTTAATTATGCAAAGATATGCATAAATCCTTCAAATAAAGTAAGATAGAAAATAAAAATGACATTTAGAGAGCAAATAGGTAACATTATTCCATAGCGAAGGGTAAAATGATATGAAATACATAAAAAAAACACAATTTAAGAACCTCCAAAAATATTATTTATATCACGTTCATTTAGATCAGGCGTTCCCAACAGGGGGCACCCCTGGGAGGGGAGGCCGTGAGGCTCTTCTTAGGGGGGCGTGCAACGATTTTAAATTCATATTTTGAATTAGTGTTGTTGCCTTGTCGGTCGACAAGACTTTCCAAACAAATACACAGACACATACCGTAATTAACAAGAATAACAGAACAGTGTGAGTTTACATTTCATAATCTTATAAATTGCAACTATATTTTTCCTGTCATATTAAATAGTCATATCTTGTCCTCAAAACGTTTATAATAATTTGGAAATCCAAATACGAGAGTGGTCTGCGTTGTGCTCTGTCAAACATAAAACCTAATATCTCAGAACTGGTGAAAGCAAAACAGTGCCAATCATCTCACTAACATTCAGTTTTTAACTCTACATTGGACATTTGTGTTTCTACATTTAACTTTTTTTTATGAATTGTACTGAGATTCAAATTAAATTCGCAATAATTAGATATGCATTTTCGTGTTTTATATGTGTGTGTGTGTGACAGCAAACAAAAGCGTCAAAGGATTAATGAGAATAATAAAAGAGGTGAACAATATTAATTTTACTTTTACAACTTTTATAGGGATCTTTTAAAGTACTAAAGTACTGAAAATCACGTTTTTAGGCCTTTTTTTCCCCCCATCACTAACAAAGAGGGTTTGAGGATTTCAAGATATTCGAAGGGGGGCGTCAGCTGAAAAAGGTTGGGTACCACTGATTTAGATGATTATATCTTATTGTCAATCTTGGACACTAAGGCGATTTAAAACACATTGTGAATTTTTCCAAAGGCTTTCCAGGTAATTTTCTGTTCGGTAAAAGGCACTTCGAGAATGAAGAAAATTGATTGACTAATAAATGTATGACCGGTACAAGGATTCACAAATGAATTATAAACATTTTCAGCGGACTGGACAAGTTATAAGGGCTCAGAAAACCGACGTTTGTTCAACGAGACTCCACAAGACCTTCACGGAGACCTTATCTTATCGGAACTTCTGTTAGAATAAAGTGAAATAAAATTAATCAGGGAAATTTATGAAACAAAGTGTCAGATGGAGTAAATAGGCCACATTTCTGATACTAAACTATTGAGTTTTAGGCAACGGTTTCTTGAGTCAATTTGATCGGCATAGGCCTATGTACAGGAATAAGTGGAATGACTAGAATATTAAAATTCCTCACGTCAACAATATTCCTTTATTTAAAAAAATCTGAGTGTGTACAAATGCGCAGTCAAAACCTTTCAGAGTATGAAAGTAAAAAACTTTGTTTTTTTTTTCCATTGGCTACAGGTTAAAAGTTATAGGTATGCCGAATTTCAAGTGCCTACCTCATGTAACAACGGGTAAATATAACGTTAATGAGTGGATGATATGTTGTAGATATGAATAACATCATGACTATCCAGCCGTTTTTCTATACTTCTAAAGCAAGTAGAAACACAAAACTTTGCACAAATATGGCGGTTGGATGTGTTAATATTTCTGCCAAATTTTACGATTCTAGATGTCCTATAAGTGTTTAAATAATTGCACAATATCAGCAAAATATACAACATTTACCTAAAATAAAAAACAAATCTCTCTCTAAAGTAAAACCGATGGAGATACGACAAAAAAATAATTCGACCTAATTCGTAGATTTCCAAAAATCCGTTAATGCTGGTACAATGGGGTTTTTGGCACGACTTACCGCTTAGCCTACCTATTATAAGCCTCCAATGAAGGTCTGCACAGATCTTAAAGATGCGTCCGTCATTTTGAATGTTATGGGATAAAATATTAGAAATCGGGACATTTTGGAATATTTCCTTTGGTAATAAGCTATAAGTATGCCAAATTTGAAGTTTCTGGCACAGTGGAAACAAACAATTATGACAGTGAGTGAGTTAATCACGCGGCTTTGTAGTATAGTGATGATTTGCTATTTCAAAAGCATTTGACCGTTAATTGGTCGTTACTTCGGTACCGGTCAACTGATTTGGTCCAAAATCAATATCGTCCGTCATATAGCCGTTATAAGTAAGTTTAGAGAAAATATTATAAAGCGTATTCGAGTTATCGCGCGTAATCACACACGGACAGATGGACAGACATTTTCCCGTCTACCATATGATCTAAGAAAGTACCATACTGGTACTTAATAAAAGTATATTTTAAACATCAGCTCAACAACCTTTGTTTATTCTGTCAAGGACTTTAGACGCTCTGGTCACGCAATGCTATGGGAAAGTCTACAAGCCGTGTTCCGTGTCGTACATTTAGTGCACAATAATGAATTCTAAGCTGAAATTAGAGTTTCGTCCCCTGGTGACGTTTTTGAAGCACGAGCACGCAAGTCACTGTGTGGCGTAAGGCAAAAGCACTCCACTGCCCGCAATACTAATGACAGTCTCTTCTCTCGCGTCCATTTCACAAAATCCTCACAGAAGTCTACCGTGTGATACCAGAATCGACTGCAATGACGTGACAGAGAAAACTTCTGTCCTCGCCTGTCCTAGAGGTCCGTAGAGTTCATGAGCCTACCATCTGTTCCTTTGCCCTAAACTGGAAAAGTGTTTAAAATCATGTTATATTGTACCGTTTAGCTCGATCGATAAAATAATTTTGTAAGACCTTTTTTCTCAACTTCTCTTATTTGAACAGGCCTTTCAGTTACATCGAACCATCATTAGAGCATTTAAAATTTGAAAATATTTGTTTTTATAAACTTTAGTCCTAATGTTTTGAGAATGTTGCTATTAATTTTTATTATTAAGTACAAAATAATATAATATATAAAAACGTTGTATATAGGTAGAGCTTAAATATTTAAAAATCTACGTACAATGAACACTGCGCTACGAACCGGAAGGTCCTTCTTTCAATTTCCGATAAGGCTGTTTGGATTTTTTCATAGGCCTAATCCTCCTGATGGCAACAGTTGATTTTCTAACAGAAGCTAGTAACAGGAGAGACCCTGGAGGTAAAGGCGGCAGGTGCATAATGCTGACAACCTTACCACCATCACGTGCCGAATGTCTAATAATCTGGGAGTCTCAACCTATTGGATACCTAAGGGCCTGTATAGGGATCGCCTTAATTTTTATGTGCAATAATTATTTCCATTAATTAATTCGCAATCTATGCCGTGATAGAATTACATGAGCCCAAGCCGTTGGGACAGAATTCTTGTAAATTGCTTCCCATTTCCTTTCGACCTTCTTGCAGTCATTCTTCTTTCTTTCGTATTCTACATCCTATTGAATTAGATACTTTTTACAATGTAAACTCGATTTGCAAAGTTTCTGGTCCCGTGCGGTTTGTACAGTTAAAAGGGAATGTAAGAAGTACACCTTAGTTTAGTCCCAACTCCCTTAATAAAACTTGTAAGAAGTTTAAAAAGGCTTCTCTTGTTTGTGCAGCCCTTAGAAAGAAATGACACGACACCAGTGCAAATATTCCCATGGACCAAACCAAACAGCAAAACTTCCAATTTGGAGAGTCGTCAGGAGACTTGCCCTAGGTCCTTCACACAAAACACGTGGCTGTTGCACGTGAGTGAAAGATGATCTACTGTCACTGACTCGTTCTAGTGGATAGCCCCACATTTCGTTCTCGTTCACGCTACATGTCATTCAGGCATAAAATAACTATCTCCACAGTTCATTCTCAGGTTCATGTCGGTCTGAAATGATTCCGCCACTTTTCGTTCATTGCATACGTTCTAGGGATATAATGTGAACGACTGCCATACCTTATTCCCGTTCAAACCACCGTCTTTACTTTTTGGTGGGACTTAACTAGGCCTCATTTCGATAAAGTGTCACGTTTAGTGCATAGATGTATAAATTAGCACCATTATTTCTTTGATAATTCATTATGAAAATAATAAAACAACTAGGCCTATAGATATTATATAATAATGTTTATAAAAAAGAAATACAATACGTATAGCGATATTTGCGAATCTTAGCAAGTGATATTGTTACATAAGTGTTATTCTTATATTGAGGGGCTGTGATACACCATATATTAGGAAGAATGCATTGAGAATACTTTGCGATCAAAAGAATAATTCAAGGAAGGTAAACTATGTTCAAAGAAGCGATTTCAATAAAGAATCACATATCCAGGTCTTAAGACAGTTAGTTTTGTTTTTAGACTTACCGACTTCCATTGAATGGTAACCATGGCTATACTTTACATTCACATACTGAAAAATTACTACTCATTGCTCATGCCAAGCCTTGAGCTTAGGCATCAACGCCAACGTTTCAAATTCGTAGGGGATGGGAAAAGAGAAGGAGACAAACATTCGCCACATAGCTAAGGAAAGAACAGTTTTTCGATATGGTGTTTTAACTAAACATGATCTTCATGCTGATGTGTTAACCAGTAGCGTAGCTTGACATTGGATTCCGGGTAAACTGGATTTTAAAATATGAATTTATAACTCTTCAAACGATACACGAATTCCCATTGTATTAGTGTTTGAAAAATAACATAATGTTAATATTATGCACATGGATTCGATTTCGCATATAAATATATATAAGTATATTATTATTATTAGTTCTACTATTACTACTACTACTACTACTACTACTACTACTACTACTACTACTACTAGTCGGCTAGTAGTAGTATTAGTATTAGTAGTAGTACCACAATCATTATTACTTATTATCGACTTTTAGTGGATTTGGATTTTAAACTAAACTAAGATTAAAAATAAAGTATAAGATTCAATTTTAGAAAAACGCCTAAATCAAGCTTAGAAGTTGCCTTCTACCGTTTGGTTCATACGATAGAGTCGAAAATGGTGTCATCCATACTTACGAGATTAAATCATGCGGCACGGAAACTATCACAAGTTTAAGATAAACCAACACTGCACTCAATGCAATGACTGAGGAATATAATGTTTATGTTACCGCATCCTTCCCTTTATCCATTCTATTGTCCGGCTTCATACTCGGGCGCTCTTCAAGCGAGCAGGTATGTGAAGAGACTAGCGTTCTAAAAAATCTCTCCAGTCTCATTGATGGTGACTTTATACCGCTCTTGCGAAACAAATCAGCCTGTCTTCGCAACGAGTAGGTTAACGTCTAGTGGGAGAAGTCGTATAACTCGCACTTGATGAGACTCGACTAGCTGAATCATCGCTCAGTCTCAACTCGTCTTTACTGCCGCTTCGTGAGATTTCGACGATGCTTAAGCACGCGGCACCACAAGTTGACGCATAAAAGCAGGAGGGGTTGGGGAATGCAGCGGCGAAAAATATTTTGATGACACGGCTAAGTTTATTATGATTAATCTCTTATATTATTAAGGTAGACTCATGGCCGAGTGTACCATTCTCCGGTTTTCTCAGCCGTTTCGTTACCGCGGTAAACGTAATACCGGGGTATTCTCAAAATCTCTGTGCACCATTGCTAAAATACCGCGGTTTGCTAATGCTTGGAAATATTGCGGTTACTCTGTTCCGAATCCATTTCCATTGATGGTTTCGTCCATGGCCGCTAGGTTCTCTCTCTCTCTCTCTCTCTCTCTCTCTCTCTCTCTCTCTCTCTCTCTCTCTCTCTCTCTCTCTCTCTCTCTCTCTGCACGTCTGCCAGTCACGGTGGCTCGCGTAGGCTATTGGTTTTCAAAATTCAATTTATCTGTTGCCTTATTATTCAATAAAAAGATGTTCATAAGGATAAAAGTGAATATTATATTGCGTATATATGTCGTCTGAATTCAAACTTTGAATTCAAGCACCATAGATACTGTACCAATCGTGAAATGAGTTGGTTAAGCCTACTACTGGTTTTTTTTAGGTGAGAAAGGAAGGTCATTTCAATCGATGTTACAGCACAGTATTTGCAAAGATATGTACCATCGTTCATTCTTCAAATAGATCACACCTGTCTGTACATTTCAACAAAATAACATTGATGTTTTAAAGAATAATTCTCACACGTGTGCAATCCAAGGCAAAGCAACACCACGAAATCTCTGCTCTGAGTTCGACATAGCCTCGCTTTTATTCCCGTACGACTAGTAGAAATTTTAGGTGCAAAGTCATGTGCATAGCCATGAAAGGGCTTTTATAATTATGTTCGTGTACGTGCATGTATGATAAATTGATTACATGCTACAACAAAATATTGTTGTTAAAGGGTGTTTCTAAAATACCTTCATCGTTAGGCCTATGGCGAATGACAATTAACATTATTAAGAAAGGTAATTGATATTTGTTATACAGAGCTTTGACTGCGTATCAAATGTAACTGTTTATTACTATTAAAAAGGTACAGTTGATCTGGGTGGTATAGAGGTAGCGTGCCCGCCTCTAGATCCAAAGGTCGCGGGATCAAACCCGGCCGCGATCGATGGATTTTTCAGGACGTAAAAACCTATCCCCCACCATAAGGGGTTACAGGAAAAAGTCAATCAGTCATAGTTCATCTGCCTCCTTCGTGTAGTGAGAATTGACCATCCTATTAATACAGGGATTAGTACAAATAGAATCACCTTTAAGCACCAACCATGGGCAAAAATGGACTATAGGAAAACACGTATTCTGATGTCTATAGGATCGGTTGGGTGACAAAGGAGCTTAAGACGTTTTACGCAACCATGCAATTTTCCGTCATATAATCTGCAGAATACTGAATACCTCTATATTGATGTATGTGTATGTGGATAAATTAATATAACAATGTTCAAGTTAAGACCTAAACAACACACAGCCATGTTTCTTTCGACAACTGTCTTACACTTGAGCAGAGGAATGTGTTACAGTGTACTGTATTATTTATTTATTCAATTACTAATTATTCAGTGACATGTTTGCCTACATTTTTTATTCGTTTATTTTAAAGTATATTATTTGTGACATTTCTGTATGAAGCACTTTCTGTAACTATCGAATATAACGAAATTGAATTCGTGCGTGAAAATAGCGAAGCAGGAAAAATTTAAATTATAGTGAAAATGAACTACAACTATTCATTTGAGGGGCTTGAGGTCTGGGAATCAATGTTATGGGATACATGAAATTGGATGGCAACGCAGACTACGAGAAAGCCTTGTGGATGCAAGTGGGTATGAAGTGAAGCTGGCAGTGATGATTATGAGAGAGGTGCATGTTTATTCATATGAAGAGGCCCTTTTCAACTTCAACTGTGTCTCTGTGCACAAGTTCCCAACCAACAGCCCGGAAGATCTTCAACTTCTTCTCTCGCCGCCACTCGTACACTACTCGACGCCCCTTCATCCTCCCTCCCCCCCTCCCCCCCCCCCTCTCTCTCTCTCTCTCTCTCTCTCTCTCTCTCTCTCTCTCTCTCTCTCTCTCTCTCTCTCTTAACCTTTGCCACATCTGAGTCTTTCACATAATATAATCACAGACACACACATACATGACATTTTCCTTTCTTGAAGTTTTTTGGTCCTTGTCCCCCTAAAGAAAGACACAAGAATTTACACGTCGTACAATTTTCTTTGTACGCACGAGTCTTCTCCGTTCTTATGGAAGGGGGATTTTTAAAATTGCACTCCATGTTTAAGACCTTCGTCAAGCGAACATATACTACTGTATTCCAAAAACGAAACTTTATGGCGTTGCATCCCTAAAGGGACTAGGTCTACCATCCGACCACTGAATCATCTACCATACGTAGATGGCAGAATCAGGGGATGTGGTCAGCAAGCTGCCTAGGACGGCAGTTATTGATTTGGGGGGGGGGCTGGAGCCGCTAATTCTTTAACAAGTCTTCCTCCGTTGACGTCACGAGGAGACTGAGGTAACCCTGTTCCAGAATTCCCTACCTCAGAAAAATCGGAGGAGCCGAAGATTGAACCCAGACCTGCGGATCCGTAGTCAGCGTCGCTAATCGCTAGACCATGTACGTGATCATCTACTGATGTACCAAGAATGACTAGTGCCTCAGGGAACTGGGGCAACATTAAGGGTACAAAATAAATTATTATTAAACGTTAAATTCATATTCGTTTCCTATATATGGAAGTGTACCTATGGAACCCCTATAAATAAATTTTCATTTATGAACGAATTCTACACAGGGCTAAGTTTCTAAACATTATAAAACACATTGTGAAAACATTTAATAGCTGTATCTCTATTTTTGTGGGAGAAGATATATTTTGAATGTGGCAACATAACATGCAATTTGAATGTGAGAAAACGGCGATTAAATTTTGCATGCAACGGCAGTTGGAAGCGCACTGATGTTTAAGAACTGTGTCAGCAACACCTGTCCCATGCATCAATATCACATAAAATTTTACAGAGTTAACTTTGACGTGTGCTTGATTTTTTACACTAAAATAAAAAAGAATAACATTTTTTCACCAAAACGGCTAAATCAATACTTTCGTCATCCCTTAAGTTAGAATATTCCCAACAAATTTAACGAGGAATGAACTTCTTTAGGCCAAAAATCTTAACGTTCAAAACGAGTGGGTGGTCCTTTTATACAGCGGTGGGTTTTAGAAGGCAAATAAGCTGAGGCAATGAATACTTGCTACAGCTGCATTGCTGCCAAGTGTTGCGTTCTGAGCGTGTAATGCGCGGAGATAGAGGTAAGGAAATAACATTCGTCGTGTCGCTTTGTTTATTCCTGACACGATAACTTAAGGATTTTGCGGTGCAGAAACATGGCGTTTACACAAGCTTCTTCAAAATTTCTTGCCGCTTATAGATAGGCACATTAAAATGACAAATTTACAGTAGTATTTTTGGGCGAGTGAAAAATAGGAAACACTGTTGTTGCCCACGCTTGTGCCGTGGGTGTCCGAATTAGGCAACAACGCATGACTACGATAGGCGAGCCCCTCATAGTCTCGTCTCATATGCTTTCTAAAACCGTGCGTCGTATAGCGTTCAACAGAGACTGAAGAGACCGGAATCAGGACGTCTGTGCATTGAGTGAATACTTCCGCCACTGTTTGATACGCAGATACATTTCTATTTTTATTTTCCAATGATGGTTTCTTCAGTAAAATGTGTAGTTGCGTGGTAAGCACTTGAACGCGGGAACATGAAGAGCGCTCGCTTCGGAATCTTGAATGCAGTGTCTGTGACGACCGAGCATCGGCGTGGTTTGGAATGGAGATCAACTTGAAAAGTGAACACACAAGGGCCTTGTCATGTTTTCAAACTATATTCACCACCACGCTGTTGCTCATTTCTTCTTTTTTTTTAATCCCTTTTCTACTCTTGTAAATAATAGTGCATCTGCATCTTCAATGACATGTCGAATTATTCTCGTACTCAGCCCATATCGCTGTGCTCAATTTTCAGGAAATTTTAATTCAAGCAAGGAATATACTTTTTGCCTGATCGCAAATACCATCCTGAATATCGACAGGAACGTTTTCAGAAATGTATAAATATAATATGTGTAAATAAAAGTTTGGTTGCACTTACAGATTGGTCTTTTCCTGTGTGTTGTGATCTGTCATCGATGGCTTGATAATCGCAGAGAATTCGATCCTTGTGTAGAAATATCATTACTATGATCATTTTGATTCCAAATACACAGTTCATAACAATGTAGCGTATTGAACCAATCAATGTGATGAGTACAAAACATCAACGATTGCTACTTTTTACTGTATATCTATTTTAACCCTGCTGTTCTTCGGGTCTTAGTGACCCATGGGCTCATTTCTCGGATATTGTAATAACTAAGAAAATATTTTACGTTTTTGAAAATAATTTTTTCATTAAATTAGGAATAATTATGTCATGTAACATTGACCTGATCGTTCAAATAATGTGAACACACACGCACAGGGACTTTGAAACATGTTCAAAAGTGCCACAACATAATACTAACTTAGGCTACTTTCTTGAATTTGTCAATTTAGTATCAGACCCAAGGAAAGCAACCACGAAAGACAAGAACATTCATACAATTTGAAAGACCTACAATTAATCATAAAAAAATAGAATATATAAATTTCATTATGACTCATATATACCTGAAGGTATCAGCAGGGTTGATTGCGAGATATTGAGAAATTTTTATTTCCACGTAGGCCTAGAGCTTTTGTGAAAATTATTTTCATTATTATATACATGGTAAATCTCCGATAATTACATATATATATTTTTAATACTAATAAATATCGCATTTAAGAGCAACCGACAGTGATAGATGCTTCTAGAAAGTTATTTATATTACATGTATCAAAAGCGTAGAAAAGAATAGAGGATGGTATCGCAAAGCATTTCACATCTTATTTTACATTCGTTAATAATGAATTCAGTCTTTACTCAGTACTTACTAGGAATAATAAAATATTAACATTACAAATGAGCGAGTGCAAACTGAAAAAAATAAGAATGGAAGCGTAAGAAAATGTAAGGAATATACGTCCCTTAACTGATTAATGTTTAAAGGTTAAAGTATGTACCTGATTATGTTGATTTATCCCAGATCAGAAAAATGTATTTCGAATTTTGATTAGATTATGAACTTGCACAGTACTTTGACAGTCTTCTACAGTTAAGAATTAAGACCAATATCCATTCGTCCTATATGTCCAAGAAAATCGGAGTGGAACTGAGTATACTTTACACATAGGCCTAGAGCTAAACCATGTTCGGAGACTTTCATGTAATAGGAAATGTGAAATGGGTGTAAAGAATGTCAGTCTATTGTGTGAGCCCGAGTTATGTGGTCGCATTATTTCACATTTATTTTCGACTGACATGTATTCCTCGAAAGTTTCCTGTCGAATGTAGCAATGTATGTACTTACTATCAACATATTCTCTATTAACAATTAATTGAAGAATTAAAAATCATATGATTATTGGTTAAAAATACGTCATTATACACTTATCTGGTTAATTGTTATTCTGTTATTTGGATGAAATATAATGGTTTTATGAGCAATTATTTGCATAGTTAACATATTAGTTTTTATGTGGATTATCCCAGCTCCAAAGCAAGTTAGCTCGGAAAATTTATTTTAAGGAACTCTCGAATATCTGTAATTTGCAGGTGGGTGTTGGGATTCTACAATATTCTAAATTCTTCCTTTCCACAGAGAACAGGAAAATTTAACTTAATTAGGCCTATATCTGCCCTTAATCCATAACTATAAAACTGACCAACTCTATTAAGGAAGTCTGCACGTTGTAGTAACTTAATACAGCCACAGTTTACAGCTGTAAGCTTTTAAGTTATTTACTAAATTTATTTCGTTACGCCCTCAACAAGTTTGCGGAGGCAATGGCCCTTAAAATTAGCATTCATAGTTAATGCTCTCTAATTACTAATTATATGTGACAATTTTAGCGTGTAGATTGGACGAGGCATGGAAGGGGATGCTTTACTAAAACGCTACCTCTACATTTCTAGACCGAGGGGGGTGTTGGGGGTTCTGAAACCACACTGACAGTGTGTGTGAATTATAGAAGACCTGCTGAACAATAGCTCGGTATATGAGCAACATAAAAATGAGGTGTTGTGTTACTGTCACCATTTATAACTCACTCATACATAAGTGAAACTGCATGCGAGAATGTATGAGTGCGGTTACGTGCAGGCCTATGTTAACCACAACCTCGCTCTCCTCACTGACCCGTCCTGATTTCAGCATTAAGCACAGCTCAAGAAGGGCTTTTCTCAAACTGAATTTTCTTTACGACATAAAAGTTTATACAAAATATGATTATAAGAATAGCTTGAAATTTTACGGTATCGAAATACATTAATGAATTTATGAAGTGCTTTTATTGTAACAACCAAAAATAAAATACCTTACAGATTTTTAGGCCAAAGTCACTCAAGTATCTCGCTACTAATGCCTAGATCTATTTTAGAATAATATTGACTAAGCCAAAGTTTTAATTACTACATTTATACATATCACTTTGGTGAATTTGATTTTTTAATATAAACAGCTATATAATTTTAAACATCATTTTTATAACTTATTGACTTGGCTTTTTATACGGTCATATACAGATGCACAATTAATAAAATAGATTAATTACTGAAATATCTTATTATTATTCTCAAGCAATCCTAAGTTTGATTTTTTGAGGGAATAAGGTGGTGATATTGAACGTGATTATGTATGTCTCGTTATCTAGCCTAGTTTAATTTATATTGTAGACTATTTTCATAGCACTTAGCCTACATTGCTTCAATTTGTTAATTTCTTAGTTTTAAGTTTCAATTTCTGTGTATATTATAGTATAATATAATTATACACACATCCAATTATATTATAATTCTTTAATTCACTTTGTTTCCTCTGCATATTATTGGATGCATTTGTGCCTTATGTTTTAATATAAGCAGATCAATGTTGTAGTATTATTCTATTTTTAGCATTTTGTATTACTATATATGATGTCTATTGTATTTTTTTGTTGTAGATTTCTTTTAATGTATTTTGTATTTATCCTGGTTGAGTGGAAGATAAGGCCCCATGGCCTTAACTCTGCCAGGCAAAATAAAACATTATTATTATTATTACCATTTTACGCTATTCGTTGCACAAACCGTTCCTATAGCTGTGCACGGCAAAAAAACATACAAATATGCAATCAAAACACACACACAAAGCAAACTCACTACGACGCACCAACAACCCAAAACGTAAACATACAGATACAACGATTATCTCCTTACACCCCTGGTCCCACCCATCCTAAATTGTCACAACTTGAACGTAAATTTCCCCACCCCTTCAAAAAGTCTGGTGTTTTCAAGAGATCATATGTGCCAGTGGCATCACTACGCCGGTACTACCTGCTTCCGTTAGCGTTAGCCTCGAGGAAACCCGAGCAGCAGGCCGGTTTGTAAATTCAGTGGCGGTCCCTGTAACTGGAAGGGAGTATTTTTTCCTCGAAGGTAAATGAACACAGCCCGACAGGACTGAGCATGACCCGCCATTGGACTGAGCGAGAGTATGAATGAGGTAAAATTTTCCCCTTGCTCGTCTTTCCCGTTGCTCCCATCAGGCTTATGTACTGAGCACGCACAAACCAGAATGCTCAGTACTTTACTTTCAGTGACTTCACACTGCCAAAATGCGGTGTGTAGTTTCTCCCCTTCATCATCACCTAACAATGGGATATTCTTTGAAAGAAATATTTGCTTCCTCCATAGATAATATGTACCCAAAATAAAAACAAATATGTACGAGCTAGTGCACCGAGTTCTGGACATTAAAGCCGCACTGTAAACTTTTGAAAAAGAATTAACTTCGAAATTATTTATTAAACCAAATCTTAATTCATGAACTTTGGTGACTGCTAGTATTCCGGTATAGTCTTACACAGTGCTTGGCACTTAAAATGAGAGCATCGACACACTCGCGATTTTTCAACAGAAAATTACAAACTTTTTTACTCCATTGTATGCAATGTATTTGGATGGAAAATAGAGGAGGAAATTGTACGACGAGCTTCATAACCCGTACTCTTTACCCGATATACTGTAGCAAGGGTAATTAAATCACGGAGGATGAAATGGGATGGAAATTTTGCGCACATGGGGAAGGAAAGACATATCCCAAAAGTATTGACTGGAAAGCCCGAAGGGAAACGGCCACATGGAAGACCTAGACATAGGTGGGTGGACAATATTAGGATAGATTTAAGGGAAGTAGGATTTACGAGGGATGGTTGGAGTTAGCACAGAATACGGTTGAATGACGGGCAGAGGTAAGCACGGCAATGAACCTTCGGGTTCCATACAATGGATAACAATCCTTTAGCTTGCTTAGGAATTGTCTATTGCCATGGAGTAAGTAAGTTACGGCAATCCTCCGTGTCACACGATCCAATTTGATGGTTTTTGGAAATTTTGACTAAAAACTGGATCGTGGGACATTTACTTTACGGATACTAATTATTTATAATGGAGAGTAACACCTTAAGCCAATGGAAATTTAATTTTACTTTTGTATTTTTACTCTCCGTCGATGTTACGAAGTACTTTGTCCGAGCCCAACTTATCGACTAGTTCAGCTAAAAGAAGGAAGTCTTAAAAAGCTTTGAAATGTGTGAGTGAAAAGAACTTTCCTCTTAAGCTTGAAGGAAGTCAAACACGGTACAGAATCCGATCCAGCAGGTGTCGTTCAATCATTCAGTATCCATCTCTTCCTCTCTGTCCCTCACTCTATTTCCCCTCTCTTTTCCCCTCCCCCTTTCTCACAGTTGTACTTCGCTTTTGTTTCAACAATGGTAGGAAACAGAAAGGGGTGATGCCAGTTCCAAAGGGTATAAATGTTGCTGGGGTGGGAAAAGAAAGAAATGGGAGGCGTACACGGCAACAAGAGAATGTCGTGTCCCGCTCCTGTCCCACGGGGGCCAGCTCCGGCAAACACTAGTCTACTCTATTATTTACCAATGCATTTATTGGATTAACCACTCCATGAGTTAAGCAGCCAATTTGTTCACGTCGTCATGAAACTTAAAAGACTGCCTACTCACTGTACTCTATGCGTGTGTACTGCAGGGGTGTGAAAATGGACATATGCTATGTCGATGAACTTCAAATCAAAGAAATTAGATTTTTTCGATAATTAAGAAGGTGGTTGTTATTTCGAAACTCCTAAGGACTGTACTACATCCTCCAGATTAATTTCGGGCCAAAATTTACATGCCAGAGTAAAAGTGTAGGCCTATCCCATTTATCTGGAAATTAAATTAGAAGCATATACGTACTTCGACTTCTTTTTAAATATTACCTCGAAGATTATGATTTATATTCCTGAATGACATTCTTCTTCTTATGGTGAGGAATGATATGTACTGTAAATAGATTATTGGGCAACACTCACCAATGTTTGTTGATCCCTTTGTGAAGCCGTTGTCACTAGTTGCTTAATCTTGCGTGAAGCATTCGTCTTCTTAATAAAATAATAAAACACACACATTATATAAAACGTAAACACTAAAAATTGCAACTTCACAACAGGAATCACATCACAACGTTTCACGAGACCAGAAAAACGACTCGCGTTTTCAAGTGACTATTAGCGACGAGATGTTCGGTCGCGAAGTCTTTGTGATCGTCTGATTATGATTTAGTTTGGCTATCTAATTCATAGGGTAGTAGGTTAACCAGTAAATAGCATTTAGACAGTCCTGTTAAAACCAAACAACTTTCTCCTACGAGACACCTTTGTCCACCTGGATCCCAATTTTGATGTTCGGGAGATTTAGTTCACTGTTTTAGCTTTATTCATGAAATTCATATTGAACAACATAAGTTATAAGTTATATGATTCCACCTGATACCCATGTAGATATAATAGGCCTATGCTCAACCCAAGAAGTCTAGGGCCTTATAATGTAATTGTACGTTGTCAGGTCTTAGACTTATTAGATTGAGCAGAGGCCAATCAAATTGACGTGGGTATTAAGTGGAATCTTCACTTTTATTACTTAGCCTATTTGGCTTAGGCCAATACCGATACTTGAATTATATAGAACTACAAATATTGATTAAGCTGACTAAAATATGTGATTTAATATAATTTCTTTTCAGAAAAAGTAAAGAAAATTAGAGTGGTGGCATATAGCGGAACTCCAGCCAAAGTACGAGGGAGAATCAAATGAAAACCACAATTAATTTTTTCCCACTATTTTACTGCAGGAAGAATGTTTGCTTGTACATTATTTTTCTACATAGTCCCTTCCCAGTTCAATGCACTTATGCCATCAGAAAGGAAATGCTTAGATACCGCAAGAGAAAAATTATTCTGGTTGACACTGTAGGCACTCGTGCACCGCCGACTGGATGTCTTAATCAGACTTGAACTTCTGCCCTCCAAGGAGCTCCTTTAATGGACTAAAGATGTGGAAATCTTATGGTGCCAAACCTGGCAAGTATGACAGATGTGGGAGGCACTTGAAGCATATCGCACCCCTGGTGGAAGACTGCCACAAGTCAAAAATAACATTTGTTCAGGAGGAGCATTTAAAGATTTTGATGCAATATGAAAAACAGTAAATATTACTTTAACACAAAATTGCTGCCACTTCCGGACAAGAACACTGCATAATCTCGGGTTTACGGGCTTGCGTATGATAAAAAAACTGAGATATGGCAGTTTTATGCTATTTGAAACATCAGATGCTAGTGAGAAGAAAAATCAATTATATGCTGTAGAATCCTTATCGTTACGATTTGGGTTGTGCCACTTTTCCAGGACATGGATATGATGACAAGCACTTATAAGTACTAGTTATCTCAAAATTCAATTTTTTTGACTTATGGCAGTCTTCCACCAGGGGTGCGATATGTCGATGGTTTTCTTGGCTGCACGAGCAGCATGAGGATGGGCGTTATCACGTTCAAGCAAAACACCTGCTCTCAGCAACCCCCTTCGCTTCGTCACCATCAGATTTCGAAATCTTTGGTCCGTTAAAGGATCTCCTTGGAGGACAGAAGTTCAAATCTGATGAAGACGTCCAGTCGATGGTGCAGGAGTGGCTACAGCGTCAACCAAAGTAATTTTTTCATGTGGTATCGAAGCTCTTCCTATCCAATGGCGTAAGTGTATTGAACTGGGAGGGGACTATGTAGAAAATAATGTACAAACAAACATTCTTCCTGCAGTAAAACAGTGGAAAAAATTAATTTATGTTTTAATTTGATTCTCCCTCGTAGGCCTAATAGCCAGCCTTAATTATTTAAAATGTTACTAGTGTCTTGTAGATTACAATCCCGGAGTTTGCTTCCGGTGATAATAGGCATTTTAAGATAAAATATTAACCGTCCACCTACGGTAGCTCGAAGATACACATTAGGAAGTTAATCTAACGACGGTAGTAAAATCCCCAGGAATATAATAGTGCAAACTTTTAAAAGTGATTGTAATATGGGACTGAAATAGGTCCTAACATTTGCTTGGACTTAGATACTCTTATGTGTGTATTTTATTAGGGCACAAGTACTATTCTTGCAAGCGTATCAATTAATAAATAATATTTTAAAACTCCTTTATCTCTAATCCTAAATGTGCTTAACTCTTTCGCTCGGTTTTTTCAAGTTCACCAAAATATTTATACGTATAATCAATGGGCTTGATTTGCAAAACTCCTCAAAAAAAATAAAAATAAAAATAAAAAATAGTACACGGGAACACATATAATTATCAAATAAGGAGTTTGGAAATGGAAATCTGAGGTCAATAACATAATACGGAAATAATGTAAAATTGAAGGCATGTAATAAATAAGAATTTGTGTATCAAGGGTTCATCGCCATGTCGGAACCTGTGGATATATAGGCCTACTTTAACCGGGCCTTAACTATCTTGGTTCCATCAACAAAAAAACAATACTATTTTTAAGAAAACATGTTTTAGCAGACCTATTGTCAGGATTTTCAAATAAAGCAAACCACAACACATATTTGAAAACCATTGACATAATAAGCGATTATTAATCTTAAAAAAATACAATGTCGCTTGCAATATTTGAAGGAAATGATTGTGTGCACAAGATGTGAGACATTCTGCGCTTAGGGTAAGTCAGTTCCATGGAGCGGGAGCAGTAACATAAAAGGAAAACAGCGATTCCGCCACTCCCACCCTTGCTGTTTTTGTACCGAAGAGAAATTTGATAAGTAACGTCCGGTAGCAGAAACTGCGGGCGGAGTGCGAAATGGCAGACAATCGGAAAGTGTTTATAGGTAATCTCACGAGAGTTGAAGAGTTTATCGAATTTATCTGATGAAACTCGTAAACTCGAGTTGGATTTATTAAGACTATTCCATGAATAAATATATAAAGCATTATACAAATAATTACTTTCGCGCTTTGTTATATAAAAACAAAATTACCACCTGCGAGATCACGGCATACTATTAAGAAAAAATCCACGAATCAATTCGAGTTACCATGTTGTAACCAGTGTAACCAATGGTCGATATAAGACATAGTTAACCCAGTTCAGGTAAGCAACACCAGAACTGAATAAAATTACGTTAACTTGCTTACACAGAATCGAAATTGTCTTTTTAATCAATGTAGGCTACATTTATATTATTTCAATTTCCAAATAAGTTATGTTGTATAAAATAATGTGTTTTCATGCTGCTTAATGGCAGGAAAAAATATACGTATAACATCTAATTAATAAAAATGAAACAGGAAAATGAAAATCTTAACACTAATTTTGAAAAGTAGTATTAATATGAATTTAAGAATATATAATTCAATAACCTTGAGGAGTCCAATGTCATGCAAATGATCAAAAGTATCCCAAAAAATAAATGACAATATTTTTATCTACTTTTATTCTGTATCGAAAACTACTGAAACCAACAAGTACTTACCTAATTGGCAATTGAATTATACAATAAATTTAGTTTGAAATGTACGATGGGATACTAGCCTATAAGGTCTATTGATATCGCTCAATTCTGGTGTAACATTGTCGTTGTGCTATCCCCACGAAAGCAAGGCAAGTTCTTCATTGCATTTTGTTTTTCTTCAACGATTACTTTACCTTCAAAAGTTGATCCGCACGATGACAGCCTCTTTGCTACTGTACTATGGCATGATTAATGGTAGACAGATGCAAGAAGCTGTTTTCCTGCAGAAGTGGAAGGCTGGGGTATTGTAAGCGACTCATTGACAGTTTAATAGTATTTGCAGTTGGACCTGCCTATTTCGAGAGACTGAGAATTAGTATTCATTAAAATGAACTGTTGGGAAAAACGAGAGAACGTATTCATATGACAGCTTGTGTTAGAATAAGACAGCCTTACAGTGGCGGATTTCTAGTGGCGTAGACATAATGACACAAAATGAATAATTTCTGCAAGAAGTTGTATGGGTAAGAAGACTGCAGACATGTTAACAAATTTGTCATATTTAATATTCTTGGTTTTTGCCACCTCATACCCTCAATAAGATATGTAGGAGAGTATTTTTTACACACGACACCAAATACATACAATAACCCAGGAGTCTACAAACTAAAATGCAACGACTGCCCAAAATTCTACATAGGACAAACAGGCCGAAGTTTCAAAACACGATACACAGAACACATACGAGCTCTCAAACAAAACACAGACTCCGCCTATGCAAACCATATAATAACCACAGGACACGAATACGAAGACATCAATACAGACATGGAAATCCTACACATTAACCACAAAGGTCACACACTCAACACACTCGAACAATATGAAATATACAGACACACCACACAAGACAACACCAACATCCTAAACGAACAGTTACAATTCAAATCGCACGCGCTGTACGATACAGTTATCCAGAAATGTCTTCCCAACAACAACAACAACAACAACACGGAAGTCAGTTGCTGAAGATGGCCGCTCCATGTGGTTGAAAGCGCTCCAACAGGTAAAAATACCGCAATTTAGTAGTGAGTACCAGTGATAAAGCTCTACGCTATACATAAATCATTAAGATTATCGCTACAGAATGGACAAAACTCAAGAATATAAATTCTAAATGTAGCCTATAGTGGCATAGAATGTTGGGTTCTGCTTGTCCTTGCTATTGTCATAATATAAAACTGTTACACTTGAGACTGAAAATCAAAAACACTCCTTCAGATGTTGCGTCACACGTAAATAGAACATAGAGATAAAATTAGTTAAAAACCAATATTAGGCCTATATTCTTGTCTGTGTCTTCTTAGTATAAAATATTTCCTACCAAACTATAATGTAATGCATTTCGTCCCAAATTTAGGCCATCTTCAGTCCCTATTGGCACCGTGCAGGTTTTGTAGTACACGCTTATCTTATTGCAGAAGTTTATAATATTATCTAAACCCATCCGGTGGTATACACTATTAAAAAGGTTATCACGATTTAAAAAATGGGAGTCACATACAGCATCTAGTGTTAAAATATTTTATAAATTGTACTGCCTAAACCCTGTTATCAAGAAATATTATATTCAGCATGACTAAAACTTGCTCTTCAATCTAAAATAAAAATATATGATATAATGAATTAACGTTTGCAAATAAAAATGCAACTGAGCCGAGATCAAAATCGTGACATTGGGCATGATCTTATTATATCTTGTGTAAATGGATAGTGTGAATTTTTTACTTCATCTTCCCGTAACATAGGTACTATAGGTAGAGGAAGTATTGAATTTGACCCGAAATTCAAAGTTCAGTTATTAATATAAATAGGCTACAATTTTTAAGGCTCCCTGAATCAAAACATACTATTTTCAGAATTATCTGTGTGTGTGTGTGTGTGTGTCTGTGAGCAGCCTAGCACCAGAACAGTAGATCATATGAAAACATGACATGGCATGTCTTGACAAAAAAAAAAAATATAAAAAAATAAAATAATAATAATAATAATAATAATAATAATAATAATAATAAATAAATAAATAAAAGTTTTTCGCAATTTTCTCGAAAACGGCTCTAACAATTTTGTTTAAATTTTGTGCATGAAGTGCTTGTACTAGAGTTAAAACTCTTATTTGAGATACTTTTTTTTCGAAAAAAATTTTCTCTGAATGGTAGTTATAAGCCGCCTACTATTCGCAGAAACTCAGTCTTGCCTGGTGAACAATAAAATTTAGCATCAGTTTGACAACTAAATACGCGCTCTTTGCAATACAGTTTCTTATTGTACAGTAAACTCCAGTTAATCAAATATCTGGATAATATAATAAATATAATTAAAAAAGTAATTTCTTAAAAAAGAAAACTAAATTGTACACATTTTGAACATATCGGTCAGGGTCTGTCGATTTTGTCGGTTAAAAGTTTACCTTTTTCGCAAATAATCGGCCTTGAAAGATGGTTTCACAATGCTGCAAAAACCACTTGAATATGGCTTCAAAGCGATCCGGATAATTAGCGATCCGGATAATTGGCGACCCGGATAACTGGGGTTCTACGGTATCAGAACGCTGAAGTGAGAAAGGAGTATTGCCATGCTCGGGGTAGGCTGAAGAAAGTTACACGAGTGCACTAATGAGATTTTTTGGGGTTATGTATCCTTCGGGGATGAGATGCGATTTGGTAACGACATTCTCTTCATTTTTACCACCAATTTACTTGAAGAGAATGTCATAAGAAATATATTATACTAAGAGGCAAACCTTTATTTGGTCAGAGGAATTTACGTGTTTCACATTAGTTTTTTAAACGGACCAAGGAGAATGGATACTTTTGAAGAACGTGAATCCAATATGCATATTTGACCCGCAGGCTTTGGTTGACTTACTAATACGAACATAAAAGATCGATGTTTTCTACCTTTGGTGTAACGTTTGACAACAGTTTGTTCCAGCAACATTCAGAAACCGTCGTCGCATGCCTAACCCTTTCGCACATTGTCAGTTCATAACATCTTTGTCAATGAACGCGTAGGCTATAACCACTTAATGTTACTGGACCAACTTGTTAATTTTTTAATTATTTCAAGACACTATGAATACACTAAATAACCTGCCTGCATAAGGTATGTGCTCAAACTTCTTTGTGAATTACATAAGTAGGATTAAAATTTTCCTTCATTGTACATTTTACTCGAGCTGGAATTATACAGATAAATGTTGGTTGGTTAACTGGACAAATAATTGCTCAAATTACCATTATTTTTTACCCAATTAACAATTATGCAAAATCCAATTACTTGCAGTAATCCAGTTAACTGTCAGAATGAGTTTAGTTGATGCAAAGTAGGCTTACAGACTGAATCATCATTTCCAGTGAGAGAAGGTTGTTGGAAACATATTTTCTTGTTTTAGAGTGGATGGGCAATCATGTGGCTGCTTCTGGAGGTCAAAGTATTAGAACCGTAACAATTGTTTATTTATGGTTAATTGACTTAGAAATAAAGATAAATGCAAATCTCTCCAATGAACTAAGTATGTATCCACAATACTATTATTTGTTCTATATTCGCTGCAATTAATTGTTTGTGCAGTTTACCATTATCAGGTTGTTTGTCTCAGCTCTACATTTTACAAAATTAATAGTCTCACTCTGTCAAAATTGATTATGAACATTGACTACTACTTCTACTAATACCACCATTACAACTATCACCACTACTACTACTACTACTAAAACAATAACAGCAGAAAATCTGAAACGTCTGATTATCAGATGCATAATGCAGCAACAGTACTAGAGATATAAAAAATACATATCACGTAAGTACATTTTAGAAAAATCCTAATCCCAGTTGAGGAACTTCTCTAGGGAACATCTCATATACAGCAATCTGCATGCATTCTTAGTTGACAAAGCCAGGCATTTTTTCCCTCTTATCTCAATTTGTGGTACGCTGGGTTCTCGTTTCTGTAAAATGCAACTTTTCTACATATTTGTATGTGCACAATAACAAAGTAGAATAATGGTAGGTTTTTGCTAGTATGAGCTACAGTGGTTTCATACACCGCCTTTCTTCCACTTTTCTCATTAGTATACTGGGAATTGTGGAAGGGCTATACGCCATGTGCTCTGTATTTGCATTTTGATGAAGTCCTAAACCTGGATTATTGAGGTAGCATCATGTCTGCTTTTGGCTTTCCCAGCTTATACGGAGTACCAACTAATAGGTAGTAACCAAACTCAACCAAGATCCCGGCCAGTTCTACTAGACCTCCGTTCCTTTTCTGCAAACCGAGATTTGGGTTATTACATCTCCGTCTTAGCTTTCTATTGGGGTGCTCTTTCATCTTGATAGTCCTATATTGAAAACCATCTACTTCGATAGCAAACAAGAATTAAACTTGGTGTGTTCAGATCCCATAACTGGTTAAGGACGAAAATAATATCTTAAATATTGTTTTGTAATCGTAATTATTATTATTATTATTATTTTTATTGTACTTTTGATTATTATTATTATTATTATTGTAATTTCACATATTTTGTTTATGCCATTGCTATTTTCTTTTATTTATAGTATTTTCCTTATGATTTTTGTATTGTATAATTGTAGTTTTTGGAATCCAGGTAGAGGGAAGAGAAGACCTGCATGCTACTCTGTAATAACTGGACCTGGGATTTTAAGGCAAATGCCTAATTTAATCCTTATGAAATACATGAATTTTTTAAGTATGTTGACGTTTCATGATAAATCACTTACATTTACAGAGTTTTATAGTGCCCTCAAATGCCTATTAGGAACTTTAGAGCCTATTTTACTATTTTAGTGCCTAAAATGACTATTTGGACCTTTAGACCTTTTTTACTATTTTAGTGCCTAAAATGCCTATTTTGTACATTTGAAATAAAATTTAACTTCTTTAGAGTTTACAATCATACAATGGACATCCCTAAATGGAGAGAAGAACAGCAGAGGGTGGGTTTTTCACATAAACTTGATTTTCCCAAACAACCGTCGCCAAAGCAATGCTGACTGAGGATTAGCTCAAAACAACAAGGAGCAGGCAGTAATAAGGGACATAGTGTGTCAAGTCACCAGTGAAAGAACATCTTTTTAAGTGAAAATAGTTGGTTATGCCGAAAAGAAATCATCTAGATTGCGCTTATGAAACAATGGCTTATACAATTTCCAGGGATGGCTTTTGATGGCAAGATTATTTTCTGCCAGTATTACAATAAACAAGTATGTCTGGCTCCTCTAATTAACTTTAGAGATCTCGTCCAGGAGACATGGGTTTGATTTACAGTACCGGCAGTAATTTAGAAAGCTGTGAGGTCTGGAACGGCGTTGACCTAGCGTCGTGAGGAAAATTGGGAAGATGCGAGTGAGCAGCGGTCAAGGAGGCAACGCAATACGCCTGAGGGATTTGTCTTGCTGACCACAGGATCACCCAATCAATACCTGCAGTTCATGAGCTGGGACAGCAGCCGTTATTGAAATCCAAGGCCCTTCAAGGCTTGTATTGTTCTAATTTTTAATTTAATCCATAACTGTTTTTCATAAATGTATTTTTAATTCCGTCTTCATTTTGCAGTTATTTCTGTTAAGAATACGTAACAAAAAGGTCACGTTATGGTTTAAGTGTATATACAGGCCATGGAGGTTCAAGGAGGTTGAGGCTCCCAGATTTTGGACATTCGGCACGTGAAGGTGGTAAGGTTATCAGTAGAGACCGGATGTAAGGCAAAATGCCTATTCTTAACCGTTATAGATATCATAAAAATGACTTAATAGAAGTTCAAGATACTATCCTTAGAGCTGTATTTCATAAAGTTAACTCTGCCTATTTTTGCCTATTTCAACTTATAATGCCTATAAATGCCTATTTCCGCTTTTCCGAAGAAAAAACAGCATTGTATTGAAAATTTACATAAAAATTTGTGAAATCCATGCTATTTTCATCTCATGGGTTAATGACATTACTTAAATTTGCTTACACCCTCTGTCAGATGCCTTAATAAATTATAAATTATTAAAAGACATAGGAATGATTCTTAGTGGTGAAAACAGTGTTTCAATTGATATTGATCCACAAATTCTTCCACTCTACAAGTACGCTCCGATAACGCCTGTAGAAGTCGTTTTCGGCACTAAAAAATGTAGGGCTTACTGTCTGATGGGAGGCATAACCTAAGAGTAGAAAATTTGAAAAAGTATCTTGTTATTATGGGCAATCAACGATGTTTGTTAATGATTGGCAAAAGGTGTTTGTAAAGGTGCGTCAAATGTGGTACCGGTACAGTGCTGTAACGAAATGAACAATACTGTTTATACAGTGTTTCGATTAGATCCATCTATATTATGTGTATCGGGTAGGTCTATGTTATTTTGATTAAATACTGCATAATTTAAATGTTTTATTTCAATTAGTAACAAGAGACATCCAGAATGAGTTAATATTTTTCGACCTACTGTCTCCTTTTGCATGCAACTGTAAATGTGTTAGCACTTATTTTGACAGTTTTAGTGCCTATTTTACCTGCCTACTTTGCAATTTTTAAGTTCTTTTTTGCCTGCCTATTTTGAAATTTTAAGTGTCTAACGTCCGGTCTCTAGTTATCAGCCTTACGCACTGGCCGCCTTTACCCCAGAATTGCTCCTGGTACCCATTTCTGTTGGAGGCTGAGTCGACCCCAGGGCCATGGTGCCACCAGAAGGATTAGGCCTCAACCATTACGCTACGGCGTACCCCTAAGTGTATATTGGGATAAGTTAAAATCTATTTTCTGTCTATTTACACATTTTTAAAGCATATGTCAGGTGCATATTTTCTCTCTTAAAAGCCTATTTACTTGTCATAAAAACCTATTTTAGGCGCCTGAAACTATTTTAGGCCCTAAAATCCTAGGTCTAGTAATAACAGAAATGTCAAAGTTGATTTCACTTAGTTATTCCTTCATAAAAGTTAAGTACTAGGAATTGATGCTAACTAGTAATATATATATATATATATATATAATTTTCAATAAATTGTGTAATAACTAAGAATGAATTTGTTTAGTCTTCATCTTTTTTTCATTTCTTTATTTTAGTCATTTGTATTATATATTATTCAAGTACTTATGTTCCAATTTTTTCTTTGTATTTAATGTACGTTTCTTGTATTCAGGTATATCATTTCTTGTTTTAATTTATTATTATTATTATTATTATTATTATTATTATTATTATTATTATTATTATGTGTTTCATGTTTTTGCCCTGGCTGAATGGTAGAGAAGGCCTTACGGCCTTAATTCCTTCAGGTTAAATAAATAAAAATTGTTGGTTTTCTTTGCTAGATTCGATAGCCACACTAACACACTGCATAAGATCTCCGTGGCGCTTCGTTCAAACGATGGACAGGTCCTAACATCTGACCACTGCATCATCTACTTCGGGCGTAGGACTTCAAAGGCAGATGGCAGGGTGGGAGCATGTGGGCAGCATGCAAAATCCTAAAGTCATATTTGATAGTTTTCTCTCTCAGGGCAGCTAACTATTAATCGTGTAGCTCCTCATTTGTCCTCATGAGGCTGAATGCAAGCCGTTCCAGACCTACCTATCACAGAATCGAGTTGGTAAAGTAGACCGAATCTGGAATCCCTAATTTAAAAGCATACCACTAGACCAGGAAGCGGGATCAGAAGAATCAGAGATATAAAAATGCTAAGTTCCACGACCGGCCTCTTCCTAAAATAATATCCGAAAATCAGTCCACAATAGTACAAATATATATTTCACATATTCATATCACACAATATCCACTAAATAAAGATATACTATTTCGGCATATAGGCCTACATCCTATGTTTACTATAGTCAATGGACAACATAGAAACAGGATGAGTATCATGACTAAATAATTATATATATACACGAACTTAAAATCGTAATGACTATCTCTGTTGCTAACTAGATCTCGCTCCTCTTAAACTTTGCAGGTTTCTCTTTCTGAGATAGGAAGTCAGGAAACGGGTGAAATCAGACTCGCTAGGAACTATTTCAGTTTTAAAAATTTAACCTCTCTGATTCATACAACCTTCGGTTGTGGGAGTATTTATGCAACCCCATTCCGACCGTCACTATAAAATTCGAAAACTGGGGTGGATGAATGAGCCTCTAAAAGGTCATGCCCCTTCATTACGTGGAGTTAAAATTAAGCTTGAGAATAATAGTGGATAAGGTCTCACACCTGTACTGACTTCCCAGGTTATATAATGCATGATAAGTTCCACATCCGGCTTCTTCCTAAAATAATATCCGAAAATCAGTCCACAACAGCACAAACTTTATTCTATTTAGGAACCAACAACTATCACTAAAATATTCATAAATCACCATGAAAAGTGGTACTGTACATGAAACGACAGAGATGCGCAGAAGCAAGTAAGCATAACCTAATCGTGACCCTGTCGCAAGATTGCTGCCAGTAACAAAATAATGAAGAGAAAAAAAAAGGAATTATTTTACTGTATGATACTATATGTCTGGCTAAAAAGTATTGGCCTGCCGGTACTTCTTACATAATGTTATTACTAGGCCTCGAATTGATTATAAATTAGTAGGAATTTACTATAGCCTAGTACATGATCTACTTCAAAAGTAAATTAATACTACGAGGGTGAATCAATTGAAAACTGCAATTAATTTTTCCACTATTTTACTGCAGGATAATGTTTGCTTGTACATTATTTTCTACATAGTCCCCACCCAGTTCGATGCACTTACGCGACTGGATAGGATGAGCTTCAATACCGCAAGAGAAAAATTATTTTGGTTGACGCTGCAGCCACTCCTGCACCATCGACTGGACGTCTTCATCAGATTTGAGCCTCTGCCCTCCAAGGAGATCCTTTAACGGACCAAAGATTTAGAAATCTGATGGTGGCAAAGCGAAGGGGGTTGCTGAGGCAGGTGTTTTGCTTCAACATGATAACGCCCGCCTCATGCTGCTCGTGCAACCATGAAAACCATCGACTACATATGCTTCAAGTGCCTCCCACATCTGCCATACTTGCCAGGTTTGGCACCATCAGATTTCCACATCTTTAGTCCATTAAAGGAATTCCTTAGAGGGCAGAAGTTGAAGTCTGATGAAGACATCCAATCGGTGGTGCATGAGTGCCTACAGTGTCAACTAAAATAATTTTTCTCATGCGGTATCGAAGCACTTCCTATCTGACGGCATAAGTGAATTTAACTGGGAGGGGACTATGTAGAAAAATAACGTACAAGCAAACATTCTTCCTGCATTAAAACAGTGAAAAAAAAGTAATTGCAGTTTTCATTTGATTCACCCTCGTATTTACAGTAAATTAAAACTTCACACTATAAAATTATTCCTTTCTAGTAATACAGCGAAGTGATAAAAGATGCTTTGGCCATACTTAAAGTAAAGATAGTTACGTGAATGCATTAACCAGATTTTATTTGGGTTATGTATCCTCCGGGTTGCGATACGATGTGGTAACGACATTCTCTTCATTTTTACAACCAATTTACTTGAAGAGAATGTCATACATAATATATTATACTAAGAGGCTAACTTTTATTTGGGCAGAGAAAGTTATGTGAGTTTCACATAAGATTTTTCTTCCTTACGAAGTAGCTGCTAGATGTTGTTACTGTTAGTTGTTTTTCTTGTGTCAGTCTTCTGAGCCATGTGCGCTAATTTTAATGGAAAGTGCATTTCGGCACATTTCCTTGTAATTATTTAGAGAACTGCTCAGTCTGTGAGAAACGACAGTACTCATTTACTCAACGTACTGAATATGTTATTACAGTTCCACCTCATATCAGAGGCGTAACGAGGGGGGTTGGGGGTTTGAATGCCCACATTGATTAAAAAAAGGAAAATTGTACAATTTTTTAAGTCTGCTTATAAATTACTTAATACGAGTATAAAGCGTGGGAAGCTTAAAACTCGTTATTGTGCATCTTAATTTTTAAAATTTTCCGGAGGAGGGCCCCTGAGCCCCCCTCTCTTTCATACCCCCCCCCCATATGGTCGGCCTGGTTACGCCTATGCCTCATATGACCAATATAAAATTCATTATTACAGGTTAAAGCTGTCCAAAAGAATTACTTTCGTAATGTACTTGAAAGTACTATGTGTGATTCTGTAATTAAAATAGCAGATTATTTACTACTGCTGCTCCATACATACATAAGAATATGTGATTTCTTGTCCAGTCTTAACAAAACAATCAGATAGAAAAGCAAGCATACACGCACCCTACATGTATGTTTACGATATTCTTGCAATCTTCTTACTTGGGCAGAAAGGCAAAACCTACCACAGCAAAATATTAAAACGCGAAAATAGTCTAATTGTGTTACATTGTGGAATCTAATGCTCCTGCTGAACAGGATGAAAGTCTACATTTTGAATAAAAAAGTTTTACGTTGCATTTTAAATTAACTCTTCCGTTCTAAAAGTGGAAGGTCGTAGCGAATGGCTCAGGAGTATGGAGTGATATTTAATAAAGGAAGCTAGCATTGTGTTTTTTCTTAACATCAAAACACATTTACATTAAATATACAGGGATCCTCGAAACATCGAGAGAATTTCTCTACAGTGATAGAGTAATAAGGGGTAGAGAACGTCCGTCCTTTAAAAATTTAGGGCTTTCAGAATACCTTCAAACCTTTAACGTCTAACATTCTGATTTTGTAAACACGTAATTTTTAATTAATATTCCCATCACAGCTGAACAATGTAAACGTAAATTTGGTTCATTTGTGAAAACTAAAAATTAAATATAATGCGGTTTTACAAATGACAAAGAGTTGTAAACGATGTCTTTGCTTTTGTGTTCAATAAACTTGCATCATGCTTGACTAATTACATTTTTACACTAAGATTTAACACATACATAATTAAGTGGTCTACACTAATGCGAATATTATAAAAGAACCTATTAACTAATCCGTTGTAAACAGTAATAACAACAATGAAATAATACTGACGAAATGTAGAATAGATTATAAATAGGGCCCGGGGGTTTAGCCAATAATTCGTCAAGTTAGTGGTGCACAAGGCATAGAAAGCTTTCTGAGTTAGTAAACAACTTGCACTACATGTGGCAGTTTAGTGTTCTGTTGACGTCGTTGTGTGTTGTGCGTTCTTGACAACCAGTGGCGGATCATAGCTAAAATGAGTAGGGGTGCTGCTCCAGAAAATGTTTAGCCTTTTGTTTAGAACAGCTACTAAATAATATCAAGTTCATTGCAAATAATTTCGGCAACTGTCTAGATGTATCACTCTTCTAGAGATACAAAATATGTAAATGGCACAAGCAATCAGACTCGTGGAGGAATTATTCATAGGTAAGAGTCAACCTGAAGATGGAATACTTCTACAGGTGCAGCAGAAATAAAAAAAAAATCTCCAGAAAAATGCAGGATTTTTCTACTGTTTTTACCTTTCGAGGTGCACTGGAAGGTTCTACGGAAGACCATGATGTGTACCCACACAAGGGAAACACTAATATCTCATCCCGCCGTCACGTCATGAGACGTAGAGAGAAGTTTTTACCATTAAAGATCTTCTTTGGAGGAAAATAGAAGATATTTTTCTTTTGAAAACTTCAAAATGTATATTGCCATTCACTGCAACAAAGCGTATACACAGACATATAAATTGCCTTTAAATTGCCGTTTAATTTTCACTGTGAATATTGTTAACAAATATTCAAGCATTGGTTGTGTATATTTATGTTCGTTTTACTAGGAAATATATTTTGTTTCTGTGATTTACGATTAAATATGCAAACTATTCTATGACGCTGTGTCTATCATTTCACTAGACTAGCTGCACTGCCCTTGAACTTGAATGTTCGTATTAAAGTGCGCCACTGAAAGCGAGTCACCCCTTCCCTCGTGTTTATATACGGCTATATCGCAGTCACCACTAACCTGATGTAATGTTTTTGTGGCTAAACCCCCGGGCCCTAATTATAAATCATGACAAAACTTTAAAAAAGCTTAAAATTACGCATTATAGGCCTATAGTGTACACTTCAGGTGGAGCAGCTCACCCCAGGTGGGAACTCGTCGTCTGACCTTAGGATTTGTGACAGATTTCAACCGTTAAAATTCAACTCTCGAAACCAATATTCTTTTATTACGGCCATATCAAAATTACCACCCTTAAATAAATATCGCAATATTATAGGACTATCCCAGATCTTTCTTTTGATACAGAACGCGAGAAATGTAATAAAAGGGTTAAGCACCTAATCAATTGTTAAATAACTAAATAATCTCACATCAAAATTTATGTCATCAGATCGAGCGAAAGACAAGGTATTAGAATATAATATTTATTTGATTAGAAACGATGAAGTAAAGTTCAAACCTGTCCGCCCATTTGTGACTGACACCATTAGAATTAATTATTTTTCCTCCCTAGTGTTTCAACGTGAAATCCCATCACGTAACCGTCAAACATTGTTCGGCCAGTAGAAATAAACGGCGCGCTTCTGGAACCAATCAGGAAGCTGTGTCACAAATAATTACGTCACAGACTCATCTTTAAGAAAATTGATTTCAAGTTAATATGGAGACTCCTACGGGGACCTGCGAACGGAATAGGACTACATGTTCTGTTGTGGAATTGTGATATAGGCTACACGCGATTCTGACATGGGCACTAGTGACGATACAGGGCATCGTTAAGCTAATAAGTTAGCTTAATTAATTGTATGATATTTATAACTAACAAGTAATTAATAATAATATATCGTGCGGCATTGCAAAGTAACCCGAATAAGTGATATCGTCTTTGAGTGATCAAGTGATATCGCATTGGAATATATACAAATACGGTAACTGGTACGGAAATACACATAATTTGCCCTTAATACTGTATTTCATCCGTATCCCACCGTCGATTTCCTTCACAACTTATAAAATATATCCCGAGACACCTCAAACATCAACACCACGTTTCCTTAATCTTATGCAATCTACCGACTGGCTGAACTATTATTATTATTATTATTGTTGTTATTATTATAAGAGCCCCTTCTACGAGACGAATATCGAAGACAGATAGTCACCGACGACTACCCTGAGGCACCATTAGTGATCGGCTTTATACGGCGCCCACCTCACAGGCTGCCTGCACCATCGGCTTTACCTCTTTTGGGACTATTTTCATTTCGTTTCATCAGAAAGAGTTTGTAATTATCTATGCTGACTAATGATAATAGGTAGAATTATTAATATATTTTCAGAAAACTCCATTGTAACAAACTTGTCAGAAACTTTGCCTTATAGGCCTATGGGGACACACGATCTAGACATTCGAAAATTGTACTTGGTAATACATGATTTTCTGATTTAATTTTGAATAGTGGTAACGTACGACGAAAATATTTTACGTCATTGAGGTTGGACAAGATGAAGTGTAGCATGGGTTCAGTAGTTATGAAGATCATATCATTCAAACATTGTTATCGAATTACTGTTCACACTTGAAGGATTACACATGACTTAACTGTAAGTAGGGCGACGTACAAAACAAAGAAATTTAGGGAAATATAGATAAAAGAGAGACAAGTAACACAATGGAGAAATGGAAGAAAAAGGTACCAGAAATGGATTAACGAGAGAATGTATGGAGGAGCAGAGTAGGTAATGCGGAAACAAAACAATGCATGGATTGAAATGGAGCAATCGTTTAAAAATCGGCAGGAGTAATATCTGCAAAAACCTTCTCGTGTCTTTGTGGAAAGGTTGCGGTACGAAAGCAAATTGCGGAACAAGCAGATATGAGAGTGGAACACAGCAATCTATGCAAGTGCATCTTCCTTCTCTATCAGCGTACATTATTTATACTCGGGAGTTAGGGGTTCGAATGCAGAAATATTTGATAAGAGTTCCAAGTTATTATATTTGCATAAGGAATTCAACCCTGTGCAATTAAAATTCTCATTGTGTATGCATTATGCGCAATGGTAACTTATTTCCAGCTTTCAATTTAGAATAATGAATTTATAGCGTTTTGTGTAACTCGAGATCACGCTAACGACACTTTGTTGAAAGACTGACTGCGCTGAAAACTGTTCAAAATTGTAGCCTATCCCATTTTACCAGCCCCGTCAGAATTTCATAAGTCTAAAGATTCCATGATGACTTACATAGCCTTGGGCGTTCTTCATTGCATTTACCGAGACTCGGATGTTTCTTACTTAACTCATATCGAATCATACTTCAATATTTTTCGTAGGTCATGTAGGTGCTGTAAGTAGTTCATGCTCCAAACATGAGCTGCTGCTTTCAACTGCAAGAACTCAAAATCAAAATCAAACTTGGAAAATGTAGAGTCTAAGCAGTGCAGTGGGAGAAGGTGTATAACCCTTACCTGCTGCACGGCGTTCCGGATGCGTGGTGACGATTGACCGTCCCTGTTAGTGTCTTGCGGGGGGGGGGGGGCGAAGAAAAACAAGTGGCTGATGTTGATGCAGTTATTAAAACACAAGTTCTTTAGGGCACCATGACAACAAATAATCGCGTCATTATTTCATTCTTCTTCACATATTTTCACAATCGTCTGTAGACCGATTTGACAGGTGCAATGAACTTGTAACTTATAGCATATTTTGTTGCAAACCGTGAATATTTAATCATGTCCCGGAACCGCAGGGAAGAAATTTGGCATTGAATAAATGAAAAAAACCAACTTCGTGGCGCTAACCTCTCAGAAGGGACAAGGCCTACCACCCGACCCCTGCTTCGTCTACCATAGGGAGAAATTACTGCATTTTCAAAATACTGTCAGGTTGAAAAACCTCGAAATGAATGTTCTCATTAGCTGCCAACACTTCAGTTAGACGACGGTTAATAAGATTCCCACTGCCGGAAGAAAAACTTATCCAAAGTTGAAGTTTTCCCGTGGTTCCTGGAGGAATCTGCAGAAGCTCAATGGTTTTTCCAGGAGAAATATCCTGAAGACATGTAGTGTCATTATAACTTGTCCATGAATCAATGAGTAAATCACAGCTATTTTCAGAGCAGGGGAAAAAGGCCTCTTTAAACCAGGATTTCAACTTTGTTTTCCCCATTTTTCCAGATTTAGTTGCTTTCACAATTAAAATATCCGCGTTAAACATCTTTCTTGAAACTTTAGGCCCGAAACTGCCTGTATCCCCTGCAGCTCAACAAATAATTTAGAAAAAAATAGATCATAATAGTGGGCATAATGGTGCATGAATGGGTCAGCGCACTGACAAGGCTGTGCAAAATTGCAATGTTTCTCCCCAACCCATGATAAAGTCCTTTTTGCTCTTAATTCGAGCTCGAATCCACTCTGATTGATGTTATAAATGCATGAAGGGGGATAATTTGAAAGTCGCTGTTAAAAAAAAAATGTATGCCATTTTGTCTTTTTTCTTCCTCTTTTACGAATGCCCATGAAACAAATTTTACTTTCCTACTTTTAATTTTATGCAGTTTTTTTCAAAGGAAATACCAAAGCAGAGGATGAGCAAAATCTATTATACCAAATAAATAGTTGTTGGAAATTTCTAAGGCCCAGAGCTTAAAATCTTCGTCAGTTACGTTATTCTTTGCTCTTCTTCCTTCTACAAAGCGAGAAAATAATTTGTCATTCGTATATTTTATATGCTCAATGGGATTGAAGACCGCGGTTATCACTTGTTTTTTCCATGTATGTAATTGCCTCACTGACTTCACCAAACGCTTTTTCCCACCTTTGTTTAACCAGTAATTGCTGCTAACATGTTCATTCATTTTTCTGTGTGAACTGCAAACATAACTAGAACTTGTGAACTTCGTTGGAGACCGATCTTTATCATTAGTCACTAGACTCCAACATGGGGCAAGAACCCGTTTGTATTTGCGCTTGGAGGGTGAATTTCGCACGCAGAGAATGAAGACGAACTACTGACATTTTCTTCATCTGTGTATAGAGTTGTTTTCGAAATAACACCTACACCTGAAGGAATTGTTCCTAACAAATTAATAACACGCTGGCTAATTTCCATTTCTTCCAAACTTATTACGGCCGAAGAAAACCCACGTTCTCGAAAATTACGCAACGCGATCTCGAGCGCATAAACTGGATTCATGTCTCATTCTCTAGAGAAAGGCGAGACAACTAGACAACAGAAGCTAGGTTAAAATCAAAATATCTATCCAAGGCAGGTAGAGGTTACAAGAAGTGCCTGTGGTAGCCTCTTATCTTTCTAGTCTTTTTTTTATGTGCACATGCGGACGAAAGATTATCGCCCATCAGGGTTGTCCAGTCCCATCATTATAGTATCTGTTTTCCTATATCCCCTACTTTGGGGCGAAGGACCTCCAAGTGAAGGTTTCTGTTACGCTTATTTTCCGAGAGGGCAGAGGGAGAGGTGGTAAGCCCATCGCCTCGCAACCTTTCTCCGGAAACTAAGGTATTACTTGGACGTGAAAGGGCCGAGAAATTTTGTCCACAGGTTCTAATTTAGGCTTGGAGTTCTTTTACGTGTTGTAAATCTACGACACACAGCTTAAAGTCCGTTCCGGAGGACTCCATGCGTAGGAATTTTATGTCCTGAAAAATCCTACGACCGCGACCGGGTTTGATCCCATGACCTTCGGATCTAGAAACGGGCACGCTACTTCTAGACCACCGCGGCCGACCCATCACTATAGTACCATTGTTATATTCCATATGTTCCAACATATACGCAAAGCAGTTTAGTGTACTTTCAGTTGAAAACAGAAGCTAATTTTTGGAACATGGCCTCCTTATAATACCTGCAATATACAAGAAATAGAGTGAGGTATGTTTCCATATGAACGTAGTGATGAGTTATTGTGATTGTTAGTATGTAACCTATTGGAAAATATTTAGTTTATTATGTTGCCCTAAAACCTAAAACTATTGAAAATAATATTTTACTGGCTGGAAGTGAAATAACAGTGTAGTTTGCTCTACGCAAATTAAATAAAGTTATCACAAATTTGCTGCTTCTTAATAAAAAGGGACTATCTTTATCCCTAATTTTAACAATAATCATAACTGTTATGGAAAAATGAAGTAAATTATTATCGTCTATAATGTTAATTCAACAATTAAAATTCTATAGGCTAGATATAATTTCTGGTTACGCAATAGCATCAATGAGTATGGAAAAACGACAAAGCTACAGCAATTGGTGCAAAACTGGCTCTTTAGAGTAACATAAAGAGTATAGGACGATCTGATTTGAAAAATACAATCTTTCTATGAAACGCTTGTATATTAATAATGAAAACAATGCCCCGCTTGGTAACGTAACTTCCACAGTATTTAAAAGCTTATATTTTTTTCATGAACTATACTGACAACCTACATCACACGATTCTAAAAACGTTAGTATTTTCCGACACTAAATGAAGGATCAGACAATTAATCGCTTCACATTGGCATGTAACAAATACAGCCAGAAAATAAATGAATAGGCATCCTTCAAAAGGATGAACGTACTTGCACTTACTTTACTTCGCTTTATGGGGCTTAACAAAAAATGGCAAAAAAGTGTCTATTTCTTTGTAACATTACGTCTTCCTGCTTTGGAAGTGATCCTACTGGTGGAAGAATTATGAATTATTCGTCACGAAGTGTTAAAACTCTGAAGCTGTCCATATATGTCCAAGAGGACTAAAATGGTCCAGATTTCTAAATGTCCTAGGACATGAGAGAAAAGGGAATGCTAAGGTGGCCCTTTCATAGGCAGGTGTTTCATGATACTCGAAGATACACAAGAAAAAAAGAGTGCCCAAATAACATCAAGGCCCATCATGGAGCCTAAACATGACTGTTCGGCATGAGAAACTGTGATCAAAAGGGAGCATTAAGGAATCTGACTATTTTCATACAGTATAATAATAATAATAATAATAATAATAATAATAATAATAATAATAATAATAATAATAATAATAATAATAATAATAATAATCGATGAGACTCTACGGTTAAGCATACGCAACTATTTACCGAATGCGATGCTTTCCCCCAATTTGTCCTACATCTCTCAATAGATAACTAGCGCATATAGGCCCATATGTTCTTAAAATAGTGAATCCTATGTTTCCTTAAACTCAGGCTGGTACCCCTATGGAAAATCGGACATGATTAAGTTTATTTTCGGCATAGGCTATTTCACATACGCTTAATGCTTTTAGATCCATTTTAATGCATTTCCTAGGTAATAATGTTCACATACTAGTTGGGAAATAAAAGAATATAAATTATAAATTAATTGTCACTAATGTGACTCACCCATACTGGAACTGGTGACTGCTGAATTCAGTGTATTACCTGAAAATATAAAACAAATTATTTATTACATTTTGTTGAATAAATATATAAAAGCAACTATGAGGCAACCATAATATAGCCTAAATGATAAATTGATAAGTTAAAAATATTGCAAAATGATGTTAACTTTGAAGTATTTTTCGGGAAACTTAGGATTTGAGTAGTAGTAGGAAAGCCGGGATTAAAAAAAATAAAGAAAATTGAAGCCGACAACAAACCAAGAAAGGGTAAAGCTTGAAATTCAACACGGTAGGTAACAGAGGATGTCTGTAAGGAAGAAAGATAGCAACTAGAATAGGGTGGGAGAAGCAGAGAAAAAGAAAAGCTTTAAAAGTAGAGAAAGGAGGAAATAACTCAAAGCAATGAAGTTATAGACAGTCAGACAGGGTAGATAAAACAAGAGAAGCATCCAAATGTAACAAAATAGATTAGATTTATTTTACAAGAACGACATGATACTGACATCATAAATATCGATGGATAACAAAGACAAATGTCTAGTCATAATGCAGACAGAAGTACATAATGTTAACACACGAGCATACAATCAAAGGGACGTAACATACACGGCAGACAAACAGCTACCATCAGATAGATATAGGCCTACCCTAGAAATCCCACCGCGATGGTTTTATGGTCTACGATTAGTTACTTACCGATCACAAAGTGCATTTTAACATTAACAGGCTAAGAAGAACCTGATGGCCATGGAAGGAATAATCCATCTCCTAGGCATACGATAAGTTAAAGCTGTAGGTATGTATTCATGAAACCACAAAATATTGTTTCTGTTGGAACTACGTAAGAATATTACAGGGAAAAAATCCTCTGAAACTGGGACTCGAACCGTGACCTTCGTCTTTCTGTGCCGATCCTCTATCAACTTAGCTACTCAGGCTTCTTTTCCAGAATGATTCGCTAGCCATAGGAGAGATATTCCAACTCTGGCTAATTCAATTGGTAGAGCAACGGGCTTGAATTCCAGTGCCAGAGAAGTTTTTCTCGAATATATATTCTCATTTAATGTTCAACAGGAACAATATTCAATGGTTTTATACATATAAACGTCTTAAAAGTACTAGGCCCGGTCAGAAAAATCAAATTCTACTGCACCTCACAATACTGCATATGACGTAAATGTCTATCTGTGGGGCAGGAGTTAAGGGCAATTAATCATAGGAGAGATATTTCAGTTGTGCTGTGAATCGAGCTTGGGATAGGTGAGTTAGTAGAGCATCGTCATGGAAAGCCAAAGGCAATGGGTTCGAGTCCCAGTGTCAAAGGAATTATTCCCCTAAAATATTCTCATTAAGTTATGGCATCTGAGACACAGCATTGAAAAGAGTCTAACGGGGGTCACGTCGTCTCTCCTCGGGTTACAAAGAACATTTTGTTTCATCGACACGAGTTAGTTTTAACCCCTGGGGTTATATGAGAACTATCGAGAAACTAGTTATTAATTTGTAGAGTACTCATCAAGAGCTTTTCAACGATACTCCACAAGACGTGGTTTCAAAAATTGCGAATTTCCATCCTCCACCCCCACCCCCACTCGTACCCCAAAAACCCCGAATCGTTGTTGTCACTGTGAACTCCATAGGGAGTTGTCGAAAGTCATGACATGGTATCGATTGCAATAGGTAGATTTTTCTTCGAAATCTACTTAAAAAGGGTTGCTGTAAATCAAGGTTTTTATGTAGAATAGTTGTGTTTCCCTAACGTGCCGGAAAGAAATTGTGAGTTGAATAATAACATTGTTTTATCAATAATAATATTAGATATATTAGTAATAATAGTACAAACAGAGTGGTAGGCTATCTGATATTTCCACCGCGGCAGGTCATGCAATGACTCCGGGCGACTGAGCTCTCGTGCAGTCCGCAAAGAATTTAGGCCTATACAGTCGCATTCCTCTTCCGTGAATCCTGCCTAATTCGATTCTGATGCTGTTTAATTCTCTCCTCTTTCATCAATATTCTCGAAAGCATGCTTTTGTTGGGTATTTTTAATACTTACATTATTTCCTTAAAATTAATTATAAGTTTACATACCCCAACTGTCCGTGATACTGTAATGCTATTTTGCGAAATTAAACTAACCCTTTCCTTTGTACTGCCGATTACATTAAGCCAATACAGGCTTACTATTTAAAAAGTTAATAAAGAGGTCTAAAAAATATTCTGTTTTGTATTACCACACTAATTTAATATCCTAATGTAATAGCGTATTTTTTTACGAGCACGATTAAGATTTTCAGTCTTCTCTTTTATTAATTATATTTCATACTTCATCTCTGTTTTGTGCTGTTTTATTTTTATTAATTATATTTCATACTTCATCTCTGTTTTGTGGAGAGTTTCTCTGTATAGAGTAAATTATATATATAGAGTAAATTATAAATATAATAATAATTATCATAGCTGACCTACTGTATGGAAGGAGATCACTAAAGAAAATATTGATTTTCCTGCCGGATAGAGTTCAGTGACCTTCGAACTAAATCAGCTGATATTCTCAAAGTTGGCGTCTGCACTCTGCAAGTGAAAGTATACATTTCCGATAGATGAATGACAATTGAAAGAAGAAGGCAAAATAAAGAAGAATGTGTCAAGAAAACCAAAATAAAGACGAACCAAAATAAAGACAAACTAAAATAATGGCAAACCAAATTAAGAAAAAACAAGATAAAGAAAACCAATCAAAATTAACGTCGACGTATTAGAGTATGTGAAAGAATTGGGGGGTCATAATTACGGTACCAGTAATAAAATACATTTCGGTACAAAAATGGGCTATTTTCGGTGTTATTTCTCTTAAAAGCATTCGATTTCTGTTTTATTTTGCAATAAAACAAAATTAATTTTACGGGTCATGTGGTGTAAAATGTAGCACATTCCTGCTATATATATCCTAATGTAACACAATCTCCTTCGCCTATTAATATCAGGTTGCAATGAAGATATTATTAGACTCAAAAGTCCAACTAGTTTTATATTCAAATAAAATATTAAATGAATTAACTGTCCTAAATTCAAATAGGTCCATGCAGCACCAAATATCAATTTACATAAGAATGTGCATACATCAGATTTTATTTTAATTGTAATTGAAAATGTAGTGTAGCTTTTAGTTCTTTACACTTACAGTTTGATTCTAGAGTTTGTGAGTGTGCCGGCGTCGTTATCAAGATTAGCTGGTGCGTAACTTCATTTTTTTTCTTCAACTGCAGCATTGAATGACGGTGATAATGAGGAAGACGATAGTGTCAAGTTAGTTTTGTGATGATCTCTAATGACTGATGGAGCTTGGAAGCGAAGAAAGTCCTTTGTTTTCACATTTGTTTCCAGAGCGATTTCGTGAGCACACAGAAAGGCTGGCTGGCGTGGGTGTGAAGACCACCTAAGCTCTGTGACATGCACGGAAATACTTCCTACTAATTCGTTCCACTTTTTCGCATCTGGTTCAAAAAGTTTTTTCTCTCCTCCTAAACCGAGACTGACATCCGTAACCAAATTGTTTTTATACGTTCACATGACGCGGCGAAGCTCTCTACTTTAATGCCCCACCACATATCGTTAGAATCTGTCCAACACGCCAGACCACCCCGTTGCGTTAAGTCTCCAAGATCACTTTTCACTAAGTTGCATTAGCTACACATACACTTTGTTTACAAACTTAAATATACCATAACAATTATACCGCATTTACTCGAATCTAAAGCCTAATTTCGAAGATTTATACAACGATAAAAAAGGGTTTGTTGGCAACCGCAATGCGCATCAATGTTGACATATTTTATTTTAGTTATTTTAACTTCGTAGTTTGTTTTAAACAATAGTGGATTTGTGAATGTTGATGTTTAAAGGGCAGGCCGGTATAACGGTTTAGGGAGGAGAGTGCGGCTCCGCTTTGTGTTGAGCTCGTGTTTGTGCGTACCGCTAATAGGCCAAGGATAAATGTAACGAAGTCGAGAATTACAGCAATGCATTGTTACGGAAGTAATCAATGCTAACGCCATGTTAATGCCATAGGAGTTGCATTCGGATCAAATGCGCACCCCAATTTTAAACTCTAGAAATGGACAGAAAAGGTGTGCATTAGATTCACGTAAATACAGTAATTAGAAAAAGAAACTATCAATAAAACTTTCTTCCTTCTTTCTTTCTTTATCTTAGTTTTACCTCTCCCTTTTAGGATTTAAGCGACCCAAGCCACCCGGGCCTTACAGGGCCGCGACCCGTCGGGAGAGGGATTATCTTTGGATCATATAACACTTTTTTGACCAGACAAGGACATGGAGGGCCTCCCCAGATGAGTAATCAGCCCAATGCCGGAGCCACCTCCGAGACAACACAAACACATAGGACGAGACACACCATTCACACGCACACTCACTCCAAACAAGGCGAGGATGGGATGAAGATGATAATGACGGCCAGATGATATCTGGGGACCGCAAGGGCCTAAAGTTACCCGACGTTTGTCTCACAGGTGAAGAAAAACCCCAGAAGAGAACCCCACCTAGGTGACTTTCCCGATCAGGAATCAGGAATCGAACCCGGGCCCGCTGCGTGAGAGGAGCGAACAAGAATAAAACTAAGACTGAAATCAAACAAACTAAATAATTAAATTCTGAAAAAACAAGAATATGCCTTTTAAATAAACAAATATAATATGACTTTTAAATAAACAAACAAAAATATACAGTCAATATAAATAAGAAACACATGCAATTAATACCTATATTAACTGTTTCTAAAATTGTTTATGAGTGAAGTTATCATACAACTCTATTTCAGTAGAGTTCAGTGTATATCAGAACAGGGGAGTTTTATGGGCTGACATTCAAGGTCAAGTATCACGAAATTGCTAGGCTCATAAAAGGCGCCATATTGACGGATTTTTTAATAGACAATTGTTATTGAACGACGGTTGTGTACTGCTACTCAGGCCTGAAACAGTAGGTGGTGTGCGGGAATTTTTCCTTGTTTGGAGTTACTTTATATGACTTAAATCCACACACAAAGTAATCTCCGGGTTTTTTTTTTTTTTTAATTTATTATTATTAATACTGCATGCTCCGTTACCCACGTAACACTACATGCAATTTTTAGTCTTATTTATAACAAGTTAACAAATTTTTCTATTTTCTATGTACAAGGAATACTTTTTTTTTTTTTAAGTTTTTCAAAATCTATTTTTTTTTATGAATTTTAAAAACTCCTTTAAGTAGTTCCTAACTAAATCATTAGGCGTTGCTGGCCACTGTCCACCGCTTAGTCTTATGTTTTGTTTTAGTGTTATTCGTTCATTATTCAGGAGTGGACACTCATATATTAAATGATTCACAGTTTGATTTTGTTGTTCACACTTACACATTGGACTTTCCATTATTTTAAACCTGTTGTAGTAGTCCCTGGTCCCTTCTAAGACTAGGCCTACCATCCGACCCCTGCGACATCTACCGTAGGCAGATGGCAGGACTGGTGGCAGGTGGTCAGTATAGTTCAGTGTTGAGGATTTCTGTATTCCTCCACTTTGGAAGATATCCACGTTGTCCTGTACCAGTTGGATATCCGTTGTTGTCGGCACAAGTTGTGATTTATTTACGAGGAGGAAGTGGGGTCAGTGGAGACTAGAAGATAGTTTTTGTGGTTGCCTGAGTTTTTGTTTAAAAAAACAGTATTTCAGCCATTTCCCTTGCCGGTGGTGGTATTTGATATTTTAGTCTTAGAGACAATGTATTATAAATGGTACTCAATTTATAATTTCAAAAGTTTTATATTAATATACAGAAAACTAAAAATTGAATACGAAAACTCCGCTAGACTTTGGAACATTGTGTAGTAGAGTTAGGCAACTGTAGAATTTCAAAAATAATTATAAAAATGTTGTTTAAAACCTTGTTCAAAAATAATCTTGCTATTGTATAAAAACAGTTTTTGGAACATTGTGCAGTAGAGTTAGGAAACTGTAGAATTTCAAAAATAATTATAAAAATGTTGTTTAAAACCTTGTTCAAAAATAATCTTGCTGTTATATAAAAATAGTTTTTGGGTCAGAATAGTAGCCTACTATGACAAAAGTAAGGCAGTGGTAAATGGTCAAATAAGTAATCTCTTTGGGCAACTCTGAAAAACATACAAAGTCAAATATAATCGTTCTCCATATCGTCTTTCATTCAGACAAATTCGGATGAGACAAAACTAACATTTACTTACACAGAAACCCTAGCCTTAGTGTTATAACAGTGACAAGACCCAGAAAAAACAAAACAAAATAATTTCTGGTCGCCATCAACTACTATACAACATAGCTACCGACATCGCTATAATATATAAGGGTTTTTCTCCAGAAAAGGGCAGATTCATGTCGCAGTTGATTTTCTGGTGTAAAATAAGTACTTATGGATTATGAATTATTATGATAAGTTAGATTGAAATAAGGTCTATTTGAGCCCATATTCCACTTTTTAAACAAAAGTTACAATTTTCTGCATTTTAGGGCACAGTATGTGAGATCTCACCTCCGTGTCATGTCCCAATGCCTGACTTGTCATTTTCATTCTTTCATAATTCAACAGGCTTTAATTTTTATTCCATTTTAGTGTTGTAACAAGAACAAACAGCTCAAAAAATGAGTCATTAATAACTGAAAATAAAATATATCATTTTGTAAAGACAATTTTTTGCACTAAACATGCTTGTCCCAAGGTGAGACCTCACCTCCGTGAAACAATATAAAAGTTCAATTATTTCCACAGATATGGCACTGTAGTCTTTCTATTTTTCTTGGACTCTAACTTTTGGCAGTTTTCTTATCATTTATATAAAGCCAAGCTGTTAGTGTGATTTTAAGTGTTGTTTTGTTTGTGTAAAAGGGCTAAACGCAGAGTTGGTAATTGGACTTCCTCACCTCCGTTACCTACATGTTTTTATATTTACTTTTGCTACAAATTATAATAATAAGGAATGCTCAGTTAAACTCTAGAACTGAGATTTTCTAACGTCAAATGTTCGCAAGCTATTTGACAAATTAGAGAAAAATCTCACCTCCGTTACCCTCACCTCCGTTACTGTTACTCTCGAGTCCTATCCATGGAGGTGTAATTAATGTTGTAATTGATGACATATTTAACTGTCTGCATTTTTTATTTTTGTTTAAAGAAGATACTGGTATAGCCTAATAGTTTATGACAATATATCATGTTTTGATTCAAAGTTTTGATTTTAAGGTGATAATCTATTTTAACATAGATAAAAATAAGTAAAAAGTAAATGTGTTAATCCATTTGTATGGTAATAAATATTGTTCATTTTCATGATAACATTTAATACAGTAAATTAATTCTAATTCTCACATAACTTCTATTATAGTTACTATTTCATACTATTTTCTCACCTCCATGAATGTGCCATTCTCTAACCTTGTTAATTTAATGCAAAATACCACTCGGTAAGTAGGGAAAGTACCTCAGTAGTACTCTGCAGAAGGAAATATTACATAAAAAAATTACATGATCCAAAATAAAAAATATTTAAAAAAAAAATTCTAACATTGAAATCAGCCCTTTTCTGGAGAATGACCCATAAACATTCTGTTAAATGCTTTGGGATTTTTGTATTGATAAGAACCTATGCTGGATCTTTCATGTCACAGAGCTATAGTAAAGCAATCTCTTCTGTAATCTTTTCATTTATGTGCTTTAAAATTCCCTGCCATTGACACTGAAAAACATTCTTGTTGGCACGCTTTTAATGCCCCATTTTATTAACATAAATTATATTTTATGTGATCATATGCTTCGCTTAATTATTCTCAGATTATTGGTAATGTTTGAATGTATCCATCTCTGTTTAGTGGAAGAGTAGGCCTTAAGGCCGTAACTTCACCAGAGGGAAATATAACTTAAATAGAATAAATAAATAAAACTTCTGGTTAGTTCCTTTAGTAGCATGTAGTTAGGAAACTTGAACGGGATTTGAACTAAACTATACGCAAGGGCCGAAGGATCACAAGGAGAAGTCCCCCTGATCTTGCGTGGAGCATCACGCCTAGAATCTCCCGCGCTTATCTACAAGTCCGCTAAAGCCTGGCATTCTGCTCATGCATATTCCAAATCTGAAAGATCAAGAGACGAGGGAAGGGATACACGGCTAGAGTACAGACACAGGAAACATACATACACAGGGAATCAGTCAAACGTCATGGCTTTTTTATAAACGTAATCTGACCTGTAAGCCCCATATTGATTCCCTTCCCACCCCTAACAAAACGAGACCAGCATAGTTACACGCTTTTTTTATCTGGGGAATTTTGACAGGTCCCCTGGTTTCAATGTCGTTTGTAGGGTGCGTGGGAAAACAGGAACATGGAGTAGGGGAGTGGAAATAATCTGCATATGTCATGTTGCGTTTCTCAAAATTCACGGAATGAGGAATTCTGTTTGTTTCAGTTTCAAATCAGATCCTCTTTGGAATTGTTTATGCTTTGAATGAATGGAAAACACGAAGTTCAGCCTATTGGGGGTGAGGAAATATTACGTGAAGCTGTGCTTTTAAAAAACGAAACCATATTATCCTTCCAGTAGTTAAAATATCCGACAACTGCAATTCAAATAGCTGTAATGTCTCATATTATACGAAAGCTGTTATAGTCACTTCGCATTGCTCCGGCTCGAACTACTGTGTCCCAGATAAAAATCCCCTTAATAGGCAACAGCCACACAGTAGATTGATTGGTTATATGGTTATTTAAGAACTGCATCTTATGGCTATTACCGTTGCCGGAATTTTATCCTGCGTGAGTTTACATGTTTGTAAAACTACAGATATGAACCTGTCACAATTATGCACATATAAATGCCATCGATCTGGGCCGGGACCGAACCCGTCACCTTGAGCACAGAAAGTCAGCATCATTCCCACTCCGCTTTATACAACGACTCAATTCTAACACCCTCACCTGCACATCCGTATGTTTGCAATCCGTCCCACTAACCACTAAAGCACGGTCAAAAAACTTTTACACTACATAAAGCAACAGAATTTCACTTGTCTTTCATATATTAAAACATTAGAACATAGGTCTTCTACAGCTAACTACTTACTGCAGCCCAGCAGCTATGAAGAGAGGTTAGATAGGCGTGCAATACACACACACACACACAGCAAAGAAGCGAGCACCACTCGAAAGTAACCAGTACTGAATCTACCGTATTATATATTCCGTTTTAAGTTATTGATTCAATTCTTCGCGATTTCACTTGTAATTCGCCCATTTCTAGAACACACTACTTCCAACGAGTAACATGTAGCCTATGTATGTATGGAACCCCACGTAGGAGGGAGAGGCGGGTTGGGAACGACCTCTAAGCACGTAGGCCACTACCGGCAATATAGTTTTGTAAATTATCCGTAGTGTCGTGTCGGTACAAGAAATTGCTTAGCCAGTTTTGGTTAGTCAACTATGTGGGTAGCACATTCATAATAAACCCATAACATCCAAGCTACAAATCGGTAGGTAAACCTGTATCAAGTTTTGTCGAAACTTGTCCTTGAAGCGGTATGTCATGCTCCCCCACTACGCTTCTTAGTAGCATTGGACTGTTCCTAAGCGATCTTGTGGACAAGCTAGAAAATCACTCACCTGCACTGTGTGCTCTGTAATGATATTGCAATATGTGCAGGCCCTACGTCTGAGAATCTTGTTATAGTAATGTCAATCACTACACCATATTACACAAAAGGATTGACACCGAAACACTCCGCACTTCACAAACCGATGTTTTCACTTGCCTAGATGGCTTCACCTTCGTCTGTGACAGGTGTGCCAATAGAGGTTCACCATTCGTTTTTTATAATATCTTCCTTACGGTACATTTGTTTCTCAAACTTTCCCGATGTTCTTTGTCTTATGCAGCTCACCTACTGGTGCTATTGTGAACTACAGTACGTCTAGGGTCCGGAATCAGGGTTAGAAGTTCTTGTATCTGTAGTTTTGCTAATTAAACATCGATACAACATTCAAATCACCAATATTCGTGCAAGGAATATGATAATTATGTTCGTAATTGTTCTCGTTACAAATGAATGGTGTTTTCTACTAGTTTAAAGTAATTCTTAAAACATCACGAACTAAAATAGTGTGTCACGTTTCCCGTTTACTCAATCAAGTCCTATCAAGTATCAGTAGTCATTACATATAAGCTATATTTCCATTTGCATCAAGCCATTGTCTTACTGGCTTACTGGCTAGAGAGCTGGACGACCGGATCGCGTGTTAAATTAAATACGTTACATGAAATTTATATTTAAAGGGTTATAGCGATAATGTACCCGTAAATTATACGTCAAATAAAATAATCAATAGATTTTCCTAGGTCTACCGCTGTAGCGTAGGGATGCCAAATCCGGAGTGCAGGAAGGTGGTTGAATTGTTCCCAACCAAATGATGCGATCAGATATTGAGTTTGTTAGGCGTGAGATGCTTTCGCGTGGATTCGCATTGGTACATGACAATGCCCGGCCACACACAGCCAAGCGATTGTTATCTGTTTCTTCATCTGAAGAAATTCCTTGGTGGAAAACATTTAAACGACGATGATGATGTGAAACAAGAAGTGCAGACTTGGCTTTCATCACAGGCGGCATCATTCTTTGACGAAGGCATACAAAAACTGATAGATATACAAGCATTCATGAACCACAGATTATTGTCTCTGTTGGACATTACATGAGAATATTATAGGAGAAAAATTCCTCCGGCACTGGGACTTGAACCCAGGACCTTTGGCTATTCGCGCCAATGCTCTACCAACTGAGCTAAGCCGGAGTTCAATTCACAGCGCCAGATGGAACCTCTCTCCTATGACTGATTGCATATGACATAACTTGTCTGTCTGTGGGGTAGACCATTAGGGCAATCAGTCATAGGAGAGAGGTTCCATCTGGCGCTGTGAATTGAACTCCGGCTTAGCTCAGTTGGTAGAGCATTGGCGCGAATAGCCAAAGGTCCTGGGTTCAAGTCCCAGTGCCGGAGGAATTTTTCTCCTATAATATTCTCATACAAAAACTGGTTTCCCGTTACGACGAGTGCCTGAATAATGGTGGTGGCTATGTGGAGAAGTAGTGTAAGGTGTAAGCCAATGAATGACGATAAATTATTTGGAAAATAATGTTCTGTTACTTTTCTAAGTATCGGTAGGCCTACTTACTTTAAAAAACACTCTTCGTACTTCAAGTTTTTGGATAAAAATTCCTGAAACACTTATTAAATATACCGTATCCCTACACCGTTTATGGATAATATCTAGATTACACCATACTACAATTATTATACCTATAGTCCAGTGCAAGAGGTTTCAAGACTGAAGGGAGTAATTAAACCAAGAATTTTAGTCCTCATTATTGATAGCCTAAGATGTATCATTACAGCCTTTTGGGAATTATGTAGAACAAATGCAGCAAATATCCACTTTAAATATGCACATTAAATATTTAAAAACGCATTGTATAAATTATCCCACTATTTTAAAAATCTGATATGAAGAACTCACATAACTTTCTCTACTTTTGATAGGCCTATATTCCATCATTGAGAACACGGCTGATCGGCAATAGTGCGCACAACATTGGGTTTGTTACTACTTATATTTTAGAGAAGCTAGAGCAATAGTTGTCTAAAACACGGGATACCAAAAACATTTAAAGTGGAGTGAGAAATTCAAATTATATTAATTAATTCCGGATATTTCTGAACCCTCACGAGTAGATGTGAATAATCTTGACCGCCTATCCACTATTAAATTTTACTTTTGCTGTAGAAACTAAAGTAATAAAAATAAATACGATAACAGTTATTTAAAAAACAATACTTGTCGCCCGCCTCAGAATTCTGGTCGCCAATTGTGATCTGGCGATCGAAACTTCACGCCCTGCCCTAATCTTTCATTTCTGCTATCCTGCAAAAATATTAATAAATAATTAAAACATCTGGAACATTTTCAGTACAGCTCTTAAATTCTTTGTGAATCAACATGTTCTGCTTATACTTTTTTTTTATATATTTATCAAAGAGGCTACAATAATATGAAGAAAAAAAAAAGATTCGAAATTTCATAATAAGGTGTATTACAAAATATTTTAGTTAATAACAGAATACTTTTTAACAACGTTTTCGCCCAATCTCAATTTAACTTTATTTTTGTTTAATATATTATTATTAAGAAAGTCTTAATAACTAAAACCTGATATATTGAAGTTGTAAAGAAGTTATTAGGAAGATGGGGAATTCCTTTGAATTCATGTGAAATTAAATTCTGCACATGTTTGTAACTGAAAGGCTTAAGGATTGTGTACTAAGGGCGGAGATTCCTTTAAATTTATTTCCACATTTTCGTAGACAGGAAGGGATGAGATGAGACATTGTGTACAAATCGTATGATATATATCGACGCTGTCATATGGAGCAAAATGGCTCAAATACTTGGCAGCGAACAAGTCGCATCCTATTTCTGAACGTACATTTTTCTTAGCAAGTCAGTGTTCAGAAATAAAGTTTGAATGACAAGCAGGGGAAAGCAATGAGATTGGGTGCAAGAAGGGTCGGTTACACAAGGAGCTTCTGCTCTTCACTTTTCATCGTCTACAATATAAAAACAGCAGCCTGCGTTATCTGTTTCACTTTCAACTTGGTTTGCTGTAACAAATGCTAAGAGAATGGAAGGAGAGGGAAGATGTGTTCTATCTCCTCATAAATGTCAGTCATGATGCTGTATGTATATATAAAAAAGATAGGTTCCTTAACTGCTGCCGTCTCTAGCTTTCTGGGAGTGGGACTGATTTGTTAACTGGATGCTCCGGTTTCATATCCAGATGCCAGCATCACAAATATTTCGAAACACATCCGTCATGCAACGAGAGTATAAGGTATTACAATTCTACCATGCCTACTAAGAAATATATACACCAGTGTTGCAAGCATGAAAAAAAGATACGGTTCGTACTTTCCGGGCTATAAAAAGAAGACAGTTTGAAATAAAAGTATGGTGAACATTTTATTAATTTTGCGTCATCTAATTTACACAAACGACGATTAAGTGTAACGAAATTAGTAGGCACAGAAAATTCAGTAAATTAATTTGCGATAACGTAATTTAGAGTTACTTTTTAAAATAGTATAAAACTTTTAGTAGACTTCTTGTTTTTGTGATCCAACGTTTTCATGATTTGTGACCATTATAAACTTATAAGGGATTCTGTCTTTTGCATTGAATTTAACAGTGTTTCATAGATTGATATAACTTTAACCATTTGGAGAAGGTTTAATCTATACGGAATATTCTTTTAAATAATTCAATAATTTTACTTCTTAAAATTAAATCAACTTGTAACTATCAGTTTACGAAGAAAGCTGTAGTATTTTACACATTGAATTTTATAATTTATTACGGTATCTAGGCCATATTTGATAGTACTTGAATAGCAGAGTGAAAGAGACAAAATGACATCGTTGTGCAGTAGGTCTACTTGCTTACTCAATGGCAATAGACAATTCCTAAGGAAGCTAAAGGTATATTATCTATTTTATGGAACCCACTGCACAGTGGTCCAGAATTCAAATCTAGAGGGAAAAAATTATTTCTCGCATATAAGTAACTTTTTTTATTTGTTTCATTGTTTTTCTACTGTAAAGTTGATATATAAATGATATTAAACCATGAAACAAAATTATAATAAAAACTGCGAAATTAATATTTTAAAAAAATTTTAAATGCACAAAATAGCAGAGTTTTCATTATATTTTACAACAAGAGGTAAATACCTATAAATTTGTATCTTCGTCCTCTACGTCACCTGCATCATCACTTTCTTCTGCGTCTGCTTCATCATCATCATCATCACTATTACCGCCTTCTTCTTCTTCTTCTTCTTCTTCTTCTTCATCTTCATCTACTTTCTGCTGCTTTTCTTCTTGCTGCTCATCTTTCTCTCTACTCGACTTGCTTACTGGTACTTTTGGTTCTTGAAGTAACTCGCATACTTCTTGTGATAAGGGTCCACTATTGTTCTGTCTAAACGAGGAATAATGAGAGATTATTGGATCAGAACTGACAAGAAGCAGATTCAAGGTATCTTCCATATTTTCCTTTCGTGAAAATTTACTGGGATGTCCTTCGCAAAGTTTTCTTAAGATCCTATGCCTTGCTTCTTGCGCTTCTTCAGATAGCATACCAATTGGTAAGATGGTTGATTCAATATCAGTATGTTGTATAAAAAATAAAAATTATTTTAAAAATATAACCCGTGCACCGTGAATTACGACTTTATGAACACTACAGGCATATAATACCACGGGTACAGAATCAGCTAGAATTTTGTTGTGCCTGTAGCATATTTATCAAATTTGTCAATACTGACTTGAAAACCACTGGAAATTACACGCAAAATTACTGAGAATCGATAAATTAGTTCTTCCTCGATCCCGGTGAAGGGAGCAGACAATTGTGGATTTCTGAAAAAGCGTCGAGCAGCATTTCCATCGCTAGAATTTCCACTACCCCTGGCTTTGGCTTCTCGTCTATGAAACCCATTTTCTTGCGGAATTCTTCTACAATTACTTCCTTCCTTTCATTTACTTTTTTATTCCTTTCCTTTAACTTGCCATTTTTTACATCTAGTCGGTATGAATTGTGAAGCAGACATTCAAAGAATTATTTTTTTTCATTTTTCCAGCGCTTTTCAAAATTTGACCTAAAAGTAGCCATAGATGCTCCTAATAATTTAGATAAATCATTGGGATGCTCCTTTCATCCTAAATTATCGAATACATAATTGCAGAATGAGTTTGTAGGAACTTTCGTCTGACACGGTAATTCATAAAGTTCCATACGTGTCACCACTGGCTGTGTTTGCCGGTCACCCCCTGAAATACAAACGCGATTTAAAAAAAAAAACGGATCATTTGGGACAAACTATTCTTTTTGTATTTAAACCCAATTCTTTTCTTTATATCCTGACGTATATTTAATAGTGCCATCTCTAACGTATTTTTTTAAAACCCTTCTAGCCTATAATACGAGAAAATAAAAAATTTCCCCTATCTAGACACATCCATATAAATATGACATCAGTAATTTCTTATGTAGTATTATTTCAATAAATATTATATAAATCGCAAGTGCATACCTTTAGATGTGGATTCCATTTGGCAGAACAACAAAATACCATTTCACAACTAACACACTGACTTCACACTTCTGACGTCGCGCAACTTGTTATAAGACTGATGCCTCTACTCCTCATCAACCCACAACTTTCAAGAGCTGCAGTTGCATATCCTTTTACAGCAGAGTTGATAAAGTCTGAGTTTAGTAAAGAAGGGTTGTCTGGGATGAAGATCCAGCAAAAATAAAAAGTTTTACAAGAAGTAAGAATTTTTAGTTTTTTCCCTCTAGATTTCAATTCTGGACCACTGTGCACTGGTTCATTGCCCGCCATTCAACCTTATTCGGTGATAAGTCCATCTAACCATCCCTAGCAAATCCTAATCCCTTAAGAATATTGTATATTTTATGGAACCCGGAGATTCATTACCGCGCTTACACGAGCCCGCCATTCAAACCTATTCTGTGCTAACTTCATCCAACCATCCCTTAAATCTATCCTGATATTGTCCTCCCACCTATCTCCAGGTCTTCAAAATGGTCTTTCCTCTTCGGATCTTCCAGTCAATATTTTTGACACAGGCCTATGTGTTTCCTCCCCCATGCGCGCAACATGTCCTGCCAATTTCATCCTCCGTGATTTATTTACCCTTACTATAGACTATTCGGTGAAGAGTACAGGTTATTAATTCGTCGTTAGGAGTTTTCTCCAGTCCCCGTTTTCAGCTCTCTAACGTCCGAATATTTATTCTAAGCTACCTGTTTTAGAACACTCTCAGATTATGTTCTTCCCGAAGAGTAAGCCACATGTCTCACATCCATATACTACAACCGGCAAAATAATTTATTGTCTCATACACGTTTATTTTTAGAGTTATGGACAGAAGGCGAGATGAAGTTTCTGAATTGCATGAAAGCAATAATTTCCTGACTTCAGTCGATTCTTAAAGGATACATGAAACAAACACAAATAATTCCAACTAATCTTACTTGTATATTCAGAAGTTGTCTGAATACTTCCCCCTAATATCTCATTTTCATTATTACTCCGTTGATTTTTCCTAGGATTATCGGTGTTTATAATGACGTTATTTTTACTGTCTGTTAAGTAAACAGCTTGGTTATGCAAGTTTAGTTCGTTATTTAATTCACATTTTAAATTATTTATTCTGTATTGACCATAAGATGGTTCTTGGTGTCCAAATAAAATCATTAATAGGCTAATTCAGGCAACTGGTTGCAACTGGTATTGTTCATTCATTCGTATCTCACTACTCCTCGGGACGGGATGGAAGAATAGGACTATTGGGCCCCCTAGTGGAGGTTTCTTCACAGAAGACTGATTTGGTTACAATTATTTACCCTGGTGAGGAAAGAGGTGCAGGTGGTAATCTCATATTTTTGTCGAATAGCCACAAGAGACTTAGAGGCGAAAGAGACGGGGAATCCGGTCTGGAGTTCTTTAACTTGCTGTAGATCTTTGACCCATGGTTTATAGTCCTTCCCGGGGTCTCCTAACCCAGGATCGGGTCCGGAGTACGCAGGCTACCTCTGCCTTACCACGTCCGACTCTAGAATTATTACATATCGAAAATTCACCCACGCCATACAAGGAAATAAAAAGAAAGTTTTCATTTCGAAGAACAATTGCCGTTTTGTTCCAAAATTTTCTAGGTAATTTTCCTCTCCCTCGCCCTTTATAAGAAGCATAGGAGCTATTCACTTATCTCACGAATTTAAGAAGTGATGGCTTTTAGGTGTTACAATAATGTTTCTGTTCGACCATACTACCTGTAAAATGCTTCATACATGTGACGTAGTGGTATCATAATGATATTCAAAGCGATACAGATTTCCTTATGACATCGGTGTGGTATCGATTAATATCGAACACGGAACGATCTTGACCTTGAGAGTAGTAGCTGAAAACTGCGTAATAAATAGCCTGCATTTAAAATAAAATAAATTCTGTTTGTGTTAATTCAAATATCGTACTAAAATGAATACATTTCGTGTTGTAAAAGACCCGTTGGTTTCAAGAAAAAATATTCTGTAAGGTATGACCTGTAACAGCCTGCCATCTTTCGTGGAAGACAAGAGCTTCTACAATCAGCTGCCGCGAAGGGCATGGTGGGGTGGTTGTATGTACAATGCATAGTTAGTACATCTTGCTTCGATGGGAAACAAAAACCATCACTCGTACGTGGAAACCTGAATTTCGCGAGATGGGTCCCCTAAATTGCGGCTTTGCCATTTATTTTAATCACTGTGTTCGTTAATTTATTCTTATGCTTACTATATTTTCTCCTTAGTTTGGCCTCCGTCCTACATTAAATGAAAACAAATAAATAATTTTTTGGACAGACACCATTTAAAAAATATTTAATGTAAACGCCAGAGAGAAAAGAAAAATATGCCGACATTAAAGGAAGAGCGGGTTTGGAGTCGGGAAGCACACCGCTTCTGAAGGTACGAGGAGCTACAACCACCAACCCACTAAGAGGATCGCTTATAAGAAATAATTTACGACTTCATCAAGGTCTGTATTATTTCATCAAAAACAAACCCAACTTGGCGCTATACAAAAGCTTGGAAACCATTTGCAATTTCGGGATGGGCGGTTGAGTATACGAGAAGACGTTTGCTAGGAAGCGCCATTATGCCATATTGCAGTCAGGGAGGCTGGCTGTATGATGAGAAAAAGCCTTATGCTTTCTCCATACCTCGCCATGAAATAACGGTTCTGAATTTGCATTTAATATGACTGATGACAAAGCCTTCCCCATCACAAGTAATACTGTATTACAATAAGCAACACTGAAAATGGTGTCGTGCTTTTACCACAGCTTACGAAGACGTGAACGTTTTCTGCATCAGAATTAAAACAATGATAAAGTCCCCTGTTCTCTTTGCTCTTTCTGAATAAATGAGATTTTAAAGAGTAATGGAATCTTAGCCTACGGTTTGTAACTCAAAGATAATCACTTTTGACTTAGAATTATCAATTTTGTAAAGAGGTGAATAACATCACAGATCTCCATTAATTTGCTCTATTAGGACGTATCTTCATATCTCAATTTATCTACATTTCCCTACATTCACGTATGTTTTATTTCTTCTTCCTATTTGCTTTGGTACCGTTATTCCGTCCGTTTAAAGCCGAAATGACCCAAACTCCCACAACTTTGTCATCATACACGACCCTATATATTTTCTAGTTAAAACCTGGTCTCTTTCACTCAAATCTGATTGTATACCATATAGGTTCTATACCATGGTTTGTCAATTTGATTTCTCCACGCCTCTTCATGCACATTGCACATATTCCGAAGGCTTTTAACCCACTCTAGCCACTGGAAATTTTGGATTAGGAAATAAAATATTAATTAATTATTAATAAAAGAAAATTAAGTTGGATTTAAGTTTGTAATAATACTTAATAACTGAAATAATTATACGCAAAATTAACTCACAATTTCTTTAAAGGATATATATAATCCGCATGTCTAAGGCTCTTAATAGCTGGAAAGTTACCGAATTAAACATGTTTAATAAATGCCACTTAATGCAAAAATTTTAAACTAAACTAAACTCCGTGGCGCTACATCCTTGAAGGGACAAGGCCTACCACCCGACCGCTGCGTCATCTGCCACAGGCAGACGACAGGAATGCGGGCATGTGGTCAGCATGCCGACACCCACGGCCGTTAATGGTGGTTTCCATGACCGGAGCCATTACTTCTCTATCAAGTAGCTCCTCAATTTGAATCACGAGGCTAAGTGCACCCCTACCAGACCTCCCTACTTCAGAAAAATCCGTGGAGGTACCGCGGATCGAACCCGGGCCGTCGGATCTGTAGTCAGCGACGCTAACCACAAGACCACGCCGGCGGTCAAATGACAATACCGGGAATCGAACCAGGGACCATGCAAAAACTTTATCTGTAGAAAAATTAAGAATTCTGTGTCGAAATGCTTAAAGGGGAATGCATTTTATTCAGTACAGAATGTCTTGGAATACGAATTATGCGATCTTTTTTCCAATATTATTATCTCTGACATTGCCAATTTCCTTTATATTAACTTAAAGGCAGAATATATTATCATAATCATCATCATGTGCAGCATATAGCCTAATATAGCGTAGATCTAATCTGTTCACCTTGAATGGTTTAAGATACTAAAATTTCTACCAAGTGTCCAATGTCCATGCTGCTACGGCATGGCAGGATTGGGGCATGTTGCCAACATACAGACGTCCACAGCAATTAATAATGGTATCCGTGACAGAAGCTGCTATTTCTCAATGATGTAACTCCCCAGATTGTATCATGAGGCTCAGTGCACCCCGATCCAGATCACACTAACTCAGAAAAATCCGGGGAGGTGTCTGTGATCGAACATGGGCCTTGGGATCCGTAGCTAGCAACGCTAACCATGAGATCATGCAGACGGTTACTAGTTACTAAACATAATAAACTTATTCAATTATTGTTTACAGAAATATTGAATATATCTTGCATAAAACACAATTATAATATTGTTATAGTTCCTATCGATGCACACTGGTAATTACTGATTATTTTAAGGTATTACGCACCTAGCAACATATTATTTCCCGTAAAATATTACATTGCTGATTCCTGAACAGATGTAATTTACTTTATTTCCAGAATAAATCCTAACGTTCCTTGACAATGGTGACGTATACGGAAGTCCCTCCCTGTAGATTCTCCGACATAACTGAAGTACAGAGAAAAGAGAGGTGTTTATCACAGATGGTGACAGAGAAATTTCTAAAAAGACTGGTGAATCAGGTATATGATTGGCTAGTTTCAGACTCATTTTTATGTTATTGGTCCAAATCGAAAGAAAGACGTATGAACTAAGTACTGTTCTAAATATTATTTTATGATAATCTATCCATGTTAGTTTGCCTTCAACACATTTTTGTTGAATATAATACAGTTATGCAGTCATCTTGTTTTCGATAATACTGGTATACGAAGTGCTACTAGAGAACTATGAACAATATATTCTCTTCCCCTATCATACAGTTTAAAAGATTAACGAAAAGAAAACTGAAGCAACATATCTGAAAAGCGAATAATGAGAAACCACTTCAAAAAGAACATTTTTCAAGCGGAGATTGGCCTTCCTTCATGGTGACTCCTCCTTTTTCTCCCATTCCATTTCTCCATCCCTCCCCTCTCTCTCTCTCTCTCTCTTTGTGCGGATAAAAAGGATGTTGGTTGAATTGGGTGATAGCATACTGTGGTGTAGGTTTCTTAAGAAGTAGATCTATCAAGCCGGGAGCGGAAAGGAAGCCTTGCTTCGATTTCTCGATACATGTGAGCTCAACACAAATCCAGCATCGTGTGGTTATCAGCCAAGCTAATCACTCGCTTTCACAACACAAGTCAACCCGTCGTCGCTGCTCTTTTCTCAGAGATCTGCTCTGATTTCAAACAAATACATGTTGAAATTACGGATTTCTTTTCACATTGTGAAAGAGCAGAAGCCGTAAGAAGTTTTAACATTTGCAGGCATGTAAGTCATCATAAGATACAAAATAAACTGATTTGTTTACCATGACCGTATGTCATTTGCAACTTCTGTAGATGCAATAAAGATACAGTTCAGTGCACGGAATATTTCCGATATAATAAGCCGGAACTCTAAACGGGCTCTGCCATGCTCACTCCCCACCTCTTCTCTCCCCCTTTTTTTTTCGCGATGACGGATACGGGTAAGGGCCTCTAGGTTTGTTGAGAGAACACAATGGTTTCAGAAATAATCTTAACCTTAGGGAAATAACTTTCGGTTTGTCGCCCGTGTCCTATGTTCAATTCAAATGACTGTATGTAGGCCTATACTCTAATATAGAAGACACTATTTACAAGACAGTTTCATCCAACCCTCCACTTAATGTGTGTCCTATTTCCCTCTCAATCCTTCACTACTGAACCTTAAACCGGCCTGTGTTCATATGTTAATGTTTGACTTATGGCATCAAACCCTCAGACTTGATTAGGCTCTTCTTACATGAAAGTTTAGATTCCAAGGGAGTGGGAGAGGCAAGCCCCAATGTTTTGTATTCGTCAGCTTCGTGCAAATACATTACTCAGTATATTCTTTCCTTCATGTAGGAAGCGGGCGTGACACTACATCGAACCCATTTGGACAAGGAAAGAAGACATTTTTTACTATATATGACAAAACCTGTTCTCTGTCCGACATTGTTAGTATTCTGAAAGGTGACGCCAAATTTCGGAAGCAGGGGAAAAGTTCGTTGTGACACTGTACGGTGGAAACTTGGACACAGATACTCTGGATGATCTTCGCTATCGAATATTTTCCAACTATCTGGCTAAATCCAAATTCCACCTTGCAAGATTGCCCCCTACACGAGACGCTGCTCGGTACCATCCTTTTCGTACCTACATGCAAGTGCAGACGTGGCTGAGCTACGAAAAATTGCCGTCAGTTTGGGGCTGGACCTTAACGAAACGAGGGCTGATCCCCCATAACTCCACACGATGCAATGCAAGTGCACGACAGGGTGTAGCGACTGGGCTTGCAGCTTAAAAAAAGTTGCTCAACCATCTGCAAAAATGTGTATGAAATGCTTGTGAGAATTCGACTCGATTAGGAAAAAGCCGCACAAAAATGGTTTCTTTGACTTTCATCATGTTTAAATTTTCAATAAACAGGTATTCTTCCATTTGTCTTTTATTTGGCAATGTATACATTTGGATACATGTAAAAGTAATATTCAGACTTCCTTTCTTCAGTGTTGTGTCCATATGGACACATGTCATATCTCCACTTAAAGCACGAAATAAAGACAACTAAATACATACGAGGGTCATTTCAGAAGTCATGGCAAATATTATTTATCAGTCAATAAAACTGCAGGAAACAAAAATCAGGATATACGATTGAAAGTCGTCGGAATGTTCTTCGCAATGCCGGTACTAAATTGGGATCCGGATACAAGGCGCTATGGGTAAGGGACATTGAAAGATGCGTAAATAGATATCATTGTTTTATTCGTATTACATAGCCTATGCACAAAACAGTACGCGTAATACTCGTACTCTTACGAGCTAACAACCTTCAAAATAATCCCCCAAGGCAACCACACATCTTTGCCAACGATGAGGAAGGCGCTGAATACCATCAGCTGTGTGTGATGCGTCTCGTATAAGTGTGTAAAAAATTACAGAATGTGAGGAAAGTATAAACAATTACTTAGAATAAAAAAATATTGAGGATTATTTGGAAACTCTGCTCCACACTTAAGGGGATTTTTAAAATTGGTGAAGTTTAGTTCACGGAAACAAGTCTTGCCACATAAAAGGTTAATATATTTTATCCGGAAGCTATATAATGAAAAATTAGTTCTTTTTATAGTACCGAGTCTTTTATGTTATTTTACTATAATTTCTGCCACCACCAAGAAGGTATGAAAGTAACAATATGAACATAAAATTATGTAATTCATGCAACTTTTAAAAAGATGTCATTAATAAATAAACGTTTTAAATATTTTATCGTTAAATAAAGTACATAAAAGAATCTAGAAGTTAAATTCATAAATGCGGGCGAAGCCACGGTACCTGCCAGTAAAACAGGAATGACCCAATATAGTTCTGATTACATTTAATCTATAGGTTCTAGCTACTACTTGTGACTGTACCGATAACGTCATGGATTCACATTTGACGGCCAATCTGAGCGTGGGTATTTGGGATTTCCCTCAGTCACAGAGACTAATTCCAGATTGGAGTTAACGTACATTTGGTTCTCACTGAATGAAATTTGGCCTTGTCGTTGCATCGTTCTCTAGAGGCTTTTAAACACTAACACTGTCAACAACAGTTTCCCTAGCGTAATTTGTATCTACAAGAAATTACGTAGTCACGTCAAAATTATATAACGCGGGGATTCCATTACTTCAGTAAGAACAAGTAAGGAAAATAAGAAATGGAAACTTTTGAGCCAGTCCGAGTTAAATAATAGGGGAAGCGTGTTTTTGTAGCTGTTTGTGTTAAAGGCGTGTGAGGTGTTGTAAATTTGTTTTAAATTAATTACTGAGGCACACTATTAAGTATTCCCTCACTTGAGTACGCCGCCTTGTAAACTAATGTGAGGTTCCAAACTTTATCAAGAATCGTTATTTTTGGCTTCATCACGGTCTTCGATTTTGTTGCGAAAACTTGGAGGAGAAGGGGAGAGACAGTTCAAAGCAGCAAACTTAAAGAGAAGTTTGCAAGAAGCCACAAAATATTCCTACTCGCTGGAAATATTCACGTAACAGGTGAAGTAACGAAATGCTAGACAGTAAAATCAGCCTGTAGACTAAGTTCAGTTAAGCGAGTGCTATCTGCTTCTGAAAGTAACAGTCTAGTATAATTAGAAAACAACATTCATTTATGATTTTATCATAAATTACAATACTAAACGTTAATACTAAATAATATTAAATTCGTGTCGTATGAATAGAATAGTTTCAGTTTGTTTTAAAATGAGGTAAACAAACAGAACCATGGGAACAGTAGAGCTGGAACCTCATGACTGGAAATTAATCAAACCTCTCGTACACGTTTTTACTTCAGCATCTCTATCGAAAATTCTACACACAGAAACTATGATTTGCTATACTATGCTATGCTACGCCATGGCAACCAATGGCAAGACAAGCAGTGCTAAGTTAAGGCTACCACACACAGAAAGCTACGCTAAGCTATACTATGCTAAAATCGCTCAAATGCAGTTTATGTAGGATGACACATGTAGACAACTAAGGTAAACTAAGCTAAGCTACATTTCACAGGTGGCCGAGGGCCACGAAAACTTGCTTCGCACATACTTCTCAGTTGTTTTTCCCGGCATTTATCAGACTGGATAGGCTGTTGTATTGTAAACAATAATGAACACATTCCTAATATCTTAGCACGAACACGTTGCTCAACTTTCTTGTGGAAATAGATTGTCGTGACAGTAATTAAAAGGTAAGAAATTATTTTATTTAGCATGACTGTGGAACTATACGGATGTCCAAAGTTAAAGCAATATATATATATATATATATATATATATATATATATATATATATATATATATATATATATATATATATAAGGTAGGTGGTCCAGTTAAGGCCACGTTAATTTTCAAAATCAAAAACAAAGTATTTATAATTTCCAAATTTATAATTTTCACACTCAGCTATCAACAGATGACTATAATAAGTTGTTTTGGGCAAGAAACAATGATATTACTTAATTACATTGATAGCAAAAAATATAAAATGAAATCAAGTGACAGTGGCCTTATGAGGAGCATGTAGTCATGATAAGGCCACTTGGGTACACTGTAATCTTCTGACCAGCTCTGTACTCTTTACCTCACTTTTTTATGCATCTGAAATAAATTGAACGTATAGGCACATCAATATGTATTAATTAGTGTAAAAATAAAAAAAAAACTCAATTAATCAATTGATTAATTAATTAATTATAAACAATTAAGCAAATTATGTATGTGTTCGCGGTCAAACCCAGGTCAGTATGAAAAGTGTGAACATTATTGCTTAAATGTTATAAATTAAGTAGATATTCACAAACAGAACTTGAATATTAGCGTTCCTCATCGCATCGCATCGTATGTGGCCTTAACAGGTGCACTATATTTTTTTTATTTGCAATCTCGGTAATTAAACTTGGTATGTTAATGCAGATAACAACAAAGCGATGCTTTAAAAGATCGCAATGTAAGCTACATTTCTACGTATAATTTTATGCTGATATGAATCTACTTAAATAGTTAGATGTATTTTAAGTCTTATCTTGTTTTTATTTCTGAAGCGCGTATTTCACAAAAGTTTCTGCCTTTCCTCGAGGAATGGAGAAGGAACCCTGAAATTCTGGTCAGTTGACCTTCGAAGGACGAGCTTCAAGTAGGTGCTGAAATCTGGGGCCAAAGTATTATACTTTTACGTTAAAGTATTAGTGGCCTTATCAGGAGCATGGCCTTAACTAGCTCACCTACCTTATATAAACTGAATTTATCTCAAAAGAACATTCATTGACTTAATTAGTATGTACGTTATAGACCACATCAAAAGAAACAAGATAATATCATCTCCGCTCACAGGACTTCTGAAAGGAAAGAAAAGAAATTACATTTTTATGCATTCAAACGTCCATTGGATATTACAAAGGAAAAAATTAAATTGTTTGCTTGAGTTCAGTACTGTACGGACGGTATGTGACAACCTCTGGCAGCAATGCAGGCGTCACAAGAGACGACATCGACATGCTCCTAATGACATAACCAATGTCCGTTTGTGGTTGTATTGGCCATTCCTCCGCTTTTTTTTATGAGGGGGAGGGCTAAAATCCTATTCTTGGTTTACTCCAGATGTGAATCCCACATGAGTCGGGTTCGAGACAGAATTTGGACACATCAATGAAGAATATTGGCCCATTGTTTGTTCGTCCAGTTGCCTATTGCTATAATTTTGGACTTTAGTATAGGACAAGTACTTTGACAGTCATGTATGAATAAAATACGTAGAAATAAACGCCATAAACTGTGTTTTACATGATAGTATTTTGACAAAATTACAGTGTTATGGGATTAATGGAAATTAACTCAATTTAATTAAATCATATTTAGTAAATCGTTCACAAATAACATACTTAAAAGGAATGTATTCTGATGTAATTAATATTAACAATGGAGTGCCTCAAGGATCTGTTTTGGGTCCTTTATTGTTTTTAATTGCAATTAATGATCTATCTTATAATATTAACTGTAATTCCATTCTCACAAGGAAATATCAAAACAATTGTATTTCCCTTAGCTTTAGAGAAATCCTGCACGGTAGCTTTTTAAAGAAGTACGGTATATAAATGGTAGCGAGGGGATCTAGAACTGTGGTGAAACGAAATGAAATAAAGCATAGCATAAATGGTTGCCGTTTGTTAAATAATGCAAGCTAGAGCCACAAGACGTGTGTTGCCCAAGAATCGCACGTAGCAAAGCTGAGAGTACATTAAATCAAATTACAGAGATGATGCGGCCAACAAGACACCCTGGGGTCAGTAAAGCACATGTACTCTGTGTTATGTCATTACATGTGTGTATGTAACTCAAATTAGCTATTTCACTAAAACTTTTGTCATTTCCCCTCTTGAGAATAATGCTGCTACTACCAGGTTGAATCAGATAGTCTAGATGAAGGCAAGATTACACTGACTAGCTAGGAAATCCAGTAAGAATAATGGAATTTCAATCAATCGCAGGAGCCTATCGTCATCATTTAATCGTTTTATCTCGCCACTTTCATTTTATCGCACGTATGTGCAAATTTTTAATGTGAATTCACGAAAACAGAACACTGAAACATCTTCATGCCCATAGCTTATTTGATAAAGAACAATTAATCATAGAACTCAGGGATTCTGTACAGCCTATGTAAGCTGCATATGAGCAAAAGGAGATATGAAAATAATGTATGATTATATGTGTGGTGAAGAAATATTTAATGTCGTATAAGTCATAAAAACAATATTAATAACACGATTTTATTAGTTATAACTAGAGGCCGGATTTTAAAGGGAATTCCTTTTTTTATATTTCATCACAAAACGTGATAAAATTGAACAGGACATTACCGAGTAAGTTTCAACTGCAAATTACCTGGTTTTAACGTCCCTTTTTTTCCTTTTTTAGGCCCATTTCCCCTTTTTTAGGAACTTTCCCTTTCCAGTACCTTTTTTGCTAATTTATTTTGAAAAATTCGTAAATTTCCCAGTATTTGGCAATATGAAAACATTAAAAATTGTTTTCACTGATTCACCATTGAAAAAATAATTCCTCCCAGCAGAATAGAGCGCTTCAGGGAAATCACAGGCTTGCCATTCCCTAAGTTTCCCATTATAACAAGGTGGGGAAAATGGATTTCGTGTGCTATTTTCCTCTGTGAGAATTTGAACAAAATAAAAAAATGTCTTCAGTCATTAGATGTTACAGAATCAGCAGCTGTAGACCACTGTAGACCACTCTCTTACTTTTATATCCCTCTTTCCCCACATTTTTTTGGCAATAATTTTCCTTCTTTCCCACCTTTTTTTGCCAATAATTTTCCCTTTTTTCGTCCTTTTTTGGGTGAAAATTTTCCCTTTAAAATCCGGTCTCTAGTTATAACAAGGAGGTTAATCCAAAAAAATGGAACAGCTGATGAAAGGTCGTCCCAAGTGCTAATATCACTGATGTCGAAACGTTCGATATATTATAATATGTTGATTGTCCTGCCATAGGCTATCTTGCTTACAATGACACTATAATAAGCTATTTGTTTTTATTCATTTTCGGTTTTTATTAAATATTTTATTAACATTTATTAAATTCTTAATGCTGTGAGTTTTCGCATAGTCGCAATAAATCTAACTCGAGGTGCGGTTTCTCTCAAGATCATTTCCGGGGTTTTCGTTACATTGCCTGTGAAAAACTCAAAAATCCTCAATTTCTAACCAATCTGTCTGAAATAATAACCGTATTATAATTATGTGCAAACTTTCATGATACTACTTTAATCAGTTTGCAGATATTTTTTTTATTTTGTAAAATTATTATAGGCTAAATAAAGTTTCGTCAAAATGTTAAACTTCCTAAGTAGTAGTTTTCTTCTTCTCGAGAATGGTTCTGACACGTGTGAATTTAATACACTAAATAATTGTATTAAGAAACAAAACTTTTACCTACAAATCATATTTCTTTAAAGGGCGAGAACAAGCAACCATCTGTACCACGATCTTATGGTCGGCTTTAGAGTAAAAGTCTGTAACGTACTGACTTCCTGTTTGTAAATTTCATACTAGGTTAAGGTCGATGGTATTTATTTGTGATAGAATGCGACAGTCTCATTATGTACGTAAATTGCAGGCATTAAAAAAAAAAAAAACTCCTGTGGAACACACTTCCAATACACCATTGTTAGTAATATGCCTAAGGAGACCATCGTTAAATAATCATAGTAAATGAAAGAACAACAAAGAAACAAACTTATGTTTTAAGTCCTACATGATGTTGAGATGATAATAATAATAATAATAATAATAATAATAATAATAATAAGGATGATAATAACAGTAATAATAATATGATGATTTAATACTTTATTTCACCTGACAGTCCAGGGACTCAACCAGGAATGAAACTAAATTACATTATTTAAGAATACAAACATATAGCCTAATGTAGACTATTACTTAATACACTGTAGAAGTTAAAATACAAATACAATTCTGAAAGAATAAGTTCAATGTAAATAGAATATCACAAGGAGACAAAAAACATATAATGTAGATTACAAAGAAAAGCAAGCTTCCACAGTGGAATACAGTGAACACAACACAATTAATTTGCAGTAGTGATTTCGTTTAATTATAAAATAAGTAAGACAAATAATTATGTAAGATTCCTGTACTATAGATCTTATGTACTAATTAATGGAAGTGATGAGTAATTTGAATACAATAAATCGTTTTTAGTAAATAAAGCAATAAAATAGGAATGTGTTGAAGTGAGTTGAGCAATAATAGGAGTATTAATGCACTTTGTATAATACTCGTACGAGTTAGATGTTATTGTAGCTTTAGAAAAGGCAAAAATTACCCTGTCAGGAAACCCGACGTTAAGTCGGAAAGGTAAATTTTGAATTGATTCAACTTCAGCTTAAATTCTGAGCATTATGTAATATTTTTATATTTTATATTTAATAAATAATACCTTTAGCTCAGAAATGTATGTTCGTATGTGGTTTGAAACTTTATTGTTCAAATAGTATAATTTTTTACTACTGATATTCAATGTTTTTCATGTTTTTGCTACTAAAAGTAACAAATAAAACAGTAGAGACCAAGTTAAATTTCCAGTACGACTTATGGACAAGTTTCTAAAAACGCAGACGTCTTTTCAAATTGAAAATACTAAGGTATGGTTGGCAATGCGGTCTTTATGTTTGTTGTGATCAGAGAACACAATTAAAGAGTAAAAGCAATGGATGGCGTCAAAATTTGAAAACCGACATTTTACAACTTGATATCAGCTGTTTTCTACTCTTACTACTGTTTCTACTGTCAGGCTATTATTAGATATTATATTAAAATACCAGGAATAAAAACGTACAACGATAGCCTACCATAGATTTCGGAATCTGTCAGCAGCAGATATATGTTCACCTAGTACAGAAGAAATATTCCATATTGCTACTGTAAAGAGCCTACTTTATTATCAGCCTTACGTCTTGTTCTATCCGCTTTTCCATTGTTATTATTATATGAACAACACTGCATGGTTTGACCATAGAGAGACGGCTATAAAGTTTACAGTGTCATAACTAGTGAAATGGATCGTGAATTCGCACATATGAAACGAGGGTGCCGCAACAGATACGCTATTGATCCATTGTTAACTTACCACACTAGGTAATATGTATTTCCCGTACAGTATGTCCACCCGGAAGGTATCAAACGACAAATGTAAACTGATGTTGAATTATATTGAAAATACCTTTTAAAATCTTAGGAAATTTGAGACTATTGCAGTTTAAACAATGTTATTGAATAACTACAATCATTGTCAAAATGCAAGAAGAAACGCCATTTTTCGTTTACCCTGAATCAAAATGTAAGACAACCAAAGGTCAATTACATGGTCAAAACTAAGGTTTGAAATTGTATAACAATTTTATTGCTGAGCACCCAATCTTAAGCATTTTAAGAGGAAAGCAAAAAAAAAAAAAATTATTATATAATATTAATAGCACAACTTTAATTTTGTTTAGTCTTTCAATGCTTCAACCCAATTTATTATATTTTTTGTTGTAAATTCTATATAAAGAACTGGTTAATGCTGCAAAATTATTTTTGTATACATTGTACTCATGCATTTATAATTTTTCGTTTGTAGAATACTGTGCATTGATATATATATATATATATATATATATATAATTAGATTTATATTAATCTACTATACCTCCTTAACACGAGCTTTGCTCATATAGGGGCATGTTGGTTTTATTTGTTTTTTACTTCTACTAAATGTGAAATTATGTAAGTAATGAATAATAATAACAATAATAATAATAATAATAATAATAATAATAATAATAATAATAAATAAAAGTGCGTTCGATAGAAGGTGAAGTCACAGGGATCCAGTATAATCTACAATAGCTGAAACGATTCGTATATTATCTTGCTTTAACTGTCGATATTGATGGAGTGATTATAAATTACTATTTAGCTAATGAATCTATAGATATCCAGTATAAGAATTTGTGGAATTTCAACCAATTGCAAGTGTCCATTATCGTAATTATAAATTTTAATTTTTATTATAAGTATTGTAACGAGAGGTCAAGATTTTACCGAGCAACGAAGTAGCCTTGGGAGAACCCGGACCTCTAGTTATATTTATTGTGACTATTTAGCGAATATTTATATAATTAATTATTTACGCACGAAAATGAATAAAACAACGCAAGTTTTGTCATTGTAGGTGAGACGGCTTATGGACAAACAATCGATATATCGTTATACCGATTGTTCGGCATCGATACTTCCATGGCTTCCGACTTTTCAATGATTTCATCTTCCATCAGCTGGAAAATAATATCGTGCCATTAATATCGTATTTATTATACGAGATTTCAAATGCTTAACCATACACAATATAATTATACATTATTTTCATATCTCCTTTTCTTCATATGCAGCTTATACCCATTCCCTGTATTCAACGATTACGGTAGATGAAAAGCAATTGCATGTAGATGCCATAAAATGAAAGGGATAAAATGATAGGATAAAATTATGACAATGCAATTTCGATTGGTTGAAATTCCACATATTCTTAAACTGGAGTAGTCACTTTCATTTTATCCCACCTACGTAGGCTACAATTGTTTTTAAATAAATTCACAAGGACTGAACACTGAAACATCTTCATACCGAACTAGTAGTTTTTTCATCAGATCATACTATTTTTCTAGAAGTTAGCCCAAATTCAGTTTAATTAAAATATCCTTAAACGTTATTGATTAATTTTGCAAATAACATGCAGACCGATAAATTATGAGTAGAAAACAGATTCAGAAACAAATCTGTGCTCCGGGTTGTATGAATTGGCGGCAGGATTTTTCATTTTCACTGTTACGTAAACTGAACTGGAATGTTTCATTTTGAGTCTTTTCTTTGCTTTATGCCATAGAATTGCCATTTGTTTCTGGTGAATCCTCAAGCCTCTACGATCAAGTCCGTGCCTTCGCCTCGATCTTTATATTTACTCCGAAAGCTACAGCAGTTCTTCATTTCATCCAGTGAAGCAAACGTTTGATAAAGACGCTGCCTAAGCCTTTCCCAGGGGTGGCCAGAATTCCACACGGCAAGAACGATGTCTTCCTTATTTATCCTGATTTCGAAATATTCACGAGCATTAATATGACTTCCGGACACTTTATAGCCCAGTATGGTTCTATTACATTCCAGCCGCGTACTAAATTTTTTGTCTCGATAGCGAGGGCTAATGTTATATTTTAGAACTTTAGGTGAACATTCTTCTTCTTTCTTCTTCTTCTTCTTCTTCTTCTTCTTATTATTATTATTATTAATATTACTATTATTATTATTATTAATATTATTATTATTATTATCATAAGGCACATATACAAATTATATCAATGAAAAAATGGGAACAATACTATAAATCCCTCCTTAACGAGGAAAGAGGAGAATTTAAAGAAGAACATACATTTAGACATGGAGATCTGGAATGGAAATTATCAGAGGATGAAGTGGAAAAATGTTTAAAGGAAGGAAAAAACGGGAAAGTGACTGGTCCTGGAGGAATTAATTTGGAACTGTTAAAATACGGGGGAAGGAAACTGATTAAGATAATCACAGCTTTATACAGGAAAACATTAGAAGGGGGTTCAATACCAGAAGAAATGAACCTTGGATTTATAATTATAAGTTCTATAGACTATATAAGAAAGGGGATAAGAGGGAATGCACTAATTATAGAGGAATATGTGTAACAAATCCATTTATGAAAACATTTACCAGAATTATTGAACATCAGCTGGAGAAAGAATACAGAGGACAAGAGTGGTTTCACTCCAGGACGATCATGTGTAGACAATATATATATTCTCAGACTCATGACGGAAAAATATCGCGAGAAGTCAAAACCCTTGGGAATGATATTCATTGATTTGCTAAAAGCTTATGATAGTGTGCCAAGGATATTATTATGGGACTTTCTGAAGAAAACAGGTATAAGTGACAAAATTATCAACATTATAAAATCAATATACTCACAAAATAAATGCCGAATAAAGATGGATTTCCAATTATCAGAAGAATTTTATACGTCAAAAGGACTTTTACAAGGATGTTGCTTATCTCCGACATTGTACAAAATATATATTGATATGGCTCTTCAAAACTGGACTAGGAAATGTCGATATATGGGATTTCAAATTCATCCAGATTACTACCTGCATAATCTACGTTTCGCGGATGATCAAGTAATAATTACTGAGGATACAGATGATGCGTCATATATGATCAGAAAGTAGGTAGAAGAGTACAAGATATGGGGATTAGAAATACATTTCAATAAAACTGAATATTTGACAATGGATTTGGAAGAAAAGTTTAAATGTAATACTGAAGAAATTGCACATATTGAATATTTTAAATATCTAGGGTCTATTACACAAAAGGATGCAACAACAAATTTAGAGATTCAAAGAAGAATAGCAGATGGGAAGCGAATTATAGGAATGCTAAGTTCAATCTTATGGAGTAAAAATATTTTACATATAACTTAAAAATTAATATATCAGGCATTATTCCAAAGTATAACATTATATGGCGCTGAAACTTGGACCATAAGTAGACAACAAGCAAACAAATTAATGGTATTAGAAATGGATTTTTGAAGGCGTTCAGCAAGAAAATCCAGGAAAGAAAAAATTCGGAATAATAGAATAAGGGAAATAATGCAAGTTGTAAAGAATATTTTGGAAATTGTAGAATAAAGACGCTTGAAATGGTATGGATATACTCAGAACGACAGAGGATAGAATAACCAAGAAAATTTTGGATTGGAAAGTAGATGGAAAAAGAAGAAGAGGGAAGCCCAAAGAGTGTTGGATGGATGGGGTGAAAAGGAGTATGGCGAGAAAAGGATTCAGTGAAGAAGATGCTATGGACAGGGACTTATGGAGGCAAAAGATTGTTGTGGGATGAAGGAAAACCATTGTATTGTGGAATATTCCTTAATAAAAAAAATATTATTATTGTCTTAGATAAGTTGTCTTTCTGCGATGACACTCGACATCATGCTTGAATTTAGAAAAACGGTCTATTCAAACTGGATAGCAGGTATAACATTACGATTTATATCATTGCTCATACAAATGGGTTTGTCGTAATATCGTGGGAATTCATTAAAATCTGTCGTCCGAACTACTGCCTTAGAGAATGTGCTTTTGATCATTTCTCAGACACTGCTAATTTACACATATTGAAGATATTTACATGACTAAGCAGTTACTTGAGGGTGTAGCGTTATGTGTTACCCAAGAGTCCTTTGCCTCAGATTTCTGAATTCCTTCACGTTGGACATTATTAATTCTAGGGTTCAACAACAAAAGAGCCTCAAAATGATTAAAAGCAGTTGAAATGAACAATCAGATAAAGGCTAAGAGATTTCACGTTCTATGTAGTGATATAAATTGCTACGAATTTATTTATGTAAAATCAGTCCACCATAAAATTCTAGAGAACCGTTGCTTTCAGGTATCTCTTATATAAGTGACTTCCGAGAATTATCGTCACAATTAAATTATCAATGCTTTGACGTCACAACAGCTTAGAGAATTTGAGGAGTTCAGAGTAGCAAAAGTCTATGTCCAGTCTGTCTCATTTTTATTTTTGCACTGTACTGGTCGTTACGCGGTAAGACATACCCTCGCCAAGGTTTTCTATCTTCTGTTAATCTTTTAATTTCATGAAATCTTCCCGGAATGCTTATATCGTCAGTCCGTTCTCCGCTACACTTTCCATTTACCAACCTTTCAAGTGTTTCCATCCTTGTACAGCTTTGCTCAAGAACATAATGCCTAAAAAATTATTGAAATTCCTAATTAAACGATGCGTAGGGAGGAGATTGACAAAGCTTTAACCTTCGTCATTCCGGGAATCAAAGTAAAATGTACAAAAACCAGCTAGGGTGCAAGTCCACCACAAAAAAAGCCTTTATAGTGTTTTTATTGCATTACATTCAAACAAATCTGTTGTAGTACCGGTACATGTGACTACATATTAATTTGCATATTAAATTGCTAACTGAAAGAATTTTATCATTTAAAAATTTGAATGTTAATGTGTTCTATCAGCATAATTATTACAAAATCGTAAAAAAGGTCATGATGTTCTAAACCGACACAAACCATTTTAAATAAAACACAAGGATGCAAACGTGGATACATGATCAAACATAAGTAGTACATGTGACAGTAGCCTACTCATGTTATCCGGAATTAGCCCTGGGAACGTGGCTCCATAGTCACATTTTGCAACATCGATTTGTGACCTCCAATTAGGCATTTACCAGTCATTCCAGTCACACCATCATAATAAATAAACATAGCAGCATATAAACAGCTAATACAAAAAGATTATAATAGCCTATTTAGTTAGTCACACGGAATAACTGCTGTGCATTTACACCCATCAGCTATTTCAGTTCTATACTCGTGTTAGATATTTAAATTTTTAGAAGAAATGTGAAATTGATGTATTATTTATTTATTTATTTAATAAAATGTATATTGCCTGCTGTTAAAGTCTACTGTTTTGACAAGATAATTATTCAAATAGCAGCGTTTCTATTTCTAGCAGCAATACTAATTTCTTGTAAAGTTTTGATTTAAGATCTTCTACACCTGATGCTGGGTTATCCTTACATTAGTAAGGATACTTAACCATAATTTTTCAATTTTATCACAAAGTATGCGATACCGTTTGCAAATAAATTAAAAAGCCTATTCCGTACCAAAATTTAACCAGCAGTTCTGTGAAAAGTAGGCCTCGTAGAGAAACAAAATTCTTATTAAAACGGGAACCCTATTATTTTATTTTATTGTCTTCCTGACAGGTAGATAAATTGACAAAGATTAACTAACAAATTAACAAAGGCACAATATACATATTACTGGTGCGATGATATTAGTTATTTGTTATGATAAGTTTAAATATTGTCATCATGGATAGGCCTAGTTGCTAACTTCGCTATACAGATGATTTTTAATATAGCAAGGGAATCTCTTAATGCGTGAAGCCTTGGTTCTTGAAATACTTGACAAGAGATACCAAATTCTTACACAGATTGTACAGTTTTCAATGGTACGGTTTGTCTGACACCTCTCAAATCGATGTCATCAAGATTATACTTGTGTTTGAAGAAGGGAACTGTTAGAATATAAATATGTTTCTTCCCTTGACTGGTTGACTTCAGTGAGTCTCGAACCTTACAGTTGGATCCAATATAGGCCTATAACCTTTTCGTTCTCAGGTTTTGATGACAATCATATTGATCCTTCGACAACTGCCATTAGTTCCAAACCATGAACTTCCTCGTAGACTCAAAACCCGTCGGCTACGAACAGTATTTTCAAGTGACGACCTTATAGTGTGGTGCCTGATATTACGAAGATCCTCACCAAACGGACAAGAACCTAGGAATATGAGGTAAGGTTTCAATCTCACTACATCCTTACACATACGGCATTTTTACTGATTCAAGGAACGTTCAAGCCAGATTGAATGAAAATCGAACAACATGATTTGGCTGTAATTGCGTAGGTCTACACACACATTTTCAAACAGACGAAATGTTGAAAAGGACCTCGCAATGCTCGGTCAGGTAAGTTACATGCACTCCGAATATTGCTCGAAGATCATTCTTTTCAGGTAACAGTCTTACCCAATACATCTCATGTTTCTTTTGTTCACAAATAAACTTTCCCAAGGGCATTGGATCGTTAATCGAAATATAAATCGAAAGATTACTTCAAAACATACGAAAAACCTTGAAAACATATGCTCCATGACTATTATATGCAGCCGTTTCAATTACAAAAAACATCTAAGTACTATTATAACCTTATCAGCAAAAGGACACATAAAAATAAGTATAATAATTTATATGTGTGGTGTAGCATTCTAAATACAATAATAATTGCTGGATATTATTTTAGGAATGAGGTTAATCTGAAAATTACAATAGTCCACTATATTACAGTGTATTAAATTACATATATTATTTCGTCCAATGCTATCTCGCTTATAATGACACCAGAATAACAGAAATAGCATAGTTTTAATAGTTTCCGTGGGTTACTTTTGTTATTAAGTGCCAGTATGGTACTTTATGAGATTGTGTGTGGGGGACGAAAAATGTCTGTCCGTCTGTCTGTCTATCATGTGCCTGTACGCGCCATAACTCAAATACTCTTTATCGGATTTTCATGAAACTTGGTTTACACATTTATGTGTCCATGGGAGACCCTATTGTTATTGAACCAAATCGGTTCACCGGTACCGGCGTCAAACCCAATTTAGTGTTTTTATTTAAAAGCGCCATAACTCAAATACGCTTTATCGAATTTTCATGAAACTTCGTATACACATTTATAATGTCCATGAAAAGACGTCTGTTGATATTGGATCAAATCGGTTGGCCGGTACCGGAATAATGCCCAATTTAGTGCATTTTTATGGTATTATATAACAAAAGGCCCCATAACTCAAATATGCTTAATCGGATTTTCATGAAACTTGGTATACGCATTTATAACGTCCATGGCAAGAAGCCTATTAATTTTGGACCTAATTGGTTGACCGGTACTAGAGTAACGACTAATTAAAAGTCACATGTTTTTTTTTTAAATTTTTGTCTGCCGGTATAATTTGACAGTTAACACTATTCCTTCACTTATGCTTATCAAACTACACCGTCAAACTGACTGAGTTGGCCAAATGGTAACGCCTTGGACTCGTATTCTGGAGATCCCCGGATCAAATCCCGGAGCCGGCCGATTTGACATGGATTTTTTTTTTTATTTTTATGTGAGTGCGCAATTGTCAAGGTATCACAAATCTGTAGTTCTGCTGACGCTGGTCGATTTTAATCTGATTAGAAAAACTTATTTTCTGCATATCATAATTGCAATTATAATTGATTCAACAAAAACATACTGGCACTTTGTTATATCAGTTTACCTGATTTTATTCTTTACGTGATTAACTCCCTGAGTGTTCTCTAAGTAGTCACAATAAATGTAAGTCAAGGTTGGATTTTCTCAAGATAAATTCCGGATCTCTCATGGTATTACCTATGATATAATACTGAAATCTGTTGAAACATTATTAACCAAGGAAATACAGGGAGACATACTTATAAGCTCGGAACGCTGGAAAAAAGAATTGCAGTTAAACTTGAAATGGCACATCAGCACAGTAAGCCAGCACCACCTAGACCGATTTTAATTGATGGAGCGAAGTGAGATTTTGTTTTAATTCAACCGCTCGGCATTTCCTCTGTTTCAAAATTTGTTTGTTACGCAGTTACGACCAAATATGTCATTCGATTTTTTCCAATTTGGTAATAATATGAACAACAGAAAATGTTCCTTGAAGTCATTAAAAATGACGTACGTGTAAAGATATTACTATTTTATTTCGTTTCATGATGGTGACTGTTTCAATGGTTCCGTTTCTTTTCATGTTCAGCTTCTTTCAGCGATTCTAGTCAAATAGTTCATGCTATAAAAATTTTTATGCCATTTTCTACTCTCCAGTGTAACATTTTCTACAAATTTGTTCCCGTACATTTTTCACGTATCTCTAATAGTTTATGGACATTTTGTCTGTTCGTAAATGTATGTATTACGCAGTCATAAGCAAACGCGGTGTTGGATTTTCCTGTAATTCCGCATGAATGTCATTAAAACGACTTATGTGTAGCGATTTTTATTAGATGATTGTGTTTCAAGATGGAGATCAGACCTTAACTTTTTCGGACGCGAGGTCTACTCCTAGATGCAACATTTTGTAATAATTTTTTGTTACAAATGATATATTACTAATCTTGATGTTAGTACTGTTTTAGCCTAGTATTAAAATCAACAACATTATTACAATTTCGCTCTGAAGTTAAGGTTTTGTATTTATTGTAATTCGGGATGGTTGAGTGGAAGAAATTGTCTTACGGAATTAACTGTGTCAGTCAAATCTTCAAATAAATAAATATATAAATAAATTGAGGGAAATAAACTCTCATATGAATGAAATGGGTGTTGCATGCTCTTTGGGCATCCCTTTGAAAGGGAGGTCACGTGAATAAAAATGCTAGATGGCACAGAACTGTTTTGTTTTGAATTTAAACCCTTCAGCTGTCTTGACCGCTGAAGTATGTTTGCCATGAAATAGGATTGTCGTGGAAATCTGTAGGAATGATGGGATTGAAAGAAGGCTCTTCTTTCTCAAAATACCGAAGAAGCACGAAAGGAGTAGAGGAGGGACAAAAGAGGAAACCAGAACTGGATGTTCATGTTGATTTCAAAGAGAGAACTTTTTTCTAACTTAGTGATTGTGGATAGAAAGGAGGGATGCCAGGAAAAAGGGGAAGAAAAGATGTAGATATTCCAACAAGCTGGGACTTCCTTTCATATCTGGAAATGGAGAGAGAAAAAGTGAAATAGGCTCAAGCATTACATGGTCTCCGATATTAAGAATTCTCTGAATTTCATTTTAATAACTATTTGTAACCATTTGCAGACCTGTCCAAACTATTTCTCTCCATTTTTCCGTAAACCCTATTATGTGCGTTTTCAAATAAGCTACCATTTACGACCGGCTTCTGTGTATTAGCCATTTCAATTTTAACACAGACTTAGCGTTCATGTCTGCATAAACGTAAAAGGTTCACGTCTCTACATTTACATGCACGTAAAAACAATTCTTCTGAATAACATTTTTGCATACCGGCGACGGATGCGAGCATAGAGAACGCTGGGGTTTCAGCTTCATGCTTCGGGTATGTATTAAGTACGGTAGTAGTACGCCACGCCGCGTCGTTAAATAACCATAAAACAAACTAACCACTTTAGTCAGCAAGGAAACAATCTTGCCACTCCTCACAGTCTCATTTAGTGTTCTATATATAGGTAATCAAGAATAGATCACTATCTAAAGCATATATATATATATATATAACTTATATATATATATATACACACACACACACACAAACCAACAACACTGTATTAAACAAATAGTGGTTTGTTGAATACCATCTCATACGGGCCCATGGGTAGTAAATTGATCGACACAGCTGCTAAAGAAGACACCAAACAGTCAGTCAGCAATCAGACTATTCCAGTATCGCAAACTGACCTGTGCCATCAAATGAAATACAAACTCCCATAAAATGGAATAAAGTTTTCAAGAACAAAAATTCCATAAAAGTAGATCCAACACACTACTATCCGCGCTTCCGTGATTCACCAGACAATTCTCCTACATAAGACCCACACAAGCACATTATAACAGAACAGCTACGTAAGGATGAAAGAACATGTTATTACAGAATCCCGAGTTTGCTAAAACTCTCTATCATCCTGAAATATTACAGTTCTTTTAATATTTCATAATACCAAGAGCTTTGTTTCGTGGCTTTCAGATAAAAGTAAAACATTACGCTGTGAAATTACACGATTTAATGTAAAATACAAAATAAACAGTGCAGAACGTGTTTCATAAAATTAGTATTAATGACTTGGCTTTTTTATTCTGCGACTTTTGTGCATTAATGTAAATCACAAAATAAATATGTTAAACCTTTGAATTATTTAATTAAGTTATTTTAAATCAGGCGATGACTGATTTGCTCTGTGACGTCAATGCAGTTGACTCCAGATATAAGTTAGGCATCCTATTTACTTTCTCTTGATTATGTTTGCATTACAAAAGGGTGCGTTATATTTCAGAACAATTGTCAGGCCAAGTGTATAAATTTACAGGCAAGTAAAATAATTAATGACCACCTGCGTGGTTCCATGGTTAGCGTCACTGTCTATGGATCCATACGACGCAGTTCAAATCCTGGTATGTACCGGTACTTAAATTATTCAGAGTTAGGGAGTTCTGGAACAGGGTGCACTCAGCCTCGTGATTAAATTGAGCTACTCGTTTAAGAAGTAGCAGCTCCGGTCATGGTAACCATTATTAACGGCCTTTGTTGTCGGCATGCAGACCACATCCTGCCATCTGCCTATGGTAGATAACGTTGCGGTCGGATAGTAGGCCTAGTCACTTCAGGGATGCAGCGCCACGTAGTTTAAAAGAACTCCTGCGGGACAAAATTCCGGAACACAGGCGACAGTCACAGGCCTAAGTTAACAGTGCACACTAAACAATAAATAATCATATAAATAATCATAAAACCAATCAACATTAAGTTCTAGGAGGTACCAACAGGAACAATAAAAAAGGTCAAAATCCAAAAGAATAAGTATATCCAATCATTTGTTCCCAAACAGGGCCAGACGAACGGAGATACCTTAAACGCACAACGTTCTAGAGAACACTTTGTTTAGACAACTTGATTTAAAAAGAAAATACTTCTAACACAAGACACACGAATTAAAATTAGCACATTGTGGCACTAGTGCTACAAAACCCATTTTAACCAATTTTGGTCTCTATCACATGAAAAATACTCTTACAGTTAAGCATATTTGTATGTGATTAACAAATAGTCTCAGTTTGGTGGTTGAGAAGTTTTGTCGTTGTAGCTAGGCGTGCACCAGAAAATCAATAACCATTGTCTAAGCATGTGCATGTGTATCTGCGCTGCGGCATTGGGTGGCAGGTCAGCTAGGTGTTCCAATACGGCTGTACGGTATGTAATTTATTAGAATAAATCTAATATTTATTATTATTTCACAAATATTAGCAGTTGTGTAAAAGAATAGTGCATAATACACATGGAGAAATTAGTTTATATTGCGTATTTGATTAAACAAATCTAATCGCAAAATAATGTCTTCCACTTAGCCTAGGCCAATAGGCCTATCATAATAAGCATTTGCGGCTTCTAGGCATTTTGGAACGTTTTCTTTCCAGTATAACTCGAATTCGATTTTTTTGCGATTACTATTCTTTTTCGTTAAGTGTGTAGACTCTATGCGAGAAAGTAACAATGTTGAACTAAAACATCGTTGGTATAATCATTTTTTTAGACGTCAAAGGTAATAATAGCACTTTCAACGGTAGATGATGTTGATTAAACGGAGAAAATAATGCCACTGGGTGGCATAAAGCTATACCCCACAAAACTATGGCCCAGTCACATGAGAAATATCCCTTTAGTTAAAATATTGCCGTATGGTTATTAGGTCCACCGCTGTGGCTCAGGGGATGCGTTCGCTCCTCTCACGCAGCGGGCCCGGGTTCCTGGTCAGGGCAAGTTACTTATGTGGGAGTTTTTCCTCACCTGTGAGACAAGTGTCAGGTAACTTTAGGCCTTTATGGTCCCCATCCTCGCCTTGTTCGGAGCGAGTGTGTGTGTGAATGGCGTGTCTCGTCCGATGTGTTCGTGTTGTCTTGGAGGTGGCCCCTGCATTGGGCTGATCACTCATCCGGGGAGGCCCTCCATGTCCTTGTCTGGTCAAAAAAGTATGTCTGTGTTGTGATCCATAGTCATTGCTCTCCCGACAGGTCGTGGCCCGGTAAGGCACGAGCGGCACGGGCCGCATAAAGGTCCCTATAAGAGAGATGTAAAACTACGACAGGGAGAGGTAAAACTACGACAGAGAGAGGTCATTAAATAGACTCAGTCTGATAAAAATTAAGAATGTAAAAACTTATTACTCTTTTTAAGTGCTAAATTTACTCTTTAGCCGCAAAAAATAGTCATTTGGTGCCTAAAAAGTGTTGTCCACTCCATTATATATGATAGCAGCCATGCGCCAGAAGATCAACATCCTTTGTTTGCGCAAGTGCATATGCTTACTAGTTGGAAGACTCCCAGAATGGCTGCACGGTAAGCTACAAGATTATTTCACACATATTAACAGCTTTATAAAAAAATGTATAATCAGAGTGGTAAAATCAGGTGTCATTAAGTACTGAGCAGTAGAATTTGGAGCTTGCCTGTTGAGTACATAAGCGTGATGGGAGCAACGGAAAGAAGTGCTAAGAGGTAAACATTGACTTGATTCATATCCTCTCTCAACGCACTGGCGGGCCAGGTTCAGTACTGTCGGGTAGTGTTCAAATTCATTTCTATCACAAAATTCCCCTAGCGGACTCATTTCGCAAACATACCTACTCGCAAAAAGAATCTCGATCCTACCACTTGTTTTATAAATGACTATTTCGTAAGCCTAATCACGTACTAGAAATACAATCCAGTTACAATAAGGAATGTGGTTCTATGAATGCAGAATACCCCTTCTACCTCCGTTACACAGACATTACTTTGTTGCATAAGTAGTAATGAAATATGACTTTTGTTATACTAATAACTCATAATTTATTATATTCTTGTCACATCCCTTGCAGCTATTCACACAGGCCATAGAAATGATAAATAGATTTGCATAGCTAATCATTATTAATAATTCATTTTAATGGTCATTTCACTGAAGGGTATGCCCATTGCAGATCGGACAACACGTGGAGTTAATATATTTGGAAATAGGCAGTATACTAACAAATATAAATGTAAGCTCGCACGTTATATCTGAGGTATACCCCCAAGCCATCAGGGGTTAGCTTGAAAAGCTGAATGCCTATATTTTATGCATATTGAGAACTGGGAAGGGTCTCCATCCACAGTTGTAGTAGCATCGATGAAACAGATTCTAATGACAGTGGTGTTATTCAATAATCAGTGTCATTTATTCATGTGTGGAATGGTCTAAAATGCAAATTCTGGTATTTACTCACATAAACTTAAATCTTAAGTAACTTATGTCATTATGTGTGACGTGAGGGTAATTTATATAAAACAAAAGCTATTAAGTTATTAGATAATAGTACTCTCGTCTTTTAAACTGTTTTTCAGTTCTTTCGAAATAAAACAATGATGGACGTTGTCAACTTATAATAATACATTATGCAACGAGCCTATAATGACATTTATTAAGATAAGCGAGTTTCATAATTTTCACACGAGTATCTTAATTCCCATTATAAGCGTTGCGAACGACTGCATAAATGTTTAAATTAAATGCTTAAGTTTTCATATTTTAGTTTCATGAAAAAAGAAATCGGCTGACCGCGGAAATAAGCTGTTAGAAACTTTTCGTGGCTCTTATCTTCTGAGATGGATGACAGCTGATGGCGTACGATCAAGTCTTCTTGGCCGCTTTCCTGAAAGGAACATTTTTATTTTACATTTTTAATACTCAAAGTAAATTGAATATTTTTCTTAGCCATCTACTCTGAGCATCAAATGTACTCAATACGCAATTTTTATAATGTATGCAGCTTTGTTGCATATATTCTATCCCTTAACGCTCCCTATAAACATTAGTGTCAGAATAATTAGTCAAAGATTATGGCCAGTACGGACTGTCTAAATTCTAAAATATCAATTACGAGTAAAATATTAGCTTAGAAATAAACTGAGATATTAAACAGATTTGAAAATGTAATTTTTGTTCAGGTTTTAGTTAAGCTATGAAATTTCAAGGATATAGCACAAATAGGCTAGTTTAGGAAACCACACTCAATACTTTTGTCATCCCTTAATGCAGCACATTATATCACAATGGGTAGGCTAGGGTGAGAAAAAATATCCGACTCATGAACATTTTGTCCTGTAAGATGTGAGAAATGGATTTTTCCTTTACCTGGACTAATACAAAACAGATTCAGACGTAGATGGATCAATGGAGGAGAGCCTAGCATATTCACCTGGAGGAAGGAGGTCCTCCACAAGGGAACAAGAATGTCCGTCACTAAATCCTCTCTCACACATGATTCAATTGTATGCCCGGGGTTGCTTAATTGCATTAGTCCAGGGATTCTAGCAGCTAGAGTGCCCTGCCAGCTTTCTCTATATCCTAACACTACTTAACTTGAGATCGTGAAAGCGTTGACAAATTAGCCTATCACACCCAATTTACATATTAATTCCTCCACTACGTCCAGTCACAATACGACCACAAGCAACAGCCGTACAGACTTCATTGTTAAAGTCCTCAAAGGGCAACTGATTCACTTCCGCGAAAAATAAACTCCAGTCATTCCAGAATCAAGAAAATCCTTATCTCAGATACTACAGACAGCTTGTATTAAAAATAGTACTTCTTACACAAGGCACATGAAGTAAAAGTTATCGAACTAGTGCTATAAAATCTTTAAGCCACTCTATTGTTGCCAACTTCAGTTTTAGTCAGATGGAAACTACTCTTTTAGTTAAGAATGGTTGTATATGATTATTAAATATACGAGTACAATAAAAACTAAAAAATATTAAATTAATTAAGACTCTTTAAAATATTAAATTTCAAACTGGTCGCGAAGATTCCATACTTGATGGTTCAAACTGTTATCGACTCCATTCTTTATGTTTGCACCAGAAAATCAATAAGCTCTGTCTGCGCATAGATAGCACGACTGCTCGAAGCTCCAGTATGTCTACCCGGTGCGAAATTGACTGGAATTAATCTAACATTTTCTTTATTATTTCAGAAATTAATGTTAAGGCACTCTAAAAACAATATTGTATGTGCAGATGATAAAATGATTTTAATTTGCTTACAGGATTGCTACATTCGCAATCATGGGCTCGATACAAAAACAAATCTACTCAAAAAATAAAAATAAAATATTTTTTTCTTCGTATCATAAATAACAATTCTGGGAGCTAGTTGTACACACGTGACATTACTTTGCATAAAAATACTTCCCTATTAGGACGTGGTGGTCCTTATTTATGTATGGGTTGAGACTCCATTTTTTTTATCAGATACATGAAAGTGTCAAGTCTTATCCAGAGACCGTCAAGGGTCTACTAGTGTAGTGGACTAGTGTAAAATTGGAAAACTTCTAAAAATTTATATTTCTGGAACATATAGAACTGTGAAAATGAAATTTGGCATGGTTAATCTGCATTATATGCCCACCATTAAGTTTCTTTTAAAAATGTTTAAACATCTTTTTGAACCATGCAGGAATTTCTGAATGGCGCATGAATTTTACGCAGTCCAACAGCATTTTGATGCTAGCGTTCCTAATTATTGGAATGATAGGATAAATCCTACATGATATTATTAGTAATACCCACACCTACATTATGCATTAGAATCTTTGTGTTATTTATCCAAGTGAAATTGACGTTGAATTTTTACAGAAGGCACTGAAATGTCAGATTTTGAAAGGACAATTTTTTTTTTAATCCGTAAAAGCTACGAAAACCATTTTAGTACATTTTGTTGAGGTGGCTAAACTACACAACCTTTCAATATTTCATTGAAATATTTTGAAATGTTCTCGGGTTATGATGTAAACACTTGGACAAATTGATAATTATGGGAAACCTACTTACCTGCTTAAGCAGGTGACGTCATTGAAAGTTTATCACCGTAACTAAGAAAGTCTAACCGGTAGGTTTATTTTTCTTTCATCAAATTAAAGGACAAAATAATTTAAAATTTTATTTTATTTTATCCCCAAAAGTGTACCGTACTTACCCCCTCCGGGGTAGGCCTGTCATATTTATAATCTCTACTCTTTTACATGAAATATTATGAAGATTTCACAACATTAAATTTACCTAATGTCCGTACAATATCCACAATGCACTAATCAGCATTATTGATGCTTAATATTCACGATAAATGAAGAAAATTTTGAAATGTTGGGACATAATATTTCTAGGACATATAACATTTACGGTCTTATTTATTTATTTAATCTCCAATTGGAAAAGCCCTCGTTTACAAGGAGGTATGTTAGGGTTATATTTACTGTTCTCTATAAATTAAATAATAAAATGATATGAAATATTGACATATTATAACCTATGACATTCCGAATTAAAAAATCTTAGTAAATGCTTCACTACAACAGTGTCTTTTGAGAATCCATATGTTAATGGGTGCATTCTACGATATCTCACACTGTCTTGTCAAAATGAAGTTTCAGCTTGAGCATTTGGTTTTTGAATACTGGATACGTAAAAAGAAAATGATTTACAGTCTGTGGATAATCACCACATTCACAATTATGGTCTATAGCAGGCCTTTCTAACTGAGGTGCTGCCACAGCGCAGGCCAGCACCGATGTTGCACCAGAGGCAGCTCCACAGGTCTAGCCAGCGCTCAGCTTATGAAAGCAATTATTAATAACAATTTTATGAACAGTCGATTGTTAACATCGTTTTGCCGCAACTAATTTACCAATATTGAATACAATCGATTTGGCAATGGACAGTGTCGTAACTAGACCACTTGGGACCCGGGGCGGATTTATTTTTAAGGCCACCTCCCCCCCCCCCCAGCAAAAGTTACCAACACGACTATTTTTAACTTCTTTTTCTATGGCTAGCCCTTTTGTCTTTCAGATCGTCTCCATGGGCTAATATATACGAAAGAATAATAGACAGAATTAGGAAGCGAACTCATGCAGTATATTTATTTATTAACCCTGCTGCTCTGTTTACTTTCACTTTACGAATGTAGGCCTACTGTTCGGGTCAATATGACCCGACATACGAAATTGCTGTAGAAAACTTCTACACACATGCAACTTTTGTACAGTTGTCAGGTATCGACATCATCGTTTCATTCCAGTATTTTGTAGGTAAGAATAATGATGATGATGCTATTAATAATAATCATAAAAAAATATTAATAAATGACATATCTTACTTAAATTTACATAAATTAGAAACAACAAATAGTTTTTCATACAGATATAGTCTTAGAAAGCACTACGGTTCTTGTCTTACTTTTGATCTTATAAATAACACTGAAAAACAAAAAAATAGAATCGGAGGATATCTTGGTATCCAACACTTGTTCTAAGACAATTGAAACATGCTGGTTCAGAATATGCAAACCATTTGTCTCTATCACCCATGGTTTTTTAAATATACAACTCAACTATTTATATGTAATTAGAACACTTACTGATACAGAGAGTACTAATGAACATGGTGTTAGCTAAGAAAATAGTGCGATTGAGTCACAGGACACATATTCTGTACATAAATATGTAGTTAAAGGCATAATACACATATAAAATTCAAGTAAATTGCTATACTTTCTTAATGTAAGCTGTGTTTGGTTTGAATTTCTTGGCTGTAGACTTGCGTTTGTGATGAGCATTTGGCATGTCACGCTGAAGCGTCCAGCAGTAGTCAGCCAACATTGCATTGTTGCACAAGTACCGAAAACTATCTGAATCGTCTAGTGCCTTCACGAAATTCTTCATGAGCCCCAGCTTGATGTGAAGCGGTGACAAGATAACTTTGTCACGGTCAATCAACGGTACACGATGGACATTTTTATTTCCTGGCGCATTCTGTCTCTGATTGGCCAATTTTTCTTTATGTAGTGGTGTTTTCTATCTCTGCTGTCCCGGTGCAAGTAAATTAAATTCTTTAAGGCGTGAACCGAGCAGTTCAGCTTGCCCTATTGTTAGTGTCAGGTCCCTTACGAGGTCGCAAGGTTCAGCATTGTTTATGAAATGGATATTCTCTCCAGGTTGATAGTCAGAGTCCGAATCATTGCTAGGAGGTGACAGAGAACTTTGTTCTTGTGTTTCTTCATCAACGCTGTAGGCGCTGTTGGTATTGGACAAGTGATGGAATCATGTGGAATTGGTTTAGAAACTGTGGGAACATCTGGATACTTCACACAGATGTACGAGTTTTGTAGGAAAATCCGGTGACATTTGCCAAACAGAAATAACAGTCTGTGGTGTGGTTGCTTGACTCACGCCATATCATAGGAACTCCAAAAGCCAGTTGGTTATTCTCCTTCGCCTTCCTTACCCAACCTCGCAAGTTGCATGAACATGTCAAACGATGAACTGTGGTGCCCACGATTTACCAGTATCCACCTTTGAATCGAAGTATAGTTCATATGCTTTCTTCAAAAACGGTGTAAAATTCTTCCGATGGGATTTGTCTGTCAGATAGCCACACACATAGCAAAACAGGTCTGGTGAAGTTATACAACCTCTGGAAGCCATAATATCCACTTAAGGTAAAAATAAAAATAAACAAATGGAAGTATATTAATGCGATATCAAAACTATTTTGATATATTACATTAAGTATAACTGGTTTCACAAATGACACAACAATGTAGTCCTATGACATTGCATGAAACATTACTAAAAACTACATAAAGATTTTTATGAACGGTGTTCAATGAAAATTATTTTTTGTTGATATCTTCAAACCCTGACGTGATAGAGCAAAACGGTTTGCAGAATTGAAATCAGCATAAAAAACTGCATTAGAAAAGGTATACAGCATGCAAGATATCTACAGCTTGTTTATCAGGGTAATGGAAGTTTGAACATAAAGTACTCACATAAATTTGAAATAAAAAAAAAATTAAGCAGACATTTATTTTTGAAAGCATTATAGCCTAGTCACTTTTACTGTTCTTCTTATTGGTTGCAGTTTGGACACAAATAGGTGGCATGTGTTTTGCAAACATGTTTATTACATTTTACACACGACATGCTCGTTTTGTTGTCAAGGGCAGAGCTTACAGCATGCACGTTTCATAGGTTTTCTTGCTGTTGGTGATTCTGACACGCTAGCCACGTCTTTATGGGTTTGGATGCTCCTGACCATTCTCAAAGAATCCTCTGTTCTTGGGAAATTCTTTATTGATGCAATGTGTTCTCTTACAAGTGACTTTCCAAGTTCCTCCAAGAATATTCTTCTTCTTGTCAATTTGTTTCGATTCTAGTTAGGATCAATTGAAGTCCACAAGACATAAGTTATGCGTTATAAGCAGAAACATCAAGAATATTGCAGAAAACTATCACTGGCCAACTATTGGCTTTTCATTTGCATGTATATGTACCTGTTAGCTGATGAATCGTGTCTACAGCCCCTTTATTTGAATTATATTCCAGAATCATTTTTGGCTTCGTATCAATCCTGTCGCACCTCGTCATGGTGTAGAATGCTCATAATGACAACAATTTGGGCTTTGAATACATAGGCTATGAAGTTTTGCTGTCACACAGGGTCCATATTTTGATCCCGTATTTGCTGGTTTACTTGGGATATACTGCTTGAATGGACAGCGGCCTCTACATGCTACTAACTGCTTGTGGACAGTCACGTTATGTCCTGGATTATACAGTTTAGGAAGGACTTCTACCCACTTCTCCCAAATATTACGTATTGCGGCAAGTTTATCAGTACGTCGTCTTTCCTCTCTTGTAGATTTCTTGTCAAATGTCAAGACACGTGATATCTTACAGAATGTTTCAAGGGACATGGTTGCTCGAAATATGTTTCGCTCAGTATCCTTATCCCATAAACTTTTTGTAGACTCCCCTTGAAGTAATATACAACAGCAAGGAATAAGAGTCCTAAGTATGCGTGAAAAACAGGTTCATCAATATTTGTACATTCTTGACCACAAACTCTGCCCCTCAATATTTGTCATCTCTATTATTTCATTTTGAAGTGCTGTAAAAAATATTGCTTCAAATGAAGTTTTTACATCCGTTATTCTGCTGGTTGTATACCTGGTAACTCCTGGGGTTTTCTTGATAACATTCAAAGCTGATAGGCGATCATGTTGTGCTGGTGGATATAATTGCCATTCTATATTCCAATTTTTAGAATGAACCCTCTGCACACTGTTTTGTGCACACTGTAGATTGTTGTTACTGTCGTCAGAACACTCACTTTCAGATGCAATACTGACATGATCCTCGAACTCAGAAAGTGATTCCTCTGTTGAGGTATTTACTAATTCTTGCAATTCAGCATCAGTCAATGGTCTAAAAGCCATGATGTCACAATTCAAACTGAACAGAAACGGTAATGTATTCAAATAGCTAAGAACTGCGAATTACATTTTCCTGGAAAAGCTAGAAAATATTCCATTGTTCTAAACACCCATCGGCTTATTTGATTGTTGTAAATTGGAATGATAAACATAACTACTCGCATAAAATATAAAAAAGTTAAATATTTCCATGAATGATTAAAAAATTACGACATTAAGGTAATCAAATTTGAGATGGGTCATAATGACCCGAACGTTACACGAGTAACAATTGTAGTTAATGACTAAACGACTTAAAATATGTTAAAACTTTTTTAAACACATGCTACTCTAGCATTTTCAGACAAAGTCACCAAGTTTCATAAACATATAATGGTATTGAAAAAATTAAAAACGAAATGTATAAGCATTTCGGGTCATATAGACCCGAACAGAACAGCAGGGTTAAATACAAACAGACATTAGTCCAATAATATTAAGTTAATTGATTAACAAAATACAAATACATGCATAATTAAAATGTAGTGAGATGAGAAAAAAGACTAAGTTTAAATATGACAAAATAAGAAAGTTAACGAAATTTTATGGTAGCAAACAATAGTTTTAATTTTAGTCGGAGTGACAGATAATAAATCAGCAAAATCTGGCTTATATTAATTCAGAATATGTAATAGGTTTAAAATGGTCTTTTTTATCGTTTTTACATCAGAGAATTGTCTAATCGTCTCACGAAAGTTTATTTTCATAGCTAAATTGTTCTCGATGTATAATTTGCTCATCCATTTAGTCTGATTTGGCTCATTCTTGAGCGCAAGTAGTTTTTGATTAAATTCAGTTTTGAAAAACTTCTTTCACAAGTTGCAACTGAAATGCAAATACTTAAAACCAACTTTAATACTAAACGTACGTTTGGAATTGATTCTTTAAAGTCTTTTAAAGAACATCATACACATTAAGTGTTTTGTTAAGTTAATTTATAAATTAAGACTTGCTCTATTTTCTTCAAAGAGGTGGAACATTAATTTTTATATTAGAGTGGGGCATCACTGGGGGCCCCCGTAGTAAGTGGGGCCCGGGGCGGACCACCCTTACCGCCCCGCCCTAGGAACGCCACTGGCAAGGGAAATTCTAAGTTCGGCCTCTAAGGCAACATCAGACAGAGAAGTCCTGGTCATACTTTCATTTAAATTCATAATTGAAAACATAAGTTCGCAAGCATAAGTTGTACCGAACACTTACGTAAATTTTAAGGCAAGTGCGTCAAGTTTGGGAAATTCCTGTGGATGAATAATACCTTTATAAATGAAATTAAATCGCCGGTGTAGTAGTAATAATTTACCTGTAGCATTATCAGCTCTGTTTGGAAATATGATGATTTTCAGGACAAAATATGGCGTCATAAATATTTAAAGTTGAGGTGCCATATCATTAATTTCTTTGAATGGCCATTGAATTCATCGTGGAAATTCTGTAACCAGATACTCTCCAAGGTTTTCGTTAATAGACAAATTTAATGATTATAAAGAAAGAAAATTTCGAAATTTCACGCTTTAAGCTGATATTGAAATAATAAACTCTGCATTTTGAAAGCCTTAATTCTGTCACTAATGGTGTTAATTAACTAATATCTCTCTTGCAATTAAATATTTAAATCATTTAAATAAGTCGTTATATCCGCTAAGAAAGCGAATTCCGTTACTCATTGTGGTGTCTCTGACGCACACATGCGGTCGCACTGGCCGCTACATGAGGAAGGAGAACACCGCACCGTGCTACTGAGTGCTCGCTGGTGGGTCCCAGCGCATAGTGCTCGAGTTGGAAAGGCCTGGTCTGCAGGGTCTACCTTAAAGGTCTACCTTAAAGGATATAATAGGACATATAACTCTGAAGGTACAGTTCGATACATTCATGAGTATAATATTTTTAAAGGTGGAATCTTGTTCTATGTCCATAGGCAGTTTAATTTCGCTAGCCAATATTTTACTATTCTAACATGCTCCCTAAATGATTAATTAATTTTAAAATTTTCAAATATTATAAATAAGTTGTCGGCCGCGGTGGTCTAGATGTAGCGTGCCCGCCTCTAGATCCGCAGGGCGCGGGATCAAACCCGGCCGCGGTCGATTGATTTTTCAGGACGTAAAAATCCTGGGCACGGAGTCCTCCGGGAGGGACTTTAAGCTGGGGGTCCCGTGTCGTAGATTTACGGCACGTAAAAGAACTTCAAGCCTAAATTAGAGCCTCTGGACAAAATTTCTCGGCCCTTTCACGTCCAAGAAATACTTAGTTTCCAGAGGGGGGTTGCGAGGCGATGGGCTTACCACCTGTCCCTCTACCCTCTCTCGGAAAATAAGCATATCAAAATTAGTATAGGTAATGAAACCTCCATTGGAGGCCCCTTCGCCCCACCTGGGGATCAGAGGGTACCAGATACAGATACAGATAAATAAGTTATTGATTCCCATTCTTCTTCTATCAAAATATTAAGTTTTCGTAAGTATTGAAGCCATCCTCACGGAGTTCAATAAATTGAACGGAAATAGTATCATCTGTACTTAATTAGGTAGCCGAATATTTTATTCCACGTGGTAAAAATACACTCAGTTTTGTGACGAGCTCAGGAAGGAAGTGGCTTTTATTTTTCATTTGAAGAGAAGTATTTTTTAACGAAAAAATTATAAACCACTCTTTTCCTGAGCTCTTTCCACCTGAGAGTACATTTACCACGTGAAATAAAATTTCCAATCGTTGTCACTTTTGCAAATTTTTCTGAGGCCTTCAATTGAGAAAATCAAAACTATATCAACGTGTTCTTACTTCAAATAACGATAGGCTACATAAAGAATATTTCCGATTCACTTTCATACAACAACCAGATAAATTTACATAGGATTTACCAGTGCTATTCTATTACCATATTTATGACACAGCACAGCAGTAAAATACTCGTACTACACATACCTAATTTTCAGTAATAAATTTTTAACATAGCACGAGTGGAGTTTTGGGGTACCGCCCTATATTAAAATGAATTATGAAGCATTCTGCCGCCAGTTCTAAAGAGTTTTCAAATTCCCTTCGAAGGAGCATAAGACACGTCGGCGCATCTACTTTTCAAGCTGGCTGCCGAGAGAACAAATTGCATTTACATCTTATGATGAGTCAACAATAGCTACTTTTATCGTATTACCTAAGCAATCTACCTCCATCCAGGAGCCCGTCTCTATTTCCACTACCGTACCGCCTACGCTTTTTGGCTTCCAACTGTAATTTTCAAGTACTCTACTTCACTTTACATCACCTATAAATGAATGGATGTACGTAAGTTTCTACATTAAGAATATGTAAGAATGATAGACTACCAGTAAAAATAATTTTAGGATTAAGGGTGTAAACATATACCTCGCTATACTAAGTGAAGAACTACTTCATTACTTAATTACCTGTCTTGGAAATAATCATTAACGGCATCTGACCACATGCACCTATGGTTAATTAATTAGTACTTTAATTAGATTGTGGACTGAAATTAACGAATTACTATAGTTATTTTAAATAAAGAAGTAAACAAATTTTTAATACGCCCGAGAATTGAACATATGTGTACAAGAGTTAATTTGAGCCAATGAACCCGAAAATAAAATATTTTACTTATCAGTGTGAGCTCATTTTATTATAATTTAAATATTAGCAAATTCCTCTCCTTATACCTCTCCTTATACATCCATATAATTGTTATGTATTATCAAAATCAATTTTCAAGACGTTGAGAACTTCTGAGAAACTTCTACAGTAATTATTAGTATAGTAATTACGAACCTAATAAATACAGCAAGTAGTCGTTTCTCAGGAGTTCTCAGTTGTTTTGGATACTGATTTTCAATAAGGTTAGTTTAGCCTTCCTTGAGCATAATATATGAGGGTATAAGTACAAGAACTTGTTAATAGGCCAGTATGAAGTTCATTAATTCATCTTATGTTTCTCTTAATTAATGACATTATGAGTTAAATCTCGCATTTATTAAATTTTTATGCTATATCCAAGATACATAAAAATCCACGAGCGGTAACGAAATACTAACGGAACGTGCAACTTTCGTGTATTAAAAATCACTACCTATAGTCAATCTAATCAGTGCCGCTAGAAGAAATATTACACATTATAAAAAATAGACTACGTATACAAAGATAAATCAAAGAAAAAATAAAAATAACAAGACAGAGTAGGGCCTAAATTTAAATGTTACATATTAAACATCTAACAGCGTTATTAAAAATGTTGATGATCAATTTAGAAAATTCTGGGTGATGGAATTATACAATCGTGGTCCAAAATTAATGTTATATTTGGAGCCTGCAAAGATATAGGGCTAATTATGTTGGTTCTGCTAAGGGTGAATATTTATTATGGCCATGTTTTGTATCATTAGTTAGAAATGTCTTACGATTTTTATGAAAATACCTTAATGAAAATAACACAGTTGTTAGAACTTTTTTCCTCCCCCTTATATGAACCCAAGCGATTTTAACAAATGAGATACGCTGAATTCATTTCTGATGTGCAAAATTATCTAACACATACCACTTCTCTTGTGCTAGCAGTTTTACATGTACTGTATAAGTGATAAAATGACAAACACAAAAATTGCAACGAACACGAAATTAAAATGTATTTCTTATTGTTCGTTTATGGGCAGCTTAAGATTTCGTGGAAAGAAGTCCAGAAAATGTAGTATCAAAGACATGTTGCACCTCATTACGTGAAATAACATTTCTCACACCACTTCATAGCCTACTAAATTGTTATTTCCAAGGAAGTTTGTGCATAGTAATTTAAATGCAAGCCAAACCATTTTCTCTGCTCCCAGCAGTTTATTTTCAAACTCTTCATCCCGAGAGACTGCTCTTATTTGTGCAGCCGTCTAAATGTGTTTAATGCATCACCTGGTGTCGACACATCTCCTGAGAAATAATACAAATGAAATTGATGTTGAAAGCGGGAGATTCTATTAATATACCTATGACATAAATTAAAATGACGTTCCTACAGAAAATTTAAAAATATATTTTTGGATAAAATGTATGTGCTAGATAAAATCGAATTACAGAGTCGGCTTTTACATAAAAAAATCTAACTAACGCATTTACATCAAAAGGTTAAATTTCGTGTTGCACATTGTAATTTACAAATTTGTACGATAGTCATAACTAGGGTTCGGATGTTTATGACCAGAAAAAAGGGGAAAGTATGACTGCAAATATGGCCTTAAGAATGACTAAATATGACCCAAAAGTCCTAAATATGACCTAATAAAAGAACGCATTTTCTAAAAATAAACATTCTAATTTAAAACTTTAATGACAGTAAATTATTACATCGCATGAATTCAATCAGATATAGTTCAGTCACAAGGTACTTTTGCCTGGAAAAAGGTCCGAAGTTGTATTTGGGTATTCTATGGTGTAGAATCCAAGTTTTCCAATTCGAGAACCCTGAGCAAACTTCAGGGCAGCCGAAAAACCTCGAAATGTTTGGGCTTTTTTCAATATTTTCCTTATAACTCCTAAACAACGCGTCTTAGGCTAAAATATTTCATTACACAAGGTAAATAGCATTAAATTTCCTACCATTTGAACTGTTTAAATGTTTCTTAAAACTAATTACGTACTGAGGTATGGCGCTTCAAAGTTTTCAAAAATTTTCAAAATATCAACATTTCTATATGAATAACGTTAAATAACCTATACAATAGAAAAACCATCCTTAATGAGACGTTCATTTCAGAATAAAAAACACAATTATGGATGTATAAAAATGTATTTTATACAAATCTATACTACATGTGACGATATGTGGATATATATTACCTAAGTAGGAAATATGTAAATTATTACGAATTATCCATCAATATTTATTCATAAAAGCCTTGACCTCTTTTCTCCCGATGGCAAGTCGGCATCATCTCTCAGTAATTCCTCTTCCTCCTGAGCTATGATCTCATCGATGACGTCCTCAGTCAGCGTTGTACGATATCATCTGGCCGTCATTATCATCTCCATCCCATCCTCGCCTTGTTTGGAGTGAGTGTGTGTGTGTGTGAATGGTGTGTCTCGTCCTATGTGTTCGTGTTGTCTCGGAGGTGGCCCCGGCATTGGGCTGATCACTCATCCGGGGAGGCCCTCCATGTCCTTGTCTGGTCAAAAAAGAATGTATGTGATCCAAAGATAATCCCTCTCCCGACAGGTCGCGGCCCTGTAAGGCCCGGGCGGCTTGGGTCGCTTAAATCCTAAACGGGAGAGGTGAAACTAAGGTAAAGAGAAAAGAGATACTTTTGACAATTTTCGGGCTGCTTTACACGTCTTGGAAGATCTCATCTCCATAAATAAACATGGCCGTGTGTAACAGTAATTTCTCAGATTGCAAGAAGCTTGACTGTAACATTTCGTTCCACATCTTTCCAAAAATCGAATATGTTCACAAGCAATGAACAATTATATAATATAGGTATGAAACAGCTAAGGGATGTTGATCTAATATCTTGTTGCCTAGAAAATAGGGTAGAGGGTATGTTAGTATAATTTGATGAGAATTTGTTAAAGAATGTACATTTGTATAGAAATAACAACGTATAATTAGGGTAGAAAACAGCTAAGGGATATTTTATAAATTAATATTAATATTACATTGTATAAGAATACTACTGAGTATTAATTTGTATTAATATTGTATTAATAGTAATATTATTTATATTAATATTAATTTTCTCCTGGCTGTATGGGGTAAGCTATGTAGGTGAAACACGGTCAAAAGTGTAGATCTGTGTACAAATTATGTGAACAGAGATAATATAAACTAAGGGATGGTTTGTGAATTGCAGGGCACGGAAAATTTCACAAGCAGCACTACAAAAATAGGGCGCGTGATCTTTAAAATTGGCGTCTCAACATCCGATAAAGACGCACATACGCAAAAATTGTTTTGCAATGCATTCTACATACATCACACAATATTTCAAAGTATTTTCCATGATTTTTTCATTAAAAATTAAATCCTCTTGCCTTAACTACAGCCCGCTATTCGCTCAAACCCTCGACCATTCGCCGTTCGCTGTAACTGATGTACGTCTTATGTTGTTAAATTATATTATTAAAAAAAGGAACAAGATATTAAACTAATAAGACATTTGCTATGATAATTATACATAAAAATTACTAACATAACTGAACAGGAAATATGATAAATAATCCAATAAATGCATAATTAAAAGAAGTGCAGCTTTACTAAGTTAGAAAAAAGCTTCATTCACTCCTTTTCCCCAGCAGGTCAATCTTGCAGTATGGGTACAAGTAGTCAGTTAATATAGTATTTATTATTGAGTCCACGAATAAATTATGAAACAATGTTTACGTTATTGCTGGTATTTTATGGAAAAGATGCCTGCTAATACCTCAATACCATTCTGATATCTTTAGCTTTAGAGTAATTACTATTACTCGTTAACCATTATAGATATATAGGTGGTACTCGATTTATAATAAGATCCAAATATTTCACTAAACCTTACACGCTTGATCTCTTTCTGGACACAAAAATAAAATAATAAATTTCGCATAGTCAAATTTGCTTCACCCTCAACATTTCACGATCGTCCCACATCATTCATTCAGCTGTAGCGCTCGGAATAATTACCACTCAATTACTCGTAAACCATTCAAGATATAAAGGTGTACTGAATTTAAAATAAAGTTGAAATATTTCACTAAAACTTTCTCGCTTGAAGTTTTTACGGGACACAAAAATGGAAAAAATTGTCGCATAGTCAAATTCCGTTTCACCCTCCATGAATTTTGTGTAATTGGTGATGTTTATATAATGAAATAAAAACATTTATGTCCGCATCTTTTAAGTCTCTGTTTTAACCATCAGAAGGACTGTGTTGTGCAGATTATTTCTGCACAAATTTCACAGAAATAGGACCAAGGGTTAATTAAAGATTGCGAGTTTAATCATAATATGCCAAACTATCATGATGCAGCATTGAGAAGTTGAAACGCAAACGAAGGTGCTGCCAGTGTTTCGGTGGACCGCCGCTCTCCCTATACCCACCATTGTATTAGCGGTGGAGTCATCACACTTTCTCATTCTATTCATTATGGTGTTACTTTCACAGGTGAAGCCGCCAATCTCCTAGTACTGCTGACTGCATTTGGCTCTTCTCAAAAGAAAGTTTATTTCCTAAAGAGTGGGAGTTTTGTATTTGTCAGATTCGTGCAAATACAGTACTCAGGATATTCTTTTCCTTCATGCAGCAAGCGGGTTGATAATACATAAAAAAAAACATTTGGACAAAGAAAGAAGAAAGTTTTCACTATTTATGGAAAACCCGTTCTCTGTCTGACATCGTTAGTGTTTTCTCAAAGATAACGAAGGAACACCACGCCAAATTTCGGATGCAGGGCAAAATTTCTTGTGATACTGTACGGTGGAAATTCTGGATGATCTTCGCTAACAAATATTTCCCAACTCAGTGGCAAATCGAAATCCAATCTTGCCAGATTTCCCCCTGCACAAGACGATGCCCGGTACCATTCTTTTCGTACCTAGCCTATCTGCAAGTGCAGACGTGACTCGGCTACCAAAAGTTACTGTCAGTTTAACGAAACTAGGGCTGATCCCCATAACAATGACCATGGATGCTACTCCAGAAAAGTTGCTGCACATGATACAGGGAATCCATTTTATGCGGAAACTTTTTAACAGCGTTGCCCCGGCTCACACTTTCCCCGCTGTTGAGCTTGCAACGGCGGGGACCGTGTTCCGATACTACCGGCAAATCAAGACTTTAACATAACATAGGCCTACATGTAGAGGCTTGTTATTCATCATTTATTTGAGATACTGTTGAAAATGACCCCCGTCAGCAGTAAGACATGCCTCACATCCTTTAAACAAATTATTTGCCACTTTCTGTAATTCCGCTTCGGTAATACACTGCACTGCGGCAATGCGGCAGTGATGCGAGGTTTCCTCATAAAATGGACTCACTGACAATGCAAGTGCACGACAGGGTGTAGCATCGTGTCTTGCAGCTGTAAAAAGCAGGATTCCGGTGCTCAACCTTCTGCCAAAAGTGTGCAGGAAAAGCTTGCGAGAATTCGCCTGAGACCGACATCATTAAAGATGTTTTTCTATTGTGTAGATTATTGAACGTTATTCGTGTAGAAATGTTGAAAGATGAAAGCTACTAGGAAAAATCCTGCATTTTTGTCAGTTTTTCGATATTTTCAAATTTTTTTTTAAACTTTGAAGCGCCATATCCCGGTACGTAATTAGTTTTAAGAAACGTTTAAACAGAGAAAATGGTAGGAAATTTAATTCTCTTTAACTTCTGTAATGAAATCTTTTAGGCAAAGACGCGTTTTTTAGGAGTTATAAGGAAAACAATGAAAAAGCCCAAAAATGTCGAGGTTTTTCGGCTGCCCTGAACTTCGCACAGGAACACTTGGATTCTACATCACTGAATACTCATATACAACATATTAAAAAATCATTAACATCGGACCTTTTTCCAGGCAACCATAATTTTAGTGCCTGGTGACTGGACTAATAATAACTTTTTAATAATTTTACAGGTGATTTACAGTTTTACTTGTAATGAACTTCTAATCTGTTTCCAGGTACCACTCCAAATGTGAATTGAAAATTTTTAAAACATGTCCGTTGGAAGATGTTAACATCAAAGAGGAAGAGGTAGTTGTGCTATTACTTGTTATTGTCCCTTCACATTTCAGTTACAGTAAAACCAATGACTTTTTCTGACAAAAAAAATAAGTCGACAATTTAGTGCACATGTGCATAATTGTGCCCTTTCACCAAATTTATAAAGTAAATATGACATTAAATTACAAATATGACCGAAATATGACCAAGACCATGAAAATGACTAAAATATGACTTTACATGCAATGTAAAAACGGTCCAATTTGGATAACAAATGTGCCATTAATGTTTAATTTGTGTTTGTGGCGAGAATGGAGGTCAAGATAAAAATATGACCTGTCATAAACATCCGAACCCTAGTCATAACATTACATAATTCAGGAAGAGCTAAATTTTGTTGGATAATAAATATGCCTATTTAAATATTTGAATCTAAATATTTAATCTAAGCAATAGTACACGGTACATGCTAATTATAAGCTGCAAAGTGGGGGATTTTAGTGAGTGAAGGGAGGGAAATGAGGTTGTATTATGTAGGAAAACTAACCGAAACGTGTGAAGCAGCAGTTAGTGCAGGCATCTCCCCGGAGGCTGTTAGATAACACATCATACTGCACAATTAATTGCTTTGTAGTGTTTATTGAGTTTTAGGTTATTTTCTTTGCATGTCGCTGTGACATGGCGTAGAAGACTTGTTAACACTAGTCCTACAGCTATTATTACGAAATAAGTTCTCACCCTGAGGCTGTCACTAAAAAGAAAAGAAAAACCTTCTGCATTAGGCTAGCGGCTTGAAGGCAAGAAACTTGAGAATGTAAGTAAATACTAGAGGCCATAAGCATGGTGCACTGTAGGATAACTGAAGTGGATAAATTGAGATCTGAAAATTCAATACCCGTTGGGATAGTAATAATTGTATTATATTTGTTATTAAAATAATCAATATACAGTTAAATCTCAGTTTAACGATATTTGTGGGCCTTGATATTTTGTACTGTTATATAAGGGTAATTGTTATATTGAAGGACTGTTAGGCCTATAGGAAAACTGCATGCTGAATACTGTGTGATCTACAAGGAAAGTCAAAGAGCAGATATACAAAGAAACGAAAAATAATTAATCACAAATCCAAATAATTAAGACTGCTAACTTTTTTGTAAACATGTTGATTCCCTTTGAGCGGTGACCATAGCTGTTTTACACCCGCAAAGTGAAAGACGACCACTATGATTGGTTTAACATCGCGAATCATGAGCTTTGAGCCCTGGTGTGAAGAGGGATGAAAAAGACTGCAAATTCACCACAAATCTAAAACCGCGTGTCGACACGCGAACAGTTCGTTGAAAATATACATAGAAAAGCGACGAACATATTGCGAACCACCATAATATTACATCACCAGCATAATATTAAATCACATTAACATTTACATTATTTTGAAATTTGTAACATTGTAATACAATCATCCAAATAAAAATATGCGTATCGCACAACACACGTTTCCATCAGTCACTGGAATAAACCGAATTTAGAAAAACTGTTCTGCTGGAAGGAAGGCTATTTGAAATAGGCGATCTACAGTAGGTTTAGATTTAGACTATACTTACGTTGTGATCCGTGAAGCCGGATCATGGGTAAGAATCTAGTTGGTATAACTGTTTTTTTTTTAAAAGGGTATTAGAAAAGAAATTGGTCTGCGTTTAACAGTGGTTACCGGAGGTAATTTCTGAACATGTTCCATGCTCGGGGTCTCTCGGAGCTCGCGCATAGAGCTCTGCGCTTTTAAGATGGCCGCCGAGAATGAGGTATTATCCACTTCCGGTTATCTCAGAGGCCTGTGTTTACAATACAGTTCTGTACTTTTGTCTTGCTTTGGAAGTAATTATGCCGATTAACTGCTATGTTTTCGGCTGTTCAGCCGTTGCACACAAAAATTTAGAACTTAGTTTTCCAAAAGAAAGGGCTGTTTTTCAAGAATGGATGGTAAAATTACGCCATGGAAAAACACCTTCCAAGTATTCTCGTGTTTGCAGCTGTCATTTCACAGAAGATGATTTTAATGTTCCTATGAGCAGTTTTGGCGAGTATTTCATTTTTTTTAGAGTGATTAAGATAATTTTGATATAGTAGATGTTGAGAAAAATATATAAGCCTATGAAATAATAATTATACCTGACCAACTTAACCTCGTTTAGGCTCATAATCAAGTTTCCTTTCCACGTAAATTAGTATTTCATTTTTTCAGTGTAATTTTATTTGGTCATTTATTTTGACATTTAAGAATGTCACTGTCCATCGAAATTTCTCCCGTAACCCATAAAATGGTCATTCTGTTTTGTAATTGAGTAAAAAACAAACTACATACAAATTTTTAGGAAAACATAGGTCCGAGCTTGATGATTTTTTAGAGTGGAATGTGGGCCTAGGCCTAAGGATAGCTTAAATGTATCTGAAAATGTCCAGATTTGTGGTATGCCTGTAATAGAAACTCTTGTAACACGTAGATCAAAACCTGATGAAGAAAAATGTAATCATAATAGGCCTATAGTTAATTATAACACTAATTTTGTAAATGTCATGTTTCTTAACATTAAAGGTTTTCTAGGTAAATCAAATATGTTATGTATTATGTCATCAGACAATAATTTGGAGGTAATTGGGATGGTGGAACACTGGCTGAGCCCAGAAAATATATATTTGTGAAATACTCAAAATTTTAAAGTAGCCTCTTATTTTTGTCGTAGTCATAAAAAGCATGGTGGTTCAGATATTTTTATTTAAAACAAATCAAAAGACAACAGCAACTGTACAACTAATAATTTTTATTGGCATTTTGCAGAAGAGGCAAAAATACTGTTTGATAATAAACATTTACATTATGAAGTAGCCCCTCAGAAAATGTTTTGTTAAATTTTGTGTTGAATAATGATGCCCTTCTTAGTCCAAATAACAAAGTCACACCTGTGAATATCAGTCAGTAACTTCTGTGCCTGTACTTGAGCATAATGTTTCTTATTCACTAACTTGAGCTTGATGAATTTTCTAATTGCTAGAGTCCGGCCAGCTTTCATACTGCCAAATGGTTATGGAGTCTTCGTCAAAAAGATTAAACCGTTATTTCTTGAATGAATTTATATTGAAGAAATTTGTCGAAGGAAAGTCGTGGGTACTTTCTGATTCTATAACCTCAACGTCGAATAAGGCAAAGTTCCTATCCGGATTTTTCTCTCGCCTGAGCAACCTGAAGCCAAAACAAACAGCGTCGTATTTGTCAATACTGTGTGTTCAATAAGTTATGATACGAAAATGTTCATGCATATTTGAAAAAAAAACATGAAAATAAATCGTACAACAGTATAAAAAAAATCTGATGTGAAAGTCACATAACTTCCTCTGCCCAAATAAAAGTTAGCAGTATTCACATATCCTTGTACAGAATCGCAAGACACAATTTTACGCTAATTATGCTGTAAATACATTATAGCCCATCATTTGAATGCTGCGACTAAAAACACAGCTATGGACAAACTAAAAAAATAAGAAAAAACAAGTGACTGAAAACGTTTATTGAACTTTCCGCCATTCAGAATAATTTCCGAAATTTATCGAACATTCCCCTCAGATATTTCTTTACTGTAAGCATGGCCAACAATACATCTTTCTCACTTCACGTACTTATATAGAATAAGAGGCCGTGAATGTCGGGTTATTGAGTTGTTCACCAGGCAAGACAGAGTATCTACAAACAGTGGGTAGTTTACAACAACCCTAAAAAAAATTTTGTTTGAAAAAAGTTCCAAATAAAAGTTTTAGCTCTTGGTATAAGCACTCCATGTACAAAATTTAAAGGAAATCGTTCGAGCCGTTTTTGATAAAATCGTGACAAACGAAATTTTATTCGTGTAAAGTCCCTTAAAGTAAGGGAAAGTTGTCGCCACTCTTCTTGTCACAGCCTCAGTAGGTACCTAACCCAAATACAAAATTTTGTTTTCGTACGACTTTCCTTTACATGAGGCCGTATTGCAAAGAGCGTGTATTCACAGTTGGTGGCTTATAAAGTTATAACTACCCTTCAGAGAATTTTTTCGAAAAAAAGTTTCAAATAAAAGTTTTAGCTCGTGATATAAGCAACTCATGTGCAAAATTTAAAGAAAATCGTTAGAGCCGTTTTCGAGAAAATCGCCAAAAACTAAAATTTCTTCATGTAAAGTCCCCTTAAAAATAAGAGAAACTTGTCGCCAATCTTCAGCTCACATCTTCGGAAGGTACCTGACTCAAATACGAAATTTTGTTTTCATACGATTTTCCGTTTTGGAGCTAGCTTGTTCACAGATATTCCACACAGACACACAGACACACACACACACACAATGAAACACAGACATGTTTCCAAAAATAGTACCTATGGTACGGGCAGAGGAAGTAATATTTGAGACCGAGTGATTTCCTGCAGGACTGGAGTTTCTTTCAGTTAGACGAGCACTTGCCTACAACGAAATTAACTTCTATTATTTATGCGCATTTACAGACACAGTGGACACATAGTGAAATGAGAGTGCATCGCATAGCGCCAGCAGATATTAAACTTGAACGTTTGTGGCAAAATCTTAGCTCAACTCCTCTACCGGCGGAAACACGTTCAACATGGTTTGCAGTGATTCATGATATTATTGCAACACGAGACAGATTATTTAAAATTAAAATGACGCTTTCTAATCAGTGTACTTTTTGCAACCAAATTGACAACTTAATTCATCGTCTTACAGAGTGCCCAACCGTCTTACCTGTATGGCGTACTCTATTGGCATACACCCGTAACATATTAACAGCGCAAAAATTGTCCTTCACTCCTAGAATGTTTCTGTTTCCTGATTTTTTCTGCACCCCGAAAAACACGCACCAGAACATTATGCAACTCATAGGACATACTGTAACGTACATTATTCACAATTTTGGCTCCTCTGATAAAGAAATGTACCTGGACTATCTTCGACGCACACGTTGGAAACCATTAATCTAATCAACAAACTGTTTGGAAGATTAAGACTCTCACTGTTACGAGTGTTTGGAAGCTTAAGTGTGTGTTGTTTTCATTTAGTGTTCTTTTGTTGCTCTTAATGTTCTTTATGTTACTGTCTATGTAATTTAAAAAAACATTGTCAATAAATAAAATTTGTACCAAAAAAAAAAAAAAAAAAAAAAAAAAAAAAAAAAAAAAAAAAAGGGCATATTGCACCATATTAGAACAGTTAGCGAACGTTTCAGAAGACAGGTAGCTTTGATTTCTCACCTTCGAATCAACTCTTGCTTTGTTAACTATGAAATATTTGTTGCACCATCTTCGGATAACATCCTTTTTAACTCCTTCACTGTAAAATTGGAAAACCGTCCCTAACTCATATTGAAAACACACAAGATTGAGGAAACCGGAAGTTGACAATACCTGAATGTGGAGAGCAGCGCGCTGAAGTGGCAGGAGGAAAAACTACAAAAGCCCAGAGCTCTAGCTAAGTGAGTTGGGAGCTGGACTTCGTCGTGAGAGCATGTAGCCATGAATGTTCTTATTTGATGAGGGGCGTGTCAGCGTTCTACCGTCGGGTGTGACTGCTGTTTCTGGGTGAGATGAAACCATTTTTCCTTCTTTGAGTAACATTCTAAATTATGAATAATTCAGTCATCTCACCGTTTTGGCCTGTCTAAATTTACGTAGTTCGGCATAAATCTTGCTTTGGTAAATTTCATCTTATTTTTTTCTAGTTACGTGTTTTGGCATTTGAAATTTCGTCCCCTCTATTAAATTCTGTTTATTTAATATTTTTCGTTTTACTTTCTCGCATATACGTAGTATAGAGAAAGTATTGTGATCGTGACAAAAATTCGAACTCGAGATAACACCGGGAGAGCATGTTTCATGAAGCCTAGAAACCGAAAAAAGTATTTTTGGAATGACGTCTGTCCGTCTGTCTGTGGACAAGCACAGCGGGAAAACGGTTCATTGTATTTACTTCATTTTTTGAAATAAGGACTTTTTCGAAATTTTGTCGAACCGCCCAGAAATTTAGCTTTACAACTGAAATATTAAGGGGACTTTTCATGAAAACTTTTTTAAAAATTTTGATTTTTGAAAAAATGGCTCTAACGATTTTAATAGAAATTTAAAATTGGAAACTCTTATTTATGACTAATAAAATGGCTATACAGTAGAACCCCGATAATTCGAGCTAATTGGGGCTGAGGCTACCTCGAATTACAAAAAACTAGGATTTTACGGAAATATCACTAAATCAATGGGTAAAACATAAATAATTTTTTAATGAGCACAATAATGGTTTTAAAAGTAAATAAATAAAGAATATAGTAGGCCTACATACCTGTATTACGCCTGTATGTGTATTGGCAAACATTTCCAATTTGCTAGATCGAACCTAACGGTTTCCGTCAATCTGTAATAGATATGCATTAGCAGCATGAAACCAAGGTTATTTCTGTGTATTATAAACGAAAGCCCAAGTGGGACAGTTTTACCTGCATTTTTGTACATGGAAAAACTGAAAGAAAGCTCAAAATGTAACACATTCGGAAGTGCGTAAAACTTACATGCGGACACCGTATAAAAACGGGATATTACTCTAGATTTATGGACAATTTTAACTTTCTTAAGACCAGCTCGAATTACACGGAACCTCGAAATACCGGGGCTCGAATTACCGAGGCTCTACTGTATCTGTATTTCTGCAAAAATTACTTAAGGGGTACTTTATTCGTAACCATTTTCAATTTTTCTAGATTATATCCATTACAGTAGGCGATACATTAAAACCTACCATAGTAAAGTTGTAGAGAAAATTAAAATGAACATTTTTTGTTTAAAACATTTCTTTATACATTTAATAAATATCAAGATAAAAACGAAATAACTACGGCTTAAATGCGAATTTCAGAACATACATGTCAATTAAAATATGATTGACATTTTGTTGCCCCTAGTAACAAGAAAACTATAAGCCTAATGTACTTATTGTTGTGAAATGCAATCAGTTTAGCTCAGTCGCAATGAACACACTAAAACCAATTACAGCGAGGTGGTAGGCCCATGGGCTAACAGGGAAGAGGTCCTGAGTTCAAATCAAACCTCGTGGCCCCCCAAATTGACTTGGGTTTTTCATGGTTTCCTCGTTTGCAAAAGCAAACGCCGGGTTTGTAGGACTTGCTTATTTTCCATAACTCATCGCCGCTATGTCACTGGATATTATAATCGTTTAAACTGAATATCACATAAGAAGACATCACTAAACAATAGAAACAGATGACGCGAATAAGTTGTTACTGTAGACTAATGGTTCACGCAAACATACTAAACACATTGCAGGACCTACAATGCAGTTAAAGCGTGCAATATAACCTAAGTAGGACCGCCGGCGTGGTCTTGTGGTTAGCGTCAGATCCGTCGGCCCGGGTTCGATCCCCGGTACATCCTTGGATTTTTCTGAGGTAGGGAGATCTGGTAGGGGTGCACTCAACCTCGTGATTCAAATTGAGGAGCTACTTGATAGAGAAGTAGCGGCTCCGTTCACCGTGGGAGTCGGCATGCTGACCACATGCCCCCAATCCTGCCATCTGCCTGTGGTAGTTGACGCAGCGCTCATTTGGTAGGTCAAATCCCTCCAGGGATGTAGTGCCACGGAGTTTAGTTTTAGTTTTAGTAGTAGTAGTAGCAAAATTCAAATATAAGTCGTCCCTTAAGCTCCGTCCATTCGATATTCACATTTGCATGGACTGTGTGATGTATTTTGTTTCTGAGCGAAGTAGAGTGACCAACTGTCCTTGTATATTGTCGCAAGTGCCTTGTATCCACCTCTACATATAGCTAAATAATGCATAACACTAACCACACAGTTAAGTGCGCGAACCGGAGGCGACAGCCGTAGCGAAGCGCCCTTTCATTTTCGAATAATGTACGATACACTGTTTATAGGTTCCGAAAATGTGGCATATTATATCTCCCGCAAGGTTTGTCAGCCTGTCACCTCTCGTCTAGCGGTGTGACGTCATACCTCCAACGTCCAATCACGAGTTTCTTCATAATACGAGGACAGAAGAATTCGCTAGAACGTGGTAGATAAGAAACTGCATCGGTGAGGGTGGGTTGGGTGGGACCGATTCATCCCAAGGTGCGACTTATATTTGAATTTTCCCGTAGTAGTAGTACTAATAATATGCAGTTTTACTGCCATTGACTAATATTATTATTATTATTATTATTATTATTATTATTATTATTATTATTATTATTTCACAGTAAAAGCATTAAAGATAAAGATCGACCCTGATGCTTTCCGTTCTACATACATGCCAGTTTTATGAAAATGTAATAAGCAAATTAAATTGTCTCTTTAATTTACTTTTTTCTGTACTATCCTTTAACACGTATATGCGAGAAAGTTTGTCCAACATATTTTTGCACCATTTATTTGATTAATTATCTTCAGTTATTCTCCAGACCTCTCTACGCGAAGCAGTTACTTCCGGTAACCGATAGTTAAAACAAAGTTATCCTATAGACCAGCATCTTGCCTGAAAGTAAAATTATAAAACTTCATAAATGACAGATTTTGTATAACAAGAAAGTAGGTGGGTGGAGATACAGATGATGCGTACTTCGTACATTAAATTTTGAGTACTGGAAAAATCCTTAACTGGGAATTATCTTGATAAACGGTTGCACTTGGATATGGAAACTTATAGTTAGGTTAGTGCATTGCCGTGAATTCTTGTGGGAACAAAAAATCCCTGCTGATTCATTTCTAGACATTATCAGAAAGAGATAAAGTGCTATTTGTAGGTAAGTTCCGTAATAGGTGATTTCTAAGTCACAAGAGTTATATACAGGGTGATCCCAATTTTGTCATGTTAAAATTTACATAAGGTCATAAGTTTCTAAATCGAACTTTAGGTTTCAGAATATGCATTATCCAAATAATTGGCCGTTATTGTCCCAGTATTGTACTGATTATATTATTATGAACTTTATGGTTTCGAGTTATAAAGAATCAAGAAAAGGGTGTACCAGGGATATAGACTGAGTAATCAGAGTTTCCAACTATACAATTTTACAGGGAATAATTCATATGATAAGATTTTTGGTAGGGTTATGTATAAAAAGGGTATATGCAGTAAATATATTTGATGCTAATATTTGAATAGGGGGTTATATTCACTGAAACTTGTACAGGTATCTGTTTTAATTAATTTATTCAAGCTTCTGTTATTATCGTTATCTGAAATAACAACCTAAGCATTCGCCATATAGGCCTACAGGGTGAATACAGAATTCAAAAAGATATTTTGTGGGGAACTGATTTTAAAATAGCCTTTGATATATTCAGATAAATGCATTGTAGATACTGAAAATAATTTATTCGATTACAGAGGCTAAGGATTACATGGTGTAATTCTTTATGTATATGTAAAATTTTTAATAATTTAGGGAGACTCGTGATATTTTGGTCTCGGCTTAACAGTGGAAGCTGTTTTCCTATATATTACTAATTATAAATCACAATTTTGTTGTCAATAAATCTGTTACCAAAACCTCTGTTGTATCTTCTGGTAGAAATCGTAACTTATGTTTCCCAAATTCATATTTCAGAGCTTTTTTATTATTACTGGGGTTTATGGGTTCAGCATTAACTTGTAGCAGGGCGTTTACACAATTTAGGTAAAAATGTTCAAAACCAAGATCTACTTCATAAGTCGTATGTGTTCTTCCAACATATGGAAGAACGTCCTTCACTAAGTGGGGGGCGCAACAGTTGTCAATATTTGAAGAAAACGATTCTTGAAAAAAAAAAATAAAAAATAGTCCTCAAATAACTTACATTCTAAATGTGTACGGCAAATATTGAAACAAAACCATTTTTAGACAAGAGTTGAAAAGTGTGCAACAGTGTTATTATTTATATTTTATAACTTACCTTTTCCTGTACCTTTGCCGGCGTTTACTTTCATTTTTTCGCGCCGGTTAACTGAAAGTAAATTTACCATCTCTTGTTGCATTCCTCCGCAGTCTCATTCACTTGAATGCCCATTTCCCTCCAGACATTCTCCTTTAAATTTGTTTTAAAGTGAACCTTGTGTTCTGGATTCCATGGTAAAGGTTTCGATTTATAAAGGTCATCTGGAGTTCCTTTTCCTCAGACCACACCATGATTATTAACAAATTTATATAGCACAGTGAAGCTTAAAGTGCGGAGCGCAGGAAGAAAATGACACGCGGACGGAGCGCAACTATCAAAAACACGTCCCAATGTGAAATCAGAAATCCTTTGTGTTCGTCGATAAAACCAGTCTGCGCTCCGTCCGCGAGTCGACACGCGGACGGAGCGTAAATGTATAGGCGATTTAAGACAAAATTCAAGTCATTTGCTCGGTACTGTTTTTAAGTTGAAATTGTGTGAAATAAAGAAGCAACCGAACACTCTGTATGTTTTTGAACAAGTAATAAATAAATATTTATTTCAATGATTTACTTCATTGCCCCCATTCTCAACTCTTACTAAAACAATTTTCTTTTCGGAATTTCTAAAAACGTAACAATTATCAGCCATCAGAAATAGATTTTGTAGCTGGGAAGGACATTAATCTACTGCCAGCTACCGTCCAGAAGGCTAAGCTACTTGTTTGCACTAACGATTGAACTTCCAAATACTGCTGTAAAAAGGTGTTTCTAAAATAATTTCTTCGTTGCAATGAGCGACATTTAACATTATAAAGTTAGAAAATTGAAAGGACCAAAGAAAATTTTTGATAAATGTGGGTTAACGTTATATCGATCTTTGTTATACTAAGATTTAACTGTAGACCTACTACAATTTTTGGACATGTTAACTTGTCAATGAAATGCAGTAATTCCGCCTTTCAATTTTTAGGATTTTTAATTATATATATTTCGACCAGCTACTACTAAATCATATTATGTATCACTGAAGATGACCACAAGCTAGTCGAAATATACATGATAATTAAAAAACCTTAATATTGAAAGGCGGAATTGCTGTATTTCATTAATTAGTAATTCAATATGGCTCTTTTTTATGAATATTGGGATGCTAACTTGTACAGAGATATATCAAAACACTTCATATTATCCCTACGTAACTTCAGTGTGTGAACGTGATTTACGTGATTTAAAGTTTCGCGAATGAAAATTATAAAAAGTGAAAATTCGAAAATTGCTAAGCACGTAAGTGTACTATAGTATGAAGTGGTAGTAAGATTTCGTCTGATCTCTTGTGCCGCTAAGTAACACTTTCTAATTTGGAAGAATCAGCTGCTCAGGGAGAACATATTCTGTAATACGAGTATGTTGATGTCAGTAATTCATTCCCTCGTTGGTCTAAGTGCGTAATAAAAGAATAGATAAAAGAGAGCGAAAGAACAAAGTAAGAAAAGCGAGTTATTAAAATTGCTCTTAGACGTAAGGTTTCCCAGAAAATTGAAGAACCCTGCAGTAATTATCCACAAATTGAGAAGTTGTTCTCTCCTAAACTTCTACCATTCCTTCACAGTTTTTTTCTTTCATGAAAAAGGGGGGACAGCGGTAAGAGTAGAAACTTTCTTTTTCTTTTCCTTCTTTCTTCTTTTAGCTAATTAAATTGATCAGGGATCGACCAACACACTAAAAAATGCATTGGTCTTGAGAGTTGTGAGAGCCTGGCTAACTCGAGATCTCATCTTGAAAGCTGGACCATGGATCCCGCACAACTCAATTTTCCATCAGAATGCTTCTCATCTGCAGCTACTTCGCAATCTTACCACCAGTTTTATTTTCAAATGGAACAGTTCCTAGAAACCAAGTATCGAGTTATAAAACCTCTAGAGAGTTGCCTGGTGTATCGCTTTGTGTTTACCTTGCCTAATGGAGACGTGATTAATTCAACTTTGTAGTTACTTCATGTTTCTTTATGCAAACATTTGTTCTTAATCATGAATGGAACCTGGGACCTTGTGCTCTACGCGCAGATGCTCTGTTCTATCGGCTTTAGGAAGTTTATGCTGTTGCAGTTCTTAATGTTTATATGGTCATCGCAGGACGTAGGGAAGTATTGGAAGAGCTTGAAGCTTCCTGTATGTAAGTTAGTGTCTGCGCCTTATACAGAAAATTCCGTATGTTATGACCGCATGAAGAAACATTTCTACAGAGTGAAGTTGTGAGATTCTTAATCCACACTTCTTCTGTAAAATCAGTCAATTATTTATTTTATTTATTTATTATTTTATTTATTGCATTTATTTGTCCGCCGCCGTGGGTGAGTTGGTATCGTGACTACCTTTCACCCTGGCGGCCCGGGTTCGATTCCCGGCCGGGTCGGGGATTTTTCAGTGGTGGAAAATTTCCTTCCTGGGTTCAGGACTGGGTGTTGTGTTGTGTCCTTTCATTCCCATCCCGCGAGAGGCAATGGCAAATCTCCGCGGTATCACCCTTGCCTGAATCACCTCGGACGGGTCGTGGTCATCACCCCACGGCTTTGTCCCGGGTCTGGACCTGCCTTCGGGCAGAACACTCATCATCATCATCATCATTTATTTGTGTGCTACAACAAAGGAGCAATGCTCCAACTTCAGTAAGAACGTCCGAATTAAACACGCAAACTGAACATGCCATAACAATCTAATTTAAAAAACTGAAACTCAACTGAAAACACTCAAACAAACAAAACAAAGACTGAACTAAACTAAAACTAATACGAAGACTAAAATGACACGATCAAACAAACAAAGCAAACAAGTAAATCATTATTCAAGACAAGACGGTGCTATTTGGAAAAACATACAAAGTATATTAACAAATAATATAAGTAAATATTTAATGCAATTAATTCCCATATTTAACTGATTAACTTGTTTATAAATTAAGCTATGACCCTGATCTGTTTTACCTGACAGTAACATTCTACTTGAAGTACAGCCTCAGAACAGCGGAATTTTTATGCGCAGACGTTTTAGTTGTCCCGAATTCGAATAAATTACGTTTTCTACAATTTGTTTTACTGCCATTAAAATGTATTTGATCAAATACATCATCGTTGTATAACAGGCCATTTACAAATTTATAAAGGAATATGTTTCAGCAGCTAATCTACGATTGGAAAGTGACATTAAATTAACATTACGACAACTTAACCATAATTATAACTGAACCGGAGGTGGAGAAGGGACTAAGTTTCCTTTACTGACTTTTCCTTACTTTTCCAACCGGGTATTAAATTACTATTCCACTCATTATACCAGTCACCAATTAATTATCTCAATTAAATAAATGTACGTAATTAGCAGAGAATCTTAAATCGTGCCCTTCACTTTCAATTCAGTTGACAAGTCGCTTCGCTCACGAAATTTAGGGGTGTTGTGCAGAAGAAATGACGTAGGATTCACGTGTTGTACTCATGGTGGTGGCTTCCTTCTCTAGGTTCGAAGTCAGGGTGTTATCCTGTACAGTTATTATGTCCTGCGCAAATCCTCACATACAATTCTTAAGTGTACATTCCATTGAGAGGAATATTAGATGGATACGTTTAGCTTTGCTATTGCTTCATTTACCCCACTCTTTCGGTCTCGATTCTAGACCAATAACATTTTAGTCTTGCAGATATACATATACATATGTGTGTGTGTTTGTAATATAAATCTTTATCACAAATAGTATATTGAAATCAATACGCATAAGACATAATCTAAGGGGGAAAATTTAATTAATCTTTTGTCTTTGTTACGAAATAAATGCTGCAAAAGTATAGAAGCAATTTAACCTCTGTACAGTAACATATTTTCGTCCTGACACTTGTGAAAACCGAGCGAGAGGAAGGCTGTTCAGAGATGGGAGGTGAATTGAGATACAAGCTATCATTCCCCTCCCACAAGTGATAACATTCATGGTCGTATACTTTAGTCAGCGCCATATGACTCCCTTGAAAACTATCGTACGATGAAGCTATTGTCCCTTCAAATGACAACATTTCGACAACAGACTCGTCCTGGAAACTGAGTATATTTGTAAGCAGTGTGAAGACAAATACATTTATTGGTAGTAAAAAAAATGTTATCCTTTAAAAAAATTCTTATAATAACAACTATAAAACGTTGTAGCAAACAATTATTAATGAAGCTATGAACATGAAATGGGCAGAAAGAAGATTAAAAAAATAGTCTTTAAAAACTGGGAACGGAATCTGAAGATAATCTAAACCTCACATTTCAGGATTTCTTCAAATGATACGTAATGAAAAAATATGATCACTGTAGAGGCCTACAGACTTTGGCATATAAACTTGCATGTTTGAACCAATACACTGGCGTTATGTCACCAAAAAAAAAGTGATCCCTATTACAGGCCATGGAGGCCCAGAGGCTCCCAGATTTTTAGACTTCGGCACATGACGGTGGTAAGGTTGTCAGCCTTACGCACCGGCCGCCTTTACCCCCAGGATTGCTCCTGGTACTCATTTCTGTTAGAGGCTGAGTCGACCCCAGGGCCATAGTGCCACCAGAAGGATTAGGCCAATTGAAAAACTTCAACGACCTCATCGGGGATCGAACCCGCGACCTTCCGGTTTGTAGCGCAGCGCCTCAACCACTACGCTACGGCGTACCCCCCGTTATGTCACCAGCTGATATTATAATTAGCTTTAATTAATTATTGCTAGTGACATCTTTTCTATCAAAATTGCGATATAGGGGCTATCAATCAAACGAATTGTAGGCTTTTGTTCGTCCGCATGATTAACTTGTAAATTAAGAGTAAATTGATAATTTATTTTGAGTAATGCACTCAGAATAAACTATTGGTGAAAAAAATCGTTACGTGGAAGTGTTTTAAAACATGTCCTGTCTAAAGTTAAACAGGATAGTTGCGATTTAAGACAACTGGGCTGAACTTTTGACCCAATAAAGTGAGGCGAGAGCATAGCAAAACCAGCCAAGTCACTGTTCATGGATTTCAATGGGGTTAGCTCCCTTTGCACACCCTCTTGCTCTCATAAAGCCCATAAAAAGTTTATAAAACTCTCATTTATGGCACCTTGGTGGTGAACGGTTCTGTTATACGTGAGAAACTAGCGTGAGGGGGAAATCTTTCCTCATTTTTACACAAATATTCAATCTCCATGTCTGTCCTAGTGTCTTCGTTATGGACATCATACACCTCACTTCGCCTCAAGTTGTGAAAACCAGTGTAAAATTCGAACCGTTTAGGGATGGAGATTCTTAGCAATGATGTCAAAATTCAGATTACCTGCAAGGCCTTGTATAGGACATTTAAGAATCTTTTAGTCAGCATGAATTAAAATTAGAACATCTACCAAAAGGTAGGGAGGCCTGGAACGTGGTGCACCCAGTCTCGCGATACAAACGGTGGAGCTACTTGATTGAGAAGTAGCGGCTCCGGTCACGGAAACTATCATTAACGGCCATGGGTGTCGGTATGCTCAACACATGCCCCCAATTCTGCCACCTGCCTACGGTAGACGACGCAGCTGTCGGATGGTAGGTTTATTCCCTTCAGGGATTTAGCGCCACGGCCTCTGAGGCCCCCTGTTGGTATTTCTGTGGTTAATCAATGTGAAAATACAGCTGAAAGTTTCAGATGACACAGGATGGGGGTTATTTAAATAGTAACTAACAAGATATATGTTGACTTGAAGCAATTGCTGTTATAGTCTATCTTTGGGTTGAATTTAACTTCATATCGTCTGTGAGATAATATCAGATATTAAACTTGATTAAATTGTGATCGGCTCGCCGAGTTGGGAACACAGGAAATGGGTGTGTGTGTGTTCCGTTTCCTCGCCACAGTGCCTCCAATTCCAATAGCCTCGCGCTGCGCTACCACAATTCATAAGGGACTGACTGGCTCGAGAACTTCTACAGAACTTCCTGTTTATCTAAGCCTGGAGTAATAATAAAGCTAGCTACCATGTATTTATATTGGTGCAAGTAAATTGGATTATGTCAAGTAACTTCAAGACGGATAAGCACTTTCACTCCACTTCTCCCGTGACGAGGGGTGTACATTTACGCCCGCTTTTAAGGCACCTTAATCAGCAATGTGTTACACAGATTTTCTGCTGAATTCAACGCTAATGATTAGGGTTAGGATTTTTAGGTGCGCACCTTTTCTCGTAGGGTAAATTAAAGCTCCTCGGAAAGATACCACAGAGTGAGATTTTATCTATAGTGGAGAATGGAGAAATTTTTGTAGCACCTTTTTTCCCTTTTTTGGTACCTTTTACCCCTTTTTTCTCAACAGTGCCCATAATCCCCTTTCTTCCCCTTTTTCATATACTGTAGCTTATCAATATTCTTCTAGAGTGCATTTTATCATTATAAAGCGTTATGAATGACTTGTGAGTTTCATTCCATTTTACTTCCAGTAAAAGTGGGACTGAAAGCACACCTGCAACAACAGAAAATGATACGTGTGTGCGTGCAAACCCTCTTTCTCTCACTTTGCCGAAACAAATAGCTCCCTACAATGGAAATGCATATTTCATTCCATCAACAATAATATTGTGTGTGCATGCAAATCCTCTTTCACTTTGCCGAAACAAATAGCTTGCTACAATGGAAATGCGTATTTCATTCCACCAAATTATAATTTATTATAAAAAAAATATTGTGTATACGCAAATCCTCTTTCTCTCACTTCCATCTTCTTGACTTCACCAGTCAGCAGTCTGTTGATCGTGAGTGCAAATCTGTGATTAAATGAGTGTATTTTTGCCATGCCTAAGGTGTCCAGAGCCCGGTTATTTCCTCTGTCTCAGGAATTCAAACAAGATTCCGTAGAAACAGATGGAACTGTAATACGGTGTAGCATTTGCGATTCAGGAATTTTGTTAGATGAAAAACACCAGCGAGACCGCATCAAACAACACATTTCCACTTCTAAGCATCAAAAGAACAAGACACTTCATGCAAATAAATCGCGACAACCTTTATTATGGAATGCAATTGAACAGTGTTCATCGAAAACTCAAAATTTGAAGAAATTCAACATTGATTTATGTGCTGCTCTTACACAAGCGGGAATTCCACTCAATAAGATAAACCATCCGACTTTCAAAGGATTCCTTGAAAAATACACAAAGATGTCAGTGCCTGATGAGAGTACTATAAGAAGAAACTACATGGAGCCTGTTTACCAAGAAACCATAAAAACCATCAAGGAGAAAGTGACTGATTGTGATGTGGGAATCTTATTGGATGAAACTACAGACTCAATGGAACGATATGTTTTGAACATTTTAGTTTTTCCCCTATCAGGGGAGAACGTTAAGCCCATGTTGTTTAAAATGTACGAACTGGAGAAAGCCAACGCCAGTACAGTAATGCAATCAATCATGGACTTCTGTCAAAACCTGTGGCCAAGTGGTATCGCATTTGAAAAACTTCTTCTGGTGGTTACAGACCAGGCTCCATACATGGTTTCAGCAATTAACCAATTGAAACCTTTGTTCCCTAAGTTAAAGCATGTGACATGCCTAGTCCATGCCCTTCACAGGGTTTGTGAATCCATAAGGAATGAATACGACATTGCAAATGAATACATCTCTGCCCTGAAGAAGATTCTACAGAAAGCTCCGAGTCGTGTTGTTGCCTACAAGGAAATCACTGGCCTCCCCCTTCCAAAATTCCTGGTCATTACTCGCTGGGGATCATGGATTCAGTGTGCTGTTATGTTGTGTGAGAATTTTGACAAGATTAAGGATTTTGTGCTTTCATTGGATCCAGCAGACGCAGGTGCGATTTCCAAGGCCCAATAACTTCTGCTACCGGAAAAAATACAGAATTTGGAGACAGAACTATTTTGTGTCCATGGTTACAAGTACTTGACTGCAGCTATCAAACAATTGGAAGAACAAGGTCTCGAAAAGGAAAAACAATGGGATATTTTCACTTCAGTGAGGGACCAGTTAGAGGGCTTTGCTAAAGACAAACTTGAGTCTAGTCTTCAGAAAAATCCGGATGTTGAGGAAGATGCCATTCCGAGTGAATACAAAGTTTGCCCCACTGGTTTCTGTGGATGTCGAAAGAAGCTTTAGCATGTACAAAGACATTCTATGTCCTAATAGAAGCAGGCTTATTTTTAAAAATGTAGAGATGCTCAATGTCTTGAAGTACAACAGCTTCCTGTATTTTACTGTTTCTGGTGAGTGATGATTTGATGTGTTTTTTCGCAACTCAATAACTGTTAATAGAAGATAGATTTTTTTGAATTACTTGAGTAAAATAGCACCTTTTTGTCCCCTTTTTTACCTTATTTTATCACCTTTTCCCTTCCTTTTTTCATATAAAATTTGCACCTAAAAATCCTAACCCTGCTAATGATCAATTCTATGTGTTTCTGAGACATTAACTGAATAACTTCTCACTCTTATAAGTCAGATTTTGAAGGGGTTACATATAATCTTTTACTATAAAATAATGTGTTAAAAATTGGTTTATTCCACAACCCTACGTTCCATTATGATGACTTTTATGTTTCGTGTTTAAATGTGTTTTTCAATGTAAGACACAAATATCTGACGTTATTGGTTTATTATTATTATTATTATTATTATTATTATTATAATTATTATTTTTTTTTTTAGATTTTCAAAATTTCGTTTTGAGGTTTAAAACAACCTTTTCCCATATGTAAAATATATTCTTCTTTCCTCAAATATATTAATCACAGTAGCAAAATAAAATTGTAAACTGTAAGAGGACGAAATTTTAGGATGTGGGGTATTGACTTCTATATTGCGGATTTATGAATGATATGTTTTATCTTCTTAGCACAAGAATGATATTTTTTCAAAGTTATATTTTATTCACATTTAAAATTTTCTATTTTACATGAGACACTAACGACTAAGCTACTCTTTGTGGCCGAGAATGCAGATATAACATATTTAAACAACTGTTACACAAACTTTGTTATTTTCAATTTTTAAAATCATTTACCATAGACTAATCTATTTTTTTAAATTATCTTTCACTACTTAAATGGAGTATCTTACCAATTTGTAATAATTTAATATGATTTTTCTTTACATAGTAAATAATTTATCATTAGTGATGAAAATTCCTTTGTTTTTATTATAGGCCTATTGTATGAATGAATTGTATTTTTTGTCATGAACAATGCAATTGGGGTTTCTATCTGTTGTTCATTATAACTTTAATAATAATTATTATTAAATAAATAAATATTATAAATTTTGGGTTTCGTTTAATATAGGTATTATACAACCTTGGGCCAGAATTAGACTAGGCCATAGACGTGTTTCAGTATTACATTTAGGTTTAAAACATGTGGGCAAGAAATTATGGGTTTTCATACAGCAAATCTACGATCGTTGGTTTCGTAGTTATACATTTTCTGACTATTCCACTCATATGCCGCGAGTGTGATATTGACCAATAACGTTTAGCAATTCCTCGGATATAGACCAATCACGGCCGTTTATCTTACAGTATTCTTGTAGGAATCGAGAGGATGGCATTTTATCGATAAAATCGTCTGCTCGTTACTGGACATGTAAGCATCAGTGTGCAATGATTAATACGTCATGTGCTGCCACTAATCAACACGAAAACATATTATTTTATACAATATAACTTCTTTGGAAATTGATTTAATAAAAATGTACATAGATTAAAAACACAATTTCGATTAGGGGCAAGCCAGTTGGTGTGCTTTTATTCTGTTCTGCTGTTAGCTTACCTGAATGAAGTTCACTATGTCTTATATCTACGTAGGAAGCCATGGTTACAACATGGTAACTCGAATCCATTCATGGATGGTTGATTCACAGTAAGCCGTGATCTCGCAGCTGTTAGTTTTGTTTTTATACAACAAAGCACAAAGTAATTATTGCTTGTATAATAGTTACATTTTTATTCATGGAATAGTCTTAATAAATCCAAGTCGAGTTGACGTGTTTCATTCAGATAAATTCGCTCCTGCTGCGCAGTCGCGAACCTATCGATAAACTCCGTCAACTCTCGTGGGATTACCTATGATAAAATTTGGAACAACTGGACAACGCGACTGCTAGTCAACAGTGAGGAATGCTCTGCCACTAACGCCCGTGCAGCTACAAGCCGCGGAAGAGAAAAGAGGAACGGTTTTCGCAGTGATGAAATTATTTCCCTGCGCATGAAGAGATTCAGTATGTCTCATAAGGATATTCGCGATATTCAGTATGTTGTTCCCATCCTAACATAAAGTATCACTGGCATTTATAATAGTTTATTAGTTCAATTTAAAGATATAAACAATTCTATATTTAGGCCTATATTTCACTAATACAAATAATATATTTACAATCACGACATGATTTAAACATTTAATTTGTTCCTCAGGAGTCCGACTGATGATGCCATACCTCTAAGTCGAAATGCATACCTGAACGAGACGAATTTTCAATCGATTCCAAGATTCAAGCTGAAAAAACATCTTAAGGGAAGACGACATATATTTCTATAGTAATTATTACCAGCAAGAAAATACTACTTCATTGACTGCACATACAAAACGTATACAATTATATTTACATAGAATCAGAATATTTTATGCACTATACACTGTCAATCTTGGAAAGGAAGATTGCAAATATTTTAATTCGTAAGTGTTGTAAATATAGCTTTTAGACAATTTGGTTTTAACTTATGGCAATCAATAGTTCTAAAATATTTGGGTATTGATACACAAATGAACTTTAACCTTTAATAGGCAATTCAAGACTATACAACCTACATTTTATGGAAATGGTTTTCAATTAATATTATGTATTTAAGTAAGAAACCTGCAAACATTGTAAATTTAATTGAAACTTAGAAAGTAAAGGCATTGATTTTTAATAACATTACATATCTAGGTAACAAGTTATATATTCAGTATACAACTTATTCATACATTTTACGTATCAGCTTTGATAATATTGTCTGGTGTTTGCTATTATTATAAATTAGCACTCAAACTGTAAATGGAATGCATTAAACATTTATGATCAGATTTTAAAAGTGTTTGTTTTCAGCATGAATCTATAATAAAGGAGAAGTATATTTTGGTTAATGGTATAAAGGTGGAAATTCAAGTAAAAGTGATTAATCTACTAAATCTTCATTAAACAAAGCTCTTGTTAGCTAATCACCTTTTCGACTAAAAGAGTTGTGTCGGTAGCATTCATACTAGAACCCTCACTTGCTATCTCTTTTTGGTGTCATTTCTTATACCAAGTACTGTCTCCATCCCTTTCGGAGTGCTGTGTGCCCTCTTTCCCAATTGAAGGACAAATTTATTGTATCAATAACCAATATATTTCCCGCGTCTCTAGAGCACGATTCAAGGTGCTTTCCTTTTCCTTTCTTTCATTTCATTGTCGGTATGGTAGAATATCGTGCTCTTTTCCTCTTCCTTCCCTCGGTTTATTCTCAGTTCCTCTAGGTACTTCTTCCCTTGCCGAATTCCTTGTGGAGTATAAACTGAATTATTTTTCTGCATACAAATTTTGCACTCCTCTGAGATCATTAATTTATATTTCTTGCAGGGAGCAAGAATAATGCCGAACTACGAAACAAGCAAGCACTGGTGGGGTCCAGGTGAACTATAGGCCTACCCTTACAGGCAGTGCAGTGGTCCCTACATTCTCCATAGGGTATTCTCTTAATTTGACCGCATGAGTGGACTCCTGGTTAGCGTCGCTCGCTGGGGATCCGCAGGACCGGGATTGATCCCTCGTAACACCTCGGATTTTTCTGAGGCAGGGAGGTCTGGAACGGGGTCCACTCAGCCTCGTGATAAATACCGAGGAGCTACTTGATGGAGAAGTAGCGGCTCCGGTCGCGGAAACCATCATTAACGGCCGTGGGTGTCGGCATGCTCCCCACATGGGCCCCCAATCCTGCCATCTGCCTATGGTATATGACGAATTGGTCGGAGGTAGGGATAGTCGCTCAACGGATGTAGTGCCACGGATTTTAGTTTAGTAATATTTTTAATAAAATTAAGGGGTGCTTTTATTGTAGGTCTTGTTTTTATTACATTTTTGGACTGCAGGCGTACAGAAACATTTATCGTCAAGACTTGTATGTTTAAAATAATTTCTTTCTGCAACAAAAATTGCAATTGCAGTATTCTTCTCGGTTTTCAAATGGTACGCGTAAAAGAAGGGTATCACTATACAGGTGCATATTAATTAACAAAAATTAATACGCTGCATTTTAGCGATCACATTGAAACACGAAACCAAACGACAATAGTACATTGCTTAATCAGCTCACTACTTTGATTTCGCAATAACATTTTCTTCAGGAGCTGTCAAATTAAACGCATTCCCAAGTGACACTTTTGATTGCTTTAATAGCTGTATCTTCCAATACCAACGACATGAATAGTTATTAAAATGTAAAGTATTTGAATTACTATAATCTAACATTCTCACAAAACTGTAGGCCTACCATTGTTAGTAGAATTAGGCGGAAATATATCGATACCTGTAAAATTCAAATCAAACTTTAATCTATCTAGCTATGAAAACAGAAATCAGCTCACAATAGTGTGCACTCCAGGTAGGAATACTGATCGAGAAAATGCCTAAAGTCTGGCCGTTCTAAGAAGGGAACCTCAAGAAAAATAGTACATCTGTCTCATACTAGCACATTACTCGTAGCCTATGACTTAAGAGTGAGACAGACATACTGGTTTTTGTGTACTTCAGGTTTCCTTCTTAGCTTGTCTCAGGTATAGCAACTGTATGCTGGAATATAAAATGTCAGGCTACTTTCTTTCGAAAATCTCTGGCTGACTAAAGACATTTTATGACAGAAGAAGAACTCAATTTTTTTTCTTTCTTTTTTTTTTACAATGGACTATTTATTTATACGCCGCATATTTGATATTGACCGATAACGTTTAGCAATCTCTCGGATACAGACCAATCACATCATTTATCTTATAATATGCTTCCTCGGATCGCAAGGATGCAATTTTATCTGACTATTCCATGAATAAAATGTAACGGATTTTGTAAATAATAATATTTTCCTTACTTCGTTGTCAATATTCTTTCAGCCGTAAGATCATGGCATACTAGATGAATGAACAGTCCACGAATTGATCCGAGTTCCCAATACTACCAGTAGTATTTATCAGAAGATTGAGCATCGTGGTAGTTGCTTATATCAAAACGCTATAAGAGCTCACGGATTGGTCTGTGCCGAATCGAAATTGTGTTTTTAATCAATGGACATTTATATCAGTTCAGTTTCTAAACATTTTGTGAAATAACGTGTTTTTATTCTGTTCATGTCAGCTTGTGACGTATAAATCACCGCACGTTGATGCCTTACGTTGGCAGTAACGAGCTGACGTTCTTTTCAGACTATTCACGCCACGTGTTTGATATTGACCAATAACGTTTAGCAATTATTCCTCGGATATAGAGCAATCACGGCCGTTTATTTTGCAATATTCTTGTAGGAATAGCCTGGAGGGTATTTTATCGCGGTAAAACAAGCTGCTCGTTACTGGAGACGCAAGTATCAGTGTGCAGTGATTAATAGATTATTTTATGCAACATAACATGTTTGGAAATTGAAATAATTGATTAAGAACACAATTTCGATTCGGTGCAAGCCAGTTCGTGTGATTTTATTCTGTTCTGCTGTTAGCTTACCTGAATGAAGTTAACTATGTCTTATATGCACTGGTGGTAGCACTGATTACACCAAGGTAGCTCGAATCGATTCAAGCATTGTTGTTGATTCGCAGTATGCCGTGATCTCACAACTGTTAGTTTTGTTTTTATAGAACAAAGCACGAAAGTAATTATTATTAGGCCTATTCATGGAATAGTCTTAATAAATCCAACACGAGTTGACGAGTTCCATCAGATAAATTCTATCGATAAACTCGTCAACTCTCGTGGGATTACCTATGATAAAACGTCAGCTCGTTACTGGACATGTAAGACATGAACGTGACGTTATTAATAAGTCACATTCTGCCAGTGAACACAATTATTTTGTACACATTATTTTATACAACATAACTTGTTTAGAAATTGAAATAATGTATATGTGATTAATAACTCAATTCCGATTCTGTGCAAGACAGTTCGTGTATTTTTATAGTGTTCTAATGCTGACGCACTCCACTTGTGGTAACGCACTATTGGTAGCACTGAGAACTCAAATCGATTAATCAAAACGATGCATGGACTAATCGTTCATTTAGTATGCCGGGATCTCACAGCGGGAAGAATACTGGAAACGAAGTAAGAAAACAAATTAATATTTACAAAATGCGATATATTTTATTAATGGAATAGTCGTAATAAATCCTACCCGGGATTTCGAGTTTCATCAGTTAAGTTTATCGATAAACTCGAAATCTCTCGTGGGATTACCTATGATAAAACAATAATTACTTACGATACAAGTAGCAAAATAGAGAATTATTTTGCGAGTAGGTAACCTATGTTAACTTATGGGCTCATTTCGCAATCCTAAGAGCAAAATAAAATAATTTTAACAGGTGTATCACACACTATTTTTAGACAGCCGTAAACATTTGTGAAATAATAATAAAGCCAGATTTATTCTAATGATTTACATACTGAAGCCTCTAGCTATCCTGCCATCTAAAGCCGACAGAGATTATTGATTATTCTGGCGTACGACTGCCAACATAAGGAATGAGGTCAACAACGGGTTTCAAACACCCAGTATGACGATTTTTACGACTACCGTGAGAAATTTAACATTTAAAAAATACGTAACTTAATGAATTTTAAAATTTTCAACTTTCATCATACTAAGTTCACTTAACAAAAATCATATACCAATAATCTTAACTAAAAGAGCATTTTCCATGAGACTGAAACCAACATTCTTTAGAATTGATTTTATAACACTACTGCGAAAATCAGCAACTAATACTACGTCTGGTGTTATAGCCGTCCATGAAAGTGCTTTTATTTTTTTAATGAAAAATTCGAATTAAAATTTCAATATTTCGGTGTTATTTTTGACTTGGCGGTGATTATATATGTATAATATATTATATATAATATATATTATATATAATTAAGTTAACTGATATACCGTATATATATATATATATATATGCGGAGAGCAACTGAGGAGGCCATGACCCGAAGACGGGCCGACGCGCCATAGAAGAAGATATATATATATATATATATATATATATCAGTTAACTTAATTAACTCCTACTGTTGTCACTCTCATTTCCTGCCTCTTACATTTTAGTTTGTTGTAGAAAATAATAATTTAAATTTCTCGTAAGTTGATAATGCATGTCTGCAAGAATTTAGAAAACAAACATTACTTGAAAATTGATTGGCATTTCCAAAGAGCACCTTAGAATTTACAAAGCAGAACATGATAGTGCTTTCTATCGTACGTTGTTCCTAAATTTCTTCCTCTTTGGCTTTCTCAGTAAGCTGTTCGTTTTGGAGTAAAAATTTGTTGCTCTAATATGAGAAATCTTCTTCTATGCCATCATGGCCGTTGCATCGATTTGCTCGTTAACAACAAGAGGAAATAATATAAATTACGAAAACATTGCTTATAAATGGATTAATTCGTCCAGATAAAACAGTTATTGCGTAAATGTTCTAACAACTGGGTATATTTTAATTTTAGCGTTAATGTGTGAATTCGCGTTATTTCGCGATTTAGAAGTGTTGTTTTTGGGGTTATAAGAGGCAGTAAATGGAATTCTGCAAATATTTGTCGAAACAAAAACAATTCGCGTTATTGCGTCTCGCTAATTTCTCGGACTTAAAGTTATAAATTCTATTTTTAATTCAAGCTGTCTAAAAATTACTTTTGTCATAATTTACACATTTTCAGTACACTAAAACTACCGTACTTAAAGCCATCTGAATTAATTTCAAAGGTTAGTACACGTTCGTCTAGGTTGAAGAAATAGGGTATATAATTTACAGCTGTACTCTGTAGTCTACTAGGAGCTCATTTCCCACACAAATAGGTCATGAGCGGGGGAGATACATACAGTCAGACCATATGCAAGACCTGTAACCAAAATAACAGGAGATTTACTTGTTTCATAGCACACGAGTTACATTGTTGTGGAGAGGAATTCTGTGTCGTGATATTTGTATAGTGACCGTAGAACCTACAGTCCCATGCGACACGTTCCTACATCATTAACACAGTTTTGTCTCGCGGAATAATTATGCTCCCTACAAGAGCAAAAACCCGGCAAGTTAACACTCGGTGTACGAAACAAGTCACGTAAGATAACCCATAAAGAAAGGTTTTTGTTGTGTGTGGTAGTGAAACAATGCAGTATGTGCAGTATGATGGCAGAACGGCAGGTAAATGATAGTACAATTATACAGTCAACTGCAAAAAGAATGGGCCGACTCCTGCGTAATCAAGTCAAGTTGAACAAAAAAAGACGTCAAGGAATAGAAAAAAGTTTGGGCAGCTTTAGGTCTAATCTTATCCTGGACATAATTGGTTACGCAACATTATTTCATCCTTATATATAGGCCTACAGGGTGTTTAAAAAAATACTTTTACAAACTTCGGGCAGTGGTTCCTTACACCAAATGAAGGAAAAAAGTTCATATGAACATATGTCCCATAATCCTTGTTTTCTCGTTATTCATTTATTAATGAAAGTTTGCGTTCAACGACCCTCGAGGTCCGACCTCGCAACTTCATTTCTCTATGCACTGATTCGAAGAGTGCATGGATGTCTAGAAGCAACGAGAGGACATTTCGAGTATTTGTTATGAGTTTTGTGTGTTGACGTATTATGAGTCTACCAATGCAATGTGTTGAACAGTTCCTAGCGAGAAAACAATTATGGGACAAATGTTCATGTGAGCTCTTTTACTTCTTTTGATGTAAGGAACCCATGCCCGAAGTTTGTAAAAGTATTTTTGAAACACCCTGTATACTGTAAGTCTCCAATGACTGTCTCCAATATACTGCGACTTTAATATTTCTTGTTCGACCATTCTATAATACCCTTATTAGACGTGACGTAACGGTACCTTACTGATATCCGTTACGATAGATTTTCATTATAACGCTGGTGTGGTATCGATTACACTGGTAAACAAAAATCAACTTTTTTTTTGTGACATGGATAAAACAAGGCGTACCTTATGTAAAATTTAACCAGAAAGCTGAAAATTACCTTGGATTTTCTCTATCACCCACTATTTGTTTGCTACGAAGTGTTTTGTGTTATACTGAAATATATTATTTTCGGTATGTTCTTAATATTATATTTAATTCAAAATTTTATTATAACATTTTTTTAGCGATATTTTGTCACTGCGGCATCTCGGATTGATGTCCAGCAGTAATCATCAAGCCTTGGTATCGCTTTTCCATAGTTGCAACGTCCTGGTGGAATTGTTCCCCATGTTCGTCGCTTACGGCGCCCAAATTTTCAGGAATGAAATCGATGTGAGCATCCAGAAAGTGAAGTTTTAATGACATGTTAAATCCTATTTCGCTCTAGGCACTAAGTAATTCAGTCACAAGGTCTTTGTAGTTTTCAGCTTTGATATATCCAAGAAAATTGGTCACAACTGTTTTAAAAGCTTTCCATGATCTTAGTTCAGCTTCATGCAGCATGTTGTCATATTTGCCATCTTTCATAACTTCTCGTACTTGCAGTTCCACAAATATGCCCTCTTTAATTTTCGCCTCACTAACTCTCGGAAATTTCTGTTTCAGATACAAGAACCCCCTTCCGTTCCGATCTAATGTTTTTAAGCTAAGTTTAGAAGAATCAATAAATAGGCGCAAATTGCTTGGTTCATGTTCCTGCCCCAATGCATCAAATAAGTTTTCAACATCCGTGCAGTATCCTATACCAAAATCCCTTCTTGAGCAAAATAATGTGTAAGTCCTTTTTGATGATTTCGAAAGTCAGTTATATGTACGTCACCTTCGAGGAGATTCATCCTTTTAATCTGGATGCTAGGAGTTCTGGCTGTGATTTTGCTAGTTTTAAATCTCGAATTAAATCATTCAGTTCAGCGTTTGAAATCAGATGTGGCTATGTTGAACATTTTGGTGCTTGAAAGTCTGGATCATTGTCGATTTCCTGTGCGAATTGCACAACATCAGGTGGATCACCTTCGTCCAAACTCTACGGTTCTGGTGGGTTTGGGATAGGAAGTTCTTCACTATGTTTGACGGGCCAGGCTGATGGTAAATTGGGATATTGCACAGCATCCTTGGACTTCAGTCTGATGCCCTGTATTTTAGTGAGGCAAAAGTAACAATCTGATAGACGGTCTTTTGGTTCTCTCCTCACCATTGGTACTGCAAATCCAATATTACGTTTTTTACCTTTCAATCAACCTGTTAACATTGTTACACAAGTCTTGCAACATATGTGAGGGGCCCATGACTTATCTTGATCTCCTACTTTAACTCCGAAATAAAGTTCGTAAGCTCTTCGCACAAATTGGGTGAAATTACGTTTTTGCGATTTAAAAGTTATTTCCTCACACTCATAACAAAAACTGTTGACATTATTTACACACTGCCTAGGCATTGTATTGACTTGTTAATTCACAGTCAATCACAGTACAATAATAAAAATAAACCAAGTATGTAGAACACACACACGTAAGTAAAGACGACATAGGGAATGCAGTAACTTCATATGCGGGTAAATGCCTACTAATGCACAATCTCATTTGGGTGCGTATTTGTTGCATTTGATATACTGGAATGAACTTGTCTTAACACACTGCTGATACATACATTACACGAAGTGGTACAATATGCATACAGTGACTCACTAAACTGTTGAAATGATTGCTGTTTTTTTTGTTATATTTAAAAAATAAACGCTTGTTACTAAAAATCCGTGGGTGATAGGCAATTTCTGTTTTTAGATTTGTTATTAGGGTGCCTCAATACATCGGAAACACCAAAAAATTTCCGTGTCACAAAATGTGTGTTTAACAGTGTTATTATCGAACACGGGACCATCTAGAAACCCTGACAGCAACAAACTACACTACGAAAAACCAACATGTATTTGAAATAAAATCTATTCTATACTTGTTAATTTTAATATTATACTAAATGAGTTCATTTCTTGTGCTTTTAATGTGCATTGTTTGATGTTAAAGCTCAAGAGATGCCATGCGGACGGCATGCTTTTTAGCCTGCCATCTATCAGCAATGACGAAAACTAAACTTAACAACTTTCTACATTATGTGTGGAAATATACAATGAACACTAAAGAATAAAATCAGAATAGGTAGGCTGTCACATTATTACATTTTACAAGGTGTTGGCGGTCGTTTACTTTTATACGTTTGTGAAATGTGGATCCTTAATAGATCATCTAAAAGGAGATTAGAAACATCCGAGATGCAATTTCTTAAAACGAATATCAGGATATACATTAAAAGATCATATACCCAACACCCTAAAACGGGCGGACTTGTACACACAAACGGAGAATATCCACAGTGATCTCGAAGGATAATGATGATACAAATACAAATACAAACGTAGGCCAACGCTCAATAGGGCGCCTGAGAGCCATATGAGAAGATACCTTTGCGTCGGAACGGTCTTTATAGCCTAACCTTGAAGTGGAGAAAGAAGAAGAAGAAGAAGAAGAAGAAGAAGAAAGTGCTAATGCAGACTCGAAGAAACGACCCAAGCTGTAAGTATCCTGCTCATACAAAGGATTAACAGTCGATCTGTTACTAGTCACAATAAATTTATTTTATTTATTTATTTAACCTGGCGGAGTTAAGTCCATAAGGCCTTCTCTACCACTCAGCCAGGGCAAAAACATGAAATACATAATGATAATAATAATGATGATTAATAATAATTTAAAAAGAACTAATATAAGTTACATGAATACAAGAAACGTACATTAAATACAAAGAAAAAATTCGAACATGAGTACTTGAATAATATGAATATATAATACAAATGACTAAAAATAAAGCAATAAAAAAAGATGAAAGTCTAAACAAATACATTCTTAGTTATTACAAAATATAATGAAAATTAAAATATTTCTTACTAATTAGCATCAATTCCTAAATGTTATTGTATACTAAATTTATTAAATGGCGCTTGAACTGTGAAGTCGTTTGGCAGCTCCTGAGATGGCTAGGCAGTGAATTCCAGTGACGAATAGCTGTTGTTGTAAATTAATTCGAATGATGTGTAGTTCTGTAAAGAGGCATGGATAGTAAGGGGTCAAGCTGAGAGCGCGTGCCCAAGTTATGGTAGGAAGAAAGGTAATGAAAGCGACTGGAAAGATAGCTAGGTGTTGAGGTATGAAGGATTCTATAGAGCAGTATGAGACAGTGAAAATATCTTCGCTCACGCAGGCGTACCCATCGAAGCGATTCCAGTGACGGTGTTATGTGGTCATATTTACGAATGTTACATATATATCTGACGCACGCATTATGAACACGTTGTAGTCTTTGAGTCAAATTTATACAATTGCCGCAAGTCAGTAAGTAGGACGTCACAATAATCAAAATGAGGCAAAATGAGTGTTTGAACAAGTGTTTTTCTTAATTGAAACGGGAGACAGTCTTTTATACTATACAGAGTATGCAGCGTTGCAAATGTTGTTTTGCAGATATTAGCGACTTGCATATCTCACGTTAAATTATGGTCAATGTGTATGCCAAGGTATTTAACGGTATTACTATAAGGAATTATAAAATCATTTAATTTAACTTGGTTTAGAAAATTGGCATCTATTTTAGACAATTGCCGCTTGAGCCCTATTATGATAGCTTGTGACTTCCTAGGATTTAGTTTTAAGTCGTGTCTTTCTGCCCATTTAGAAATCGAGTCTAACCAGACATAACCAGACCCATCCAGATGTGACGAATAAGAAGCGAAGATCCAATTTTAATCTACACTGCGCTCAGTGCTTTATATCACGACTTATAGCAAATGCTATCTAATATTCCTTTCGGGAAGTGTGTGAAAATGCTAGATCATTTTATTTATTGGTGGTAAGAGTGCTGACTTTTAACCTCGTGTGATAACCTATCTGAAAGACTAGGAGACCACTCTACCAGAACGAAGTTTCATTAGTTCGGCTTGAGTGGATGTCTTGTTGGATTTATGGCTTTAGGAACCATGACAAATTTATTTGTATTACAAAAAATGTTAACAGAACTCAGAAGAGAGTAGTATTGAACTAAAACCAAATACAGTAGGAGAAATTAGCGTTAGAAGGTTATGAAGTAGTCCGCGTCTCTTTCGTTAATAGGAGTTTAGTCCCAGATACGTATTTGTCATGTGCATTTCACTCCACGTCATCCTGACATCTAATACATATTTACTTAACCTGCCGGAGTTAAAGTCATAAGGTCTTCTCTACCACTCAGCCAAGAGGTACATCTTTTCTCCAACGCAGACGCTACCTTAAGATGCATCGAAAGATGTAAACGGTTAACGGGTTCTTGCTATCCCAGAGCCTCAGGGCTGTGTTCACCAACACGGATAAAATTTATCGGTATCGTGGATAATAAAAACTACGATTAATCCATTATCTTAAATAGTAAACCTTTCGGGTTTCACCACATAGTTTGTCACCTTGGTTTTCAAAAGCTTTGTTTTTGTCGACTACTTGTCTGACCCATAATTTTTTCATAAGAGATCCAACGTCATCTGGCGGCGGTTGTGTGAAACAGCGAGGGGAAGACTGTCTATTGGCTACGTCCGGACGTGAAATTTAAACGCTTCCATAGCAACGGAAAGTTTCCCCTCACGCTGTCTCTAGCTAGTAGTTCTACAAATGGTCACTAGATATCTCACTGTTTTGGGGCGTGGCGTCTAGCAGATATTTTCGTTTTCCCTTGAATCTTGTGCAGAAATTAATGTCGTCATAAATGTACAAGTACGGCATACGTTCCTTTATCCATTAGGGTGTCTTATTCTGTGTTCTGCTTCATATTCCTCGTCACTGTGATCATCTCTCATGTTGATCAGATGTTCCAATCGCCTACCCGCCATCTTGATGTCGCAGTTAGCTTGGATTATCCTGTTTTGCTGGCCGATATTTCACCGGTAAAGCAGTAGCTTGGATATTATCGAAAAACCAAGTTACTGTAAGTTAGCTGGTGAAACGCAAAATGGACAATAACGCAGCCTTTCAGTCTAAAAGCCAGGATTTGACAGATTAATTATCGGCAATGGTGAACACAGCCCTCAGTGACCAATGCTTAACCTTGTTTACTGCAATGGGTAAAATTGCGACCAGAAAGACAAGTGACATGTGAATCCCCGGGGAGAGAAATGTGTTGATTGCGAAGCAGCTTGTACAGAGAAACCATAAGAAGGAAATGCGTTTATTGCCGGCAATTACACTGGGATGAGAAATCTCGGATTTAAGCAACCAACAGCAAGTGCAATAAAGCTATTACATGCATTCTAGTCTCACTCGGCACAATGTCCAATTATTCGCGCTTCATATTTCACTGCTTGAAGTTTAGAAATGTCCTTCACTTAAGTGGTAGCCGGTTTTCCTGGACAGTATTATTTGTATGGATAGATGAGTCATCGGAAGAGCCCGAAGTTCATCGAAAAAATTAGTATATTATGCATTTATAGCATTATGATATTTATTAGGCCTATGTTGCGAGTAAGTGTATGAAACGAGTGTAGCGATTTTCATATTTTCATACGAGCTTCTAATTTATCATTATAGGCAAGATGAATCCCTTGTCTCTTTTCGCCCATCATTAAAATGTCTAAGATTTGAGTTTTTAGAATGCAATGTAATTGATAAAACAATAGACTTTCTCTATTTCGTTATCATTCAGCCGTTAGTTCTCCTTCCTTGCGATAGATGGCAGGCGACAAAGGCTTGCAAGGAGCACAGTTTCGCTTGGACGTTTAAACATCAAAGCAACGCACGAAGTGAACTGAATTTATTAAAAATTAATATTAATATCAACAGAATTGATCTATTTTAAGTACAGGTTGTTTATGGTGCAGTTTCAATGGCTGCTTTCTAGGCTTGAAGATTGTTCTGCGTAAGATATTAGTCGATAGCTGCAATCACAACAACAGTACCTAAACGAAAACCAATACTTAATGTATGTCTTTAAGATACTAATACGTCACATGTAATAAGCGTATTATAGTAACGTTAAAAAAATCTATATTAGCCTACAGATCTAGCTCGTGATATTTATGCTTAAGTCAGTAAAACCCGAAATTTTAACTGCCACGGCCCCACGGAAATATTTATTTTGTTTTGGTGAACACCTAAGTACTTTTGAATAACTTCAAATAATTATGCTATTAAATTATTTATCTAATCAATCATAATTGACCCTCAAAGGCAAATAACATGAGATTTATCAATTTATGGTAACTAATGTAATTTGATGTTTTATACCACTGAAAGCAATGTATTTTGCATATCACATAAACCAACTAAAAACATTTAAATTCGATGATTGGATCTTTCTGGGAGCTATCGGTTTCGCGAGGTTTCGCGAGGTTTCGCTCATTGGAAGGCATAGAAATAGTGAAATTTTAGCTATCATTCAATGTATTTTAGGCCTACCCCAAAGACAACTTAAACACAAGGCACGACCCCGACACTAGGAACTTACTGCTAGGTGTTAGGCGAGTGTTGGAATGCAAGCACCTCCATCCTTCGAATGGGGTATGAAACGTGATTCCTCTAGGATGCCCTATTCTTCTTATATACAAGGGGGCCTGAAAGGGGTCAATTTGAGCCGTAGTAGTAGATACAGTACTTCAGCATTATAATAACTTTATTTTTAAACAATTTTCATTAGAGCACTATTCTCAACATTCCCTTAACAAATATTGGAATTTTTTATTCAAAATCAAATAGTTCTGATAAAAGAATATGCACGCCTAATGCCAATTGAACACACACTCCCCAGCATCAGATATTAAAGCACTCAGGACGCTGAGAAGAATAACACTACTTGTAGGACCTGAAATTTGTAAATCAATGGTTCAATAAATTGGATGATGATAATAATATTAATGATATTGAAAATAAAATTACCAATATTTCCAGATTTATTTGTATTTACATCTGCGTCTACGTCTTCATAATTTGGAACTCCCCAGAACATCTAAGATTATCTGATATTTCTAAATCCGAAAATATTTCTCCACCGTGTAAGTTATCATCAAGAAAATTCAAAGTTCGGTAAATATTTTATTTTCTCGTGAGGAGCGCCTAGTATAATTAATTTTCTTCATCCTACAAGTTAGTCTTTACTTCTTTTCACTGCAACTTCTTATTTAAATCCTAGTTGAACGAGGCATGGAGTATCTGGTGGAAGCGTGTTGTTTCTATGAAGAATTTTTGTTATAATTTTAACCGCTGGTATAAAATTGAGATGAAATTAAACAATTGAGCAGAAAAAATAGTGGTCAGTGGATTAAACTGAAATACCTAAAAGAAAATGAAATAAACGTAGACCTCTGCAGATGTTTAAGGTAAATGACATCATTTGTCACAACTGAATCTCAGGAAAAACGGGCAAGTGTAGTAAGCATATAAAAAAAAAAAAAGTCATAAAAGGAAATTGTTTTGAATTAATTTTTAATACCAAAAGTATGGAATTGAATTGATTCTACTGAGGGGTCAAATTCACCCATCTCGGTATTCTGGTGTTAATGGAATTTACACGCACATTTCTCAAGCACTCTGGTCTCTGATATAAAATTTATGAAATGTTTTTTGAGAAGACGAGGATATAGGCTAGTGCGTTAAATGAGCATTTTCGTCGACCCCTTGCATCGCTTCTCACGGACACCAGGGGTCCAAAGACCACAGGTTGGGAATCGTTCATCTTTGTGATTACCCAGAAAAAGAAAATATTTTGAATTGGTATGAACTTGCAAGAGACTGAGAAGAGCATAACTCTCACATGGATGCAAGGGGAGAAACCCGTCAACCAAACAAACCCAAGGAGCCAAGACTGATCACTTCCTGTTATTTCTCATGTCTTCATTGCTATCACTTATTATATTGAAAAAATATAATTATATGCATGCTAATTTATCATTCTGACTATAAGTTATGCGTAAAGGAAGCTTCACACTCTCAAACCGGATATTAGGTGTGATAGACGTTTTATGAAAAATAAATTATTTTATAAATTTATTGCCTTGTTCTATCTTATCTCAAAAGAGGGAGAAGAAAGTTAGTTAAGGAGACCCGTACCTCTTACTGATTACTGACCTATCACGTTAAGGGGAACATACAGCGTTCGATGCTGGAAAATAGATTACGTTTCATTATTTCCTTTCTCAGCAATGAATTGTTCTGTAGCTTTGCATTCTGGCATGCTCTATATTGACTAGTTCTACAATTGCATACTATTTTCAGAATTAATATAACTATTAGGCCTACAGTTACTGGGTAATTATCATTACAAAATGGCAGCCAAATTTTGTGCACTGAAGTGCCGTTTCCCTGATAACTCGAACATTTATGAACATATTGCAGTGAAATTTTGCATGCAACTATATTAGATATTATTAAACAACACTGTTTAAAATCATTGATGTAACTTTAATAGTTTATTTAAAATATTTATATATACATATATATATATATATATATTTCTGATGTAAACATTTCTAAAAAAAATAACATGTGATGAATTATTGTAAAAAATATATATATATACTGCAGATAATCCAAAGATTCTAGATTATGTTTTTCACATGACAAGTTACTTACAAATAGATAGAAAAAGAATCACTCAGAAATATTGGTACTTATGAAAATTATCAGCGAAACGGCACTTCAGTGCACAAAATTTGGCTGTCATTTTGTAATGATAATTACCCATTAACTGTTATAGTTAAATTAATTTTGAAAATAGTATGCAATTGTAGAACTGGTCAATATAGAGCATGCCAGATTGCAAGGCCACAGAACAATACATTGCTGAGGAAAAAAATGAAATTTATATTTTTCAGCATCGAAAGCTTTATATCCCCCCTTAATTTAATGGTTTTTAACGTACCTCTTCTCAGAAACTATCGACACTGCAGAAGCGAAATTTTGACTGCGTTTTGAATGTTTAAATTAATCTCCGTCAGTGGAAACACTTATATGTTAAGAATCTGTGGTGACACATAGGCTATGACTTTGAATAAGAAAAAAAGGGTTTACATATGGGATATTTTTGCAAGTTTTTTTTTTTCCATCCATATAATTTTGTTAACCTATATCTCAAGTGCAAAAATACCATTTACAGTAATTGAGTTTAGAATACTAATAATGGAAGTATTAATTAATCTAATAATATATACGAAAACGTATGCGAAAAATGAATAACGGTATTTTCGCAATCTCTCAAGTTTGTAGTAACTAACTAAACCCGTGGTGCTGCATCCCTGAAGGGGCTAGGCCTACCAAACGACCGCTACGTCATCTAACATAGGCAGATGGCAGGATTGGGGGGCAAGTGGTCAAAACGGCGTAACCCACGGTCGTTAATAATGATCTCCGTGACCAGAGCCACTAGATTTTAATCAAGTAGCTCCTGGTTTGATTCACGAGGTTGATAATGCATGTTATAGACCGATGAGTTCGGTCAATAAAATAAAAATAGACTTGATACCAGCAATTCAACTATATTTTATTTTAATATTTGCCTAGGCCTTTCGACGTATTTCCGAAGAGACCACAGGAGGGGGAGATATAGCTGAGGACGATTCAGTGATAGTTTTTTATAAAGTTTTTAGACATTTGATAATATGTTCTGTGTTTACAGGTAATATTATTTGTATTGAATCGCCCCCGAACACAAGATTTGTTTTCTCGTTTCTTTTTGTTTTGCGACGTTAGAACTTACATCCTAAAAATATTATAAGTTATTTATAGTTGTCGACAACCTTTCCTCACAGCGATAATTTTCTGCACTTCGCAATCACGTTTTTAAAAAGTATTGTAAATATGTTATTAACATTTTAATGCTTTGGTTTGCAAAAAATTTAAAATGCAATGTAGGGAATCCTTGTGTAATTAGCGACCGCAGTCACGAGCTAGCTAGGGGAGGTTAAAATACAAGTTATTACAGCACAGCCTCACTTGTTTGATCACCGTAATATTAAGACAGGTAAGAAGAGCTTCTGCCTACTATCTATGAGGTTCTGGGTACGATTCCGTTCACTGAAATTGTTATCTTTCGTAGACGGAATCCCCATAAAAGATGTGATTAGTAAGTAAGGATTTAAATAAGGACCTGCCTGAGGATAATGAACCTTACAATAAGTCTTGCAACAATATGTAAGAACGAAAGAACGAATTAAAAAATGAAATAAAGAAGGAACGAAAGGAGGAAATGAAAGGAGGAAATAAATAAATAAGGATCAAACAAAAGAAAGAAGGAAAGGAAGAATGAAAGAAAGAAGGACAGAAAGGAAGAACGAAAGAACGAAAAAATAAAGGAAGGAAGGAAAGGAAGAATGAAAGAAAGAACGAATCAAAGAACGAAAGAACGAAAAAATAAAGAAAGGAAGGAAGAAAGATCGATTAAAAGAAACAATGCAGGAAAGGAAGGAAGCAGGAGAAATGACAACAAAATGAGTTTTGAGTTTAAGTGAGGCTGTTATTAAGCACACAACTGATGCAGCAAACACATTTTGTGTCTTCCTGCACGGACTCTAGCATCTCCAGAGCTCGATGAAAACCTATAAGCGAATCACAAATGTAGGAGTGTTTCGCCTTCTAAGCATTTCTATAATATATTCATTTCCTAACTAAACCAATTAAAACATATTTTGCGTAAAATCTAGAAGAGGCAATTCATGGTTAAGTCTGCAGCGGTATCGTTACGGATGCTGGATCTTGCATATTAATAGAACACAAGAAATGTCTGTCTCTGAAGTTCTCCCCCTTTTCATTTGCCGCAACTGATACGTTTACTCCACTTTTCATTTGAGATGTGATTCCTCCCCCCCCCTCCCGGTCGGAACTTAAGATAAAGACCGAAGTTTCTGATGGCAAGAGCACAAGAAGGGGTGCAAGAAGTTCAAATCGACACTAAGAGGTGCCGCTTTCACAAACAGAAAAGCCTCCCGTGGCCATGTCACTCATAGAAAACACTTCTAACGTTTCCTACAGACGATGCAGATCTTGGCGAGCAGTACTCAACTTTAAAAACGTATGAGTTAAAGCGATCCAGGTGGCAGCGTGGATTACGTTCTGAAGGTTGCGATTTCAAATCCCATGACAGACCAACATGAAAACATCCTGTTAAGATAAAATATAGTGCAAAGAAATTTCCGCCTAATATATAAAGCATATATAAGATATACAAGAAGAGAACACCGTCTATATTAATTAATATACGATCAATTCTTCATTAAGACACGCATAATGACATGCAACAAACTAATCTTATGGACTGACATAATAAACAGTGTTTTATTAAAGACATCAAATTTAACTGTACACTGATAAGTTTTAATTAGGTTTTAACATTACATACTCTAACTATTCTGCTATATTTTAATATACCCTATAGTACAAACAACTTTTTATAAATTTGTAAATATCTGTCTTATAGCAAGCCCTGAGCTCACTGTTGCCAGACTACAGCCCATTTTTACATTTCATGATACCTAATTAATTATATCTACTTAAAATTATAGCAGCCAAATAAATATTTAACATTTAACCCAAAGGCGCGTTTCTGTTCTTTCTTGTACTTCATTTTCCTTCAACCTCCAGCTGTTGCTTGTATCATATTAGTGGTTCTAGGCGGAAATTTGTTAGCACTAGTTATTATTATAATACCATTTGAAACATGAAATTCTTAAATTATCCTGCTAGGAGCTAAGGTGGGGCTTGAAGGGCAGGGGCAATGATATTCTTCTAACTTGGTTCTCTCACGTGCTGGATCACTGAGCTGTATGTCATTCAAGATACTTGTCTTCTTTGTTTAGAGTAAACACATTTATTTGTATTTGTAATTAGAGATCTAATATTGTTTTATTTTGAATAGTGTATGTTATAAAAGTGAGTTTTATTTATCACTAGCAGGTTCCCCCTAGATATTTAAATAATTAATTTAACAGCCAATTAACTAAAACATAGTGCCTATTAACATCAGCTCGCAAATTATTCATAAACAATTTAAATTATTGATAAAGAGAAAACTAAAAATCCGGCTTCGAGATGCGATTATAAAGTGCTGCCCGGGAATACGACTTTAAATAAGTGTTCCCTGTCCCCCCAAAAAACCGCATAGTGAATTTCGTCAAATTGATCGATGTTTTCCTATTTATGATCTCTCTTTCGTTCACCTATGTAAAAAATTCGATCTCCCGTAATGTTTGAAAAAATGAATCAAGCAGAGGGGGCGAACGAAATCGAAGTTTAAATAAATCTATTTCAGCTGAGCGCTTTCTTTTCCAGTGGCTATGGCACCAGAGCTAGCCATCTGCATTTAATTTTACAACTGAAATGTTTTAGCGAAAACTGTTGCCTCGACAGCGCAAAGGAACAGAACTAAAGCGACATTACAGAAAAACAATAAAACCAAAACTAATGTAATTGTTCGTCAATTAGTCACCAAAATCTACACTCTTTACAGTCTCGTGCAACATCCCTCAAGTTCTGTAAAAATTATCGGCAAGTGTTGAACAACAGAAACATATGTACGTCCACATTCATAATTACAGTAGAACCCCGATAATTCGAGCTAATTGGGGCTGAGGCTACCTCGAATTACAAAAAACTCAATTTATACGGAAATATCACTAAATCAATGGGTAAATCATAAATAAGTGTTTAATGAGCACAATAATGGTTCAAAAAAATTAATAAATAAAAATATAGTTGGCCTACATACCTGTGTTACGCCTGTATGTATATTGGCAAACATTTTCAGTTTTCTACATCGGTATCATTTAAGGATTAAGTCATTGTCTGACCCTTAATGGAGTGGAACGGGAAAGCGGCGCTATTAGGAAAACACTTTTAATTATCACTGTACCTAAGTAGGGATTACTGAAACAAAGTATTTTTTTCTGAAAGGATGGTTTGCACTGTACAATTGATTGGCACGAGGTCCCGACAAAGAAAGATCAAACCTCGGTTTCTATCAATCTGTAATAGAAATGCATTAGCAGTCTGAAGCCAAGGTTATTTCTACTGTATATATTATGAACGAAACCCCTAAGTGGGACAGTTTTACCTGCATTTTTGTACATGGAAAGTGCGTAAAACTTACATGCGGACACCGTATAAAACGGGATTTTACTCTAGTTTTATGGAAAATTTTAATATTCTTAAGACAAGCTCGAATTACACGGAACCTCGAAATACCGGGGCTCGAATTACCGAGGCTCTACTGTATATGAATCCATGATTTTTTTGTATTATTAGAAACTCATTAACATGTTCTAGTATTTTTGTAAACAATAGACATCACGTCCAAAAAAATAAGATCTGCTCTTTATCTTGGAACGGAATGCAAAAATGAATATCCCTGCACTTACGTTTCAATTATTTAAGGGGCATTCATGAAATTGGAAGAAAATAAAAAAAACGCGTTCGTTCGTGTCTGCGCAACACAAACATATACAGACTTGCAGACGAAATGCTGGTAAAGTACTAGGATTGCTGAAACATATACAGGAAGAGAGTTGTACAACAGTGCAATTTACTCCAGAATTGAAATGGTCTTCGGATATTTATAGCATGACAATTTGGTTAGAATCGTTGAAAGAAGCTGAACGTTACATGAAACGGAACGATTAAAACGACCACCATCTTGAACGCGTAAATCGAACCGTCGGTCGGTTAGAAGAGGACCTCGCTTCGCACGGTCAATTATGATACTGTGATGTCCTGATTGCACATAGCTGTGTGAATGTTATGCCTGTCCCTTTTGGCTCTCGTTTCAAATTATTTGCTGCTCTCACCCTCTCATCTCGCTGCGGTAAATTGACAAGCCAAAAGGTTTCGTCTTACAAAGAAAGTCACTCGAATGTTTGTAGAAGCAAAGAGTGAAAACATTCCTTGAGGGGAACGGAAGGTTGTGTCGTCTTGACTCCCTGGCAACATGGTGACATATCCACTCCATTCTGCATGCGTAGCCAAGCAACCAAAACCTTTCCCTTGTGATTCAGTACATATTCATCAACTCTAAACATTTCGTCTAATATGTGCAAAAATATATTCAGATTCGCCAGACTCAGCTACTCCGGGCGAAAGCCGTACGCATAGATTTTTTTGTGTGTCTCCTACAGTGTTTAAAAATTTCAAAGAAAACAGTTAATAACTCAATAATGCCACTTGTAAGTTGTTCAGCGATACGAACAACCTTTGACTCAAAACAGAGAAGGATGGGCGCCCGCTGCATTCACTTCTTGCATTTATTATTAAGTGAAGCATAAAGGTTACCCAGCGTCGGTACCTGTAAAGGGATCTTCTCACTCTGATTTGGGGGATGCGATGGCAGTACTTGTCACCCCAGTGAAAGACCAGTTCGTTGTGAGTCAGTAGACGTAGACGTTTTGTTTGTTTCCATACCGAGTCGTCGCACTATTTGTAAGATGAGCACAACTTTCATTCATCCTTAAAGCCTTCTATAGGTGACATTTTTGCCTTTAACTCATCAGAATGCTGTTAATGATCGTGATTATTAACCATTATACTGAAAGAACGCTTTCTTTGTGCATTGTTTTATTGTAATAGAATCTCTGACCATACACGCGGGTGTCATGTGATGGTATGGCGCATCTTTGCCCGATGACCAGGAATAAATGGGTAGAAACTAGATTTGCCCCACTTTAAATTCATCAAATTCACTAAAATTCAGTAGAAAATTAACGCTACTCACGAGACCAATAGCAACCCCAGTCATTCTGCTAGAAATTATCCCTCATCTATTTTCGAAACTGTCACCTCCACTAACAATTTCAAAGGGAAAGTCTAAAAAACCAAGTAGAATATTCATGGATTCTGACTAGTGATAAAATATGAAAGCAGGCAAGAAAAGTCCTTGGAAAAGGAATGGCCGGGAAAGTCATAGAAGATTCCACAAATATCAGCAGCCAGATATTAATTTCCAGAATTTGGAGGACGTAAGAATTTGACAAAAGAAGAATTCGACTGGATAAAATGTTCTCCATGTAATAACTGGGGTCATGAAAATTGTACGATATATTGATATGCAGCGATTGTGCAGAAAAAATCAATTTAAAAGACCTTAAAACATGTAAAACAAATTAAGTATTAAAACAATATTCTGTTAATATTGGCTATGTTAAAGCTCAATATATAGTTTTTAGTTCGTATACAAAGGGAAACCTCTCTTCAATCATGTCACAGATGCCCTTCTACAATGTGTTTATGATTATTTATTAAATAAAAATCGAATAATTTATATGTACAGTACACTAGAATGAATGTCTCACAATCTATTAACTCGTTATCATTGTTTTGTGCGACGTTGTTAAGTAAAATGTTGAGAGCATAAAAAATTGGGGCATCTTAACCCCTTTTTATCCATTGTGGTAAAATAAAACAGGCCATAGGCCTACAAAATTGAAACAAGTTGAAAGATTACAATGTGTTTTGAAAATGAAAATGAATATGCAAAGGAAATAACTTTAACAGGAATATAAATAACCTGAGGATTTCACGGCCGGAATCTTGAATGCTAGATATCTTTGGGCTTTGGGCCATGTTGAAGGGCCTATATATCGCCGCACGTTTCGTTCGCAGCTGCAGGGACCTTCTGGGGTAGCTGTTTTTTTCTATCTCACCTCGAAGTCTGAAAAGAGCGCCTAAACCAGAATTCCTTTTTTGACGCCATAACAACCCGATTTATCATGAGAATATTATCTGTGGTTGATGAATGTTTAACATATCTACCGATTTATCATGTTTACAGAAGATAGTGACATTTCAATAACGATTGCGTGAAATATGTCTGTGATTGGCTGATTCAAGATTCATTCTTGTATATTATTAGTCCAAATGGAAAGGACATATGAGTTCAACAGTCACTAAGAAAACGATTAAACAGCAACAGCGCTAGTATTGTAAGTGAGGTCAACTCAAAAAGGCACGATAATATTGAAAAGGATTTTATCAGGGATATAAATTGTTTTGAGATGAATCACAAGACGGACTGAAAAATAAAAAACTTCCCAACCCAACTTATATAAGGAAAAATGAATGTGTATCCGCTTTATCGAGCTTATTGAGTTCAGAAAATTAAAATAGTAAAACATAAAGTGCTTGGGAAGTAACATATGGGATTAGTACGCGCACAAGAAATGTTAACATCAAAGAAATGTTTCGCCCACTTCCATGAAACAGTTCTACGTTAGTAAAAAGTTTATTTTTTCATGCTTTTGTTGGAGTCTTTTTTGATGTTGTAAATTATATTCATGTCTGACAAATAGCGGTTCATGAAACAGCGCCTTTCGCCCCGTCCTTTATCTACAAATCTTTTTCCAAGCTAAAACCGCAAGCAACTTTTTATTTTGTCCAATGCTGTGCAGTGTAATCCCTTCATTTTATTATAAAACGCAACGTCTCTCTCTTTGTTTGTCTGCCTGTCGACCTCTCCATTAGTACGCCCATAGCTCGAAAACCATTGATCTTATTTACATGCAGTTTTCTTTACTACTAGGATACATAGGGGACTAGAAATTCTGATTCTACTGAAGTCGGGTGGCAGAAACCGATCTAATGGCGAATCTCATACAGATTGACACACACATGGCATAACTCCAGTGCGGCAGAAATATACTAAAGTTTTGCACGTGGCGTATTGATCTTTACAACATGAAAATTACTTTAAAATATGTAAAATAAAATAAAATAGTAAAATAAAAATATGACGGCACATATCCCGGGCATTATTGGATCGGAAGAGGAGATCCGATTTCATGGTCAGCCCGCTCCCTGATTTGACGCTTAAGGATTCTTTGTTTTGGGGCTATATCAAGAGCCTCTTTTACAAGACTCCAGTATACCACCCGGGAATATTGCTGGACATTATTCCTGCATCATGTGAGAAGATTCGAGACGTGTCTGTGCTATTTGGGAAGGTGCGTCAATGTTTCATTGGAAGATGCATTACCTGCACTGTAAATGGTAGTAGCCATTGTAATATATAGTACAATAAACATTGTTAAACATAACATTGATGTGTAATCAGCATGCCTGCTTTGTTCCAAAGGGTATTGGTAAGCTGTCCATCATGTACGTCCTAAAAATAAATCCTTGTACTGACTCAGGACCACTTCTCAGACCATGAGTTCCCATTCTATAAATGATGTATACGGGACCCTCTACACGCTCCGTTATGTTTTAACATAACCTTCTGAATCACCCTGCATAAAAAAGTATTTATCGCTTACTCTGGAACAAATATAAATGTGAATACTGCATTTTGATGGTCTCTTTAAATATGTGGAAATTTAATTGTGCAATGTTAACTAATTAGGTTAAATAACTTTGTCTCAAATTGTATATATTCGTCAGTTTGGTCATTTCTATTTGTATGGGCTTCATTAATCATCCTTGGCCCATAAATTCCTTTTATTAAGAAAAATAAAAATAAATAAACTAAGTAGGCATAGCTTTAAGTTGGTCCCATGAATATATTACAACGGACCACTTCAGTCAGAATTGATTCCTCCATCTATTCTTGGGGTTTATAGGTATCTTTTCCCATAAGGAATAAATCGCTACGGTTCTTGTAATTGTGGATTATGAATTTCTTTGTATGTGTTCTTTCCATTGCGCCTGTACTATTAAATTTAGACACACTGCATTTTTAATTCCGATCTAATGCCCCCTTTCCTTTTTGTGACAAGTAATGTGTAGCCTGCTACATACCTCAGAAACCTCATTTCAGCAGCTACTATACTCTTTTCATCTTCTTTTCTTGGTATCCAATTTTCGCTGCCGTATAATAAAGCAGGTAGAGCCATTACTTACAGAATTTCAGTGAGGTTTCTTTCCGCACAGGGAGTTAGATGCAATTACTCAAAGTCTTCAGTCGGATATCATTACCGTTTTAATTTTTTAATTTATGAATTTCTTTTTAGTTTGAGAATGACTCATTTTTTTTTCAATGCTCAAGATTCCTCCATTGATAATTTGTTTGAAAAGAGCCCATTTGTTTTATAAGTGTGTATTATAGGCGCGTAAGATTAACATTCTTAGTGATTTAACGTCCGAGACCTATAAATTTATTATCTCATTTGCCTATTAATTTAATAGCACCCTCAATTAATGTAACGACTGCCCACAAGTAAAACAAGGCTAGCAAACCTGAATACAGCAATAATGTGTCAAGTTATCCTTGAGGAAGTGTTGTAAACTGAGAATGTCTGTCTTGGCCTTTGTTTGTGACATGTTAGCGAGTTGGCATTTACAACATTATTCCAGAGGGTGTTCAATTGAATTAGCTGTAATTAAGGAGCCGGCACCGCGTGCTCTAATTCAAGCCAGCACATAACTCTAGTGAAGGAAGTTCTCAGCGCGTCCAGGGACAAATGAATCCACTGGCAGACCTGTTGCTCCAGCAATTTGTCACATACGCACATCATACCTTACCTATACTCCCACACCTTCATTAAAAGTGTCCTATCTAAGTTAGCTTTCGCACTCGGTACATTATATCGGACATCTTACAACTGCCGAGTAGCCTACACCTAATCTCCAGTTGAGTATTTATTTTATTTATTTTTTATTTTTTTGGGCTTTTGTTCAACACTTTATTCCATTCGTGCACGGGTCCTGTCAAATCATTTCAAAGTGCACTTTCCTCGGAAATCATGGAGTTCTATAAGAAATACTTATATGATTAAGGTCTGGTTTAACAAGGGCAATACAATAAGTCCCAAGTAGAACTGGGACAAATAACTGGATAACGGTTAACTGCACAGACAATTTAATAGCGGGTTGTTTTACTTTCAAAATAGAGTTAACTGTTATTTGAAAACATAGTTAATTGGTTATTATTTTCAGTAATCTGGATTTTTATTTCGATTAAGGGGGAACATACAGATTTGTTTGAAACTCATAGGGAAGAATTAGGTGAAATTCATTATATTTTTCTGAGTAATGAATTGCTTTTCAACCTCGTAGTCTGATATTCTCTTCATTGACTACTTCTAAAATTGCAAACCATTTTCGAAATTAATTAAACTATTACAATTACTGGTCGTTATCGTTCAAAATGGCAGCCACGTTTGAAATGCTGTTTCCGTAATAATTTCCACAAATGTCAATATTTATTTGTGATCCTCTTTGCTATATATTTGTAAAGATCATATAAACGACATTATCTACAAGCTTAGAATATCTACAGCCTTAGAATATCTACAGGAAAAGTGTTTTTTTAATCCATGAAAGTTATCTTTTTACATTTTCGTTTACATAAAATTAAAAAAAAAACTTTTAATGTTAATGTTAAACAAAATCATTTAATAATTTCAACGTTTTAAATCTAGTGTGACTACTGGTGTCTTGAATGAACGAGAATTCAAAAGACTGGCAATAGAATGATAGCCTGCATGAAAGCATCAGGTATCCGGCACCTTACGTGCAGTATCACGGTTCAGAGAAGAGTAACTACATTAAATTATACCAACAATGACATAAATGACCTGTCAATATTAATATCGGTAACAAGTACAAGTTCACAACATCATTTTTACTAATATTTTCAAGAGAAACGTAAGAAATAATAACCCTCTAGGCCAGGTTCTAAGGGATGTATTATTAATGTTGTTTCCAGGGTTGGGCGAGTAATGTACCTGTAAGTATATTATACTTAAAATACATTAGAATATATAATGTAAAGATCTGTTTTATATAAGTTGTACGAGGGTGAATCAAATGAAAACTGCAATTATTTTTTCCCTCTATTTTACTGCAGGAAGAATGTTTGCTTGTACAATATTTTTCCACATAGTCCCCTCCCAGTTCAATGCACTTGCGCCATTGGATAGGAAGTGCTTTGATACAGCGTGAGAAAGATTCTTTTGGTTGACGCTGTAGCCACTCGTGCACCGCCTATTGGACGTCTTCATCAGACTTGAACTCCTGCCCTCCAAGGTGCTCCTTTAATGGACCAAAGATGTGGAAATGTGATGGTGCCAAAACTGGCAAGTACGGCAGATGTGGGAGGCACTTGAAGCGAATGTCATCGATGTTTTTCATGTTTCAACGAGAAGCATGAGGACAGGCATTATCATGTTGAAGCAAAACACCAGCACTAAGCAATTCCCTTCGCTTTGGCACCATCAGATTTCCACATCTTTGGTCCATTAAAGGAGCACCTCGGAGGGCAGAAGTTCAAGTCTGAATAAGATGTCCAATCGGAGGTGCACGAGTGGCTACAGCGTCACCAAAAGAATTTTTCTTACGCGGTATGGAAGCACTTCCTATCAGATGGCATAAATGAATTGAACTGGGAGGAATATAGATACGCGTTTTGAGGTCCCAAGAATCCAAAAATACTGTTTTCGGAAACATGTCTGCGTGTGTATGTCTGTGGACAGCCTAGCTCCAGAACGGAAAATCGTATGAAAACAACATTTTGTATTTGGGTTAGGTACCTTCTGAGGATGTGGCACATTCTCTTTACATGAAGAAAATTTCGTTTGACACGATTTTTCGAAAACAGCTCTAAGGCTTTTGTTTTAATATTATAGATAGATAGATAGATAGATAGATAGATAGATAGATAGATAGATAGATAGATAGATAGATAGATAGATAGATAGATAGATAGATAATTATTTCAGCCTTTCACATACTGATAATGTATGGCATCGTCAAATAGAATAAATTCATATAATAACCTTATTAAATTCTTGAATGCTATATATGGGGTTGTTTACCAATGCTGACCTGACCTTCCTCTTAAATGTTTCATACGACAAGTTTCTGATATTGTTAGAGAGACTGTTATAAAGCGTGAAGGAAGTAAATTCGAAACTACTCTGCGTTAAAGCATACTTACATTTGTTTATATAGATATTAGAATTATTTCTCGTTGCATGTCCGTGTACGGTATCACATGTATTGAAGTTACTTATGTTTCTCTTTACATAAAGAAGGGAGGCCAGGATGTACATTGACGGTAATGTAAGTATCCCTGACTGAATAAAAAGTGGTTTACAATGCGTCCTAGATGAAGCTCCATAGATTATTCTGATTGCTCTCTTTTGTAAAATAAAGAGTCTACAAGAAGACGTATGGTTTCCCCATAACAACAGTCCATAATTTAAATGACTATGTATATAGGCATAGTACACAGTGACAAAGGACTCAATTGTTACATTAGCCCTGAGTACCCTAAGCATAAATAAGTCATTACTTATTTTCTTAGCAACACAATCTACATGAGTTTGCCATCCCAGTCCTGATTCAACATGTACACCCAAAAACTTGACTGATTTGATGTTAGTACAATTAACTCTTAAATTAAAATGTAATGTTTCTGTTTTATTATTATTAATTACTAAGTTATTAGCATTGCACCAATTTTGAACTTTACTAGTTAGCGCGCTAAGCTCTGTATTTAGTGATTCAGTATCCGGATAAGTTAAACAGGAAGCAAAGTCATCTGCAAACATATAAGTCTCTAGGTGTTCATGACGAACAGAAATGGGGAGGTCATTAATATATATTATGAATAATAGTGGCCCAAGTACAGAGCCTTGTGGTACACCATACGTCAACAATTTATAATTAGATATTCTACTTCCATTTAAAAATACTGCTTGATGTCTATTGGTGAGATACGATGATATGAGTTCACTGCTAACATAATTAAAACCGTAAAATTTGAGTTTGTCCAAAAGAATTGTGTAAGAAACAGTGTCAAAGGCTTTAGTAAAATCAAAAAAGCGACTACATACTACATTTCCAGACTCAAACCCATCAAGACACCGCTTATAAAAAGATATTACTGCATCAGAGGTGCTACGAGCAGTTCTAAATCCGTACTGGTTATTAACTAATAAAGAATTAGTTTCAAAATATTTATAAATTTGTTTATTGATTAAAATTTCAAATACTTTAGACACTGTCGCTATTATACTTATTGGCCTGTAATTCTCATATTTTGATCTGTCTCCTTTTTTAAATACTGGAATGACTTTAACATACTTAAAAGCATCAGGGAATATGCCAACATCAAGACAACAATTAAAAATATGCGCTAATGGTTCACAGATAAAAGTACTTGCCAATTTTAAAATCTTAGAATTAATATCATAGACATCGAAAGTGGGGCTATTGCTTAACTGCAATATAGCAGAATACACATCTTCAACACCAACATGATTAAAATTAAAAGAACAGTCAACTTTAGGCATATTCTCCAAAAATCTCATGGCGTCATCATTATCTGGTAGACTATTAACAATTTCATTAACTTTATCTATAAAGAAAGAGTTACATTCTTCTGGATCTAGGTCAGGTGATGTAGAGTTCATATTTGAATTTCTGTTAACCATTCCATTAATAACAGACCAAGTTTCTTTAGACTTGTTTTTGGATCTATTAATTAGCCTGGAGAAATAATTAGTTTTTGTATATTTTAAGGTATCCTTATATAACTTTTTTGTTTCATTGTATAAATTGTGGAATTCAGACATTCCATGATGAGCATATAGTTCATAATAGGTTAGACATCTTTGTTTAAGAGTTTGGAGCTCTCTAGTGTACCACTTCTTATTCAATGATCTTCTTCTGGACTTAGATAAAGTTAGAGGAAAAGCTTTATCAATAACATCAAGAAAGGTCGAAATAAAATAATTAACTTTTTCATCTATGTTAATAACAGTATATAAATAAAACCAGCACAACTGTTTTAAAAGAAATACAAAATAAACTCCATTAAGATCATTTATGAATCGTCTATAACTAAAATGATTATCATTGTTGCTAGAGGGATCCAGAATCCTGCTATTTATATTAACATTTGCAGTAAAGTGTATTGCATCATGATCTGACAGAATTGTGGGTACAACACACGCTTCATAATTATCAGGATCAAGATTGGTGATTGCGTTGTCAATACAACTACCTTCAGTATTGTTCCTACCAGGACGAGTTGGTTTAGTCACAGTGTGTTGTAAACCATAGCTTGTAAATAAGTCAATAAGATCTCTAACTTCTGTTCTATCAGATAGGAAGTCAATATTAAAATCGCCTGTTAAGACAATATTAATGTTTTTCTTAAAGCGAAAGACCAATTCAAGTAATTGATTAATATTTGTTAAAAAGCTACTAAGATTTGTTCTATTATTATCAGGGGCTCTATAGAAGTTTATACATAAGAGATTTAGGGTGGCGTGCACCATCCAGGAGTAAATCTTACTAAAGTAGTAAATTTAAGACGGAGACCTGGAGTATACAAGAACCAGTACATCTGTCTCACTCTTTAAGTCATACTAGTAATGTGCTAGAGTGAGACAGACAAACCGGTTTTTGTTGCGTCATGTTCCCGTCTTAGATTTACTACTTTAGTGCTTCTCTTTTAGTAACTTACTCTTTTAGTTGGTGTTGGAGAGCTCAATTGATAGTTACTTCTTTAGTTGTAACTAAAGTAGTAAACGATTCTTACTAAAGAAGTAGTCGAATTCTGCGCAGAACAGAGCAGAAACATTAGTGCAGCGCAGCAGAACACGTGCATTTCAATTGCCGGTATTATTCAAGTGCCAGATAATGAAAAGGAAAGGTTCGCTGAAACAATGAATATGAATATGGGTTGTTCCAAATATTACCAATGACAATCTTCATGTTTTAAAATAGGTCTAATAGTAATGTTTTATTCATTACTAAATTTAATTCCTTCAATTGAATATTTTCAGTTTAGTAGCCTACGTTAGGGTACTGTGATTACAATTTTTGTGCAAACTATTTCTGTATTATAATGCAAACAATTGGAATTTCCAGTTGATTTTCATAATTGATTCACTGTCAATATTATAATTATTTCTCTCATAATAATAATAAATTTCTAAAATATATTAAAATATTCTTCCCCAAAAACGATAAAAATCAATTATTCTACAGTTGTTTATCATAAATCTCACTATAATGAATTATTAATACTTATTGACTGTTTAACAATATTAATAAGAAATATTACACAAAATCATGAAAAAGGGGGGATAAAAAGGATAACAAAACTAATAAGGGGCATTATGTTTCTGTCCTTTTTCAAATGCACAGAACATTTACTTAAAAAATATTACCTTATAAAAATAATAATATTACAACTGAGAAATGTAATATTTAAACAAAAAATGGCGGTACAATATTTCGGAAGCTATGAACTCCAATAATAATTATGTAGATGGTTGTGTGTTTAAAAATAATTTCAGTGACTACTTCTCTAGATCCTGTGCAGCTTCAACCTCCGGGCCCCTCCTTAAAATTTTCTTTCGGCACTCATGTTGGCATTTTTTTTCTATATAGTTTATAATGCTTCTCACTTTCCTGTCCACAGGGTTAATTAAATAGTTAGCAGCATACTACAGACCTGCAGCATCTGTTATAGTTTATTCCCAAACATGAAAGTCTCGTCTCACTCCACCATTCGAGACTTGGGGAGTCTTTAAGGAATGGTTTTACAATGTGTCCCCTTCTCAATGTACGCTAATCCCAGAGTCAGTCAAATTTTCTTCCGAAGTGAGAATCACCTATTGTACAGTAATTCTATGGTTAAGTAGTAGGGGAAAGTGTTTTCTGGGTAGCTCCAAGAACGGAGGCTTTCATTTATTGGAATGTACTATACCTCGCCGATATCTGTATCCATATGATTAGCTTGAAATACATCGTCGTTTTCTGACCCAACGTTAGGGAGAACTGCAACATCTAAAGGCCGATCCAGCTAGGAAGATATTTAAGAGCACATGAGCTCCTTGTACCGTGCAATGCAAACGTCCCTTCCACTCACTCTTCCCCTCACCTTTGGTGGACGTCTTCCTAGCTGGATCGCTCTCCGCAATGATATTTCCACATTTGACTGGCTGAAATCACATGGATGTAGTGAGAATCTGACATCGTTTCTTCCAAACGCCAAAATTTCATGTAAGGATTTATGAGCTTAATTATTTACGTTATTAAATGCCCTACTAGGTATGGTTCGCTTAATATTTATTAAATCACCTGCCACAACTCTCATTTTTGGTATACAACCTTCTTCATCTCAATAACTTATCCTCAGTTTAACTATGTAATCCATTTAATGTGATATGTAACTCATAACTCACGCAAATGCCACAGAACACACTTACTCCACAACTTTACTCCACCCCCTGAGTAGGAGTAAATATTGGCCTTATTTACTCCACAACTTACTACGTTAGTAACGTACTCCGTGTTGGTGCTCTCCACCACTTGTGGAGTAAGTTCATTTACTCTGGGAGTAAATAAAATTTTTACTTCTTTAGTACATTCCTCTATGTTGAAAGCCGCCGAGTTTAGTTTACTCCTGGTTGGTGCACGCCGTCCTTACTAAAAGAGTACGGTTACTAAAAGAGTAGCTTACTAAAGTAGTTAGAACTAAAGAAGTAAGGCTTACTAAAAGAGTAAATGGCATGAGTTTGGTGCACGCCACCCTTAGACTACCAATGTATGTAGAACACACTTCGAATAAAGATCTATTAGCTATATTGGAAAGATCAATAACCCTATTAGCTAAAATCCCATTTCTTACATAAATTGCAGACCCACCGTGCTGCATGGTATTAGATCTGCAGTAATAGTCAGCTAAATAAAAATCAGGAATTTGCAGCATATTAAGTTCATCGTTACTCAACCAATGTTCAGAGACACACAGAATATGAACGTTTAGTTCATTACTAAGTATAGATACATAGTCTATTTTATTTAATAAACTTTGGACATTCCAGTAAAGGATGTTTACACCTGGGTGCTTATACTAAGAGCTAAAACTTTTTTTTTAAACATCAGATTTCATTTGGGTTATATATCCTTCAGGGATGCGATGTGATGTGGTAACGACATTCTCTTCATTTTTACAACAATTCACATAAAGAGAATGTCATTCATAATATATTATACTAAGAGGCTAATTTTAATTTGAGCAGAGGAAATTATGTGAATTTTACATAAGATTTTTTGGTATCGGTATGAAATTATAGTTAACAGTTTACTTTACAATAGATCCAGGCATTAGTATTTGTGCATTTAATGTAGAACATTTAAAAAAGTATACTTTGCTGCAACATAATAACCAGGGCGTGGATGTTTATGACATGCCATATTTTTTCCTGGCTTCTATTTCAGTCATACCAATGATTTAAACAAGAGCTAGACGTTCCTGACTATTTTTACTGTATTTCATTCGTCACATATTTGCATATTTAAAGAATTTTTCAGTTTTGGTCACATTGTGCTCGGTTTTGCGATTTAAGGTCATATTTCGAGTACATCTTGTATTCATATGAGTTAAATGGTTGACATCTTTTATATTTTTTTCTAAATTCTGATAAAATATATAGGCTACTTATAAGAAAATATGTTAATGCTTTATTATTAGTCCTGGGTGCAGTAAATCATTCAAAAATTTATTGGGGCGCTTTTCGATAATGGCACGAAACTGCTGAAATAGTATGATTTAGAAAACCAATAATGTTGAAATTTTCTGTGAATAATTAAATGTGATTATTTGGTCGTATAGGCCTATATTGTCTTGCACATTTATGGGCGTAGTAATAACCTATCCCTAACCTACAAGTTTTATGTAGTAAACCAGAACTCCCAAGCAACATGAAAATGGATTTGAACTCACCTCTCAGCTGGATGAAAAGGGGTGACGATGATGTTACAGTTGTTCCTGCAAAGAGATGATACTATGAAATTTCATTAAGTACACTGATGACATTACTGAACAGGACTACGGACGCTACAGAAATTTCTAACCTTGTAATCGATTGTATAAACCTCTATTCACACTTAATCATCACTATTGAAGAATAAAGCACTGCTTTAAGTTGCTTTAAGTATTATATATCTAACATATATGGGGGAATTAGTATTTTTGTTCACAGTTAAAGGGCAGTAGTCGCATTAAAATAAATTAAAAAGAAACATATTTTTCTGGATTTGTAATTTTTTATGGTTTTGAGGTAATTAGGTAAGAATATTCCACAGAATTCCAAGAGCCCACTGTCAGACAGCTTGTTTCTGGTGATAATGACCTCTGTCACGCATATAAAAATAAGTAAGACACCACTCGCTTCGACGTTGCCTTATGTCGCGGATTTATGGGATTTACACAATAATATTTGTGTTTCATTTGCTCGAAAACTGCCACCATTATTGATAAAAAGAATGGAAAACGTGTTCCTTATTCTTTCCTCTGCTATGTTCAAAATGCGGTAACTTGTCAATATAAACTGTAAAATGTTAAGAGTCAAATATATTTCAACCAACTTGTGGTCACCCTCAGTGATAAAAATCATTAAGTAAAAATTAAAATTACTTAAGCTTTCTTATGGATTTTTAAAATAATATTATTGTATTGCTTTTGTCTTTTACACGCTAGCACAGTTAATGTCCTATCTTAAATTGCTGCCAACATTCAAACGAGCAAATATGAGAAATTAAATTAACAAATAATTATTATTATATTTGTAAAATGAACGGGTGTCCGAAACTAATAGTTATATAAAATATTCAATGGATGCCAATAAATGACATTAAATAAAAAATATATATTCAATAATAATACTCATACATTTATATAATTATGTAACACTAGCACTATAAGAAATCCGTTTTATAAAACCCCCCTACATATCAAAAGGCGAAATAGGATTACAGTACTTTTAAGTAGGAGATTCAATACATAATAGCAATATTGTGATAAAGTAGTTTGTTCTTTCAGGGAGCTGAACTTGCTACCAACTTAAGTTTTTCTACAATAATAGGCCTATGTATATATTACAAAAGTTCACAAGTTACAATGGAATGCAAGACGATTGGCCTGACTTGTTGATTCCCAGAGGTTACTGGAATACTCCATGACGAGACCGCACGACTCCAGCCATCAGCCAAGTAACAGAACATGTTCCCAGAACAGCTAACACCAATAAATACCTTTCTTCAATCTCATCAGCCCTTAAGGGGTTAACATAAGGTTGTGTTTTAAAATCATTTTTCTTTCTTTAAAGCATTTCTAATAAAAAATAACCTTAACAATAAAATTTGCTTCATCTGAATGTATTATGTAGATTATTACTGGAGACACGGAGATCTAATATAACTGGATATGAAATGTAGTGCCATTAAAAAGCCCTTCAGCAGAAAATACATGTTGCAAATAATTCCCATTTTCTCGCCAATTATAGTTTCATGTATGATTTTTCTTCTTATATGAATTTCTTTTGTGAATGATGATGGTGATGATGAGTGTTCTGCCCATAGGCAGGTTCAGACCTGGGACGAAGCCATGGGGTGATGACCACGACTCGTCCGAGGTGATTCAGGCAAGGGTGATACCGCGGAGATTACCTCTCGCGGGATGGGAATGAAAGGACAACACAGCACCCAGTCCTGAACCCAGGAAGGAAATTTTCCACCACTGAAAAATCCCCGACCCGGTCGGGAATCGAACCCGGGACGCCAGGGTGAAAGGTAGTCACGCTACCAACTCTATAATTGGTGGTTTTCTCATAGAAAAACAAAATGCATAACTCGCCCTTACGAGCTCGTTTCGCAAACATCCCTACTCGAAAAACTGAATCTCCCCTTTTCCACTGTCATTTTCACCGCCGATGTTTATACTCAATGTTCCCCACAATATTTGGGTTTCATTTCTAGAGCTGGAAGCAACTGGAATACGTAATATGAACATACATTCCATCATCTAAAACACAGCCTTCTCGAACTGTTGTCAACTCATAAATATGATTTTTTCCTCTCGAGAAATCTGCCTTCCGGGCTATCACCGTCAAATTAAAATCAAGTCAATTTTAATTGTCGCCGGGAGATATTATGGAAATACGGTATGCGTGCATAAATCATTGTCATCCACATTGAATCTCTATAAAACAAGTAAAACCTGGAGTAATGAAAAATAAACGGATGAATTGGAATACCAGAAAAGTAAACCGCACTGACGTGGAAAACATATTCTGCAGTTATGATTATTCTAAGTTATACGAAAACATGGGTGGTATAATGATGAAGTCGCATTTTTACTATTTTGAGACAATGCTGAATTCAGGCGATGGCCCAATGGAGGGGAGCAAAATCCTCCCCGGAAATTAAAAATTCCCCCTCCGGAATTTTAAAGTCTAACTTATTTGTAATTGTGTAATTATTATTTATAGATTAAAAAATCTAAACAATGAATGGATATAATTATAATCCGTTTCGTTAATTGCTAACCTGTGAAGTGTAAATAAAATTTGATTTGAAACTCAAGAAAGGACACAAGTAAAGCGGTAGGGCTGATATTGTAACAAATTTCTACTTCTTGCAGTTACAGTTATAATGGTGTTTAGTCATTCAACACTATGGTAGGCCTAGAGTGATGTGGTTGGTGCGGTCTCACCGGAAATACAAAGACTCAACAAAAAAATATTATTCGATTTCTTTTCCAATGAAAAACAGCGTACCTATTGCAGAAGAGTCATCTATTAAAAGCAATACTAGTGATGGTAAATGACTTAGTGATTCTTCGGTTACTCTTCCTTCTCAGTCTTCGAACCAAATGTGTAATCTTGCTTACCCATTTTTAGTCCACAGATAAGCTGTAAAAAATTCTCGACGCTTTAGTTTGCTGTAATTGTAAGTTGCTGCATGGTATAACTTTTACTGATTCTCATAATTTACCAACATTTGAAGACTACGATCCCCCCCCCCCATGAAGATCGATTCCCCCACCCCGGTGGAAAGCGGCGTACATACATTTATTATTTTAAAAAATGAGGAATTGTTTAAATAGATGGCGTTAAAATCTAAAAATCACAAATAATTTACCTTGATCGTTATCCCACATTTATTCACAAGAATTTTAGGAACTGTACAATTTCTGTTTTAATTCATATTCAAAATGCATTTTTAAGATTCTTTTTTATCAACAATGATGTTACTAGCTATTATGTGTATTTTTCATGGATTTTTGTTTGTACATCTCTCGTTTAAAAAGGAAGTGCATTGTTATTTTACACAATTATAATGCACACTGTATTTATTGACTTGTAACAAATAACCAACATTTATATTAAAAAGTGGAGTCTATAAGAGAAATAAAAACTAATTTGAGAAAATGTAATTAAATATTTACTTGTAGCACCTTGGAAAAGTACTTAACAAAAAAAAAAAGTACCCTGGTATTGCTAATTTAATAACAGACAACTGTGTCCGTCCTTCCAGATAATGCAGTACCGAGGAATTCCAGCAACACTCGAGGACTCCTGGAAAGCACAGTTAGCATCCACTGTGACAACTTCACACAAGTTGTGCAAGATGCAAACATAGCGAAAGTTTGAATTGTTTAGAACGCAGTCTCCGAGACGCCTACCCGGGCGACGTCTCCGGTCAGCAGGGGCTCCAGCAAAAATATATGCAGAAGTCTCCGCAAAAGTGGAGCAAACCACAGACGGTGAAACAATAATTACATACTCTAGTCTTAAACTCTGAACTGTCTATGTTATTAATCATAGAAATGCAAAGGAGATATCTCAAGGTATTAAAGATGGTCTTCTATTTTTTAATTAAAAAATGGAAATTGTCAGAATTCCTAATACTCCAACAAAAATCACCTTAGTCAGGTAACAACATGCTTTTGCAATTCTGACTTTTATTTGAAAAAAATTCACGATGTTCACTATTCTTGATCCAAGGTGTGTACGCAGCAAAAGTAAACAACCGAATGTGAAAGTACAAAGCACACTTCACAACAATTCGTTTTGGAGACTCTTTAGTCGATTACATACAGTAAAGTCAATTGAACTTTATTTTTTAGATTAAGCGCCAAGGGTCCCGAGTTCGATTCCCAATGTTTTATATATTTACAATCTGTACCTACCTTCTCGCCGCTGGACAAACTTTTAATTCCCATGATTCTTTATTGGCGACGTAAATTCTGAATGCACTTGCTCGCAATTTTCTTCTATGATATAAATTATTAGAGGTTATGTCTATTACTTTTACTTACAATGGGCGAAGCGAATAAAATACCTTAAATGCTGATATAGCAAAATTTTAAGTAAATAGTAGCATTTTAGTGAATAAAATGTTTCAGTAAATATTGTTGCTTATTAAGTTATTAATAATCAGTACATACTAGATTAAGTTGTACCTACTGCAAAATATGCAAGTGTTTACTTATCAATACCAGTAAATACTAAAGCTGTACCGATTAATCGATTAATCAGCTCGATTAATCGATTAAACATTTAATCGTCGATCAATTGCATTTTCCGATTAATCGGTTTAGTCGAATTCTGAAAAAAGGTTTTTCGAGAAATAGGTCAAATGACCAAACTCCATTCTCCGTGCCGAGTGAGAAAGTTTTTAGTGCTGCCGGTATTATTGTAAACAAGCTACGATCGTCTCTTGAACATTCAAATGTCAACAAACACGTGTCTCAAGTCTTGGCTGAAAAAGTAACCGAAAATATAAGTTTTGTATATATTTTTTCACTAATTAACAAATAATGGTATTAATTAATTCAGGATTTCTTCTGATTATCTGTAGTGTTGTAGTTATTAAACGTGTAAAACAATATTAAATGTACACTTTGGTTTCGTTTAAAATACTGACCTGTTTGTCGATTAATCAGTCGATTAAAGTCAAACGTTAACTCGATTGGAAATGTCAATCGATTTTCAGCCCTAGTAAATACACTATTGTGAAATTTCCAAGTGTGGCATTTCCTTGCTTAAGATTAGAAGCAGTTGTAATGCATTATCTGAAATGCTTGCTTTCATCAGAATTAGGAAGCACAATGTGTACAGAGAGTGAATGGAGGCTCAAGAATATGATTATCACAATTTATTTAGATTCAGAAAGGAAAATATTGAAACACTTGGCGGTGCCTTAACAAACAGGCAGAAGATATAGGCCACATTTTTAATTTTTAAGCGATCCAGGCTATCAGAGTCAGAATTCATAGTACTCAATTATGATTGAAAAATTTATCTGTGTGTCAGGCTATTACCTGAACAAATTCACAGTTTTGTTTAGTTTTTATTTAATCAGTATGGCACATCATATGTGGTATTCAGGTTTTAAATCTCACCATTTTATTTTATAATAAAAAATTAAGATCTATCATGATTTACCCCACTACATATAATTCCCACAGCTAAGCAGGCTTATCCACTATTAACTTATAAGTACTGGTATAAAACTATTCATTCATAATTAAGTAAAAGCTGTTATTTGTAACTACTAAAAGTAATTACTAGTAGGCTACTAGTACTTATTAATAATATTTACTTAATATTTATTCACTCCATTCAAAATGTAGTATACTTCATCAAATATTATGTACATGAAAAGTACAACGAATTAATTAATTATGTTATAAAATACGTCGTGTATTTAGTAACTTACGCCACTTGTTTTTCTTCAGAATCAACAAGTTTGCCAAGGCAATGATAAAAACAAATGAAATCTTGTTTGTTAGATATATCTTGTAAAACATGCCAGCCTATGATATAAATACGAAAGCATCAACTCACTTTACAGAACTTATGTTTTCACAATTACTTACTTACTTACTTACTTACTTACTCAATGGCATAGAAAATTCCTAAGCAAGCTAAAGGAACATGATCTATTTTATGGAACCCGAAGGTTCATTGCCGCGCTTACCTGAGTCCGCCATTCAACCCTATTCTGTGCTAACTCCATCCAATCATCCCCCATAAATCCTACTTCCCATAAATCCGTTCTAAGATTGTCCTCCCACCTACTTCTAGGTCTTCCACGTGGTCTTTTCCCTTAGGGTCTCCCAGTCAATACTTTTGAGATATGTCTTTCCTCCTCCATGCGTGCAACATGACCAGCCCATTTCATCCTTCGCGATTTAATTACCCTTACTATATCTGGTGATGCGTACAGGTCCTGAAGCTCATCGTTATGCAATTTTCTCCAGTCCCCATTTTCATCCCTCTTGGGGCCAAATATTTTTCGAAGCATCCTATTTTCAAAAACTCTCAGACTATGTTCTTCCTGATCAGTTAGCGGCCATGTCTCACATCCATTTAATACAACAGGCAGGATAATAGTCTTTTAAATCTTAATTTTTAGATTTCTGGACAGAAGACGAGGATCAGAGTTTCTGAACTGCATAAAAACAAGCATTTCCTGATTTGAGTCTAAACTTAACTTCTGCCTTAATATTATTTGTATCTGTAATTACTGTTCCCAGATATTTGAATTCCTCCACTTGTTCAAACGATTTACCGGCTATTCTAATATTTTGTGGCGCATTATTTTGACGTTCCATGACCATATACTTAGTTTTTTCTGTATTAATCTCCAATCCAACATTCCTGCAGGCATCGAAAAGACTTTCTGCATTTCTCTCGATTGTGTTTACGTCATCGCATCTGCATAAGCTAAAATCTGGTGACTACCATTTAATTCTAGGCCTACGTTGTTTTCCTGAACTTTCCTAATGGCGTATTCCAAAGCGAAATTAAAAAGTAAAGGAGAGCTTTTTTAAAATCTATGTATAGCTGGTGAACAGACTTATTATATTCCCACTTTTTCTCAAGATATAACTAATTATCGGATGTGTGCGGAATGGATGTAAATATCTGACTGAGCTTGTCGCACTATCGTGAAGTATGCGCTGGTGCGCTTAACCAATGAAACGACAGGACACAGTCAAGGCAAGTCTGTTGTTTACTTTTGCTCCGTACACATTTTGGATCAAGTATAAAATGTACGTTTCTTGATTGCCATTAAGACTTGGAAATGTAATTGTGATATCTTCTGCATCAATTAAGGTTTCACGGCGTAGAACTGTCAGTATGTCTTTAAGTTATTTTGTATAGTAAATAAAATAAATATTTGGAAAAATATACAAAAATAACCGATAGCTTTGATATGATATATATATTTTTTTTTATTATAACAAAATATGTTACTTAGTATTAAATTGAATTTTTTAAAAATGGTAGTCATTAATGACTAGACTACTAATGACTAGACTACTAATGACTATTAATAACTTCTTCTGCTTCTTCTTTACCTTAGTTTTACCTCTCCCTTTTATGATTTAATCGACCCAGACCGCCGGGGAGAGGAATTATCTATGGATCACATACATACTTTTTGACCAGACAAGGACATGGAGGGCCTCACCGGATGAGTGATCAGCCCAATGCCGGGGCCACCTCCGACAAAACACGAACACATAGTACAAGGCACACCATTCACACACACACACAAGGCGGGGGTGGGATGAAGATGATAAAGACGGCCAGATGATATCCGGGGACCACAAAGGCCAAAATAACCCGAAATTTGCCTCACAGGTGAGGAAAAACCCCGGAAAACCCCACCTAGGTAACTTGTCCCGACCAGGATTCGAACCCGGGCCCGCTGCGTGAGAGCGGTGGATGACTATTAAAGACTAGAATATAAATGGTACAAACTAGTCAACAGATTTTATCACATGGGCAATAATGTCTCACATAGAAACTTGCTGCTTTCCCCCCCCGCGCATGTGATCTGAAACCTTATCAATGTTACTTCAATTAAAGATTTGGCATGGGCTTATATAACGTAAATATATGCGAATTTGTGTTAAATGTAAGGTAATTTATCTACACCGGACCTTATTTTTGTTTCATAATAATTAATACTTAGAAGTATTACGAATCATAAATTTTGTTATCAAGTTCTGATTCCTGCATTAAACGATTAAAATTTTACTTCGTACTTTCCAACCTGCTGATATGTCAATGGAGTCTTCCAGGAGAACTTCTTAAAAGACGACACCAATTATTCACAATTGCTCGTTCTTTCATCTAACTTATATAGAACTATGTTTATGTTCTGAGAAATGCCATAGGAGGATATTGCGAAATCTCAATAAACCCAGGAGATATATAGAATTTAAGATCGCTTATTGTACGCCCTCTCATGAAAAACAAGCTGGAGAAAGATCTTGAAGCTATTTCCAAGGATTCTCGAGTCAATGCATGTGCTTTTCCTGAATCTATGCTGGAGTTTATTTATATTATTGCAGCAGGAGACCAACGTTAATGATTTCCCCAAGAAAACTTTCCTCGAGATTTGCATAGATGGATGTGGTTATTTTATACCGTGAATACTCGGAATCTCCTTTGTTAAATGGGTCACGTGGTTTGAGTAGTTTAACATAGCACAGTCAAAAGACTAGGTTATTATATGAAAATATTGAATTGCATTCTGCAAATGAGGATATTCTGGTAAGTCGTTTAATTCATCTGAAAACTATGGTTATACTACACATGTTGCGGAAGAACTATTTAACGAGAGTTAATAATATATATATATATATATATATATATATATATATATATATGAGAATATTATAGGAGAAAAATTCCTCCGGCACTGGGACTTGAACCCAGGACCTTTGGCTATTCGCGCCAATGCTCTACCAACTGAGCTAAGCCGGTGCTCAATTCACAGCGCCAGATGGAACTTCTCTCCTATGACTGATTGCCCTAATGGTCTACCTCACAGACAGACAAGTTATGTCATATGCAGTACTGTGAAGCACACTAAGTAGTGATTTTTGTGACCGGGCTCCCACTGTTATTGTACAGTTAACATTCAAGATAGATATATAAGCATTCATGAGCCACAGATTATTGTCTCTGTTGGACACTACATGAGAATATTATAGGAGAGAAGTTCCATCTGGCGCTGTGAATTGAGCACCGGCTTAGCTCAGTTGGTAGAGCATTGGCGCGAATAGCCAAAGGTCCTGGGTTCAAGTCCCAGTGCCGGAGGAATTTTTCTCCTATAATATTCTCATGTAGTGTCCAACAGAGACAATAATCTGTGGCTCATGAATGCTTATATATATATATATATATATATATATATATATAATTAATATAAACTAATAAAAATAGTTGATTTTACCTTCCCACGTGTTCTACAACGTTACCAGATCTTTTCGTCCTACTTGAGGAGAGCAATTTTTTGTTTTGGTTACAAGTACGTACTTCATCGTCATGTGAAATTAATATCGTATTTTACGGACTATAAGACGCACTTTTTTACCTTGAAAACAGAACCTTGAACGTTGGGTAAGTCTACTGGTCCGAAGTACATTAAAAAATTAAAATTATGAAAAATATTTCCGAAATATAAACAAGGTGTTGTAAACGGTAAGATAGTTACAAATTTTGGTGCAGATTGTATATCAGTTCTCTTGTCACAATTGTAAAATGAGGGTAGCTGGAAGCCAGGTATACAATGCGAAAAGAATGGAATGTTGAGTTCTTTTATACGAAAGGAGGTGTCTCTGCCAGGTGGTTTAAATGAATGCAATGACCTCTAAACAGCCTTGTCCCGTTACACTTACCGTACGCTGAATTGAGGGATAGAGGTTGAAACGTATTTTGAACCTTTCATGAGAAAACAGTTCAGTTTTTAAAATTTACGCGTTGCCACCTGTACAGAAGAGATTTTCGTACAACGCAGATTTTAAGTTAAAAAGTTATTTACGCTGATTCCCTTGTACAAGGATATAATTTGTTTATGCAATGAAGTCCCTTTTTCCCTTCCCTTTAAAAAAGTTCGTTTAGAATCACATTAAATTTCTTTTATTTTAAATTTCCATCCTGAAATCAAGGTGCGTCTTATGGTCCGGAGCGTCTTATAGTCCGTAAAATACGGTACATTCAACGGAAGCAGCTTCTTCTTATAGAATCAGGATATTCCCTTATTTCTTCTAAAATAATCTAACAAAATTATAACACTCTTTAAAATTACATTGTGAATTCATAAAACATTGCGGCGTTTACCTCAACAGCCGTTAAATTAAAACTCATGATAAAACGAGGTCAGTTTGCTTGACCTCGGGATTGAAACCCCAATCTCCATGGTTGCATGCACATTGGCACACGTGCACATCGGCACAATCGCATTTTCGTGCACATTGGCATATTATTTTTATCTTGCAATATCATCGTGCTCATCGCCACACACCCTTCGTAGGGGTGGACATAGAGACAAAGTTGGAATTACATTATCGTATTGAATGCAATGGAGTTCACAGTAACTGCTGGATAGACAGAAAGACAAACACTTTCTTTTATTATTATAGATACATACTGTGTACATTAATATTATAATTGAATTGTTTAGAAATCATTCATAAAGTATCTGCCTGCGATTGAATGAGACTTTGAATTAACCTAACCTAACCTAACCTAACCTAACCTAACCTAACCTAACCTAACCTAACCTAACCTAACCTAACCTGACAACCTATCTACGATATCTACAATCGGTTCCCTTAGCCGCGGGAGCTAAGGGGTGCTGCCTTGGAGCTGTGGTGAAGGAGGCTGTAGGTTTGAGTCTCTATGTCCACCCCTAGCCCCAACGGGTTGTGTGGCGATGAGCACGATAATATTACAAGATAAAAATACTATGCCAATGTGCACGAAAATGCGACTGTGCCAATGTGCACGACACCATCTCCATAATGTAAGTCACTTAGGATAGGATCTACAATACAATGGCTAAAGAGTGCTTTCAAGAGACACAAGGAATCTAGTAAAACATTCAATGCGTTTCAAGTAAAAATAGAATATGACACTTTTCTTTCGTACACCCCTATCCAAAAGAGTTTAAAAACAAAATAACTATCATAATTAGGACGACTGAAATCTGAATTGTGCAGCTGAATTTTAATAATAACATTAATTAAAAATGACTTTTTAAAAAAATGTTGTGGTTAAATAGTTTTCTCACAACTTATATCCCTACGCTTCTTCTCTTTCTGTCCCTCCCCTTCCTCCTAATCCTCCTCGTTCTCGTTCTCCCTCTATTATTTGTACTCATTATAGGCTTGGGTCCTGTTTATTTCTCGACTTTTACATCACACTGGAATAATAATGCTGTCACGAAGTTTTCTATCTCAGAATGGAATGAATACTTAAACGTCTGCAAATTTTAAAAGTAACATTTTCCAACTGAATGTAATGGAAATTTTACCACATTGGCTATGTATCGTGAAATAAAATAATATAAAGCCGATGTACCGATTAATCATCTTATCATGCAGATTAAGAAGTTATGCTGTACCCGCGTCTTACACATTACGCGGTGAACACTGTCCATTGCGTTGCTCGTATCAATTTCGGTTGGCCACGATTTGGACTCCGGACCTTTAGCGTGACGATCCAGCATGTTAACAATGATACGAGGCGTGTTTTTATAGTAAGTATCGTTTAAATATTTTGCCGCTGCGGCGTTGCAGTCGCGATTTTTATCATGCGCGATCACTTCCTCCATTCATTATGAAGCCAGACGCCGATGTGAGCATGAACAAATTGAAAGTTAATAAATTTCAAATTTGATTTTCTCATATACAAATATTTTGATTTTACTTCAAACATAACTTATCATCCTTAAAGCCTTGGGCCTAGAGTGGAGGTATAAGAAAACAATGTGTGTTCTGCTTCTCAACTGCGTGATTAATATGGTATAAGGTGTGTAACGATACGTATAGTGGTCTAGAATGTAGGATATTATACAAAATTTTAGGGCATTATAGACAAATGTTAAACGCAGGAAAATTAAACTCCAGGATTAAATTACTACTCAGCATAAATGCATAGGACTTGTGTTGTCTTTATACTACTTCATTAAATCATCAGTAAACTTGAAATTCCTCTTCAGTACCTTAGCACATAAATAATATAAATATATAAAACATGTTTCATCCCACAGTTAAAGTGCAGATTTTGATTTATGAAGATAATAATGTTGATATCCAGTGATGGCTAGTGTAAAAGGATAAGACTTCAACAGATAGGCGTTAGATGTTTCGCTACGCGGTGTTCAGCACAGATCAGTATTGATTTCCAGAAACACTCATAACTCGTAACTGAGAATGGAGTATTGGTTAATGGAGTCCTAAAGGAAAATAAAAACAATTAAAAAATGTTACTGGTTGAAAACATATTTGCTTGCAGTCTATTACTGTATTATGTGTGGTTCATTGATTCACGGTTACGAATAAATAGCTTTTAATTATGTTTTATAGTGTATTATTTTACATATGAAAGAATAACCTTCGATTAATTATTTGGGCTGCTGTTATAATTCGGTTAATATTATCAGATTAACTACATTCCGAAGTGATCACAATAAGCGGCGTGCATTGTAATGTATATTCATATTCCTCAAAATGTAAGACATTCCACATTTTTCATAAATTTCCCCGGAGGTTGGAGGTTAAATTAAGGACTTGTCAGGGATTTTCCTGACGTCTGGTAACCCTTAAGCTATTGTTCGAGGAATATAATAAGTAGCAAAATGCGCGATGGACTTGGCACATTTTTGTTCTGATATAAGCATATCATGAAGAGGAAGAAGAATGGAAAGAGGAACACAAACTGAGCTTTGATACATTAGCCTACAGCCAGTATTCCGTATGTCTCCCATGCGGTTAAACAGAACGAGTATTTTGCATTTTCTTGATTTATTTCTTATTGTGATACTTCTCGTACCCATTTCCATACTTGAAGTACGTGCAACCGTACTCAACATGCTGTGTCCTATTGGCAATCATCGTTTTCTTTTCAAGAGTGTTTTGAAGTTAAAGTTCTAATAATTGTCAAATTCAATTTTCTTCTCAGCAACGAATGACTATAGAACATTGCAATTTTACGTGTTTAATATACGCTAATTCTATAGTCTTTTAATTTCTTTAATTCTTATTAGCTAAAATAAATGATGATGTTCCTACAATGAAATGGGTTTCTATAACTAGCTTACGAAACAGTTACCAATATAGTATAAAGATATAGAATATTTTAGGAGAAAAATTAAAATGTTCTCATGTAATGTTCAACGGAAACAATATTCTGTGGTTTCACTATAACATACCTACATCTTAAGCATAGCTGTACAATAACACATTAGATTGGTGTAGGCTCAGCGAAATCTACTGAACGCAGAGATCTGAAATTTTAAACGTAGATGGACTGAAGGGTGGGCGAATGCACCTCGAAGTCAAGATTTTTTTTCGCTTCCGTTCGCGAGTTATGAGTGGAAAACTGGCAGGAAACGTGATTTTTTTTGATCCAAGCATCAGTTTTCACTAATACATTTCATTTTTCAAATCAATTGCAGGTGGCTCTGCCGTTTTTTGTCATAATTTGGAAATAAATGAATCGCTTCATTTTGTAAGCCCAGTTTGGTTGATTCATTTGTTTATAATGCCAAGGCCCACAGACATCTGCCATTTTGAACACAGTCGGAAGAGGGATAATGAATATAGGCCTAAATGTACAAACATTGATTGATTTGGACGGAACTTACTATGCAGGGGTTTTCTGCGCCAGAGAACTCTAATCTGAAGTCGTCTTTCCCAGGCGGCGCTTTATAATCGTGGAATTCACTTCAAAGCCGGATTTTTAGTTGTTTCTTTACAATTATTAATCGTTTAGTCTAGGCCTATGAATGTTTCGAGTGCAAGTGTTAATAAATATAATGTTTTATTTATTTTGCTCTTAATTTTTAATCTTCCAATTAATTATCAGGGGCGAAGCCACGGTGATCTGCTGGTACTATATTTGACGAAAATGTCTTTCAGTGCGGTCGAGCAATAAGGGTAAGCAATAATATGAGAGATATTCTTTCTCGCGCTGTGATTCGAATCTAACAAGCCTAGTTGGGAGAGCGTCGACATGGAAAACCGAAGGTCATGGGTTTGAGTCCCAGTGTCAGAGGAACTTTCTCCTAAAAGTATTCTCATGTAATGTTCGATATTCTGTTGTTTCATTAATAAATATTTACATCTTAACGAAAAGAGTACAACAAAAAGGTTGGCTAAAACCTTGGGGAAACATTCCTTGAAAATATAGGAAGAAATTATGTTATATAAACATGGGTCAGAAAATGTCTTATTTTCTGGTTAGAGCCCTCTTTCTACAACTCTGCTGACACGGTGTGATATGCAAGCTATCTGTCCTGTGGCAGTAACTCCACACAACAGTTGCTTAATACGAAGAGTACGTCAACATTCGCCTTCACCTCTGCCCACAGACATGCTCGATGGAGCTCATGCTGATTTCAGCCTCTCTAACGTCTGTTTTTAAAACAACGGTTCCATGATAACTGGGCAGAAAGAGTTGGTCTACTTCGTTGGCCTCTATGCCCGCCTGACCTGAATCCACTTCATTTTGAACATTTTATTTGATGTTCTGTTCCCCATATTTCTGTTCTTGAGTACCATTTCATATGAGTTTTTCATATGAGTTTCTCTTTTCGACAGTTCTGTTTTCTAGTATTCTGCTAAGCTGTGCAAAGGGCTCTAGCAAAGAAATAATTAACTTTCGGACCTAAGTTCATATAACATAATTTTATGCCATATGTGTAAGGAAATGTTTTTCCAATGTATTCGCCTGCTTTTCGTTACACCCTGTATAGACATGGAGTTTCAAGTAATTCCACCTGTCTATTGTCAAACTTTTATTGTTTACATTTTATCACATACACCTGCGTTTTTAATGATAATCCGTCAGGAGAGCACACTGAAACATGTTCATAAAGAGCGAGGAAAGTCTCAGGACGCCAGGTTCACGAAGTCCGGAGTGTTTGAATGAGAGCGCTTCTTTACTGGTACAAATGTGCAGAACTCTCCCAAGCCTCTTTCATAGAATACATCATGAAATGAATGGGCTTCCTACACACATTACGACATACTTGCAATACTCACACTGTACAAGGTCTGAGCAACGTAGCATAGAGATTTTACGTACTCTATTCCAACCGCTGAATAGCGAACTAGTTGTATTTGTACTCTTACTAATCGGATTCGACAGTACGTTTGACCTTCCCTTATAATATAGTCTACGCACGGTCACCTGGTATAGCTGATGAGATGAGACATGAATATTGACCTGCGCGAGGCTGCCGCTATGCCACTTCACAACTCATATTGCTACAGTGCATCATCAAACCACGATTCCTGTCTCGTCTCCCCGATTATATCTATATAAGGATGAACGAAGTGTTGAGAGTGCTTCTCTAAACTACTTGCCATAGAACCTTGAAATATTGCACACTTAATTAAAATGTAAAAATAAACTAAAGTTTACATTTTCATTTTAATATCTCAACTTGTTTTACAGATAGGCTATAATTTAATTCTTTTTATCTAAATGGAAATCGATTTAATCGACAGATACTAACATTTTTAGCTGATTCTTTTAATGAGATTCTTTGATGCTTTCTTTAGTAATTTCCTGATGGATTTTCTATAGGCCTACTGTTTATGCTGTTTGTTTTAATAAATATCTTACCCGGAAGAATGAATAAAAATGCCCTGGGATTATACTACATATTAAAAGGAAAGAACAAAGGTCTATACAGAACATCTGATGAGACGTTTATTACACACATTGTAAAATACACTGTGAAAAATGTTCATAGCTATATATCTATTTTTGTGAGAGAAGATCGAATTTGAATATGGCAAAATAACATGAAAATTGAAGCTGAGAAAACTGCGATTAAAGTTTGCATGCACTATCAGTTCGAGGCGCATTGGTGTGAACACCTGGTCAATGCGTCCAAACGGCATACAATTTTGCACATGTATACTTTAGAACAGGCTCAATTATTTGACAACAAAATAAAAGAACGGGGTTTTTACGAAAATTGCTAAATCATCCCACAGCGAATAATCATATAAGTAGGTATACCGTAAGTCTAAGATAAGGTAGACAGTGTAAGTACAGTACTCATAACACGTCAACACCCAAAACTCATAACAAATGCTCGAAATGTCCTCCTCTTGCTTCTAGACATGCATGCACTCGTCGAATCATGGACTGTCGCCCCTTTCAAATACTCCAGGATGGTGTCGAATGGTTTCGCAGGCTTTCATGACACGTCGATGAAAAGTTTCTTCATCCGGGATGCGACAGTCCATGATTCGACGAGTGCATGCATGTCTAGAAGCAAGAGGAGAACATTTCGAGCATTTGTTATGAGTTTTGTGTGTAGACGTGACATGAGTGTACCAATGTGTTGAACAGTTCCTAACGAGAAAACAAGGATTATGGGACATATGTTCATACGAACTTTTTCCTTCTTTTGCTGTAAGGAATCCATGGCCGAAGTTTGTAAAAGTATTTTTGGAACATCCTGTATAAAGCAATACTCCATAGGTTTTATATCTCTACTTTATTACTCATTTTAAGGTGACGAACTTATACGTCAAGTAATAGTGATACATACCTGTTTGAATTTCCTCATATTCTTACACTGGATTGGACACTGATTCAGGAGCAAAATGTCGTCCTAAAATTAGGCATAAGCCTTTTTACAACATTTTTACGGTGACGAAATATTGCCGGTTCTCATAGAATGTAACGTTAAGTTTTAAAAAGCACATATTATAATAATAGGTTTCTTCGAGCCAACAAACTGCGACTGTTTGAGAATTTGTTGTACTGCACACGAGCGATGAATTGGACATTGACTCTTGCTGGAATGATAACAGTTCAATCGATACTTTCTCGTAAATATTATGGTTGAAATTGATTCAGTCAGAGAGATACCTGAATGAATTGCATTTTTAATTAACTTGTTATTAATACGTACTGTGAATCAACGAAATAAAACTAAAATAAATATACACATTTCGAGCTTAATTTCACGTCACATTACGTTGATTTCGTGGTTATAATCATCTCTAGCTCAATGGGTAATGGCGTCGCGCAGGAAGTTTTTCTTACTCTTCTCGCAGCACACAACTATTGCTGGAACATAATTTCAACAAAGTCATGAATTTTCGCTGCTGGAACATGTTATCGACGAATTCACAATATGCGCATGAATCCGGCGTATGATGACTTTTTTGAATGTTGCTGGAACAAACGTAATACAATACCAATAAGGGGACAAAGAAGATAGTGCATTATCAGACAGTTGAAGGTGTCAAACAGGATATGGCCTTACAGAACTTCTATAGAATGCATCCATTGGCAGTGACTACAGGAATAGATTATAATTAGGGATGGATCGATACCACATTTTCACGATACTCGATACTCGATAGCGATACATGATTTTTTCCTCGATACTCGATACTTCGATACTAGATACCTTCAACACTTCCAGTTTCAATAAATAGGTAGGCCTACATTAAAAATTAAAATTTGAGAGAACTGTGTAATACCAACTAAATTAATTAAGTCTGCATATTTAATGAGACAAAATTTAATATCATCAGTAGCCTATAATTATTTTTAAACGCTACATTAAAACTAAAATTAGTTTTTTAAACAGTCCACTTACAAGTTTTTGTTAAAAAGTATTAGCATTCTCAATTAATTGCAGAATTGCAGAATTACAAAAGTATCGAAAAAGTATCGAGTGAGTTTTCTGAAGTATCGTTCAATGCCGATACCATGAAAGTATCGAGAGTATCGAGGTATCGAAAGTATCGAGGACCCATCCCTAATTATAATGCAAGCTCTTGTTTAGTTTTACATTTCTATTGGATTTTCTTGCTTAACTATTTAGTTATTCGCTACGTAGCCACAATAAATATAACTTGAATTCCGAATTCTTTGAAGATAAATTCACTTCCTTGCCAACGAATTTTTCGCTCTAATGCGGATATCTCGTTACATTACCTGTACACATTATATCATGGCAGTTTGTTAGTAAAATACGCGAATTACAACTATAATCAGAAAATATGTGGTAGCTTAATTAATAATAGAATATAAGCCTAAAAATAACAAAATTCACGAGAACGGACTTCTGGAAAACGGGAGTATTCATTCAATGCGATTGGTGGATTTCAGACTCACTCATATGTTATTGGTCCAAATCGAAAGAAAGACATATGAGATAAATGGTGAAGTTAACAGTAGCATATTTTGTGAAGCGATATCAATATGAAAAAATTATATAGCAGATTTGTTCTTTAAAAATCATAATGTCCTGTAAGTTACATGCATTAATAATCGATAGTGTAGCTATTTTCCATGAAGGCTCAAAATCTTAAAAATCTTTGCGATAGTTGGTGAAAGCGAAGCAGCCGTGACTTAATTTGTAACCGCATGGCTATTTTAAACTGACTGCCAATCAAGTGTTCAGTATCGTATTGCGATGCTGTTCTTAAAATAAAATATGCATTTTTAAAATAACCGTTTGCTTCGAATGGAGTATTTCTTTTTTTGGCCGTTTCTATTTATTACACTCGTGGTTCTCCCCTTAAATTAAGGGATTTGGGGCGATAACCGACCTTGGCATACTCTTTAATAGACTATAGCTAGAATTACTAAACACTCAGCATGATCGGCTACGCGAATTACCCTAGCGTCAACACGATCTGTTGGTTCCTCTTTCATCTTATCCGGTCCAGCAATTGGCCCCATAGTATATGCTGTTAAGCAGCTTTTTGAAAATAAAATCACATGGTACAAAAGTCCGAGTCTGTAGCTCTTTAACTTAATCCTTTTGCTCGTTGATTCTCAATTTTTAATATTAAAACAACAGTCTCATTCGTTTGAACTCCCAGACCCTTGACCCCGAGAGGAACATTGACTCCCTTTAGGGCAAGGCTTTTTGAATTTCTATTCCCGTTAGATCTATTCTGCGGATGTTAAACCCCCTCCGGACCTCTGATCCTGTGGCTAGAATTCAAAGCGGATATTGTATATGTAAAATTTTCGTATGTGGAAACCGTGCATTTTGATTTTTATTGAGCTTATAGCTGGAGCTTCCAGGACCCTGGCGTGCCCGGCCGGCCTGGTGGAAATAAATGCGGTTTTCATGTATTGAGCATGAGGGAAATCTAATTTCAATATAAACATTGTTACTACTAGGGATTACGGTTGCTTCTGAATGCATTATTGCTTTCAATCTGTGTGATTCTATCAAATCTCGTGTTCTCTCATTGCTGTTTTGCTGTGAAACATTCAACTTAAAACCGACTATCAAATTTAATAAGCTCGCCATGTCTGATGCATATATTCCAGCCTGTGTGGAGGCTGCAGAACTGTTGACAGGCTCCAACATACGTACGCAGTGATAAAAATGGCTGCAATCTTAATACACATTACATCACTTACTAGCTATTCTGTAATATAAGGTCTACTGTTTGGAATAGTAATTGAAGACGTGGGAGCAAAAGCCAGATGTTCCACTTTCTTTTTCTAATTTTCAGATTTTCACTTCTCCTATAAAGAAAACAAATCTATGGACTGGTGCAAGAATCGTACAGCTCCAAACAATGGCTATAGGAATAGAAGAAAAGAAGCTGTACTGGTGTCTCATATGTCGCAAGAAACGTGGGCCTACAGCTCTATTTTAACCCTTTCAAAGCTTAATTTCCGAAGGCCTATTAATATACATAATCACAAGTGAATTTTTAAGTGCCAAATAAGTCTGAAATCAACGAGGAAAATTTGTAATGGAAAAGATTTTTCTCCGTAAATGGTACTCCTAACTTGTGAATAAAATATCCTAAAACGACAAGAGAAGATCTAATTTTGCCACACCCCATCACGCCACCAAAAACAGTCGTTTGTAACTGGTTTATAATGGAAATAAAGACACTCGTGTTAAAATGTTGAACTCACTACGCTCGTTTTATAAACATACTCGTGTCTTAATAAATTCCATTATAGGTTCGTTGCATAATGCACTATTCTGTCATTTTGCGTAAAATTCCATTTATGTGAATAAAGACTTTCGATAAGGTATATATTGTTTCTTTCGATACTATTTATCTGCCCTTGAATTCAAAATTTGTTTCTGCAATACAACAGATCCGCAGGGTGTGAAATAGGTAATCTAGAGCCGGCCTAATTTTTCAAGATATTTTGTATCAAGGTTACAATAGTAGGATTACATCTGTTCCCACAGGCAAGTCACATAGTCTACTGTAAATTATCATGACGCATGCGCACATTGTCCGTTGGCTGAAAAATGACATCGTGCGAACCCGTCGCGCAGGGAAACTGACAACGTGCACATGAGTCGTCGTACAGTAGTATTATTTCTGTCTGACACTGCTCAGAAAGGTGCGCCGTAGACAGACGAGTCCACTATAGAAAAATTGTCATGTTAAGGGGTGGTTGTTTATTAGTACACAGGTCTCGGAAGAAGGAACATCTCTTGTTGCGGTGCCTAACAGACAGTGCTTCAGGTGAGTGCAGTTGTGCGCAAGACTTTTGCAACATGCCTCCGATTCATAGTAAACTGGGAGGGAGTAAAGTTATTCATTCGCAGACAAGAGAAGTAGTATATAATGTATATAAATATTTTCGGGATGTGAGGGGTCAGCGTGCATCTGTATATAAAAGGGTTTCAACAGCTACAGGTGTATCCATTAGTACTGTGAAGCGAATCGTGAAAGAGGCCAAAAGTATTGAAGAAGGAGCTTCTAATTCCTTTTCTACCCCTGATAAAGAAAGAATACGTACCTCGAAGAAATCATCTCCTGACAATTTTAACGAAGAAGTAGTCCGACGAACAATTAATAATTTCTATATTGAAGAAAAGCAGAGACCGACTTTAAAAAAATACACTCAAGACTAAAAGAAAAAATTGACTTTCAGGGTAGCATCTCTACACTCAGGAAAATTATTTTACATATTGGTTTTCGGTGAAGGAAAACAAGAAATAATAGAAAAATTCTTGTGGAACAACAGAGAATAAAGTCCCTCAGATGTGCCTATTTAAGGTCTATTCATCAGTATAGGACTGAAGGGCGTTCAATAGTGTACATGGATGAAACCTACCTTCACACAACACATACTACACCATGTGCCTGGAGTGACGAATCGCTGAGTGGACTCTTCTCGCCAGTTTCGAAAGGACAACGGCTTATTATAATTCACGCTGGAGGAGAGCATGGCTTTGTGCCCAATGCTTATTTGAGATTCATTTCACACAGAAAAACAGGGGACTATCATGGGGACATGGATTTCAATAACTACGAGCAGTGGCTAAAGGAAAGACTAATTCCAAATCTTTCTCCTCACTCAGTCTTGGTTATTGATAATGCCCCTTACCATAACGTGCAGCTGAATAAGCCTCCCACATCGAATTCTCGAAAAGACGTGATGATATCTTGGTTGCAGTCCCACCTTGAAAACGATAATTTTGAGAAACAAAACTTTCATAGTAAGACAAAAGCTGAAATTTATGAACTAATACTGACACTTAAGCCACAACACCGAAGCTACAAAATCGATCATCTTCTCCAGCAACATGGCCACGATGTTTTAAGGCTCCCCCCTTATCACCCTGAGCTCAATCCGATAGAACTCATATGGGCTACTGTAAAAAATTGGGTAGCCGAAAACAATGTGACATTTAAAATGGAAGATGTCATGAAGATTACGGATGAGAAGTTTTCCTCAATATCTGCAGAGGAGTGGAAACGGAGATGCCAGCACGTGAAGAATATTGAACAGGAATATCTGGAAAGGGAGGGACTCCTGGATGCGGCTCAAGAATTGGTCATTCATTTGGGTGGTGATAGTGATGCTTCTAGTGAGAGTGATTCGGATGCTAATAATGTTGGTGGTGATGGTGATGATGATGCTGATAGTAATGGTAAAGGGAAAAGACTCTCAGTCTCTGGTGTCACTCCTATGGAATAATATCCAGTCCTGTAATTGAGCACAGCGGTAACACCACACTTGGTATGTAGAGTAAATATATGAAAGTTCCATACTGTATGTTAGAGTTAAAACATTTAATGTTAGTGTTATAACATTTAATGAATGAGGTAAAAATATCTGCCAGAGCTGTGCTTGGATAGGGATTTGTTTGTAAACACAAACGCTGACTAAAGATATATAAGCTACTACTGTCATGATCGGCGGGATGGGAAGGTCTCTGAATTAACCCACACCGCTGGATTCTCTTCTCCTCACTCGCGTTTCGTCGGGGTCAGACAGAAATAATACTACTGTACTTGACAGTACATGAATTGACTTTGGAGACAACCCTAGCAATGCAATTTAATTCACTTGGCACCCTTTAAAAAATCGAGCTTCGTCACGATCTAGCTTAGCTTATAAGGTCGTTAGATATGCATATCTTATAAGGTCGTGTGATTATGTTCAAAATTTGGTGTCATTCGAATGTTCCATCCCTTTGAACTCGCATCAGAACCAAAGATTTTTTTGTCAGTAAACGCTCTGTCCTACAGGACAGCTCCGTTAAGCTCTCTTTTTTAGGAAATTATGCCAATTTCATACACATCTATACAATTTACGCCTCATAGCCGTTGCAGGATCTGTATGGTGCCACTTTCCCGTTTTATGTGCTTTACTTCCAACTCGTGGGGGGGACAGTTACTGCAAATGGATGCAATTCATCAAAACAAATAAGTAGAAAGTACGTGTTATTTAATTTGGTTTAATTTCGTCTGGGTTTCTCTTGACACTGAGGCAGATGGCGATCGAGCCACGAGCGCTGACATGTTTACAGAACAACGGACCCCAATCGTCCGTAACAAACACGCGTTGAAATGGGGAGAGAACTCGAAATACATTTTAAATTCTATTTCTATTTATCTGAAAATTTGTCACGACTTTTCGGGTAATTCCCTGCAATTTAGTAATCTACTGTCAATGGTGATTTGTCTCTAGTTAGTGAATTTACAAATCAAATTAAAAAGGGTCCAGAGGTAGTATTTGCCAGTAACGGTATCAGAGAGGGGGAGTCTAATTTATATGCTGCTTGCTGCATCAGACATTCCTAGTATTAGGTTATTGATGCAACACGTTTGTATGTAATATACCTCATGTTGATGTTTCTGATGTTCTAAATATATTCTACACTCTATAGGGACCATCGCATTCAAGTGTTTAGTGCTTACCTGTCTCAATGTATAATATGCGAATTATTTGCAAAATGAAGAGAACGTTCGCCTGTCAATATATGTATGTATTTCAATCAACGTGCAGTTTTCGTGCAAAGGAAATTGATGGCAGATTCTACCAGGATATGTCTGTTTATCAGCAGCTAGAAATGTTTACCGATGGAATATGACAAATAATTTAATGGAAGAAAACTACTTTTAATTGTATTTTTCATACAGAAAAGATGAGTTAGATTTATACTCGTATAATATACAACTAGGTCTTTTATGTCAATGTGACAGGAAAAATGAGAAGTTAACTGTAGTCTCTGCAGGGAAAAATTCGGTTAAGTAAAATTTTTTGGGTGCATATTGGTATTAAATTGGATTTACTAAATCCTATAGAATGGTACTTAAAACATGTGAGCACTAAGCCCTCGATAAATACAATTTTATTTAACCTTTTGAAAATTAATTGATGAAAAATGGATTTTGGTACATATTGTAAATATTAATGTCCCTTTCTAATCCCAGTGTGTTTGGTGTATTAAGTAAAAGAACTAAAATTTCCATCAGTATATAAATTAAAAGCAATTGAAATGCCTAAGTTTTTAAATATTGGCCATTCTATTATCAATAGATCTACCAGATTTATGCTGTATACAGTAATAAATTTTGCATTTCCTGTTCATTAAGTATGCCCTTTATTAATATTTCACAGTTATGTTTAAATCGTGAAATATTTCGATAATCTTCTGTACATAAATTAACACACAAATTATAGTGGAATTTTTGTTTGTGAAATTATCAGTACACTATTTGGAATCCTAAGTTGGGGCGAAGAACCTCCAAGTGGAGGTTTCTGTTTACCTATGCGAATTTTGTTACGCTTATTTTCCGAGAGAGGGCAGAAGGATAGGTGGTAAGCCCATCGCCTCTCAACCCCCCCCCCTGGAAACTAAGAGTCGAGAAATTTTATCTAGAGGCTCTAATTTAGGCTTGGAAGTCTTTTACGTACTATAAATCTATGACACGCCCCCCCCCAGCTTAAAGTCCCTCCCGGAGGACTCCGTGCCCAGGATTTTTACGTCCTGAAAAACCCATCGACCGCGCCCTTCGGATCCAGAGGTGGGCACGCTACCTCTAGACCACCGCGGGCGAATCAGTACACTATACTGTATTAATATTCAAAGATTGGTATGATTTGAGATTTATTCATTTGTAAAGAGGATTTTGGACAAAAACAATGTATTTCAAAACTCAAGCAATTCGTGTGTTAAGAAGAAAACTGCATTTCCTTTCTTCTAAAATAACTATGACGTAAACATTCTTCTCGAGATCACTACAAGACAGCAACAACACACAGGATAACAATAACAGAAAAAACGTGAACGCCGCTTAACGTAATCGCGGATAATGTTATCAATCGGGTAATGTTATCACTTTTATGACGTCCCGTACGGGTTAATACAGATACATTAAAAAATGATGTTTATTGTGAACAAAGATTCATTTTATGTCATCACATTTTCCTTTTTACGGCTTTATTTCCAATTACTGTACGTCATTCAAAATTTTGTTTTTAAGGGTTTCGTTTCTAACGTTTCGTTTCTAACTGAACTGAATTGTGTTTTATTGGAAGTAGCGGCACTATTTTCACCTCTCAGGATGACCAATTGGAGGGGATGGCATTACCCAACTTTCTCTTTTCAGCTATAAAACTATGTTTCACCCCTCAATTAAGCCTTAAGCTGCAGCTTTTGATTTATGAAGATGGCAGTGCTGACATGCAGTGATTGCTAGTGTAAAATGAAAAAACTTGAAAAGACAGACGTCAGATATTTTGCTACGCGGTGTTTACGACAGGTCAGTGGACTTCCAAAAGTACTAGTAACTCGTAACTGAGTATGGAGTATTGGTGAATGAACTCCTAAATGAAAAGAGATACAATTGTTACTGGTTGAAAAAATAGTTGCTTGCAGTCGAATGGTTCAATGATTCACAGTTACGTATTATCTTATGAATAAATAACTTTTAATTCTGTTTTTGTAGTGTATTATCTTATGTATGAATAAATAACCTCTAATTAATTATATCGGCTACTGTTATCAATCGGTTAATATTGTCAGATTAGCTGCGTCCCGAAGTGATCACAATAAGCGGCGTGCACTGTACTTACAGTTTAAATCTTCCTATAGGATTTCCGTTATGAAATTACGGAGTTTTGAATTAAAACTTGAAGCATTATGCTTTATATTTTATTTCTGTGAATTATGTTTTATTATGCTTTTAACATTTTCGCGGCATCTGATTGTCAAAACCAAAGATAAGGTAGCAACCGTAGGTGTAAAATTTTATTACGCTTTTAATGCTTTCTGGATGCTAACTTCTCGTAAATTTTGAATACCTTAAATAAATGTTAATATACATAACAATTAGGATTAGAATTAAAATAGACATATGAATCATATATCAATTTGAAATTAATGGTTGTCCATTAACTGTTGAAGTAAAATTATTTTCTTGCTTCTTTAGGATCACAAATTTAAATATGAAGTAGTGAAATAATTCTGCTGTTTTCAAACTTTAATGATAAAAACAAAATTCGCATGCTCTTTATTTGAGGTACTCCCGTCATGTATTATTGTTATAAAAATATCAGATAACAATTTGGATTAAAAAATCTAAGTCCCAATAAGTTACTTGGAAGTCACGAATGACAAGAAAAGCAACAATAGTAATTTAATAATAATATACTACTAATAATAATAATAGACTAATAATAAAAATATCATTAGTAAAATCAATAACAAAACTGTATTTTAAGTAGGCTACCAAAATGCATAATTGGCCCTTGGAATATCTAGGGAAAAAAATGGTATGTTTCAATATCTGACCGATGTATTTTTAATCTCTATACATAAGGATGTCAAACCTAGACTACAACGTATTCTGGAATAGGTTTTCTTCAATATAACACAATTCCAAGATAAACGTCTGTCAATTTTAGGAGCCTCAAATGATATCAAAATGTTGGCAGAGCTACTAAGAAGGTATCTTGTAGAGAGCAGGTGAAGATATTCTTACTGAAGTCACAGTATATGGATTATTTGCATACTACGTCTGTGAAGTAAACTACGTATATGTGCGATCAAAAAGAATTTTAAACAATGAGATGTATTAAACAAGCTTTTAACTATAAAATATTAAACGTATTTAATATCCATAGACGGGATCTTAAGAAAAACTTGATTATTGTGTAGCACTTGAAGATGGATTAGGTACAAAACATTCCCGTTGATTTTGTCAATACGTTGGAAGGAACGTACTAAGAGTATCTTGTGATTTTCCATTCACAAAGGGAATATACCTGCAAAGACCGATGAGTTAGCTTAAAAGCTATACATCAACTGTTTCTTTTCCAAGAATCACACTTTGCTTTTTGCATAACAGGAAGGCTTTGTATAGTTGAAACTTGAATTCATGATTGCTATTACGACCATGCTGTTAGGTAGTGACTTATTTAGTTTTACCACATATCATTACAACCGTCGTTAGTGTATACAGGCGACCGGGAGAATGTTCTCATCCTGCGGATTGGTAACTAACCTAACCTGCATTTTACACTATACTCACACCGCATTCACCAGCCAGTCCCAATAAGGCTACGATGTTGTTCTCTGCTAGCGCAACGGATTACATGCTGGTTCGTCATGCTACAGGTCAGGGGTTCCAACCACGGGCCGACCAAAATTGAAACAACGCGACGCAGAGGAGTGTGTTGACGGCATAGACTGGAAATCGGAGGCTGAGAAGATTCACCCGGTATAGCCCAAAACCATGTATTTAATCACAGTTGTGTCTACTCAATGTTCAAAGTGGTATGAAGTCATTGCTGTAATAGTTCAGCTATGCATGCAATCCTCCCTTTCCCAAATTGGGCACTTGTAATGGTGGAAGAAGTTGAGTTCATTATATCAGTTTAGAATTATTTTCATTGTCGTTGGATCACAACACCGAAATCCAAATCGCTCTAAATTCTCCCCGCAGAGACAAAGTTGGAAGACAGAAGCGAATGATGAGCTAATATTGTATGCTATTGTTTGTTGGTTAAATGACAATGCTGTTACATCCGTACATCTGGGTCTGATTGTCTTAATAATACCAGGCTTAGACGAAGTGTAATTCACTCAGTTTGCGTAAGGCATGTATTAATAATGAAAACTACATTTTGGTCAAAATCTTTTATTTCTCTTATTGCATAAAAAATCAGCTGTCTGCTTAAACATGATACCTAGTTTATATGAAAATTCCAACGTTATTCAAACGGCAAGTCGTTAAAAAATAAATTATGAAAGTGACAATCCAGAAACGTCTATGCATTCTTGTACCATATCATTTTTCTTGTTCAAAATTACCGGTTTTGCACTGATTCGTTTTAAGTAAAAAGTTCATAATTCCTTCCAATACCTGTCATCATAGAAATAGCTATCAACGGTAACTACTGGGACTGAAAACAGCTTTAGCACAGTCAAGTAAGTTCCAACTCGCACGTAAAATATGCTTTCTTGTTTTCTTACAATTTTTTTTACCATTTTCTATGCTTTAAATGAGAAAAACCTCTACTGAAATTTGAGCTAGAAAGTTCATTCTACATCAGATTACAGTTCACCTACTGCTCCGAAAAATACAACTTTTATGTAGGTTTTATGTAATGCTATCAAAACGTTAACAGTTCAAACAAATGAACAAATCAGCGAAAGATGTTTCAAGATTGTATTATACTCCGCAATTCTGTTATCTTGAAAGTTATCATATTCTCTACGTAATAAAAATTAGGTAACCAAAACTAAAACCTAAGTTTCAGATATAGCGTTATGTTAGTGTTATACCATATTTTGTCTGGTAGAAAACTCAAAAAATGTTGTTACAAAATGTTGATGTTACCCTCCAACGTTTACACTGTCTGTAAGTTATGACTTAATAAGTGTAAGAAACATTTAATAAATATGTAACAGTACGGTATTTTTAGTTTTATAATCTCCGTTATTACATTTTAATAAACTGGTAAATATTAATGTAATAGTTTTACGTATTTATAGCACATATTTATTTTTATATCTTAAAAACACTGGGCTGATGAGCAACACAGTCCTATATTTTGGCCAACTTCAATAGGTTATTACACCAAGTAGCTATAAGGACAATTGATGCCAAAATAAATAATTTATATCTTTAGCTAGCCCAATATTTGGAAGCGTTTGTAATGATTTACCATTTATTAACAGTAGAAACATTACACGCTAACATACGTGTAAGCCTATCAACTGCTCAGTTATTTTCTTTGCAGAGCTATTCTTGGTTATGGTCTTCAAATATGAGGATATTAGGGGAAAATATACTTATATTAATATATATCACCTTCGTAGACAACCATGAAATTCTTTAGTTTGGTTTATTGATTCGTAATTAATTGTACTGATAGTTATGTATAACGTAATATGTAACTCTAGAAATTAAGCAAACTGTGATTGAATGCAAATACCTAAAACCCTGGCATACCGGAAGGTGAAATAAGTATAAGATGGTGGTTATAGACAGACACTGAACGAAATTTTCGATCACGAAATGGTACATTATGCGATGAGTCTGTAATAATAATTCCTTTGTTGCAACCAAATGGTCATATTATGATGAATGGAGCAACGGTGGAATGATATATGGCAGGGCAAACAGGAGCACTCCAAGAAAACCTGACCCAACCCCATTTTCTCCACCACGAATTCCACATGGATCCATCGAGATTAGATACCGGCGAGCGGTCTAACCACTCAGCTATGGGATCGAGCCTCCAGCGGCATTTAATAAGGCACGAGTATGTTGTTTATGAAACGAGCGAAGCAACCACAATTAAATGTTTAAGTTTTGAGTTTTTAGATTCATCAAACAAACCTCGGTGATCTGGTGTTAAGTCAGTTTTCGTCGTTCTCATCTTTTGCGATAGATGGCAACTGATGGCGTTCGGGGAACTCGAAGCTTCTCTGGGCCTTTTAACATCAAACCAACGTATTTTAAAACACGAAATGAACTCAATTTAGTATGATGTTAAAATTGACACGAATAGAAATTATTTCATTTTAAATACAGGTTCTTTACTAAGCAGTTTGATTTATTACTGTCGAAGTTTCAACATTGATCCGTGTTCGATATTAATCGGTACCACAACAGTACTATAATGAAATTCTTTAACTTTAATGGATATCATTAAGAAACTACTACGTCACATGTAATATGCGAATTATCGCGTGCTCGAGCAACATCTTATTTTAACGTGCTAACAAAAAGGTCTTAGATTTTCTTTTTTTATAACTTTGTGAGCCAATGAAGTTGGTACTTGTCACAGCATCTTGTAATTTTCGTTCATTTCTTATTTCATTTTCCTGTAGATATTTAATATTATAAACCTTGTGTTTTCTTATATTTGGTGTTTTTAGATTGAGCAACTAGGAAAATAGTTAAACAGGTCTGTATCCACAGGCAGATCGCTTTACCAGTTGCACAAACTTATGTCGACACTAGCAGTATTGGCTAGAATTAGAAATACGACGTGTTTGTTCTTATGCACATTATACCGGAGATTCATGACTTCTACAAGTCAACTTACACGCCATAGCAATTTGTTACAGTCGCACATTCTAAGTTTCGGGACAAGTACACTCACATCTCAAGGCGGTGTGGACCAGGATTTGTTTTTCCTCGCATCTCGTATACCATCTTCCTGCTGCTCGTGTATCAAGTCACTGTCAGTGGCGGGCAAGAAAAAATATTTTCTTACCCTCAAATCAAACTAATATTTAAAAAATCTTGTATCTTCAATTTCTAATCAATGATTAACAAAATTTAACAACATGCTAAGTCAGTATCTTTTATACTATTCACGAGACTGCTTTAGGCAGTTCTAAAGTTATTTAGGCCTAATACCTTTTAAAGCGTGCTGTAATTAAAATATTATTCAACATATTACAATAATATACAGTTCCTTGCACTATCACATATAAAAAACTAACATTGAGGTTTAAATTATTAAGAAATATTCCGAAAAAAAAAATGTAAAATTTCTTTATTCGAGATGAAACGAGGTAAACCTCTAATATATATATGTATACACACACACATGTGTGTGTATATATATATATATACATATATATATATACCTTACATATATTATATTCTTTTCTTTCTTTCTTTCTTTATCTTAGTTTTACCTCTCCCTTTTTTAGGATTTAAGCTACCCAAGCCGCCCGGTCCTTACAGGGCTGCGACCTGTCGGGAAAGGAATTATCTTTGGATCACATACATACTTTTTTGACCAGACAAGGACATGGAGGGCCTCCCGGATAAGTGATCAGCCCAATGCCGGGGCCACCTCAGAGACAACACGAACACATAGGACGAGACACACCATTCACACATACACTCACTCCAAACAAGGCGAGGATGGGATAAAGATGATAATGACGGCCAGATGATATCTGGGGACCACAAGGGCCTAAAGTTACCCGACATTTGTCTCACAGGTGAGGAAAAAATCAGAAAAACCCTACCTAGGTAACTTGTCCCCGATCTGGAATCGAACCCAGGCCCTCTGCGGTGGACATATATACATATATGATATAATAAATATTATACACTATATAAGCGATATATAGGCTATGTAGGCCTACACATATACACGAGGGGTGGGGAATAAATCATGACAACTATAATTCCTTTTGAAAATGTTGGATCATTTTAAAATTTTGAAATATTCAAATGAAGGGGCAGGGCACGGAATATATGTAAAATGTTAATTATGGGTACTAGGAGAGGGATAGCGAAGGGAACAGATACCCACAAACGCGACCATATCGTGCCACTCTAATGTATTGCGGTGGTTGGAAGCATGAAAGCACACATACATACTCCATGATCCCATCAAGTTCGGTGCGGATGGGAATTATTCCCCAAAGCTTCCATCAACTCCTTGTGGCATTCTCTGGCATATCTCCCCCGGATAATGACGAAGGCGTAAGAATGCTGCTCACATATAAATTCTACACAACGTCTGATTCATGACTAAATTACCATCACCTCTATTCCTATAACCGTATATCACAATGCTACAAAATTATATTGTGTCCATATACTAGAGATGCCACACTCTGCCGTGATATACATATGATAGTACCATCGACTTGCTTTGAGAAAGAGAAGATAGTTGCTATGACTTATGCTCCATCCCTCGCACATATACCAATATATGAAGTTTCAAAACGCTATCACCCTTATAATTTCCTTAAGTTTGAGAATGTCAGTTTTAATTGGGTCTACCCGCAAACTTTTAACTCGTTTTCCCTCTATTTGTTAGTTTCAATGTTCTTTCTTAAAAAAAAGGAAAGGAAAGGAAAGGCTTCTGTAGGTTGATCCTAGATTCTTTTAAGGATGTTTAATAACGTGCTATCAACAATAAAATGCATTATTTTATTTATATAATTAAGAAATTTAAGACTGTGTTAAAAATATTTTTTAGGTTATATATATATAGGCTACAAAAACAATTACACATCCCAGAAATGAAAACGCATTTTCAGTTTTATAGCCACCATTAACGACCGTGGGTGTCGGCATGCTGACAACATGCCCCAAATCCTGCCATCTGCCTATGGTAGATGAAGCAGCGGTCGGGTGGTATGCTTTATCCCTTCAGGGATGTATCGGCACGGAGTTTAGTTTTTTAAAATAACGAAATAGTATTTTTCCCATTTCTTTACATAATATTTGGAATTTTATAAAAAATATAACATGAAAGTTCAGTAGGAATATGTATCGCGATGATATTTTACCATATTTTAATGCTATAACCTTTTTTAACTTCTATATAAAAATCATTAGAATTCAGCAAATTCAGCTCTCTCGCTCTTTGAATAAAATTATAAGAAGCTTTCGGAGAAAAACGCTAGAAATTAAGTAAACTGGTACTGGGGTGCTCAAGCAGTAATGAACACATTATTACAAGCCTCACTTAAACCGGGGAGATTTTCATAAAATTTTGCACACTCAAAACTTGAAACAAGTGACTATGTTGTTACCAATAAAACTTAGACTTCGAATTTACTAAAGAAAGCAACTCGTTCATTCAAAGCATTACATCACATAAAATAAGGAAGATATTGCCAATTTCATTTTTTCCTCAAATCGTTGACCATATTTCAAATGACAGTTTTCATTGAGTATCATTAACGATACTGAATGTACTTGTTTAAATGTTAATTTCAGTATTATAAGTTATTTTATTTTTGAAGACTTATCTTCACCTTAGTTCTTTTTTGTTATATCTTAATCGCTGTGGTCTACCCTCCAAAGATTATAGCAAAAAAGTACACAAAATATCATTGAAATCAAAGTAAGGGTTCTAGAGTAATTTTGTTTTTAGAAAACAAATATATATAAATTCAGATAAACGCACCTAACGATGTGACATGTATTTTTAGGTTTACTTATAACCCTTAAGAAAAAAAAAACAGACATGCACAGCTAGCAATTGAAATGTTTACCTGAAAACTTAGGAGGTTATACGGAAAAAACATACGTTTTTCTATGAAAATTTTGTAGCAATTTTTCGTGCCACACTATCGAAAGGCAACATATTTATCTGTAGCCTATTCAAAGTTTGTACTCGTCAAAATTCCAAGCAATTATTTTTTCAGGAATACAGGAATATCATTTAATAAACTCGTTTAGAATTCGAAAACAACGTTGGCTATTAGTGGTTACACAATCGTGAAGTATTATTACCAAACGTTAAGGAAGTATAGATTTTAACTCACTGTAAATAAGCAGACAGACTCCCCTCATAATTCGGAGCACTCACGCCACTGGAGGCTTCGATTAAATAACAATGAATGAGTTACATGTAGCAGCGGACCCGTACCTGCTCCATGAAACACAGCTTCCCTTTAGCAATATCGGTTATTTGCCTTTATTTAAGTAAATTTATTTAAATATAAACGTTTTGTAAGTCATATGGCATTTATTCCATCTGTATTTTAATGCCTTCCCACAGATTGTACAAATCACTATGTCACTGAACTGCTGGTTGCTGGTGTGCTGGTGTTCAGATCGGCTGGTGAAACTTTAACTGGAAACCATAAAAAGTGTAATAGTTCCCTTTAATATGCTAATATAACGGAAACGTCTTATCATAAGCGGGACATAATAAATAATTAGATTTAACACTTGCACATGCTGATGAGTAAATTCGCCATATGATGTTATGATGTTATTCGAAGTTCATTTGTCTGTTCGTTATCAGAAAATTTAGTTATTGGTAGTTTCCCTTTGCTTTCATGAGATGAATAAATGGTTTGAGTCAGGGATGTCTATGGATGAAGTACCAGCGCCTCAGAAATGATGTGACGTTTTTCTTAGCGGCTTAAGTTCGTCATACCGAGAATATAACTTACCGGTATGTATGGAATACCAGCTGGGGTGCAAGTGAACCCGGAAAGAAAAACGTCACATATAGTGTTTCTATAGTATTACACTCAAACAAATCTGTTTTAATACTTATCATGTGACGTATTAATCACTGCACTTGATGCCTTACATGTCCCGTAATGAGCTGACGTTTTGTCAGATAAAATTGCATCCTTGCGACCCTATGAAGCATGAGATAAACTATCGTGAATGGTCTACATCCGAGGCAATGCTAAACGTTATTCCTCATTATCGAATGTATGAATGGAATAGCCTTAATAAATCTTACTCGAGATTATTCTATCAATAAAACCTTAATCCTCCTTGGGATTACCTATGATAAATTTAATATAGAATTTCAGAAAATTAATGTGTAATATATATATATATATATATATAATTATTATTATTTATTTATTTATTTATACTGGCGTAGTTAAGGCCATAAGGCCTTTTCTTCCACTGCACCAGTAAAACTATACATATCGTAAATAATACATACTACAAACAATACAAGAATTGATAAATTATAAATTAAAACTAAACATGCTACAGACAATAAAATTACAAGGATTTAATTACAAGTTTGATAAACTAAACTAAAATAAAATTAATGACTAATAAAATGGATATTCAACTTATTTCTAAATTGTGGTACATTTCGACAGTCTCTGATATGACAAGGCAACGAATTCCAAAAGCGAGGAATTGATACACTAAAAGATGAAGAATAGAATGATGTTGTATGTCGGGGAATAAGCAGTAGATTTTGGTTATGCGTTCGTGAGGTCGAAAGGATATTAAAACGAGAGTGTAAGTAAGAAGGAGAGGAAGATAATAATATGTTATGAAGAAAGATAAGAGAATGGATCATTCTTCGTTGTTTGAGGCGCATCCATGACAAGGTGTGAAAAGATGGCGTCACGTGGTCAAATCGTCTGATATTACAGATAAATCTAACACAAGCGTTATGAGCACGCTGAAGTCTGTCAGTAAGGCTGGTGTTTAAGTTGGTCAACAGAATATCGCAATAATCGAAATGAGGCATCACTAGCGCTTGGACTAGACGTTTCTTTAGTTCACTAGGGAGGAAGTCGTTCACAGTTTTTAGAGAATGGAGTAATGAATATACCTTTTTACAGACGTGTGATACTTGAGTGTTCCAATTTAGATCTGAATCCATAAAGACGCCAAGATTTTTTACCGATAAGCTGTAGTTTATAGGAGTGCCATTTGCACGCGCGGTATGGTATGAATATTTACTCTACTTATCAAACGCTGATGTCCCATTACAATTGCTTGCGATTTTCCTGTGTTTAAGGTAAGTCCAAAATTGTCTGTCCATTTGCAAACTGAAGCCAAGTCTTCATTGAGTTTCGTCAGTGCGTCGTTGAGAAAGTCAGTAGTGGAATGAATGTATAGCTGTAAATCATCAGCATACAGGTGATATCTACAATGCTTTATTGTTCTGGTTACATCATTAATATATATAATATATATGCTAAAAAGTAAGGGTCTTAGGATTGAACCTTGGGGGACACCAGCCCTCCCGAAACGCCAAGAAGAAAAACGATCACCTACTATATATGAATATCAAGAAAAACAGTATAATATAGGCTAAATATACGGTAGCCTACATATGCTCATCATAATCAACCAAATAGCAGGATATAATTTTATTGATTTTGATTACATTTCGGCCGTTCTACGTAGTTAAAAGTGAGTCTCTATTACTCTAGTTTTAACGTTGAGTGAGCAAGTTGTGCTTTTCCTTTAACCATATTATTTTTTAAACAGTATGCTAGATTATTAGTCGTAAGAATATTATTTTCTATTAGCTTACTTTGTATGTGATGCTGCTACATTAGTGTGCAATCAGAAACAATGCTTACGCATACTGGTTGACTATAATAATATTCATAGAACTATTCCACGCCATGTAGTAAAATAATGTTGATATTGCCGATTTTCCTTCTTTTTATTCCTATTATTCTAGATAGCCTATTGGATTTTAAGTTAGAGTTATATTTTATGTATTTACATTTAATTGTGTATTGTGTAATATAAATAACTGAATTGAACCCGAACACGAGCACGAGCATTTGCTCATTCCTTTGATGTATCTTTCTTGTGTTTGATACAATAAATAATAGATGAAAAATGTGTATATTCCTTTATGAATAGTTCCTAAAGTACATGAGGTTCCGGTGGCTTCCTGGATGGAATATGAGATGACACTTTGAGGAGTTTGCCACTTCGGGATTCTCAGCGTTTGGTCTGCCTTGGAGTTTGCTTGTATGCAGATGAGTACTTGTGACCGACATTGATTTGACCAGCAGACGTGACTTTTATTCGCTATGCACTGGTAGCTTGGTCTCCAGCTGGCTACTTAAACAACTAGTCCCCCATTAGCATATGGACATGGCATGTCACAGTAACTCCCTATGCAGTCAATCTATTTGATGTAGACAGCAGACAAGAAACGTGTAGAGCAGGACGCAGAGAAGGTAACAATTCAAAGGAGAAAGGGAGAAAACGTGATTTGTGTTTCAGAAATAAATAAATAAATAAATAAATAGAGAAGGAAGGATAAATAGCAACAAACTAGTAAGGAATGAGAGAGAAATAAGTCCTGTGTATATTTAAAGAATATTTTTGTAAAAGTTGCTAATTGCAAAATTTATAAAATTTAGATTTTGATGGATTCGTAAACGTAAGACAGGCCTCTCTGCATGACGTTCAAGACATGTTAAGAAAATCTGATTATAGCCTTTACAGTAATGTGTGAAAATACGATCTTTTTTCGAAACTTCCTTAGTGGTGATAGTTTTAGCAAAATTTGCTTATTGCCTTTTAATTTATGTCAGCTGTATATTCATTAGAAATTTAGTAATTGAACAATGTAATTCCTAAGAAACAGCTGCAACAATGAACTATAATTCCAATTTTTACAGAATTGACAGAGAGTTGGCTACTAATATAACCCTTCTTGAGCGATCTTATTGAAGATAATTCTTAAAATGTAATTTACATGTTTTATTACTTAGTTCTGATTAACAATAAGGTGTCAAAATACAATAATTAATGTATTGTTTTATTCATTAGTGGTACCGTTCTCAAGTTTGCAATAATATTAAGGGTGGTGCTTAGTTGTACAAAGCAAGCATTGGACAAACTGTCAAAGGAAAAAGGTTTTACAAAAGATCTACTAAACTGAGGTTAATTACAGAATAATCTGTTAGCAGTCCTCTGATGTAGTAATTAATCAGCAGTAAAGCTCTCTAGTTGTTTTGTCTCCTGAAAAATTTAGTTTTATCAGTTATCAAGATTTGCAAAAACAGTAATTTATTTCTCATAACGAGAGGTACAAATTTATTTTGAAAGAATCCGAACCCAGGGTTAGCCTATACTTATTATGACTATTCAGCGAATACGACAGCCGGCGTGGTCTTGTGGTTAGCGTTACTGACTAGAGAGTCGTCGGCCCGGATTCGATCCCCGATACCTCCTCGGATTTTTCCGAGGTAGGGAGGTCTGGAACGGGGTGCACTCAGCCTCGTGAGTCAAATTGAGGAGCTACTTGATAGATAAGTAGCGGCTCCAGTCATGGAAACCACCATTAACGGATGTGGGTGTCGGCACCCACATGCACCCCAATACTGCCATCTGCTGATGGTAGATGACGCAGCGGTCGGGTGGTAGGCCTCTTCCCTTCAGGGATGTCGGGCCACGGAATTAGTTATATAGCGATTACTCACAAAATCAAGCATGTAATGAATATTATTAAAACCACGAAAATGATTAAAACCGAGAAAAAACACATCGCTACTCAGGTTACCGTAAGCGGGATAGCCTATGGCGGGAAACTTATATATTAAAATATACTGATATTTTCACCATCGGCGATAGTCGCGCTTGGTGCGGCTTTTCATAAGCTGTTCTATTTTTCAGATCAACCTTCTTAGTATAAGAAATAATAATGTCTTATTAATATCGTATTTATTATAACAAGAGATTTAAAATACTTCTTCAACCACCCATTTAGCTTCGCTTTCTATGGATCCTCAGGCCTGGGTTCGATCCCAGATACCTCCTCGGATATAACATAAGGAGGTCTGGACCGGGGTGCACTCAGCCTCGTGATACAAACTGAGGAACTAGTTGATTAAGAATTAGCGGTTCCGATCACAGAAAACATCACGGTCATGGGCGTTGGCATTTTTTTTTTTTGTGCGCCCACCCTTACCCCCGGAGTGCCCAACAATGAAGTTGATTACCACCGGTCAAACCAAATTTTGGTAACCATTTGTTTGCTGTGTGTACCTAGGTTCGCCCATTTTCATCCTTATGGGATATGTGGTGTTTATGAGATGTTAGGGCTGTGTACTTGTTTCAGAGTTAAGTGGCGCAAGTTTGACTTTCTCGCAGTGATGTCAGTTTTAGCTTTCTTGGTGTGTTGATTGTTTTGTATAGAGATGTTTTCTGGTGTGTGTTGCAGTATTTCTGTGTGAGGGGATTATTATCCAGTCCGGCATTCGCCTAATAGCGAGGGAAACCCCTCAAAAACCTCGCTTGGACTGGGTAGTGGCCAATTTGGCCATCCACCATGAATGTGATATTCTATGTTTTCTTTTTCAAGGAGTGCAGCTTTTGCAAAAGTTCTTAAAGCTGAGAAGGTGTTTTTGTGAGTCCAGAACTGTAGATTCGGTGCCCATTCTTCGTCCTCCTCCCTAGCCATTTCGCGTAGGTGGAGTCTAGCTTCGCGATAACGAGGGCAGGTGTACATCATGTGGTACATTGTATCAGGCTCGCTGTCTTCACAGGCGCATAGTTCATCATCTGAAAGGTTGAAACGCACTAGGTAGGCGGCAAAATTGCCGTGGCCAGTTAAGAATTGAGTGACGTAATGATCTAATTTTATCCAATACATCTTTAACCTGTTATGTATTGTTGGGAAGAAGTCCCGTGTATTACGACCGCATTGGGATATGTCCCATTTTTGTTGCCAAACGGTTATTATAGTATTGCGAATTTTGTTATACAGTTGTTTTTTCGAAACGTTCATAATCAATTTGTTCTACTTGTAAAGTACAACCTGTGCATTTAGACGTGAGCACTTGCATGCGCCGCAGAGATAAGGCGGGACGGAAGGGGAGTGTGTTGCTAGTATGGATCACGTGAGACTGATTCCACTGCGCATTGTGTTTACAGTGCTCTCGTCTAAATGCACGGACAGTATCGAGGATGAATGTTATTTCTTTGCGGACTTTGTATCGCGATATTCTTTCCTTGAGGAGGAGATCGACAGGTAGGACGGCAGCTATTACGTGCAGTGCATCATGAGATACGCCAGCTATTACGTGGAGTGCATCATGAGATGTGGTCGAGTAAGCTTTGGTTGTGCGGTAAGTAAGCTTTGTGCAGTTTTAAGTTTACGCCTATGGTGTGTGTTGAGATAGGGTGCCCATGCATTTGCTGCATCTAGGAGATTATGTTTTCAAATATAGCTGAGTAGAGTATTTTGTAATTTGTGAATTTGTACCCCCATTGTTGTCCAGAAAGTCTAGCTAAAGCATGAGTGAGATTATTGGCAGTTGCACAGATGCGTTGAACATGAGCTGTGAATTTATTCCCTTCCTGTAGGGTGATGCCTAGGTATCTGACTTCGCGTACATAGGGTAGCCTGTCTTGTCCTAGCCTGACGACTGGAGGGTGATTGCCTATTTTCCCCTTGAGGAACATTGTGTTTGTTTTAGTTTTTGAAATTTTTAATTTCGGTTTGGTGGACCATGTATTGAGGATGGTAAGTGCTCTGTTGGCTTTGTTTTCGATAATTCTTCTGGACTCGCCTTCTATTATTAAGACTACATCATCGGCGTAGGCTATAATTTCAGAATCATTTGAATGTTCGAGTTGTCTTAGGGCTTCATCAAACACTAGGTTCCACACCTTGGGGCCCAATACTGAGCCTTGGGGACACCCTTTGGTCGCGGCCTTTGTGAACGAGTGAAGGTTATCCCGTAGGACCACATGCCCTCAATCCTGATATCTGCCTATGGTAGATGACACAGCGGTCGAATGGTAGGCCTATTCCCTCCAGGTATGTAGTGCCACAGTGTTTTTTTTTTCAACCACTCATGTAATTTTCTACATTTCTTCCTTTTTTTTCACATGCAGCTTAAACCTATACATACCCAATCGCTCTGTTCGAAGATTAATTGGTTTTGATGAAAGAAGGTACAGGTAGCCCAATGAAGATGTTTCAGTGTTCAGTCCTTGTGAATTAACATAAAAACAATATTGCATGTAGGTGCGATAAAATGAATATCGAAAAATATAACGATAAAATTGTGATTATAGACACCTGCAATTGGTTGAACTTCAACATTTTCTTAAACTAGATTGGTCATAGATTCATGTGCTAAATAGTCACTTACTAAAATAATTTTGTTGCCGATATGAGCCACTGCGCTTGCTTACTGGGTTCTAGGCATGCACAGTGGCTCATACCGGCCACTTCGATATTTTAGTAGGTCCGCTTTCCCCCCCCCCCCTACCTGTACATAGCAGAACATAAGATATGTAGCATTGCACTAGAGCGCTAGAGAGTTATTGATACGTCCGTAGAAATTTTTGAATTTGCGAAGATGTAGGGAGGCATGTCTAAGCTAGATGCTACGTGAAAACAATTGGCAATTCGTCAGGAACATGTTTTATTACTAAGGTCAATAAAAAAAACAAAACTTGTAGAGTACGTTAAACTAGTAGTGTGTAACAGTTTACCTCGCGTAATAAAAGATATTAAAAAGTCTGCTCTTCATCGCAGTCTTTAAGCGTTCAGCCAATGTTATCGTACATTGTGAAGACAACACTGTTTGGCTTAATTCGTTAAAAGAAACTGAACATTACATGCAACTGAACCATTAGAACGGCGCAATCCTGAAACTGAATCAAAAAATAAAATTCCTTACATATAAGCTACGTCGTTATAATGACTTCCGAGGAAATGACTTCACAATGAATAACAAGATTGGCTAAACCTTTGAAGAGGAGATTTTATATTTTCTTTGACGCGAGGACTTCTGTTGACAGAACTACTTCTTTAATGTGCTGTACAAGTTATTCGAATTACTTTTACACAAACCCACTGCTAAAGGTAAATGAAATTAGATGCTTTTAAAATGCTTTATTATATGTAATTATTTATTAAACGCCCCGGAGGTTTCAATTTAGGCACAAAAACGACCACTAGGTATCTAGTAGGCTCCAAATAGTAACAGATATTATGGTATCATTTATAGCTTCTGGGGTAACGCGTGCGTTAATTTTGACGAGCTCTTTTATCGCACAGCTCAGGCTACCATTAAATAGAATACAACCTGGGGGTTTAGAATTTCTCCATAGCCAACATCATACTGGATAACTATGTGGAATGTTATTAATATTTTCCATCAATTAACATCAGTCTATGAGCTGTATTGCTTGTTGTAATGGATGTAAAATGATGGTCTGTTAGTGACAGCAGTATGTTACAGACATACGAGCCAGATCAACACCAAATATGTGGGACTCCAGTGAGCAATTGAAAACAATGTTGTGTTTCCCCCAACGTAGGGTGGCTACATATGAAAACTTACATATCGTTCAGGGGGATGTTGGGTGACCAATTGCCGTAACTCAAGTGGGAAACATTATAAACCACATGTTTCACATTAATCAATGTCATCATTTTTAATAATATTATAGTCTTTAGAGTAAAAACTCTGTACCGAGAATCGAACCAAGGATTCCCTGGTTTAGCATTCAACATGTTCTATAAATGACACCTATCCACGAAGTACCCAATCAGAGACTTACAGATCTCTGATCAGTTATGTAATTTCTCTGATGCCTGTATACTTAGTATCCTACACTGTGTCGAGTCACAAAGGTGTAAGATCTGCTCTTCGTCTTGAAATGAAATAACAAAATCCTTCTGCTGTGGCCATGATCGCGTGCCCTGTAGAATCTACACTTATAAAATATATGTTCCTTTATGTTAAAAGGGGCATGTCGCTTTCCTTGTGTTACAAACGTCTCTCGTATAATACACAGATTTTATTGAAAATTTCCTTCATGAATTAGTCTTAGGGAGCATTCACGCCGAAGTATCGTAGCAAGCGAGTCGCAATTGTTGGATGGATGCAGGTTGTGCGCTACTCATTTTAAATCCCAAATAAACAAGTTCAAATCTTCATACCAAAGTAGCGTGGCAATGATGAATCTAGGAGAGTGCGACATTCATTTCTTCAGATAGATCTGGACTTATTTCATACGACGCTGCCCGGGATGACGCATGCGTACAGTTGTATTTTCAGCTGTTTTCTAATTGTTAAGAAAATTCAACACATATTCGCTTGTGTAGCGGTAGATTATGGCAAAGATGTCTTGAAAACTACTGGAAAGAGAGCTATTTAACATACAATTTGTACATGCGTAGACTATACGACATGGCAATCGAAACTAGTAGGAAAAAAGCCTGGATTAAAATTGCTGAAACTATATCTTCTTTAGGTAAATTACATTATTTTAAATGGGTTTCTCAATTGTTCAAGTGAAAATACACAATTTACGTTAAACTGCAGATCGCATATATACTACTTCGGTATGAATGCAAAACTGTGAACCATGCAGCTCGATATGCAGCCTGTATCCAGGTAGTGCGATTAGCATGCTATGCTGCTTCGGTGTGAATGCTCACTTAAAGTTATCACAGTGACGACTAGAGCAGCGATAAGGAACAATTATGCCGGGCCCGTGTCTGCATAACAAACAATTTGCCGGTAAATCATTAGAATTACGTCAAAATTCTACTGGGGAAGAAGTTTTATAAAACTTCACATTCGACAGTGAAGGTAATATTCAAATTTTTATAGCACGAACCGTTTGGCAAGTATCTTTAAACGAAGCTGAACATTACATTAAACGGAGCCATTAAAACAGCCACCATCTTTAAACGGAATCAAAGAATTAAAATCCTTACACGTGAGTCGTTTCCAATGAGGAAAATTATGCAAAATCAGAAGAAAACTGAACTACCTATCTAACACATTTACAAACATGAAATGCCGAACGGTGGAGTTAAAGCAGAACCAGGCTTCGCTTGGTCAATTAACTAATTTTGGGACAAATCTGAAATCTATATACATTTCCTGCGGAAATAAACTAGCTAGTGACTAAGTAACCAAAAGTGACGTCAGAGTTCATGATAGTTCATGGCATAGCTAATATTCCTGAATAATTGCTTAATCTGCAAGTCATGAATGAAGTTGAAGGTCCACCATCCTTGATAGTTATTATTAGGGCCCGGATTTTTAGGCTTTTATAAAAGGTATTTTGGCCTTTTATTTACGTGGAATAGCCCTTTTTAAGTTTTAAACAAACGATTTTAGCAGTCTTAATAAAATACCGTACTAATATTAACACCGAAAAATGTATTATAATTTTGACACAGACCCTCCTATACTTCTCTGTCGTAGGTTGGCAACTTGTTATTTGAAAGTTGAAACGAAAATGGATTACTTGCAGATTTCAAAGTATTGAAGACGGCTCAAGTTTCATTTCCTGCGGCGGCGAGGAGGCACATTTCCGAGTTACAAAGACAAGGGACAAAGTGACATATACATTGTTAATTTCAGTGCGTTGTATAAATTTATTTTTATTATGTCTTTTCTTAAAATGCATAAACTCACATATTAATTTACCTTTGCATTAATTAGAAAATCTATTTAAAAATCGTGTTTTTCTAGAAAAGAAGGTCCTATTTTGCCCCTTGTTATTCAGCAAAAGTCCTCTTTATCCCCTTTTAGGATTTTTAGTCCGACTTAGCCCATTTTAGGTTCTTTAAGATTCATATACTCGGAAGGTAGGGGTATGAAACGGAAAAATACGTTAAAATGTTCTAATTAGGGAACTGGGGGACAATAGGTTAAATCCTTCAAATCCGGGCCCTATTTATCACATTAGCACATAGTTATCGACTTTGGCTATGGGACACGGCCTAAGCAAGTGCAAAACCGTAAAAAAATGACGGTGCTAAAGGGCTCTGAAATGTTGCACGTATTTGGATTTATTTTCATAAAAACATATATTCTGATAACGTTAACTTCAAGTTTCATGCCCGGTGAGGGTCGAATAGATAACACCTAGATGTTAACCATGCATTTATATGCGTCCAAGTGCCACCAATTGGGGTTACGAATTAAACGACACTGCCCACGAAAAATCACTACCCGGTCCAGACCGACTGGATTAATTATTGTAACCTGATATCATTGCACTCAAGAAATTGAGGATTGGCATGCTAGGCCCTATAGGTATATTTCAAATGCACCGAACGACTGGAGCACAATAAGAACGCTGAAACATTGTAGAATAAGCCTATAGTAACACCGTATTGGACTTCCCTGTGACTGTGAAAGGAAATCATCTCACTTCACCAAGACATACGACTTCTGTCGTCAGTGTGCTTCTACGCAACGGGAACAGCAGCATCTGGAGGAGCACTTGTGGCACTTTATAGTTTGCACAGTTCAATGTTTGCAATGATACAAGTTTAATAATTTAATGGAGAACTAAGATAATCATTCAAATGGAATTATTTACAAACAAAAAGTTAATATTGGCATCCAAACATAGATACATAGGGCCTACATACATACATACATACATACAAACATACATACAAACATACATACATACATACATACATACATACATACATACATACGTGCATACGTGCATACGAGCATACGTGCATACATACATACATAAATACATTCCTAACGACGTCTATCAATGGGATGGAAAAATATTAAGAAGTCGTATCTCTGATTGGCTAACTCAGAGGGTTTTCTATAATGTTAACGAATTTTTAAATATACAGGTAAATATGCAAACCTAATTTTAACACTAGGACAATGTCAATAACATGTTTTTACTCGATGACATGCTAATTTATTATTATTATTACTATTATTATTATTATTATTATTATTATTATTATTATTATTATTATCATCATCATTATTACATACAATACATAAATACATACATACATACACACATAAAACAATCATACCTACATAATTACATACATACATACATACATACATACATACATACATACATACAAACATACATACATACATTACATACATATATATTCTCAAAAACAAAGTGAGCCAAGTATTAACTATAGTAAAAGCTGGTATTAAGTGCAATATAAATTTTCTATGTTGTAAAAACACTATCTAAAAGAAACAATTTTACACTCATTTTAAATGACATTTCTGATTCCTGTGGCGTGAAATAATGTGGGAGAGAGTTATTTCCAACATGTAATTGATGTCAGCTTGCATTATGTACCATATATTCGCAGCAGTAGCTTGATTAGCTTCTCGGTTTATAAAATGCCTTCAGCTCAATGGGAGCAGAGAGAAGTTTATTACGGCTTCCCTTTTGTCAGTTCTTGCTTCTGTTTCAATATTGCGTTACCACCGTTCTGCTTATTTTCAATAGCTTGTACGTCACTACTACGTCAAGAAACACCGAATTTTCATAAGTCCAAAGTTTTCTTTCTCTTACTCCCTTTCCTTACATTTTGACCTAAATCCTGAGTATTATTACTACAATAAACCTTTACCAACTGCATTTATTGCAATACAGTTCTATAGCAATGCTTTTACACTTCGAACTAATGCATGCGAACTATCGATGAATTGTTCCGAAGAGGAATACTATCGACATGAACAGGCGCCAGATATCTCTGGATTCTTAATCAGCTTAATCAGGAGAATTAAATCACAGCCGCTTTTCTCTGGATTTGGAGGACTCGATTGCGGTATATCGAAAAACAAATTTTAAGCCTGGTAAAGTGAAAAGGGTGTCCAAAAAATAACATCACTGATATCGAGATGTTCGCTTAGCGATAAAAATAATACAGTATCAATGAAGATGAGTGTTGATATTTCTGAACTAATCTTAGGCTATAAAACAAACCTGTTTCAAAACCTACATCTAATCACTAACATTTTCTTTCCACAGCAACATGGACTTAAATATTGACAGAGTTATTGAAACCAAAACAAGAAATGGGCTATATTATTGAAAAAGTGTGCAGACCCAGTTGTTTACGTAAACAAACTTTAACGTTTAAATAGAGACACGTTGAACTGCTGTGCGATATATTTTAGTAATGTAATGCACTGAAATGGATCCGTCAGAAACCATAAGGTAGGTACGGATCCATCTCTAAAGTGGAAATTTGGGCTGATGTAAAGTTGTTGTTTAGAACAAATAAATTCATATTCATATTATTGAAAATTATAAATTTGGCAAAGAGAACTGTTTAAAAATGACAATAATAGGCTTTCTTGCACAAATAAGTGCTGCAATACACATGCCAACGTGATTATCGACGACGTCTCGATGTCATTTCCGTAAATAGTCCTGTGAAAATATGGCTATGTTTTATAACAAGGATTTACACGCCTAAGTTAGTCCGCTCGTGTTGCTGAGTCTTGAGCAAACATGCCTTTGAAACTGTTAAACAGGTTGCCATTTTTACGGAAAAAGGTTACGTTTCTAGAAAATGACCGCAAACGGGCTTCACTGAATGGTTCAACAGTTATCAGTCGAATCATTTTTTATTACGGACACGTAGCCTGGCTTCCTATCCGAGGCCGATGCATTCGGCCATCAGCCTATTAGTTCAGGTTTTTAAAAAATTATGATGGATTTTATAATAACAACAAATAATATGCAATTTCGACCCCATGCTAGGATGACTTACGTTATAGAACAAAGTGGGTTTACAAATATTAAGAGTGAATAATATTTATCGTTTACAAAGATATCAACAAGAAAAAGTTACAGAGAAGGTAATAAGTTAATAATTAATAATTAATTGACGAGCTTCCAGCTCACAATAAAATTATGCCAACTATTTCATTTAAATCATATCAAGTTTTAATAATAAAATCCTTTTAAGCATATTTTTCATTTACACTTACGTCTGATTTCTATCCTGAAATACATATTTGCAGTGGTGACCAGATACCTTAACGACGATCTACAATCATAGCGTAACAAATATCAACAGTTTTTTTTACATACTAATATTAAATAACAGTGGAAAACTTTAAATATAATTTTTTTTAAATAATTTGTAAATAACTGAATTGTCGAATCCGTCAAGCAGGAAAAATTGCAAGTAAGTAGGCCGACTACTTTGTTTAAAAATAATTAAAATACGTAGATATTACATGGTAATTAGGATACTCGCGTTGCTCGTTTCATAAACATACTCGTATCTTAATAATTGCTATTATAGCCTTTTTGCATAATGTACAGAGATCGCTTGGAATCTGAAAGCTTCGCGACCGTTAAAATTTGAACATGTCGTTGCAGTGCGCATAGTACTGTACTGATTTAGATTTGTCTTACAAGCATTTATGATAAAAAAAATAAAAAATAAAGAAAAGTTAAGGGCCACCTAGAGATCGCTATAGTGAAACATACAAACATACGAAAATTTCAAAAGTGTTATTTTCTTCTTCACATTAGCTTGTTATTATAAAGGATAACATCATACTATATAATATATCGTTACAGTTTTATTACTAGTATAGATAGATAGCTGGCTTATTTCCTTTATCCCTCTTGGATTGTTTTAAGTTACATTAAAATGAATGTCGGATGTCGTCCTAGGTCTAGAGCTTACATAAGCTCTCTTTCTAAAAATCGTGGCATGGTTTTATGGAAGAAGGGATAGAACAATGTTGAAGACAAAGATATTAAGTTGGCATTGCCATCAGAAATAAGAAAAAATGCACCACGATTCAGCAAGGAATAATAAAAATGATAATAGAGACGAGTTGTAAAGGATGAGAAGCTAATCTGATATTTCAGTGAACATAATGCTTCCATCTGATGTTATTCAAAGATTTCTTCAGATGATTCCATGTAAATGGAAATCTAATTGAAACGTGACATGATCTAAATTAACCAATCCTCCTCTACTTCTCTCTTTCTCATCCAATATCTTATTTCATTGTGATCTTCTTCTTCATTCTTTTAACTCTCATTCTCTTCCTCTCTCGCTCTATACTCTGCTATGGACTAGAACACCGTAGGCCTATTATTGGATAGAAGAGTACAAGTACTGTCTGACTGCGAGCTGAAGGCCGAGCTAGCGTTCCCCCACTACCTTACCATGCACTTGCATTTACTTTCTATGTCTTTCCCCCACTATGCCACCAGCTCGGCCTTCAACTCACAGTCAGACAGTACTGTAATCGTGGGTGATTTGGACTTGAATTGCATTTCTAATCGTCCGGACGATTATGCAATTGTAATTACAAGAGAATCCGTATAAATGGTGCCGGTAACAACAATTCTATTAACGACACATTATGATAATAATTTACTTAATTCATACAATTTATATGAAATTATAGTTTTATCTCATTTTTTCTTTCTTACAGGTTACTCCTCATAATGCGGGTGCCACTTTTTGAAAACTTCTTTTCCAAGAACTGCCTCTATCTGCTGCCGCTCTAGTCCTCTTCGATCAGTGAATTGAAAGGTAATTAGGCTATTCACACTTGACTGCAGTCCTGTACAATGTTGCCAAATACGTACCACAGCACATTTTCTTCACTCGAGGATTGTGAATGAAAGCGGCAACCCTGAGTAAACCCACGCGACTACAAGAAATCTTTTCTTTGTCGGTGTCGGTGGTAGGTGCAGATTTTCGGATCAGCAAACAATGCTATTATATACTTTTGTAGAAAGATGATCGTTTGGGACGAGGTCTTCTAAAAATGGCACGTACAGTACAGAGGTTCTCCCTGCGACCATACAATCCAGTGCTTAAGTGAAATATGTACACTCAATTTCGTGTTTTCCGCAACTTCTGGTGCTAGGTCAGACTTCTCCGTTGAACAGTAGACATTGTCCTTCCAGATAGTCAATCGTCGTCCTCTTCTTTCGCCTATCATATCTCAAATATTCTGTTTTGTTTGAATTTATTTCCAACTCCCACTTCCTATATTCCAATGCTAGTTGGTTGCACATATAATTTGCTTGTGCTACATCACCAGGCCATCCGCAAAAAGCAGGCGATATAAAAATCTTCCTTCTGCTATTTCTATAGCCTTTTTTCACATTTGTGAGACTATATTCTCAAGCTCAAAGCTATAGGTCGATGACACCGGACATCCTTGTACCAGATCATTGCTGGTTTTTTAACTCTTTTGTGAATTCTATGTATAAACCTATTTTTAAAATCCTGACATCACATGTCTACTGAAGTCAAAGGCCCGATACAAATGCGTCGAAACACGTGTCAGATATCAGCGCATGACAATATTTTTGAATAGATTAGACTAGATAAAGGCACATCAAGAACACGTGTCAGATAGGTTCTGATCTAAAAAAATACTACAATCTACTCTAAAAAAAACTACAATCTACTCTAAAAAATACTACAATCTACTCTAAAAAATACTACAATCTACTGTACTACACTCTACTGTACTTTATATCGTAGCTACGACTAAATGCTGAACCTCTTATGTCCTATGCATTCACAATATTGTACAGCAGGCTGCAAAAAGGATGGGTCAACTCCTTTCGATAGGAAATTAAAGTTCTACGAAGTGTAAAATATATTGCAGTCATTGCTGTGATCTAGAATTGACTCTCCATTCGGTATAACATCAAATGTCAGGTTCATAAAGAAAATATAGCCATTTTCAATGGTTTGGTTTGTTATACACTATTTCCTGTACGCAGGCGATGAAAAGACTAGCATGCAGAGTCCTGTGTATCTGGAACTTATAACTTATAGGCGGCCGGCTGAACAACACAGTCGACTGTACACAATCTGTCCGATGGAATACGCAATGGCTTATTTTGATAAAAGAGAAAACGTAACCGGCTTCGCCAGGACCATTCTCCACCCCTGCTCCTTTTTCTCGCGTTGAAGGATATCCACCTTCGACTTAGGGCCTTTCTACACGGACGGAATAAACGCGACCGATTGTCAGCGACCGAAACGCGTATCCACTGGGTCAATGGGTAGGTAATGTTGTAAACTACACGGACGGAATAACCGCGCCTTCAGACGCGAAAAAACTAGAGGACAAGCCGAATCTCGGTCGCCGAATTTCAGCGACCGAAACGCGTGATGCATGTTACACGGGCGGAATGTTGACCGAAAAAAAACAAGCTGGAATTATTTCGAGGGCAATAGTCCGAAACGTGCTTGGTAACTTCAATTAAAATGACCACAGACTGCACACACGACTACAACAACGTAAAAATGTAAACTTTGGATGGCATGGTTATGTTTTGGCAGATGACAGGTATTGCACATAAAACATAGGCCTAGTGTTAAGTTCATAAACATGGACAGTTATTTCTTTTCGGATATATAGAATTAATTTAGGAGGCATATATGAGCACGTTTTAAAAGATAATATTAATAATCATTGTACAAATTAATATGAACTTGGAGCAACTTTACTTATTTTCAATAATAATGCTTGAGCTTCGGCATGGCAAGGCACACGGTTTAATTGTCCGGCATAGTAAATGGATTTGCTTGCACAAATTCCATCCGATAGCTGAATCACGGCAACTGCAGGCATACATATGAATGTAAGAACTACATTCCTCACACAATCTGACAATCGCAGTGGGACAATAAATTGTCTAATTTCGTAAAATTCTTTAATTTTTGACGCCGAAACAGCTTGCCAGTATCCGTCTTGTTGCATAATTCTGTCAGTTTGGAAATCCATACTTTTCTTGTGGCGCTTCCTAAAGTCAGATATTTTTAAGTTCCGGTTAACTTTCTCTTGTGTATGACTGTTAATCTGTCAATGAGTTTGTCCCTCATGAAAGCCATAGTTGCGAAGGTAACAGAAATTATCAATTCTGCTAGTACAGAAAAACAAATGCTCTAGCCAAACATATAGCCCCTATGCCGGCTCTAATGAAGGCAGTTCAGCAAATCAAGGACTGCAACAAAATTAATACCGAGAGATACAGAAGAAACCTCCACGATCCCTGACAAGCTGCAAGCATTGTTATTGAAAAAAGTAAAGTTGCTCCAAGTTCATATTAATTTGTATTTAGTTGTTAATATTTTTAAAAACGTGCTCATATATTCCTCCTAAATTAATTCTATATATCCGAAAAGAAGTAACTGTCCATGTTTATGAACTTAACAGCTAGGCCTATGTGTTATGTGCAGTACCTGTCATCTGTCAAAATACAACCATGACATCCCAAGTTGACATTTTTACCGTGTAGAGTCTTACAGAACACAAGTCGGCTGCTTGACTAGTACTCCCGCGTTAAATCTAAAATTCTTGCTATACCCAAAGTTTCGAAGTTTATCAATTTCTGTAGATACAAAGTGTAAAGTGTTGACAAATAAAACTGTCTATTTTCCCAGGAATTAAACGTGCAGTAGCCATGCGTGGTTGGTAAGGTCGCAAGTCGATCGCCATGCACAAACACCACAACGTATTTCAAATTTTTCCCACCCAGTATGCTGCTGCTCCTCCGCGCGCGTGCATTCGGTCGACATTCTGCCCGTATAACTTCACAGGCGTTTTTTCTGCGCGCGTTCTTTCCGCAATTTTACCGGTCGCTAGACGAAAAACTCCTACACCTTTTTTCTGCGTCTGAAGGCGCCATCCGTGTAATTCATAATATTACCTAATGACCCAATGGATACGCGTTTCGTTCGCCGACAATCGGCCGTGTAACATGGGCCAACTTATACGGGCGGAATGTCGACGGAATGAACGCGCGCGGAGGATTTTATAGATGTGCTGCCATTTTTAAACTTCCAACCCCGTACAATTTGCCCACTAAAGAATTCCAGCTTGCGTTTTTTCGGTCAACATTCTGCCCGTGTAACATGCAACACGCGTTTTGGTCGCTGAAGTTCGGCGACCGAAATTCGGTTCGTATAACATGGTCAAAATCAGCCGGTCTCGGCCCGAATATTCCGTCGCGTTCATTCCGTCCGTGTAGAGAGGCCCTTAATGTTTGTCTTATTCTCCTCCCCTCTTCGCTGCTGAACCTGAAACCGACCTGTGCCCTGCTTTCATTGACTAATGTTTGAGCGCCAGGCTTTTGACATCACACCAATGTGAGTCACACTCGGTGGTGTGGACGTTCGTTGTGAGACACGCCCTCCAGGCACTGAAATGAAATGTTCCCCTACTCCGTTTCCATTTTACCGCTTACCTAGTCCTGAGCGTTGTCCATAGGCTAATGCGTGTGTTTGGACTTGAACTCAAACATATTTTTTTTTTACATTTATTCCCAAGATCGCCTCACCCAAGCTGGTGTGGAACAAGGATGATAAGAAAATTCAATGCCAACTTTAAAAAATGAACAACACTAGAAGAAACCAGAAGCACTCCAGGTTGCGCTTTACATGGAACTACTTGATGCAAGACATAACGATTCCTCTATGGTAGAAGAGGTTGGTTGGTTTGGTTATACGGTTATTTAACGACGGGGTGTAATAACAATAATAATAATAATAATAATAATAATAATAATAATAATAATAATAATAATAATAATAATAATAATAATAATAATAATGTTTTATTTTTCCTGGCAGAGTTAAGACCATAAGGCCACCAGGATAAATACAAGATATATTAAAAGAAATCTACCAAAACTAATACAATAGATATCATACACAATAATACAAAACGCTGGCAGTAGAATAATAATACAATATTGATTTGCCTATATTAAAACAAAAGACAAATCGCGTCCAATAATATGCAGAGAAAACAAAATGAATTACAGAATTATATATAATTGGATGTGTAAAAAAGGTAAAGTGATCCCTGTACAGGCCATGGAGGCCCAGAGGGTTCCAGGAGGTTGAGGCTCCCAGATTTTGGACATTCGGCACATGAAGGTGGTAAGGTTGTCAGCCTTACGCACCGGCCGCCTTTACCCCCAGGATTGCTCCTGGTACTCATTTCTGTTAGAGGCTGAGTCTACCCCAGGGCCATAGTGCCACCAGAAGGATTAGGCCAATTGAAAAATCTCAATGACCTCATCGGGAATCGAACCCGCGACCTTCCGGTTTGTAGCGCAGCGCCTCAACCACTACGCTACGGCGTACTAATTGGATGTGTGTATAATTATAATATTATACTCTGCAAGTTAGGCCTATGGCCGTCACACCAGAGTGCCGGATTTTTCCCCCCTTGCCTCTAAATCTACAGACATGGACATTTCACATTTATGCAAGTCATAAATTCCACGACTGTGCCGGGATCGAACCCACGACCTTGAGTAGCGAAAGTCAGCGCTACATAGCCCGACCGGTTGGTGGTTTTAAAGGAAAGAAGTAAATTAGTTCCCATAAAAACATCTAGAAGATTTTGCAACAGTGGCAATTTCTCGCGTGCGCTAAGCCTAATGCACGAGTGACTTTTGTCATGCAAAAGTGTTGTCACTGTCACAGACACGTGAAGTCATTGCCAACGGTGTCTTTTGTTTAAATTCTGAAACAGTCGCAAAGCGAAGGTTCAAGGTGTTGCTATAGTTTACGCTCTTGCGATAACAAATAGAAAACAAGTAGCATAAGTATTCATCACTTTAATTCTAATAGATTTAGAAATAGAAATAATGTAACAGCTTATTTTAATATGGAGCATATCTGTGGTTCGTTCTAAAAGGTCCAATGTCAATTTCTTGCAGAAATGAGATCTTTGCAATATTGAGGTCGGCTAGTCTTTATCTTTTGTATAATAAAAGTTCCAATGTATGTTGCTATTAATAGACATAATACAGAAACCCTCGAGGCCAATGTCGGAAGTTCTAAGAAAAAAAAAATTACTTCTGCAAAGGTTTCATTGTCGGTTATCTCAAAAGCAAGTTTTATGACATTGGCCCTTTTAGAACCAGATATATGATGCAGTATCGCAAAACTCACAAAATAAGCAAGAATATGCAAAATGAAACTAATAAATTATCTGTTGTTTCTTTCAAGTCTTGAACACATTTTAACACTAGTATGTAATAGTGCAGTATTAAAAATATGATTTTTCACAGCCTTGTGGGTCCTCGTGATAAGGAAATACAGTTTTTCGTTAAATATTTCCAGTGTTTTGGAGGAATGCAGCCGGCGTGCTAACGCAAACAAACTTTCCTTACAGTAATTTCCACAGATCTGACGTCTCCCCAGCCCTTCAAGTCTGATCAATACTTCAAGGGTGGGAAATGAAGGCACAAGAAGAACGTAAAGACGAAACGGAAGATGCAGGGAAAAGTGGAAATAGGGGAAGGAAAGAAGCAAACAAGGAAGGAAGGAAATGCATAGGTTAGTGTACACTGTAAATACAATTTAAGGGCTTCCTAGGGTAAAACAAGTAGGCTATATCTGAACACTTATTCGAAGTGACACAAGTTCCCGTGTCTTTCAAATAAAACACCGCTAAAACACACACTATATTTGTCAATCTTGTATACAATTCATTTTGCAACTAGCGTACTTAAATTTTAAGTACCTGAGCTAGAGTAGGCTATAAGATACACCTTAACTAAATACGTTACTCCTATTATTTAAATATTTTCTGCGGCACTGTAGAAGAATCTAACCCATTGTTGCATTGCGTAGAGTAACCACAAGCAGTGACATTATATCTGAATATTGTGCTTTGACAAGTGAAACTGCGTCATCTGTTCAACAAAATACACACGGGTGTAGTTATTTATATTTATATTTATATTTATATTTATATATCCTTGATTGTTTACTACTACAATAGAACTTAGGACTGTTACAGTCTCTAATTCTTTTTTAAGGATCGTAAAGAAGTTAGAAAACCAAATCATCTGACTGAAGAAGAAATCAGACTTCTCGCTCAAGCAACTCCACTTTCTTACGCTTACAGTAATGCATGCGGAAGTTTCGAATATTTCTTCTTGTAATCACACGTGTACTCAAAGGTTAATTCAATGCTTAGGAAGCCTACATTTACCAAATTTTTCCATCCGCTTTTGTATTTTTTCACTTCCCTCTCTTCTATTGCTCTTCCTTGTGCAAGTTTCTAATTTTCTTTCCCTTTTTCTGTGTCTTGATACTTTCTTTCATTCTTTATGTACAGGTAAGAGAAAAAAAAGCGGACTGACTAAAATATCTCAGTTGCCAATATGAGCCACTGCGCATGCCTAGCGGCAATCACAGGATAGCAGGGAATGTATTGAAACTTGTTCAAAAGACGATAAATTGCTTGAACTGAGAAATAATTTCACGTAATTTGCATTGCTTGTGAAAACAAACGTTTCCGTTACATCTCTTACATTTATTTACGTATCACAAGGCTCTGAATTCAGCTACACGAGTCGGTCCGCTTTTTTTCCCCCTACCTGTACAAATCACACGCGCTCAGTATATTACTAAAACTGTCCACGATGTCTCATTTAAATTTTCTGTATTTCTTATTTGCAGTAGGGCCTATATTGAGATTTTATTATTCTCATATTGCTAGTTTGTTGACCTTAGGACTCTTTTTTCTAGGTTTGACGAACAAAGAAGGGAAAGAAGACAATAAGGCTTTAAGCGAGGAAAGTGATCATTTTATTATTTCCCTGTTCATTTTGAAATCTCATTTTCTGACCTTTGAACATGTTGCTCGAAATGCTGTTCTATTCATTTTGGTGTTCTGCTGCACCCATTGTTTCTTCGACTAGGCATAATAAAATAGGGGTCTATTAGCAAATAGAAATGCAATACATTTCCTGCTCTCGTAGTTAGTGTATATGTTACACGTCCGACTTCCCACATAAGGGAGGAACTCAGATTTGCAACACATAACACTAAATATGTACGGTAACGGGAAATCCATTAAACTTTCATAGGTTAAGTTTTAGGTTAAGATAATGCACATTGTTCGCGATTCCTCAATTATTATTATTACAAGTTAGTATCTCTTTATTGTATCAAAACGGAGATTGCCGGGTCTACTAATAGACCCCTGAATTATTTTATTTATTAGCCTATAGTCAAGTACACAATGGTTGGTGAAATTAATATTTTATTTATTAAAATAAACAATGGTAAAAATGAAATTATTTCTTACTAAAAAGTCAATTACTGAAATGAGGTGATTCTGCAGAAATCATTTAAAACAAGAATAAAATAAAAAGTGTTTCGTTTACAAACACCCCCACGCTCGGGAGTCCTAGATTACAATTTCGCCCTTGAGAAATATTCAGCCCAAATTTGGCATACCTTAAATGGATTTGTTATGATTTCAATTAATAGGCCTACACATGCATTTTTATCTTCTTCGGGACTGGTGAAATTTTAAAAAGCAGAGTTTGTATTAAGATATTGTTTTCATGGCAAATTCAGTTCGATCTGAATACTCTTACCGTATTGAATCTGTCATAAAACGGAAATTCAGATCGATTTTATTCATAAGGACAATACACCTAAAATAAGTGGAATCGGATCGGATTGCGATCGTCTTGAGCGCCATGAAAACACATCCGTATTAAATTCGTGAGGTGTGAAAGGTTTCCTTTGTCGTCGGATCTGGGCGTAGAACATTCTGTGGATTCTCTTGGTTATAATGTTTTCAATGACGTATCGAAATTTGCATGGGAACGAGATCATATCGTATTGGCAACGTATTCAGATCGATTTGAATTCCCTATTAAAACGTAACAAGGTATTAAAAACCGATATAGGCCTAAGCTATGATGAATTATAAGTATCCCTACAATATCAATAACTAAAGAAAAAGACGTTAGAAACTTCCTGAAACCTCATATAACATTTTTACATTCTTCTAATAATCTGCGCTCCAAGTTTATGAATTCAATATTCTTGGAATCATCTCTACTGTCTCAAGAACTTCTTTCTTCCTAACCCAAGAATTTGCTCGTTATTCACTCTTATTTCAGTGACTGTACAAATTCTCCATCGCAGTAGGAAGAATAAAAGCCTACATGACGTTTCATCTTTCAACACTGGAAGACATACGGAAGCTGGATTGAGCATCTGTTTCCCCCTATCTTCTTGACCCACTAAACCAATGTTTTACGTCAAATTCTCTTACAGAGAAAAAGGTGAACATAACATTATGATAAGAAAGGAAGTATGAGCTAAGCACGAAGCCTAAGTCAGAAGATAAGAATAATATTCGAGGAATGAAAGAGAAAGGGCTGAAAGAATGAGAAGTCTTATCACACAGAGCCTTCTCTTAGGTCATAACACGGATTTACGCTAAACTGTCAGGTTTCTTGCCTTTTAATATAGACCAATATTAGCACTAAAATATCATGTGAAATAATTGGGAAAATATTTTTTATCATCCCTCTGTAAAATCGCGGAAATAAATCTCAAGCATCTGATAGAAAAATAGATAATCGAAAATGTTTTTAAAGTTTTTTTTATATTATTTATTTACAATTACAGTTAGCAAAATTTGTACCAAAATACGTGGACAACCCACGTAGGGGTAAACAAGAAACCAGATACACAAAGAGTTAATTCTTATCCTAGCATATGGCTTCTCTTACTTGGCATCTAATAATTTATATGGGAACGTCTAGCAGATAGGGAAGAATAAAAATATTGAAATTTGGCAGGTGGATATGGGGCGTGTAAAATGTACCTGCTTAAAAAAAAAGGATTTACCTGAGGAGTGTTTTTTTCGACCATGTTTAGTTTAAATTTTGAGATTTAAGATTTACTCAAACAAACGGCCGGACTTCAGCACGCATGTCCTTCGTTATTTTTCTTATCTTGTTCAATGACAAGTGGCAGCTCATGTCGTTGGTCATCTCGAAGCTTCCTTATGGTCATTTTCTTGAAACCAACGAATGTTGACAGGACCAAAAAAAATCATTTTAGTGCGATATTAAAATTAATATGAACAGAATTGTCTTTATATCAAAAGCAGGCTCTTTATTATGCAGATTTCAGCTGCTACCTTCAATGTCTCACGTTGCCAACTCTCCCGTATTTCCCGGGAAATCCCGTATTTTCAATTGATTTGGACGAAAATCCCAGGTCTCGTATATTTCAAGAAATATCCCGTATTTCCAGAATTACCGCCAACTGATGAAAGCAGAGCTTCAAGTTATTGTAAATTTTTATTCAAGTTACTGTAAAGAATTTTTCATTGTAAAAACTAACCATGGCACGATCTATTGTCAAATACCAGCAAGCCAGCGAGAATTTAAAAGACAACAGTTTGTAAATCACTGTAATCTCTCAAGTGATAAACCCCTGTCCTGGTGTGTTTCTATTGTCAGGAATGATTGTATTGATAATGTAGAGTGATAACGCTTTTTTGAAACAGATAGTCTTACAGATCTATAAGTGATCATTTGTTATGCTGTACGAGTCGTCGTTGTTTGCATTTATCCCTTATTTTCACTTCTGGCATACACTATTTTCCCTTATTTCCACCTTCAAGGGTTGGCAACCCTAGTCTCAAGATCGTTTCGTGTTCCATAACAATCGATACTACACCGATTTCGAAATGAGTACACCGTTACGTCACATATAGGCCTAACAAGCGTATTAAAGTATGGTTGAACAAAACAGTCACTTATGGTACAAGGGTTAAAAGTTTGATTTCATTATGCGAGTAGGAATGATTGCGAGACGAGTGTAGCGAGTTGAGCAATCCTGCGAGCAGAATAAAATTGCTTTAACGCACGTGCCATACACTATTCTTAGACAAACGTTAACATTTGTGAAATATTAATAAATATTATTGTAATGAATTACGCACTGTAGGGGCAGCCATCTTGCAGCGCGCAGACAGCTAACACCTGTTAGTGATTTTCTATTAAACTGCTGCCAACATGAAAACGCTTTTCACCCAACAAGTATAACGACTTTTGTATTCACCGTGGGAGATTTCACATTTAAAAGGCTTAGTAACTTTTAAAATTATCAATTTTTATCAAACCGAGTCTATTTAATAATCATATGCAAACATTTTTAACTAAAGTAGTGTTTTCCATGTGACCAATACCAAAGTTGGTACCAGTGCAGTGGCATAACTATTTTATACCATTAGTGCCATAATGTGCAAATTTTACTTCATGTGTCTTGTGCTAGAAGTTCTAATTTTAATTCAAGCTGTCTAAAAGACAAATTAAAGAATGCTTGCCGAAGAATAAGCAAAGATATAATATGATTTAAAAATGTATCTTTATGACGCACTAAACTATTATACTTGCATACGGAAGATTTCTTGGGAAATAAGGCATTTCCGTAGTCATGTTGTGATCGACATAACATATATTTATGAGTCACAAGTGATTTGCAGTACAGCCAAACCCAATCTAACACATCATGTGACAGGAATGACTTAACATTGATATTTGAGTGGACCATGTCGAATGAATGGCAGAATTTTTCATATCATAAGTGGGTGTTTTTTATGGTTGGCAGCAAGGGAGAGTTTGAGGGTGTGAAGAAAGATGGGTGTTGAGCCTGTGACAAGAAGAAGCATTTGTTAGGTGTGAGCAATGACAGATTACCCCCTAGTGACTTGGCAACAACTGTCTGTCGCGTCCTCCACGGTGCGGTACCACAGAGAAGAAAGAATTATCGTATCGGCTTAACTTCCTATCTATTCGGTCACCAGATGTGCTTTAGCCTTGTAAACGCAGGTACAGGCTTCATCAACGTTTCTTGTGTCAAGTCCCTTTACAGTTTGCACTATCTACATTCTGACGTGTTCGCTTTGCTGCATTTATAGTTACTTTAAGGCATTATTAGTTAACTAGTAAACCTGTTCGAATCTTTCGCACTTCCCTTTTAGAAAAAAAACCAGAAAAGTGGAATGTAGCTAATTAATTAGGTTTATCATTATACAGCCGTTTATAATACCACAACAAATACTTAAAAATAAATGCCTTTTTCACAGAATACACTGGCAATAAATTGATTCTGAATATGATTCAGTAAACATGTACATTATATACCGTAGTTTTGACACGGTCAAACCACCTTCAAGCTGTAAATAATCTGTCAGCGAATTACATTATTACTGACACATAAATAAAGAGTATGTCGTATAAGGGAAATGACGGTCTTATACCCTCAATTATAGAGAAACCACCAATAGTTTGTCATAAATTACCCAATAATTTATTACAACAGTGTAAACACATGTCTTAGAAATTTACAATAGGGCTAGGCCTATATAGCCTTAGTCATTAGAGCTGAGTTTTAAAAAGCTATAATAAGAAAGACTGATATATTTCCATAGATTATAGTTAGAAAACAGCTTGGAAAGTGTTGTTCAGTGATGTAGTACACTCATTCTATTAAAAAACAATCTGTAAAAAGTATCACAACTTGAGTTTTACTCATCTGCTCAGTTATACCTCCATACAAGCTTGTAATTTGTTCTCTTAAATATATAAACATAATAATCTAACTATCTCTAACCTCGAGCGACCTGTCACTAAATGAGAACCTACCTCTCACTATTCACCGATAAGAGTAACATTCCGCCTCTAGTGGCAAAGTTAGAAGTGAATCAACGGTCCTTCTGTTGTATATAATGTAGGCTAGCAACACCGACTGTTGACAGCAGTGAATGAAAGGACTAATCACTTGAAAATTCTAAGTCAGCCAATGCGAGTGAGAGTTAACGACTAATTAAAGGATCGCGTACATTGTGCGGCATGTAGCTTTCATCTTCAGCGATCAACGAGCTTGAGCGATCAACTTGTTTATGAAATCAAACCTGTTTTTTTTACAATTTTAACTTGAAACCCATCCATTCAACGACCTCGGCCATTTCTCATATGTTCGTTTTCAAGCGACAGTCCATGGCAAATGGCTGAAGAAGATGGCAGTACATCGGAGATTCGTAACCACGTGAATTTCAGATTGAGATTTAACTTGCACAATAATACCGTTTTAGGGTTATATTTGAAAGAAAAAGAACTGCGCTTAAAACGATATGTTCTTATGTAATTTAATTGTACAAATACAAACATACATTGCGATCGAGTTGTCGCACCTAGAGGGGGCCGAATGATGACCTCTACACTCAACGAGCGGAATTTTGCTGCATTCTTCCCTATAGCAATTCGGCAAGGTATTAAAAAACATATTCCGGTTACGCTATCTGGAAATCACGTAACCTCTAATATACAGTGTCAGTAGGCCTACCATACCGGTACATAGCCCGTAATATTTCCTTTGATCGATAACGCTCGGTGGCTAATTTATTGACAATTAAAATAACGTAGTCCAAAGCGCTTGATGGCAATCGATTGGTCTTGATTGATCGATGCTTTGTGTGACAAACTTCTAAGGCTTAAGCTACTGACAAACACCATGTCCTGAACACGGGAAGGGGATGTCTCATTACATTACTGAAAAACCCCCTACCCGACCGGGAATCGAACCTGGACCGCCGGGGAGGGGAAGGTAGGTACACAACCTGGAGTTAACAACGTACTGTCCGTGCATTTAGACGTGACCACTGTAAACACAATGCGCAGTGGAATCAGTGATGTGAATCATACTAGCAACACACTCCCCTTCCGTCCCGCCCTATCTCTGCGGCGGATGTAAGTGTTCACGTCTAAATGCACAGGCTGTACTATCCGTGCATTTAGACGAGAGCACTGTAAACACAATGCGCAGTGGTATCAGTCTCACGTGATCCATACTAGCAACACACTCCCCTTCCGTCCCGCCCTATCTCTGCGCATGCAAGTGCTCACGTCTAAATGCACAGACTGTACGGACTGTGTTGCACAGAAAAAAACAAACTCGGCCTGCCAAGGCCAAGATGGTATAGCTGGCGAACCTCCCCGTTCAGAGCTCATTTTTCCGTGTGACGCAAAAATTATCCAGGAAAATAAGTACTTTCTTAAAAGGAACTACAGCATTGCAAAGTACATGACAAAAAATGCAAAGCTGTATCTTTTTTTTTTTTTAAGAAGAAAATTTGAATGTGGCAAAATAACATGTAAATTGAAGCTGATACTTAAAACAGGTGGTTAAAGTTTGGACTGGCAATTTGAAGCGGACGGGGTGTATACTTAGTGCATTACTTTAAACTAGCCTTAGCAGCATCCGTTCCACGCGCCCAAACGGAATAAAATTCTGTGGAGTTACAGGGTATTTTTCGACACTCTGCTCTCTCTTCGTTTGATCGATGTTGCGACGACACGGCTTACGTGGACTATAGATTGACTCCAAACACACTGATCGGCTGGCTATGATTGGCTATGGTTTGCGACAGGTTAGGTTAGCTTAGGTTGTTTAGTTTAGTGACAAATAGCTCTATCGGATACCACAACCACGGTCAACATCGTCAGTTGCCTACACTGTTTCACAATGACGTCCAATTCTGCGCACCGTTCCCAATGCAACCTGTGAGTACCCAATACAAATTACGCCATTTATGTATTATAGGCCTATCAAGTTATGAAAGTGCCCACTTCACGAATTTTCTTTCATTTCGTTTTTTTTTAATGAAGAAATTGAGTTTATTTATGAACTCTATAGGTCATAAAGAACATTACAACCTCAAACGAGAGGTGTCGAAGAACCCTCGATTTACAATTTAGGGCATGCTTCATTCTTTGACACCAAAATACAATCGCACTTTTTTTTTACCAAAATGGAAAATCAACAATTTTTTGTTTCCTTTCTATATCTGTATAACGCACAATAAACATAAGCAGCCGACAGTCTTTATACCAGTTTTCTCCATGAGGTTTGCATGCCTCCCTTTACTGCTCGTAACGCTTCTCCCCACCCAGGTTCAAGCAACAAATCTCTTGAGCAACCAGTAGGGCTACTCCATGTTGTGTAACATATTGCAACAAAATTGAAGTTAGCTTCTTCACGATTTTAGTTATCTTTTGCAAGTATAGAAACAAACTGAAGTACGTATGAATTCTGAAGGTTCCAACGAACATTATAACCTGAAAATGGGGCCTTTTCAACTTTCTTCTATGAAAGATTCTTGAGAGTTGGCAGCTATACTGTCCCCACGGCATCTCTTGAAGGGTCAACCGAAAACATTTCACTCGTACGACAATGTTCGTATACAACAACGAACATGTTAAACGTTCTGTCATTATTAATAATTTCAGCGATAGTAACGTAATTATAACATGGTATAAATTATTATAAATTTCAGAACATTATGTGATGTCAGTGCAGACAATACGGGGTTTTGAGTGGGCTTATTAACAGTTCCATTAAGCATGTGACGAAATACTACAAATTACACGGGGTAGAAGCATTTAGATACTTCGCACTATTATAGAATTAATTGTAGCTAATGTTTATTTTTCTCTACTTAATTGCTTTGACATGGCGTACAATACAGAGGTTGCTATAAACGCAAAGAAGCCTCAATTCTGAGCCAGATCTTCATAAACAAACGCATATTGTAATATATCCCGTAGTATCAGATTATTCAAGCTTATAGGAGCAAGAAAAGCTGAACAAAAGCTTCGGTAATGGCTGACATAACAACAAACCCTTGCCTAGTGTACGTCGCGATAAGATATAAATACACTTCCTACCTTTCTTGTACTAAAGCTGAATCGGTAAATGGAACACATTCTCCACATTCTGTAGTTTATCTTGATACACACGACACACACATACATACACAAATAACATCAATTTTACACTTATTCATATGAAATCACTGCTAGTAATTCATCAACACCATTCTCTACCGCGCAAGAGGCACAACTGATCGTGTTTTGTCTTTCCAACGAGAATGATGGGAGTCTACACACAGCAGAGCTGCATAGAGGACAGAACACAATCGCTATGCGGCCAGGTGTGCTCTGTGTCTCTGTGCTGTCAATAGTATCCAAAACTGTAACGTAGATTTTTTTACATTTATTACGTCGATCTGAATACGATCTACGATCCCAATACATGCAAAATTTTCGATATGATATTGAAAACAACATTTCCAAGATAATCCGCAGAATGCACTAGCCTCACATTCCACGACCAATGAAACCCTTTTCGCCATACACGAGAACATCGAGAGGACATTCAGGACCAATGAAATGTCTGCTTACCGTATTGAGATCGAACTGAATACAGGTAGTGTTTTCATGGGACCAACTGCGTGGCCTCGTGGTTGGAGTCGCTGACTACGGAGCAGCAGGCCCGGGTTTGTTGACCGGTACCTCCTCGGATTTTTCTGAGGTGGTGGTTTCGAACGGGGTGCACTTAGCCTCGTGATACAAACTGAGGAGCTACTTGATTAGGTAGCGGCTCCGGTCCGTGAGTGTCAGCGCGCTAACCACATGCCCCCCAATCCTGCTATCTGACTATGGAAGACGACAGAGCGGTCGGATTGCAGGCCTAGATTTAGCGCCACGGAGTTTAGTTTTTTTTAGCGTTTTCATGGCGTTGCGTACGACGTCAATTCGATCCTATCCTACTGTTTAGGAGTATCGACCTTAGGACTCAATTCTATCTGAATTCCCGTTTTCATGACAATTTCAGTACGGCAAGCGTATTCAGATCGAAATGAATTCTGCATGAAAACGTAGAAATTCAATGTTGAATAAAGATTTAATTTACGTTTGAAGACTGAAATAGATTGAATGTGCCTGGGCCTAATTGTTCATTATTCCGCTATATTATTTATTTATTCAGTTGTGTGCTGGCCACACGGAAACGTGTCACAGGTTCTATAGACCTACCATTGGGAAAGGATCTCGAATAACGGTCCCACGTCCGAGATTTCAGGCCCGACAAAGAAGAACTCAGACTGGAGTATCTGAGGGAAGTTTGGAACGTTTCTTGTACTCCTATTAATAAAATAATTAATCGACTGAGCAAAGCGAGCTATCCGTTTAAAGTGTTCACTTTCCGACTTACGGTACTTGTTGGTCTCCACCCTCCTTAGCATTTCCTGTCTCTCCTATATAACACATATATTTTGTAAAGATCAACTCACTTCTCCCTGAAGATAGCAGCCGACATAGCTGCCGAAATCTCGGAATCAATCCTCCTACACACCCGGTTGGAAGCCCGAGAAGCCATTAGGCCTACATTATATTCTAAATACCGGGAAGCATCAAGTCACACATGTGACAATACTGTTCGGAAAGCAACGTTTCGTTTTCAACCAGCACGTTCAATACACATCTATACAAATTTAATACAGGGTGATTCAAAATTAACTATACATTTTGTATTTAAACAGGTATTATTACACAATATGTAATAGTACTGAAACATATACCACAGTAGGACATAATTTCAATGCATTTAAATGTAACCATCTTGCACGTCTAGACACAATGACCATCGCTCCACTACACTCCGAAAAACTCTCAAGCATAGCTGGTGTAATCTCAGCAGCCACGGCTCTAATCCGCTGTTTTAAATGTCGAATGCTGTTGATCTTCACCTGGTACACCCTAGACTTTATAAACCCCCAGGCAAAAAAATCTAAGGGTGTCAGGTCTGGTGAGCGGGCAGGCCAAATCATTGGCGTGGCGTGGCGCGGCCAATCCATCTGCCAGGAAAAGCTTCATTTAGGTAGTCGCGAATCATAATGGCAAAATGGGGTGGTGCTCTATTCTGTTGTAAAACGACAGTATCCATAATCCCATCAGATACCAATTGGGGTTCTAAAAATTGTTCCAACATATCGAGGTATGTGTTTCCAGTAACAGTTGATTCTGCAACATGAAGGGCCCGTAAACTTTTGACCTAGCTAACCCTAACCACACATTTAATTTGGGTGTGTCCCGTTCCCACTCCTGCATCACATTTGGCTGGTCCTCTGTCCATATCCTTTAATTGTGTCTATTCACATGTCCACAGGTGTGAAATGTAGCTTCATCACTAAATAAAACATTGTCCATCAAATTGTCATTTTCCATAGCTTCTAGTAGATCATAACACACAGCTTCTCTGGGTGCATAGTCCTCAGCTTCAAGCTTCTGTACGACCTGGATGTGATATGCACGTTTGTGCAATTTGTAGCGGAGAGTTCTCCACACAGTGGTTTGCGGAATGCCCAGCTCCCTACTAAGTCTCCTGGTAGATGCAGAGGGGCTACAAGTGATGGCATCCTGTACATTTTGCACGGCTTCTGGTGATACGGCCGGTCTCCCTGGACTTTCTTCATCTGCAACACTACCAGTACACCGAAATTGATTAACCAGGTTCTTTATAGCCAGATTGGTGGGGCCTGGTTTCCTAAATTTACGGGCAAAATCTGCTCGCGTCTGTTCCTACGTCATACCACGTAGATGAGCAGAAACAACAGCTATTCTTTCTTCTTTGTTGAGCATACTGTCACATTACTTGCAAGAAATAAGAATACAGTAACTGTATCACTAAAATGTATAGTGATTTTTTAATCACCCTGTAGATTATCATCATTAATGCCTTGAAACCCGTTTTTAAACATTTTTAGCATTTTAATTGTTAATGGGGAACGATACAATCATTGAGAACAAGAATCTAAATTTTTGCTATTTTGTGACCATCGATTTTCTCCTGTACTCTTCAGATAATTACAAACAAAAACATTCCTAACAATTTAATGTCTGTGAATTGATCTATCATTAAGCAATAGTATGATTGTTATTATCCTTGCAAAAGGAATGAGAATGCAAAACCGGCAGAATATAATCGTCTCCGGGTTAAACTGAAGACGAATATTGTTAAAGCGGACCGCTTTTACTGGGGCTCATATCTGAGATCCATACAATAGAATATCTCTCTCGGTATCTGTGCTCTGCAGAATCGCACATTCATTTTGCATTTCGTTCAACAGGACGGATATTAAGTGTCAAAGTGTGAGATACGATATTACATATAGCTTAAATGCACTTCTTTATTTCTAGTTCAAAGGAGGCGTTAATAAAGAGATATATTCATTCTCTCGTTCTTTCTGTCGTCTTCTTCTATTTCTCTCTCTCTCTCGCTCTCTCACTCGCTTGCTCTACGTCACCTAACTCTATAGTGTTGGTTCACTGCACTTATTAAAGGAAAACAAAGAGAACAAGTAAGAGAGCAGGGAAGAAATACAGAAAGAATGTATGAAAGAAATAAGGATGAAAACAAGGAAGAAGTAAACATTCAACAAGCAATAAAAGAAATAGAAAATTGCAAAGAAGCAATGCGATTTAAAAAGCGGAACACGTTAGAAATGAGCAAAATATAATTCAGATACTGTAGTTATTTATGCTGATATTGGAAGTTTTATTTTGAGCAGCACTTTTGTCTTTTTTCGTTCTTACGTCCGACCGACCGACCGACCGATCTCCATTAAAAATGCAACATTTAGCACTGCATAGCGTACATTCCACGGTGTCGTCTAAACCTATGACGAATAAAATTCTCTTCGTTAAAGCAGTTTTCAGCATGATACAAGCTACTCGTAACACAGAGTAGAAACCAATCTGCAATCTGCGAATGGTGGGTTAGAACCGACGCCACAGCCATGCCAACAGAAGCATGGAGACAAAAATAGCATCGTTATTACAACTATCGACTTCATCTTCTTAATATTCCTCATCAAAATGTCATGAATTGGCCACCAGAAATGCTGTATGAATGGTAGGTAAAAATAATTTTGTTCTTGGGCTCCTTCGTTGACTGCGTGCGCTGCAAGAATAAATCCATGGCATTATTGCCCTTATTCCACACGCTCCTGATACTCTTTCCAGTTTTTCCTAATTTTTTAACGTAAACTGTCACTCATAAGGACATAAATTAACAGCAAAGTTGTTTATGAATCACCCTATAATGTTTTCTATGCATCATATATGTTACATACATATTCTGTTCCTTCAGTTGGAATTTGACTTCACGTAACATGTGGATTAATTTTCCTGGCTATATAGGTACCTACGTGCATCCATTTCCATCTCTCTCTCTCTCTCTCTCTCTCTCTCTCTCTCTCCCCCCCCCCTTTCCAGCAGCCTCTCATACTCTCTATCTGGTTATGAACTTGTTTACCACAACCTAAGTTAGAGAACTGCTTTCATTGATGTTACTAAATTAACTCTATGAAATAAGTTAATCTAGTTTGCTGTGAACCGAATCAATACTAACCCCGTTTCGCTTCTAATGAATGGGAGAGACGCATTCCTACGTCGGTTTCTGGCTGACCCCTGCAAGTATCACTTCTTTTCATCATCAATTACATAGATGACCCGAGTCAGGAAGCTTTTGATTCATACCCCATTCAGTAGCACTGGAATTTGCGGTATATGGCGTTCCTTTGGTTTCTTGCTAAATTTACTGTGGGAGCGTTGGGTTGGGGCAGCTAGTTCTAATCACGACGCAATTAAGTGTATATTATTAATTGTCCATGATATTTAAATAGATTTCTTTCTTTCTTTCTTTTTCGTAGTTTTACCTCTCCCTGTTAGGATTTTAAGCGACCCAAGCCGCCCGGGCCTTACAGGGCCGCGACCTGTCGGGAGAGGGATTACCATTGGATCACATACATACTTTTTTGACCAGACAAGGACATGGAGGGCCTCCCCGGATGAGTGATCAGCCCAATGCCGGGGCCACCTCCGAGACAACACGAACACATAGGACGATACACACCATTCACACACACACTCACTCAGAACAAGGCGAGGATGAGGATGAAGATGAGAATGACGGCCAGATGATATCCGGGGACCACAAGGGCCTAAAGTTACCTGACATTTGTCTCATAGGTGAGGGAAAACCCCGGAAAAAACCTCACCTAGGTAACTTGTCCCGACCAGGAATCGAACCCGGGCCCGCTGCGTGAGAGGATTGGACGCATCCCCTGAGCCACAGCGGTGGACAAATAGATTTCAAAGCTTTAATTTACCAAAGAAACAAGCAAATAATCGAAATACCTTACTTATTATGTCAGTAAATAAGTTATACAAGAACTGAATGTGCCTGTAGACTTACTGTAAACATAAAAACAAGAACATAAACAGGAAAATAAGAAAGCTCTTAGATAGTGGAATGCTAATTCTTTCACACTCGCCGTGTGTAGGCTAAGGTAGAAAAGCAGGGACAGACTGACAAATGCAATGCAATAGCCGGGTTTTGAACCAAGATACTCGGCTCTCCGTGCCGCTTCTCTACCAATTGAGCTACCATGACAACGTGCCGGTTCAAAGTTAGTCAGTTGAAGAACTTAGGGCTTGTATTACCACCTGCCGACAATTCCTCCAGATACGTGACTTCCAGATAGCTTAACTGGAAGATGCCTCGTAATACCACCGCTGAACTGCTACCGGCAAGAACGCAGTAAAAATTTGTAAAATGGTCCTTAGCTGACTGAGCAAAGAGGTGTGTTTCTTGTAGTTCGGTAGACCTCCGCTAGGTGCGGCAGCTCGGATTTGTATTTTTACAATTAAATTACATCGTTTTAAGTGCATTAATCGATTTGTGCAATTCTATTTCATTCATATGTGAGCCTAAAATGACATTTTTGTGTAAATTAAATCTTCCAGCATCAATTCTGAAAATCAGATGGCGAGGAAGCTTCCGCATCCTGCCATCTTGTTTCAACCAAGATCCCTAACTAGCAGTTGGTACTTTGTCAGCCACTCCATCCTGCTGCTAGCTTATCTGGAAGTTGTCTTCCCAGACAGACTTTGTCAGGAGACCGTAATACGCAATTCTTGGCCAATTTCCAGATAGGTTCTCTATCTGGTAGATAAATACGATATCTGGAGGTCGTCATACGGGCCCTTTGTACCGGCACGTTGTCATGGTAGATCAATTGGTAGAGGAGCGGCACGGAGAGCAGAAGATCCTGGTTTAAGTTTCGGCTAAGACATTGAATCTTTCAGTCTGACTCCATCTTTCCAACCACTTAGATACTTATAAAATTACATATTTGAAAGGATATACTTTATTGGAATTGTGTACAACATAATAGTACGTTATCCTAAGAGCCTATAATGAGATTTATTAGGACACGAGTACATTTATGAAACAAGCGAAGAGAGTTTTATAATATTCATACGAGTGTCATAATTTCCATTATAGGAGAGTTGCATACGGGTTTTTTTGTTTGTTTGTTTGTTTTTCCGACCACAATTAAACGTTTAAATTTTGAGATTCATGAAACCCAGGCGGCTGACCTCGGCTATCAGCTCTTAGTAAGTTCTCGCCATTGTCACCTTTCGCGATAAATGGCAATTGATGGCATGCGGGTAAGTCGAAGTGTTTTTGGTCGTTTTATTCTGAAACCAACGGAGTTTAAAACACGAAATAAATATAACTGATTTTATTTTAAATTTCTGCTCATAAAGCTTCAAGATTGTTCCGTGTCCAATATCGACGATATTAATCGATACTACACCAGTGTTATAATTAAAAGCTGTACTTTAATGGATGCCCTTAAGATACTGGTACGTAACATATAATAAGCATTCCAAGCAAACAGCATTATTTACTCGAATGAAAAATAGAAAATACCAATTTTTATAAGTCAAAATGAAAAGAAATACGAATAAAGAGCATTATCGAACTTACTCCAACAAAGGATATAGAGAATAGCAACACAAAATTCGAATTAATAAGGACTAAGGAATGCTTATTTGAACAATTTTCTAACAAAGTACAAACAAAAGCTTGTTCAAGTTTATTTAATTAATAATTCTAGTTATATATATATGGCTGATGAGATTTATCGGCTATGTAAAATTTAAGCGAAAATATCCCTTTACAGTAGTCTGGAATCTATCTACAAAGTTATAGCTTGGTATGAAAATTCTTTTCATGTGAATTATCCAAACTCCTCCAATTCCTACGACTCAAGTTCTCACTATTGACAAGAGCGTATGTACAATTACTAGGAGGTATCTAAACCCGAAGTATGCTTAGTGTCAAGTATTGATTTTAAGTGCTATTTTATCCACATATAGTGAAAAAGAACATTTTCCAAAGATATGCTTAAACTTACGAATTTGTAGAAATTTTTCTCAAAGGAACCATTCAGAATGCATCATGCAGACTGGAAACATAACGTGTAATAAAGGTTAAGTTAGAAGAGGAAACTCCAAGGTTCTGTATCAAATCATTAATTAACTTCATTCCACTAGTGCATAGATTATCACAATGGTTTAAGAAGTTTTTCATAGGTAATCCCACGAGAGTTGACGAGTTTATCGACAGATTCGCGACTGAGCAGCGAATTTATCTGATGCAACTCGTCAACTCGAGTTGGATTTATTAAGACTATTCCATGAATAAAAATGTAACGGATTGTATAAATAATAATTACTTTCGTGCTTTGTTGTATAAAAACAAAACTAACAGTTGTGAGATCACGGCATACTGTTAATCAACCATCCATGAATCGATTCGAGCTACCCTGGTGCTACGAACGGCACATATAAGACATAGTTGACTTCATTCAGGTAAGCTAAGCAGAACAGAATAAAAGCACACGAACTGTCTTGCACCGAATCGAAATTGTGTTCTTAATCAATGTACATTTCTATTATTTCAATTTCCAGACAAGTTATGTTGTATACCAGCCATGGGCAAACCCCTATCCATTGACACGCAACCCGCAAAGTTAGTAAACTACATATAGTTCGAAAAGAACAGGTTGGATGGAGACACAAACAGACAATAAGTGCAGTGGCTGTTGCTCATTCTTAGGGAAATACTAATTTCACTTTATAATTTACACTACAGTAAAGAAATATACAAACAATATTGTATTTTTAATTATTCTTTTACGTGTGCAATTATTTCAACAAAGGCTTAGAATGTGCCATAATGCCTTTCCAATCGCAACCCGTCACTGCTTGCAAAGAGATTATGACTCATGCATGGGAATATTTCCACCACGTGCACCGAATTCCGCAATGCCATCTTGTGTCTTATGCTGGAAGGTCAAGAACCAATTGTGGTTCGCGAACCAGTAAATGCCCATGTATGTTGTATACAGTAATCTGTTTTCGTGCCGCTTAGTGGCAGCAATCACTGCACACTGATACTTACCTTCCCAGTAACGACCAGACGATTTTACCCCGATAAAACAACCTCCTCGCGATTCCTACAAGAATATTGTAAGATAGACGGCCGTAATTGGGCTATATCCGAGGAATTGCTAAACGTTATTGGTCAATATCAAACACGCGGCATATGAGTGGGATAGTCATTTTAATTAATTACATTAATAGAAACTCAAGCTTTAGATCACATTCAGATACCCAAACCTACGATTCAAGAGGAAACAAATTGATCATTTAATTGAACTGAAACGTTTCACATCTGGAGGTCTTGGTCTCAGATTATTACATTTTATTATTAAAACTAACCATGAGTTAATTAATCTGAACGATTAGAAATAGCTTTTTTAAAATAATTAAGTTTATAACCGAATATTTATTTTTCATGTTTCGTTTTCAAATTTCCTTCCTAGCCTATTAATATTGAAATGTAATGTAATTGATTGTATTTTATTAAGTGCCAGTATGGTACTTTATAAGATTGTGTGTGGGGGACGAAAAATGTGTGTCCGTCTGTCTGCCGTGTGTCTGTACGCGCCATAACTCAAATACGCTTTATCGGATTTTCATGAAACTTGGTATACGCATTTATAATGTCCATGGGAAGAACCCTATTGTTATTGAACCAAATCGGTTCACCGGTACCGGCGTCAAACCCAATTTAGTGTTTTTATTTAAAAGCATCATAACTCAAATACGCTTTATCGGATTTGCACGAAACTTCGTATACACATTTATAATGTTCATGGAAAGACGTCTGTTGATATTGGACCAATTCGGTTGGCCGGTACCGGAATAATTCCCAATTTAGTGCATTTTTATGGTATTATATAGCAAAAGGCCCCATAACTAAAATATGCCCCATCGGATTTTCATGAAACTTGGTATACGCATTTATAACGTCCATGGGAAGAAGCCCGTTAATTTTGGACCTAATCGGTTGACCGGTACCAGAGTAACGACTAATTAAAGTCACATGTTTTTTTAATTTTTGTCTACCGGTATAATTTGACAGTTAACACTATTTCTTCACTTATGCTTATCAAACGACGCTGTCAAACTGACTGAGTTGGCCAAATGGTAACGTCTTGGACTCGTGTTCTAGAGGTCCCCGGATAACATCCCGGAGCCGGCCGATTTGACATGGATTTTTCTATTTTATTTTTTTATTTTTATGTGAGTGCGCGATTGTCAAGGTATCACAAATCTGTAGTTCTTCTGACGATGGTCGATTTTAATGTGATTAGAAAACCTTATTTTCTGCATATCATAATTGCAATTATAATTGATTCAACAAAAACATACTGGCACTTTGTTATATCAGTTTACCTGATTTTACTTAAAAGAACAAATATTTTTATTTAATGTATTTATACCCATTTTTTTACTGTCCCCGACCACCAGCATGTGCTCATTTGGATGGCGTGGTTATGATTATATAATGTGGAAAAATGGTGAACATACATTTCATACGTAACATTTATTGAAGACAATAACTTTTGACATACAATTACATTAAACAAGGGGTTTTATGTGTCCTATAGATATTAAGTGCGAGAAAAAATATAAGCAACCCCAGTTCCATTTGTAAAATGTATACAGTTATTTTCATAATTTGCAGTCTGTAAAGTCTGGTATTATTCCAAGTGTTTGATGACTTTAAGTTTAGAAAGCGAGGAATTAAGATAACGCATATGATGAGATGTAGTCCCTGATCACAGCAGACACCTGTAAATCGATCTGAGAAGCGATAATGAAGATTTTGTGCCGACGCTAGTATCCTCAAGGGACAGACGCGACGCCCGCCGCCAGTCCCCCTTCTCCTGGTCATCGCAAGGGCTCCCCTGCCTATACCGTTCAACCATAAAGTCTCATTAGGTGAGAAGTTGCGACTGGAGAGCTCCCCATCTGATTCCTCCTTGATCTGGTGCTCGAAATGGATAGGACAGACGCAGCTGTGAATCCAGCGAGAGGAAACACAATCCCATTAACCAAATAACCCGAGTATAGCTCAGGTCCATTCTTTACGTAAACATACAAGAGCCAAGTTTGTCAACTGTCCCCCTGAGGATTGTCAATCACCCCTCCCTTCCACATCTTCACGACGGACGTCCACAAGAATGAGACTTACGCTACATTAGTTTTCTGTATGATTAGTGGTGAAGAAGCACTCTTCAACAAAGGAGACTTTACTTAAGGTGCATTCGCAATGAAAACTAACCGTAAACATACGAACATAGTTGCGCAAACTCGTATGTGCCCGTGGGGCTCAAACCCACCCAATAATTTTCCGCGTACTATTATCATAATTATTTATTACTTTTACTAAAAATCCTGTTCCTTTGTTGAATCGCTGTACAACGAAAATCAGGCTACTGTTGATATACATAGTGCGATCTCATATTGTTCCAATTCACTCACGATAGTTTGAAATCGTTCCTCAGTTCGTTAAATTTTTACGACTTTCAGAGCAGTTTTCACAGCCTCCGCCGAAGTAACTTTTTCGCTTTGTAAAGACGAAAGACATTTTTGCGTTCAGGAAAAACTTAATCACATTGCTTTTCTAAATAGGTCTGTACATAAAGAGAGCACGGGAATCAGATAATAGAAACTAGATGGTGCTTGTGATATGACAGGAAGGACATTAATGGACAAGACAAGGAAATGTGATATATCCTAAATCAAGGGTGTGAAATAAAAGACATTAGTGAATGGTTAAAAAGTAAACAGGTGATTAAAGTTTGCATGTACTGACAATTGGAAGAGCATGCAGGTTTTAAAATGGTGTCAGCAGCACCTGTTCCAAGCTCCCAAAGAGCATAAAAATATGTTTGATTTTTTACATTTTAAAAAGAAATAGCATTTTTTGGGCAAAAATCGTAGCTAATCAACACTTCTGTCAATTCTTAACTGTAATTTTCCTGTGCTACGGGCCCTTTTGGTTAAAAAAAAGTTGTATCCGGTAGCATTTCCAAATATTTACTTTTAGCTGTGCACGCTAGAGTGCGTCTTGGTCCAATATACTGAAAGCGTTCACCCGAAACGAATACCGGTAGCTACGCCTGCCTTCCACTCCTTCCGGGTTCGATTCCCGGCCGGGGATTTTTCAGTAGTGAAAGATCCCCTCCCCGGGTTCAGGACTGGATATTTGTCAGTAGGTTAAGTCTTAGGTTAAGATAATGCACATTGTGCGCGATTCCTTAATTAAAAAATACCGATAGCTACTACACACGAAATAGCAGTCAATATGAATACAGTATGAATTGGCCTCACATTGTGCCGAAACTCCTTCATAATTTCCAGGGCACCTCATCGCTTACACCGGTTGTAATAATGGTTACGGATAATACTGTTGAAAGTTCAAAGACTACCTTAGCATCTGTTTATCTTCTTGATTCAAATATTTCATTTCATCTCATTGGTAAATGTTCACAACCATAAGCTCAGTCGGCCTGAATAGCGCAGTCAGTATAGCTCAGGTTTTTTGTGCCCAATGTTGCGGGTTCGATCCCGGCTCACGTTGGTGTCATTTAAGTGTGCATAAATATGACAGGCTCATATATGCAGATTTACAGGCATGTAAAAGAACTCCATATACCAACCAGCCACATAACCACATGATCTCAGCACTGACGCTGGCGAGAAACACAGCTGTCGGAAGTAACCTGTCAATTTTCTACGTTATGCTTCTGTTATGTGTTGAGAATGCATGCAATAACTTAAATGGGTGCTACGTTTCACGTTTCTATAGCGCATCCATTGTGAACAGTCCATTCGTTATAACAAGGTACCGTAAAGTGAGGTTACTTTGTAACACTTTTTGCTCCTTTTTTTTAAAATATGAAAATAATAGGTTTGTTCGCAAAGCAGTCAGAAACCAGGAACATATCGTTCGCGCATGCGCTCTTTCTCCACACGCGTTCGCAAAGCGAGAATCCGTGATTCTGATTTCAATCTTCTGTTCGCAAAGCTCTCACGGACAGTTTCTGTACTATAAGAAAAGTTTGCAGGCTCTAGCATGAATTGTTATCAGAGACATGCGCAGTAACCTATTTTCACGCGCCTGACTCCTCCCTCCTATAACATTGCGCCAGATTTATAAACATAGGCTACTTATATGTATGAATAATGGCAGATAATTAAAAGTTTCCCAAAATATAGATTATATTGTCGATGTATATTGCATTTATAACATGTCAAAGGGAAATATATATTTTATTTGCATATCATATCGATTAAACGCAGAAACTATCGATTCCAAATTCTTGTAACCGTTCGCAAAGTGCAAATCACGGGTAAGTTACAGACTGGACAAGCGCAGTACAACAAATTCTCAAGCGGTCACGGATTTGCTTTGCGAACAAACCTTATAGATCCGCTGAGAGAAATTCGACGAAGAAATCATACACATAATTCTAGGGATATTTTTTGAAGACAATATAATCGTTTCAAAGTGTCTGGAACTTTTTTACTAATACAAAAACACATTCGAATGAGTGGTACAAAGTTGACCCCTATTTGGGGTTACTTTGTCTCACTCTAAAATCTCCATTGTTCTTTTCAATTCTGACAATGTGAGATAAAGTAACACCACAAGGAAATTTTTCTACTCCTAAGTCACATCATCTTGTTATTATTTCTACTTTTCTACTTTCTCCAACAATATGAACAAGAAAAACCATATCCTTTGCCATCTGACAGTGTGAGACAAAGTAACCCCCCAAAAATTTACTTGCTACTTATAAATTATCTCACCTTCAATATTTCTGACTTTATCAACAATAGGAACATGAAAGTCGGCGTTTTTGCTCTTAAATTTACCGACTAACATGTGACAGTGTTGCCAATTCACCTAATCATGTGGCGCCAAACCCATTTGAATATTTTTTCTCATGGTGAGACGAAGTAGGAACCTAAGGGACAAAGTAACCTCACTTTACGGTACCCTTTTAAAACTACTTTTTAATATAGTAACATAGCTTTAATTTCAACTGGAAAATGCAGAGGAAAATATAAGTTACACTTCGCTGTTTCTACACAAGACTTACTTGTCTCAAAAATGACTTTTTTGGAGAACAAAAATACACGATGTAGACATTTATAAAGCAACAAATTTTCAGTAGGAATCATTGGACTTGCGACATTATTCCCCTGTTTCATTAGGACTTGACAAATTTTTCCCTTCCATAGACCGACTATTCTAAAAGTTTACACTTCTCTCAATTTATCAGGAGTTTATTCTGTTAAGTTCTACAATACAAAACTACATTCACTGAACTATCCTAAGACATCAAAAACCGAAATTTGATAACTTTGAACTTATCAGGTTCCCCCTGGACTCTTCATTTTTTAAATTTGACGATTTACCCTAATGTCCAGGCAGTGATTATGAATTGAGTGAATAAACTGTAAACACTGTAAACTTCGCTGCATTATTTTCTTACGCATTTATTTATTTATTTATTTATAATCGTTTACAATATTTATTTTCATTTGGAAGAATTAATGTATCAGCTTTCCTTTTCCATTGCCTTTACAGTAAGGGAAAAATATTTATTCTTTTCTGAACGGTTCCCCTATCCGAGAATGACCTCGATTAATTTTCTGGTTACAACAACACGTCTCTAATGTCTTTTTTTCTTACAGGCGAAAGAGGCAATGTGTTATTATTTTTCATTGTTTATCTGCAAGGGGGTTGTTATTGGAACTCGATAGAAAAAATATTAGAGAAATATCTCTCACCATTTGCAAATGATTCCGAATATTTCATCCTTAGTATTTCCACTTACAGATATTATTGGAAAATATTTGTTTTCTAGCTTCTGCTACAGGCGAATCATTACCAGTGTGCTTAAGCCTAATGTTTCCGTTCTCGCAAATGTATGACCCTCTTCTGGTCAGAATGGCTCTCCTTTTTCATCTGAGCCAACATTGTAAACATAATGAATCTTACTTCATGTATAAGATCCCTAAGATTGATTGTACCACAAATTCCAGAGGATAAAGAGAAACTAAACATTGACCCTAGTGCATGAGAGTACACGTGATGTCGTTCCTGACGAAAACAAAAGCAAACAATGTCATAGATAACTGATGAGATGCATTGCAACACGGGGATGTTATAACAAATATCGCTTCTATTGGATACACTGGTGGGTGGCACTTTAACGCACTCAAACGAATTATTAATTAAAAAACACACATTAATTCAAATATTAAATTATATCTTTTAAACAGGAAGACTAAAAACAGCCCTTTCAGATGGTATACAAGTAAAATTAAAACAGCAAACAATAAGTATTCTATTTAAATAATATCTATAGTAAGAACTAATAGAAATCTTAATGATGTTCTTTGGAAATCCTCAATTGGGCACTTTGTAATAAGTTACAGTTAAGAGTTCAAAATATACAATTGTTTATTTTATTTTTATTTTATATATATATATATATATATATATATTTCCAAAAAATGGGAGATTATTACACTTTAATACTCAGCCGACGATATGATATATTTCATCTGTCGGCTTAATGTGTGCAATTAAATCTTGTTTGACTTCTCCGACATGTACTTTTTAAATGACGGAATCAATTTCCACTCATAAATTAGTCGAAATACAAAATAGGACTGGAAACTTCAGTCATAGGGGCTTTTACTACTTCTTCTGCCCGTACCATAGGTATTACAAGTCAGGTAGAGGAAGTATTGTTTTCTACCCCGAAATTCAAAGTTGAGTTTTTGAGTTGAAACATTTTTTCGAAAAAAATATCTGGAGGGTAGTTATAAGCCACCCACTCTGAATTCGCGCTCTTTGCCATATGACATCTTGTTCTACATCAGAATGTGAAGTGAGAAATATGTATTGGCTATGATTAAAGTAGGCTAAATAAAGTTACGAGATTGCATTTATCAGATTTTATTTGGGCTATGTACTCTTCGGGGATGCGATGTGGCAACGGCAATAAGTTCATTTTACAACCAATTTGCATGAAGGAAATGTCACAAATAATAAATTGTATTATACTAAGAGGCAAACTTTTATTTGAGCAGAGGAAGTTATATAAGATTCTCATAAGAAAAGTGAGCGCATGGCAGAGAGTTTAGCAGAAGTATGGGTATATTCTGAACATAGACAGAGAAGGGTAGACTTTTCAGTCCTGTTGAACGAATATGAAGTTATGTTTCCATATTTGCTTATAAATCACATTAAGTTTGAAAATCATAACTCATATGAAAGATCACTAAACGCTAACCTAATATTCTCTTGAAATTGAATATGAAATATAGGCCTATAGTCAATGAAGCGAAGAGTAACCTAATATTGAGGAAAAGCTGGTTTCCGTTTCCACTTGTCCAACCCACTCATATTAAGCTCAAAATTGTGTTATGTTATGCAAAAGGGGACTACATGTTTTTAGATAATGGAAAACTCACCTTCTTGTTTTATGAGTAAATCATATTTCCTGTGGAATAAACGTGCAGCAGTGATCTATGCCCTATGAAAATAACGAGATAACGTAACGTTGGAGTTCCGGCAGTCGCGCTTGCGGCTGGTCAGAATTTGCGTAGCTTTTTGGCCGGTCCCTTTTTTCAGGTTTTGGAGAATTCAAATATGTTCATCCTTCTTTGGTGAATTTTAAAGTTTGGATATCATTTATTTAAAATTTCAATTACATTTCAGCAAGTTTTACGCAGGCTTGATGAGTTCTTTCACTTCACAGTGCTGCCAAGAGCCGGCATTTTATTTCGTTAATAGTCTCGATTGCGGACACCCCATTATTAGTCGTCATTGGGGACACAAAATATTTTGCAAGAGTTAATAATATTTCAGTGTCTCGATGGCGGACAGATGAGCCTTCGTGAAATAAAACATATATATCGTACTTCTATTAGGCCTACTAAAGCAGTCGGCCGCGGTGGTCTAGAGGTAGCGGGCCCGCCTCTAGATCCGAAGGTCGCGGGATCAAACCCGGCCGCGGTCCAGGACGTAAAAATCCTGGGCACGGAGTCGTCCGGGAGGGACATTAAGTTGGGGGGTCCCATGTTAAGTTCCAAGCCGAAATTAGAGTGTCTGGACAAAATTTATCGGCCCTTTCACGTCCAAGTAATATCTTAGTTTCCTGAGGGGGGGGGTTGAGAGGCGATGGGCTTACCACCTTTCCCTCTGCCCTCTCTCGGAAAATAAGCGTAACAAACAAATTCATATCTAGGTAACGGAAACCTCCACTTGGAGGCCCCTTCGCCCCAGCATAGGAGCTATAGGGTTCCAGACAGGCAGACAGATTACTAAAGGAAGTGGCTAAGTTTCATCTGGGACTTCGTGCCTTTTTTCTCTATAGAGCTACTCGCTTATTCTCGTGTTGCTCCGCACACCGCACACCAAGCTATCGGCAGGGCGCCGGAACCCGCACAGTTAACCGTATTTGGCCTTTCAGAATTATAATGACGTAGTCCCATTATTATTTAGATTTCGCCTTGCCGTTTGCAATTTTAGGAAGTTTTTCGTTACTACTAATCATTTTTATTTATTTTTATTTTTATTATAGAAAGAATTTCTCATCCATAAGATTCATTTTTTAAAATGCATAGACCTACAGCTAATAATATAAATGCATCTTATTTTCTTCTAACGATTGCGGACACTAATGCATTCTGGCACGGGGCCCACCTGGAGGAGCGTTATTTCACATAGTGTGACATATTGTGTCAAATAGTGTCCCCAATCGATACACTGGAATTTAATAACTTTTCATAAATATTTTGTGCCTCGCCAAACATTTTTATTTTATTTTTATTTTTTAAGATTTTTAAAGTTATCGGCTAAGCTCAATCTTCATTTAGTTTATTTAGTACATTCAGTTTGCGTTTTTATAGAGGAGAGAAACCTTTTCGTTACTACTAATCATTTTTATTTATTTTTATTTTTATTATAGAAAGAATTTCTCATCCATAAGATTCATTTTTTAAAATGCATAGACCTACAGCTAATAATATAAATGCATCTTCTTTTCTTCTAACGATTGCGGACACTAATGCATTCTGGCACGGGGCCCACCTGGAGGAGCGTTATTTCACATAGTGTGACATATTGTGTCAAATAGTGTCCCCAATCGATACACTGGAATTTAATAACTTTTCATAAATATTTTGTGCCTCGCCAAACATTTTTATTTTATTTTTATTTTTTAAGATTTTTAAAGTTATCGGCTAAGCTCAATCTTCATTTAGTTTATTTAGTACATTCAGTTTGCGTTTTTATAGAGGAGAGAAACCCTTGCCTACAATATTTTATTATTTGCTGGTCAACTAAAAATAAAATTTAGACAAATATATTCTAATTTATAATGATATTTGGATGGAATGTAAATCCATCAAAATACGAAAAAGATTAGGTACCGGAATAGAATAAAAGGTTACTTTGGTTTGAGGATGTTTGCTATTTTTAGTTCATGTTTTCCATATTCTTTTTGGCATTTTTGCATGTATTTAATTCATGTATGTAAGTCCGCACCGTACACATACGCCTGTTCAGATACCTGAGAAGCTATTTTTAAAAGGAAGCTTATGTTTGAAAGTTCCAAATAACAATGAACAGACTATAGCATAATATGCCTTCAAACCTTTTCTAATCAAGGGCCACATGTAAGGTACAGAATGGTTTGACGGCTGCATGGAAGGATAAGAACGTTCTTTGAACCCCTACACACGCCTACCCGTGGATTGGATATATATTTTCCTGAATACAATCTAATAGAGAAAATTTACTCATAAAAGTTGAACATAAAATTGCATTCTTATCCAAAGGAACAAATCATATTTACACAAATCTTCTTTAGTGAGACACCAGCAACTGTTTCTTTTTCACTTATTTGTTCTATATTTGGTTGTATCTCTGATGTAGCAATTCTTATTGAATTCTGTAGGTGAATATTGGTCATTTGGGTCTAAGTTTTACACTTAATTTTCAAGAAGGGACATCATAATATTGAATTTTTCTTCTAGCATGCAGTTTAACTGCAGATCTATTCACCAGGAACATCATCAGTAGCCACACTGAAGGAAGTAGAAAACATATTAATTGAAATTTAGACGGATCTGTATTTTGAAAACGTATTATTGAATACAATATTTAGTTGAGCAACTTCTGAAGCATATTTTGCAGTGTTGGGAGACCTGCAATCTTAAAAACAGGGAAAGTGTGTTGTTTTCCCCTTCTGAAGCTGGAGTCACGACAATATGAGTTTATTTTCAACAAATCTCCGAAGGCCAAATTAAACGTCTCGGCGTGCCGCATGTGGCATGGTGGCCGCGGGTTGAAGGCCCATGGACCAGAGTTTCTAAGCACCCATATTATTAGACAGGCCTGTTGACAAGCTACAATAATTTTACGTGGAGGCGTTGTAAAAGCATTATGAAAAGAAAGAGGGACGGTTTTTGTACTTTTTATATAAAATAATCAAATGTAGCCTATGTGTGTGTAGGCTACAGTCGTGTGGTTTTGGAAAAAGAAGGAAAAGGGAGATTATTGAGATCAACCTTCTGCTTTGAGATCAAAAGGAAAAGTGGAAATGAAAGGAAACGTTTGCAACTGCTGCTGAGGAAGTCATGATTGCAGTTATGGATCTTAATATGAATAGGTGATGTGTATAACTGGGATGGGGGGTTTTCTTTCATTAGCTCCTGCCTCCACTTCCTGCCTTTACAAAATGCGTGTTCATATTAAAAGTTTCGAAATCTCGCATTTCACTTCTCCATTTATATTTGCCTCCATTTTTGGTTATCTTCATTTAAATGGTCGTTGCTCTCTTTATCTATAATTTGCTTCATCGCCAACGCTATCCGCGGTATTATCCAAATATATACCAGCAACTCTGGAAATGTAAAAGTAATACCACCCGGTCGCCAGTCGTTCTAGCTCGTTTCCAGGCGTCATCGTTTTCTCCACAGTTTGTCCTGCATGGTAGAGATGGGAATCTGTTACTTTTTTTGGAACAGTTACGTTACTGTTACAGTTACACGAAAGTAACTGTTATTTATAACCGTTACCTGTTACTTTTCTTGTATATTACGTAGTTAATCGTCAGATCACTTCCCACTTGTAGGGGAATGCCCTTTATCTCCCCCCCCCACAACGGTTATGGACGTAGCCAAGGCTGGGGCTCTAGGGAGGGACCCCCGAAATAAAAAACAGTTGTAAAATTAAGCTTTCAATTAGGGATGATAATCGATAGTTAAAATATCGAGGTTAAAATCGGAGATAACCATCGATATGACGATAATATCGGCCTGAAAACATCGATGTATTTAGACAAAAAACATCGATGTATATTTAAAAAGGGCCATGGTATCAGAAAATTAGGCAAAATTCATAAATAAACAGAAGAATTTCCATGAAAGCAATCGATGTAAAAAATCAATGTTTTGGGAAATTAAGCTCCTGTAAATAAAATTATATCGTAGAACCAAGGTAGCCTATTAATCTTCTTTTTGTTACAAAAACATCCATGTCGGGGAGAAACATCGATGTAGCAAAAACATCAGTTGTTTTCCATCGATGTAAAAAACATAGATTATCGTCATGAAAATAAACTTTTTGGAATTTTCCTGTGGTTTACAGCCTAAAAGATATAAGTATACAAAATTTCTAGTTTCTAGCTCATGTGGAAGTGGGCAAGCATTCATGTCAGTGAGCGAGCCCTTTTTTCGGAGGTTTTTAGGGCTAAAAATATAAAAACTACTTTTTGGAATTTTCCTGTGGTTTACAGCCTAAAAGTTATATGTGTACCAAATTTAAAGTTTCTAGCTGTAATGTCAGTGAGCGAGCCCTTTTTCGGGGATTATAGTGCTAAAAATTAAAAAAAATACTTTTTTTGGAATTTTCCTATGGTTTACAGCCTAAAAGCAATGTGTGTACCAAATTTAAAGTTTCTAGCTCATCTGGAAGTGGGCAAACAGTAATGTCAGTGAGCGAGCCCTTTTTCGGGGGTTATAGGGCTAAACATTTTTAAAAATTACTTTTTTTTGGAATTTTCCTATGGTTTACAGCCTAAAAGCTACATGTGTACCAAATTTCAATTTTTTAGCTCTTCTGAAAGTGGGCAAACAGTAATGTCAGTGAGCGAGCCCTTTTTCGGGAGTTTTTAGAGCTAAAAATTAAAAAAAAACACTTTTTGGAATTTTCCTGTGGTTTACAGCCTAATAGCTATATGTGTACCAAATTTCAAGTTTCTAGCTCATCTCGAAGTGAGCGAGCCCTTTTTCGGAGGTTTTTAGGGCTAAAAATTAAAAAAAAATACTTTTTGGAATTCGCCTGTGGTTTAGAGCCTAAAAGCTATATGTGTACCAAATTGAAAGTTTCTAGCTCATCTGGATGTGGGCAAACGTTAATGTGAGTGAGCGAGCCCTTACTCGGGGGTTTTTGGGCTAGAAATTAAAAAAAAAACGTTTTGGAATTTTCCTGTGGTTTACAGCCTAAAAGCTATATGTGTACCAAATTTCAAGTTTCTAGCTCATCTGGAAGTGGGCAAACATTAATATCAGTGAGTCAGTCAGTCAGCCGTGTAGCTTTATATTATAGGGATTTTATTATTAGTAGTAAAATTATCAATATTATTTCGAATAATTTACTACAGTTATTGAATTCACATTTCATGCTATATACCCACATTCTAAGTTTAAATTGTCCAGTAAAGGCAATATCGTATTTTGATAAATTTTTAAGTGGTATGTAAAGCAAGAAATATATATTATGAGATCAGACAGCATGAATTCTATGCATGAACTCTTGACGCCCATTAATAATTAAAAAAATAACTTTTTAAATTTTTTTTATTTTTTTTATTCTTATTTTTATGTAATTTTTATTTTTTAATATTTTTATTTTTTAATATTTTTATTTTTTGTTTTTTATTATTTTAATTTTTAATTTTTTTAATTATTTTTGTTTTAATTAAGAAAATAACTTTTTAATTTTTTTATTCTTTATTTATTTTTTTATTCTTTTTTTTGAAATTTTAATTTTTTAATATTTTTATTTTTTAATATTTTTATTTTTATTTTTTGTTTTTTTATTATTTTAATTTTTTATTATTTTTTATTTTTTAATTATTTTTGTTTTTCAAATATTGGAAGTAACAGATGTAACGGAACGAGGCGAAAGTCACGGATAAAACACTTGTAACAGAAATATTAGAATTAACTGTAACAGGTCAGAGTAACTGGAGCAGGTGGAAATAACAGTAACAGGTCCAAATAACTGGAGCAGGTGGAAATAACAGTAACGGGTCCAAATAACTGGAGCAGGCGAGAGTATCAGTAACAGGTCAGAGTAACTGGAGCAGGTGGAAATAACAGTAACGGGTCCAAATAACTGGAGCAGGCGAGAGTATCAGTAACAGGTCAGATTAACTGGAGCAGGTGGAAATAACAGTAACGGGTCCGTGTAACTGGAGCAGGTGAAAATAATGTAACGGGTGTAACTCTCGACACGTTACTTTGTTCCAGACCAGTTACATTCGCTCGACACCGACAAATTTCTCAACGCAACTAATAATAACAATAATAATAAGTAAATAAATAAAATAAAAATAAAAATAAAAGTATTAAAAAAACCCTGAGAAAAAGGAGAGCTGCTGAGAAATTTGGAGAAACTATACAGAATTCTTATATATTTATATATATTTACACGCTAGCGGCCGTAATTTTGAAGATATTTGAACCAAATTTTATTATGTTATTTCTAGGCCCAATAGTTAATGAGCAAAATTAGCCCAAGGGGGGGTCGTGGGAGGGGGTTAAATTTTGAAAAAATTATATCTCGGCCCCTATGAAGTATAGAGAGAAACTTTGTTGGAATAAATTAGAGTACTCCCTATGGAGTTCACAGTGACAGTAACGATTCGGGGGTTTTAGGGGTACGAGTAGGGGTGGGGGATGGAAATTCGAAATTTTTGAAACCACGTCTTGTGGGGTATCGTTGAAAAGCTCTTGATGAGTACTCTACAAATCAATACCTAGTTTCTCGATAGCTCTCATATAAGGCAAGATTTGAATGTTTTAAACAAGTGCTCTTTCCTCTTTTTTGCAGTTATTATTGCGGGTTTATCATGCCAAGGCTAAAGAAGAAGAGAACTGCGCAGTGACAATAAATTAAACCAAAAGTACTTCGAAATCTACCTCAGCCTGTAGGCCTGCCTAAAGGGATTTTATTTCACTTCACACAAATGCAATTAATAGGAAATGATCAATCCCCGCCATTTCATGCAGATGTCTAAACTTAAATAGATGAATTTTCGCTTCTCATTGCAATGATTGCTCGATGGCGTAGTGGGTAAGATGAAGGTTGAATAGTAGGAAAGGGTAAAGAAGTGGTGAAGGGGGGGAGTCAGAATTTCCAATACTGCTAGTTGTTCCACCATTCACATCTAGATGTCTGGAGTGGGAAGAGCTAAAGGGACGACCTGATTTTCCCTCGTTTTTTAATAAAAAAAATCCCGGGGGAGGACCCCCATTTTTTGGATTTCCAAATAATAGCAAACTTTCGTCTGTGTCGGTCCCTCCTTTCAGTATTTTCTGGTTCCGCCTTTGGTTGAGACGAAAATAAGCTATCCTAGGAGGAGCTTTGGTAACCGTTACTTTTGATTTTTTGTAACAGGTCGTTACCGTTACATACATGTAACAGTTACAAAGTAACAGTTACAAGAAATATTCCCCATCTCTACTGCATGGTCGCAGCATATGCAATTCTGGCTCCCTGACGCTAAGTAAAATATGCATTTCCACATTCCCTCGGTCGTCCTTATCTTGAGCTACAGAGGAATCTTCGCAATCGTTGTTTGATTCGCTCCAATCACGTCTTTTCTGTGATTGTCGCCACTCCTTATCGCCTGCAAACGTTTTCGTTCAGGGAGTGTAATCTTGTCCTACTCCAAAGCGCAAGTTGTTGCTCCACTTCACTCGGTGAAGCATAGGAAAGCCTGGTTAGATTGTAGAGTTGTAAACCCGTTGACCTAGGAGATGTCATCAAACTCACCACTCTTCCTATTTCCATTTAATGTATATAAGTTACTTGTAATTCGTGTAAGAAATAATGAAATTCTAATCCAGCACTTGCATTTGTGAAACGTAAAACGCTTGCTTAGGTAATCGGCCTATTATCACTCGAAAATCTTCTTTGTTAACAACTTCGGTCAATCATTTCGGTGGTAATATGAGTTGGGTCACATTTAGGCATGGGTTTCGAGATCCCCGAGACTCTCGAGAAACCGGATAGCTACTGTGTGTGAATTCCAGTAGCAATGGTATCACTACTCTAGCACTGGAGGGAGGCGAATGCCAACCTTGTTGTCTTGACGTATTTGGGGTTCACACTGATGCGAATTGATGGTGGAAGGTGTGGCCACATATAAAACATGATGACGTTCAACTGAAGGAAATGTAAGGTGTGGAGAGATAAGTGTATGTAGTGAAGTGAGAGGTATGGGTGAGGATGGTGAGGTAAGGAAGGGCGGAGAGAAAACCTTAGCTTACTTTTGTCCAAAGACACTAAGGTTATGAATACTATGCCTCCACATCATAGACATTGCGGAGAGATTTGATATTGAACCCAGGTGTATATGGTGCACAAAGTAGGTGTCCGGCAAAGAAACCTGACGGCTTTTAAATTGAAATTACGACAAAACTGTATCTGGCGACAATGAGTTACGGCACTACGCAGTTTCCACTGATTCCAACTTTTCACGAAACTATAGTAATAATTTTGATGTAATGGACTTATTTAGCTTTGTGGATTGAAGTAGGGACACAGTTTTCAAAAAGCAATTCATGTAGGTAAAATACTTTGAGATGTACTGTAATTCTGAAATAAAATAATGTACGCAAACGATACAGTTTTTTCGCAATTTCAATTTAAAAACCGTCAGGTTTCTCTGCCGGACCCTGTATTTAGAGGCTGTACATCACAAGATCCTAAATCCAGCCCTCTTGGGAGGGGGGAAGACAGGCAAGCGCCATAGCGTCGGAGAGAAAGTGGTTTTAGGTTGAAACCTGTATGGAAGCAGTTTGGCATACTGTTGTTTTGTCAAATGGGAAGATTCAAAAGCCATCATCGGTCCTATCACATAAAAATCTGCATACCAACTTATTTTTCCAGCTGTGTGGTCCCTCGCTCTAGCCGCCTATTTAGCCCACAGCTTTTTCATTTTTTACTAACAAACTATTCTAGTCTCCAAATTAAGCAAAGAGCTGGGTCGACACTACACGGTTATAGGCTTAACATGGCGATACTAGCTCGCTGTCGACAGAGATAGGAGGACCTCTAAAACGAAAAGTATAACAGAATTGGTAATTTTGGAAAAGAAACATCCACAAAAGGAAACTTTTACAGGAGACACAAAAGCTAAGTAAATAATTGATTGAGTGAAAGTATCAGAACAAGTAAACTGGTTGGATACATGTATTCATGAACCACAGATTTCTGTCTCTGTTGGACACTTCATGAGAATAATATAGTAGAAAAATTCCTCCGTCGCCCAGACTCGATCCCAGGACCTTCGGCTATCCGTGCCGCAGCTCTGCCAACTGAGCTAGCCGGAGTTAGATTCTCAGGGCCAGATGGAACCTCTCTCCTATGTTAGGAGTTTCACAGGAGACAGGAACCATCTGGCGCTGTGAATGGAACTCCGGCTAGCTACTGTTTTTAAATTCAATCACTCGAATGTAAAACAACTAAATTGATTTTCTGGAGATGTGTCTTTTTCAACGGAACATAATTTTGTTAAGATTATCATGTTCCCTAACGAAGAATGATCCACTCTTTAATTGAGTTTGACTGTCAGGTCATGTTAAAATGCAACTTTCTATTTTATGCTGAATTCAAATTCGTCACTCGATCTGGTACAGTGAAGTGCATTATTGAGAATTCCGTACCATTTTCAGAAGACCTTTGCCCTTACGGAAATTTCTACATTTCATCTTAATCAGTGTTTCAGGAATTCTACGTTTGTGGGGGAGAACTGATAAATTTGGATTCTTCCTGATCGAATTATTCTATAGAAGGGTCTGCTTTATGTTTTATAGCTCCTTGTAATGTATTTATACGTTTAAACAAAGAAAAAGCCCCTCAGTGTAGAAAGTAGTGCATACTTAAATATTTAGTAAGTTACAAATATGTCTATTGAGCGGTGTGTATAACCCCTTTCCACCTTTCCACGGCGTGCATGAATATTTGATGTTCTAGCACTTCCGCCCTATCCAACATATTGCGCTTTCTCTTTTGCTATTTAGGGTTCAATCCGATTTTAGAAAATGAAGTTAAAACGAAATATCACATATAACACCCTGGAAGCTAGAAAGTGAAGGGGAGATCTGGAAGTATTTACAAGGATTATAGAATAGTCAGGTTGCTATAATCATTAGAACACTTTTTATCACCTTGTCAAAACCTTTAACGTACAATGAATTAGGATGCACACAATGTTACAGTCGCTGAGCCGCCTCACCGATAGCGAACCATCCACTCATCTTTAGAGACGTGATAAGTAAAATTTACGTCATCAATGTTATAGGGACGCTGAAAAAATTCAAGCCTAAATTAGAGCCTCTGGAAAAATTTCATCGGCCCTTTCACGTCCACTTAATGCGAGCGTTGTGAGGTGATGGGCTCACCACCAGACGCCCTCTACTCTCTGTCTCTCTGTCTCTCTCTCTCTCTCTCTCTCTCTCGGAAAATAAGCATAGGTGAGATTGCCCCGGTACCGGTCAGGCCTCGTTACCGGTCAACAAGTAGTTACACATTAAGACGCTAGACAAACACGGACTCTATGCGAGGAATAAAGTTCTTTTGTACCTGCCTACCACTTCATAGCTGTTTTCTGTTATTTTGCGCCTTAATGTGTAACTACTTGTTGACCGGTAACGAGGCCTGACCGGTGCCGGGGCAACCTCCCCTAGCAAAATTAGTCTAGGTGCCGAAATCTCCACTTGAAGAACCTATGCTTCCATCTGGGAGGGGGGCTGCAAGGATATATCAATACGAATAGCCTACGATGTTATTGATTTAAATTGTGAATGTTACACAGTAAAATTAGTACTAATCACAACTCGAAGTTTGTAAATCAGTGCTAAAGCGAAGTACAATGTAATATTTTAGTAAAGTTAATTCTGACCTTTTAAACACTTGTGTTTACAGATAATTTTCAAAATTTACTGTAAACAAACAATGAAAAATATTGATAAATATATCTGCAGTAGGCTATATTTGACTAGCCTATGTGGTTTAACTGATAAAATGGTATATTCAGGATAATTCTAAAGATTACTTCCAATATATTGCTTTATCCATTTTTCTATTGGAAGTGTTAAATCAGCAATACTTTCATTGATTACCCATGTTTGTAACCTAACAATGAAAATAATGAATAGAAAGTACCATGGTAAACTACAGCCTTCACGGCATAAAAGAATTATTCCTGTTATTTTATATTATTTTATTTATGTGTTATTATAGTTAGTCCATGTGCCAGACCCCCAAAATTGACCAAGTCATTATAATTTGGGGGGACTGAATGAGTTGGTGTACAAAACTAAAAGAAGGGAAGCAAACCATATGTTCAGGAACAAGAAAAGAGCATTGCTACATGAGAAACTGAGTAACATAAGTACAGAATATAACAATAAAAATGCAAGGAACTTTTATAAAGAAGTCAATTATTTTAAGAAAGGATTTAAACCCCAAACTAAACTGATTAAAAACAAAAAAGGAGAAATCATTAGTAATGAAAAGCAAGTTTTGGAAAGATGGAAAGAACATTATGAAGAACATTTTAAATTAGCCCAGATAACGCTGACTTTCTTCCAAATGGATGCGAACAGCAGTAGGTAACATGTTTATTTTTCGAAAGTTCTTCAATTACTCGCCCGAGTGCAGTACCATATTTCGTAACTAGAAACTGCACGCTTTAATTGTTATGTTATTTTAGTCTTCATTGTTGAGAGGTTAGTAGTGATATTCAGCTGTGAAGTTACGTTTCTAACAAAATGGAATATGTCTAAGATCTCCGGATAGATGGGTATGCATTCTATGTTTCTTCTTACTCTTTTGTTGCATTTTTTATTAATTTATTGCCTTAAATATCTTCTTTACCATAGTGATTCACCAAACAAACATTACGAACAATATTGTAGGCCCCACAGTCGACTTTCGTAACGCTTCCTTCCAGAAGGACGTCAGCGTAATGGGAGCCTAAAAATTTGTTTGTGAAATTCTTTTGAAGAATAATACCTGGTGTTTCATTATTGTAAAAAAATATTTGTAAGTAAATATTAATGGGAAGATGACGTGAATATATCTTTCTTTGTGTCAAACTAACAGTCCCACGAGTTTTTTTTCGATGATGACGTAGTAAATTTGCTGGTGATATATACAAATCAGTACGCCGCAAAAAGAAATAGGCTTGGAGACCGTTCTAAAGAAGAGATGAAGTGTTTCATAGCCTTTATTGAGTGGTTATGTCGACCTGCCACAGAAAGATAACTTATATATTGGTAAAAGACAACCAAATGCCCATAACATATTGATTTCCGAAACTATGGCAAGGGATCGATTCCGATTTATAATGTGGAAGTACCTTTAGGTGATCGATTTGCTAAAGTACGGCCACTAATAGATAAAATAAAAGAGAAATGTGTAGAGTACATTTCACATATTCAAAACAACTCCGTAGATGAGAGCATGGTACCTTACTACGGTAAACATAGGCCTAGTGCAAAACAGTTCATCCATGGAAAGAAAATTAGGTATGGCTATGAGTTCTGGTGTGGTGGACCTAGTTTTGGGTACCTAAGCTGGTTCGGGCCATATCAAGAAGCTGGTACATTACCTGATAAATATGCTGAAAAAAAGACTTCGATATGCTGACTTATATTCACAAGCTGGAACAATTGCCCTATAGAGTGTATTTTGGCAATCTCTTTACCTCAATACCTCTACTTAGGAATCTGCATAAGAGAGGAATTGAAGCCACATGGGCAATAATAGCCAATAGAATTAGGAAAGAGTGCGATATGACCAACAGTGATGAAGAAAACACCACGGGGTACATACGACTTCAGGTCTGATGACACAAGCAACGTCCTCGTTACTAGATGGAATGCTGATAGTGATAGAGTTTTACCAACTCGCCAGGTATCTCGCTACTCACAAAAGCCAAAAAAGCGAATCCACAGTCATCCACAACTATAATACACACATGGGAGGCTTTGACAGAGCTGACCAAAACATTTCTTTGCACCGTGTATCAATCAGAGGCAAGAAATGGTATTTCCCTAACGTTGCGCTGTTGTGGAACAAAATGTGTGGCAACTTTACCGGCAAGATGGCGGTAAATTAGATCATCTATACTTTCGCCGGAGACTAGTCTCTACTATTTTAGAGTCAAATAGAAGAGTGGTTTCTTCAAGAGGACGGCCATCGGATTCATCAAAGGCTCATTCTCGGTTAGACAAATTGGAGCATTATGTTGCCGACCTACAACCAGACAGTGTTACAGGAAATAAAAAACAGCTCCATTGCCGACAATGCCACAAGAAAGCTACAACTCAGTGCGTAAAATGTGTTTTGTCACTTCGTGTAACATGTTTCGTTGCTTATCACACAAAGCAAAATGAATAACAACAATAAAGTACTCGAAGAAGTGTATTTAATTATTTTCAGTGATAATGAGACAATAATCTGTGGCTCATGAATGCTTATATATCTGTAGTGATAGGTAAATTTCAATGTGCATTACGCTGACGTCCTTCCAGGAGCATGGGCATTATTTCAGGAAGTATGTAAGTTACAAGAATAAATCGCATTACTGTATGAATCTTTTAGTTAAAATGAAGTGTTTTATGCAATTTAATAAAAGAAAACGTGTTAAAAATAATTCCGCGCTATCTGGGTTAGGAGATGGAAGAGAAAGCGAGCAGATGGAACAAGATATATATACAGCCGAACCTCTAGTAGAATTACCGGACATGACTGATATGGAAATGGCAATAGATAAATTAAGGAACAATAAGGCCCCTGGGTGTGACTACATACCGGCAGAAATGATCAAAAAGGGTGGTAAAGAACTCAAAAAGACAATATTACACCTAATACAAAGGATATGGGAAACTGAAACAATCCCTGAGGAATGGAGTACAGGAATGATAGTCCCAATACACAAAAAGGGAGACAATATGATATGTGGGAATTATAGGGCAATAACCCCACTTTGTACAGTTTACAAAATACTGTCTAATATTTTGTATAGAAAAATGCTGCCATACATGGAAGGAATAATAGGAGATTATCAGTGCGGATTCAGACCGGGAAGATCGACGGTGGATCAGTTATTCATTATGAGAAAAGAGGCAGAAAAATGCTGGGAGATGAATATCGATCAACACTGCCTTTTTCTAGATTTTGAGACTGCATAACACTTAAGGAAATATGGGGACACATGCATCAACTCGGTCTCCCAAGGAAATTGATAAATGTATGCAGGATCGTGACATCTGAACCAAAGGCAATAGTGAAATTAGGAGATCACAACTGAAAGTTTTGAATTGGAGAAAGGAATTAGACATGGAGATGGCTGGCCCCTCTACTTTTTAATATAGCCCTACACATTGCAATAATAAAATCAAAAGTGCAGGTCAATGGAACTATTTTCAACAAAACACAACAGATCCTAGCTTATGTGGACGATGTAGTAATTACTGGAAGAAGGATACAAGATGTAGAAGAAGCTTTAATAGCGCTGGAAAGTGAAACCCAGAAGCTGGGATTTAAAATAAATACAAAGAAATCCAAATTCATGTCTATCACTAAAAGACAAGATGATCAAGCTAAAGAGATCAAAATTGGAACACATAAGTTTGAGAAGGCGAAGGAATTTACATATTTTGGGGCAGTATTAACATAAAACAATGACATAAGGAACGAGGTTCAAAGAAGAATATATCGGGCTAACAGGGCATACTATTCACTCTTACCAATTGTTAAAAATAAAATTATATCTAGAGAAATCAAGATTAAGATTTATAAAACTCTGATCAGACCTATTATAACACACGGCACAGAAACATGGGTTCTAAACAAAGACATATGCAAACAACTGGCAATATTCGAGAGGAAAATCCTAAGAAGGATTTTCGGAGCAATCGAAACAGTGGATGGATGGAGAGCCAGATATAATAATGAAATCTACGAATTGTATAAGGAATTGGATTTAGAGATGCACATAAGATGCCAAAGACTTAAATGGCTGGGACATATCACAAGGATGGAAAGGACAAGGAAAGTGAAGAGTGTTTTCAATAATAAACCAGAGGGAACCAGACTAAGAGGAAGACCGAGAACGAGATGGTGGAATTGTGTACGAGATGATCTGACTAGATTTGGAATAAGGAACTGGAGGGAGGTGGCGATGGATAGAGGGGATGGAAGAAAGCCATAGAGGAGGTTAAGGCCCACTTGGACTGTAATACCAATTTAGAAGAAGAAGAAGAATGAAACTTATACCATACGTTCCTGGGGTCATGTGGAGCAAAAAAGTCCGGGGGGGGGCCACCATGAGGAGGTAGCTTTCAAACATTGCGGCCATTCCAAATGGCGGACAACTGTGGATCTTTAAATTCAAATATCTCGGGACTGGGTTCATCAATCTTGAATTTTGTTTTTCCAAAATTAGGTTATTCTTCTGGCTACATTTTTGTTTCGCATGTGTATGGCCAAAAAACCATTATTTATTGGTCAAAACTCTGAAAATCGTAAAAATAGGTTTTTTGACATTTACGTTTTGCGGTTTATTACTCTACCCGTTGGGTATATCGAAAAACTGTTTGAAACAAAAGTTGTAGATACACATCTCACCTTTAAAACGCAAAAATGAAATCGAAGATCGGATCAATAGAATCCGAGATATCCAGATTCAAAGCGGGCGGGGCGAGGTTGAGCGTGTTGACCGAGCGCTCGGTGCAGCCTAACGAGAGGCGAGACTTGGCGTAAAATCCTGCGCTTTATTTATTTTCAGCCTCAGTAATTGATTCATTACTAGTTAAATTTACATTACCTACTAATGTGCACTATTTTTAACATGATTATTAAACACTTACTCATAAATACAATTATCAATTATAAAATTTATCTGGGAAATGGACATCAATAATTACCAACTCATACAATATAAGTTACTGTCAATGCTTTTATCTTCGATTTTTAAGATGAAATCGTTAAAGGAACTTCAAATAGTCGAAATAATTAAAAAAGGAAAAAGTAATACAATTTAGATATGTATCGGATACTTTTAAGAATACTTTCAGAAATGAACACAGGGTGTAAGCAACTAAGAAATAAAAATGCCTTATGTAATATTATGAACAATCTTGAATTAAGTCTTCTTCACTAGAGTCACTGTAATCAGTTATTATAATTGCATTCTTCCTCATCTGCCGTTGCTTCGGTACACCCCTTGCACCCATAGCTCTAGGTGCATCGGATTTTAGTAATAAATACAATTAACAATTAACACTTATACAATTTACCTGGGAAATGAACATCAATAATTACGAACTATACATCCCATAACTCTGTACTTCAAGATGAACATGTTCAAGCCACTCTACTTGATACATCTTCTTGCAAGTAATGGAGCAATGTCGTCTTTTGGGATGAAATATATCGCCCGTTTATCTTCGGGTTAATCGAGAAAGAAGTTGGTTTCTGTTTTTAGCTGCTGTTGAAAAAATTGTGCCTTGTATTTTTGCGCTGGATAGAGTGAACTACTCACATTATCTATCATAACACTTCCTTGAATTAACTAAACTAGAAAAGGAGAGTCCATATGTTCACCAATAGTATGTAGAAGGAGGTTTTCAGTACAAATAAGAAGCAACAACCCATTTTCTAGAATTCCAGTGGACCAAGCCACCGAAGAGATTGTAAACAAAGACACCCAAACTCCTGAAGGTACTAAGGGTTTCAGTCTGAAAAAGTAGGCTGTAGTACGGTAATATGTTAATGCTGAGTACAGAGCTAAAAAACCTCCTCAGCATTCTATCATCCAGCGAAACAAATCAGTGCCACCCTGACCTCCTAAGCCCAAGGACACTTAGAGATGAGAAAGACGTGACAACTTTCACTGATCTTCTAGCCGAGTGGACGAACCCCTTCGATCCCAACCCTTAAGATATTGTACATTTGCCTACTGGAATAGATGTTGATGAATCAACAGCTTCTGATCACATTGATTCGGAAAACAAGGGAAAAATAGCTTATTAAGAGTTCACGTTTCGGCTAGCTAAAGGAGAAGGGTTTCATAAACGTATTAAGAAAATGGGTCTTAAGATTAGTAGACTAAAGAAGAGGAAAAAAACCAAGGTTGGAAACAAAGAAGTAATCCTCCAGGGCAATCGAAATCTATTCAGCAAAATGACCTATATTGCAGAAAACCAACAATTTGACATGATGGAAGTGTTCAGATATCCTCTGGCGCCGTTTCCAGGGACTCTGGCGAATGTTAATGGGCCTTTGAAGAAAACCTACAAATCAGTGTTTGCCCATTTTTTGGAAATATATACCACCCCTGCCAGTCTGCCGGAAAAAGATTCGGCCTGCAACATTGATTCAATTGATGTGCTTCAGTCCATCAAAGGAGAACAAAAAACGTTTTACGAAATGTCAACGAATTTTCTCAAGCAGGTTTTTAATATAGGTCGGAGGGTTGACATATATTATCCAGAGGTTTCGATCAAATCTTTGGACCGGCAAAAAAGCGGAACAGCTGAAGGTATTAAATTTAGTGAAATCAAGGGTGGACACAAAGTGGTTTGTTGGAGGACGCTTCTAAGGAACAGTTACGCCAAAAATATAACGATAAAATGCATTTTTTACAGTTGGTAAGAGGAGAAATTTGAAAACATAATTGGAAACCTAGAAATCTCTGTAGCAGTTGGTGAAATCTGCTTCTGGATCATTTATATTAGGAGCAAAAATGTTCCTGAGCTGTTCTGCACTCAAGAAAGAGCTGATTCCAGGATGATGCTGCATGAAAGGAACGCCGGTACATCATCTGAATCAGTTCTTTGCTTTTCAATCGATACAGATGTATTAGTTTTGGCTGTAGGTATTTGCAAAAGCATAAAAAGCAAAAACTTCTGAATCGGGAAAGAAACAAAACAGTTTTAACAGATATGCAAGTTTCCCAGATAGTATCTGCCTTAGGCGAACAGCTTTTTACAGCTTGTATTGAGTATTATTGCAGGTCTGGCTACGACACAATCAGTGCTTTAGCTGGCCAGGGAAAAGTTAAAGGATTTAAGCTTTTGTGCAAAAAGGAACAAAGATTTATTGAAGCGTTCAGCAAGTTAGGCAGAGATTGGATGATGTATAATGTTGTTGATGACACCAAAGAAGTATTCGTCTTCCAGTCGTATGCCCCCAAATGCAAGGTGAAATCTGTTTATGAGCTGAGCTACCAGATGTTCAGAGGGCCAGATTGAGAGTTTCCAAATGTCTCTTTGTAAAGACACCTTGAGACAACACAATAAACGTGCCAACTACCAGGCCAGAATTTTGATCAGAAGCCTGGAAACCAAACCACTAATTCTGGACCCTTTTGCTCATGGGTGAGAAAAGGACACATCAGGTAACTTATCAGTCAAGTGGATGGAAGGTCAGCCAGTACCGGCGAGCGTACTTTCCTTTTTCCGGTGCCACTGCAAGAGCAACTGTGCACTCGAAAGTTACTCGTGCTTAACAACTCAAATCTGAATCTTCGAGAGCTGTGGGTGCAAGGGGGTTTACTGAAGCAACGGCAGTTCAGGACGAGAGCAATATTTATAACAACTGATTTCAGTGATTCTAGTGAAGAAGACTTAATTCAACATTGTTTATAATATTATGTAAGGCATTTATAGGCATTTTTATTACTTAGTTTTCATTTCTGAAAGTATTGTTAAAAGTCTCCGATACATAGCAAAATTGTATTACTTTTTTCCTTTTTTAATAATTTCGACTATTTGAAGTTCCTTTAACGATTCCATCTTAAAAATTGAAGACAAAAGCATTGACAGTAACTTATATTATATGAGTTGGTAATTAGTGATGTCCATTTCCCAGATAAATTATATAATTGTTAATTATATTTATGAGTAAGTGTTTAATAATCATGTTAAAAATAGTGCACATTAGTAGGTAATGTAAATTTATCTAGTAATAAATCATTTACTGAGGCTGAAAATAAATAAAGCGCAGGATTTTACGCCGAGTCTCGCCTCTCGCTAGGCTGCACCGAGCGCTCGGCCAACACGCTCAACCTCGCCCCGCCCACTTTGAATCTGAATATCTCGGATTCTATTGATCCGATCTTCGATTTCATTTTTGCGTTTTAAAGGTGAGACGTGTCTCTACAACTTTTGTTTCAACACTTTTTCGATATACCCAACGGTTAGAGTAATAAACCGCAAAACGTAAATGTCAAAAAACCTATTTTTCCGATTTTCAGAGTTTTCACCAATAAATAATGGTTTTTGGCCATACACATGTAAAACAAATGTAGCCAGAAGAATAACCTACATTTTGAAAAAAAAATTCAACATTGATGAACCCAGTCCCGAGATATTTGAATTTAAAGATTCACAGCCGTCCGCCATTTTGAATGGGCGCCATGTTTGAAAGCTACATCCTCATGATGGCCCCCCCGGACTTTTTTGCTCCACATGACCCCAGGAACGTGTGGTATAAGTTTCATTCAGTCCCCCCAAATTATAATGACTGATGGGTCTGGCACATGGACTAAGTAAATGCACATCTCATATCATATGTATGATGAACTGGATGCTACATATGTTTACGAGTATGACTATGAAAGCAGAAGAAAACAATCACACAGCTCTTTTTACTTCTATTGAAGTCGGCAACTTATAGTAATGTTAGATCTGCATACCTTGCTTTTTTATTAGTCAGTGATCAGGTATGGTTTAATCGTCTAGGGCAGGGGTCGGCAACCTTTTGAGTCGGAAGAGCCAAAAATTACAATTTACAAAATATCAAAGTTTTTAAAGAGCCACAAAATTTTTTTCTTGCCAACTATAAATAGTACTCGCATAAATAAAGTTTTTTGATAAAGAAACTAATCTATTTATTCATAAGAAAAAAAATATATTTATTCATAAGAAAAAATATATATTTATTCATATATAAGTAGTGTTTTTCACAACAAATTAGATAATATGTATGGCATTATTAGATAATTACCTATTATTTAAGTAAAAAATTAAAACAATTAAACATTTACTTACAACACTAGCTTGTACTTCAATAACATACATTAGAGCAAACAAATTCAATGGGAGCGTTGGCTTAGCATGGTTTTAGAAAGTTTGGATAAATTTGGCTCATAACTTGTTGTTTTAAGTTTCAAACACGACTCATTTGTTAGTTGGCTTCTTACTTTACTTTTAATTATATTCATGCAAGAGAACGCTTGCTCGCACGAATATGTCGATCCGAAGATAGTCAGCACTCCAAATGCCAACTTCTTCACCTCACTGTAGCAATCTGGAAGACTATTCCATGCGTCGAATATAAGTGCCTCAACTCGCGGCATTTCTTTTAAAGCTGTCCACTTTTGTTGCGTACGTACATTTCTGGACCTCCAACTCTTCCAACTTGCTTTTCAACTCTGTAAATGTTCCACTCCACAAAGTTTTACTTTTAAAATCGATCAATTGCATTTCTAGAGATCCAGTATCAATTCCAAATGGCTCAATGTGGATTTCGTTACTATTTCTGTTGAGAGGATTTACTATGAATGCTAGAGTGGTTTTGTTGGTTTTGAATTGCTCAAATCTGTCAGCAAATTCATCTTTAATTTTTTTTATAACTGTGCTGAAGTAATTCGTTTCAACAGTTGCACTGGTTTTATCGCGATATTGCTTTAGAAATTGAAAATGAAGTAATTTACCACTCTGAATATCTTCTGCAAAAGAATTAATTTTTCTTGAAAACAAACCAATTCTTCTACCAAAACATAGGCTGGGTTTCCCTTTCCTTGCAGTTTTAGATTCAGCTCATTTAATTTCGCTGTGATATCCACCATAAAGTAAAATTTTTGCAACCATTTGTCGTTCTCTAATTCAAGGTAATTAATGCCTTTTTCATTTAGGAATGTATTTATTTCATTCAAGCACAAAGCAAAACGTTTCAACACCTTACCTTTGGCAAATATTAGATACTTAGTTTACGAGTAAAGGTGTTATGCCCAGCTATGCCGAAATCAATGAAAATTGCCAAACATATAAACAATCTAAAACTGCAAATACCTACGTACTTTGATCCTCAGAGTTCGAAAATAGATTTATTAAATAACAATTTATAGGTACTTACACTTATAATTATTATTTTAACGCTAATTTTTAAATAATAAAAGCTATAAAATAGATAAATAATAAAATAGGTAATTTATTAAATATATATTTTATTAAAAACACTTCCGTGGTAATATCCAACAGTAGTACTTTGTTTCGGATAAACTTTGGAATATGTCCCTCGAAAATTTTCTAAGTCCGAAAGTTCACGTTGATATGCTATGAACTGCGAAGATTCCCGAAGTTTTTTCCCGAAGTGCCGAGACTAAGAATGGAGGCAACATCTGAAGTCACTGCTGCCAATATATGCACCAAAACCCCAGACATGGGTTCAAGTCCCAAAATGTGAAACATACGTAGTGTGCCCCAACAACAATAGAGATGCTGCCACTCTGTTTGCCTTAATTGCGCAGCATGTGGATTTCGCTTCTACAATCCATACTGATTGTTGGAGAGGCTACAATGGCTTACTGGGTGGCGGGTTCGCAGCCCATCTCACTGTAAACCATAGCCAGCATTTCGTAAATCCGGTGACTGGTGTTCATACGAACAATATCGAGTCACGGAGATCTCTCCGAGCACGCCTATCCAGGGTATCAGACGCGAACAGGTAGATACCCATTTGGTAGAATACTTGTGGCGTCTGGACTGTAAGCACCGACTAGCAGATCCGTTTCAGGAAATGATAGAAGATATCAGGACTGTTTATCCTGTATTTCATATTTCATATTTATTTAATCCATTTTGACCGCAGTTCTGTAGACTAGAGTTTAAAGCTAAGTAGGTTTAGCGCCTTTACTTGTACATAAATTATTATTATTATTATTATTATTATTATTATTATTGTAAATATTGTACTAGTGTTTGAGGTATTGTAGGCCTACTAATTTTAGAATTGCATACATTCATTTCCATCACAAGTAGATCAAACAAACATTTCGGTACATTTAATTTAATTGGAAGTGCTCGCTGCAGCTTCACCCGTAGCGTCACTTGTAGCGTTGGAAATTGGCAGCGTGACCTAGGGTAGACAATTCCAGCAATGTTGGCAGCAGTACGTGACGTCTCCAATCCAAAATGGCGCGTGCCTGGTAAGTAAAGAATCCGTCGAATGTGCAATTAATCTGTTAATATAAATAAATGATATAAACGTTTGTGTAATAAAAAAAATGCAGAAAAAATATCAATGACGCGTAGGGGCCTTAAAAATTCTGAACAACAAAAAATACGCAAGAAACGGCAACTTTTTTTTAAGGGACATATTCCAAAGTTGAGTCCTTTGTTTCTTTTTTGACAATTCTTATTGACTTCAAAAAAGTAGTTAGGTATCTTATTTGGAAAAAAATATGTATAATATGTATTTTGAAAATATAATACTTATTATGTTACCTACCTTTACTTCGGTTTTTTTATTATATATATATATATATATGTACATACATAACTTTGAGAAAATAATTCGCTTCTAACTCTTTTACTTGAAACAACAAACTGTACGTCACAGCCAAAGCACTGGTGAAGACGCCAAATTGTCTTGCGTCGAAAGCGAATTAAAAGCTTCATAGAAACATCCGACGACGGCGTCATTCGAGAGCTTCCGACGGACTGACGACGGTGACGACGCGTGTCACGGGGGAGGGGTGCGGTGAAAAGCGAGTACAAGTGGCTGAGAGATAGAATCGGTGCCTAATCCTCGTTAATCGATTCAGAACGATTTTTAATTTTTTTTAAATAAAATAAATAATATTTGCGTATGGAACTAAAGAGCCGCAGCTTCACATCGAAAGAGCCGCATGTGGCTCGCGAGCCGCAGGTTGCCGACCCCTGGTCTAGGGCCATTTTACCAATGTTCTAATTTTTCAAAAGAAGAAACTGTAGTTCAAATTCTAACTAAAAGCAATAGCCGGGAACATTCTAGGCCTTATAATTATAAAAATGAATATTTTAGCTATAATTAATTTATATGTATGCGACGAAAGACGAATTAAATTTACAGTTTACCTATCCTTCTCGCAACAGTAGAAATAATAGTAAAATAGGAATACCGCAATTTAGATTAACAAAGACTATGACTTGTCATACGAGTATGGAACGTTATAACAATCGACTTTCACACTATCTCTGCCCAATTTAAAAAATAGGTTTCAATGATTAAAATTAATATATACATATATATATAATATTAATTTAATAATTTTCAAACTTTCCATCCGAGCAGATATATTTTTAAATACGTTTGTTGACAAAGCCTATTTGTATATTTAAAGGTTAAAATAATTTTTATTGGTACGATTCTCATTATATCCACCGCTGTGGCTCAGGGGATGAGTTCAAACCTCTCACGCAGCGGGTCCGGGTTCGATTCGGGACAAGTTACCTTGGGGGGTTTCTAGGGTTTTCCTCACCTTTGAGACAAAAGTCGAGTAACTTTAGGCCCTTGTGGTCCCCAGATATCATCTGGCCGTCATTATCATCTTCATCACATCCTCGCCTTGTTTGGAGTGAGTGTGTGTTTGAATGGTGTGTCTCGTCCGATGTGTTCGTGTTGTCTCGGAGGTGGCTGATCACTCATCCGGGGAGGCCCTCCATGTCCTTGTCTGGTCAAAAAAGTATGTATGTGATCCAAAGATAATCCCTCTCCCGACAGGTCGTGGCTCTGTAAGACCCGGGCGGCTTGGGTCGCTTAAATCCTAAAAGGGAGATCGAGAAAGAGAAAGAAAGAAAACGATTCTCATTATGCGATTTTAAAATAGGCTTATTAAGCTCTCCTATTTACCTGGAAAGTTGAAGCGGAAGAATCTGCTTAATTAAGGCGCTGACGTTGTCGCGAGGGAATTCAAAGTCAAGTTATTTAAGAAATGAATTTAATACATAAAATTTAATAAATAAAATTTAATCAATAATTAATAATACAATCATTTTATTCGAGAATGTGGAACTGAATTATTCGAAAAACGTTTTAGATTGAGATAATGCTAATAAAGGGCATTCATGACATACAATCTGTAGCAAAACACGATCGTAAGTAGGCCTACTGTATGCTGAAATATGGGAGATATTTTTCGTAAAATACATAAGTTACCACTTATTTTAATGCTATTTCTGGACATCGATACAGAATTCTTTTATATTAATCTTATAAAGGTATAACTGCGATTAACTGAACACATAAGGAGACTGTCAACTCAGCTGGATTCAGGAAGGCGCGAGCGTCTCTATTTCCAAACACACTCAGGCAGGCTCCCAAATGACCCCTAACACTCCCTCCACCCACGACACGTGGCAAGGGACACGGGCTCATGTCGCCTTTTTGTTTCTTCCATCCCTTGGGAAAACACTGCCCGATCCACTTCCATTTTTGCTACACCAACGAAATGCAAAGTACTACTCTCTGCAGGCCAATATTTCCTTCTTTCCTCATCCGATAAAGAAGATTTCGTAGCTCTGTCAGTTTCTCTGTCCAACTGTCCGGACATCCATCCTTTCCTCTACCCTATTACAATCACTAATAAACATAACTATGTATGTTTCCGTCGTATTGGAATCTCCCCCTTTATTTCCTTATATCCATAGATCTAGTTACTTGTATCGCGGTTTGTTCTCTCTGTTTATTTAATTATTTATTTATGTTTTTATTATTATTAGAATTATTATTATTATTATTACTGTTATTATTATCATTATTCTGATTACTGTTATTATTTGAATTAGTGCAGTAGTTTTCCTAATAATCGGTTCATAACAATTCAACGTCTCAATTCTTTGTCCTCTAGAACAGGAGTTTCCAACTGGCGACAGGGGACCACACATGGGTCGCAAAGTCTTTCTTACGGCCCGCGAAATAAGTTTGAAAAAATATATTGATTTAATTGCCTACATGTTTTATTAAAATATATTATATCACATTCAGTATTAAGTTTTTTGGAATAATTTTTTTGGTTTATTTTAATATGTAATTATTCCACTATTTTTATTATCGATTTTTAGATATTCAGGTCGAGTTAAAGTACGCAACTCTAAATTTTTATATGAAAAATATAGTTCATATGTTAATAGTTCATTATGCAACGAATCTATAATGGCAGTTATTAAGATAAGAGTAAGTTTATGAAACGAGCAAAGCGATGTTTAAACACCTCCCAGCCGAACTTCTGCAGGAGCCTTGATAGGAGGTGTTTAAACATCCATCCCACAGCCCGGACTTCGCTCCCAATGATTTCCATAATTTCCTACACAAAAAAAAAATGACAGGGAATGACGAGAATGACAGAGAGGCAAAGATGTTTGTCGCACAGTGGTTCAAATCCCTGGCGGCAGACTTCTACGACAAAGTTGTTGAAAAATTGGTTCCACTTTATGACAAATGTTTCAATTCTGATGGTGAATATGTTGAAAAAAAGTTGAACACTTGCTGTGTCTGTTGAAATAAATATTTCCTTGAAATTGTGTTTTGTTTCTGTAAACGGCCCCAGGGAAACTTACTTTATGGACGCGCCTCGTAGAAATGCGACACCCTACAAGAAGAAATAGATCTCAAGACCAGTATTTGAATTTGTTCTTTCTTCTGAAAGCCGAGCGTCAAAGCTAAATATTCGCTGAGAAAGAGGCGAAATTTCTGGGGGGGGGAGGTCCTCTACAGTACATTTAAATTATTGATCTATAACTTTTAAACTAGACAAAATATATTTCAATGTTCGAAGCCCATAAGTACAAAATATGTAAAAACTATTTCATCTTATTCCAATATTTATAAAATTTATTTTTATTTATATCTGACAACATAAAAAAAATATTCATGTGTTCGGACAGAAATCTGTATTGTTGTAGAGAGATGAAAATTAATTTTATTCCACACTTACCATATTCATTAGCTAAATTCTGGTATTTTACTATGTAAATACCTAAACTTGAAATTAACTTTCCATTAACTTTTGTGTTCTAGAATGCGGAAAGAAATTAACATGGAAAAAATTCATCTTAATATAACACTTCAGGTCAGTAAAAAGAGCTTCTAGTCTATAAAAACTATGTTGACTGACAAGCTAAACACCATTCAATGTAAATTACTAGAATTTTCTAACCGAGAAACTTCAGTAATTTGATGGCATCAGTACGTCGAAACTTTCCTTAAACAAAATTTAAAATGTGGGGTAGATGGGTTGCTATTATATTTTTTAGCTATTAAAGAAAAGTTAATCAATAAGCAAGAAGAAATAGAATCAAACCGCTTACTACCTAAGTAAACCCTTGCTTTTTGTGACATTTAGTGCAGACCTTATAATTTTTTTAAATCTAGAACGAAATGCCCTTAATTTTGAAACGAGCTATGTTAACATCAGTGAGACAGGACATTAACAAACCATAGTCCTTCCCCTATCTTAATGTACCGGTTTAAGTTTAACGAAATTAAGGCGTGCAATGCGATCGGCAAATACACATCAGATAGGAGGTCTATTTTATTAAATACCATGATCTCATGAGACTAAAAGAAATAGTGTGTTCTGGTTTTCATTTGGTCTCTTTCTTCCCTACCATACCGACTGCATTATTTCCTATTCTATTAAGAACAAGGAAGAGAGACCTGGTGAACAAACTGTAGCACGCCTTCTTAAGATTGTCCCCAATCCACTTTCCATGCCATCACCATCAAATTGATTAGAAAAGACGGGGAAAAGAATTGGTTCTCCAGAACATTGAATTCGTTCACTAATATTACCTTCCCCCTAATGCATTTTTATCCATTGTTATAATACAGACTGTAAAATGTTCTCTCAGGCCGTCCATTAAAAGCTTGCCAGCCCAATGAAAATTTTCGTCGTTTTTGCTTTTCCAGAACTGCGCTGTTATTGCCAGCGTATGGATTTTTTGCTGATTTATATAATAATTTTATATCCAAATTCCCAATGCTTTCAAAGGAATTGCTTCTAGGAATTATACAAAGCGTTTAATTGTGCGACACTTTTATTATCAGTTAAAGTTTGAAAGATATTTGGCAAAATTTGCGCCCACGAGGAGGAATTAAAATCAATTCGTAGCCCTAAGCATAAAGCAATAATTCATACGATAGGCCTACTCAATCTAGTTGGCAGGGTGTGTTGAACATATGGGTAAGAATTGCAAACAAAATTCAACATCAAAGTCAACATATTTTATAAAAAGGTTGTTTGGTTCTGTGTTTTATTAATTACTATTTATTATTTGTAGTATGTGTGTGTGTGTGTGTGTGTGTGTGATTTTTTGAAACTGAAGATTAATATAAACAATTTCATTCTCAAAGTATCACAATAATTATTGTAAATAAGTTCATTAAAAAAGAAATGCCTATAGTCTTATAGTAATAGTAATTTCCATTTCTTGAAGTAGCCATAGCTGTTAATTTACTCTGTAAATATCAGTCATCTGTTTTTTCGTACTACTCATTTTTTATCATTAATTCGAGAAAGCAAGCAAGCTGTAATATTGATGCTTTAAAAGACATTGGATTTTCCTGAGTGCTGCATGTCATGAAGGTAAATATATGAATATTAATAATTTATAACATCAGCTAAAATATACATTTATGTACTTGGGTGATGTAGCTGTTGTGTTGTGGTAGCAAAATTTCTCTATTTGTTTGCATCTTTCTTCTGAGTTTATGTGAATTGTGGCGCCTTTTTAAAAGGACAGTAGGAATATATACATACATTTCATAAATATCTTCTTTATATGTCAGAGGTTTTACTCTAGATGAATATTGTTTGCTCTCACTGAAGACAATTATTTTGATTATTGAAAGGGAGATTCTTCCTGGTCGGGACAAGTTACCTAGGTGGGGTTTTTCTGGGGTTTTCCTCACCTTTGAGACAAATGTCGGGTAACTTTAGGCCCTTGTGGTCCCCAGATATCATCTGGCCGTCATTATCATCTTCATCCCATCCTCGCCTTGTTTGGAGTGAGTGTGTGTGTGAATGGTGTGTCTCGTCCTATGTGTTCGTGTTGTCTCGGAGGTGGCCCCGGCATTGGGCTGATCACTCATCCGGGGAGGCCCTCCATGTCCTTGTCTGGTCAAAAAAGTATGTATGTGATCCAAAGATAATCCCTCTCCCGACAGGTCGCGGCCCTGTAAGGCCCGGGCGGCTTGGGTCGCTTAAATCCTAAAAGGGAGAGGTTAAACTACGAGGAAGAAAGAAAGAAAGAATGGGAGATTCATCTTCAGTTAAGGAGATGTAATAAAAAGCCCGCTAGGTGCAACGCAAACCTCACACGCGAAGAGTTTGGAGATGAAGATAGTCTAATGTTTGAACCCCCCAAACCCAGAACTCGGAGCAGAAGCAGAATTATTTCGTAAAGTGTTCTAGTTGAGGACAGGCCCCATTCAAGCGTGAGCACAACTAAAAATTAACCTGAAACTCTTCCTAATATTTTCTCTAAAAGGAAGGATGGTGCAACCAGATTAGAAAATGTTTAAATGGTCACAGATTTCTTTAGCAAAGAATAAAATATTGCCTGTGAATTATTTCAAGAATATGTGGATGAAGTTATTATTGGTTGTGCACAGCAAGAGACGTAATAAACTTGGTGATGAAGTAAAACTTTTATGGGTGTTTTGATATTCCCAGACGTATGAGGACACTTACAGTGAGTCATTTGCTTCCGCTCTATCCAGAAATATATTTGAGTTGATTATAATAAGATATCATTTTCTCTGATAATGATAGGCCGGACATGAATGTTTGGTCGCTGTTTATTGCTCTGAATGAAAGATTCCAGGTAGCAACACACATGTGGAGGAACAATGCAAACGGGGCCATGCAACTACCAGTGATATAACAAAAACAATAATAAACATCACCTACACTGTTAAGCATTAGATCTCTAAAGGCATTTAAACAATTAATGTTAAGTTGTAATTTTGTTTGTTTATTACTACTGTACTTTTTAGGACACCTGTTTCTGATGTTTCTGTAACAAATAAAAACTAATTATTGCATTACAAGTGTTTCAAAGCCATATATAAAGGTGGTAAAATGGGTAAGAACATAAACGAAAAGAACACAAAATCAACATGCAAAGAGTTCATACAATTACAAATAATTCTATGAATCCTTAGTCGCTTTTTGCTTTATTTACTTCCTATATTTTTGCGTCTAACCTGGAACATGTGAATTTTGAGTTCAAGGGTTCACCAGCTGTTGAAACGTGGACTTTAGACGCTTGTTGCTGTGTCATCACTTACAGACATCAATAACAATGGACGTCTGGATCCTGAATGTTATTTACTATCTCGATCGCATTGAGGAATTCATGAAATACGGCAATGCGATTTAATCCACGGTTTAGGTTCTGCATTATTTAGAGGGCTGAGTCATTCTTCCTCCATATTGCGAGCTTGAGGGTCCTGACGGCTAAAATGTATTAGTAGAGGTCATTCATCATTACTTGGCATATCTTGACATCTACAACATGATGTCATACGGGCTAAAGTTCCCACAAACACTGGACTACTAAAAATGAATATTTCTTAGTGTGACATGTATTTCTATGAGATTCTAGGTCACAATGTGCACCATACAGTTATCGCTCTTACAAAGAATGCGGCATTGTTTCAGCCGGGGAATACCATGATGAATATATTAATCATACACCAGATGTGAACAGTTTGTTGCACTTAGGCCTACCAGTATTTGAGATGAGTCACGGAATAAGACGCCTTGTTAGTTCCGTATTAAGACTGCAGGTAAATCCTTACAATCGAAAAAATATTTTTGAATTATACAAATAATAAAACAATAAATAGTTAGTTCCGTCACATTTCAATTGGTAAAGAACCAAGATTGGACTTTGGTAGTAATTCACGATCTTTAGACTACATTCGTAATCGTAAGCATCGCATCAGTATTGGATAATCATCATGATTGGCTTGTGTTCGATGCCCAGTGAAATGTACGGCACGCAGAGATCTTAATTTATAATGTTGCATAAGTGGACGGAAGGAGGTACGAATGCACCTCGAAGGCTCATTTTTAATTTCATTTTCAGTCGTGAATTATGAGCAAAATCTGGCAGAAAACGAGATATTTTACGCCATCAAATTCGGTTGTGGTTTTCGCTAATACTATTCGAAAACTAAACTCCGTGGCTCTGCCGTTAATGTTGGTCTCCGGCACCGGAGCCGCTAATTCTCTATCAAGTAGCTCCTCAATTTTAATCACGAGGCTGAGTGCACCCCGTTCCAGACCTCCCAATGTCAGAAAAAAACCCTAGAAGATGCGGGGGATGGAACCCAGGCCGGCGGATCCATAGCCAGCGTCGCTAACCACGAAACCACGAAACCACGAAACCACGCAACTTTTCAGTTGTTCTATTGCTTTAGAAACTGGGAAAAAATAGCATTGCTAAAATAGAGCATCATCACAAAGTCGAGATGGACAGTCACTTAAAGTTGTGAGACTCTATCTGTGGAAACCGTGCATTTCCCATGGTCAACTATACGTGGGTTCTTCAACAGTTGGAAATGTCTGTATGTCTTAGCTCATGACAGTTAATAGTTAACCCAGAACCACCATAACATAGTCTTTTATCTCCAGATTTGCAATTCATAACTGACGAGTCTTTTATATTATTAATTCTTACTATTGATTATTGTTAATTATTTTATATTATTAATTATTATTGATATTATTATTATCATCATCACCACCATGACTATTATCGTCATTATCATGTATTACAGAATACAAGCGGTACATTACTGAATTAGTATTCACAAGTATTATAAACATTAGGTAGATGAATTAAACACTTAATAATAAACAAGTCGCTTAAATCGCTCTGAATGTTAGAACACCAAACACGTGTTGACAGTGTTAGCAACACTAAAATGCTTTTAAATAGAAGAAGTGAAACGGAAGCAACTTGTTAGATACTTAATGAAATGACACTATGGTAGAGATCTTTTACCATCGCAAGAGGATGGCAATTCAGGAACATTCTGTCTGAAAACCACAGGTAAGTAACATACTTTGTCCACAAGCTCACATGAAGCTGAATTTCATAATAAAATTACAATTTCCTCTGTAGGCTACAGATTTTACAGAACACTCCAAAGAAGGATTTTTTTTTCAGTTCACTATAAACATTCATCTGAGTGTTACAACAATACCTCCACTCGTGTAGAATTTATGAAATATTCATACGTTCTCATCATATGCATTGGATTGAAAGTATCGATTTGGGTTTTAGCTATCCCGATGCATAAATGATGTCATACAGGAAACATGGGTATTATTACATTTAAATTAATAATAATTGCTGGAATATAATCGGAGTCTGGACATATATTTATTAAAAAAGGAAATATGGGAAGTAACTTGTACCAAAGTTGGAATAAAAAGTGCTTTCCTTCTTTAATCTAAATAACCATTAGGGTATAGCTTTCTTTAAAGAAAGGAGTGACAGAAAATGTATTTTAAATCATATGTAGGCCTATATAGATCACATAAGGAACTAAAGCATCTTCTGCCAAAAATATATTCTAACAATATTTAAATCGCAAGAAAACTCGCAACATATTGACACTTAGGTCTACAAACTACGAACGTTGTAAAATATGCCAAAAAGGTTGAATTTACAAACGGCACAAAACGAAACGAAGACCACTTGCAAAAGTTATTTTCACAAACAAATCCAGAAAAATTCATACCAACATAACGATTTAAGCAAGTTCAATGACAGGCAATCATTAAATACAGAGAGAATTTCATAAAGGTATTTATTTTATAGATACAGCAACTTTTATTAAAACAAAGAACAAACTTCTTGTTCGACCACACTGTAATAGGCCTACCCTTATTACTAGGGACCGGATTTTTAGGTTTTTAAAAACACTGTTTAGGTTTTCCATTAGGTGAAATAGTTTTTTTAGGTTTTTTGTCCAAAATATCGTTTTCGGGTTGAATAATTGGTTTAATGAATTTGAATGTGCTACATAGGATTGAATACATAATACTTGTAAAGTTTAACTTAACAAAATTGACTTAAAATTGTGTAAACTTGCTTTAGGACAATATTACACAATTGAAGAAAGAAAGCATAAACAGTCAAAAGAAGCAGTGAAAATAAGATTGCCTCCATTTCCTGGTTAACTACAGTATATCACTAAATATCTTTCAAGATTTCCAACTGTGAAGTTCTTCCTGTTATCTCTTAGTTAATAATTAATACTGTATCTAGACACTACCCTTCTCAGGATTCGAATCCGATGCTTCTAATTCAGTGAGTAAAATACTTTATGGTTGGATGTGGATAACGTGAAACTGATTATTTTCCTTTTCTCGGTTACGCATCCTAACCGCACAACAGATCAATTAGGGACAAAAACTTCCCCCTTTTCTAGAAAGGTAAATAATACGTGTTTCTGGCAGGCTTGACAAAATATTACTTTGCTATCTGTAGTAAAATTCAGATCGTCGCCAATGCACTGCCGTAATAAACTCGATTTCAATTGTTTCGGCATAATTAACACGTCTTCTTAAAACTCACAGTGTGACCACTCAGTATGAATAACAGGGCAGTACGGGATCACCAGGGGTCACTCACGAACCTGAGGAATAACTTTTTTAACTAAAGGCAAACAAAAAACAAGCGCTATAAAACACAGAAATCTATATCCTTGTTCATACACGGCAACAATGGTTGTTCGTACGAATATTTTAAAAGGAATACGCCGGTACTTTTTTCCTCCCTTGATACTGTCCATCCTAGACGACAATGGGTTGAATGAAACGCTGGTGGTATTAATTTCTACCCGACAAAAATTATTCTCTCCCCGCAAAATATCGATTTCTCAACTGACAAACAAAAAAGACAAAAAAGGAGCCTAAATTAGATATTTTAGGTTTTATATCCCGTTTAGGTATATTTAGGTTTTTATACCCCATTTAGGTATTTTTAGGTGCCACAGAATTAATGTGGGTGAATCCTATGGACATGATTCGAAAAAGTGTATGAGCGCTTTTTGTTTTGGAAGTAAGGAAAAAAATAGGTAAAAACCTAAGAATCCAGTCCCTACTTATTACATGTGAAGTAACGGTATCATAATGTCATTCATCTCGACAATGATTTCCTTTTCAAAACTGGTGTGGTATCGATTATTGTCGAACACGGAACGATCCTCAGACCTTCAGAGTAACAGCTGAATTCTGTGTAATAAATAGCCTGTATTTAAAATAAAATAAATTATGTTAATTTTAATATCATACTAAAATGAATTCATTTCGTGCTGTAAAAATTCGTTGTTTTGAAGAAAACAGCAATAGGAAGCTTCGACATAACTGACGCCGAAAGCTGCCATCTCGTTTAGAAAACATGAACTACGTCAACCATCTTGATGCGAAGGTCATGATGGGCTCGTTGCCGTCTGTTTGGGTGAATCTAAATTCTTAAAATTTAAACATTCATAAATAATTATGGTTGAACAAAAAGAGTAGCAGGAAACTTGCCTATATTGGTAATTAAGATACTTTTATGAAAATTAGGCTACTTCTATAAACATACTCGTATCTTAATAAACGCCATTATAGGCTTGTTGCATAATGTACTATTATTCCAGCACTGATTCTGGCACAAATATTTTCGAACCAAACAATCAAGATCCATTAACATATATTTCCATGTACAACATTTTCTATAGGCCTCTAGTATTATAGGGAATGTTTCGAGAGGTCCTGTTTTTTCTATAAATTCACGAGAAACAAAGGGGCGAGTGTATTTATCTTGAAAGAATCCGGACCTTGAATTACATTTATTTACTATTTAGCTATTTATTTATTATTTATTATCTAGCTATATGTTTTAGCCACTATTTATTTACTACATTATGATTATTTAGCGAATGTTGACATAATTGAGCCATCTATGAAGCGTTGAAATAACAGAGGGCGAAACAATGGATATATCACCATGGTGAAGCTTGGACCAATAGTTTTCGTTAAGAACAGCTCTTTCTTTTTTAGATTAACCTCATTGCTAAAATAATATGATGTAATTAATATTGTACATATTATACGAGATTTTTAATACTTCGCCACACACAGGCCCATAAGTAACTACATATATGCCTTTTGTATAGACTATACCCTTATGCAGCTTATCCTAATCCTTGTGTTCGATGATTCATTCTCTTTGATCAAGAAATTACAGGTATGAAGATGTTTCAGTGTTCAGTCCTTCTGAATTTACATTTAAAATAACGCAGGTAGGTGCGATAAAACGAAAATTATAAAAATAAAACGATAAAATTATGACGATAGACACTTGCGATTGGTTGAATTTCCATATATTACTATACTGGATTGGTCAGTGATTCATGGGCTAAATAGTCTAAATTAAAAACATAACGCTCTTATATTAACGACGAAATCCCACATAGCCTATGTATGATAACTAAGAAATCAGCAAATTAGGCCTATCGTTTATTTTATAGCAATTAGTATACATTAGTGTAATGTTTTATTGGAAAATGTAGTGATTTTGGACAGCCTAAAAGTATAAACATACTAAAGCCGTCACTAGATAGAGGAAATAAAACACGGTTTGAAATCTACACAATCTTGAGCTATAGTGTTTTACGAATGTAGTAGAAAGATTTTTCTATAATTTTACTGTGGGCCGTTTTTGCTAACTAAAAAGAAATCAGGAAAGAGAGAAAAACTAAACAGAGAAAAGTAATTTATAGGTGCAATTTGTGATTTTAATCTTATCAATTATAGCATCAGATGGCTACTAACAGGTTATTCTACAGCCTAATTAATTTAGTGGTACCTTTTGTACACTTTGAAAATTATTCCAAAACTAGCCACTTACCAACTTAGCGCAGCCATTAATATAATCATAAATTTGAGAACGGCACCGCTAATGAATGCAGTAACACAAAATTATTATTTTTGGACAAATTTTATTAATCAGAACTAAATTAGGAGAAAAAATGTAAATAAGATTTTAAACTTGACTTGAATAAGATTGCATAAAAAAGCAAATATTAGTATCCCACTCTCTATCAATGCTATAAAAGTAAAAAGTGAAGTTCATTGTTGCAGATGCTTCTTACAAATTACATTCTTGAATCGCAACATTCCGTATGAATGTAGAGTTGAAATAAATTTAAAAGTACAGTAATAAGCAAGTTTTCTTAAAATTCTAACTCTCCCTTAGCAGTTAGCAGGCTTGAAAAAAAGATTAGGTTACATTACTTGAAGGCAATAATCAAGTTTTGCTTAAACGCCTTAACGTCGAGTAGAGGCCAGTCTTATGTTAACGAGTCCATCAGCGTCTCAATTTTGTAAATTTGGGAGTTAGGAAGTTTTGCAATAACGGCCCTGATTTTTTTGCTAGCATTTATTAACATCTATTTTAGCCTATATCCCCAATTTTATTAATAAGTATGTTGCGGTTTAGTATACGAGATACTTTCATTAAGAAGGCTAGAAATGCTTATTTCTGAATAGTACGACTAGGAACGTGCATTGGCCAAGATTAAAGAACTGAAAGAACTGATTCAGTTGATCTCTTATAACGGAACATTTTTTGCCTTCAAACCTTTTGACCAATTAATTTAACTATACGGTTTAAAAGGGTGTGACTTGTCCTATAGACTATTATAGTACTTTAAAGAATGTAAAATGTTTACAGGATTAAATAAATAAATATCTATTAGCCTAGTCGTTTGTTGGCATATCTTCAGAAAAGGGAATGTAACTCACACCCTACTTTCATCTTGCAGTTTGTTTTTCGTAGAAAAAGCAATCTCTGGAGGGGAGAAATGATGGAAGAGGAGAAAATGTTAGATAGAACCCGTGAAAATGAAATATATAGGCTGTTCGGTCAAGCCTCAATTCCTTTACGCTGTCTACAAGTTTCGGCGTCTACCCGGTTTCTGTTATAAACGACACAGCCAATCTCTCATCGAGGACAAGTAAAAACATGAAATATTTGCCTCACATTTAAGAAAGTATGTATATATTACAGACATGTGATGTCAGAATAAATTATATTTCTGCAATGAAATCACTGTAAATATTTTCAAGAATTGAAATGATTAGAAACCATCTCAAGTTTACAGCATACAATTAATGGTCTATTATGTATTGCAATGTTTTCCAACTGCATCAAAGAAAAGATTTCTGTCAGTAATCTTTGATTATAGAATAAATTAGCAACACAATTACAATCCAATTACTTAATTTAATCTATATTTTATTTATTCAATACTGAGGCCCCAAACAGAAAATTGCTTCAAAGAAAATACATCATGGAGGGAAAACGTTATATCCAGAAAATAAGTTAGATTACGTAATATGAATTAAAGCAACACGAAGAAAGAACAATAATTCAAAATGCAATTTTTGTTTGAAAAGAAATAAATAAATTTCACAAAAACAACATAAATACATAATATATACGCATACTTAGAAGAACATTGAAATTAAGTCAGTTTAATAATATTATTCTCTTTAATGTAATGCAGGAAATATGGAATTGTACAAACGTCTACTTGAAACAACTAAATAAGAAATAGGTCGTGGCTAATGCTATTCTTCAATTAAATCTAAAGAGAGATCTGCAGTATGCTCTGTAGCGGAGTCTTTTTGGGAAAATGCAAATTTAATTGAAGAAGTATTTGAAGATAAGGTAATTAATTCATAAAAGAGGTTATGGCCAGCAAGATCTCCAGGTCTCCAGACATGTGATTTTTATTTTTGTGGAACTTAAAAAATAAAGTGTACAGGAATAACCCTCATACTATACAATTTAAGCACTGAAAGAGAACCTAAGAAGAGAAATTCCAGCAATTTCACAAGAAGAATTAATTCGTGTGAATGAAAACTTTATTAAATAAAAAAATGTGTGGCGGTAGACTGAGATCAACTTCAATCTCCTACGACAAAGGAAGGTGATTATTCTAACTGTAGGCCTAATTCAGAAATCCGTGCGCTTGAATTGAGGGGCTATGCACATGAGCCTTTACCGGCTGATGACTTGCTTTCAGGCAGCCGTACGGACCGTGCGTTCTCGGTACATCGAAAAAATAATCTATTTGTATAACTGATACACTATAACTAATGGGAAAATAAATTAACGTTCAAACTTGTCATGGTTCAAACGATCGTGGGCCAAGAAACTATGTACTTGAATATTAATAGGTGAAAGAGATAATGCACAAACTAAAAGCATGGGTAAACCAACTTATGGGCAAAAAATGCATAGGCAAAAAGACTGCCAACTTTAAAATCTGAATAAATACTTTACTTCTGCCCTGTGAAGCTAAAAATGCATGTTTTGCTTCTACTGGGTACCACCATCCGGTCATGAAAACCACCATTAACGGCCGTGGGTGTCGGCATGCTGACCAGATGGCCCCAATCCTGCCATCTGCCTACGGTAGATGATGCAGTGGTCAGGTGGTAGGCCAAGTCACTCCAGGGATGTAGCGCAACGGAGAGAGAGGTACCACCATATTGTTGACTACTAACATTTCCATTACACAGTGGATGTTCATCGACACTCGAGGGTACAGGGCCAGCATACTCCACGAGATGACTTAGCAGGTTTAGTCACATTTATTTCCTGCTCATCTATCATGTAGTGGGCGTGACAGCTCTCACTGCATTTAAAACTAAATGTGTTAAGTGTCATGGTGCCGTGACTATAATCCAGACTATGATCTTGTGTTCAGAGAGTCAATTTACATTGGCGTCGTTCGCTTAGCAAACAGTAATTACTGATAGTTCTGTAGCGTCCAGAAGGCAATTGCTCCATTTCGTGACGTCAGAAAACGGCTGTCGCCGAGTTAAGATGCATCTCTCCATTACCATCAAAATCGATATCTTTAAAACTCTCAACTCATTAAAACACTCATGCCTAATGTCAGGGAGACTAAATTTATCATAATTTCAATCTGAAACTTTCCGCATGTAATATCAACATGTAATATAAATGACACGAATTAAAAAAAATTAAAAAATGCTTGTATCATTAAAAATGGCATTTGTACCTTAAAAGAGTGTTGAAACATAAGCATATAGCCAAGAATTTAAGGTTAAGGTTTCTAGGTAATGCAGATATTTTCTACTTAATATAATTCACATTTGCCATTACCTGTGCTAACTTAATTAATACATTTTCATGTAATTTTGTTTGCCTTAGTGAGTATAAGGAATTATTTCGTGTAACATTGAATACTTTCATGCTTAAGACAGCGGCCATCTATGTTTACAAGCATCGTTCATCAAATGCTCACTAGAGGCGCTGTGATCGATTCAGCATCACAAACTTAACACAAATTAAGCTGAAACTAGCTCAGCGCTTGAAATCCAGCGAATTATGAATTTCGATACATTGTGTGATTGGAATTTAGAAACTTCTTATGGATTCATATAGAAGGTGGTCAAAAATAGCGCAGTAAATGAATGCAACGTTTTCCATACGTTAAATCAATAGTTTTCCGTAATGACGCCTTAGCATAAAGCATGTCAAATATCTCTGAAGCCACTCATTGGAAAACGGAATCTCGTGTGTTATTACAACACCTGTTCTTAAACTCAATTATTCATACATAATTTCAGTACATAGACTGTTTGACTAAACAATTAAGGGACAAGTCTTTGTCTTTAATTAGGGACTTCAACTAATGAATTTTATGGTAATTCTGATAATGACGTAATGAATTAACCTTATTGGTGAAACCTAACTCAGGGCGGCAAATCTCATCGAATCAGAATTAAGATGACATAATTTGTTTATGTTATAACAATTGCGCAACCAACGTGTATAAAAATCGCCCGGGGGCAAGCCGCCCCACTAGTCGTCAAAAATTCATCTCTAGAAGTGCACGTAACTTCTTGCCGCTTTTGAGCGGCAAGAGAACAAAGAACCTCAAGTAACGGGTGAAACATAACTTTCGTACAATCTTCGCAGTAACCTCAAATCATGTAAGTTTGTTCATCACAACACAGCCACGCCACTGCGAGCTGTGAGTTCACCCGCTCACATGCGGTACACAATCTTCAACGCAGTAACCTCAAATCATGTAGGTTTGTTCATCACAACACAGCCACACCACTGCGAGCTGTGAGTTCACTATTACATCGCTCATGCGGTACGCAATCTTCAACATTCATATTCAATAAGCGCATTTTTAACACACTTCTCCAGTGCAGTTGTTCAAGTGCATCAAGTCAGTACCACTCAACAAGTGCAAACAACTATGTACAAACATAACCTCATTCTCAACCTAACATTCCACGCTGTAATGTAACAGCAAGTACTCACTGCAATTAATATTCACTATTCTAAACATCTTAAATGCTGAAATCATTCACTGCAAGGTAAAGACCATTTATTGCAACGCATTTTTCACTTGTCAACCTTCAACTTCAGAAGAACGTCAACCTTCAACCTCAGAAGAACATCAACTCAACAGTGCAAGAAATAATCTCAAGATATAGTAGGCCTATGGACGGTGTTCAAGTGACTGTGTTTCATAATTTTTTTTCTATGTAATTCTCAGCAAGTAACAGTGAATTTTCTTTTTCTTTTTCTTTTTCATAAGCTTATATATACATATATAATTCAAGGATTTTAATTAATGATTCAATAGTGCATATAGTCTACTAACAAATAATCAGCTCCAGTGTTTGTTAATAAATAAAACTAACCTCAAAATTTTATTGAAATTTTATTTTTTGGTATTCTAATGTAGGGGCAAAATTTAGTTTTCTACCTTCCCTTATACAGTCCATCCTACCAGAACTTTAACCCTACATAATGGTCCTCCGGCCGCACGTGTTCTCAGTGCACTAGTTAAATAAACCTGGAGCTCGTTAATTGTTTCATCTGTGTTCAGTGCAGTGGTTAGTGCAGTGAATGATTCATATTTCTCCTGGCATATTGCTTAGCCAGTTTGAGTGCAGGTAAGCAGTGGCATGCGCATGCCCAGTGAGTTGCATGCAAAGTGTTAGTTTTTAAGGTTAGGTTGTGCAGCCAACGCCTAACACAATACTCAAACACAAGCTACACTTACACTTGCAACATTACTCTCAAGTAATACATTATCATTACTCATGCCTTTATAGCTACAAAGTGCTAGGCAACTCAACACATAAACATTTTCACATCACATAGTGAAATCTTTGCTAGGCCCCAGTAAGCCAAGACGCAGGCGAGCGGTTTTTTTTTTTTTAACTTATAGATATTTGCTCTCATTGTATTCATTTCAAAATGGCGACTGTAGAGTCAAACATTAATACTTTGAAGTCGAAGCGTGCTCCACTAAAGGCTCAAATTACTCGCCAAGTGAATCACATCTCAGGCTATGTGATCACTAATGAAGCGTCCTTTCAAGAGCTTCTCTCTCGAAAGGAAAAACTACAAGAAACACACAAGAGGTTTGAGGAAATACAAACTCAAATCACTCAATTAGATTTCTCAGATGCCGAACTGGAATATGCAGATTCGGTAGAAGATGCAGTTCTTAAAGCTGTCTCATATGCCAAGGGCCTAATTAAGGCTCATGAAGACAGTTTACTCCAAGCCGCTGCCCATGAGGAAGCGCAAATTAATCTTGCTAAACTTAACCGTGTCAAATCTCAATTAGATGATTACAGTCAAATCATTTATGAGTTTGTCATAGAGAATGAACTCGCTTATCATGAGTGTGTCATTCTTCGCACCAAATTTGAGAAGCTTATTGAACAATACGAGGTTGAATATTCTCAATTTCAAGAGATTGAAGGGTATCACGACGTCGATGCGAATTGCCGTAAGGCTCTGGCCTATCTCAATTCTCTAATTACTAAACACAAGGAGATCTATCAACCTGAGCGTTCCTCTAGTAGTCAACGTTGGTCGTTAGATACTCCACCATCAACGTTACCAAAATTGCCAGAGATTAGACTTCCACGGTTCTCAGGCGATCCGGCAGCTTGGATCGAATTTCGTGACACCTTTACCTCTCTAATTCTTAATAATCAGCATATTTCAGAAATGGACAAGTTTCAGTATCTGAAATCTTGCCTAACGGCTGAGGTTATGTCAGTCATAAGAAACATCCCAGTTTCATCAGCCACTTTCGACATTGCATGGCGTACGTTGTCAGAAAGGTTTGACAATGATCGTCTTATCGCGAACACACACCTGGAACATTTGTTCGCGCCTCCGCATCTTGAAAGGAATAATGCAGAATCCCTGCAGCAATATCTAGACCACTTCGTTAGTACTGTGCATGCGTTACAGTCACTCAACACGGATGTTAGCTTGACAGACTTAATCATCTCTAAAGTTGTTCTTGATAAGCTTCAACCTAACATCATTAAAGATTGGGAATTTTCTATCAAACAGGACAGATTACCCTCTCTTCAGGATCTTTTCAACTTTCTTGAAACCAAGGTGCGGGTTCTCCAAATGACTGATTCAGCCATAAAGTCACAATCAAATAATAATTCTCAGAATAATGTGAAGACTACTCCTACTACCACCCCAAATAATACTAGGAATAAATCCAATGATCATTCTCGTTGCATTTGTTGCAAGAAGCTCATGGTACATAACCTATTCTATTGTGATGCTTTCAGAGCAATGGATCTCAGGCAACGAGACCAATTTGTTCGATCCCACAAGATATGTAATGTTTGCCTTTCGCCAAAGGGTCATTCTTCTTATTGCAACACTTACAAATGCAAAACCTGTTCCCTCAGGCATAGCATTCTTCTTCACGATCCAAATGCCCAACCGGCTAATACTGCTGGTGTTGTAGCTTCTCGTACATCACAGCAGAGCTGTTTATTGCCCACAGCTACAGTTCTCATTAACGATTCCAATGGTTATCCAGTCGAAGTAACGGCGTTGCTCGATACTGGTTCCACTTGTAACTTAATTAGCAGTCGATTGTCTAATCGTCTTCATCTGCCACCCTATTCTCAGCGTACTACCCTCACGGGAATAATCTCATCCCAAGTGAGTACTCATATAGTGGTACCAATTTCAATCCATTCCAATGCGACTTCTTGGTATTATGATGCAGATGCCATCGTCGTACCAGAAATCATTACCACAAAACTACCTAGTAAACCAATTGATACTCGCACATGGGACATTCCGCCCAATCTTACCCTCGCCGACCCACATTTCCACACTCCCAAATATGTTGATCTCTTACTTGGAGTGGAAATCTGTTCCCAAATTGTCTGTCCAGGGCAAATTACTGCCTCGCAGCTACCTGTCATGCAAAATTCTCACTTAGGTTGGTATGTTTCTGGAAAATTGCCTCCAGCTGATCCTAGTGAAGAATCTCGATCTTCAAGACGATTCCATTCAGGTCGTAAGTCATCGACCACTCCCAACAACATTCCTTCCACGCATGTGACTTCGTCACATTACTCTGCTTTTCTAACTTCGGACCAGGCTGTTAGCGATCAGTTAACTAAGTTCTGGGAGTAGAAAAAATTTCCAATGAAGCCCCCTTTCCCAATGAATCATTCTGCGAACAACATTTCGTAGAAAACACTACGAGGGATTCTGACGGTAGATACATTGTCAAACTACCGTTTGTTGCTGAACCAGAAACTCTTGGTAGTACTAGACTACAAGCTCATAAGAGACTCTTATCCTTAGAAAGGCGTCTAGCTGGCAATCAATCTCTCTCTACTGAATATGTTAATTTCATGGCGGAGTACGAACGCCTAGACCACATGGAGCCAGCGGACCCTACTATTCACTCTTCCTTCGACTACTTTATTCCACATCATCCAGTCTTGAAACCTTCAAGCACTACCACGAAACTTCGCGTGGTGTTTGACGCTTCAGCGAAGTCGTCAAACGGCAAATCCCTTAATGACATACTTGCCGTAGGTCCTACAGTTCAACCCGACTTGTTCTCTATCTTGTTGCGTTTCCGCCTAAACCCCATTGCATTTACGGCGGACATCGCTAAAATGTATCGTCAAGTTATGATACATTCTGACCATCAGCCATTCCAGCAAATCTTGTGGAGAAGCTCGCCTACTGACCCAATCAAAGTTTTCAACCTGAAAACTGTCACGTACGGTACCGCTTCTGCTTCTTTCTTAGCCACAAGAGCTGTAAAGCAACTTACAATTGATGAGGGAACACATTTTCCATTAGCCTCCTTTGTTCTTAACAATGCAACCTATGTGGACGACATAGTAGCCTCAGCCCCTACTGTGTCACAAGCAAGGTCAATGATATCGCAACTAAATACTCTACTTCCACTAGGTGGTTTTCAACCTAGAAAGTGGAGTTCTAACATTCCAGAACTTCTCGAAGACATTCCTCTCGAGTTGCAAGAAAATCAAGATTTTCGCACATTTGGCGATTCCGATGTCACTTCAATTAAGGCACTAGGTCTCATTTGGCAGCCTTCTAGTGACTTATTGAGAATCGAAACTTCCATTGACTCTTCTAAACCATTCGTCACTTGCTCTAGAAGAGCGTTATTGTCCTGCATTGCTTCTATTTTTGATCCTCTGGGTCTAATCTCTCCAATTGTTGCTTACTGCAAGATTATCTTCCAGTCCTTATGGAAGGAGACCTCGTCATGGGATGAATGTATTCCTGAACCAGTAGCCAAGAAATGGATCAAGGTTCATGGACAACTCCACTTAATTTCTCAAATTACCATTCCACGACTAGCATTGTCACAAAACTCCAATTCCATTCAACTGCATGGGTTTTGCGACTCAAGCGAGGTAGCTTATGGAGCCTGTCTCTACTTACGCTCCATTGACCAACACGGCGATGTAAAAATCTCACTACTTTGTGCTAAATCTAGAATAGCGCCCATCAAAGCCACTACCATACCGAGGTTAGAACTCTTAGCAGCACATCTGCTAGCTAACCTAATCCACAAAGTCCTTCCCACTCTACAATTGCACATTACATCAGTGTACTTATGGAGCGATTCTAATGTAGTATTGGGATGGTTGCATCGCTCACCCATCACACTCAAAACCTTCGTAGCCAACCGAGTTGCGGATATTCAAGAATACACTGCAAATCACACTTGGCGTCATGTCTCGTCCAGAGATAACCCTGCAGATCTTATTTCCCGAGGTGCCACTCCTCAAGACCTAGTACAAAACAACCTATGGTGGTCAGGTCCCCCTTGGCTATCAGAAGACATTTCTCAATGGCCAGGTAACAATCCACTAGTTGTCCCTGATTCTTTACCTGAAACCAAGGTTGTAGCTCACATTCAAGCCAAGACTTGTACATTCTATGAATGGCTATCGAAGTTCCCATATCTAAAGACACTTCGCATCATGGCCTATGTTCTCAGATTTCTAAATAATTGTAAGAAGCCTCAAAGCAAGTTGAAGGGCCCCTTAACAGCTGATGAAATCTCACTCTCCCTCCAGCATTGTGTTAAGGGCGTACAACAACAAGCATTCTCAGAGGAGGTTCAAATCCTCACCTCTGGAAATGACATTTCAAAATCTAGTAAATTACTCAGTCTCTCTCCCTTCTTAGATCAAGATGGCATTCTGCGTGTTGGCGGACGCCTTGAACGGTCTGAGCTGCCATTTGATGCTAAACATCAAATGTTACTACCCTCTAATCATTCCTTTACCAAACATCTTATCCGTCACACCCATTTTCAAATGTGTCATGCCGGCCCTCAGCTGATTATTGCCCACTTACGAGAGAGATTCTGGGTGCCTTCCTTTAGGAAAGTAATACGTTCTGTCTTGAGGCAGTGCAATACTTGCTTTCGTTTCAAGGCTCAGCCGTTCCAACAGAAAATGGCCGATCTTCCTTCAGCAAGAGTCACACCTATCTCCCCGTTCACAAATGTTAGTATTGATTATGCAGGTCCATATTCAATTAAATATGGCAGTCCCCGTTCTAAGATAACTACTAAAGCATATATTGCCATCTTTGTTTGTATGTCAACTAAAGCAGTACATTTAGAACTTGTAACTACTCTTACATCACGTGCTTTCTTAGCCGCATTGTCTCGTTTCACAGGCCGTCGAGGCATTCCAAGTTCTATCACGTCGGACAATGGTACCAACTTCGTTGGTGCCCAAGCTGACTTACAACAACTGAGCGAACTACTTTCCTCCCATGAACATCAAGCTTCGGTTCAAGATGCCACTGCGCACTTGAACATCAATTGGCTTTTCATGCCACCCCACGCTCCTCATATGGGCGGTCTTCACGAAGCTGCTGTTCGATCTACTAAATACCATTTGAAAAGAATGTCCACTTCTTTCACCTTTACCTATGAAGAAATGTCCACATTGCTGATTCAGATAGAAGCCATTCTGAATTCTCGTCCACTTATTTCACTACACGAAGACATTGAGGACTTCAATTACCTTTCTCCAGGACATTTTCTCATCGGTAAGCCCCTAGTCTCACTGCCTACACCTGATTTAACCGGCGGTTACTCTCTACGTTCTCGCTGGGACACGCTCCACCAGTTTGTAGTTAATCTTTGGAAAAGATGGTCAACTGATTATCTTTGTACCTTGCAGAAACGTTCGAAATGGACGAAAGCTTTACCAAATGTTAAAATTGGATCTCCAGTATTGTTGATTGAAGATAACATTCCTCCTCTAAAATGGATTTTGGGCATTATTGATCAGATTCACCCAGGTCCAGATGGCTTGGTGCGAGTCGTAACAGTTCGGACTCCCACCGGTCTGTACAAACGCCCCATTGTCAAACTAGCTCCATTGCCTATTGAAGACGAATAAACTCATTCAAGCTTTAGTATCAATGTACTTACAATTTTCAATCACTAACTTTCAATTAATTCATACATTCAACAGTTTTATACATTGCTTCACTCCCATATTATGGGTGATTTCTGGAGCCCCAGGGTTGCGATTCCAGCATCTCCTCGGCAGTTGTTTTGACCTCTCGCTCTTTACTGACAAAGTTTATTGAATACTTAATCAAAGGAGCGTCTAAATTTGATCTAAATCCGTTCTCGGACGAACCTTTGTGAAAATTTATCACCCCTTTCATTATAATCGACGGAACTTGGCAGGCAACCCCTCAGGTTGACCTGACCTTATCGCGACGCCACGAGCGTTATTGAACATGTCCCCCAGGGCACTGAGCCTGTTGGTGTCTTGGGTTAAGTCACTCGTGCATGCTTGGTATGTTCACCAGTGTCTATTTCTACTACTATTTTCCATTTTTCATTATTTTTCATATTGTCATGTGCATTAAATGGATTGAACGCACCGCGTTTCAATCCAGCAGGCGAGTATGTTGAAACATAAGCATATAGCCAAGAATTTAAGGTTAAGGTTTCTAGGTAATGCAGATATTTTCTACTTAATATAATTCACATTTGCCATTACCTGTGCTAACTTAATTAATACATTTTCATGTAATTTTGTTTGCCTTAGTGAGTATAAGGAATTATTTCGTGTAACATTGAATACTTTCATGCTTAAGACAGCGGCCATCTATGTTTACAAGCATCGTTCATCAAATGCTCACTAGAGGCGCTGTGATCGATTCAGCATCACAAACTTAACACAAATTAAGCTGAAACTAGCTCAGCGCTTGAAATCCAGCGAATTATGAATTTCGATACATTGTGTGATTGGAATTTAGAAACTTCTTATGGATTCATATAGAAGGTGGTCAAAAATAGCGCAGTAAATGAATGCAACGTTTTCCATACGTTAAATCAATAGTTTTCCGTAATGACGCCTTAGCATAAAGCATGTCAAATATCTCTGAAGCCACTCATTGGAAAACGGAATCTCGTGTGTTATTACAACACCTGTTCTTAAACTCAATTATTCATACATAATTTCAGTACATAGACTGTTTGACTAAACAATTAAGGGACAAGTCTTTGTCTTTAATTAGGGACTTCAACTAATGAATTTTATGGTAATTCTGATAATGACGTAATGAATTAACCTTATTGGTGAAACCTAACTCAGGGCGGCAAATCTCATCGAATCAGAATTAAGATGACATAATTTGTTTATGTTATAACAATTGCGCAACCAACGTGTATAAAAATCGCCCGGGGGCAAGCCGCCCCACTAGTCGTCAAAAATTCATCTCTAGAAGTGCACGTAACTTCTTGCCGCTTTTGAGCGGCAAGAGAACAAAGAACCTCAAGTAACGGGTGAAACATAACTTTCGTACAATCTTCGCAGTAACCTCAAATCATGTAAGTTTGTTCATCACAACACAGCCACGCCACTGCGAGCTGTGAGTTCACCCGCTCACATGCGGTACACAATCTTCAACGCAGTAACCTCAAATCATGTAGGTTTGTTCATCACAACACAGCCACACCACTGCGAGCTGTGAGTTCACTATTACATCGCTCATGCGGTACGCAATCTTCAACATTCATATTCAATAAGCGCATTTTTAACACACTTCTCCAGTGCAGTTGTTCAAGTGCATCAAGTCAGTACCACTCAACAAGTGCAAACAACTATGTACAAACATAACCTCATTCTCAACCTAACATTCCACGCTGTAATGTAACAGCAAGTACTCACTGCAATTAATATTCACTATTCTAAACATCTTAAATGCTGAAATCATTCACTGCAAGGTAAAGACCATTTATTGCAACGCATTTTTCACTTGTCAACCTTCAACTTCAGAAGAACGTCAACCTTCAACCTCAGAAGAACATCAACTCAACAGTGCAAGAAATAATCTCAAGATATAGTAGGCCTATGGACGGTGTTCAAGTGACTGTGTTTCATAATTTTTTTTCTATGTAATTCTCAGCAAGTAACAGTGAATTTTCTTTTTCTTTTTCTTTTTCATAAGCTTATATATACATATATAATTCAAGGATTTTAATTAATGATTCAATAGTGCATATAGTCTACTAACAAATAATCAGCTCCAGTGTTTGTTAATAAATAAAACTAACCTCAAAATTTTATTGAAATTTTATTTTTTGGTATTCTAATGTAGGGGCAAAATTTAGTTTTCTACCTTCCCTTATACAGTCCATCCTACCAGAACTTTAACCCTACAAAGAGCGTTTTCACAAATTGTTCAAATTATTTAGTATCAATATTTAGCCAAGACCCTATTTCATAGAGGGGTACGCCGTAGCGTAGTGGTTGAGGCGCTGCGCTACAAACCGGAAGGTCGCGCGCGGGTTCGATTCCCGATGCGGTCGTTGAGATTTTTCAATTGACCCAATCCTTCTGGTGGCACTATGGCCCTGAGGTCGACTCAGCCTCTAACAAAAATGAGTACCAGGAGCAATCCTGGGGGTAAAGGCGGCCGGTGCGTAAGGCTGACAACCTTACCACCTTCATGTGCCGAATGTCCAAAATATGGGAGCCTCAACCTCCTGAAACCCTCTGGGCCTCCATGGCCTGTAAAGGGATCACTTTACCTTTACCTGTTTCATAGAACTTTTACACTGATATTATTAGCAAATACATAAAATTAATAAATACTATGGCTTTTTATGATTAGGAAGCATATTGGCTAATGTAATCATTTATGAGTTTATGGCCCTAAATTATCAATAAATGTTACTAATATTACTGTTAAACTGTTTCATATACTGGAAAGGTAATAAATTTACTCACATTGTTAGGTTGAGGCGGAATATGCCTTTAGACATATTCCATAACGTTTTACAGTAATTAGTTAAAACATTTCATTTTATTAATATTATACAGAAATTAATTAAACATTGGGAAAGATAAGTATAAACCAGAATTATTAAGAGTTTGAGAACTAGAATCAATTTTGTTACAAGAAATGGGAAAATTAATACTTTAGAATAAAAGCAAGTGCAAGTAACTGTAAAAATAACACAGTCTGAGTAGACAAAGGCAGGCTGTCAATCACTTGAGCAAATTCTGTGTATTGGTATTGTGCTAGAATTTTAACGTAGACAAAAGAACATCAGATAAGAGGCGATTTTATTGTGTGATGGGGATAAACCAGCTCTGCTCCGACACTAGGTGGACAATAGGGTGTTTAAGGTTCCGGGAATTGGAAACCTTCAGAGATCTGCGTTGGCTTGGTTCTAATTTCCGATATTCTTCCGCACTAGCGGAATAATACTAACAGATAATAACCAATAAGAATGAGGGACTAATTTGTGTGTCTGACGTCAGTACGAAGCTTCTTGGGACGTGAGGATTTTTGATAGAGGGAGAAGAGCCGAGAGCTCCAGAGGTTTCGGTCGCGTGGTTTTTGTAGGCCAGTAGGCCACATTCCGGTAGTAGTCTCGGAATTTATAAGTCCAGTCGAGGGCCGCTGGGTACTTAGTCGAAGTTAAAGTCCGGGAAGAGCAATCATTGTAATATACTAGTAGAATCTGAGTAAACTATCAATTAACAAGAAGCCGCGTATTGACGTAACATATTGCTGAAGAGATTAAATTAATATCCCGAATGTTGTAATCATATTGTAATTGTGCATAGAGTTTTGCATTGGAATAAATTTCGCTCTTACCCAATTATAACGACTTTACATTGAACGCTTTCCTTATAACGTGCTGTCCCTGAGATAAGAGAAAATTAAGTCGGGCAATAGAACAAACAGGTACGAGCCGGGATTGGAACATCACGGCATCACATCACGACAACAGAGCTACAGCATCCTGAGGGTCCAGAGAGAGAAGGACTGCAAGTAAGTTACCCACAGGCATCTATCATTCCAATGGGCAATCTATTCCAAATGGCGCTTCCAACGTTTGAGGGTGTCGAGCATTAATGGCATAGGACATTAATGAAAATACAGCACGGGAGGCAACGAGGCTTCACTACCGAGGATCGACGGCAGCAGACAGCGGCGAGTGGGACTTCAGTCACCGCCACACGGACCAGCAACTCATCGATCATCACACCAAAATTGTAAAGTACAAACATTTCATATTTGTGTATATATATTTTGTTTTGAGGGTATTTTTTACATGTATACTATAGCTAGATGTGTTAGTATAGCAGGGTATATTTTTGGTGTAGAAGGAGAATAAGCATAATTACGTCCAATGAAACTAAGGCATAAAGTTATAGGAGACAGTATGGAGAACCAGGAAATGGAGGTACAGGGCGATGTAGAACCAACAACTGTAAATATTAATGAGAATGTAGTATTGGAGGGTCCTTCCGACCAAATAAATGTCCAGGGTACTGAAATCCAGGACGAAAATCAGCCAGATACAGCTATGGAGGTGGAAGAAATTAGGCCTAGTCCGTCAACAAGCCAGGCAGTTCAAAATGACACGGGGGATATAAAATCCCTACTCCACAGTTTCATGTCACAGATAAACAATAAATTTAACACAGTAGAGGATAAATTAAATTCTGTAGGGGAGTTAGAACAGAAAATGAAAGAAAACTTGCAGGGAGAATTAAAATCTGTAAATGATAAACTAAATTCTATAGGAACTCTAGAATTGAAAATGCAAAATGTAAAAGAACAGGTAGCATCTGTAGAGACAAACTTACAGGCGAAACTAAATTCTATGGGGACCTTAGAACAGAAAATGGAAGAAGGTTTTAAGAACATGCACGACAAAGTCAATAATTTTGAAGATACTGTAAGGGGATTGCAGACAGAAGTTAATGCTAAATTTATTGAAATCACAACAAATGTTCAAACCGAGCTTAGGCGGGAACAAGAAAAAATACAGCAAACTTTAACTGAACAAAACGCTAGAGTGAATGCAAATCTCGAGCAGGTCAATGTTACAGTAAATAGTAGCCTAGAAGCAACTTTGAATCAGGTTAAATTAGTGGTAGAATCTTCCAGTAAATCAGTGAATGACAGAGTTGATAATTTAACTTCACAAATGGACTTAGTTCAAAATAAAATTAGGGAACTGGAACAGAATGATAGACAGATAGACACGATTTGCCAGAACAGCATGAGTGGCACTTCGAGCAGTGATAATGTTATCCCGGAGGAGAATAGAGGTAATAATGTAAATTTAGCTTCTACAAGTACCATGGTTGTAACTGAAAATGCTATTGAACTTGAAAGAATGTCAACTCCAGTCCGGCATAGCAGTATCGCTACGCATGATAGTAATAATGTTAGCAGTAATGGTATTACTCAAAATGTGAATGCAACTGTACAGGGCATTCCTGTTCACTTGTTAAACGAGATCCCATTTCCAATTTTCAATGAGGACGAAAATATGAATCCTCAGTACTATCTTACTGAACTGGATAATTATTTCAAATTAAAGTCAATTCCTCCAGAACTTAAAATGTTAATGGTGAAGAAAAGCTTGAAGGGTAGGTCATCTCAGTGGCTAAAATTAACACTAGGGGAACAGGTAGATTATGACACATTTAAGAAGTTTTTCATGCATCGCTACTGGAATGACAACGAGAAAAACAAAATTCGAAGCGAACTTACTACGGGGAAATATAATCCACAAGGGGGCGTGACGATGATTGATCATTTTTTACGCATAGCTCAGAAAGGGAGAATGTTAGACCCTCCTCTTAAAGATTCCGAGGTCTTGAGTATCGCTGCAAGCCATTATGAGGACCATATCAGAAACAATTTGATAGTGGCTAGGCCTAAGGATTTTGGGGAAATGGTAGACTTGCTTACGAAATTTGAGGCTACGGCAACTTCACCTTACACTCAGGATGGGGGCAAAAATAATAGCTTTCATGTAGGGAATAGTAGCAACAAACAGAACAATAATTCACAAGGTTTTAGGCCTAATTATGTATCTCGTGGGCAGGAGGCACCGGCTGCGCCTCACTCCAGCCAAAATAATCAGGCCTATCAGGGCAATAATGGGGGCAGATCAGGCCAAAATAACTTCCAGAATAGTTTCCAGTATAACAGGGGACAGAACGGACAAAATAACAGGGGATTTCAGAATAGGCCTAATTTCCAAAGGGGAAATAATAATAATAATAGGCAAATTAACATGTTCACGGTCGATAATAGGCCTAGTAACGGTAACAATGGGAACAATCAGGGCTATAGAAATAACTATAACAGAAATGCTCCGCATTGGCTGCGTAATAGGGGATATAGAAACGGGTATTGGAGAGCCAATTTCTATAGGAGGCCATACAATAGACAATGTAACTGGCGAAATAACAATAATAATTGCAACAATCAGGCGACAGGTAGGTCTGATAACGATACTAGAGGCGGAAATATGAATCCGGAAGCCCGGAGTTTTCAGCCGAATAATGATAGGAGTAGGTCGGCTTCGCCACAAGGCAACGGCGGAAACCAGCCGTCGGAAAACTAAGTCGCGAGATTCTTGTGGAACCTGAGATTCTCGATTGCCTCAGTCGTATGAATACTACTGACAGAAATGGGTCTACCAACTATATGACAGCTCAGAAAGACGTTAGGGACATTACTGACACTACGAAAATTCCTTTGACACAGACTGGACGTGATGTAATAGCTGAACCACCTAGAATTAAGGCAGATATATATGGCTTGCAATGTGATATATTAATAGACAGCGGGTCGAGCTCAAGTGTGTGCAGTTTAGATTTTTATTATAGGTTGGAACAAATGGGAATTAGAATTTTGTCACTACCAGTATGTGCAGTATTTTTTTCAGTCGCTGTAGGCAAGCGACGCGAGAGAGTGAAAAAACAATGTTTACTGTTAGTTAAAATGGGGAGATTTGAGGTAGAAATAATGTTCCTTGTAATTAATGGGTTAACTACAGATGTTATCCTAGGATCAGATGCTTTTTTAGAATGGAACGCAGTAATAGATTTCAAGCGACAGGCTTTATTTGCAGTGGTTAATAATGTTGAAATACAAGTCCCATTTATAGATTACAATGACACAGGGGTTGCAGATAAAAGATTGGAGATAGAAAAAGATATGGATGGCGAGTTATTTTTTGTGGAACACATTTGTATAGGGGATCAAGAATTGGTTGAGGTCAGTGCATATGACAGTGCTGAGCCTGAATTCGGTCATATTTGTACACAAGGGTCACTGGACTGTGACGCGTGTAATCTCCACATAGTGTCATTGAGACATATTCACGGCGATTCTAGGAAAGAATCTAGGCCAAGATCCCGTTCGAGCCGGTGTCGCGTGCCAGGGAGTTAAGTACAGAGATGTTAGAGATATTACGCGATAAGGTGGAATTATGTCACGATTTAAAGGAAAGTTATTATTAGGGGGAGATTTATGAGAGAGTATTAGCACACCCCATGAGCTGCATAAATAAATTGAAAAAAAAATAAATATAAAAATAGAATAAATAAATAAAGCAAAGAAAAAAATATATATATAGTCTCAGGACATTTATGACGATTTTTTTTTGACAGACTGAAATACACTAAATTGTAAGATTACGACTCAGACATAATAGGTAGACTGACTGACGAGGCAAGAGAGATCTTAGGGTACCCAGAGTTCGATGTTGAGATGTGCAAACGCGCATTCGAGCGTATCAAAACACGTGCAGACAAACGGAAGGAGAAGGCCAAGCGCTACAAGCACAAATGGTCGCCTCAAATCAATGATAAGGTATTGATTAGGGACACTAAGCTGTCTTCACTATTAAGGGGACGTTATTCTCGTCTCGAGCTTCTATTCAAGGGACCAGGGTTTATAACTCAGAAATTTGGGGACCACACTTATGAAATTCAAGACGTAAAATCAGGTAAAATTTTTGGCAGATACCATAAACAACTACTCAAACCATATAAAGAATCACCCACCCAGTAAATTCACACCATGAACAGGAATAACCTACGTTAGGACTGTACAATAGTTAAGCAATAGTTTAAGTAACCACTAGTATACAGAATTTCAGAGTCATATGTTAATGTGTAAAAGCAACAGTGAGATGAAGTCCGATCTGTGACAGAGTTAAAGCTTAGACTCAACGAACCTTTCTCTTGTCATAGATAAAGAAATAGTGTTGGTGGCGTGCTTGTGGTATAAGTCGAGTGGTGCGCTAATTCAAGCTTGACTGATTGAACCTTGTTAGCGACATCATTAAAAATGTTGCAGTGTTATGCGTGTGTCGTGTTTTTGCGAAGTTCATTTTTTCTATGTTGTGTTTTGTTTTTTTTATTCCACGACCATCAGTTTAAAGCAGACTCATCGAACCTTTGCTGTTATGTGTACGTGCAGTTGTATATATTATTGTAAATAAATTCCCGGATGTGACAAGAATGGCATTTGAGGTGGTAGGCCTAGAAAGGCAAAATAGGCCTACATATGAAATGGAAAGAAAGGTGAACAGGGCATTGGGTGAACAATGTTCCAACTTGTATATATTTTGTATAAATAGTAATAAGAGTGTATAACTAGTAATAAGATGTTAGCGTAAGGGCAGAGCCAGATGAAAATGCAAAGGCTTACAATCAGTTGCAGGGAAAATCAGTGTGAAATCTTCAACACAACAAATAGGGGAAGTTTAAATTCATGATTTAAGAAGTTAACTAGTATGCTATACTTTACGATTTTATTTGAGTGAGGTATAAGAAGGAGATGTCACGTTAAAGTTTTTGTGGAGGCATTGTTAATTCGTGGGCATACCTACGATAGAGATATTCTTGTAAACAAGCAATCTCTCTCCCGCAGGTAGGCATTTGAGGCGGAATATGCCTTTAGACATATTCCATAACGTTTTACAGTAATTAGTTAAAACATTTCATTTTATTAATATTATACAGAAATTAATTAAACATTGGGAAAGATAAGTATAAACCAGAATTATTAAGAGTTTGAGAACTAGAATCAATTTTGTTATAAGAAATGGGAAAATTAATACTTTAGAATAAAAGCAAGTGCAAGTAACTGTAAAAATAACACAGTCTGAGTAGACAAAGGCAGGCTGTCAATCACTTGAGCAAATTCTGTGTATTGGTATTGTGCTAGAATTTTAACGTAGACAAAAGAACATCAGATAAGAGGCGATTTTATTGTGTGATGGGGATAAACCAGCTCTGCTCCGACACTAGGTGGACAATAGGGTGTTTAAGGTTCCGGGAATTGGAAACCTTCAGAGATCTGCGTTGGCTTGGTTCTAATTTCCGATATTCTTCCGCACTAGCGGAATAATACTAACAGATAATAACCAATAAGAATGAGGGACTAATTTGTGTGTCTGACGTCAGTACGAAGCTTCTTGGGACGTGAGGATTTTTGATAGAGGGAGAAGAGCCGAGAGCTCCAGAGGTTTCGGTCGCGTGGTTTTTGTAGGCCAGTAGGCCACATTCCGGTAGTAGTCTCGGAATTTATAAGTCCAGTCGAGGGCCGCTGGGTACTTAGTCGAAGTTAAAGTCCGGGAAGAGCAATCATTGTAATATACTAGTAGAATCTGAGTAAACTATCAATTAACAAGAAGCCGCGTATTGACGTAACATATTGCTGAAGAGATTAAATTAATATCCCGAATGTTGTAATCATATTGTAATTGTGCATAGAGTTTTGCATTGGAATAAATTTCGCTCTTACCCAATTATAACGACTTTACATTGAACGCTTTCCTTATAACGTGCTGTCCCTGAGATAAGAGAAAATTAAGTCGGGCAATAGAACAAACAGGTACGAGCCGGGATTGGAACATCACGGCATCACATCACGACAACAGAGCTACAGCATCCTGAGGGTCCAGAGAGAGAAGGACTGCAAGTAAGTTACCCGCAGGCATCTATCATTCCAATGGGCAATCTATTCCAAGGTATTTTTCTGTAAGTGTGTTTGGACTTATACGTTATTCTCAATTCCTACATGATACAGACTTCGTGATCTTAAAATTGTGGAAAATTCATCATTTTGGTTCAATAAAGATTACCAAAAGTCGATATTTACCGTCAAATGAATGTAGCCTAAGTCACAACAAAATTTTAAAATTCAAAGTTAGATTTTAGTAAAAATGCTTCATAGGTATCTTGAATTCTTAGAGCCAGTTATTATGTTTCGGTCCATATAAAAGTGATTCATTAAAGAAAAATCATATGATGTGTATGCTTTGTATGAAAATAGGTGCCATCAAATATGTGAACAATGAGATTTATTCCACTTCCGAAGGTATGTGAAGACCGATTTGCTTTGAAGCAATACAGAAAAGAAGAATAAGAAGAAACAAAACACAAGCAACAATCCAAACTTAAGTTTCACATCAATCCCAGGTTCTCGATAATCTAAGCCCATTTCAAATAACATTAACAATGAAAAATTAGTCTCGCTTATTCAGAGAGAAACCTGGGACTCTGTGTATAAAGGTAAAGATCCAAATATTTCTCTCCAGTTATTTTATAATTTAATTAAGAAATACATAATAAGTAGTTCGACCAGCAATCAAAAGCTTTCTCCTAAATTAAAAAAAAATTAAGCCATGGATCACTGTAGGCATAATAAAAACTATTCGTACTAGAGACAAGATTGCGAGAAAAGTAATTCATGACCCAAACAATGAAAATTTGAAAAATTATTATAAAAATTATAGAAATATGCTGACCCTTGTTATAAGAAATATGAAGATTAGTTATTATAAATTCAAATTTGAAGAATATAAGAACAACCCTAGGAAATTTTGGCAAACTGTTAATGAAGCCACAGATATAGGTACTGAAAAAAATAAATCGGTTTCAGAATTAATAAATGAAAATGGTACTCCCATAACAAACAAAGAGGATATCGCGAATGAATTTAATAAATACTTCGCAGACTCTTCGGAGTACAATAAAACAGCCATGAATCCAATCACATCTATGTTTCTCAGTCCTGTTAATGAATGCGAAATCATTAACATTGTGAAGACCTTAAATAATAATGTAGCTCCAGGCACTAAAAAACATTACATTGAAATCTATCATTAAATATATTGTAAAACCTCTTGTTTATATTTTCAATCTTTGTTTCACACAAGGTGTTTTCCCCAATACTCTAAAAAATGCTGTGATAATATCTATACATAAATCCGGGAAAATGAATGATTTAAACAATTATAGACCAATATCACTACTTCCGGCCTTTTCCAAGATACTAGAGAAATACATAAAAGTTAGGCTACTAAACTATTTACAAAAACATGAAATTATATCAATAAATCAATTTGGTTTCCAGAGCAACATATCTACTGACGATGCTTTTATTAATGTTACAGGTAACATTATTAAAGAATTAGATAACGGTAATAATTGTTTAGGAATTTTCTTGGACTTACGCAAAGCTTTTGATACTGTTATTCACTCGATACTATTAGATAAACTGAATAAGATAGGAATTAGAGGAACAGTTTACAAATTATTTGAATCATATCTGAGCATTAGATGTATAATGACAAAAGTAGACAGCCATATAAGTGAAATATCAAATATTGATATTGGTGTGCCACAAGGAACGATATTAGGACCAATCTTATACTTAATATATGTAAATTATTTGCTAAATTTAAACCTAGATCAAATTAATGGCTCCATATTTTCATACGCAGATGACACTGTTGTGATTTTCAGTGGTCATTCATGGGAAGTAGCATATAAATACGCTAATACAGGCATGGGAATTGTAAAAAAATGGTTCGATTCTAACCTTCTGTCACTAAACGTGGATAAATCAACATTGGTTCCTTTCTCATTAACATCTACTGGTCAGATAGCGCGGAAAAAATGTACAAATTTCAATTTAATAATACATAATTGTAATTTTGATGTGAATTGTAAATGCTTACCACTGAAAGAAACAGCCGTTGTGAAATATTTGGCTATTTTTATTGATCAACACCTTAAATGGTCTCACCATGTTAACTACATCTGTAATAGACTACGCAGAACAATTAATAAATTTGTCATTTTACGCCACTGTATGCCCATTACTGTTTTACGTTCGGTTTATCTAGCACTTTTCCAGTCCATTATTCAATATGGCATTCTCGCCTGGGGAGGATTAGCGAAAACTACCCTTAAGCCCCTCTGCCTTTTACAAAAAAGAATAATAAAAATCTGTCTAAGAAAACACATTGATTACCCAACTAGCCTAATATTTTCGGAATTTAATGTTTTAAGTTTGGACCAAATTTACAAATTTTCCATATTAAAATATTTTCACAAACATCGTATAAGCACATTATACACTCTATTTCTTTGTCTCTCCTCTTTCTTCACTTTGATATTTTTGAAACGGCACCCGAGCACGAGCAGTCTTGCTCATTCGGGTGTATTACTAAATTTAATACTTCTTGTGAAGATATAACCTATATTTCTTTTCCTCTTTTTAAATAGTAGTTGTAGTTAATTTTGAAATTTGAAAATTGTTTTATTTTACTTATAAAAATATGTATTTTGTATTTGTATTTGTAATTCTATGTAATAATGTAATAATGATAATAAAAAAATAAAAAAAATACTAATAATGTTAATGAACTAATTTTATGAGTAGTGTACACATCTCTAAGAAACAAGATTTTGTTAATTAATATAATATGAGTTCTACATTAACTGATATCATTAGCAAGTTCCATGAAACTTACAGAGCATAATCTACACTCTGTGGTCACTGGTGACCTGTAAGAACATATCTGCACATATCACATATAATATTTTCACATTATTGCTCTTCTTGCCTGTGTATATGACAGGAATAACTTGTATTCTTAATTAACTTATTTATTTGTACAACAGTATTACATAATGCATTTACCTCAGTATAAAACACAAACATTTATTACTACAGTGCCTTCATCGAAGAGTATTTTATTTCTTCTTTCGAAAGACCTTTATGTGTCATTGTTAGTAGTTCAGTGTTCAAATAAATATAAAACAATGTATCAAAGCAACAATAATTTATACACACTCTATAGAGACATTAAAGAGAAAAGTAACTCGAAGAAAGTTTAGCTACTCAAACCACTCTCTGGAGTCGATATAACTCTGGGGTCGATATGACTCGGGGTTCGATATTACTCTGGAGTCGATATGACCAGATTGCGAATAATTAAGTAGGCTACACAACAAAACTGAAAAATGGCGCTATGATTGTTACCACATCAACTGTTACTCAAACAATGAAGGTAAATGGCCTGCTATGGCTGTTTGGCTGTTTTGCGCAGACGTGAATGCAAAAGAGCTGGTTCGCGGGCAACCCCATAGTGCGATTCTAGGGTTAATAATTCAGAAGAAGTTTCACATGCGATCCTACAGAATTTATGGCGGTACACGTGTATGAAATATTAAAATTCTGTACAGTTCAACAAGTAAAGAGTGGAATTCAAACGTTGTGAAAAAAGTCCCATGTTTTATCGCCTACCCCGTTTTACATTATATTAGTTTTGTAATTTTAATATATAGGGTGTTTCAAAAATACTTTTACAAACTTCGGGCATGGGTTCCTTACAACAAAAGAAGGAAAAAAATATGAACGTATGTCTCATGATCCTTGTTTTCTCGTTAGGAACTGTTCAACACATAGGTAGACTCATAACACGTCAATACACAAAACTCATAACAAATGCTCGAAATGTCCTCCTCTAGCTTCTAGACATGCATGCACTCGTCGAATCATGGACTGTAGCACACTTTCAAATACTCCGGGATGGTGTCGAATAGTTTCGCAGGCTTCCATGACACGTCGATGAAAAGGATTATGGGACATATGTTCTTTTGGTGAAAGCAACCCATGCCTGAAGTTTGTAAAATATTTTTGAAACACCCTGTATAAGTCTTGGGTTTATCTAGCAGTATTGCAGGCCCTTTTTTGTTTACTAACAGTCAATACATTCTGAAAAGATAGGGGAAGGGAGTTTCAAATACTACCATTGTTTACAAACTAAGAAATACTGTTATACCCGTGGCAGAGATTTATAAAATGCAGTGAGGAACACGGTCTTGTCTAGGCTACTTGAGGTATCAATAGAAATTACCATTTTGCACGCTATATAAGAGGAATGATTTGAAGTTGAGAGAAGTTGTGAGACCTCGTTACAGTTAGAGGGGCTCTACATACCCGCATCATTAGATATTCATGGTTGGGTTACCTTTCATGCTTCATTATGCCATCTCGAATTGTATATATTTGGACCTCATTGTTAAGACTTGAGTAAAGGGAATAATAAAGAGTATAGTTGCGTTTACTTCAGCCAATGGCCTTGCTACATTAGTTATCTGCAGAGTAAAGACTAAGAGGCCAAGTCCTCTCCCTTTAACAAGACTGGTAGTCACTGTAAAAGCGAAATCGATGCTCTTAAAATATTCACTATGCCGTCTTAAACAAACACAATCAGTTCGCCTTGCAGTGAAATTTTGTGTTTGTTATTTTAAAAGTATGTGTATCTGCTCAATAGATGTACTGCTGAGTAACGGTAGAATTTGCAAAATAATGTGCTTTAGAGGCCCATGACTTAATTTTGGTTTTCTGATTGATAATAGGAGAGAAGTCGGAAAAGAATCTGATGCGAAACATTAACATACCTCCCTTTGCCCTTAAAATATTAAACCATGGAATCTACACCTGCATTGCGCATTCAATTCTCTCAGCCTCATCCAATGTATTATTCGCGGGGCATGATCTAAATAACTTTGTGTATGAAATGATTGACTTGTAAGTATCTTTCAGGAAATTCATTTGGGGAAATGTTTCAAATAAATGTTGTACCACTTAGTATAAGCACCTTTTGTATAAATGTTAAACAAAATCGTTCAAGAAGTTTTCGAGAAAAATCGCACAACATGACTTTCTATTAATGTAAATGTAAAAGAGTCTCTCTCCATTATTCAAGTCACATCCCCGGAAAATATCTAACCCTAATATAAATTTTGATTTCATACGGTTTTTCGTTTACGAACTATGTTTATCACAGGCACACACAGACATAATTCTGAAAATAGCATTTTTGGATTGAGGGGATTCCAAAACGGTATTTATTTTGAACACGTGGTTTCAAATTTCGGGGACGAACACAAGACCTCCCCTATCTAAGTAGCTTACCTATGGTACGTGTAGGGCCAGTAAAATTATGGGAATAGATAGTCTGTTTACGAAATATTGTCAAAAAGACATTATGCTTACAAAATAAGAGGAGGGCTTTATCTCTCTGGGGAAGGTAATACAAACACTATAAAACCAGTTTCTTAATTTTGAAGCATGGTTGTACTGTATCATCTATTTTTATCATCATCGTCTTCATTCTACGGTATATGCTGGATCTCCTGTTACAGTTCCCAAATTGCAGCGTTTCAGAAGTTCGTCCACTATGTCTACCACCTTTTGGCTTGCATTACTGGCATAGTTGGGAATACTAGAGGGAGACATTCATAAGACGGTGTTAGCTGAGTAGAGCACATATTTCTAAGGAAATGCATCTTTATTTGCAGACTTCTAAACATAAGCTGAAATGTTATAGGCTACTTCACAAGACACTCCTTGAAAAGCAAGTTTAACTATATTTGACACCGGTAGTAAATGTCTTGCTTATTCTGAAAGAAAAAAAAATTGCATGCTTATTTCATGACCTAACTGCCACTACACAACCAACGGCATTAGAAGGGAACCTGAAGTAAACAAACAAAACCGTGCGAAGCACTGGACTGAAATGGTATTACTACGCCATGGACGGAGCGAGCGCAGTATTTGTATTTGTCAACACGTGCTTGTGTCCTGAACTAACCGAACGGCTTAATGCTTACAAACGTTTTAATATAAATTTGGGAAAAATAATTGAAGGGCGACTTTCCTATTGACAGAGTATGGCTTTATAATTAAAATACTGAAACAGTAATATAAACAGTATGCAAAGATATAGGGGAGATTGCCCCGGAACCGGTAAGGCCTCGTTACCGGTCATCAAGGTTTCCTCTAAAATGGCGAGAGATAGCAGCAGAAGGCAGTTATGAAGTGGTAGGTAGGAACAAAAGGAACTGTTTTCCTCGCAAAGAGTCCGCGTTTGTCTCGCCATTTTAGAGGAAACCTTGTTGACCGGTAACGAGGCCTGACCGGTACCGGGGCAATCTCCCCTAACGATAATGCAAATTAAAATGTACCTTATTACTGAGAATATGAAAGTGGTTCAGCTGACTGTATTCCTCGGCGCTATTGCTGACGGCAGGATTGATTACAAAGATGTCAACAATGACATCGCACTTATAGACTGATTTCCAGAATATCTCCTTCTTTAAGACATGTTCAATACACTGTCGCCACTTATGAGCTGTTACTTCAGTTACTACCTCTCTACAAAGATTTTGCCATCTTTGAATTTGAAATACCTATTATTGCGTGCAATATATCCCTTCACCTGGCAAAGATAGGGAAGGAGTCTTAACACTGTATGACCCGACAGTCTTTACGGAAACAACAGCAAACTCGGACAATGAATTAACAATATCTTCACTGGCTAAACCAGGAAACTTTTTACAAAACTTCACGTGCACAATCTAAACGATATATTTTGAACCACTTTTCAAAAATGTTCTTTTAGGATGTTTCACATATACATTCAGATTATTCATTACTATCGTCTTCAGCTGTAATGTAATAGGCAATTTGAAAACAAGCGAGGTGCATGCAACAAGACTGACAACTGTGTCATAGCACCAGAAAATGGCGCATGCGTAAATATAAATTCATTATGTTATTTTTCTTTACTACATGTTTCTAAATTCAGTGTGAACTAAAATTCTATATTTTAAAATTGTTTGGTTTCTTAAGTGAAAAACTCTTTATTAATATAAATCAAAATTAATTTCTGTAATTCTAAATGGAACTATGTGTTGTATCCCGCGGCCGATGCACAGCTCTGCCAGCTGGCAGTACACGTGCTATTTGTTTTGATCAGGTTCCTTTCTAAGGCCGGCGCTAGTATAACTTAGAATCTAGTTGCCACAATGGGTGACATGAATATTAATCTACTAGCTACTGACTCTCATAACACCTCACAACTGACTACAATGTTTCAAGCTTGCGACATGACACCTCTTCCCTTAAAACCTACCCATCACTCGCAACAATCGGAAACGCTACTTGACTTAACCAACAAGCCAGACCGAGTACTGACATATGGACAAGTACCTGCACCAGGAATTTCTAGACATGACATCATCTATTTGGCCTATTCATTGCACTGCCCAAAACCATCCTCTAAGTTAATGACATATAGAGACCTCAAAAGGATAGACGATTCTGAATTCCTTAGCGACGATCTTGAAATTCCCTGGAACAATTTTTGGGAGACCCAATCAATCGACGATAAAGTAAAACTCTTTAACAGCTATATTGTCAAACTATACGACAAACATGCTCCACTAAAAACGAAACGAGCCAAACGAACGAAATACGCAACATGATGACGCAAAGGGACACTGCTTATCGTACATTCACACACAACAAATCAGACGTAAATCATAACAATTACAAAAGACTTCGTAACAAGACTACTCAAGCCATTAGAAATGCTAAGCTAAGACATATGTACACAATTATAGAACCACGTACCACGACTTCTTCTTTATGGAGAAATCTACGCAGCATGGGTTTAGGCAAAAGAAAAGAGCAGGTAGAAACCATGCCCATTCCCCTTGGTGTATTGAATGAATACTTCACAACTATTGATTCAAAACCTGTAAACAAAATCGAGACAACTACTGAACTACAAAACGAACCACCCCCTGACAGAGACAAATTCCATTTCACTTACGTAACTGAACTTGACGTTAAAAAGTCACTTAGAGGTGTAACCACCAAGGCAAAAGGAATTGACCGGATAAGCATCCTTATGTTACGCAAAATAATAGGCATTATACTTCCGACTATCACGCATATGTTTAATGCTTCCCGTATTACCTCAGCTTTTCCCAACTTGTGGAAACAAGCATTAGTACGCCCACTGCCTAAAATTGCATCCCCTGCCCTGCCCAAAGACTACCGTCCCATAAGCATCCTTCCAATTCTGTCTAAAGCTTTGGAGCGCATAGTACACAAACAACTTACCAACTACTTGAACGACCACAAGCTTTTAAACGAATATCAATCAGGTTTTAGAACGGGACACAACACAAACACCGCATTGCTGAAAGTTACTGAAGACATACGTGAGGCAATTGACAATCGACAACTGACAATATTGACTCTGTTAGACTTCAGTAAAGCATTCGACTCTGTAGACATCGACTTGCTGTTACTCAAACTAAAATCTCTTAATTTATCGGATAGTGTTTTCCGGTGGTTCGGGTCTTACCTTTGTGGGCGCCGACAATCAGTTTTAGGTTTAATTAGCTCTGCTCGCTCTCCCTGGAGAAACTGTATGGCCGGTGTTCCGCAGGGGTCCGTCCTGGGTCCTCTGTTATTCACTATCTACATAAACGACATTACAGACGCTATTAACCATTGTAAATTTCACCTCTTTGCAGACGACTTACAGATTTACACGCACACTACTCCTGAACTGTTGGACGATACAATCGACAAGGTAAACAACGATCTAAGTTCTCTCTCACTATGGTCAGTCAAATATGGACTCAAACTAAATCCCGACAAGACAAAGACAATCATCATTGGTCACCATCGACTACTAAATACCATCGATCTAAACGACGTCCCTTCGGTCAAGCTAAACGATATCGCTATAGAACACACGGATTCTGTAAAAAATCTTGGAGTTTATTTTGATAAGAACCTAAGCTGGAATGTTCATATTACAGAGCTATGTAAAAAAATCTCTTCTATAATCTATTCGTTTATGCGGTTTAAAAATTTCCTGCCATTGAGATTAAAAAACATCCTTGTTGACACACTCGTAATGCCACATTTCGATTACTGTGACACCCTACTTTCAGACTTAAACGTAAATCTATCCCAAAGACTTCAGCGACTTCACAATGCTTGTGCGCGTTTTGTCTGTAATGTACGTCTATATGATCATATTTCACCCTCTCTGGAGTTCTTGTCTTGGCTACCTCTTCATGAACGCAGAAAGCTACATTCTCTCTCAATGCTTTACAAACTACTTCACACTAAAATTCCTCCTTACTTGGCCTATCGTTTTCACTACCTATCAGATTATCATGATCTTGGGACAAGATCCCATCAGAACACTACCTTATCTATTCCCCCACACAATACTGTAGACATCGTATGTATTTTATTCTTCATCCTTCACTGTCGGGACAGCTCGTCTGTGGAATTCCTTACCTGAGAATATAAAAGGCTGCCGAACACTCAGAACGTTCAAATTGAAGTTAGTTGATCACTTGACCACCAACCATTAACATTTATATGATATACTACTTTCATGTTAAAATTGTTGCTTTTGTATTAGTATCATTTATTTTACTTTACTTTTCTTCTTTTCTACCCATTATTATTATCATTATTATTTTTTTTCACTAATTTTCTTCCTTCTACTCACAATGTCGAATTTCCATTATTACGCTATAGTTTGATATAGTCTTAATTATAGTTTTCACCAACATAATCTACATCTATATAATATAATCATGTTTATCTTTTTATTATTATTATTTTTATTCTTAATTAGATTATTTGGTAAGGTTTGCATGTATCCACCTCTGGTTAGTGGAAGAGAAGGCCTTAAGGCCTTAACTACACCAGAGGGAAATATAAATAAATAAATAAAAAATAAAAAAAATATATAGCAGAAGTGCAAGAAGCATAGTTGGTCACCCTGCTTATGGGGAAAAAATCGCTGCGTCTGTGAGAACCTGCATATCGCGAGATGGGACCCTCTTCAGTGGGACTAAGCCAAAAAATCATAAGAACAAATTAAGACAATTTGAGTAAATAAAATGAAATATTTGTGTGTTTGCCAAATAGCTCCCCCCCCCGGGTTGGTCAAGTACAGTCGAGTGCTCGAAATCTTTCCGATATAATGAGCAGTGGTTTGAGTTTGTAAGGAAGTACATAACTTGCTCGCCAGGCAACCCTCCACTTAATGCGAGTCTTATTCCCCTCCGTCCTTCGCTCCTGAACTTGAAACCACCTATGTTCATAGGTCGATGTTTGAGTTCCAGGCTTCTGATAACAAACTAATAAGAGTCAGGATCATTCAGGGACTGCTGTGGACTGTTTTACCGCTCACGTTGGACTGAACGTTGTTGATAGGCTAGTGAATGTGTTCGGACATGAATAGAAACAAATAAGAGAATGGTTGACCCAGAGGTTGCGTGGAACACAAACGAAAAGGCTCAATTAAAACGAAAAACTTTGAATAAAGAAGAAAGCAGAAGCATCGGAAAGTTTCCGTGCACTCCACTGTACATATTGGTAACGTTGTGACTATTCTGTAACAAATCTCTATATTAAATGTAGATACGGATTCATGAAACCATAGAATATTGTTTCTGTTGAACAATACATGAAAATATTTTAGGAGAAAAATTCTTTTGAGAATGGGATTCGAATCCTTGATATTCAAGTATCCGGGTCAATGCTCTACCAACTGAGCAAGCCAGAGTTCGATTAAAAACTTAAAGGTATGCTTGATGTTGGAAACTAACTAGAAGTTAGTAACCGCCAATACTACCAGAGTTATTGCTGTGACCTTCATTCAAGCAATACTACAAACAATTTTTAGTTCACATTCTGCTTGTCGGACTGTTAACACGCCGAAAAGTAGCATTTACGAGCCTAGGCCGGTAAAGTATTTTTACGTCATACCAACCGTAACAGGTTTTGAAACAAAATACTTGACCATAAAACAAAATATATATATATGGAAACATTGTTTCTTTACATTGATCAGAAAATCTACATCCATTTCGTGTATGTTCAAAGCATAGGATTTAGGCGGCTGTGAGAATACGGTGTCAAAAAGAACTTTCACTAAAAACATTGTATGTATGACGTAATAAAAGCTTTAGCGGACTCATCCAGTATTTCGGCCTCGGCTTACGCCTCGCATACAATATTAGATACCTCCACTAAAGCCTTATTTTGCGTACTTGGTACATAAAAAGCTATTATGCATTTAGGAATACATTTATGAACCAAGCCTATGGAGTGCAGACGCATAGAATGTCTATATAAGTTGAAATAATAAAGTCATAAACAGTTTTATTACAATGTGCTGTATTGTGAAGATTTACACGCGAAAAAGAGGTCAACTGGCAGTCGAGTTCGCACATATTGGATGAGAAGATATTTTACGATTTTCTGTATAAATAATGCCGTGTCGCCAGTTATTTTTGTTCCCAATGTTTCTGTTATGCATTACAACATAGGATGGAGAATTAATGGCAATATACGATGGAAATAAAAGCTCCCTTTCCACTAGGTAATACTTGATTGTATATACATGAGTACTACTGCACACTGCAATAAAACAGAGTGTTGAAAAAATAAATAGGGATGTCAGAACTATTCTCATTTCTACTGAGTTATGACATATTTCCTCGCATAGGACAATCAGCAATTTACAATATCACGTCAGCAGTTCACTGAGAATTATTCACATTTAAAGTAGATTCAGAGACCATTTTCATTCTTTAAGGAGACAGTAATATTTTTTAAACTATGCATTAACGTAGACTGAAATGTTCTGCCAAACTTGTTTTATTTTTTATTCCACATTTACCTGCTTGGAAATGATACAAATCTTATATGAAAATTCAAACATAATGTAATTAAAAAATATGTTAAAGTGTCAGAGAGAGCACACGTTTTACCATTTGAGTGAAACTTTTTCCTTTTTTCTTTCAACAACATTTCTTATACTTTTTACCCTTCAAATGAACAAAACCTGTACTAAAGTTGAGATAGAAAGTTAATTTATACATCAAACTACAGCTCATGGATGGGGAAATGTTCTGTTCTACGGATTTCCGGTTACTCTAAAAACACAACTGTGATGAGATTTATTTTGTTACTGGCATTAATGCTGATTTTTTCAATTAACGAAGTCATTTTTTCAATTAATTCTAGCAACATATACGTATTTCGCAACAGTGTTTAGGCTACATAAAAAGAAACAATTCAGTGAAAGTCACTCCAAGATGGTGTCATTTTTTAAATTCTATAATATTTTGAAAATTTGCATAGGGGAGAGCCCTACAGTACCGGCCACCGTAACATTTTTATTTATGGCGTACAAAAATCCACGGGTTAGGAGATTTTATCTCATTAGTCCGCTAGACCAGCGGTTCCCAACCGGTAGGTTGCGACCCAATAGTGGGTCGCAGAAGGGTTACAGGTGGGTCGCGACTCGATCCTAAAACTATCAGAAACCATCGAATAAACCATCAGAAAAGATAAGGAAAGTCGAAACAAATCAAATTATGTTTTGATTGTTTTCTTGGTTCTTTGTGTACTTTAATCATTGTAGTTTTTATCTTCACCTAGGAACACTTGTTAGTGAGTATGAAACCATTTGTTGCATATATTGCAAACATATATATATATATATATATATATAATGTTAAATAAATAACTGTTTTGCTGCGAAGGGCTTGTATTTTGTCAACCATTTTCAAATCAGAACAAAAATTGTTTATCAGTAATCAATCTGTATCTTCAAAAAAGCATATATAAGCTCATATATATTTGCAATATTTGATGGTAAATTATATTTACGGAAGGAAGGGATACGATACAAATAAGGTTTTTTACTCCACCATGGACCGACGGACCGTGGAGGTATTCCGATAAGGAAAGGTGGGTCGCAGCTGAAAAGGTTGGGAACCACTGCGCTAGACCAATGAATGCTTTAAGAACATCAAGACACGTTTTAACTGTGATCTTTTCTGAAATGATGTTTGTTTAAAGATACAAAAAAGTTGAATATTCTTGCTATACGAAAATCGTCGTACAGTACCGGCCAGTGATTACCGAAGGCTATTTTGCAAATTTGCTAATCAGAAGTGATCAGTTTAGCTTGGAATCAACCCAAGGCATGCTACAGCGCGTTATTATAAAATCAACAGCAATTAAGAAGACTGATTAGATCAGTTTTTGCCATGATCACAAGCATAATACAAAGTGACCTCTTCATTCACACGTCAACATTGCCCATTCCATCATAGCACTTGATACGTTGCACCCAATTTTTTCGAACGATTTACAACAAATAACACATTTAGTGTTTTCTATCACTGTATTGTTATTTAATCAGAATCCAATTTCCTCTTTCGTGTCGGTGTCTTTTCATTCTATCCACTTATTTTCATCCGCTAAACCCATCTGATTTTCTTTCCGAATTTATCTAAATCCTTTAGGTCTAACAGCTCTCCCATTTCATAATTTTTAATCTACTCATCTGAAGTGTTATATCTTCAGACACAAATCTAGAAATAGGTGTACGGACAAATTATCAGTCCAAGCCGATCTCCTAATGCACTTCTAAGCTCAGAAAATGTTTCAGATCATCAGCTGTCTGCCCTATTGTTAGTTCACCCTCTTCATGTTATCCCCAGTCCAGTTTCATTTTATCTTCCCCTAATATTTTGCCATTTCGCTCTGAAAAGTAAAGAAATTAAGGAATGTGACTATTTATCTGTAAAATCAGAATTGACAGGTACTGGAAGAGACTGGGTGGCCAGTACTGTACGACGAACACGAGGGTAAGTCGGTTATAATTTCATGTTGTCTAAAGAACGATTTTTCACAACTTATATAGCCTATCTGTAGTATCCTTACAGAATAAAGATTAATTAAACGTACAAGTTATTTCAGATCGAAAGACCAAGCTTTTGAAAACAACACTCCGCGCGCAAATGTAATTCAGCAACCGTTAATCACTCACAACTCAGACAATGAAGGAACAAAAGAATGCCCGAACTATTGTAGGAGAAAGTTTGGCTTCTTCCACATAGCAAGTGTAAGCTTCTGCACTCTACTCCCAGAAAGAAGAAATCGCAGTGGCCGATACTGTACGAATCTCCCTTAATTTTTTAAAATATAACAATAATTTTAGGGAACAGAAAACTATAAATTGAAAATTTCAGATATAGTATTATGTCAGCCTTATGTCATAAATTGCCTGGTAGAAATCTTTTAAAAAATTACAAAATGTGGGTCTTGTGCACATACCTTAACAGACTTCGAAAAAGGCGAACTTCCCAGCATATTTTTAACCCTAGAACTCCGAAGGGAGGAGGCTTTGAACCCACAATTTTTTACTTTAGTCTTGGTTGTTCTAAGTTATTTTTGGAGAACCGCCTTCTTTTGAGTTAAATCTCGAAGTTGAGAAATCCCACATGTAGACTTTTTGGACAAAATCTTTTATTGCAGGATTGTTAAGTACATTGGACCCATCTATACTCACATGTTTAGTTTTTTTAGTTCTCTAGCTTTGCAGAGCAGAATCAATTTGTAATGAAATTGAGCTTTCCCACACATCCTGGACATCACCTGATACTGACAATTGTTTGTGATGTTCAACTGCATGTGCATTTGAGAAAAGCCACATGTTCATCACTTTCAAATTTCATTTTCTCAAATGCAAATATTTCGTCCTCAGTATAAATATGGGTTATCATCACCCTTAAAGCCTTAGATCCCTGATACAGAAAATCACTAAACTGTATTCTCTTTTCTAGTTTTGAAAAAAAAATTGAGCAATATATTCCAAAGGTAAAGAAAAATCAGTTAAAATGAATAAGACACGGAAAAAAACTGGGAGACCTAGGGTTATTGCATGTTCACCTATAGGGCCTACTGTTTATAGGTTCGACTGACTACAATGCCTTTTTTCAGCTATATCCAAGAAGATGGTCCCATTTACATTTTTTAAATTCTTTGATAAAAATACTGCAAGCCAATATCATGTTATGGTAACTGTAAGCCTAAATGGGCACAGGGCAGGCATCCTTGGAGTGCCCCTGTTTCCTCGCCATGTATAATTCCATAGTTGATCCACTCATCACAATTATGTCCACTTGTTTGCAATAAATGAAATATTTTACTGAAAAAAATTATTCGGTTTCTAACCAATTGTTCTGATCAGACACTAAGATTTTGGGTGCAAATTTTCATGGTTCTACTTTAAAAGCCTTTGAGTAATTTACATTAAAATTGAAGTAAATAATGAAACATAATGTCGTGTACAAATATTTAGTAATTTATCATGTTATTTTTCTTGTGTTGTCACATAATAGCTATATCTTTCAGCTTCAAGAAGTTGACAATCGAACCTTCCTTTCACGACCTTCTGCATGTCGTTACATTGGCTCAAAGATTTGTTAGTTATTACAGGAACGGCACTAAGATGTTAGCTGTTATGAAAAAATCAACGATTTTGATGTTAGAAGCAGTGAAAGGCCAAAATGGTCCAAAACAATTGGTAATAAACACAGTTAAAACTGCAGAGAAAATACAGTGGAACGATATAGGGGTAAAAGTCCACATAGAATTGTAGGAAGAGAATGAGTTCCTGTTCAATTCAAACACATGGATTTTAAAACAGATTTAAGATTGAAAAATCTTGGAGAGGTTACGGAGAGACCGAATACCTAGTTAGTTAGTTAGTTTAAAAAAACTTCGTTAACGGGTGTGGTTTCCAATATAACATCAAAATTATAACACTTTTTGTAAATTCTCGATTACAACAAAGCACTCTCTATACTGTAACTATTTTTTTTCTGGTTCACGCAAAATCGTTCTATCGAGATTTCACTGTATTTACTTTTATATTTTATGTCACTAAATCCCTATGTTAATTTAAATGTGAAACTGAATGTGAATTTATAGGAATCTATGATCAAATCATTCTTACCATCTGGCTTACATAAAGAGGATTTACAACAAGATGTTTGATGTAGTGCAATTTACCTTTGATTCAAATATCGCCTTTTAATCTTTACAAGTTCTTTTCAAAGATCTTTTTCAAGATCCAAGCTTCGGCCGCCCAAGCGAGTTTGTATGGAACTAAACCTCCCATGGTAGTATACTTATGCTTATTTTGACAAGCAGTGAGTCGAACCTAGCCGTTTTGTTACCTGGGATTGGTTGGAGAAGGTAGCTCAATGTAAAAAATTGTCTTCCAAGAAACGATGTCTCGTCTTTTAATAAATTATTAGAAACATTAGGTTTGATGATAAAAATTGTTTTCCCAAGAAACTAATTCTTTTTCTTCTTCGTAAATATACAGGCTCATTCCAGTCCACTCTTCTGTAAAGGGCTGACGACAACAACGATGTTTTTAAGTATTCACACTACACAAATGAGAATTCCAGAATTGGGAAAGCAATCCTACCAATTTAAAGCAACCCTAGCCTCCCACACTACCAAATCGAGCAAGTGTAATTTCCTTAATCATCTGCAATTAGCATGCAAATGAGCGTTATTTAGGCCAATGCTTTCCTGAAGCTAAGGGTCTTAGACATCGTTTCAAAGAATTCTCACTTCTAATGCCAGAGAGACCAAGATGTAGGCTCATTAACGTCATCGAACAGGAAGTCGTTATTTTTATGGTATTGTCAAACGCGTCCTTCTATACTGCAGGTTCCCAAGACCTCGGATTCCCATGTAGGATACATTCGATAATTTTCGCAGATAATGCACTATTCGAAAGCTACTTAAATGGCAAAACTTCACGCTGAAATGTTTAATGCACCCAAATTCGTTTAATCCACACAATTCAACAAGGTTCTGTGCTATGTGGCTCAGACATAACATGTCGAAACAAAAGGACACTTCAAACATCAAGGATGAAGAATTTCATAGTTGCTCTGTTTGTACTTCTCGAATAAAAAGAAGAATAAACGATGGAAACCAAAATTTTATTGGCCATGTATCAAATTAGTAGTAGAAGAGTGTGTAATCCTTGCAAATAAAAATAGACATAGGCAAACTATGGTAATCACTCTAAAACTTGTGTAAACGTTTCATAGAAAAAGTTCATATTTCAAGTAGAAAATATGAATGTTAACCCTAAGTTGCATTTATGTCAACCCAATAATCGTAGCTGCTAGTATAATTCTACCAAATCTTTCAATCCCGTGTTTAGTTTAAGAATTAGAACTCGAAATGAATCTAGTCCTCAGTACACACAGGACAGTCATAACTCATAATACAAGACTGTCTACTCGTGTTTGCTTTACTTGCCACTGCGCAAAATCATTTTAATCCTACATTATGCAACAACATTATGAAAGGAGTAAAGGAGTTTCATAATTTCCATACGATTGTTTTAAATGCCATTATAGGTACTGTCTGACTGTGAGCTGAAGGCCGAGCTGGTGGCATAGTGGGGGAAAGACATAGACAGTAAATGCAAGCGCATGGTAAGGTAGTGGGGGAACGCTAGCTCGGCCTTCAGCTCGCAGCCAGACAGTAATATGCATACGACTGTTTTTTCTACCATAATTAGTCTAAGTGTTCTGACATTTTAGACACACTCAAACGAAAGGATACACTGAACTTCGCATCAGCTGGTTTTTGTAGTTCTTTTCTTCTCCAACAGATGGCAGCTGATGGCGTTGGTCAAGTTGAAGCTTCTTTTTACTCGTTTTCTTGAAACGAACTAATTTTTACAACACGAAATGAATTCAGATTAGTAGGATATTAAAATTAACACGGACAGAATTTATTTTATTTAAAATATAGCCTGATTATTACGCAGCTTTCAACCATCTCGATCAGTGTCAAAGTCACTGTTTACAGTTGATTAAACTTAACATTGAAATTCGGGCAGTTATTGAAGATAAAGTGACAGTGAAATTGCTGATGATGATTTTGAAGGTGAACGAATGTCATAAGAAATTTAATAGTGCAACGAGATCGTTTCGAAGAATTCAGTGATAGGAAAATCGTGGAGAGATTTCGTTTTTCAACACAAACATTCTCACATCTGCTGGATATGATAAACCTCAATTTTCAACACAGAGAAATCATCTTTTATTTTTCTGCTATGAATCGACTACTAACTGCATTGAGGTCCATTTCATATTATTTTAAGAGAATTGGAAATGTTCGTAGGAAAACTACAGCTCGATTTGTGGCCCTACACCAAAAGGCTGAAAGAACAAAATATGTGGCAAGTCAACGGAATCCATCCGCCTTGAAAACCAATCCGAGGAAAATGTCAGTAGTTATTGTACTTATTTACTATTGCCGTGGGAATATTAGTCTTAAATTCGGAATAATTAGTAACTCTCTCCATTTTTGTTCCTCCATGATGTCCTTATAACAATTATCGTTAACAAAAGAAATATGAAATGCCCCTTGAACGCGTTCATTACTGTAGGCTCGCTCTGTGTTTAAACAAACCGTCAGCTGAACACAGTCAAGTGTGCAAAACGATTCTTTTAAAACAGATTTTAAACCTTAAACATGTGTAAGTAAAAGATGTTTAAGTACACCTTAATTAGTGTTGATACACTTCCCCAACTACATTATAAAGTATAAAGTAACCAGGGCTGGATGACGAGACATTGCTTCTGATTATTGATGAGATGCTTGAGTAGGCCTACATAATGTATAACTCGATCGGTAAGACCTGAGCAAAACACGCGCAGATAGCTTATCGTCCGCCGGTAGCAATGGAGCAGGGGCAGAAGAGAATGCATATACTGTACTATTCATTCCAAACTATGCGGTTCATAATAGCCCGTAAATATTGAAAACAAAAATAAAGTGAATAAATTATTTGTTTTTTAGTTATGAAATATTATTTAAGTAATGGTATGTAACTCGCAGAAAATCGCTGTTGGGTCTTCACTATCGAATACTATGAGGCTTACTAAGATGTTTTTACACGGTCTGTACAGTATAAACTGGCAAAGAACATCACGTGCTATGAAGGTTAAGCAGGTCTAGATTACGTCATCGTAGACTACTGCGCAGCCGTTTGTTTGGTTCATGTCTTACCGATCGAGTTATACGAGTATGTACTGTATCTTTGAAGGTGTGACAACGAATGCAGTACATTGTTATTATGCTACTTTGGAAAGGACAGAATTTCTTTCAAATAAGGACTACATGAGTGAAAGATCTTAAAAAACGAAGTCTGGTAGTGAGACTGGGAAGTCTTTGCCCGCAATCCACCGAAAGGTGGTGGTATGGAATACGCCAATTACTGTAGAATATACACGTCTCCTCATTCTTCTCCTGCCATGTATACTACCTACATATCGATATCGATACAGGTCGATACATTTCATGTCTCTCTTTCATCTCATTGCTCGTTTCCCTATTCCGTATCCGTGTTCATGTTCATGTGAATACGGTGCCATATTCTCTACTCCTCCCCCTCTCTCTGCTAGTCAATTTCCTAGCTGGGTGGTCATTGCAACTAATTACATATGGACTTGATCGCTTCGTTGAATCATTCGCAAAAATGGTTAAAGGGGGATACAAATCCCTGGGAAATTTTTATGAGACCGGAATTAGATCCGTTGTGGATGAAATTCGTAACGTGTTATATACCCAGTATATAAGTGCAATTAAAAATAAGTGTAGGCCTACAACAAGCGATGAGGGCCTTCTACATTTCAGCAGATGAACACATGAACTAGTAACTCTCTCTCTCTCTCTCTCTCTCTCTATATATATATATATATATATATATATATATATATATATATATATATATATCTGTACCTCAGAGCCAAAGGAACGTAACTCCAAATTTCATATTTTTTCGTTTTTTTCATATTCCTTACTAACTTCTTGACCTCTATAGAACCAATTAATATTAAATCCATAATTTCATTAGAAACCAAGATATTGAGAGCCCAAAAGTAGTGTCTCCATTCCCCTTTATTGTTAATAATTTTGTTTTTTGCTCCTCCTGTAAAATTTAGTTTTTGGCAGTTACGTTCGTTTGGCTCTGAGGTACAGATATATATATATATAGTAATACATCCACATTGATTAAGACTTGTTTGAGAAAATGAACGAGAAAGAAACATTATTTTTTGCCATAAAACCTTCCTAATCAGGGGAAATACATGCAAATTACAATGATTATGTAAATTATAAATCGATCTAAATATATAAATTAAAAAGAACAACAAAATAACAGATGAAATTAAAATATACGAATACATAATTAACCATCGACATGAAACATGAATGCATGCACATATATCCATTAACCAGGAATATTAAAAAATGCTTATTTATTCACTTTTTAATATCACTTTTAAACACTTAAAAGTTCCCGTATACTAACTAGAATAAACTGCTCTTGAACTGAGATATACTGAGATGGCTAGGCAATGAGTTCCACAAACGAATAGGGACTGTGTGAAGTTATGTACTATGTAATGAGAGGTCAAGCAGAGCGCGTGCCCAATAATAACTCGCCTTAAGGAGCGTAATTAATTGGACGTGGGTAAATTACATGCTGCTATTTGAAAAATGCTGACGTCACTTGTATCTTGTACAATAATGAAGGCACAAGAACCAGACCTCAATGCTTATGTTAGCATCTTGTTGAAAATAACTTCCAAGAAAGATATTTTCAATCCCAGTGCAAACACGAATATTATTTTTTGAGGTACAAAAGATAAATGCGACACTATGTATAAGTAGCGGCAATTTATTGTCCCTCTGAGGAAAACCAAGCAACTGTGAAACATATTTAATTTATGTGCCCAATTTAAGAGTAATCTAGAAATAATTTGCAGTTTCAATTCAGGAGCTGCAACACAAATTTTGGCAAATTTAGTTTTTGAAGTTTTAGACATCGATGTTGCAGTAAAAAAATTGTATTTACATTCACAAGAGAGTGAGGAGGTGGTCCCGGCATTAGGCTGATCACTCATCCGGGGAGGCCCTCCATGTCCTTGTCTGGTCAAAAAAGTATGTATGTGATCCAGAGATAATCCCTCTCCCGCAAGGTCGCGGCCCTGTAAGGCCCGGGTGGCTTGGGTCGCTTAAATCCTAAAAGGGAGAGGTAAAACCAAGATAGAGAGAGAGACAAGAGAGTGACAGGCTGAATTGTTTTACTAATAATAATTTCGTGCGTGTGAAATTAGGGGAAACGAATTGTTTCTAGTAATATAGCCTGGTTTGACGTTAAAACCATAACAACAAACATAAAATCATTTTCTATTCAAGAGTTTCTACTATGTTAATAACACAGTAATCTTCAGTCACTCTAAACATGCTGCCGAACAAAAGCCTGTGTTTGTTACATTCTGATCCCAGTTTCTCGTTTTTATTGTGTGAAAATATAATATTTGTAGTATGCAAATGTGACGTGAAGTTCCAACAAAAACATTGCTAGATGATATACAGTACACGGTCATGCCTCATTAAGAAGTATCTCGAGCAATAACTAACATTATTATAAAACAACGAAACATTTGGATTGCAAATGACATGGGTTAATAATGACTTCGTTCCCTATAACAGTGATGTGGAGAATTGGGGGTAATAAATTACACAGGAAGACCTAGGCCTATATACAGCATCCGTTCGACGTATACGACATGAGCAAGAAACGGTCTCCTACATGGAGTCAGCTTTATTTTGTTTTAATTTTAAAGTAAACCTAATTCCTAGTATCTCTTTGTGTACTTTTAGGGATCACATATTTCATAGCACTTTAATGAAAGTCCTTTGGATCTTAATTGTGCAGTACTGATTTGTTATTAAATTTGTTCAGGCAGGTTCAGCGAGTAGAATCGTCTTGGATATACTACTTACTCAATGCCAAAAGATAATTCCTAAGCGAGCCATTTTATCTATTTTATTGAAGCCTGAGGTTCATTGCCACGCTTACCTGAGCCTGCCATTCAACCCTATGCTTTGCTATCTCCATCCAACCATCCCTCGCAAATCCTACTTCCCTTAAATTGATCCTAATAGTGCCCTAGGTCCTCCAAGTGGCCTCTTCCCTTCAGGTCTCCCAGTAAATATTTTTTAGATGTGTCATTCCTCCCCTATGCGCGCAACATGTCCAGCCCGTTTCATCGTAAGTGATTTAATTACCCTTACTATATTCGGTGAAGAGTACAGGCTACGAAGCTCGACATTATGGAGTTTTCTCTTGTCCCAATTTTCATATCTCTTAGATCCAAATATTTTCCTAAGCACCCTGTTTTCCAGCATCCTCAGATGTTCTTTCCTAAGAGTAAGCGACCATATGTCACATCCATGTAATACAAATGGCATAATAATTGCTTTATACATTTTTATTTTCATATTTCTGGACAGAAGACGAGAAGATAAAGAGTTTAGGAGCTGCATAAAAACAAGCATTTCCTGATTTCATTCGACACTTTACTTCTAACTTAAGCTAAAATCGGGTGATTGTTATTCAGTTCTAGGTCTGTATACAGAGTGTATCGTAATTAATAGGCCAAACCGAAACGGTTGGAAGTATACGATAACAGAAGCAAAAACGTTCCAACAAACATGATTCCGCAAACAAGCCGTGTGAGAAATTATTATTGCGAATGTGTGACTTCATTTAGAAACATCGTCCTAATTAGTACAAATGAATTTCAAAAGTAGACTTTTTGTGTAATTGACATTCTAATAAATTTAGTAATAAAATGTCCACCTTATACCCTCAGTTATATAGAGACACCCACAGTTTTGTCATAAGATTTATTGTTAAAATTAAAATGCTAAAAACATCTCTTTGGCTTATTAAATGATTTAAAAGTATTAGAATATTAATTCTCAAATAAAATAAAATAAATTAAAATATTTTGAGAATAGTCAGAATAGTCAAAATATTTTAATTTATTTTATTTTATTTGAGAATTAATATTCTAATACTTTTAAATCATTTAATAAGCCAAAGAGCTGTTTTTAGCATTTTAATTTTAACAATAAATCTTATGACAAAACTGTGGGTGTCTTTATATAACTGAGGGTATAAGGTGGACATTTTATTACTAAATTTACAAGTTTACCCTCATTGGACAATGAAGTTTATTAATATTGACATTCTAAGTTTCCTCACAATAATCTCGTAGGTTAACTTAGCAAGGAATACAATTCTACTTTAGTATGTTACATGTAATTAATACTGTAGGCCTACACTCTTCCTGTTAAAGGAGGTGTTAAAAGTGTCGTCCTTGCACTTGAATGCAATACTGCACTTGTCGCTGTAGTGAGTTTCGAATTCTTTCAAACACCCCCGGATCATATCGGAATTCTTGACAAGCAAGTAGTATAAAGTGTATTTAACAGAATATTACAAACTTTTGAGAGCCATAGTGAATTAGTGAAAACATCAAATAACATTCATTTCTCAGCTAGTGCATTTGTACTATTATTTTTCTAATTTGTCATATTGTAGTTAACTCAGTACTTTAAAAAAATGAATTTTACTCAGATAAAATTTTAAACAATTTATATTTTGAAAATATGTGCTCCGATTGTTTAACTTCATATCAAAATAAAACTAAGTTTTCGCACAAATTTTAGAAATTTCACTTGTACTACTTCTTTTTATCAACCCGTCATTTCAAAGTTCCTTTTAAGAGAAGTAATCCATGGTAACTACAAAGTTCGTAATTAATAATGTTTTTAATGGATTAGTAAAGAGGCCCGGGCGGCTTGGGTCGCTTGAATCCTAAAAGGGAGAGGTAAAACTAAGGTAAAGAATGAAAGAAAGTGTAGTAAAGCAGATACGTTACCTCAAAGCTTACTGGATGTAAAAGTAATATTATCTAATAATATGCCCAGTTTGTACAAAACAATAACATATTCTTTTCATGTAAACTACCATGACCAATCTCGTAGGATTCTATTTAAATAAAACTAAAGAAGTATATAAAACTGAAGTTTGGAAACATCTTGTGATGTAGTAAAAGCAGCTCTGCCCATATGTGGGGTGGGATTCCTAACTGAACTTGTAAAAACAAAATTCTGTCTCGGAGATGTGCTTCTAAAGTAAATTTTCTTCTTCGTCATACGAACAACGATATCAAAGTGTCATCATTCCATTCTATTCTTCTGAGCTCTTCTCTTTACTACATAGCTAGAATTTATTTTTTATCGTCTCTGCCCTTCTTCTAGGGCAGTTTAATTATGACCATGTAGTAGTTTATTGGACTATTTTCTCTGAACTTTTCTCTTTAAATCGAAAGAAGTTTACGAGGAGCAGATTTATATTTCATGATATTATGTTCATATGATGTCGCTAGATATGAAATGTGTTGAAACGTTAAGTCGAAGTTTTCTGTCATGCTTGATGCGATGCTTGGTATAGAGGGAGCTGGAAGGATGGAGGATTTATCAGTAGCAAACTTCTATAAAAATGGATGAGGTACTTCTTTCGGTGGACAGTTAAGTCAAGGCAAGGCGAAATGGCCTTCACAGAGAGAAACATCTTTCTACTCTCTCCCTTTTCTTCCTTCTTTGCTTTTCCTTTGATATAATGACCTCATGAAGAAGCAGAAAAAGAAATAAGTGGTTGTACCTTCGACGAAAATGCACGAAGACAAAAATGACAGCTTTCCTCCATATTGTCGGAAATAACGATGAATTGTGTTGATGATAGGAAGATTCCTCGATTTCTTTCTTCCCTACCATTTTTCAGGTTTTAGCATATGTCCTTTCTTTGTGTCTTTCCTCCATTCCTTCATCATTGTACGTTCTCTTTTTATCACGGTTGTTTAATATTCCTCTAGCATTCATTTTTAGTGCGTTTTATGTTTCTTCTAAGCATACGATCTTTCTCAATATCGTTCTTTTCATATTTTCCTGTTTTTATACATTTAGTTTCTTCATACAGTCATTACTTTCGCATATTTCCACACATTCATCACCGGTCTGTAAATTTTTGTTTCCCTCTTTTAGCTTCCCATCGGTGGGATTTAAGTTACAAGACAATATCTACCAGTATGATGCAGGCGCGAATAAGCAAACAAGCATTTATAGGCCTACATAACCGACAGGGAACGATTATGGTAGGGGTAAAGTAAATTATTCTAATCCAGAATTTGTTTTAATGAGTGAGGTAGCTCCGAAAAAACTCACACTCAAATGGGCTAGCCTCGGAATTTAAAACTTCCACCTGCAGAACCTAAATCCTCAACGTTACAGCATCAGCCTGTTCATTCGCTTAAACAAACGATGGAAATAAGGAGTATGAGCTAATATGGTGTTTAAGTATGTACTACCTGCAGAACTTGGACAACTACTTGAAAAACGTATTTGGGGCTACTGTCGCCCGAATTACAGTATCGTACATTTCATGACGTAAATTTAGGTATAACCAACTTCTCAATCTGTTAAAAAGTAATGAATAACTGATTCGACTGTAGCAATATAAATTCATTGGAACATATTAGATGTAGAATAAGAGGTCATAGACACTTTAAAAACATTTCATGAGTTTATTCGTTCTTACTTTAAGAACGTGCTTTTCGCTATTCAGTTAATCACGAAGTAGAAGAAATCTCCAAAGCAAGAAGGATTCCATTATTCTTAACACATAGGAGTGGTGAGTTATTGAGGTTTTTTAGACACCCGGTACTGGAACCTGATAACGCTGATCCTCAGCGTGAACATGAGAGATTTATTCACAATCGCCTGATATAAATGTTACTTGGTTTTAAGTGACAGATACTCTGCTGGAAATGCAAAACTATTTGTAAAACACAATATAAAGTTAGAGGCCAGACTTGTAGTTATTTATATTCCGTCTTCCTTGTCCACTTGACCTCTCTTTCAAGATGACAACCAGCATGTCCGGCCGCTCGGTCGAATGTCCGAGTATCCTATATATCACTCCAGTCCGCCCCTGCCATTAAGTTTCCCAAATTTACATATGGAATTAATCTAACAGCCCCAGGTGTGACCAGACATGCGGTAAAATTTGCTAACTTGCTAACAATAAAAAAAAAAACCTAAGGATATATTTTACACCAAGCCTGGGAAAGGACATACACGCAAGGAAGAGCGTCAACAGCGCTGCAGGAAACCCCTAAAACGAGTCAGAAACGAAGTAACGTTCCGGAATAAAGGGCATGAAAGAGTAGTAGATATTTCTCATGTACATTAATCTGAAGTAATTTAGTCTGCTGACTAAAGAAGCCAGTGGCGTAGCTAGAAGGAAACGTTTAGAACCTCATTCGCATGTTTTATTACTGACATAATTTTTAAAATAATTATTTGCATGACCTTCCACCTACTAATAAAGCAAGGGAAGCAAGGGAATATGAAGAAAACCAAGCAAATTAACTAATAATAATAATAATAATAATTATAATAATAACAATAATAACAACAACAATAATAATAAGAATAAGGCTATAGAGCTACAACAGTCACTCCTCCAACTCCGCAACACATAGATATATTAATGCAATTTGGATTGTCTTCTATTTTAACAATAACAATAACTGCTGTTCCAATACGTAGTAATGCGAAGTAAAGCAATGCGGAAAATATAATAAAAACATGAAAAATATAAGATTGTAGGTTTATATTGAAAGGAGGGAAAAATCTAAAATCCATGCAATCAAACTATTTTAGAGTTTGAAAATAACGACTACAACCAAATTCCTGAACTAAAAGAATACAATAATGATAATACTAATAATAATAGTAATAGTAATAATAATAGTAATAGCAGTAATAATAATAATAAAGAAAAAGGGAAGGGTGCAGTTTAAAGCAGTGAAATATCGATGATATTCAATTTCAATCTCCTTAGTGTAATGTGCTCACATAATATAGGCTTAACTGCAAATTTATACTAAGTGTGTACATTTTTAGGATTTCAATTTATCTTTAAACTTTAACCGTGCTTTACTGGATAAGTATTAACCGTTCTATTTTATTTCTTCACATCAGAGGAGAGAATATGGAATCAATTTTGTCTTTGCTGTTTTGAAATAAAGTTGGCAGTCTTCGCCAAATTAAATACAAAGATTACATGGATCACAGAAACCTGCGATGTAAGTTAACATCAAAGAGAGTGTGTCTTAGTTTGTTATAGGCCTACGCATAGCAGAGGTCAATGGCTCCCGGAACAAGCTAGCTGGCAGAGCTCTGTTGCAGTTCAGAAAAACCAACTAACGTAGTTATCTCATAAACCATAAACGTAATCACAAAGTGCAAGCTGGTTTTCTGTTTACTTTAATGCGATCTACTACCCCTTTGAATCTGCCTTTCTACCCTCTAGATTATGTATTTAATTTCAATTAAAATCGGAAAGTAAAAAAGTGAGAATTAAATTGATATGAAGTTGCAGACTAATATACATTTGCATTTGTAAAGCACACTGTGAAAGCAATAAATCCTTAGGTCACAGGTTCAGTTATACCCTGGCTATATGGAAAGAACTGCACTAACAAGAAAAGCAATTAAACAGCAAACAAATAATCCCACTGGCAATAGTTGCCAAATGTTTTCTTTTTTATGGCTTGTGTCGCAGCGAGTACAGATTTATAGTTGTGTGCGAAATAGGACCCTTGTCACTGGGCTTGTGAGGCAATTCATCTTGCTAGTTTCGCAGGTTCGCAAAACGTGGTATTATAGCGCACAGATTGCACCAGTTTACTTTATTTTCATTATTTTTTAGGAAACCTTGCAAATGAATGTATAAACAGTTTAAGCCACATGCATTTGTCTTCACTGTGTAACTAAGCCCGACGCCGCTGAATTAATTCTCTATCACATTCAACTTGCAAAGAGATGTTTACACGTCTACCATAGTACTGTTCTCTTCACTTACGGCTGGCTCTTTGTAAAAGTTATCAATCTTCAAGATAATAAGAGCAATGTGAACATACTCAGCAAATATTAGTCAGATCTTCTCAACAACTATTCCCAAGTTGTGCAATACTCACAAAAACTGCTTCAAAAAGTTGTAGCTATTATAATATATATTATAGATAAGGTACTTTTTTGGTATTTAATGTTATAGGCCTATGTAATAAAACCGGCTAGATTATACATACTTATGGTCTAACAATTCTCAAAATATGAAGTAAAATATAGATACAATTAAAGATTTATTGCTTAAACATGAAAACCACAGAAAAGAATATGTGCCACACAACAGTTTTAAGGAGAGTCACAAATCATAAGCATGACATAACATCTTATATAATGTAGTTGTGATATTTTTAGTTGTTGCTTCAATTTTAGGAGGTACTGCTTATTATTATATAATGAGAATTGCCTATTTTTAAGTAGTGGGTTAAATTTTCAAAACTGAAACTGCGTCTATTGTCTCTGAAAATTGCTTTGTACTCAGTAAAACTCCGCTCAAAATCACAAGTATTTACAGGCTTCCATCCTGAATCTTGCAACGTCTTCGGGGGCTAAATCAAGATCTTCATCTAGATCTGGTTTTTAATATTCCATAGAAATTCAACAATCCAGCTTTGAAATGCAGATACTAGTGAAATAAAATTTGAAGTATTATTTGAAATTTATCGAAATTTTGACTTTAAGTAATGTATTAACTTATATAGGCCTATATATATATATATATGTACGCTGACTACATGCCCCCAATCCTGTCATCTGACTATGGTAGCGGTCGGGTGGTAGGCCAAGTCCCTGCAGGGATGTAGCACAGCGGAGTTTAGTTTTAGTTTTAACTCTGCTTATGGCATGCATACGTATTTTCTGCAACGTCAAACTTGGTACAATATATATTAAGTATACAGACACGTTTAAAAACCTGGTATGAAACACTCATAAGTCTAGGGCCCGAACTTTCATACAGTGAACGAAAAGTTGCTGGAGTATGGACTATAGGAAGACGGAGAGGTGAGGTCATCATGTGATGACAGCAAGGAAGAAGAGAGGTATAATCGGGTGAAGATAAAAGTGGTTATATTGTGTACGTACGGTTACATGAATCATTCTAGGATACGTCACCTTAATACGTTTTGCAGCTTTAACCATATAAGGGGCAGCATCTTTCACGAAAAGAAGCACTTTTTCATGCAATATGCCTTGTGGCCATAGAAGTGACATGACTTGATTAAACAGACGTGTAATCGTTGAATGATTGACAGATTCTAACTACTCACATGTCAACAGATATTTTTTACTGGGACACTCGGGAGACAGTGAACCAATAGCCTAATTAAGTTTGCTACACATCTCTGTGATACATCTGTAGTTTCGTCTATTGAAACCCAAATCATTTCATCTGCCGCATTTTCTCGTATGGTACGTAATACTTGTTCATAGCAAATCCCTAAATAACATTTACGAAGTATGGGGTCTGAGGGAATTTCTTTGTGTGTGTATTTTTCCAGAAATGTTTTGAAGTAAGTGTTGTTTACTTTGTTCAGTGGAATATTAGATTTGATCATCATGTTACCCAGATCTTTATAAAATTCAGACTGCCTATGTGACAGAAATGTGTCTCTTGGATGCTCTTTAATGGACAGAAGCTTCATATGTCGAACGTGCTTTTTACTATTGCAGTGATCTTAAATTACTCATCTAACAATACTTTTTATCTCTATTTTGCATAACTTACATTCAATCCTGTCACCATTTGCTGTAAAATATTCACTCCCAAATTCTTCTATAAGTTCAGTTATACGTGAATATTTCGGTTTTCGTGTTGGAGGCATAACTAGTCATCAGCTCATCACAGTTGCGAGACACACTATGTACTGCTGGCATTGCGACCTGTTCTATTTTGCTGTACTGTGACTATACTGAGGCAATGACGTCATGCTATGCACAAGCCGCAGGTATCTTGCGATCGCCTTCATGCACCGATCAGTGTATAAAACTTCGAACCCTACTCATAACTTTCTCAACCCTATATATATATATATATATATATTTGCAGTAGTACGCATGTATTTGTCTCAACCTCATTCAAAGTCGCATTATTCGGAAGACAAGATTTATAACCTAGGTTATACGACCAAGTACGGCCTGGATGTTTATGACTTGAAAAATCCAGAAAATATGCAAGACAATATGACTTTAAAATAACTAAATATGACCCATAAGGACAATTATGACGAAAAAAAAACATATTTAATGAATCAAACAAAATGTCAAAAATATATGAATATTAAATCGTTTGTTTCAACAGTTTCATGTCATGAAGTTTTTAAAATTCCCATTACCACTTACTTTATTGAGAGGAATATTGGCAGATAACACATCACAGAAGTCATACGATTTTAGAGACTGCGCAGTTTTAGCTGGATATGAATAACTAGGCCGCATTCCAAAGACAGCGACATCAATTTATCAGTAACTCTTCCTAGGAATTAGTTACTTTCAGAATATAGACAAAATATTAAATATATCAACCATTTAACTCTTCTGAATACAAGACCATATCTACAAATGTAAACGAAATATGACATTAAGTCGCAAAAGCATGCACAATATCACTAAAACTGCATCTTTGTGAATATTTTTATATTCTATAGATTTGAATGGACAGAGACTTTTTAAAAATTAAAATTATTATACTAAATACTTATATTGATAGGGTGTTGGTATGTAGATAGCTGTCTTGATATTTAATGTGTAATTCTATGTATAGTGTGTCATTGTATGTATATATGTATGGCTGGTATTAATTGCAACACTGCCACCGGGTTGTTGATCCACTTGCAGTGTAACAAAATAAATAAAAATAAAACATAAATAACCTAAATATGCCAATATATGTAATATGACGATTGAACTATTTATAAAAATAATCAGGAACGTTCAATTGTTGTTTATACCTTCCCTTTCAATGCCATGACTGTAACAAATGTCTAGAAGAAAATATGACGTGTAATAAACATCCGGGCCCTGATATAACCATCCTTCAAAGAATTTATTGGGAGAAATATTTCAAATGAAGGGTGTTACTACTCATTATTGAATATATCATATAATACAAAATGTAATATGCCATTATATAATAATGTATTAGGCATATTATGCGATTCATGTAGAGAATTTAAACAAATAGACATAATTTAAATAAATATAGCTGCTCTCGAGCAAATCTCGAAAAGTTGTCTTCATGTAAAGTGGTTTCACAAATGAAGAGAATGCCGTTGCCATGCTACGATAGGCCTACACAACAAAAAAAATCTGATTTAATATACTCGCATAACTTTCTTTACTCTAAGCATGGAACATTCTGACACAGAATAAGAAGAAGAAGGAGAAGAAGAAGAAGAAGGAGGAGGAGAAGAAGAAGAAGAAGCCGTATTTCAAGCAGTGCTTAATGCCGCAGCCAGTTGTCTCAGCCTGTTTTATTCGCTACGCAAGATTCAGTTGTTGAGATTTTATGAACGGTGAGTGGCTTATAACTACCCTTCAGAGAATTTTTGCGAAACATTTTACTACGAATAAAATGTTTATCTCTTCGTACAAGCACACGATTGGAACAAAATTGTCAGAACCCCAGCCAATAGCGAAAAATTATATTTTCTTTATGCCCAGTGGAATTGAAAGTAAAGAAAGTTGACTTCAATCTTTGTATCACATCCCCAGCATATATCATATACAAAAGTATTTTTTTTTTTTACGTCTTTCGTTTTCGAGACATGCTGACCACAGGCACTCTCGCAGACATATACCAAACACTGAGAAACACAAACACGCTTACAAACACGCAGACACAGATGTACCTCTATCACAGACATACATACGTGTTTCAAAGACTGTAATTTTTTTATTCAGAGGACGTGTAATTATGTTGAAACCCCGAAATCGAATTTCTGGGTCAAACACAATACTTCCTCCACCTACAGAACCTCTTTAAATTGATAATACCTTAAAGCTTTGCTTGAACTTGGGAAATTATTATAAAATCTTAGGATTCATGTAAATTTAGGTTTAGCTTGAATTTGTTAATATTGTCTAAACAACCAACAAACACTACAAAAAGGAAGAGTGACTCTGCAAATAATTCAAATGCCTTTTGTTTTGTAACAGCAGAACTATACTTTTCCCATAATAGCATGCCTTAATACAAATTACTGTGCACATAACTTATGCACGGAAAACTATAGTCTGATCAGTCTAAGAAAGAAACCCGAAGTAACCAAAAACTAATATTTCTGCCTCATTTTCAGATCATGCAACTGGGTTTCCATTACTTCTGGTTTCTTTCTTAGAACGATCTTATGCTGTTAACATTACATCTGTTAAACGTCCCAACATATAAACATATACTGTAAATACATCTAGCTATCTACCTTGAAATCATGTTTATATGAGCGCACGTGAGTGTTTCTTCGGAATTAATATTAAGTGCTTCAATTATATAACTGCACTGTTGGTGAGTATAAGCGTTCAAAAGTTTCGTATATAATTTTACCTAAACATTTTTGACTTGTTTCTACATGTGTTAAGGATTAACACCATTGCAATGGCACATCGAATGGAGAAATGCGTTGATACGCAAACTATTACCTAAGTTTCCCGTATTCCATTATTAATAGTCTTTCTTCATTGACATTTAATCCCTTGCAGACACTTGACTTACCGTTCGACTGATGTGCCCTCTTCCTCCATCTCCGATTCAGAGTCTGTACCCCCATAGTGAAATTATACTCTCCAACTCTTACATCTTCTGCTGGATCTTTAATTCTCCATAACGCCTTTACTTCTTGACGTCTTGACGTTCTTCATATCATTGCCTTCATGGCCCAAACACCAAAAATTTTGTATGGCCTACACTTCCATTCTTTCCCCGTCAAAACATTGGCGGTTTTATGTTTGCTGCAGCAATCATTGCGGGGATGGAAAACTCCCCCACCAATTCGCTAATAATTGGTTAGCGTCTGCTGTATCTGAAAGTTTTTGGAGCGGACGGGCTATGGTCACGTTCATCGGTCGGTGGGCAAGGTACGCGCTCCTGCTGCGGTATTTGAAATCGTATCAGTGATTTATACTAATTTGCATTGTTGATGGTATCTCCATATACTGGTACATTCTGTGTTTAAATAAACAGATAATTTCACGTTGTGCCAATGATCAGTTGGCTCGACGCCATGTTAGTGGCTTAACCATCCGTCAGGTGTTGCAACATGCAACAGGTTGACTTCGTAGCTTCAGGGTGATCATTTTTTTAATTTGGGTTGTGCAGAGAGGGGAAGATGTACTCATCAGCTATCATCAGGATGAATTTCGATTCTTTTCCCTGACGGATAGTTGTTTTTTGGGTTATTTACGCCTCACAATGGATCTTCTGCGCTCGGGCTAGAATCTTTCTTTCATCTCGGTACACCACATTACGGTATCAACGTCAACTTTCTTCTCAGTCTCTGTGTGTAATCATGAATCAATGCGTGGATGATCACGAAATACAGAACATCTCATTATGACATTAAAACTTCAGAAACACTTTATCCCTAACGAAGTAACAGCGAGGGAACAATTTTAGGCCGTTGAATGCTTTTTGTAGAAATCTAGATCATTTGAGAACTCTTCATGTACGCGTGTGCTGGGTAGCAAAATTAAAAGCAGCTTCTCGTCAGAATTATTCATATTTTCAATGTTCTGCATCATATATTACAACATAGATCAGGAATCATATCATCAGAAGCTGGAGAGACGAATGCGTCCAAAGTGATAAGGGATCTGTAACTGAGGAACTGACTTTCCCTACAGTATTTGGTAGGTTACTTACTTACTCAACGGCAATAGACAATTCCTAAGCAAGCTAAGGAATATTATCTATCTTATGGAACCCAAAGGTTCATTGCCTTACTTACCTGAGCTCGCCATTCAACCCTATTCCAACCATCCCTCTCAAAGCCTACTTCTCTTACATCTATCCTAATCTTGTCCTCCCACCTACGTCTTACAAGCTGAACATTTTTCTTCAAATTTCATTTTAACACAATTTCTAACCGGTCATGGAAAATTATTTTACATGTTCAATTTCTTACGGAACGAAAAATGTTTTTAGACGTCAGACAGAAATTGTCTAACACATTTTATTTGGCTGTCCGTTATTTGAAAGAAGAAGGTTCATTTTTGAGCTGCACGTATCTAAGTGTGAAAAAATCTTCTAACTGATGTTTCTATATTCAACATAATGTACTGTTTTCAAGAGTTACCAGTTTCATACCAACTGTAAATATTTACTTAATAATGGTTGAAATTACATCATGATTATGATTGGTTTGCCTTTGTGGCGAAATAGGGTTTCCATCCATGGAGATTAAATGATAATAATAATAATAAACGAATTGACTGAGATAATTATCACTATAATGATTGTGATGTGATATACCGTCATAAAGATTTTTAATGTGTAAAGATAGAACATTCTGTGTTCTAATCATATATCTGGAGATAAGAAACCTACCGAATTAGTTGTGTAAAAATGTCTTCTTATAATAATAAATAGATTAGATAGTGCTACAGCTTCACTAAGGACTGACATTACCAGTGAGACAAGAATTCGCATTGTTGTGAACCTATCTTGCATTGAGAATGCTATTAACTGTCAGGGAGACTGAAGACGATCCTGATAAGATCTCAACGTGTGAAGATGTCGCCACACAGGCTGCCCAAATTAAGATGCATCATTCTATAGCATGTCCCAGCCCACAGTCAATATATGTGATTAAGCTTCCAACTCTTCACCGTTTCCAACAGAAAATTTGCAATGTCTTTTCCTCCCAGTCCAAAAAGAAACGAATATGACTTCAGCAAGTGGGTTTTTAACTCCATGTCGGATCTTACATTCGTTAGGAAAAGATTTGTCTTGGCATGATAATCGCTTTCCTTGAACATCCTGTTGCAGTGAACTCACCAAGCAGTTAGGCTTATGAGAACTTCCCCATAGAAATCAAAATGAAAATTTATAACAATTTAATTTAAAATCATTTAAAATCATTTCCAGCCAATATACAACAGCCGATGCACCTCCTACTTGGGGATATTATAAAAGAGACGAAATTATTCCATTAATTTGAAATCCAGAAACTTATAATTTGATTGGCTATTCGTTATACGCTCAAATAAGGAACTGTACATTATTACGGAATTAAAGCCTATAAAATGTTGCTAAATATTACTCACTTCTATACTGTATAAGATGTTTATAAAATTTTACACTTTAATATTTATTACCAATTTGATAATATAATCAGGAATTATAACATAGGTTTACCGATATCAGACATTCGGGCACCTCCAACAATAAAACCCGTGTTAAGAGAGCGCCTCTAATAACAAATTCCGACAAAGTCTTATTTTTCAGGGTTTTGAATGAAAGAGGGAACCACAGACGTCAGTGCATTAGGAGTTTCAAACTGTGGTTCGTAACTGCAAAAGTACGGAAACTTGCAATAGGACCTGTATTTTCGAAGATTTTAAGAACTTTGACATCTAGTGTCCATTTCATGTGAACAATTTTTACTTCTTTACTTGCTTAACGATATTTTTAAATTATGTCTGCGGACCATCTGGATCATCTTCGCGGACCACGGGACCACCAGTGAGAAACGCTGTACTAGACTATAACGGAATATAAGGAGTAAAATATCATTTATTTAATAGTTATAATAAATTGCCTCTCGAAATTCAACAGTTAACCGTTCTTAAAATATTGTAAGAGCATACTTATCGCTCGCTCAGGAACAAATACACATATGAGTACTTGGTGCAGGGTTTATCCAATAAGATTAAATAATTTTAGACGGACAATTAACTATAGTTCAATCCCCGGGCCTGGCGGGCGTGTCATTCGTGGTGGACGAAGCCGTGACCTTTGGGGGTTTTTCTCGGGGATCCTCCCGTTTCCCCCTCTCATTCCACCAACACTCTCCATTTCATCTTCAAACACCCCCTCATAATCATCCCGTTTCCTTTCCCGGTTTCCGGTATACCCTCGCCCGCAGCACCTGTTGTGGGCCTCTCCCGTCCTCCCTGTGGCTTGTGGTCCAGAGGTTGCTGGCTGGTGTGCTGCCAACCTGGGGGCTCTATCTGAGGTACCGAGGCAGCGGCACACGTGGCATGGTAAAGGTATCTGTTGGATGTAGGGGAGTTCCGTGGGGGCTCGCGGTGGGGTCTGTTGTCGGGGGACCGTTGGGCTTGCAAATCATTCCATTCCGGAGGTTGGCACAATGAGCCACAAGGCTGAAGTGCTTAGGGTAGTCCCAACCCGCCTTCCCCCTTCAGGGGCCAAATACAAAAAAAACTATAGTTAATTCTTAGTCTCTGTGTTTATGTACTGTACTATTCTGGGTTGTCATGCAAACAATACTGCACAGACAATCAACAGAAGCAGCCACATGATTGCCCATCCACTCCAAACATGACAAATTTTCAAGAACCTTATTGCACTGGTAACTATGATCCTGACTGTACTTATCATCAACTGAACTCTCTTTTAACAGTTAATTGAATAACTACAAATCTTTTCCACTTATCTGGGTAACTGTTATTTGGATAAATGATCATGGTTTTTTTGAGCTATTATTTATTCAGTTAGGCCTAACCAGTTACTGTAACTTATATCCGGATAGTCCAAGCTGTAGTTTATGAAAGAATGGTGACATGAAACCCATATCATTTAGAATGTCTGCAGAGAGTAAAATCTCTCACAGTTTTGTTAATATTGTAGGCTTACTTCTAAGAAAAACGTTCTAAGACAAAAATGAAACATATTTATATAGTATTAATATAGCCTATGTATAGAAATATGTATTTTAATATATATGTAATCAGGCGAGAACTTCACGAGCTCTTTCAAGCTACTTTACAACAGGTCTTAACATTCTCGTAGTTAAATAGCACATTTAAATTCCCTGCCTCTAGGACTTAGACTTGTAGAATATTTCATATTTCTTATGGAACTCGTAGTTACCAAAGTTTTGATCATTTCTAGACGGAACGTGTGCTGTGCCATCATTGTCTACAGCAGTAAGCAGCACATGTTTTGTTTTATGCGGATTTGTTGCCGGCTCTATCCATAAAAATGACATCTTATTTCGTGTCGTCTCCTGAATGTACATGTGTCAAGAGTTTTAAGCAGCTAGTCTGCCAACTTATTTTCAAGAACATGACAAGTCATTTTAGTAGGGAAGCAGTGTGTGAGAAACAAAAAATATTAATATTTTTATTGCTGTTAGTATTATTACTATTATTATTAATATTATTATCCATACAATTCTGGCATTTTTCTGGCATCGCTGAGAAAACAAGGAAAACTAAGAGAGACCTAATATGAATTCAAAAGACAAGAAGCAGTGTAGCGGTGTAGCAGTGTGTGAGAAACAAACAATATTAATATTTTTATTGCTGTTATTATTATTACTATTATTATTATTATTATTATTATTATTATTATTATTATTAGTATTATTATTATTATTATCCATACAACTCTGCAATTTTCCTGGCATCGCTGAGAAAACAAGGAAAACTAAGAGAGACAGAATATGAATTAAAAAGGCAAGAGAGAAGATAAACCGAAGATCAATCGAACAGAAGGTACAGAAAATTAAAAGTGAAGTGATCTTGATATACAGTATATACTGGAGAAGAAAGACTAGTTAAGCAATTAATGGAGGCAAGGGCGGGGGGAAGCAGAGGCAGAGGAAGACAAAGGACATCCTACAGTGAGTCCCACGCAAGAGTTGGCCAATGACGCGGGTTTCTGCGTCGCGGCTGGCACAGCTCCAACTCCCGAGCGATCGGGTGAAATATCTACGCAAATAATGGCGCGGTTGGTGTAATGATTCAGATTATCACATTTACAGTTAAAATTACAACGAAAATAACCACGAACCACATCACAACAGATGTTGGAAATGTTCTCCTCTTGCATAAGCACAACACTGACACCTTTTTTAGGGAATTTTCTTTCACGCGCGTAAGTTCAGCTTCCGATATAGAGTTAATTTCTCTTGTGATATTGTCTTTAAGTTCTTCTTGTGTATGGGAAATTGGCCTAAACACTTTATTTTTCAAGTTTCCCCATAAATAATATTTACATACTGTTAGAAGAACTTTATGACAATATCGCATAGGTCTATCACAAGAGAAAGTAACTCTGTCTCGAATGCTGAACTTATGCGCGTGAAAGAAAATTTCCTGAAAAGGTGCCAGTATTGTCTGGATGCAAGAGGAGAACATTTCCATCATCTCTTGTGATGAAGTAAATGGTAATTTTCATTGTAATTTTAACTGTAAATGTGATAACCTGAATCATTACAACGACCGCGGCATTATTTGCGTAGATATTTCACCCGATCGCTCGGGAGTTGGAGCTGTGCCAGCCGCGACGCAGAAACCCGCGTCATTGGCCAACTCTTGCGTGGGACTCACTGTACATCAGGAATATCAAACATGTGGCCCTTTGCAATCACTCCTGCGGCCCGCACAAAGGATAAATAAAAGGAAGTTACTCCTCTGGGTCGCGAGCGACCCCTGGGGATCACGTAAGGGGATATTCACAGCGGATTTGTTACCGGGGTGCGCCAGTCCCCTACCTACTTAAACCTAAGGACACATACACACACCCAGTCCTGAACCCGGGAAAGAAATTTTTCACTACTGAAAAATCCCCAACCCGGCCGGGAATCGAACCCGGGCCGCCGGAGTGGAAGGCAGGAGCGCTACCGACTCACCCACGGCGGCGGACAAATAAATAAGGATAAATAATCTACCCTAAATTTCGTTCCAATTTTATTAACGATTCGTCTTATTCCCTTTGTATTAATACTATACAATTACTAGTTAGAAACTCACCGATCCAGTCTTCACTTGAAGTCTCGCTGTATACGGTTGACGGTGTGGGTTGTATATCATCGGCTCATGCCCTTCAGTAGTCTACTGTAAGATAAGAGAACAAAACAATTAAGATGGGCTAAAAGTTTAGTACCAAAAATCTGCTAAGAACTAGAATGTCTGCCATATAAGGGTGGGTAGTGTGTAACGTGTAGTGTGACCGCCGGCGTGGTCTTGTGGTTAGCGTCGCTGACTACAGATCTGTCGGCCCGGGTTCGATCCCCGGTTCCTCATCGGATTTTTATGAGGTAGGGAGGTTTGGAACGGGGTGCACTCAGCCTCGTGATTAAAACTGAGAAGCTCCTTGATAGAGAAGTAGCGGCTCCGGTCACGGCAACCCCCATTAACGGCCGTGGGTGTCGGCATGCTGACCACATGCCTCCCAATCCTGCCATCTGCCTCTGGTAGATGAAGCAGCGGTCGGTGGTAGGCCATGTCCCTACAGGGATGTAGCGCCACGGAGTTTAGTTTTAGTGTGTAGTGTGGGGAATAGAGGAAAGTTAGGAAGCTAGTCTTTGAGCTAGTTACTCAGTTCATTAGTTAAAACTGTTACATTCTTATAGGCTATTCATATAGCCTATATATATATATATATATCTTCTAATAGTGATAGTGTAGTGCAATGCTACCAGGAATGCATGACGTCACGCTAGAAGCAAAACTTTGCTACCGGATGCGTTCCTTGTGCTTTTGGTCTTGAAAATATTGATTTGGTTGAATATTGAATAGATTTGGTTGAATGATATTAAACATCTGAATGTGTTTTCAAACCGAACACAATAATTATTGTTGATTTATTTTTAATTTAGTATTAAACGACTGTTAGCCGTCGGTGGTGTAGAAGTCACGTGCTTGCCTCTGGATCCGATGCTCAATCCCGGTGGAGGTCGATGCATGTTTTGAACGCAAAAATCTTGAATGCAAGTCCCACGGAAAGTACTATAAGCTGTAGATCCCGAGTTAATAAACTTCAAACGTAAATTATAAATTTTAGACTCAATTCCCCTACCCTTTCAGGTATTGCCTTACTTTCCTAGCATCTCATGGGCTCTGATGGCTGTGCGTTCCTCATGGTTGCCAAATGGCTATGTCTGTTTCCAAACATGACCGAAGAAATATAGAAATATCCAGTTCTTATGAAGAATATGGCGGTAAGCATGTAAACATTTTACCTGTTTTAGTAATAAAATTTGAAATTGTTTGTTTAGACGGGATTAAGATTTTTAATTCTGAACATAAAACAGATCGTAAAGTTTAAAAAGTTGCAAACTAAATTTTTAGTTCGTTGCTACAGGCGTTGGCGGTTCTTGCAATTTGTCAATATTTAAAAATTAATATTTGGCACAAAAAATCTGATTAAGTGTATTTTTCATTTGTGCAATGGAAAATTTCGTCAGCGGCTAATATTTGTATTTTTTTCCTCTTTGGCTCTATTGTAAAATATAAGAAATCAACTTTAATAATAATATTTTTTATAACATGCACTATTGGAATTTAAAAAAATTATTAGACCTGTAATTACCGCTGAACCTGAACCGAAAGAAGACGAAGTATTTTCGAATGACTATAATAGAGCTCTGTGATGAACTTCGTGGGAGAACCCAGTAGGAAAAATAACACTGTCCCTCGCCCTTCAGACTCCGCTGTCTAAATCCTCAAGTTACTAGTATTTTTCTCCTCCGCTTAGTGGAAGATTTAACTGAATGTCTTACCTATAGTAGAATAAATTGGACAATCAGTTTTAAGGGTTTGTATGACAGACGATGTAAAATAACGAATATTGGCAATGTTTTGTAAGCTATTACGCGAATATCAGATATTGGAGAGACTTGGAAATCATATCATTAAAACGACAATTTTAACGCGATTCTTTTGATATATCGGAACAAAACATTGAGTAAGTAATTATAAATCAAAATAAAGTTTATTGATTAAAAGTAGTTAAAGAAGATGTATTCATAGGAAATTATATATCAAAATTCTTAGATTTTCAAGACGGACGCGAATTTAATGTTTAATGTTAATTATAATCACAGGTTTGTGAAATAATAAGGACCTGTTATAAGCTATAGACTTGGTGGTACCACATTCATCACCCAGCGGGAGATTAACGTTTTCTCAACTGTAAGAGAGTGGAAATTTTCCTACATTTCGGTACAAACGCCTGTCACATATTTGAAAGAAGAACCAATCGGCAGAGAGTGCGACAAGAAATGATCCAATGAGACTAGAAAATTGTACTTAAGACGTTGTTACGTCAAACCCATATATAAGGGATAAGCCCAGTCTCAAAGGGGCTTTTTGGTGGTTTGCAGTGGAGCTTTTTGGCTGTTGGGCTTTTTTGACTGCGGCCTGATAAACTGATCAGTTTCTAGCCAAATTATTACGAATGTATTAGGGCAAAAGTCTATTGTTATAGAAGTAATACGAGAGATAAGCCTATAAAATATAATCCGTTGTGAGATATGGTACAATTTAATAACATTGTTATAAATAAAAAGTGTAATTATTCCGCTGGATTGAAAGTGAGGAAGAGTATAATTCGCTCCAGACCACAAGGTTATAATAGTGACTGTGACCGTGTGAAATTGTGACAAAATGGAAAATTAATCATCTATAGCTAAGATAACATATGAATATTTATTTACTATATTTAAAAGCTGTTTATGCAATAACCCGTATCATTCTGCCACGAATCCCAGCTTTACCGTCTTAGCTAGGCGTATAATAAAATCGCCGGCCCTTATAAATTAATCTAAGGGTCGCGTCGGGTACATAGTTCAACAAAAGAGATAACAACAACAACAACAAAAACAAGCATACATACAAAGTAATTATATCAAGGAAATAATGAGCAAATAAAAAAATTAACAGAAGTGAAAATGCATGTATATAAACATATAAGTAAACAAATAAGAAGTAAATATATAACTGCATAGGCCTACAACATTTCTCCCGCAGACAGGATGAGGAAGAGTCATGTATCTTCCCCGTCCTATGACTGTGTCTTCAAAAGAATTCCAGGCATGAAATCGAAATACGTTTAGGTTATCCTTCTTAATAAGGAGTGATCCTTATTCAGGCCATGGAGGCCCAGAGGGTTCCAAGAGGTTGAGGCTTCCAGATTTTGGACATTCGGCATGTAAAGGTGGTAAGGTTGTCAGCCTTTACGCACAGGCTTACCTTACCCCCCGGAATGCTCCTGGTACTCATTTCTGTTAGAGGCTGAGTCGACCCCAGGGCCATTGGGCCACCAGAAGGATTAGGCCAATTGAAAAACTCCTACAACCTCATCGGGAATCGAACCCGCGACCTTCTGGTTTGTAGCGCATCCCCTCAACCACTACGCTACGGCGTACCCCCTATCCTTCTTAATATTCAAGTAATTATTAGTATATTATGAAACAAGACTATGATGACATTAATTAAGAAACGAGTATATCTATGAAACGAGCATAGCGAGTTTAATAATTTGTATAGGAACGTCTTAAATGCCATTATAGGCAAGTTGCATAGGACTTTTTTCCTTCGACTGCGTCTGAGCTTTGAGTTTTCAGAATACCTTGTAATGGAAACAAACGACTCTCCCTACTGGTAACCATTAAGCTGCTAATTGTTCTCATTTGCGATAGATGGCAGGCGACAAAGGCATGCGGGGAGAAGGGCTTCGCTTTCAAATTTTAACCTCAAAGCAACGCAAATTAAAACATAAGAAATAAACATAATTTAAAATAATATTAAAATTGACACGAAAAAAATATTTTTTATTAAATACATGTTCTTTGCTGTTTTCAGCGCTTGAAGATTGTTCCGCGTACAAAATTACTCTTTGTAAGTTATTTGAAATTCGATAGTTCGAATAATACGAAAGGTACTTGAAATAACACTAGTACTTTAACCATTGTGCCATTAAGATGTTGTTACGTCACATCAAATAAGCGCTTTATGGTTTGATCGAACGAAATAAGCAATGTTCATCTCATGTCAGGTTGTTTTCATGTCGAATGCTAACTTTAGATATTGCTACAAATGTAGCTAAATTCTATTTGATCTCTCAAGTATGACTTTATTTATGAGAAATGCGAACAATCTGCTTTCCTATTCACGAAGCTCAAAGGTTAAGAAGCGTGCCAATCCTTTTGTCCTCGGGATCGGTAGGCAGGCATTTTGAATGCGAGGTTGACGTTTATGTGCGCAGCCAGTAAATCCTGACTGGAGAGTAGAGAAAAGGATTTCATGACTGCACGTGGGCAAAGAAGCTTGTTACGACTGCGCCATTGGTGCAAAAAATGGAATTAATCTGCCTTCTGTTTAGACTCGTGACATTTGCCTTGTCCATTGCATTATACTGCGCCTCAACACCGTTATCTATATCAAACTTTGTAGAGTAAAGCGTCGCCCGCAAAATGCCACAAAGTTTCACAAAGTTTGCGAATATACAGGCAGCGTGCAACATAAAGAGTTCGTATCTTATCAGAGTCATTCTTTGCACAGAATACAATAGAAATCTCTAATGCAACATTAACCACAAGTAAATATGCCCCTCCCAAATATTTAACTGTTTTTTGAAACAAATAACTCGAATTGTACAAGAACCTATCGATTTCGTAACTAGCAGTTTTCGTAGTGATGCTAAAATAATATAATTCACAGATTCGATCCTCATCTCAGAAGTGAAAATAGGCTTTGTAATTTTTATTTAATGCGTCCTGTCGTTTGAATAATAAATATAACAGGAAATTATTTTTCCCTCGATAATGGTTAAAATATTTCACTCGGTGGTGGGTAGGTAAAATATTAATAGAATGTATTCTGAGATTTGAACTTTTCAACCAAAAACTAGAAATAATTTTAGAGAAGAAATTGGTGGCTCTAGATAATGATTCTCTATGAACAGCTTTCCTTCAAAACAAAATCAGCATTGCAACATGCCTGCGTTATGGGAACTTTCCCTAAAAAATCTAGCGCTGGACGAAACTTTTTATTTTGTGTAACGTAATGAAACATATGCCAAGGTTAGAAATTTAATAGTGGCCACATTTCTATAAAATTGAGGTGAATTACAGGAAGTTCAAAACGCTTTTGTTGGATGTTGGTTGGAAATCCAGCATACTTCAGAACAAATACGAGCCTTCTATCACTACGAATGCCTTCGCAGTAATAAGAAGAATTTTAGCTGACTCTATTAACCGGTCTAAAATGAATTTTGGATCTGACAGAAAGCCAATGATTAAAAATAATTCAATACCTTAAAATTATTCTTCATTCACAATAACATACAATACCATAAAGGAGCAAGATGGGTCAAAGCCTGTCACTTGTTTTAAACTTCCTTCCGGCGGAGGCTCAATCATGTGTTACACTCAACAATTCATCATAATGAGTAAAATGTTTTAACCAATCTTGAAATAGTTCGGACAGTATGTCTTGCATACCTTGGAATGTAGTGCCCTGGATTTTAATTTTCTAAAGTAATTAAATTAAATTATTACTTTACTAATGGGGGAGAAAGTTTGCGAAGGATTATAGATTTTATCTGAAAGTGAACGGTTAAAACAATAATATTTAACGATCGGTTACATAGTTACAGCTCTAGAACATGAATAGCTAACTGTTTCATTCATAGGCTATTCAGAGAAAACATCAGTTCATTTTGCGTGTGTGAAAAAAGGTAATTTTCTTAAAACAATTCATCTTATGTCTTAAGACACTTAATGCCTCTGGCTTCGTCCATCCCGAAAGACATTGAGATTTACACTGCGGATCGCTCGCATTCCAGGCACACGCGCTAAACATGAGTTACCGCGACGACTATATGGTAATACGTAACAGCACATTAAATCAGTTGGTCTTGCATTAACACAAAACGGAGAACCCATAATCAATACGTGGTTAAACATTCATGTAATAATTATAATACAATAATAAATTCGTTTAATTAGTTACACTAGTGGCCAAGGACCCATTAGAAAGACCTTAATATTTTTGCACTCTTCAATTCGTAAGGGGCAGACTCTCTGAAATTCAAATTTTCTTCCCCAAATAAACGCTTTCACCATCAGCAGTGCATCTTTTATATAACATTCTTTGAAATACACTTCTTTTGAGAAATATATTGAAAGAAGAAAACCAAGCAAGAAACCGTAGCTGTCGTTTCAATGAAACATGGATTGCAATTTTTCTCTGCATTCTCTTGTTCTCCATTCACTGTGGATTTGAAAGAAGTGAGGCAAGCAAAGACAAATACACACACAAGAATTTGCCTAGAATTTATGGAGATGGTTCTTTGACATCCAAAAGGCTGCAAAACGGTTTTGATTTATGATGATATCTATAAAATCACACTTTCTTCTATGTGTGCCTTTCATTGATTGTGCTGACATAAAATGTCTGAAATGTGACCGATTACTTCAGAGAACATGTGAAATTGATTGAAAAGACGGAATAATGTATATTCAAGTGATATCCCTTTCCATGTGGTCAAACATACGACAAATCGGTCCCATACTAGAGTGGACTGATCAGTTCCAGGAACAAATGGTTTGATTTACAACATCGAGTTCGGCAGAGCGTGGATTCGAATCCCTCTCTGAACATATCGTGAATTTGTAAGGACGATTCCATTCATATCACGCGTATACGATATTAAACAATAACGTAGAATAAGCATCTCACGGTATCAAAGCCTTACTTTGAGGGAAATAAATACGTGATTTATGCTCCATCCCTTCGTGTATATGTTACAGTCTGTTCTTTTATTTTAATGAAGACTACAAACTTCCAAGCTGTAATGAAATCGCCATTAATTTTAATTTTATTCTGAACTGTAATACAATCCAGTTCTGTCAATAGAGACAGCTGTAGAAGAAAAATGAATAATTAATTAGAGATTCCGTCAAGCCTACAACCGTCATCTGTTTGTCAAATAAAGCAGACATTCCCTCTTTAAAAGTTCATAATGTCGACCCAATTACCTATCAGCTGGCAGTTTTACCGGCAATATCGTTGAAACGTTTGACCTATATCCGTGAGAGAAATTACACGAAACGCTGTGCAGTCTGATTCGAAACCCTACACCCATAGCAATGTCGCCACAGCTCTTGTATGCAGCAGAGTGAGTATTCAAAATTCCATAACGGTTTGTGTTACAATAGAAGTGACACAAAACAATTATATTCCCTCACCATAATAGTGTCCAAGGGTGTCAAAACCCCACCCAAAAGTTCCAAATTTTCAAACGTTCATAATTGAGAACCTTTTTGGGCGAAGGCCTATAGATTTATGACCTTTTTTTTTCAGAAATAGTTTAATTTCAACAGCCACGTTGTACAGAATATTCGTCGGATTCTTCTTTCTCAGTTTCAACATTTCAGTCTGTGTCAGCACTTCTTGTCGACTCTTGTACAAACGTCTGTACTGCTGGTAGCTTATACGTTGTTGTGTGTTTGTGTTTGTGTTAGTCTGTGAAAGTATAACATTTTACGTAAATGTAAAATGGAAGAAAAAAGTAAGAAAACTAAGCAGATTCACTCTAATAACTGTTTGATGAAAGCAGAAGCTAAAAGAAAACGATATTAATAATTTGTTTTAATTACATAGACGAAAAGAGCTGCCTGTACTTGGATGCAAAGTTTTGTGAATTACCAAGTGAATAAGAGACTGCAACAACCAAATATGTCCGCTGTCAAACTGTTGGAATAAATTTCAGATTAAGCAATAATAATAAAATCCCTTACTATTGGTTTACGGGAAAATGGACCACGTGGAACTTTAATACTATCGTTATATTTTCAAGACGGTAGTATTTCTGATTTTAAAAAATGTAGTAATATATATTAGTAACCTTCACCGATACTAAACTTCTGACATATATACGTTTTAAATTAAAATTTCAATCTTTACAATTTCTTAGAACACCTTTCTGGTCTTATAACCGTGAACCAGTGGGGTTTCACATTCTCAACACTGTACCCTCTTTACAGTGTACATAAATTTTATAATTTTAATAGTTGGTAAGTAAGCTAATGTGTAATTTTTAATGTGACGTGGTTATGCATTATTTAGAGCAATACAAATCTATCTATCTATGAACGTTTCTCTGGTGACTGCGTTCGCTATCCACTGCTGTAGACAGAGGACCTCTGAGGATGTCGGACGTTTGGAATGTAAAACGCCACTGGACCATGGCCTACAAGCCCGGATAACTGTTCTAATGATTCCGTGAAAGGCTAAGCTGTTATTTAAAACTTGTACTAAATATTTCACAGTAGATATTTCAAAACGCCATAGGTCTTTCTTGAAAAATGCCTTCATGTATCTCAGAGTTAAAATGATATATATAAAAGTAACACAATTTAAAATCTAATTTAATTCCTAATCAAAATTCTTCACGAATGGTTTTATGGTTAACAATAAAACACTGAGCTTTGTCGATTACAGCCATGTTATTTTTATTTTTCGATTGGTAGTTGGAAATTTATCCGAAATTAGACCCTTTGGACAACATTTCTCGGCCCTTTCACGTCCAAGTAAGACCTTAGTGTCCGGAGGGGGTTAAGAAGCGATGGGCTTACCACCTGTCCCTCTGCCCTCACTAGGAAAATAAGCGTAACAAAATTCACATCGGTAAACAGAAACCTCCACTTGGAGACCCTTCGCACCAACAAGGGGGCATAGGATGAAAGAGAGAGAGAGAGAGAGAGAGAGAGAGTTGGGAAGTTGGCACCAGGTTCAAAACCTAGTAGGAAAATCCAAATTTCACGGAGCTCGTGTAACTAGCGATTCGTTGTTCGTGGCTCATGCCATGTGACTGCGAGTCCATTCATGGTCGTTGGATTATTCATGACGTAAAATTGTGGACAGAAAGTTCTTCGTGGTGTAAATTTGCGACTCGTTAAATAACTACAAGCCTAAATTACAGCCCCCGAACTAAATTTCCCAGCCTTTCACGTCCAAGTTAGAATGATAAGAGTATTACAACTTGGATTAGGCCTACTCGTATGAATCAATACCATAATAAAGTGTATTCCAAACTGAATTGGTAACATTGTCGTTATCACTGTTTAAAAAAGGGAATGTTGTTGACATTGCAGTTTGGGACATATTTCAAAAAACGTGATTTAAGATTATTTCCTTTCTTCATTTAAATTAACTAAAAATTTGACACTCTAGACCAGGGGAAGTCAACTACGGCTTGTGATGACGTTTGTGGAGCAAGTGCATGCGGATCCCTTGTGTGTGACGTCAGCAAGAGCGCACGGTAGTAGGGGTGTTTAGAGTACGCTAGAGCTAGCTCTAGCTCTGTGGGTAGAACAACTTCTGGTTGGAAATACGGAGCATTTTTCAAAGTTAATGCAAGTATGCGATCCTGATAGTGTTCTCTCTGCAGAACATGTGTTAGTTCTGCAAAAATTCTTCTTCAGTTCGAATCGAGGTTTCAGGATGTGGAAAACCTTTCTCCAATGTTTAAACTTTTTGCTACCCCATATTCAGTTAATGTCAAAGACGTTCCTTGCCGGTATCAGTTGGAACTGCTAAACTTACAATCCGACGATCTGTTAAAGGACAAATACGAACGTAAAGTGGTCTTGGGTAACTTTTACAGAAATTTCTCTGAAACCAGATTCCCGAGACTTATGCACTTGCCGCACGAATATTATGTAATTTTGGATCGACATATGTGGCCGAACAATTTTTTTCACTAATGAAATGTGCAAAGCTCAAATCAAGAAGTACATTGTCAAATCACAACCTAAATGTAGTCTTCGATTAAATATTGCTCAAACATTACGTTCTAACATTGATATACTTGTTAAAAAAAAAGATACAGGAAAGTCAGACAATTGTTACTGTAATCTTGTATCATCTAAGGTGCAGACGAGCTTGTATGGTAATTAATGAAGTTCATTTTTTATTATTTTTATTGTAGTGAATTATGTTAATTCAAATGATAGTATTGTTTATTTTTGTCAAAGAACATAGATTTTGTGGAAAGGTAATTGTTCTCAAAGAATAGTAAAATAGAATTATTTATAATATGTTAAACTACTGTGCTGTAATTAACCGATAAACTATCAAGAAAATCGATTGATGTTTCATTAATTCGGAAACACGTATTACGTAAGTTCTAACCCCCTAAATTCCCGCTGCCCGCAATACGAATGCCCCTCTCTTCCCCCCTGTTCACTGATGCCACCATTTCACATACTCCTCGCAGATATATAACGCGAGCAGTGAGAGCAGATAGCAGTGACGTCACAGAGCAACCTTCTGTCTTCCCCTGCTCTAGACAGATAAAAAGCTTTATGGCAATGCCCGTTTCACAATACCGATAGTTAACAGAGTCTGCCACCGGCTTGGATTTGTACCCTCAATAAACAATAACATAGTCCGGAAGACCGCAAAAGGAAATGCCGACGTTTGACTCGCCGAATGTGGACGATGTAAATGAGAGCAATTTATATTATAACATATCGGTTTTCACACTTACAATGACACAAATAGGGGTTTGTTTTACTCATTTTTGTGGTTTTAATTATTCGACACATGTTTAGTTCTGTAACTATTCGCTCAACTGTCACAATAAATACAGCTAGAAGACCAGGTTTTCTCAAAACAAATTCACGTACAACTATGATAATTTACATAATTTTCAACTATTTCCTTGACACATGAATAGCTTATGCAATTATAACATGATCCACTGTGAGTTTTTCAGATATTGAACTGTCAATTGAAGAATTGTCATGTTGGAATAAACCTCTAGTTAAGGAGTGTCGACTGTCTCCTTTAAAAGAAATCTGCACTAGATAACCAAGTTCGATCTTCACTTAGCAATATAAATATACTCATATGCATTCATGAACCACAGATTATTGTCTCTGTTGGACATTACATGATATTATAGAAGAAAAATTCCTCTGACACTGGGATTTGAACCCGGGCCTTTGGCTATCCGTGCCAATGCTTTACCAACTGAGCTAAGCCAGAATCCCAGTGTCAGAGGAATTTTTCTCCTATAATATTATCGTGTAATGTCCAACAAAGACAATAACCTGTGATTCATGAATGCATATGCATATATCTATCTTGAATGTTACTGTACAATAACAGTGGAAGCCCGGTCACAAAAATCACTAATTAGTGTGCCTCACAGTGCTGCATATGACATAACTTGTCTGTCAGTGAAGTAGATCAATAAGGCAATCAGTTATAGCAGAGAGGTACCGTCTGGCACTGTGAGTGAACTCTGGTTTAGCTCAATTGGTAGAGCACTGGCACGGATAGACAAAAGGACCTGGATTCAAATCCCAGTGTCAGAGGAATTTTTCTCCTATAATATTATTCATTTAGCAAGTTACGGAATTCAATATACCGAGCTGCAGACTCCCAGTAACTCACTTTAACAATAACTTGTAAGGAAATTCTTCTATTTCTTGTTTCTTGTCTGGTGGGTGGGGACTACCATATATAGCGTGCACTGTATCAGCAAACGGGGGGTTTATTTCTACTTTATTGCTCCATGATTGTGGTTTGTCCCACTTTCAAGTCTGCATTTATACACTACATGGACCGCAGCCATGACAAATGGCTGCTTTAAAACAGCTATGCATATCTTAAAGTCAGTAAATATTCTGAATGCAGGGCCAAAAGCTTTAGTGCAACATTATCCACACTACAACTTGACAATAGCCATTTAAAGGATGTGTGTGTTATGATTAAGTGCGGTACAAGCACACGAAGAAATAAATGGACGTGATGAATTCCGGAACTAATTGGATCATATACTGTATCAAAGTTAAAACTTTGAAGAGACAGGCCGACATTGCTAGATGCCCTGAGTGCTAGAGTGACCTGAGGTAAAGGGTAGTTTTCAGAATCTTCTTCTGGGGAATTTTCATAAGCGTAAGGTTAGTAAGTTATGAAAAATCATATTTTGAATAATACATTCTATCGCGTGCAATGTGTTAAAATGTGTACAATACATGAAAGGTTTAACATATTCTAACTTATTATTTAACATAAATGATACGTAAATTATACATAGGTTAGGCCTGAAAACCCCAAAGAGCAGAAGCTCGTGCCCGGGGCCATTTTCAGTTTTAGGCTACGTTTACATAATATGCTTTGCTGTTTCTAAAACCAAGAAATAGACAAATTAACATCGTAAAAAATTATAAGAGGAGAAAGGTATTGATTGCCTCATTTTGCATATTGTTGCAAACTTTGCTAGTTTTTGTGGTAATAAATCACATTTGCTTGATATTAAAGTATTGGTGAATAGTTTATTAATTTTTCAAAATTTTACCGGCATATTTCTGACGGATTTTAAAGATAGCGGATATCTGTTAATTCAACCATTCACAAGCTATTTGGCTAAGTGAATATTTTAAGAACAGACTGTACAATAATTGACAGTGCATAGGCTAATGTTTTCGGAACTGATTGTATAATAGTAAAGCGACGATTCACTTCATTCTTTTTAGGTAGATTTCGAAGAAAAATCTACCTATTGCAATGGATACCATGTCATGATTTTCGAAAAATTCTTTCATATCTTTACGTTTCATGCTCCCCTAAGTACGAAACCACCGCCCGTTCAAAAAAAAAAAAAATGTGATATATATATATATATATATTTATATCTTTACACGATAGCGGCCGTAATTTTGAAGATATTTTAACCAAATTTTAATATGTTATTTCTAGGCCCAATAGTTCGGACAAGTTCTTTAATGAGCAAAATTGGCCCAAGGGGGTGGTTGGGGAGGGGGTTGAAATTTTTAAAAATGTATATCTCGGCCCCTATGAAGTATAGAGGGAAACTTTGTTTGAATAAATTAGAGTACTCCCTATGGAGTTCACAGTGACACCAACGATTCGGGGGTTCGAGTGAGGGTGAGGGTGGGGGTGGGGGTGGGGGGAAGAAAATTAGAAACTTTTGAAACCACGTCTTGTGGGGTATCGTTGAAAAGCTCTTGATGAGTACTCTACAAATCAATAGCTAGTTTCTTGATAGCTCTCATATGACGCGAGATTTTAATGTTTGAAAATAATAACACTTAAAAGAATTATTATAATATCATAATTTTGTCTTGTTTAGCGGCTTTGCTAATTTTATTCATAGCTGATCTTGCGCACGGCCTCCCAGAATATTATATCCTATTCTTGTTGTCAAAGCAAATGATTGTAGGCTCTTCCTCTTTACCGAATTCAGTTCTTATTACTACGGGTTTGCCATGCCAAGGCTAAAAAAGAAGAGTGCTGCGCAGCGATAATAAATTAAACCAAAAGCACTTTGAAATCTACCTCAGCCTGTAGGCCTGCCTAAAGGGATTTTTTAATTTACTAAATTATTTTGCATTGACCTTGCTTTTTTACCTCTTTTAGAGCTGAATTTATACATTAATATAAGGAACTCTTCAAGTAAAATCATCCATAGGCTGTAAGCTTGAACCGATAAGAAACATTTCGTTAACAAGCTGGTTTCCAAGAATGATAACCTTAAGACACACATTTTACATAATGAATTTCTTAGTAATCTTATATATCTCCTTTTAAAGAATTTTTGAGGTGTCGTCAGTGGCAGTGAAAAGGTTAAGTTATGTAATATAATTTATACAACTTCCAATGTTTCTTATAATTTATAATGTAGTTCAGCTTACAAGAGAATTTAAAGTATTAAAATTCATTGAATGGTAGATCATACAACATAGGTTCCGGGGCATATATTACAAATTCTATCGCATTTTACATGCACATTTCGTCTTTTGACAGAGCAGTAACTTTTGGGCCTGAGTAATTAAAAAAGGTATTATTTACATGTTGTGAAGTATAACAAAGACAGTTGGGCAAAAAAAGGCGCACAATTTTATTGTTTATGTTTCAGTTAGTAACGTAGCACTTTTGAGTTTCTTTCACAAAATAAATTTCCAGCGTTTGTAAAGAAAGTTATATTGAAAATCATATTTCTAAAGGGGGGAAGCTTTATCTACCTCCTTAAGCAGCCTGAAAATTCATACTCTAGATCAGCATTACTAACTACCGGAGTATCAGATAGTGAAGATTTCTGGTCCTCAAAATCCAATATCCTTAGCTGGGTTTGAACTCGTGACTCTGCACCCTGTGCAAACTGGGGAATTTTGTTATTCAAAATAATTTGTACCTAGAATATATCATGTGCGGAATTAGATGATTGTCTACACTTTAAACTGCTTTGTTTTTATCAGAAAAAAAAAAAGAAACATTAGGCTCATGTGTGCCATATGCTTATGTAACAAACCCATTGTCAGCGGACGTATTGTGGGAATTATTTTTATCAAAAAGTTCCATTGTTTAATTAGGGAAAGGGAAAGCTCCACTTCTATGCCTATAGAAACCAATGCTTTGTTTTTTTGGTAAATGTTGATCAATAGGCCTAGCTATGTATTCTCTTCACCTGATATTATAATTAAAAACAGAATACGTGAACGTGTAAGCCGATAGGTAGGCATACACAATGCTACTCTGTTATAAGCACAACATAAAATTGCATTTATAAAAGTCATTGCCTGACTTCAGGGTAATCTGCTTTGTTAGTACCCCCAAAATAATGACCGTTATTTTCATCAATTGATGTCAGTATGTACTGCAGGGGATGCACCATGGCATGGTTGGCTCATTCACTGCGCTAGAAACCCAGTGAGGATGCAGGGACTTTTATTTTGGCTTAAACCAGGCCTTCCCAACTCGAGCATTTTGAACTGGGGCGCACCATCGCAGCACTCAACGGCAGCCCGGTGTTCTCCTTCCCCATGTAGCGGCCGGTGCGACTGCATGTGTGCCTCAGAGACAGCACAATGGGTAGCTGAATTCGCTTTCTTAGCGGATATAACGTTTCATTTAAATTATTTAAATATTTAATTGCAAGGGAGAAATTAGTTAATTAGCACCATGTGTGACAGAATTAAGGCTTTAAAAATGCAGATTTTATTAATTAAAGATCAGCTTAAGCCTGACATTTTGAAAATTTTCCATCATTAAAATCATTAAATTTGTCTATTTACGAAACCCTTGGAGAGTATCAGACGTCGTTACAGAATCTGTATGATGAGCCCATTTAAAGAAATTAATGATATGGCACCTTAACTTGAAATATTTGTCCTGAAAATCATCATCATGTTTCCAAACAGAGCTGATAAAAGTGGAGGTACTACCACTACACCGGCGATTTACTCTCGTTTTATAAAGGTATTCATCCACAGGAATTTCCGAAATTTCACACACTTGCATTAATGATTTAGGAACACTTGTCTTAAAATTTACGTCAGTGTTCGGTACAACTCATGCATGCGAACAGATGTTTTCAATTATGAATTTAAATAAAAATAAGACCAGGACTTCTCTGTCTGATGTTGCCTTAGAGGACGTACTTAGAATTTCCACCGCCGAATCTATTGTACCCAATGTTGGTAAATTAGTTGCGGCAAAACGATGTTAACAATCGACTTAAATTCTAAATGCACACAAAGACAAACACAATATATGTAGAGAATAAATTGTGTGTTTGTGTGTTCACAAAATTGTTATTAATAATTGCTTTCGTAAGCTGAGCGCTGGCTAGACCTGTGGAGCTGCATCTGGTGCTGCACCGGTGCTGGCCTGCGCCGTGACAGCACCTCAGTTGGAAAGGCCTGGCTTAAACCGTCTGATGGCACTGTGTCTCTGAATTGATTCAGCCTCTAACAGTAATAAGTATGAGTAAAAATCCTGGGGAGTAAAGGCGGCCGATTTGTGAAGTCGACAATCTTACCACCTTCACGTGCCGAATGTTTAAATACCTGGGAGCCTTAACCTCCTGGAACCCTAAGGGAATTCACGACCTCTATAAGGGATACATTACTTAACTGTTTACTGTCGTTTTATACCGATGAAGCTTTTATGCTCGCTGTGCTATAATGGCAAGAAAGCGACCCCCACAACATAATCTGAGTCGTTCTCAATAAAATGGCCGTTTTGCCTCTTCGACAGGATCCCCACACTGAAAATTCAACTTTTTTTTTTATTTCTTCCAACGACTGGTTTTCCATGGCATCATACCACTATTGTAGTTTTCGAAACTGCATAGGAATCATGAGTTTTTTTGTTTTGGGTTTGTATATGATTTTTTAAGTTGGTAGAACAAATGAACTTTGTAACGAGTGTTACCATTTTGCATGTGCTATTTCAACATGTTGTTTCTAGCTTCTGGAAATAGAAATGGACTGAGCTGTTGTAAGGTAGCAATACCTTTGTCTTGAAATGCTGAAGACGAATGAAAATAGTTTACAAAAGGTGTGGCACAGATATTTCAGTAAGGAGTGTCACCCAAACAAATTTTCCTCCATCTTATTTAACTTGTTTTTCATATACACCAGTTTTTTTAAACCTTTAGCATTTCATCCTAAGAACTGCACTTTGATACCACGAGGATATGATTGTGATGTTCATCTTATGATAATTGTTGTTCATAATGAGCCAAACTTACAACAATTCCAAAATGTAATGAGTGTTACCAATATCGATATTATTTAAATCGACTCACGCTCTTCTATTGGCTTTATTCTTTAGGAACACTCTGAAAATGAAATGTACGTGCCTGCCTGGACACAAGGCAACTGCTACTAGAAAAGGATAGGCCTAGAAGAAATCACGTAATCATGCATGTGAACTAAAAAAAAAAATTATTTGACTAAATGTGAAAAAATACAAATTATACAAAATAAAATAGGTTTTCAGCCTCTTCAGACATGTTTCTTATCGTCTGTATAGTCCCTACATATACACCAGAACGAATAAGGAACAGCGGGTCCAATCAACTTTGAAATTTAACAGAGAAATTTGCAGGACTAGTCGAGAAATGCACAACATGAAAATACATTTAAAAGCAAAAGTCTTATATAAATACGTCACAGGTTTGAATGAACTGAATACTTGGTCAGTCCTGAACTTTTCCAATTCTACACTAAGGCACATTTCAAGCTAAAAAAATTAGTGTAAAATCACAGTGTAATCTTACAATTGAGAGAAGTAACTTTCATCACAAAGTGACTTAGAAGTATTTTTTCTCAGTTAACTTCTATTTGCAGTCTTTAGACTGCACAAACAAATAAATGCTATATGGAAAGAGCTGGGTTGCAGTAACACTCATTACTGACAACATTCCTCCCAATAAACCATATTTTACAATGTTTTTCATTTTCACAGAAGTCTATTTAAATTAAACCGCTACTTGCATTTTTATAACATGCTCCATTCATATGGCCATCAGAAGTTAATTGAAACATGCAGAAAAACATAAATTAGAAGCCCAAAACATAGGTAACACTCTTTACCATGAATAAAAATACGCACCATGGTTTTGATTTCTTGACGTACTCCCTCCTCGATGTCTGGTCGGAAATTGGTCGTCGGGGAAAAAAGATGAAACAACATTTCATCCCCTATACATCACCCTCCTCCCCAGCCCTTAATTCTCCTATGGAGGAGACCTAGACCCGGTAACACTCCTTACCGCCTTTTTTCACGGTTTACTGATACAAAGATTCAAATGAACTTCCTGGCTCGGATTTTCTTTTTTAATTTTAAAAGACCCTCTAGACAGTTTTATTTGGATGTTCAGCTAACATTCATCCGCGAATGAATATTTATTTTGGGCCTTTTCATAATATGAGGTGAGATAGTCACACTCCTTATTTTTTCCTGCTTTTTTGACATAAACATGAATGTTACGTTCGACGATGTATGCATAGAAATTATTTAGGGTGGTGCAGAAACTCACATGGGTTTGGGGCGAAATCTTACAAAAAAAAAACAAACAAACAAACAAATTGCTTGATATCTCAACTATAAGTGACTTTTTCAGGCCTGAGACACCAAAACGGCAATTTATTTTTAAATGACCCATCTCCTATTTCCTATTTCTCTCAATGAAAATCATTGGAGGCGATTTGGTTAGCAATACTGGTTGTCATGTCGAAACCTACCCTCAAATTTAGCACATCGGTAGGTCTTCGTTACAGACCTACAGCAAAAATGTAGCTGTTTATATTAAGGGCAAGGTGGTGAAAATCAATTGCGAATTTCATAACTTCGAGTTATTGAGTAGCCTCAGCTTTCGGAGGGAGTTGTTGGTCTTTTCTGCCTAAGTACCTACCATGCGCCGTCCTGTGTAGGCCTACGTGTAGTCTCTATCTTCCTTATCCATCTCTTTCCTAATTTATAATGAATCATGGCGGTCAAACAGAAAAACAATCTGTAACACCTGTTAAACTCAACATGAGAATAAAATATATTCTTTCTAAATACAATGCTCTGTTTCAAATCCTATGAAGATTGTAAAGTAGAAGAAGTGCTGTGGTAAGAAGGGGTGAAAACTGAAAAAAGCGAAAGTCTGAAATATCCTGCAGGCTTCAAATGTGTTTGTTTAATTATTTATTAGTCTTATAACAGTTTAAATTACCGAGTGACGTAGTAAAAGAAAAAGAAGGAATAGACAAATGTACAACTAGACACTAAACCTATGCGTATTTGAAACTGATTTATTCTTGTCTTACAAGTCAACAGACTTGAGGAGAAAGAGTTCATCCACATTGTAGAGGGCCTTGTAGGATGTTGGTGTGCCATTGCATAATATGGTACTTGAATCCGTGGAAGGTGACCTGTCTATTTTAGTCTCTTATAGTATGCTGAAGTTGTTACAATCTTTATTAATCTACATATTTTGGGAATGTTCAGATTTAGGGCTACTAATCTAAGTCGCTTAATTAATACTGTAAATCTAAAACCTCTTCTTTCTCTGAGATTTACAACTCCGTTTACGAGGCCTACGTCCGGCCTCACAGGGCAGCGTGTATATTAGTTTCCAAACTATTGCTTCACATGAGAAAAAACCCCGAAAATACCCTACCTAGGAAACTCCTTCCGACTGGGAATCAAACCCAAGCCTGCTGCGTAAGGACGGAAAAATCATCCACTACGTCAAAATGTGCTATAATAACGTTCTTTATTTTTATGAATGTTAATCTAAAGCTTTATTTATTTTCTGAAAATGATCATTAATGCAGTTAAAGTTCTTGTAAGAAATAATTATGCCAAAACTGTTCTTATATAATTTTCCATTGGTAGGATGGGAGAGTAAAACTTACGGACTTCCTTGGCAGTTGTGTGGATATGGTCAACAGGATAACCATAGCAATAAAAAAAGCATGGGTCACCATTGCCGGAAAAGAAACCACATCTACCACGAAGATCGCTAACGCCCCCAATTGTCGGCGATGACTGAGGTAAAGATCGCTGTAGGTCTAGACAAACCGCAGCTTTATCGTCGTTATCACGCATGCATAATACATTGCAAACTTTCGGTACCGCGGAAAACATTTTCAGTGCAATATCGATCTCTGAGCAGGAGTCTGGCTACCCGGGAGATCCCGGACTGAAAGAGCAAGTTACGTCTTTTTATATGCTCGTTCTGTTGCGTGGGCATTATAAATTTCCGGTACAGATCGGCCTTCCTTTTTGTTCTATCTATTTTCCTCATATATTTCTTTTCTCTCCTGTAAATAATTTTTGAAATTAGATTAACAAAAACTATAGTATTTTCGCAATAGCATCCCATTCTTTTGAACTTACTTTATATCAAATATAAAATACTGAGGTTAACGTACGTTTTCCTGCGACCATTGCAAATGTTGTTTCGAAAAACAATCCTAAATTCCCCTACCTTTCACTAACCCTGAAGTATGCAGATTTATTCACTGAAGTTCGAATAATGTTAGACTGGTCTTTTAGTTATATGCAATTAACGGGCAAGAATTTAAGCGATGGAAAATGTAGAGTATCCCATAGTAATCCATATGGCAATAGCGTTACCTACTTGCCTTGTACCAGGAACATGTAGGAGTAGCAATGATATAAATTCGGAGCACGACCTGACCGGAGTTCGAGAGCATGTTTTCCAGGCTCAAAGGCTCCAACATCTACATTTGCACAAGTTAATTTAAGCTTCTAGTCCTTTAACCCACTTAAACCGCGTAATGGGGATTTTACACTAGTAGAGTGAATGTAATGTATGTTAAGTGTTCTCCTACTCAATAGCAAGAGATTATATCCTCAAATCAGTCCGAGTGATATTGCATCCCGTCTTATTGCTTAGCCAATGCAGAAATATTCTTTAGTGTCCAACTGCAAATGCGACTGTTTTATTAAAAGATTGTGTGTTGTTGTCTTAGCCTATTCTTTTACATGAAACGTTGAGCTAGCGAACGTAATATCAACGAACTGTTATTTCTAGAATATTTTTTATTTGGGAAGTGTTATTTTTAAATGCTTTTCTATATCCGTACAATGATTTTAAAACTGGCAACTGTTTTCATGATGAATGACTTGAACTAATATCAGGTATTATATATATATATATATACACACTAAACTCTGTGGCGCTACATCCCTGAAGGAACTAGGCCTACCACCCGACCGCTACGTCATCTACCATAGGCAGACGATTGGGGAGCAGGAGGTCAGCATGCCGATACTCAGAGCCGTTAACGGTGGTTTCCATGACCGGAGCCACTGTTTAACTATCGATCAGCTCCTCAATTTGAATCACGAGGCTGAGTGCACCCCGGTTCAGACCTCCCTACCTAAAAAATCTGAGGAGGTACCTGAGATCGAACCCGGGCCGACGGATCTGTACTCAGCGACGCTAACCACAGGACCACACCGGCGGTCAAACAATTCAGATTCATACTTATAAAGTAAAAGTAAATGTTTTTGACCTGAAGGTACCAATTATACAGTTTATTTAATTAAAAAAGCAACTTAACTGACTAATGTCTCAAAAACAAGTTGAGATATTAAAATTAAATGTTAAACTTTGATTTGGGCTTACATTTTAATTAAATGTGCAAAATTTCAAGTTTTTAGTACGAATAGTTTAGAAAACAATTTTCAACACTTCGGTCTTCCCTTAAATCATATGACCACTAGCGAATACCAAACGATTGATAAAAACTCTTGTATAAGTGCGGAGTTTCAATTCATTTACTGTACCATCGTATTTATGGTAAACAAGAGGTAGGGGTCACGTACTGTACGCTCACGTTTGCGCCACCAGTTTCGCTGGCCTCGTATTATTTGAATGTATATCTGGAACACCTGTGCCCATACGACCAGAATAATTGTAGGCGGTAACTGAGTTGAAATGTCAATTTTCCACCATACGAATTTTACACAAACACTGCGAGGAACAGCTCGTAACTCATGGGATTCTACTGTTTATGTAACACAGGAGGAAAACACTACACCGGCTTTTTCATTAACAATGGGAAACACACAGGCTGTTTTCATTAAATCAAGAAATAAACCGAAATTATCCAAATGCATTTATCACTTAGAGGAATTAAGTTACGAGTGTTATTTACGTTCACTCTTTATCTGAAATGCGAAGTAAAGTTTACCCAACTTAAGGACCGTATAGATAATATAATTATTTGAGAACTATTGACTTTTTCATACAATGATTTTAAAGTTAACTGACTTCTTTCTTTATTTTTATCTTCCTCTCTCTCTCTCTCTCTCTCTCTCTCTCTCTCTCTCTCTCTCTGTCTCTCTCTCTGTCTCTCTCTCTCCCCTCTCTCAGGCAATCTTCATTTTTACTATGTACATAAATTACATTAGGGTTTTCTCCTAAAATAATGATTCCTTTAGTCTTTTGTTAAACAAACTTCAAAGAATGGAGATACAATTTTACAGTACTGTAGTAGTACTAGTGACGTAGCTTGACATTGTGTTCTGGGTAAACTGGATTTTAAAATATGATTTTTTAATTATTCAAATGTTACACGAATTCCCATTGCATTAATGTTATAAATAATAAAATAATGTTAAAATTTTGTAAATGGATTCGATTTCCGGATACCTGTATAAAGTATTATATTATTATTGTATTATTATTATTATTATTATTATTATTATTATTATTATTATTATTAGTACTACTAGTAGTATTAGTAGTAGAACAACAATCATTATTAATTATTATCGAATTGACTGGACTAAGATTTGAAACTAAACTACATAGATTAAAAAATAAAGAATAAGGTTCAATTTTTAAAAAGCTCCTAAATCAAGCTTAGGAGTTGGGTTTTTACCTTACAGTACATGTTTCTGGTTAACAAAATAGAGTCGAAAGCTGTGTTATCCGTGGAATTGTCCATACTAATTAGATTAAAATATGCGACACGGAAATAATCACAAGTTGAAAATTAACAATAATAACACTGCATTCAATGCTCGGTCAGTAATGACTGAGGGATGTAATGTTTATGTTACCGTACCCTTCCCTTATTCATTCTATTGTCCGGCTTCTGGCTCGGGCGCTCTTCAAGCCAGAGGGTACTTGAAGAGATTAGCGTTCTCAAAATTATCTCCAGTCTCTTTGAAGGGGCCTCTGATGCGCTCTTGCGAATGAAATTGGTCTGTCTTCGCAACGAGTGAGTTAACGTTTAGTGGGAGAAGTAATATAACTCACACTTGAATGAGACTCGACAGGCTGGACCATCGCTCAGTCTCAGGTCGTCTTTACTGCCGCATCCTGAGACTTCGATAATGCCTAAGTACATGACACCACTGGTTGACGTATAATATCAGGAGGGGTTGGGTATGCAGTGGCGAAAAATATTCTGTTGACAGGGCTAATGAGTTTATAATGATTAATGACTTGGTTGATGTTGCCTTTATTTATTTGTTTATGAATCCACTTATTTTCTTATATTATTTAGGTAGACTCATGGCCGAGTGCACCAATCTCGGTATTCAGAATACCGCGGTAAAGTTGCTTAGTTTACCCTGGTAAGTCATATTTTCGTTGCATCGTGCTCGGTTTCGACTTTTACCGCGGTAAGATGCAAACCGGCCGTGAAGGAGCTGTAAAGTGAGAAAACCGCTGTTTTCTTTCCAAGATGGAGATCAGCGTAATGTATCATATTTATGATATCTAGGCCAAAAGCTAATTGAATATAAAGAATAATGAGAGACAAGTGGGATCTATTTGAAGAATGAACGATGGTGCATATCTTTGCAAATACTGTGCTGTAACATCGATTGAAATTACCTTCCTTTCTTACCTCAACTAAACCAGGTCCATCGAGTAGGCTAGTGGGCGTAACCACGATTAGTACGATTAGTACAGTATTTATGGTGTTTGAATTCAAACTTTCAATTCAGAAGACATATATACGCAATATAATAATCCATTTTATCCTTATGAACATTTATTACTGAACAATAAGGAGAGAAATAAATGAAATATGGAAAACCTGTGGGCCTAGGCCAACTTTGCAATGAATGGCTACATGCATTACGATATAGCCTACGTACCGGTATATAGTGTATGTAATCAATTTATCATACTTGCACACACACACGAACATAATTATAACAGCCCTTTCATGGCTATGTAGATGATTTTGCACCTAACATTTCCACTAGTCGAACGGGAATAAAAGTGAGGCTATGTCGAACTGAGAACAGAGATTTCATGGTGTTTCTTTGCACAGGTGTGAGAATTATTCTTTAAAACGTAAATGTTATTTTATTGAAATGTACAGACAGGTGGGATCTATTTGAAGAATGAACGATGGTACATATATTTGCAAATGTTGTATGTAACATCGATTGAAATGACCTCATTCAAACCAGGTCCATCCAGTAGGCGTAATCAACTGATTTTCACGATCGTTACTGTATCTATGGTGTTTGAATTCAAAGTCAGACATATATACCCAATATAATATTCCATTTTATCCTTACGAACATTTATTATTGAACAATAAGGCAAAAATAAATGAAATTTGGCCTATAGACGAGCCACCGTGACTGGAAGACGTGCAGAGAGAGAGCGAACCTAGCGGCCATGGAAGAAACCAACACAAACCAACACAAAATTTCTCCATGGGAGAAATTCATAGCAGAGTAACCGCGATATTTCCAAGCATTAGCAAACCGCGATATTTTAGCAATGGTGCACAGAGATTTTGAAAATACCCCGGTATTACGTTTACCGCGGTAACGAAACGGCTGAGAAAACCGGAGAATGGTGCACTCGGGCATCAGTCTCAAAGTCTACCCTTACGCTACACCACTGAGTAGTACAGTAAATACTTACTTACTGCTTACTTCGTGGCAACATACAATCCTTAAGCAAGCTAAAGGAATATTATCTATTTTATGGAACCAGAAGGTTCATTGCCACGCTTACCTGAACCTGCCATTTAACTTTATTCTGTGTAACTCCATCCAACCATCCCTCGTAAAACCTACTTCCATTAAATCTATCCTAATAATGTCCTCCCATCCACATCTAGGTTTTCCAAGTGGTCGTTTTCCAGTCAATGTTTTTGAGATGTGTCTTTCCTCCCCCATTCGCGCAACATGTCCAGCCCATTTCATCCTCCGTGATTTTAATTACCTTTACTATAACCGGTGACGAGTACAGGTAATAAATCTCGTCGTTATGCAGTTTTTTCCAACTCTCTTTTTCTAAGCCCCCTGTTTTCGAACACACTCAGATTATGTTCTTCCCGACCAGTAAGCGACCAAGTCTCACACCCATACAATACAACCGGCAGGATAAATGTCTTATAAATTTTTATTTTTAGATTTCTGGACAGAAGAGAAGATAAGAGTTTCTGAACTGCATAGAAACAAGCATTTCCTGATTTGAGTCTACACTTAACTTCTGCCTTAACATTATTTGTGTCTGTAATTATTGCTCACAGATATTTGAATTTATCCACTTGTTCGAACGACTTACCGTCGGTTCTAATATTTTGTAACGCATTATTTTAAAGTTACATGACCATCCAACAATAAATATATTTGTTTCTGTATTAATTTCCAAACAAACATTCCTGCATGTATCGAAAAGACTTTCTGCATTTCTCTCGATTGTGTTGATATCATCGCCCAACAGATAAACATCATCTGCATAAGCTAAAATCAGGTGATTGCCATTTAATTATTGTTTTCCTGAACTTTCCTAATGACATATTCCAAAGCGAAATTAAAAAGTAAAGTTGGTAGTGCATCCCCTAGCTTGAAGCCACAAACCTATCTGATATAAGTTTCCCTACCTTGACTTTGGTATAGGTTTTATTTAGACACATTTTGATCAGCCTAATTAACTTCTTTGGTATCCCAAACTCAATGGGGATATTGCACAATTTGTCTTGCCTAACTGAATCATATATATCTTTTTTAATCTATGTATAGCCGGTGAACATACTCATTATATTCCCACATTTGTCCAAGATTTGGCTAATACAAAATATTTGATCAATACAGAAAATAAATTAAAACACGAGGGTTGGATCACAAGTCACTGCAACATTTTTACCTTAAGAGTAAGTCAATGGTACCATGAGATATTGTATGTCACGGGAGAGTATTGCATCTCTAGTACATGGACACATATTTTGGTAGCATTCTGATGTACGATTGTACGAATAGAGGGCGACGGTAATTTAGTTGTGAGTAAACCGCCGTGCAGAATGGATATGACAAGATGTGAACAGCATACCTACGTCATAAGAGTTACTATCCGAGGGAGAAGTGCTAGAGAATATCACAAGGAGCTGATGGAAGCTTTGGGGAATAATTCCCAATCGTACCGAACTTTAAGGGATCGTCGAGTTGGTATGTATGTTTTCATGCTTCCAACTACTCCAATACATTACGGCTCATTCGCGTATTATAGGGCCCGTTTCCTTCACTATCCCACATCTAGTACCCATAATCTGCATTATACATGCACTCGAAACCATGCCTTTTCGTTTGTATATTTCAAAGTATTAAAATAGTCCAACATTTCCAAAAGAAAAAATAGTTGTTTCTGAACTTCCTCCGACCATGAATGTGGTGGTGGTGTCTTAATGTAAAAATAGCTGTACATTTATAACATTTCAAGCAGACAAGTTCAAATTAAATATACAGCCGAATTTGGTTAATTCGACGTTGGATAATTCGAAATATTGTATAATTCGAATAAATACTCATTCCCTTGAAATTCCTATATAAATGTATGTTAAAAAATTGCAATTAATTCGAATTGTTTAAGCTTAATTTGGATAAATCGAAGCCAAAATTTGTCTCATGTTAATGTTGTACGGATTCCAAAAGTTCAATGCTTCCAGGAATTCCACAAGAATTCTAATTTCGCTGAAGAACCCTAGTCGCCAGCAGCCAGCAGGTACCGTACTGAAGTGTATTTTTAACCATCGTTATCTTCCTCCTGCTGAATAGATGTTCAATGGAATGTGAAGTTCACCCCTCCGCTACAGTCTTGGAGGGATTCAACACTTCTGTGAAAATTTTAGTGTTCATTCTATCCTCAAAGTGTGACTGTGTTTGAAAATGTCAAAGCATGGAGCATACACCAGTTCCTTTATTAAATTTAGGGTTACAGTTTTAGTGTGGAAAAATGGTTTCATTTAACATCCTAACAACTGGATGGCAGTCATTAAGGTGAGATTCACTATACAGTAATTACACTGTTAAACACACATTTTGTGACATGGACATTTTTAGGTGTTTCCGATGTATTGAGGCACCCTAATAACAAATCTAAAAACAGAAATTGCCTATCACCCACGGATGTTAAGTAACAAGCGTTTATTTTTTAAATATAACAAAAAAACAGCAATAATTTCAACAGTTTAGTGAGTCACTTTATGCATATTGTACCACTTCGTATAATGTATGTATCAACAGTGTGTTAAGACAAGTTCATTCCAGTATATTAAATGCAAGAAGTATGCACCCAAATGAGATTGTGCATTAGTAGGCATTTACCCGCGTATGAAGTTACTGCATTTCCTATGTCGTCTTTACTAACGTGTTTGTGTTATACATACTTGGTTTATTTTTATTATTGTACTGTGATTGACTGTGAATTAACAAGTCAATACAATGCCTAGGCAGTGTGTAAATAATGTCAACAGTTTTTGTTATGAGTGTGAAAAAATAACTTTTAAATCGCAAAAACGTAATTTCACTCAACTTGTGCGAAGAGCTTACGAACTTTATTTCGGAGTTAAAGTAGGAGCTCAAGATAAGTCATGGGTCCCTCACATATGTTAAAAGACTTTTATAACATTGTTAACAGGTTGATTGAAAGGTGAAAAAGTAATGTGCGATTTGCAGTACCTATGCTGTGGAGAGAACCAAAAGACCATCCAACAGATTGTTACTTTTGCCTCACTAAAATACAAGGCATCGGACTGAAGTCCAAGGATGCTGTGCAATATCCAAATTTACCATCTGCCTGGCCCGTCGAACATAGTGAAGAACTTCCTATCCCAAACCCACCAGAATCGTGGAGTTTGGACGAAGAAGAATGTGCTGGTGAAACACCTGATGTTGTGCAATTCGCACAGGAAATCGACAATGATCCAGAGTTTCAAGTACCAAAATGTTCAACAAAGCCACATCTGATTTCAAAAGCTGAACTGAATGATTTAGTTCGAGATTTAAAACTAGCAAAATCACAGTCAGAACTCCTAGCATCCAGATTAAAAGGATGGAATCTCTTCGAAGGTGACGTACATATAACTGGCTTTCGAAAACGTCAAAAAGAACTTACACATTATTTCGCTCAAGAAGGGATTTTGGTGTAGGCTACTGCATGGCTGTTGACAACTTATTTGATTCATTGGGACAGAAACATGAACCAAGCAATTTGCGCCTATTTATTGATTCTTCTAAACTTAGCTTAAAAGTATTAGATCGGAACGGAAGGGGGTTCTTGTATCTGAAACAGAAATTTTCGAGAGTTAGTGAGGCAAAAATTAAAGAGGGCATATTTGTGGGACCGCAAGTATGAGAAATTATGAAAGATGGCAAATATGACAACATGCTGAATGAAGCTGAACTAAGAGCATGGAAAGCTTTTAAAACAGTAGTGACCAATTTTCTTGGATATGTAAAAGCTGAAAATTACAATGACCTTGTGACTGAATTACTTAGTGCCTACAGCGAAATGGGATGTAACATGTCATTAAAAATTCACTTTCTGGATGCTAACCTCGATTTCATTCCTGAAAATTTGGGTACCGTAAGCGACGAACATGGGGAACAATTCCACCAGGACATTGGGGGATATTCTAAAAAAGTAAGCATAAAGTATGAGCGACTTCTTGCTGAGCAGTGTAGTCACTCACAAGTCCTATGCAAAATAACTCCGCAACGACAGAAAGTTCTGACTCACCGGCTATCACTTTATGCTCACCCAACCCACACGAAACATGCACCTGCATAAACAAACTTACGAAAATAAACAAGGGTCTTCTCGCAGTGGGAGATGCCAGATCAGCATTATGAAGAGTAATTATTTCTGCTCTCTCTGAAGGGACTGCACAGAATGGTCATTTACATCATCATATCAGATACCGCAATGGAAGAAGTACAGGATCACATAATCTATAATATTTTAGGATTAAATTAGTTTAATGAAAATTCATAACATAATTGCAACATTTAATATAATTAGTATTTTTAAATGTGATATGAAACATTCATATAACTCCCTCTACTCTTAATATAGCCTATTCTAGTGTAGAGTACACGGCTGTATTGCAGTAGTGCGCATTCACTTGTATCTGCCTCGTTTCCAAGTCGCATTATTCGCGAGGCAAGACCAAAAAATCCAAGTCTACATTGTATAAAATGAATGGCTTATAACTAGCCTTCAGAGAATTTCTTGGGAGAAGTTTTTCAAATAGTACTTATTACAATATATTATAGTAGGCCTACATAATAAGCCTATAAAATTGTTAAAACTATTTCGAGAAAATTAAGAAAAATTAAATTTTCGTCAAATAAAGTGCTTGTAAAAATGAAAAGAAAGTCGTTGCCGTACCTCGTGTCGCATCCCTGAAGGATACACAATCCAAATAAAATCTTAATAAATGCACTCGAATACTTTTGTATAACCTAGGCGTGGCAGTACACCTTTCTTCAAATTCTAATATAGAATAAGAGGCCGTGTTGCACAGAATAGGTATTCAGTTGTATTAGCCTGATGCAAAGCTTTACCGTTCACCAGACAAGATTGAGTTTCTGTGAACGATGCCTGCCTTGTAACTACCCGTCAGAATTTTTTTTTAGAAAAAAAATATTTCAAATAAAAGTTTAGCTCTTAGCATAAGCACCTCAATTACAAAATTTAAACAAAATTTTTAAACCCCTAGTACCTAGTACTGATAGACGGATTAAAACTAAAAATTTGTAGTTTTCATTCTTTCTGGAATGTCCATATATTCCACGCGAATCATCCTAATAGCATGCTGTGAGTGAAGTGAGTGTGCTGTTTTGGTAACTCACAAATCTCCTACTTAATACTCCCGCCGCTCATTCTTATAGCATGCGGAATTGAAGCGGGCACTAAGCGACAGAGTACAAAGAGCATCATGTCACGTGGGCACAGTGGGTGGGGGAGTCCTCAGGCTTTTTATGCATACGACTGCAAGTGCAAACTTGAAATCTGCCAGTAAGAACTTCATACTCTTTTTTTTAGAATATCCCCAATTGTTGCAACTATGGAAAAGCGATACCAAGGCAAATGGAGCCCTAGTTTGGTTGCTGATGACTGCTGGGCATTTTGTAATAAAATTTTGAATCAAATATAATATTAAGAACATACCGAAATTAACATATTTCAGTATAACACAAAACACTTCGTAGCAAAAAAATAGTGGGTGATTGAGAAAATCCAAGGTCATTTTCTGTTTTCTGGTGAAATTTTACATAAGGTACACCTTGTTTTATCCATGTCACAAAAAAAAAGTTGATTTTTGTTTAGGCCTACCAGTGTTATTATTTATTGCAATGAGTTTATTTTTAACATCTTAACAGAATTTTCGTTTAAAAAGTCACAGCTTTGGTAATTCGAAATTTGGATAATTCGATTTTTTTCTAATTCCCCTTGGGGTTCGAATTACTAAAAGTCCACTGTACTTGGAAATGGAATAAGATCATAGGTTTAAAGTATCGTGGCCCCATGGAAATGCTTTTGAATTTGGGTACCCCATAAAGTATCGGCATAATATTTTAGGGTATGTTTTAGGTCATTAAATTTTGTCTGACACAACACGATAGCATTCCTGATACAATCTGACATGTTATATGAGGAATGTACCGTACGAGTAGGCCTAACTAGCTGCAGACACAGAGCAATGTGGCTCCAAATCTGTTTCAAAAGATAGACATACTTTCATTTTAACCCTCGTTTAATTCCAACGTTTACTCTCATCAATAAAAGAATAGGAACTGAGATTTGACTAGTTGTTCCTTGTGCTTCTTTTCTCGTTAACGTGTGTGTTGTATCTTATTTGTTTCTAAGTTATGGAGTTTGCTAATCAGACACATAACCATAAAACCATAAAATAATACAAATATTTGTTATAAAAATAGTTAAAATATATAACAACCTAAATGGTTTGAAGTGTTACGCAATTATTTTATAGGAGTCTCTACAAAAAGAAGCCTATTTCAAGGAGCCACAAATAAACAAAATAAAAATAAAAAATCGATCATACTGAAATTCTGAGAGTTCCATACAATGAAAATCCCCAAAGCATGGCATAAATCAATAAAGTTTCACAGTGGATAATGCAGGTATAAAACAATTTTGGACTTAAAAAAATTATACAACAGTTCGATCATGTCTTATATTTCAAACTATATTAATGAAAATCCTAGTTTTATTGGTTTATGATCCTGGTTTTGTTTCAGTGAAAATCCCCAGCAGCGGAGAGGGAAGGGAAAAGGATCGTTTCTGTTATTGCTATGTGTGTTTCCGTATTTGAATATTTCCCTAACCCCCCCTATTCCGTCGGGCGACAAACATACACTATACGTCCCCACACTTAAACAACAGTTCCATCCCTCTAATAATTGTCAAAACCCAAGGCCCATTTATCACATAATTATTACGACAATCATAACGATACGCAGTCACTCATAAACAGGCAACTCTTCTCCATATGTCCGCTTGTAATTTTGCATATTCGTAATGAACATCATCACGGACGCTACAAACCTAAGAGATTAGGAGAGTAATTAAAAATCATGTTGTCTGCTACCGTTGCACTCGATCCATAAAATAATTACCGGTACGTCATACCTTTTTCTCTATTTAGGATTTTTCTATAGCCTCCCCTGTTCCATCTTCTTGTTGTTTCTCTGTTGAACATCTTCTCTTGTTAAATCAGTATTTCGGTATGTAAAGAATTTTCGCTGCCAAAGAAAACATATAATGTCTTCCACTGGCGGCATTCTAATTAAAAATCATTAAAGACGGTCTTCCAACCGTGTAAACAAGAGAATTGATTCCGAGCTTTCGGCAGATTGCTCCGTTGCCATCTTCTGAGAGAAGTAAGCTAATTGGCAACTGGTCTGTATTATAGCCTATAGGACAGACAAAGAAATGTTATGTGGAGTGGGTTTTCGGTTTTCCTGTTGACCCCGCACTCTTCTCCCCAATAAGCTCTGTTCTTCCCGAAGAACAGAAACCGAGAAACCCGAGAAACCGTAATCAATTTCCCAACACAAACCATTGACGACATAAAACGTTCTTAAAACACCTGTCAAGATAACGCCTTTATGTTTCCAGTCTTGGCTAGTCTATACATATTGCGTGTACAGTACAATACAGCGTTTGTGTGTGTCTCCTTTCCTGCCATATTGCTTTATTCTTTATTTTTTCTAGTTTAACCTCTGACGCCACTCGGGCCATAAAGGACCGCAACGTATCGCGATAGGAATTGCCTTTGGATCACATACATATTTTTTGGCCAGACAAGGACATATAGAGTCTCCTTGGATGGGTGATCAGCCCAATGCCGTGGCCACCTCCGAGACAACACGAACACATAGGAAGCCAGTCGCACTCACACTCATTCCGAAAAGACGCGGATGATAACGATATCCTGGGAGCACAAGAGCCTAAAGTTACCCGAAATTCGTCTCACAGGTGAGGGAAAACTCTGGAAAACTCCATTAAGGTAACTTGTCCCAACCAGGAATCCAACCCAGGCCCCGGTGCGTGAGAGGAGCGAACGCATCCGTGCTGGACAGACGGTAAAATTAACAGTAATGAATATATATTTCTGATTCGATTAAGCGAATCTTGTAGGAATATAAAACGGCCAAACTAAGGATGTACGTCAACAGAGATAGGCTACATAGACCGGAGAATGAATTTGTTTTTCCGTAAAAACTGAAATGTGTTCTCAGAGAGAAAGATTCTCAGGAGGTTAATATAAATAATGTAACGCTAACATTAAACACGACTCTTTATGCTACACCTGTGTCGCTTTGCAGCCAGCTTTTCCCATCTCCTGGGACCATCAAGCTTTCAACCCTTAAACTACACTGTATACGTTAATCTCTCCGAGCGGGTAGCGGGTACGCCTATAGACGTTTCTGGTTCATTACCTAGGCCTAGGTTCCAACTACTCTACAGGATCTTTGCAGACAATAAAAATGTGTTGCAGTGTTTAAAGTTAGTTTCAAAATTTTTGTTTTAAAGGGCCACATACAGTATTTACTAGAATCTAATGCGCACCATTTTTGTGAATCTGTACAATTCAACATAGGGGTGCGCATTAGATTCCAGTACAAATCCGTTCCGTGTAGTGATGAGCAAATGCAAGACCAAGACCAAGACCAAGGCGGTCTTGGTCTTGCACTCTCAGTCTTGGTCTTGGTCTTGCATAGGTAACCCTGGTCTTGGTCTTGGTCTCGGTCTTGCATCAGTGGTCTTGGTCTTGGTCTCGGTCTTGCATACTCGGTCTTGGTCTTGTTGCAAGAGTCTTGCAGTTTTCTCTTATGCGTCTTGCTGTGATCGATGGCGTTTACATTATTTAAAGTTACACCGATTACATGTGTGTTATTGCTTGCGACAGTAACGAAAGCTAATTGCTTTTAGTTACTTTGACCATGTAAACATTAATGTGATGTCACGCTGTTTGCCGAAACGTCCATGTTGAAATAAGCTAGAAAAGTAAACTTTGAGTGTAAATTTAAATATTCTCTGTTATCCAATTGCAGAACTTTAAACCCAAAATCCACGAGATGCTATAGGCCCTACAATATTTGAGAGTGTAAAATTATGAATATTTGGCCTATATTGTAAAGTTTCAAATTGAACGGCTGCGGAGACAAGAAGTAATATTAACAGGATGTGTATGAAATGTTTAAAAGATTTGCACATAGGAGAGAGGTTCTATCTGACCTGTTTAAAACTGTATAATGCAGTAACAAAACATAACGGCATTGAAGCAGATGCTTTAGAAATTGTACAATCTATAGCAAATCACACAATGCCCATTCGAAACCCAAACCCATAGGCTGCAACAAATAATATTTCTCTTTCCATATAGGCCTACCCTAGTTCAAATTTTTAACACATTGTGAACAGATCATTTCTGCACTTTAAAGATTTCCGCTAACCCCTATAAATTAGAATATTATAGGAGAAAAATTCCTCCGGGACTGGGACTTGAACCCAGGACCTTTGGCTATTCGCGCCAATGCTCTACCAACTGAGCTAAGCCGGAGCTCAATTCACAGCGCCAGATGGGACTTCTCTCCTATGACCGATTGCCCTAATGGTCTACCTCACAGACAGACAAGTTATGTCATATGCAGTACTGTGAGGCACACTAAGTAGTGATTTTTGTGACCGGGCTCCCACTGTTATTGTACAGTTAACATTCAAGATAGATATATAAGCATTCATGAGCCACAGATTATTGTCTCTGTTGGACACTACATGAGAATATTATAGGAGAAAAATTCCTCCGGCACTGGGACTTGAACCCAGGACCTTTGGCTATTCGCGCCAATGCTCTACCAACTGAGCTAAGCCGGAGCTCAATTCACAGCGCCAGATGGAACTTCTCTCCTATGACCGATTGCCCTAATGGTCTACCTCACAGACAGACAAGTTATGTCATATGCAGTACTGTGAGGCACACTAAGTAGTGATTTTTGTGACCGGGCTCCCACTGTTATTGTACAGTTAACATTCAAGATAGATATATAAGCATTCATGAGCCACAGATTATTGTCTCTGTTGGACACTACATGAGAATATTATAGGAGAAAAATTCCTCCGGCACTGGGACTTGAACCCAGGACCTTTGGCTATTCGCGCCAATGCTCTACCAACTGAGCTAAGCCGGAGCTCAATTCACAGCGCCAGATGGAACTTCTCTCCTATGACCGATTGCCATAACTGCCATTAACTGTGTTTTATTGAATAATTATGAAGAATACCGGGCGTATAACCTGATTTTTTCAGACTTCAATTTATTTTGAAATTTTCTGCAAGGATAATGGAATGAGCTGAATAGCTATGTTATATTTTTTTCAAGTTGACAGGAAAGATTCTAAATGTGAGAGTAGGCTATGAATATTAATGATAGGTGTAAAAAAGGATTTCATCGTTAATGAAATAGGGTACTGAGCATGTTAATAGGCGTTTTAAGTTACGAGGGCTACTGTTTAAAGTTTCAAATCCTCAGTCATAGGCCACCCCATGGCTGAGTGGTTAGACTGCTCGCCCTCCAGCGCTGGGACCCGGGATCGGATCTCGATGGATCCATGTGGAATTTGTGGTAGACAAAGTGGGGTCGGGGCAGGCTTTCTCGGGGTGCTCGGGGTGCTCCGGTTTCCCCTGGCATATATCATTCCATCGTTGCTCCATTCATCATAGTATGACCATTTGGTTGTAATAAAGAATTATTATAAATCCTCAGTCATAGCCTTCTTTTAACACAGTGAGAGAGAAACTAGTTATTAAATAACTGTATGGTAGAATTTATTTATATTGTACGCAAAATGAAATGTCAAATATGGCTTAGGGCCTTTGTTACATTTGTCTCTCGTACCATAATACGAGAGAACTATTGCATTTAAACATATTAAAAATGATTATGGGGTGTTATCGTGAATTTAACTCCCACCAATTGAAGGAACTAGCTGTATGGAATGCCATTCAAGGAAATCCGTCAGATTAATTGTAAGGTTTCATTGCAGTAATTTGTTTTAACGTAGTGGTGAGAGAGGTTGTATACGGATTTCACATGTATTATTTGAATGGAGCGCTCGTTTTTGGATACGGACAGCGTCACGCACCGGGTCTACTCTCATTGTTTACCGCAAGATGAGGCAACTTCTACATTATAGGCCTACCAGCCTAGGGACTACCCCGGTTAGCGACTCTGCGGTGCCTTTGAGTAGCGGTCGCTGGATCGCTGCATACACAACGGGGCTTTATAAAACTTTTTCAAATAGCAAGACTGCAAGAGTCTTGCAGTTAGGTCTTGTTCTTGCCATAGTCTTGCAGGATTGGTGTTGGTCTTGGTCTCGGTCTTGCATGGTCTGTCTTTGTCTTGGTCTTGCTAACGCTGATGCGGTCTTGGTCTTGGTCTCGGTCTTGCATTTTCTGCAAGACCAAGACCAAGACTGCAAGACCAAGACTGGTCTCGCTCATCACTAGTTCCGTGGTTCGGCGTTAACGTTGATCACTTCCGTAACAATGCTTTGCTGTAATTCTCGACTTCGTTACATTTATCGTTGGTCTATTACCGGATTGCACGAACGCGGGCTGAAGTTAACATAGCCTATTTTTTTTACAGTCAAGCTAAAGTATCTATTGTCCCGCTCCCCCTCCTCAACCCACCTGAACCTTTATCTTTATATATACATATATATACTTCATTTATCAAATCCATTGTAGTATAACTCTAAACTCCGTGGCGCTACATCACTGAAGGGACTAGGCCTACCACCCAACCGCTGCGTCATCTACCACAGCCAGATGGCAGGTTTGGGGGGGGGGCATGTGGTCAGCCACATGCCGACACCCACGGCTGTTAATGGTGGTTTCCATGACCGGAGCCGCTAATTCTCTATCAAGTAGCTTCGCAATTTGAATCACGAGGCTGAGTGCACCCCTACCAGACCACCCTTCCATCCGAGGAGATACCGTGGATCGAACACGGGCTGACGGATCTGTAGTCAGCGACGCTAACCACAAGACCACGCCGGCGGTCTCCATTGTAGTACAATAGGAAAAAATACTAAATAAAATATTGATGGCCATTACATTCCCCAACAAACTCTTTATTATTATTATTATTATTATTATTATTATTATTATTACTATTATTATTATTATTACTATTATTATTATTATTATCATTATTATCATTATTATTGATATTATTATTATTATTATTATTATTATTATTATTATTGACCGCTGGCGTGGTCTTGTGGTTAGCGTCGCTGACTACGGATCCGTCGGTCCGGGTTCGATCTCCGGTACCTCCTTGGATTTTTCTGAGGTAGGGAGGTCTGGTAGGTGTGCACTCAGCCTCGTGATTCAAATTGAGGAGCTACTTGATAGAGAAGTAGCGGCTCCGGTCATGGAAACCACCATTAACGGCCGTGGGTGTCGGCATGCTGACCACATGCCCCCAATCCTGCCGTCTGCCTATAGGTAGATGACGCAGCGGTCGGATGGTAGGCCTTGTCCCTTCGGGGATGTCGCGCCATGGAGTTTTTTATTATTATTATTATTATTATTATTATTATTATTATTAGTTTGAAAATTAGGGTGCGCATTAGATTCAAATACGGTTTTCCTCCTAACATAATCAAATGTAGGCCTAATGTGTTTTACATAGGCTACAGTATTCCTAGCCTTATTTTGACGGAATTTTATACATAGCGTTTAAAGGTTGCTCATTAATCATTAAGCTAAAAGTAAAGCATGGTATCGTTAGACCCTGGACTTGAGGTCATCATATGTGCATTTAAAGTACCGTACCTAAAATTGTTTTTATATAGGCTACATAATCCACGTCACTTAATGGATTTTGTTGGGACTCGAAATTTGAAAAAATAAAACTACTTTATAAAATAAAAAGAGGATATGTTGCTCTAAAAGGTGAGATTTTTATATTCTTTACTTTACATTTATATTGACTAGGTAATTTGAGTTTAATACCTTAAAATTATAGAAATCGAACAACTAAGTTTCTAATATTTACTTTCTACGAAATTTATATATAATATTCTGCCTCACACGTGCTCTGGTGGTGACCTGGAGCATCTGCAGCAACAAATGGTGGCGTGAGAACATATTCAGCAGTGACGGTGGCTCATGCTTAGTGCGTGGGCCTGACATACCAGCGCTCCCGGGTTCAAATCCCGAGACAGGCGGGCGTGTAATTCGTGGTGGCCGAAGCATCGATATATAAACACACTGGATCGCTAACAGCAGTGGCTCAGAGCGCCAGAAAACGGTCCCGCCACCACGCGCCTCCCCCCCACCACTGGTGGGCAAGAACGGAGCTCTTATAAGCAGTTCGAAACACTCACGAGACACCTCTCCACCCATTCAACAGGGTTGTGAGCAAAAAATCACCCTCAGTTTATCGGTAGCAAGCCGACAGTTAAATTTATAAGAGTAATTGATCAGTTTTCCGCCGCCGTGGGTGAGTCGGTAGCGCTCCTGCCTTCCACTCCGGCGGCCCGGGTTCGATTCCCGGCCGGGTTGGGGATTTTTCAGTAGTGAAAAATTTCTTTCCCGGGTTCAGGACTGGGTGTGTGTATGTGTCCTTAGGTTTAAGTAGGTAGGGGACTGGCGCACCCCGGTAACAAATCCGCTGTGAATATCCCCTTACGGGATCCCCAGAGGAGTATTACATTACAATTGATCAGTTATTTGATTACTTGAATAGCCGTGACCCATTAAGCTATCAAACAAAGATTATGATGACAAAATGCTGCCTGATGCTTCAAATTACTTATCAAAATTTAAAAAATGATGGCATTTGTATTTTATAAAGTGATATATGCTCTATTCAAAAGTTAAGAGACAGATTTTTAGCAATGAACGATTTTAAGTACTTGCTTACTTATTGTCACAAGACCATGTAGAGCTATTTTTTTCTTGTGTTAGAAGTGCAAGTGGTCATAATAACAATCCCAACGTTAGGCAGTTTCAATGGGCCGTTAGAAAACTAATGTTCAGAAATAGTGTAAGGCCATCAGCTAATAGCAATTGTTTACAGTTTGACCTAAACCATCAGAATTCAGTTCTAAGTTTCTCAGTGGTAGATAAAATAGTAGAAGAAGATAATACTGACTCTGACTTACTAGAAATAGCAGATATTTTGGATAACTATGAGGAATCTTATTACAAAGATAACATTTTGTATTATACCTCAGGTTTTGTAGTTAAAAACATTCAGTAAAAACATCCCGTAAAATACGGGAACGTCCCTTTTTTCGCTAATACGTCCCGTTGTTCGAAAGAAGTCTTCGGGATGCAGTTTTGTTCCGTATTTTAATTTTTTAATTGTAATTATTTTTTATCCTCCAAAGATAATCCAGAAAAATGGGACGGCAGTACTGGTTAACAGTTGCTAGCTTCACTGCGAATTGCAAGACCATTCGGGATACTTAGCATGAGTATGATCATTTGGCGTAGGGAAGGGGGGTCCAGGGGGTCCGGACCTCCCCCGAATTCAAAACATAAAATTCTATTTCAAGTTGTTTAAGCTCTATTTTGTAAAATATTTAATTATTTTATTTAATAATAAAATATGAACTTGTAAATGTAGGCCTATTATTTCCATTGTTCAATGTGTTATTTAAATTTTCTTATAAATAGTAATAAGTGTTATAACTTAGGTAACAATTTCTTGTTTAAGTTGGCAAGTCTTAGAGTATGGTAAACAAATTTACTAACTAGTTTTCAGTGCTAATATAGCGTAAAATGTGATTTTCATTAGTTTAATATTTAAAAATTTTCCCGTGAGTCCCTCAAACCCCCAGGCCTTTTCGACCCTCCCCAAAATTATTTTCTGGCTACGCCACTGGTTGCACCAGTGACTTAATTAGAAAATTTCAAAACGGAAATGTGAATAGCTCATTTTCTATTTTTGAAAGATAAAAATGGAAAAGTAGAATTTCAGAAAAACAAACTGCGTGTAAAAACAGTAAAAGCATTATTTATTGTAAAATTGTTTTTCAATGAAGATTATGTGACATTCCAATTTCCATGAAATGCTGCTTCAAAATAAGCAATTCTTAAATGAAATTCATTCCTTAAAGAAATATGATTCATGAGTGTGATTTGTAATACAATTAAAGGTGAGCCTCTTATTTATCTTTTGTTGTTGTTTGTTTTAAATTTAAAATAAACTAGGGCAAACACACATGTGGTACCCAATGCCTTGGGATTGTATTGTTAAGTTGTTTTCAACACAGATCCAAGTGTCCCGTATTTTTCCCCTCATATTTCTGGGAACCCTATTTACACACACTTTAGTCTTTACTGATTTTGTATCAAGAGGAAAATTGTTAAGGGCATCTGAAGATGCAATAAAAATTGTGAAGTTTAGGACAGCATTGTATTTCACCAATCATACCAGTTTTGTAAACTTAACACCAAGTTCATCGTCACAAAAACATTTATGCATTTTAAGGATGCAGTATTTAAAAGCCTTGTAGGTAATCTAATTAAGCTCATTGGAAATTTATTCCTTAAAATTGTATGCCATCATTTAGCTAGAGAGAAAACAAACTCTGCTATTTCAACAAAGTTTGGATTTCGACAGAAATGTACGAAGTTGATCTTGTTTAGTAATGTGTAACCTTTTTTGTGTAAAAATAAACTTGATTGTTGCATAAGAGTAGTCTGTCTTTTTTTTTAACTTCATACCATTTAAATAATGCAATATACAATTCGAGCGAGCATAAAACAGCGACAACATAGGGATTGTGCCATTTAAAATAATGCAGCTGCCCGTGCTTCTTGCCTCCCGATGGTGGGGGAGCGTCTGACCTGACAGGACCGAATTTCTACCGCGGAGTCAGCAATCCAGTGTGTTTATATATCGATGGGCCGAAGCCGTGACTTCGGGGTTTTTTCTCGGGGATCCTCCCGTTTCCCCCTCTCATTCCACCAACACTCACTACTTCGCCTTCAGACTCCCCCTCATCCCTTTCCCGGCTTTCGGACCATCTCCTGCTGCAGCGTCCGTTGCGGGCGCCTTCCGACCTGGCTTGTGGTCATGTGGTTGTTCGTGGTGTGCTGCGCACCTGGGGCTCTCTGGTGTGCCGCGACCATTCTATTCTATTCTATTCTATTTTGTGCCCTTTTACGGTGGGGAGGCGGGGTGGGAACGCCCCTAAGCACCGCAGCCGTTGCCGACTTATTGTACCTACCTCCGGGATGGGATGAGTTGCGTGCCCACAGGCCGCCCCGGACTCACAGAGCCCCCCGTGGGCCCCCACGGAACTCCCCTACATCCAACAAGCCTAGTACCATACCACGTGTGCGCCACCCCCTGCGGTACCTCCAACCGGGAGACCCGACAGGTTCGCGACACACACCACCAACAGCCTCTGGACCACAAGCAGCGGGGAGAACGGGAGAGGCCCCCAAATGGCTCTGACTGCCGAAGCAGACCCGATACCAGAAGTGGAAACGGGATGAGGATGAAAAGGGGGAAAGGTGAGATGAAGTGGAGAGTGTTGGTGGAATGAAAGGGGGAAACGGGAGAACCCCGAGAAAAACCCCCAAGGCACGGCTTCGTCCACCACGAATGACACACCCGCCGACCCCGACATTTGAACTCAGGACCGCTAGCATGCCAGGCTCACGCGCTACAGCATGAGCCACCGCGCCGGCGTGCCGCGACCATACGCGCTCTCTTCGTGAGGAAGGACGTGGTGCATGTCTGAGGGACCCTGGGGGTGTGGTCCACGTGGTATGGTTTCTGGTTCCAGCTAGATGTTGGGGAGTTCCGTGGGGGCTCACGGTGGAATCTGCTTAGGGGGGCGTATGGGCATGCAATTCATCCCATTCCCAAGGGGTTGGCACAAAGGGCCCGCAGATGTGGCCTACGTGCTTAGGTCGTTCCCAACCCGCCTCTACTCCTACGCGGGGAGAAAATAGAAACACAGAAGATATTCGCAATTCAGAAATACAGTAGCTTGAAAAAGAACAAAATCATAACAACTAATGTCTTGGTTGCATGCATTGCAGAATATAATTTTTCAATCTGTCATAAAGTGTGGAAATACTAGCAATCACTGTCTTATACGGCTGATCTTTGAACTCGTTATTGTTAGCATTTTTTCTACTGTACTATTCGCGCACTGAAACTAGAACAGAACTAACACAATGGGCAGTTCACGTAATTTACTTTGATTTCTGTACTGCATTTAGTGTTATAGCGGGTGAATAACAATGCATACATATTTTTCTTTTTGAAAACAGATGGACGATTTTCTATGAGCTACAGTGTTCTCAGATTTTGTAGGCCTATATCTTTACAAAAATATCGCCTTCAGTCTTCCTACTGACGATTCTTGGAAGCAATTCTAAAATTTTGAAAACTATGTGTCAATTCTTGAATAAAACTGTGAACTTTATGCTACATTGAACGAAATAGGCACTTCTTAGGGGTTTGAATGCAAATAAGCCCCCCCAAAAAGTATTATGTGAAAATAGTCTGTGTGCTATAAAATTAACAACAGCTTCTAGTTTAGTCTTGAAACGCATAAATGACATTTTATCTGCATGTAGGAACTCATAAAAAATGTATTTTAACCTACGGGTCCGCGGTCTAGTTAATCATAATTATTTCATTAATTCTTAAATTTTGAATTTTCAACATTTTCGTTGTGAGATTTGAAGCATAGTGCTGTTTAGAAATTTATTCTGACTCCAGAAAATCTTAATAATAGCCATGCGGGAATTGAAGATAATCCCAAAAAATCTAGTCGTATAAGTAATGCAGTAACATCGGTGTTAAGGAGGGTTAAGTTTGAATTTCCGTCCATTTCTAGATGAAGAGCATATCTTAGATTTGGGGGGATGTGAGATCTGCTGTTCAAAGAATGCTACTAGTTCGTCAGTTACAATGACCACCATCTTGGAACGGAATCTTTCTTTCCTTCTTTAATTGAGTTTTAAATCTCCCTTTTTAGAATTTAAGCGACCCAAGCCGCCCGGGCTGGAACGGAATCAAAAAGAAAAATCCCCGTGTTCAATAACTTCAAGGAAAATGAATGCCAAATTTCAAAAGAACTGAACAACACGTCTGGTCGTGACTGCGTTAACACACACATTTACAGACAAAAAGACGAATTGAAACAGAACCTTGCAATAGGCAATCAAATGTCTTCTTCCCAGTAAGTTCTTATTTGGTATTGGTTAAAAGAAAGGATTGTTGAACAGATACATCCGCACCATAGCACAAAACAAGCACGTCGATTCCCAGCGGCGACCGGAAAACGTATCCCCGTGTGAAACAGTCATATGGAATATATTTTATATTTTGCAATAAATGTTAGAGTAAACAACTTGTTTTCTAGTAAAAATTGTTGTTTAGAAGCGTTGAATATTCGAATGGAATGAAATGTAATGTTTTATTACATAGTCACTGTGAGCAAACAGAGAAGAAAAGTTCATAGGTGAATAGCTTTTTCCCCACCAGTAATTTATTTAATGAAATGTTGTACAGACTTGACATTTTGACAAGCGTCATAGAAGCAAACCGCAAACATTGCAGCAGTGAAAAACGCTAGCATTCTACAAAGAGTTTATGCATTTTACTTTTATCTCCAATGTGTACACTTCAAAACACTAGTGCACTTCATTGAAATCATATACTTAGCTACAGGGTGTAGTTATCAGACATTACGAAAATATGTTCCAGTTATCTTAGAACTCACATATTATAAACTGGGCTGCACATTTAAACTAATTTATCTTATTCGCTAAACTGGAGAACATGACTGCCGCTCCCAAGGTAGCGGGTTCGATCCCGGCCCAAGTCGATGGCATTTATGTGTGGATAAATGTCTCAGGCCCATGTCAATAGATTTACTGGCATGTAAAAGATCTCCTGCGGGACAAAATTCCGGCACACCGGCGACGGTCACAGGCCTAAATTGCAGTACATCCCCGTCGTTAAATAACTATATACCAACCAACCAACCAACCAACGACTGCCGCCGACTCAACCGGGCCGCACCGATTGGTACCAAGTATATAATGTCGCAAGCGTCACAAACATAACTACGCGCCGACTAAACTCAGCAGATGGCAGGTGGCCTGGATTATAAACTAAACGCCGTGCCAGTGTGCATAATATAGAATGATTAATGAATGATGAATACGATGGTAAATACAGGCAAGTAGTGGTAACCATATTCTAGATCAGTGACATGTACTGCCAGTGCTAGATTATGTTAGGAGCAGTGATATTAGTTTAGCAGCAGCTTACTGAATAGCACGCGTTACGTTATGTGACATATTGAATCTTACCATGCGCAAGGAAATTTCATTAATATGAGAATCGTTCTTTAAGCTCATAGCGGCACGGGCGTTAGTGCGTAAAGCGTACCACACTATTGACTAACAATCGCTTTGACCAGTTGTTCTTATTTATTTATTTTCAATTAGGCCTATAGCCATTTATATTTATTCACTTATTTAATTATTTAAATTCGCGAAGTTAAGATCATAAAGCCTATGGGGAAACAATCGATATATTATAATAAGCCCATGTATAATATCTCAATCGTCACGCCACCGTCGGCAGTCGCGCTTCGTGCAACACTCCATCAGCTGATGTAGGCCTATTTTCTTATATCAACTTCATGGCTAAAATGGTACAGTGTTATTAATATTGTATATTTTATCACACAATATTTAAAATGCTTCACCACATATATGAATAATTAATTGTATATTATTTTCTTATCTTCTCCTTTTGCTCATATGCGGCTTATAGGCCTATATACTCAATCTCTGTGCTCAATTATTCTTTTTTTTATCAATGTAGGTACATGTATGAAGGGTTCAGTCCTTGATAATTTACTTAAGAATCAAGTGAACGTAGATGCGATAAGATGAAAGTAATGAAAACAAAACGATAAAATTATGGCGATACACACTTGAGATTATTTGAAATCCCACACATTCTTATAGGACATACTGGATTAGTCACTGATTTAGGAGCTAAATGATCATTAGAGAATCAATGTTTAGCAGGTAACGACGAAGCAAAACACTGGGATTGACTGCTCGCCTCCAAAAATCTCAGTGGCAGGAGTCGTTTTTAATGTCAATACCCAATTTCCAGCGGAAATACGTAGACTACTAAACCACCATTTTGTGCTTACTACACACATTTGAGTACGTGTAAATAATTAGTACATCACTGAATTTGTAACACCGGCGACTTAATATTCTTCCGCGTCCCATGTTCAACGTGCATCCGATTGCATATGCATTCAGCTGTGCGGTCAATACTGTATTAATCATTCCATTAATATTTACATGCAAATATCAGCAAATATGCACCCTACTCTACCTTCAAATGCAATATTCACATTTCCGGCTATTCCAAACAATTCAACTGCCCCTATAATCTAGATTATAGGATTACCCATCGGAGCTGGAATTCCTTCACTTATTTTTTTGTTTATTCCTACAATATGAACATTATTTCTGGCTGGAACATTGCGAATCCGTTGGGAGTGTCTTGAGATGAACACTTTCCTGAACTACCATTACTGGTAGCAGTGAAATAATTTTTGTGATGCAGTTAGTGCGCTACAAAATATTAGAATAGCCGGTAAATCTTTCGAACAAGTGGAGAAATTCAAATATCTGGGTGCAACAATTACAGTTACAAATAATATTAAGGCAGAAAATAAGTGTAGACTCAAATCAGGAAATGCCTATTTTTATGCAGTTCAGAAACTCTTATCTTCTCGTCTTCTGTCCAGAAATCTAAAAATAAGTCACTTATCCTGCCGGTTGTATTATAGGGACGTAAGACATGGTCGCTTACTCTTCGGGAAGAACATAATTTGAGAGTGTTCGAAAACAGGGTGCTTAGGAAAATATTTGGGCCTAAGGAGAGATGAAAACGGGGACTGGAGAAAACATAACGACGAGCTTCATAACCTGTACTCATCACCGGATATAGTAAGGGCGATTAAATATCGGAGGATGAAATGGGCTCGACATGTTGCGCACATGGGGGAGGAAATAAATATCTCAAACGTATTAACTGAGAACCGAAGGTAAAAGACCATTTGGAAGACCTAGATGTAGGTGTTCCTTCACAAGATGAAGAGCAGATGCTGATTTCTTTTTAACGAGAGGTCTACTGTTCAAAGAACTAACAGTTTAATAATAATTTAAGTTCATTAAAATATGAAGTTAGTTCATACTAGAATACGTAAACTATAATATTGAAACACTTATAAGCCTATACAAATCACTCGTAAACAACTAAAACGTTTAGTAGGGGAGACCGGACTTGGTTGTCACACGGGATGGTTGTCTCACTAGTAAGAAACTGGATACGCAGTTGGCAGGAGTGATTGGTTTCAAGTGGGAAAGATGCTCCCTTGACCATTAGCACCTCTTGCAGTTTTCCGCGAAGCAGGTGTTAGTTTTGTGTCCATTGTTGAAAGATTTGTGATTTGCTGTGTTGAAAATAAAATTTTTGCTCTGAAGTTTACTTCTACTTCATCGTAAACGGATAAGTTTACAAAAATCTTCTATATTATGTTAAACAATACATTTATTTAGGAGTACATTGCTTTATTCTTTTCGGCTTTTGCTTGGTAGAAAACCTCGCTAGAGCAATGGAATTCCAAAATGGCGTCAAGGGGTTGGTTGTCACATGTGACTTCCATCCCCGTCCGGATTGGTTGTCTCATGTGACAACCAACCCAGCCCAACTTAAATATGGTTAATACAGTAGGATTTTATGTATTGTTTCAGATGAAGAAAGCAGTAAATAGAGCTAGCGATTCTTGAATGATAAACAATCCTAGAAGAGCTTGACAATATAAGACATCCCGGGATTCTGATAATTGCATTTCCTCATGCAATGGCTATGCAAAATATACAGTCAGGGTATAAACATAAGATCATAAAGGTTGGGCTCATGAAGCCTGTACTCAAGGACTTCATGGTATATATGTATGCCATAAACTGATTGATGTATTTCCGATTTAATCCGGTGCCTGTTATGTTTGTTTGAACTAAGTCATTCAAAATTAATCCAATTTCTCATTTCATTAAGAATAATCTGAGGCAGACCAAATTAGAAGCCTAACATAAGAGACTGAAGCTGATGCAAGATTTCTAAGCTATAATAATGTGTTTATTCATTTTTCTATCAATTTTGAAGAAACAAAAAGTTCCTTATTTTCCTCAACCCCATTAATCAGTCAAAAGTTTAATCTGTCACATGACACAACACTTTGTTTTTGTCAACAGTTTAATAATATTGACGTTATATTATGGGAATGCTTTCCTTGCTTTCATGAGTATTAAATACCACACCATTGAACTTACAACATTTTTATTCCGGTTATTTTTTTGCAATGTGACAACCAACCCCAATGACTGTGACAACCAACCCTGAGCTGGGGTTGGTTGTCACATTTTGTTTTTTGTTTTTTTAAATGATATTTAAATACTTTCTGTTTCATTGTTTGTTTTGAACTTTGTTTTACAATATGCCAAAGAGTTGAAATGACAGATTTCATAATTACTTAAATAAAAAAAACGATAGGAATAATTAAAAATGCATTTGATTGAAAAGTGTGACAACCAAGTCCGGTCTCCCCTAATGAAAAAGCTAAAAAACGGGCTTCGAGGCGCATTTCACGGTCAGAAACCGCCGCCCGGAAGAGAGAGAGAGAGAGAGCGAGAGCGAGGAAAAAAATAACAGATTCGACTTTCCTAGCCGAAAATAAACCCGCTAGTCCAAATCTATCAACGTTTTCCCATTTACGCCTACCTTCATGATCCTCCTTCCGTCCACATATGCAAAAAAAATTCAGAGCTCTGCGTGCCGTCAAAATGGACTTCAACTTACATTTTATTGTTTTTAATTGTAATAATCGAAAATTTTACAAAAACAGTTTTTTGAAAATAAACTTGGAATTCTAACTTAAATATTTATATTGTAAAAACAAAAAGTTTAACAATGGAGTTCAGCTGAACCCTGAGTAGTAGGATGGAGGGAGGTTATGATTATTACGTTTATGATTATTTTTTCATCTTTTTTTTCCACAGATCGTAATTTTCAAACATATATGTCCTGTTTTTATACTGACCACCCAAGCCGGCTCTTTAATTATAAGGCTATTACAAATAATCAAGTTTAATTTCTTTAAATAAATGCTAAAGTTCTAATTGGTTTAAACTGCTGTCTTTAGAATCATAGCATTTTAATGCTTTCATATTTATTCTTATTCTTCTCTATAGTGATTCTGTCGCTAGATCAAATTTATAACCTTAATTACGTGACTTCTATAAAGTGTCCATTTATAGCATAAACCCTGTCTAATCGTACATCATTTTAAGTTTATTTTATCAAGCATAGAAAGTAATTATTCCCTATATGGGAACATTTTACAGAAAACACTAACAAAATGGTGTACACCCTAGGCTAATTCACTGTAAATTCATTTAATAATGAAGGGGGAGCTCTATCAAACGAACTTTGACTTAAATCCCGTTAATATGGATCTTAAGTTAAGTTAAGTTTTAACTTTTGCTGTACCAAGGTTTTCTTTATCTTCATGTTATGTGGGTAATAAACCTACAATTGCCCAAGCAAACTCGCAGACAAAGCTACGTTGAAGAATGTTCTTATAGATCATTTAAGCCTACTAATAATAACTTCTACATTTAAATAATAAATATATGTTATTTGTAGACCTGGGATTTTAGGCTCTAAAAAAATTAGTTTTAGGAACCTAAAATAAGTTTTTAAAACAAGTAAATTGTTTTTTAAAGGAGAAAATAAGCACTTAAAATATGCTTTAAAAAGGTTTAAAAACACGGAAAATAGAGAATATTATAGGAGAAAAATTCCTCCAACATTGGGACTCGAACCCAGGACATGTTAACTGTAACTGTACATGTTAACTGTACAATAACAATGTGAGCCCGGTCACAAAAATCACTAATTAGTGTGCCTCACAGTACTGCAAATGACATAAATTGTCTGTCAGTGAGGTAGACAATTAAGGGCAATCAGTCATAGGAGGGAGGTTCCATCTGGCGCTATGAGTTGAACTCCGGCTTAGCTCAGTTGGTAGAGCATTGACGCGAATAGGCAAAGGTCCTGGGTTCGAGTCCCAATGTCGGAGGAATTTTTCTCCTATAACATTCTCATGTAATGTCCAACAGAGACAAAGATCTGTGGTTCATGAATATATCCATACAGAAAATAGACTTTAAAATACTACGATATGCACTTAAACTGTAAGCTGTAACGTGATTTTTTTTTTACTGTAAGAAGCGTGGTATACCTATTCTTAACAGAAATAACTGCAAAGTTAAGACAGAATTAGACAAGGTTATCAAAAACAGTTTTGGATTATATGAAAAATTAGAACACTACAGGCTTTCAATAACAGCTGCTGCCCAGCTCATGGCCTGCAGATATTGGGTGGTCGTGTGGTCAAACCGACATCCCTCAGCCGTATTGCGCTGCCTCGTGACCGCTGCTCACTGTAGCTTCCCAATTGTCCTCACAGTGCTGGGTCAACGTCGTTCCAGACCTCATAGCTTTCTAAATTACTGCCGGTACAGAAAATCCAACTCATGCCGCCTCTAAAATTAATTAGGATCCAATAGCAAAACCTTAGTTTTAGATTAATATGAAAAATGCACACACCTGTTTATTGCTGTACTGCTGTACTGCCATCAAAAGTCATCTCTGGAAATTGTATAAGCCATTACTGTATAAGCGAACTGTTAGGTGATTTCGTTTTAGGCATCACGAACTATATTCACTTAAACAGATGGTCTTTCATTGGCGACTTGACACAGTATGTCCCTTCTTACTATATACCTGCTACTTGTTCTTTTGAGATAATCCTCCCCCTTCCCCGCCAGTCGACAATTGTTTGGGAAAGTCAAGCTTCTGTGAAAACCCCACCATCTGCTGTTCTGCTCTTCATTCAGGGATGTCCATTAAACGATTATAAAAGTTACAGAAGTAGAATTTTATTTTAAAAGTACAAAATAGGCATTTTCGGCACTAAAAGAGTAAAAATAGGCTCCAAAGGTCCAAATAGGCATTTTAGGGCACTATAAAGCTCTATAAATGTAAATGATTTATCATGAAACGTCAAGATATTTAAAAATTGTCATGTTATTTTATAAGGAACAAAATAGGCACTTGCCTTAAAATCCCAGGTCTAGTTATTTGAAATGAATTATAAATTTGTATCTATTAAGAGTCACGGATTTTCTCAATTACTGTCATATATTTAATCGTGGTTTGCAGTTGGTATTCATACAGTGAAATATTAAATCACTAAAGCACTAGTGCCTTGCCTTTAGATGTTTAAATAATACCCTAACTACATCTGTCCTAAGAACCATTTACTTTGTTATGGTACTGCATTTTCGGGTGACTCAAATAAAGAACATAAAAATACTGTACCTTAACTCCAAAAAAAAATCATAAGAACTATTCGAAACAGGTCATTATTTAAAAAATGAAATTTCTAACCAGTACGAAGTTCGTACATGCTAGAAACTATCTGATTTGTTCACGAAAATATAAATTAATTTAAAAGAATCGTACAACATCACTCATCTGATGAGAGATCTGCAGTATGCGCTGTAGCAGAGTCTTGTTGGAAAAATGCAAATTTAATTGATGAAGTGTTTGATACGGTAATTAGTAAGGGGTTATGGCCAGCAAGATCTACAGACCTTACTGTAAGTGATTTTTATATTTTTGGGGAACTTAAAAAAAAGCGTACAAAAATAACCCTCGTACAATTGGAGAACTGAACGAGAACATACAAAGAGAAACTGCGGCAATTTCACAAGAAGAATTAATGCGTGTGAATGCAAACTTTCTTAAAAGATGTCTGAAATAGCCTACGTGGCGGTAGACGGAGATAATTTGCATCATCTACTATGACAAAGGTAGGTGATCATTCTAACCGTAGGCCTAATTCAGAAATCCTTGCCATCCCAATATAAATGTTTGTGGAATAAGATTATATTTTGGAATAGTTTTAAAGATTGTACTGAGATGAAATGATTTAGTAGCCACAGGAATTCACCTAATTGGTTGGTCGAGGTGGTAATTTCGCTTTCGGGAGGTCACGGGTTTTAATACAGTGGTTTAACAATCTGAGTGGAGGTTTTCAGGTCTTCCACACTAGCAAAAATAATTCCGGGTTGGAATCTAGAATTTTCCTGCTTTAACTTACGACTGAAGTACAATGATTGGAAATTTGCTCAAACCATCTGTTGGTGAAGACATGCGGCTAAGTATCTTTATGAACTAATAAAAGCAAATATTTTCCAAATGTATCATTTTAAGAATATTTACAGACTCTTTTGAGTGGACTGCGTTTGAAGACGTAGCTTGGAACAGAACTACACAGTATGAAAAACTGAAATTATTTAATAAACAAAAAAGTTTCACAGTAGACTGGGACAAATAATTCGATAACGGTTAACAGCACATACAATGAATTGCAGAGAAGAAAAATCAAACTGTTATTTGAATTGGACATTCTTTGCAGTTATCTGGATTGTTATGTCGACTAACCATAGACAGACAATTAATTATAGCTAATTCTTCTTATCTGGATCTATGTTCGCACGCTTCTCTGTGTTTGTCATGCAGAAACATAACAGTCGGCAGAGGCAGCCACATGATTGCCCAACCACTGAAAAACATTTCGAAATGTTTTCCAACAATCTTCATGCACTAGAACCGATGATTAAGGCTATATTTGCCATCAACTAACTCTCTGTTTATAGTTAACTGGATAACTACAAATAATTGCATTATGGGTAAAAATAGCTTCATTTTCCAGTAATATCCTGTTATACCCGTCAATTGTATGAACGATAATAGTTATTTGAGACATTATTTACTTAGATAACCAATTAACTTTTATTTGGATAATTCCAGAATAGTTCATAGTATGAATAGTTCATCAAGACCAGATAGACTATGCTGTACCTTCATTTTTATGAGGTGGAAAAATAAAAACAATGGAGAATATGCCTAATGGGATACTCTCTTATACCAGTAGTAACACATCGGTGTTCATACAAAGAAGAAACCGGCCATAACATTAGTACATTCAGACTATTTGAAACCAACTTCCCCTGTCCTTGTCTAACTCATACAGACTAAACAAGTGCTTCTACCAACGGATGGAAAGGATAACATCTACAGATGTGCCCCAGGCTAAACGTCTTTTAAATGCGTTAAACTACAACTGAGTTGATCTCTCCTTGATTAACAATCGGCACAATGGAGCTTAAACAAGACTGCGATACTAAGTAATAAAAAAGATACAGTGTGAATGAGGAGATAAGGGCGGCATTCCTAAGTCTTGATTGACAGATAATTACCGAAATGTCTATGATCGTCATCTCCAATGCAATTACTTGTCAGAGGCAATTGCTGATTACCAGCCCAATCTAAAACCTTACAAGAGACTAACCCTGCTTATATTTTTCTCTTTACAGCAGCTTCTAAACGGCAGAATTCTTACAACGTGTTAGACATGCCGACCGCTATTTACAGTATGGGCTTTGCAATAACTTAAGCTATACTAGAACCACCCTAAATAAACGATAAGTCCATATCACTCTTACGTAGATACGAATAATGTGTTAAGAGAGAGGCAGACTTACTTGTTTATTTAGGGGCCGGTACTACAGTGTGTCCCACGCAAGAGTTGGCCAATGACGCGGGTTCCTGCGGCGCGGCGGGCACAGCTCCAACTCCCGAGCGATCGAGTAAAATATCTACGCTAATGAAGCCGCGATCGGTGTTATGATTCAGGTTCTCACATTTACAGTTGGAATTACAATGAAAATAACCACGTACCTCATCATAAGATATGGTGGAAATGTCCTCCTCTTGCATCCACACAACACTGGAACCTTTTTAAGAAATTTTCTTTCACGCGCATAAGTTCAGCTTCCGAAATAGAATTAATTTCTCTTCTCATATTGTCTTTAAGTTCTTCTAATGTATGTGGGTTTGATCTAATTTCTGTTCAGTAAGTACGCGCCGCTTGGTCCATCGTTTCCTACCGAGAATCGAACCCGTTTCCAGAAGTTTGCTTACAAGTTTTCGCACGGCTTCTCTGCTTGGAGGACGTACACCTGGGAATTTTGCTAAAAACCGACGTCTTGCGTCCTTGCAAGATGATGTAATCACATACGAATCGTACATAAATATCCTTTGTTCTATTGTATACGTAGGCCTATGTCGTGGCAACAACACATGACACTAGCAGAAGGAATACTGACCTGCTTTGTCCACACAGTCAAGGTCGTGGCAGTTCAACGACACACGTGCCAGCCAGATAAATCACATATGTTTTTCTTTGTGAGAACCTGAACCATTACACCAACAGCGGGCTTTATTAGCGTAGACATTTCACCCGTTTCCTTTGTAATGTACGGGAAGTTGACCTATACACTTTATTTTTCAAGTTTCTCCATAAATAATATTCACATACTGTTAGAAGAACTTAAAGACAATATCACATAGGCCTATAACAAGAGAAATGAACTCTGTCTCGGAAGCTGAACTTATGTGCGTGAAAGAAAATTTCCTAAAATGGTGTCAGTGTTGTGTGGATGCGAGAGGAGAACATTTCCAACATCTCTTGTGATGAGGTACGTGTTTATTTTCATTGTAATTTTAACTGTAAATATGAGAACCTGAATAATAACACCGATCGCGGCTTCATTAGCGTAGATATTTCACCCGATCGCTCGGGAGTTGGAGCTGTGCCCGCCGCGCCGCAGGAACCCGCGTCATTGGCCAACTCTTGCGTGGGACACACTGTAGATCGCACAACATCCATCGATTCCACTGTCTCAAAAGACTCTGAGCAAAGTATAGGAAGGTTTAGGTACATCCTGAAAGCAACATAAAGCTCAGAGCATTTGTTTCTATGTTCTTTGATTTGTATAATTGTTTCCGACGTTCATGCTTAATTATTCTATAGGCCCTACTATTATTCATTACTTGTTGATTTATTTGCGTGGTATTTATTTAATTTAAAAGTAGAAAGGATAACTCTCCTCCCATCCTTTATTAACAAATCACGTTTAGTGGTTAAATGTTTACGCGAAGACAAAGAATACATAAATGTTCCTACTGGTAACATCTTAGCTGAATAATTTACTTTATATTATATTTTAATGATTCTAAAATAACAAGGTGCATAGGTTCTGTTAGCAATAAGATCAATCCCATTTTGGTTTCAAAATTTATTTCCTGAGTAGGGCTTTCCAATCGGTATACATTAATTTCATTGTTGGACAACTTTACAATAATAACAGTATCTCTCGCTTTCTCTCTCGAAACCTATGCCCCCATGTTGGGGCGAAGGGCCTCCAAGTGGAGGTTTCTGTTTACCTATGTGAATTTTGTTACGCTTATTTTCCTAGAGAGGGAAGAGGGACAGGTAGTAGAGTACGATTACTTCCACAAAGTCTCTGGCCTTGAAGACTTAACCCAGCCAGCGAACTTCTCGTTACAGCTTGCGCAGACTCGCATACGCGTAGATCAGTGAGCTACTGTTTAGCACAGAGTGAAGATCACGCTTGCAGCACGTTGCCAGTCGTAGAAAATATTATAATAGTTGAGTGGAAGGATCACGCCGCAGCGAGACAGAGACAGACAACACGTTGAGTGGGATAGAAGAGCTGGACCAATCAGTGTGCAGCTACCTCCTCTAGGCAGAAACTCTAGGAACTGTGACACTCGCTCCTAAGGTATGTACGAAAAAATCCAGATACTTTGTGGAAGTAATCGTACTTTAAGCCCATCACCCCTTAACCCCCTCCGGAAACTAAGGTATTACTTGGACGTGAAAGGGCAGAGAAATTTTGTCCAGAGACTCTAATGAAGGCTTGCAGTTCTTTTACGTGCCGTAAATCTACGACACGGGCCCCCCAGCTTAAAGTCCCTCCCGGAGGACTCCGTGCCCAGGATTTTTACGTCCTGAAAAACCCACCGACTGCGGTCAGGTTTGATCCCGCGACCTTCGGACCTAGAGGCGGGCACGCTACCTCTAGACCACAGCAGCCGACAATAATAACGTTCAATAACAAAAGTAAATTAATGACAATAATTTATATGTTGAATAACGTTGGAGATATATGAACTTTCTTATGTGGAAGCGTTAAAAAACATATCCTTCTACAAAAGTGTTTTCAAGTTTTATATTATAACAGGCTTATTTCACCTCGTCAGTGTCATTTCCTGCCACCAAACATTTTTAAAACGAATCTTTTAAAGGGCAAGAGTACGGTCCAAGACGGGATTTTTGCTCTAAACAATGTGTTCATAAACAGAGAAAAATAATTCGGAAAAAAACTATCTTCATAGTTAATATAACAAAAGGTCCGGATTGTATCGATCAAGGAACGAAGTTACATTTATCTTGAGAAAAGCCTATGTCTAATTACCTGTGACTATTTAGAGAATAAAATAAGAATCATCTACAACCTACTTACTTATGATCTTCTATTCCATACTTATTTTTTACTGCATTCCTTATATTCCTCTCCATAATAGTATGTTGACTGCCAGTGCAATGGATCCTCATGGATTCATTTGTTTCCGGTATAGAATTGCAGAGGACAAAACTTCCAATAATATACTGTTTAATTTTTTGCTTTAAATGCTTTCCTATTACACAGTAGCAGCTTATACTCGTACATACCCTATCCGCTGTGCTCAATGACTAAATAAAAAAGCCTACCCACTGCCCTACAAAATGTTTATACTCTGAATTCAATATTTATATCCTTCAAACGTTGTAAAATTACAAGAACAATCGCCACGTTTTGTATTGCGGAAACAAAACGCAGGACTGGTACTGGGCAATTACATGGTCTAAATCAGGGATGGCCAACTTCTTTTGCCCAAAGGGCCACTTCCATACTTTCGCTAAAAGCAGGGGCCGCACAAGAACTTAAAGGGAAATTTAGGCTATATAAATTAATGTATAAACAAATGCTATGGATATTGAACATACTTTAATGTTGAAATAATATATACTACTAATCATACAAGAGTTGAGCAGAACAAAATCAACAATTTTACTGAAGAAAAAAAACCACTAGTGAGAACACTGAGGGCGGGCACAATCGTTCACAAGTTTGTCAAAATCAATTCTTGTCGAGGTGGTGGCCACTTTAAGCAAATCTTGAAGATGGTTGTCTGTAAGTCTGTTACGGTGAGTTGATTTTATAAATTTCATCGAGGAAAAAGTGCTCTCACAAATGTAGGTGCTTCCAAACATTGAAACAATTTTTTTACCAAAATCACGTAGTTTGGGATATTTGTCCTCAGGCAGCCTACTCCAGAATTCGACACCAGTTTCTGGTCTTTTCTGGAAAACTTGGTCACTTTGCAAATCACAGAGCTCCAACTGTAGGTCGTCATCTTGCTGGAAAATGTCACATGTCATGGGATTGTTGAATAAGAAGAGATGTGGTCGCAGTTCATTAAAATCCAAAAATCGTTCATTGAATGACTCCAAAAGCATATTCAATTTCGGTATGCAAAAACTGAAATCACTGGTTGGAATTTCTTCCATAATTTCTTTGCACGATGGGAAATGTACTAGATTAGCTTTTTCTAGGCTTGATATGAAAACCTTAAGTTTATTTACAAATCCATCTAAGTGTCCAACTAACTGAGGTACTGTTTGATTTCGACCTTGCAATTTCAAGTTAAGTTCATTCATGTGGTGACTTATGTCGGTTAAGAAAGCCATATTGCATAAAAACTTAGAATCTAGTAGTTTTTCTTGAACTTCTTTGGAGATAGGCGTATTTATATGTGCATTGAGAAACTCAGCTACCTCTTTTCTTAAAGCGAAGAATCGTTTTAAGCAGTTCCCTTTACTTAGCCAGCGTACTTCTGTGAAGAGTGTCAAGTCTCCATACTCTGCTTCGAGTTCTGTTAGAAAAGCCATGAACTTTCTATGAGTCAATGACCTATTTCCTCCTTTGATCATGTTGACACATTTCATAACTGTTTTCATTGTGTCTTCCATTTCCAGCATTTTCCCACAAAGAGCTTCCTGGTGTATAATACAGTGAAATGATGGACAGCTGATACCAGCCTTTCTTAACAAGCCCACTAGGCCTAGTTGAGAGCCAACCATAGCTTTGGCCCCATCTGTTACAATTGCTGACAACTTTTTTGTTCCTTCACAGCTGTTGAGGGCTTTCATAAGTGCATCAAAAATGTGTTGACCTTTAGTATGACCATGCAGTGACTCTAGAGCCAGTAATTCTTCATTTATCATGAAATTATTGTCTACTGTTCTGATGAAAATTAACAGTTGAGCAGTGTCTGTTAAATCAGTGGACTCATCCAAGGCTAGAGAAAAGTAGGAAGACTCAGAAACAATATTACTTATTACACTGGAAACATGTTTACTTATTTCTTCAATTCTTCTAGTGACAGTCTGTTTTGAAAGTGAGACGTTTTTAAACTCATTACTAAATTTTTCTTCACCAAAAGCTTGAGCCACTTCTATACAGCATTTCTTTACAAACTCACCATCAGTGAAGGGTTTTTTGGCTTTAGCTATCTCTGCACTTACAATATAAGAAGCTAAGAGTGCATTTTTTTGCAAAGTTGTGGATTTATTAAATAGGTTTTTTTGAGCACTAACCTTTTTCTTCAAGTCAGATACAATAGTAAGCCTAGCTTGTCCAGTGTAATCTTTGTACTTAGCTGCATGGTGCTGAGTGTAGTGCCGATTGAGGTTATATTCTTTATGGACAGACAGTACAAGCAAACACACTAAACACTGGGGTTTATTGTCCTTGTTATTTACAAACAGATACTCGGTTTCCCACTTGTCTTGAAACACTCTGTTTTCTTCTGAAACTTTTCTTTTCTTACCCATCGTGAAATAACGTAATTGGGTTTGTAAGTTAAAACTAAACACAGTGATGAAGCACCAGCAGTTTGACAGTAGCTAGCCTCGCGTGCGCACAGTCTTAGTATCTCAGAGTCACTGAGTGTTTTGTTTGGTTCCGAACGCGCAGTTGCCAAACCGTGCAGTCAGTCTTTTCGGAAAGCGTAGTTGCCACACCGTGTAGATGTAGATGTAGATGTAGATGTCTCGTTCTGTAGATCCTGTGTTGAGCAGGGCTCAAGGATATAGAACACGTCAGATAAAAACATACATGCATGTTATAAAAAAAAACATGATACAAGAATTGTTATGTCACACTTACTCAAGCTGAAAAGAAATCATCCATATTGTAGAAGGTGTGAGTTACTAAATATTGCTTCAGAGCTCTTTTGAAAGATTTGCATTTGCTTTTAATACATAGTGATTTAATCTCTTTTGGAAGGTTATTGTATATTTGTATTGCGGAATAATAAGCACCTTTCTGAAAAAGTTTTAATGAGTTAGCTGGTCTATGTAAATCATTCATGTTTCTAGTAGTACGCCCGTGTATACTGTGATTACTTTGAAATTTATCAATATTATCTACCATGTAACACATAACAGAGTATATATACTCTCCGGTGAGAGTGAGGACTTTTAATTTTTCAAACAGCGGTTTACAAGATTCTCGTTTTTTCTTTCCACATATTATTCTTATTGCTCGCTTCTGTAATCTAAATATTTTTTCCCTATGTGCCGAGTTACCCCAAAAAATGATTCCGTACCTCATAACAGAGTGAAAATATGCAAAATATACCGTGAGTAATGCGTCCTGTTGTAATATATCATTCAAAGTTCGTAGCGCAAAACATGCTGAACTTAGCTTAGAACTTATCATTACAATGTGTTTCTTCCAGTCAAGATTTTGGTCAATTTGTAGTCCTAAGAATTTTATGTTGCTAATTTCCTCTATGATTTGTGTTTGATAATTGATTACAATGTTTGAGATATATCTATTTTTTGTTCTAAATTGAATAAAGTGGGTCTTATCAATATTAAGTGACATTTTATTAGCTTGAAACCAAGTATTTAATTCGTGAAAAGTCTTTGTAGCTAGTCTTGCTAAATCTTCTTGTGACTTTCCTGTTACGAGTACACTAGTATCATCTGCAAAAAGCAATGCCTTTGATTCGTCACTTAAGTTATCTGGTAAGTCATTGATGAAAATTAAAAAGAGCAAAGGTCCCAGTATCGATCCCTGAGGTACTCCATTTTTAACAGTCCCTAATTTTGATTCATTTCCATTTATTATTACCTTTTGAGTTCTATCAGACAGGTATGATTTGAACCACTTTAGTGCGACATCAAACTGGCGTGTTTGCCTTATAGGCCTACTCAAAGTATACTTCCTACTGATTCTCTTAAAGTAATTAAACCTTTATTTTGCTAGTTGTTAAAAAATTTATTATCAGGTCGTAATTATATACAATTTGAACTTAACCTGGACTCTTGTAGGAAATTTTGTATTTTATATTTCTGTTAAAAAATATCTACCGTAATACTTTTAAAAAGTTGTTCGGGGGCCGCATAAAACATAACCGCGGGCCGCCAGTTGGCCATCCCTGGTCTAAATGATGGGTTGAAACTTTATAATACTCTTATTGCTGAGAAACATGATTTCATGAAATATAGTATCAATCAAATTAAGATAGGAATTACCAAACTATTTAATATTAGTAATCAAATCTAACAATTTGTTGTCAATTCCTTTCAACTATTTCTAAATACAAACATATCTGTAAAATGCACTCCTGTTTTCGTAATTTTGGAATTTCTGCTTTCAAGTTATTTTGTAAAAAATGTTTAACTCTTTTTAGTTTATGTATATAATTTTATGTATAATTGTAAATTTCTCTGTTCTCTCTTATTTATTAGATATGATATTTGCGTCCCCTAAACATGAGCTTTCAAAGAAAGTACACATCTAAGTTTTTGTTTCTTCGATAATTTAATTTAATTTGATTTGAATATCGATTTTAATTGGTCTTATGTATGGTATCCACAGTCATACATGAAATCATAGTGTAATAGTATCGCACAATAAACAACAGATTTTTTTTTTTTTAATGAAAGAAACTGTAGATATGGAAATGAGCCTTTGTGAATTTACTTAAAGACAAGTGTATGTAGGGTTGATAGAAGACGATAAACGTTATGAGGAATCGTTGAAATTCCACCTATCCTTATACTTAATTGGTCACTGATTCAAGAGCTAACTAGCCATAAAAATTCAATGTATAGGATCTTTAGAGTACACAGTTCTATCTGCTAATAAAAAAAACAATCTGGTATCTAGACATCATTTTGTTCGTTGCAACAATTATGTTCTCAACATGATCAGAAGGTGAATGTAACTTGATTCATTGTTACATAGAAGTGCATGGAAAAGGGTAGGATGTACCCAGAGTGTTTTTAGAACGGCAAGAACAGCAAAGGTAACAGAGAATTGGCAGAATAATATTTAGATATCCTCCGTGTAGTGTTTTCACAGCTATTCACTACAAGGCTTTCAAAAAATTAATTGAGAATGTTTGTTTTAGGTGTTTGGACTGACTGCTGGGCTCATTTTTGTTGCAACAAAAGCATTTATACGTTAGAGCACGGAATTTACCTGGATGAATTTAAACACTTTAATTCATGTGTGGTTATCTACCTCAAGCATTAATAACAACATTATAAATGCTGTCGCTACTCCGCGTGGCGCTGCTGGTTCAAACCGTTCTGCATAAACTTAATTGAGTTAAAGTTTGTTTTCCGCGCAAACAGAACAACGTTAAAATCATAACGGAAGGAGTTGTAGTAAAACAATAGTAAAGATAAAGATAACAATAGTTATCATAATAATCCGTAAGTCAGTACTAACAGTTCAATAACAGAAAATAACGGCGCATTATCTATTGGGAGTATAGTTGCATTTTATGTTCTGCAAATTTCAACGGAGTTGAATAAACTTTCACAGTGTGCCGCAACCGATGTGCCGCTGCACAAGTAAATATTCTGCAGGGTAAAAATGTTTCTCTTGAAAAATTTGTAAAATCTTGATTAGCATCTAACCTATCTTAGCCGATGTAGGGGTCGGATGGTAGGCCCGGTCTTTTCAGGGATGCACTGACATGGAGTTGAGTTTATTATCGTATTTGTGTAATTAAAAGTAATTACATGTTTTAAACTCATAATAGGCTAATGGAAATTAATATTTACATTTTTAAACCCAACTCTATTAAAGAGGTTAAAGTGCATTGTTCACCAGGAAACACTATGCTCAAAATAATAAAAAAAAAAGTCAAAATTTTGATTTCTGAAACAGTGAATTTTATTTGTTTCAGGGAACTGAATCAACTTCAGTTTCACGCTTTGATTAATGATACAGACAGTGAATTTGAGGGCTATTAAGAAGTTTGCTGGCTTTCTTCTCATATAGTTTTATAACGCTTCTGGCCACTTCGAGAAGAAATTAAAGTTTTCTTAGAAATGAAAGGCGAATAGCCTGATAAGCTATATGACGAGACAACGGTAATTGACTTGAAGATTTGATATCCATGGTAGATATTGCAGTGCATTTAAAATGCTCAAATTTAAAATTACAAGAGGAAAGATCAGTTAGTAACTTCGTTGTATGATAATATTAAGGCTTTTAAATTAAAACTAAGGCCTTGGGAAGGGCAACCGGTAAATAGCGCTCAGTTTACTTCATTTTTTTACCTACCAGGATTTCCAAGATTTCCTCATTGCTTCTGACTCCAGTCAGTGCTTCCAACATAACACAATTATTACTAAGTAATGAGGTTGTCTGTTGTGGTAGCCTACTGAGTGTAATCCTTACAATTTGTAAACAATTTAATATTTAAGTTCTGTTGTTTTGGTTATCCACACATTTTTAATGAGCTGTATTTAAAATATATTGATTGCAATATCTATAACATCAAATGGCAAGAATGATAATGTTTCACTGTGTGGTATATTAAAATTTATAAGTCGGGTGGTTGCTTTTTACAAAATAGCTATAAAAATACGCTAAACTTTTACAAGAAAAAAAGGTTATATTTTCATATCGGCACGCGGCCCTTGGACTTCAAATTAGGTCGAATTGGCCCTCAATAAAAGTTAAGTTTGACATGCATGGTGTAGAGCGTACTGGGTTTACAGTAAAATGCGTAGGATTATTAATTTACCAGTAAACATACAGGTAACGTATTATCACTGATAAAACTGATCGTTTCGACAGAAGAAGAAATAACACACCAGAACTACACTTTTTTGTGGAGGAAAGGGGCTCTTTACATGGGATTATGTTATTCTCCGAATTCAGCATGGAAGTTGAACTATTAATTAGGCATATTTACCGGTACTATATTTTGTGAACACTGATATTAGGGTGTATGTAAACTGCCGCCACGGAGATATGTAGGTTGCGACAGTAGTTATAGACAAACAAGGTTAGACCTAACAAATTAATGTTCGTTTCTATTCAGTAACAATTTTTTGCACATGAGGTGATGGGAACGTACGGTACTTGTCTGTAGGTTGGTACCGTTCTATGTATGTTGGTAACGATTGCTTTATCTGCTCTATCTTTAGGTTGGTAACAACGTTTCTCTAGCACGGAGGAAAGAAAACACGGAGACGCCGTGCTTGCGGTGTTGTATGGGAAACAGTTGAAGCCAATGACCACGCCCCCTCAGAGTACCAAAAGGGAGGCTTGCTATATACAATAGCACACAAATACTCCGACGTTTCACTGGTTATAACAACTTAACGGTAGGGAAAATATGTAATATCCCAATTTCATATATTAACCACATACTCCGACATCATAATAATCCCGGTAGTAAGCATTAACCTATCTCAAAAGAGCCAAAAATGTAACTTTCAAATGAGCAACTTTACATGTGCGAGTATAAATAATGAGTCAGAAAATAAATAAGTGACCGTGCGACTATGATAATTCAGAACGAGAAAAATACTCTGGGCAGTTATATAGCTACAGCATGTGGTTATTGACTCTATTAAACGCAATAAATGACAACTAATATAAATATTGGAAATCTAAAGCAATAAATTACTTACTATAACTAATAATTCAGATAAATGCACTTTATTTGATTAATTACAAGTAGCCTAAGGCAGTTATAAAGAAAATACATCAATAATTAGCAGCCTGTAAAATACAAGTAAATTATGCTTAGCAATTATACCCATATTCATTCATCCCAAAAATTGACTATTTTCATTACCTAAATTTAAAAAAATTATTAATTTTTAAGGTAAGTTCATAGAATAGTGCACAACATGCACTCATTTTCACTTCTGAATTGTTCAAAACAAAGAAACAAAGACGAGTAACCACGCTATCCGTGCACGCTATAAACATATAAACACAGTGACACGCCCCCTTAGAGTACCAAACGCTCGGACAGTTGGCTTCACGCTTGCGGTCTCAGGGCATCTCCGTGTTTTCTTTCCTCCGTGTTCTCTAGCGAAGCACATCAAAACACAATCTCACTAACGAGTCATTCACTTGTGTTTCACAGTCTCAGAGTCATTGTGCACATTATCTTTTAGTGGTCGCAGATGGAGAAGTGGGAAGGAAAATGTTAGTGCGTTATTATGACGGTGACGCCATTTAAATATCGGTGGCGCAGTTGACATATGTCGGTGACGCAGTTTATATCGTGTAGGTTGGGGAAAAGGTAGAAGTGGCGCAGATTACCTTTGCCCCTGATGTTACTCTAAATAACTTACATTAACATTCCATTAGGTTCCATATTGTTTTTACTTCTGAAGAATTCGTTTTGTGAGTAAACACTAAACGAATGAACACAAAATCACACGTATTCACACATTGCTGTTCTATTATTCTGTGTTTATTAGTAACAGAACAACAATGAGTTATGAGGGAAGGAAAATGCATCATTTTACTCAGTTATTCCAATGATGCGATGCGGCCCCTTTCTTTCATGACATGCTTACCTTAAAGTACCATTAGCAAGCTACAGATGGTGTTAAAATCTCCAGTTTGGCAAACATTTCAATAAGTCCCTTCTTTCCCTGCACCCTTCATAAGAAGATTCTAAAGGATATTAATTTGTTGTTTCTTAACCCTTCTTTAACCCCATGTGGAAGGGCTTATACACCAATGGCTATAAGGGAGGGGAGAGCCCCTGGGTAACATTAGAAGGGACATAGAGGGACTCTTTGGAGAGGGATCAACTCGACGCATGGCCTCTTCCTAAGATAAGACAAACACAAAGGGCAACGAATAGAATACAACACACAATCCGAAATGAATATGACGAGAGTCGAACCAGGTCCACCAGAGTGGAAGGCAGGCTACCGGCCGAAAGTAAAACCGATCCTGTATTAGAGTTATCTGCTTTACATCTTAAATTCTTTCTATTGTAACCGACGGTAATGTCAAGGATGAATAACTCAACAGCAAACATTCATTGCATACATCTTATAATGTTTATTTTCAGAACAGACTTTACATTTTGGCACTTAGATCATTATCCGTCTCAGACTCACAATTATAAATCATGCAGAATTATGTACTCAGTTAAGACACGTACAATTGCAATGGGTAATGCAGAATCACGTTCACAAGAAACAGATGAGTATCTGACGCAATGTGTATTGGGATTTCAACCGTGATGTTCTGATAATGAGTAGTTCCTTCAAGAGATCTCAGATATACCAAAAATTAAAACAATGGGGTGCCTTCGTCACAATCAGCTTGACCATCCGAAGGGAATTTGAGAGATGGTCCTACTTTTCCCAGGTGCTTTAGCGGTTACTATAGCTAAACCAGGGCATCCTTAGTTTCCACAACCACAAGTCGCTACAAAATTATCTTGAATTCGGCTTAGTGATCGTAGAAAACTGGATTCACTTTGTCTCCTGTTCCAAATATTACAGTCATCATATCCAGCATATCTCGCTTTCTGCTATAATAAAATATCAGAGCATTACACATTCGCCACTCGCTCACTTTCCTAATCCCTCAATACAGAACAACCCTGCAAGTCGTTATCCTTCTCCTTCTCTACAATGGAACGGCCTCCAAAACATTATAAGAGCCTGTAGGACTATACCATCGGTTAAATCTAAATTACTAAATTCTTTGCATAATCCTGAAAATGCTTAGCTTTATTTTATATTTTTATTATTATTATTATTATTATTATTATTATTATCATTATTATTATTATTATTATTATTATTACTATTTATTTTGCTTTAACTTACTTTAAAATAGTGATGTCAATTTAAATATATCCTTATTTCCTAGGAACTACGTTGTAAGAATTATTACTAAGGTGTCCACCGCTGTGGCTCAGAAAATGCGTTCAATCCTCTCACGCAGCGGGCCCGGGTTCGATTCCAGGTCGGGACAAGTTACCTAGGTGAGGTTTTTTCCTGGTGTGAGAAAAATATCAGGTAACTTTAGGCCCTTGTGGTCCCCGGATATCATCTGGCTGTCATTATTATCTTCATCCCCATCCCCACCTTGTTCTGAGTGAGTGTGTATGTGAATGGTGTGTCTCGTCATATGTGTTCGTGTTGTCTCAGAGATATCCCCGACATTGGGCTGATAACTCATCCGGGGAGGCCCTCCATGTCCTTGTCTGGTCAAAAAAAAAGTATGTGATCCAAAGATAATCTCTCTCCCGACACGTCGCGGCCTGTACGGCCCGGACGGCTTGCGTCGCTTAAAATCCTAAAAGGGAGAGGTAAAACTACGACAAAGAAAGAAAAAGAAAATTTCTTTTATTTCTTTTGTGTAATATTACTTGTAAGATCTGTTGTATTACCTATAATTTTTGTAAGTTGTTTGTATTTCTTCTTCTTTCTTCTCGGTTGAGCGGAAGATAAGACCTTACGACTTCAACTCTGCCATGTAAAATAAAACATTATTATTACTACAACAGTTTTAGAATAATTGGATTATTATCGCTACATATTATTATAATTACCTAACCATTCAACATTATGTACCTGAATTTGGACATATAAACGTGTGTATTATTTAGTTCTGGTTATTTATTTGCAGTTTTCAAAATTAAAAACTGTCCTTTCAGCTTATTATAGCTACTCTAGAATATAATGTAATATTGCTTAGGGATCAGTTCCTCATAACAAAATGTCTTTCATACAAAATCGACATGTATTATTAGCTTTGAAGGCGCCCTTTTCGCTTATTCTCATAAATAGCTTTTGAATATTAATTATATTATTAACATGTTAATATTTCTCTGTTCTAAAAGAATAATTCACTCCCCTCTCTTATTATATCACAAAGAGGAGAAATTTCATGAAAGAAAAGCTAAAATTCTCTCTTTTCTCAAACTGTTCTAATAATTGCCCTAGACTTGTGTGTTACATGGTAATAACCAAACGCGTTGTTAGATTTTCTTCCAGTTTTGCATGAAAGTTCCTTTAACATTTATTCCAATTAATTTAATCATATCATATCATATCGATTAGTCTTTCATTGAACTTCCCAACAGTTTTAAACGGTGACCATAACGCAAAGAAAAATATCTATAAAATATGTTGAAAATATTCTAAATAAAAACAAAGTAATGTTGTCACTGATAACCTGCACAATGAACCGATATTACTTGTCTTAAAAGTTCGGTTTAGTAACGGCACTCTGCTAAACATTGTAATTAACGTTAAAAGAAGTAAATGTGGACGCTATGTAAGAGCATACAAACATCACGCAGCATAATGGAGGTGGGTGTACATATGGAGATAGCCACCTTGAAATTGGTAGGAAATTTGATTCATGGTGCGATATCAGTCCCATCAGAGAACAGGTTTCTCATGTTCTACACCAGTGCCAATGGAACAGAAGAGGCTTGCAATATACTTTATACTACAGCACTAACTTGAATCCAGATGTGTTTTCTGCGTGTTTACAACCTACTTAAACTTGTACTACGTGGATATTATCAATATTTATCCTCTAGTGCCTATCAAACATAGCCCTAGCATGTGTTCTTATAAGGAAACCAAACTGTTTGATCTAGATTACATTGAAAACTCAAGCAGACTCCAGTGTTAAGAGATGAGCGCAGACTCCACGTTAAGAGATGAGCGAATTATTGACACTGATTTTCTAATCAATTTGTGCTGTAAACTTGAATTTTGACATACTTTACTAAACCTTGAAAAGTAATTACAGCTTCGAAGTTGAGTTTAATATCTAAATTTGTGTCGCAGATATTTATTTAATTGGTTTTTAAATGAAAATTTAAATCTATCTGCTGCGAGAAATATTGAAACATCGACATGCATTTTAAAATTATATTCTATTATCCGTACATTACAAAATTACTGACGATTTTTTTAAATATCATTTAAACTGTTTGTTTTCAACAAATTTATTTTATAGGCTATAGGAAAATGAAAAGTTAAAAAAAAAATCCTAATGATGATACTAAATATTTTCTTTTAAATAAAAACATATATAAAAAATTGGATTAGGAATTTTGTTGCAAACACTAAGAAGTACAATGTGAAAAAACTGAGAGTAGTGTTTCAATTTTGGGGAAAGGATGAACTTCGAATTTGACTAAGTAACAAAAAAATTGAAACTGAGAAAACGACTCAAGTTTGCATGCACTGGCAGTTTAAAGCGCCCGGTACTATAAACATCGCATAAAATTCTACAGGTTTACACGTTAGGGGTATGCTGGATTTTTATTAATTAAAATCCAAAGTATTTTTTTTTTTCATCAATATAGCTAAAGCTGTACTGCCATCATCCCTTAATTGAAAACTTGCTGAAATTCGAATGAGGACAAAAGCAATTGCTTTGATACAATATTAAGCGATCGAATAATATTCCAGTTCAGTACAGTGTCTCCGTAAGATAAAAATTATAATTGAAATCTGAGAAAGCCTAACATATTAGAAAGGGTATTATTTTACGTTTAAATTTATAAGCAAGCAAGTTGCTACAAACAGTCACATCCCGTAGAAAGTGACGTGCAAGTTGCTACACTGTATCCTGTAAGATGTACAACAGCCTCAAGTTTTAAACTATGCTGTAAACGGTTAGGCGTACTGGAATAACTTAAACCTGTTGGTGATAACTAGGGTGCGGAATTGTTTACATTAAAAATATCATGGAAATATGTATGAACTTAAATAGAAAATAAACACTAAAATGGAAAATATGCACTACAATAGAAAATATGCATTATAATAGAAAATATGCACGAAAACAGAACTTGTGCCCAAATTAAAAATTGTCCGTTCCTGTACCGGCGTCAGTAATTTTTAGTCGCATTATAATGGATGTACTTTACTTTCAATTCTCCTTACGACGAATTATAATTATATTTCTCTAAATTTTTGCCGAGATTTTTTCGACACCGTGAATCATGAAGTATTACTTGGTAAAATGGATAAATATGGTATTAGAGGACAGACAAGGGGACCAATCTTATTTTTAATTTTAATCAATGATATAGGTTCTAACCAGTGTGTTCCGGCCTTCACTGTAATTTATGCTGATGACACTACTTATTTAAATATTGATCGTGACATATTGTGTCTGACGAATTCCGTTAAGAATACTATTGGGCAGGCTGTTAAGTGGTTTGAAGAAAATGGTCTCTTTGTTAATGTAGAGAAAACCCAAAGTATTTTATTCTCTTTGAGAGTTTCAGATGAATCTCTAAGTGACTCTTTAGAATGTGTCAAATTGTTAGGGATTTTAATTGATAATAAACTTTCTTGGAAGGCTCATATTAACTGTGTCTGTACTAAACTATCTAGAGCTATATATTTACTCAGAACCCTAAAAAATTATGTTAAAACGGACTACATACGAACCGCATATTTTGCTTTTTTCAAAGCATATTGAAATATGGATTGATACTCTGGGGGAATGGAACAGGTATTAATGATGTACTAATATTACAAAAGAAAGCAATTAGGCTACTGAGTAATTCAAACAAAACTGAGCACTGTAAGCCTCTATTCAAGAAGATGAGAATCCTCACTGTTATAAACCTATACCTGTATGACGTTCTGCTATTTGTTAAAGAAAATGAACATACATTCACCAGTAGAAATGAAATACACGACCACAACACGAGAAACAGAGATAAATTTGATATTCCATACCATCGATTACAAAAATCAATAAAATATTATAAGGTTATGGGTCTCAGATTATATAACAGATTACCAAGGGGAATAAAAGAACTTCAACTAAATGTTTTTAAGAAAAGACTCAACAAGTGGCTGATTACGAATCCATTTTATTCAATTGACGAGTATGAAGAAGCTCAATTTGTATAGATTTCTAGTCATTTTGCCACATAAACATTTGGTGTTAATATTTAATACTAACTTATTATTTTTACGTATCTGGGTTTTTATGAACTTTGACTATGAACTTGAGTTTATTGAATTTGGTTTTTATAGTGTACTTTATCATTTTAAAATTATCTTTCCTTAATACTTTGACCATTTTAATGTTTTGATTCTGATATTGGGGTAATGTTCTGATGACAAGTCAATACTGAGGCTTATTATTTTTAGTTATGTATTATATTTTACTATCTTTATACATTATGTATACTATATTATATATGTATGACATGACATGATCTATTGTATTCAATGAATGCCTAATGGTTGTAATAAAATTATTATTATTATTATTATTATTATTATTTCTTTTGTCAGAAAATACATTCTTGTAAACAGAAAACGATGTTCTATTTCATACTATTTTAGTAGACAGTACTTCTCTAATTGTGTCATTTTGACTCTACTGATAAAATGCACTAATTTTTTACTCTATCTAAATATGAATTTCTTTACTCCATGAAAAAAACAAACTGAAGCTGAATGAAGGCTTGACCTTAACAGACAAAAAAATTCTAGTTTTAACCACATCCAGGTAGTAGAAGATACATAAAAAAGATTCCGGTATTTTAATCAGTGGTATAGCCGGAAGAATGTATGCAGAAGCAAATCTATCTAAAGTACATAATAAAATTAAAAATATATACATAGAGATGAAGCACCTGAAAAACTTTAACCAAAAAAAGGAAAGTTGCGTAATGCAATGCAACTAACAGGTCGAAATAATTTAAATTCAATTTCGTAAATAAACCAAATAACAATTGCTACGAGGAAGACATTAGTTACAGCTTACAATAAGCATTAAGAAGAGAGGATGCAAGCAAAGGGAAAAGAAAAAAGGAGACTCCCATTGAGCAAAATAGATGGTATGAAGATAAAGGTGATACTGGCGTTCAGATTTTTCTTTGGGACTATAGAAGCCTACATTTTTATAACTTACACCTTATAGGTGAGACAAAACCCCGAAAAAATTCACCCGATCGAAAATTGAAGGGGTCGTGGGAAGATAGTGTTCACCCGCACAAACCTCATTTTAGATAACCTATTCTAATTTTAAAGTTTGCTCAATTCTGCAATATTATTTTTTATTATTTTTGGTACATATTGTATTACTATCAAGACTTATTGAAAGAATTAATTGATGCTCAGAAACATTGGAATAAATAGTAACTTAGAAAACATATAAATAGTGCAACAATTTCATCTTTTAGAAAAAGGGGGTTGGCATCCCCTAGACCACAGCCCTGTAAGTCTCTTGTTTATTTTTCAATATTATTGTTGAATATTTTAATTTTCGTGTACGACCACAGAAATAAAGAGACTATGAAGTCCATACAATAGACATATACTCGATAGGCTATCCTATAATTCGACCTGTGAGAAGAGCGAAGCAAATCCGTTATTTAATTCGCGTCTCTTTCTATATTACATGGATGCTTTCATCAATGAATAGCGTAGTGTGTAAGGTGCCGGCTTTCTGCGCCCAAGATAGCATGTTCATCCCTGTTCAAGTCAAGGCATATATGTGTTCATAAATTTGACAGGCCCATGTCTATAGGTCTACAGGCATGTAAAATAACTTCCATGGGACAAAATTGTAACACAGGGCGACGGTCGTAAGTCCCAGTTGAAGTATATCCCCGCTGTTGTATAACCACAAACCAACTGGTCCAACACAAAGTCCTGAATGTTGACTACTCCTTCCATTCTTTCTGACGGAAAAACGTTGTTTCTAATATCTTTGGTTATCTATACGGTTATTTAACGACGGGGATGTACTGCAATTTAGGCCTGTGTACCGGAATTTTATGTCGCAGAAGTTCCTTAACAAGTCTGTAAATCTACATACTTGAGCTTGACAGGATATTATGCCCCACAAATGTCATCAACCTGGATCGGGATCGAACACGCCACCCTGCGCACAGAAAGCCAATGTTTTTAGTATACTTTATCGTAGCTGAACATGTACGGGGCCTAAGATTGCCCGAGTTTGATAAACGAGTGAATATTTCTAAAATATTAAGTTGAGTGGCATGACTTCAAATAACTCAAAACGAAAACTGATTATGCACTGTGAAAATCTGCGAGCATCCATGTTAAAAGAAGTGGAAAAGAAAAACGGCTTTAACAGGTAGTTCATGATGAAAATATCGTTTTCTCCCTCTCTACTACGAGAACAGGAGGTTATTTAAATGTTGCTCTATAAATATTTCATGAACTAGCTATGAGGAGGAGGAGAGGGGAGGGTGATATATTTACAAACGCTATAACAAGGCCTAATGAGTCTGGTGGAGTTGAAAACCATTCCGTCGTACTTGAAAAGAGAAATTCGCTGTGTTTCTTCGGGAATTGTACAAGATCATAATTCAGCAAGCTGATGGGTTGGAACGACAGGGGCCATTCAAGATCATGGTGATGAGACAGGGCCAGTAGAAACACTGCTATCTTTTTTCCTTCACGAGATTGGATACATTCTTTAGGTTTTCTTCCAAGTTATTTGGAAGAGTAAATCACCATTTCGAAACGTTTTACCTCGCTTTTTTTTTTTGCTTTTTTTTGTTTTTATGATTGCTTACTTCAACCACTCCTCTTCTCAAATCGTGCTTAACTTTTGAGTAACTGGGTTGTAGATAAATTTCTTCGTCGTGAATGAACATGAAGTATTTTGCTAAAATGCATTTGTTACTAAGCATGAACATTTTAAATTAGTTTCCTGACGAAGGTTCGCTCATGCTCAACTTGCAGATATTGAAGCGGTGAATGACTTAATGCGAAGACACGAGTCTCACGGAAATCAAAATACCGACATTACAAGAAAATTTCAACGAAAAAATGACAAATATATAATAAAAATACGCCATTCTCCCATATATATGTTACCGCACATTTGTGTTTCCAGATTCCGTGTAGATTACCAGAAAATGTCTAAAAAATGTCTAAAAAACGGAATGCAGACACGGATAATTACTAATAAAACGATGTTAATAAAATTCGGTAAACGTTTACATGGAATTCTCCCTTTATCTTTTTTAGGATATTTTACTCTTTTACTGAAAGGCATTCGAGTAGTTCATACTTTCCGAATTTAACGTAGGCCACATAGTATCTATCAAATTTAAAAATATATTTTATCAAGCTACATTAATAGAAGTTCAAGTTTTAGATCACGTAGGCGTAAACATCCCCAAGCATACGATATCAAGACGAAACAAAATAAATCCTTAATAGAACCTAAACGTTTCACATTTGCAGTTATAAAATACAGGTCTAGTTTTGGTCTCCAGATTATACAATTTAATTGTTAAAAATATCGCTGAATTAATTAATCTGAATAATTAAAATTTCTTCTTTCTTTCTTTCTTTTTCGTAGTTTTACATCTCCCTTTTAGGATTTAAGCGACCCAAGCCGCCCGGGCCTTACAGGGCCGCGACCTGTCGGGAGAGGGATTACCATTGGATCACATACATACTTTTTTGACCAGACAAGGACATGGAGGGCCTCCCCGGATGAGTGATCAGCCCAATGCCGGGGCCACCTCCGAGACAACACGAACACATAGGACGATACACACCATTCACACACACACTCACTCAGAACAAGGCGAGGATGAGGATGAAGATGATAATGACGGCCAGATGATATCCGGGGACCACAAGGGCCTAAAGTTACCTGACATTTGTCTCATAGGTGAGGGAAAACCCCGGAAAAAACCTCACCTAGGTAACTTGTCCCGACCAGGAATCGAACCCGGGCCCGCTGCGTGAGAGGATTGGACGCATCCCTGAGCCACAGCGGTGGACATAATTAAAATTTAAAAAATAATAATTAAGCTTACTACAAAAATATTTATTTTTCACGTTCCTTTTTAAAATTCCCTTCGTACTATTGCTGTGGATGGGTGTAATTGATTGTATTGTTAATTAGAATAGTTTGTATTTTAGTTTGGTGTATTTATATCCAATTCTAGACTGCCCCTTACCACGAGATGTGCTCATTCGGATGGTGTCTTCATGAAAAAATATTAATAATAAGGGGGAAAGAATTGGAAATTGCAATTGAATGGTAAATGAATAAAAAGTAACAAAAACAAAAAACTAGCTACAAGCTAATACTCAAATAATAAGGGATCAAAACGATAAGAGATGGGATATTCGAGTATTAATTTTCTCATTAATTTCTCCTGGTTCTACCGAGTGTGTGTGTAAACTATGGTAAATCGAAATCAGATCTGCATTTAGATCATACAATAGGAGCTGAAAACAGCAAGGAGATTTTTGTACGTAGAACTATTTTATACCGTGGGACAGGTTTTCCATTTTCAAGTCGATAAAATATAGAAATCATTCCTATGCTTGTTCTAATCAGTAAAAACGAAATTGTCTTTTTATGAAAAGAAAGAAGTCAAATCATAAAAGCCAACATAAAATCACCTCATAGCTAGTGACATCACTGTTGATTCAATCTTTGAGTGTTACACAAGAGTCGAAAATTCAATAAAAATGCTGTTTAAATAAAATAAAAATAAAATTGTTCGGTCTCCTAAATTACTATGAGAGGGGTCCGTAATCAATATAGTCTTTTTCTGTTATTATTGCATAGAAAATAATATAAACTTGTCTCTGTATTCTATAAGCAGAATGTCTCACTGACAATAATTATTTGTTAAGATTATCATTTCATGTAAAGTATTTATTAAGAATAAACAAAAATTAAAACATATGGGCCTCTGAGGCAGTGGCGGTTCCAAACGGCCCGTAGAGGCCGCGGCCCCCTTGGTGAATTTTATGCTATTTTGATTTTATTTTTCGTCAAAAATAATTACCTAACAAAATATCATTCAAATTTAATTAAATACAAAACAAAAATAAAAACATTTATGTACCAGAGTAATGTAAAATTCAAGTTGAATAGTATTTTCTAGACACCTTGTGTCAAAGGCGTAGACCAGCTCTGAGAACCCACTAAACAGCAGTTGTTCGAGTTGCTTATTTTAATGAATTAAGTTATTATAAATGCCTGATTTCTTGGGAACTATTTCAGACCAGCACCTACGTGAAGTTAAAGGTAAAAAGCAATTTTCTAATGATATTAATATTATGTAAAACCGAAACATTTGTCAACAGAGCGAAAACTCTGGGGAAGAAGAGTTTTAGTGTGCTGAGAAATTAGAAAGGATCATCCAGAAGACCCAAAAACTCAGCATTTTGCACTTAATTTTTTTTTTGAGGGGAAGATTCCCGGACCCCTCTTTTTTGGGGATGAACCAATCATTTACACCCCGAAGTAATCGCATACTTCCCTTTATGTCTGACTCCTTCAATAAGTTCTGGATCTTTCCCTGCTCTGTGGACCCCTCCACTTAATTCTAGGGTCAATTGAATGACTTGTACCATCTATTATCTAAAAACAGCATTGTTTACAGTACAGAAGATCAGTCTTGATATTAATTAACTAATACAGTAAGTTAGTACATATAAGATTATGGCAGAAACTAAGAGATGCTTCATTGCATGCTGTTTCGTCTTATTTCTGCCATCTGATCTGTAGGGTTAAAATATACAAAACGTGAATTTAAATTATTATTCAAGCACATTTACTCTTAAACGTCTATTTAATGAAGCACTATTCTTAAACTAGCATTTGAATGACGTGCACTATGTTCAAGATATGTTAATAATATTTTTCAAATAATTAACTAATTAACATAAAAGCTTATTAGGAATCGTCATTCGCTTAATCCAACCACACAATCACAGTTCACCGTAATAAATGGTTGTGTTCAAAATTGCAGTAGATTAACTTAAAACATATTCCCCTTAGAAACGAGACACAGCCATTATTTCAAAACATTAACTGCGAAATTTCACCGAAATAATTTCATCATTACTGTCAGCATGTAGTCTTAAAACTCTCAGCCTAACAGTTTTTTTAATGGTTCATTCATCGTTATTCCTAAAATAGTAAAGTGAAAAAAAAACTTTCGTAACCATGGAGGTGAGGCCTCAGAGACCAGAAAATAAATAAAATGTCTTTATAACACGGCTCCACGTTGACTTGTGACACATACAGGGTGATCTTGAGAAGGGAAGTTAGTCTAATGTAAACCACCTGTGAAGATTATATCCAGGCAGGAGCAGTGGTTTATATTTCTACTGCGGTCACACAGATCTCACGTCCATGGTTAAGGGGATAATGCGAATTTTAAATAAAACAAATCCATGTATAATTTTAGTAGCGTATGAAGTATAGGTGGAAGTAGGCCTATGTTGGCCGTATCCAGTCAGTACCATGTAATGGCGCTCAATTAAATCCTCTGCGAGCATGAAACAGGGACACGGAGCAGTTACTAAATAATAAGTGTCAACTCGGTAAACATATGGGACACGGGTTCAGCCTACTGCTTGGAGACTGGCCTAATATACGTCCCTACCTTACACGACACATGCCACCTCTGCCTGACAAGAACAGCTTGGTCACCAGCCTGCATGAACCTCCACAATGTACCAACTGTTTCAAAATTCTCATAACCTACCTGTAATAACACGGTTTCCTAACATAATTCTCACCTCATTTGCACGTAAGTTAATAATTAGGGCAATATTTTCTATTCTGGTACAAGACCAATTTAATTTTTCAGAATTATATAATTTGCTTTCATTTCTTCTTTCGAGGCACACGAGCATCATTCCATGCAAAGCACAAATAAAGTTCTTCTATATTTATGTATAAAATAATTTTTCACATAATTATTTTCCAGTAACATTCAATATTTATAATTTATTTACTAGAGTACGTGACTATACATTTACAACATAAGTTTTCCGTTAAATAATAATTCCGCTAAATATTTTATTTAAAATTTTCTACCGTAAGAAATTAAAAATTTAAAAAAACTGGCTTTTTATTTTTAATCTCAGATATAATTTACTTATGATTTTAAATAATTTTACCACATAGTATTAGACCGAGGAACCTTCATTTTTGTCCAACACAATGTTATTGTGTTCTATGAATACTACAGAAATTCTTATAATATAATTTATTTGTTTCAAATAGATATATTTCGCCTTTTCTGCATAACTTTAAACGTTACTGACTTTTATTACTCTTCTATGTATTATTGTTCATCCTTCGTTATCTGGTTTGATTTTAGCCTTATGATATATTTTATATGTTTAATGCCCCTTATTTTGAGAGATTTGTTCTTTGGGGCCTAAGTGTTGAATAAATAAATGAACAGGCTAAATAAATAAATAAATAAATATAGGGGGCTAGGCATAGCTTAAAGCACTTGGTCTTATTATTTTTTTTTCCGTGTGTTTATGGCTTATATAAAATTGTAAATTGATCCTTTAAAATCGCAAATGCCGAATATTGACTGTTGCGGTATTAAGATACATGTAGCCTATAAGCTAATATCAAAATGCGCAGAGGAAAAAGAATATGTATAAGGGACCACTAACCCATCGTACTAATTCTACAAGTTCTGAGGGGAAATGTATACTATCCCTCGTTCGTCAAGATCCTAAGTCAGCACTTAGATTAACACTTTTATAACGAATTCTGATGTCACTTATTATTGCTGAACGTTGTTTTCTTAATCGATAGTATCTCAGCAACGTGTAGAACTACCTTAGGAAATTAATGAACTTCATTTCCACTAGTGCTGATTTATATGATAGTTAGAATTTTAAATTCAGCCTTAAGCACTAGAATATGTTTTTTTTAGAACCTAACAAGATACTGGGGCTGAAGACGTAGAATATTTACAGCTTTTTATAATTTATTGTTCTTAACATATATTAATACAGTTTTTGTATGTATATAAATAAGTAAGCTTATTTCATAACTGTTTTTACCCTTTAGTTTATCAATTACACATAATAGTCATAAGAACAATTACATCATAACATTAATTAGATAGTTGAACAACAACTTGTCATAAAAAAAGTTAGTATATTGATATAATAAATCAATATAGTTAAATCAATAAGTCAAGTGATAAAATTAATTTAATTATTATAACCTTATAAAACTACTTTTTAATTAATTGTATAAGGTTATAATAATTAAATTAATTTTAGCACTTGACTTATTGATTTAACTATTGATTTATTATATCAATATAATAACTTTTTTATGACAAGTTGTTCAATTATCGAATTAGTGTTATGATGTAATTGTTCTTATGACTATCATGTATAATTGATAAACTAAAGGGTAAAAACAGTTATGAAATAAGCTTACTTATATACATACAAAAACTGTATCAATATATGTTAATAACAATAGGCATAAATTATAAAAAAAAACTGTAAATATTCTACGTCTTCAGCCCCAGTATCTTGTTAGGTTCTAAAAAAAACATATTCTAGTGCTAAAGGCTGAATTTAAAATTCTAACTACCTTAGGAAACCTTAGAAAAATCGCAAGATCAATATCTCGGGACCAGTGGATCTGGATTTTGATTTTCTGGGGGATTTCCCAATCGGAAAGCAGAATGTAAGATTAGAATTTAGTTAACACCTATTCATAAGTTTCCCTGCCCACTGAACATGAGACTGCGAGTTCCTGTGGACTGAGTTGATCAGACCAAAGTATACTTACTGTGCATTACATTATCAAAATGATCTGTTATGTATGTTATTCTTGTTGAAGAGAGGAATTTTCAGTGTGTTTTCAAATTGCGCTGAATCCAAAATAGGCTATATTTGGAACATACTACAATACGCTTATGACCGCCGGCGTGGTCTTGTCGCTGACTACAGATCCGTCGGCCCGGGTTCGAACCTCGGTACCTCCTCGGATTTTTCTGAGGTAGGGAGGTCTGGTAGGGGTGCACTCAGCCGCGTGATTCAAATTTAGGAGCTACTTGATAGAGAAGTAGCGGCTCCGGTCATGGAAACCACCATTAACGGCCGTGGGTGTCGGCATGCTGACCACATGCCCCCAATCCTGCTGTCTGCCTATGGTAGATGATGCAGCGGTCGGGTGGTAGGCCTTGTCCCTCCTGGGGTGTTAGCGCCATGGAGTTAGTTAGTTACAATAAGCTTATTAGGCCTACGTATGACCGTGGCACTTGGAAATTGTCTTTGGGATGAGGAATTGTTTGATTTTTATTTTATTTTTTATTTTTATTTTTTATTTTTTAATTATATTATATTATATTATACAAATACAAAAATACAAATACAATATTATACAAGTGTTAAACACCCGAAAGAGCAGAATGCTCGGGTTCGGGTGCAGTTCAGTCTTAAAACGTAGCCTACAGCAATATCATACACACACACACACACATACATACACATGCAAGCATCACAAAACAAAACTAACATAAATCACAAGAGAAACATAAAACGTAAAATTTCATTACTGTTAACATTTACTTATAAAATACATCAAGAAAATAAGATGAACTATTTAAAAAAAAAACTATTTTATAATATATCTTATTCCATTCTTAAAACTATTCACATTCATGTTATTTATATCTGGATGCTTTCTTAATACATTATTGTATAGTCTTACTCCAAAATTAAACCCATGTTTCAGCGCAGCTGATGTATTACACTTAATTTCAATTAAGGGTGAGGAGGCAATTCGTCTTGTGTTATGAAGGTGAAAATGTGTTTTAAAATTAAATTTATGTTTATGGATAAAAAGAAGTAAATTTCTTTTATATAAATTCAAAATATCTAACACATTAAATTCAGGGAAGATAAGTTGTGTAGGGTAACCCAAAGGTTTCTTTAAGCAAATCTTTATTATACGTTTTTGCAGTAATAATAAAGGAGTAACAATAGATTTAGAAGTGCCTCCCCAACCAATTATTCCGTACTGTATTACAGATTGTATTAAAGCTAAGTATACAGACCGTAAAACATACGTAGGTATATAAGAGCGCAAGATTACAAATTTGGTTAAAGAAAAAGGTAATAAAGATGTTTTAGCGATATTTAAAGAAAGCATATTTACATCCAGCCAGTTGTTTATAATGCTTAGCCCCTTATTAGCATTTTCGTATGTATTGTTCCAATTTGAACCAGAAAAAATCAATATTGTGTCATCAGCATAGGAGTAGCTGGATCCAGATATTGCATCTAGTTTAATTTTCAGTAGATCATTTATATATACAAGGAATAAAATAGGTCCTAAAATTGTTCCTTGTGGAACTCCAATATTTATGTTCTTTGCTTCACTGAGTTGATTATTAACTTTTACAATTTGATTCCTGTCATTTAAATATGATGCAAAAAATTTTAAAACGACTCCATTTATACCTAGCGCTTGTAGTTTTTTTAAAAGAATTTTATGGTTGACAGTATCGAAAGCCTTTTGTAGGTCTAAAAAAATCCCTAATTATTTTAATAGTTTCCCAAAAGACGAGTCGGAAAGAGGGAATAATTTTTTTTTATTATGACGACTGATGAGCTAGTTGACAACGATGAAGCTCAAAAATTATGTCCCTCGATCGTCTGATTTTGAGTAAAATGCACTGGTCTGCAGAAGTAATCACAGTTTCACTAAAAATATTTTAACATATTTTGTTCAAAATCAAAACATATTGTTCCGTGAAACAAGAAAAGGATATTAAGAAAGCAGAAATGAATATAGGCCTACTAAGCGGTAAGTCCGGCACCCGGTCCTCTTAGTAACCTTAATGCAACCCCTTGCAACTAGTGAGTATCAGGTCGGCCCCGTCGGCGATTTGCGACCAGGAGAGCTTCGGTCGATCCCCTGTAGATGTTAATAATATGCATCAAATGGTAATTGCTTGATTTATATGCATTAGCGGCCAGTATTGGTTGTCCCTTCATATGCTCTACAGTGGGACTCTCCCATGTGTAAGCGTACCCCAAGATTAATGTTCGTAAAGGAGTCTTAAACACACACACGTCTATTGATTATTATTTCACTGTCACAGCAGCTGAGAGCAGGAAACTGACACTTTACTGCTACGGTCGAACTTGACTCTTACAACGTATCCGCCAAACGAACGACACACTATTGTATCTTGCTATAGTCTGTTCGGTACTCCAGTCCAAAGTAGAACGAAAGGAAACTTTCATGATGAGTCTACTTGAAAGCCACCAGACACCTGTACTTTGCCTGTTTTTAGTTAACTTTGGGACTGGACATAATGAATAAGTACAAGAACTGGAAAGAAATACTTAACAATTAATAAGTATAAACATTTTAACAGCGTAATTCTGGAGTTTACTTGCGAAAAATGATATTATGTATATTTAAGACTTTTAGTTTAGTTAAAGAGTTTAAAATATACGAGGGATGGAGTAAAAGTCATGGCAACTATAGACTACTACTTCTCAATGTAAGGCGATGATATCATGAGATATTTTATGTTACGGGAGAGTGTGGCATCTCAGTACAAAATAGCCACTATCCGAGAGAGAAATGGCAGAAAATACCGCTAGGAGCTGATGGAAGCTTTGGGGAATAATGACCATCTCTACCGAACTTTAAGGGATTATAAAGTGGACATGTGTGCTTTCACGCTTACAACTACCACAATTCATTAGAATGGCACGATGCAGTCGCGTGTAGATGTTTATGGGGGTTTGTTTTCTTCACTATTCTACATCTAGCACCCATAATTCATCGGCTTTATACAGACATTTCATGCCCTCTCCTTTCATTTGTATATTTGAAGCATTTAAAATGGTCCCATATTTTCAAAATAAAAAATAGTTGCCCTCGTATTTTAGCTCATAATTCTCTCTAAAAGTGAAGTTAGTACATTCGTCTGACGGTATGTTTGTAAATGTTTTTGGCAAAAACCAAACCATGTAACAGACGTTGGCAGAGATAAACATATATTAAAGCTGATTATGATTTATGTAGATTAACCTTAAAAATACATTTAGCAAGAATAGCCTTGGAAGATTCAAAAGATACGAGAAATAAAATGTATTTATGATTGAACACCCTCTGCACGTGAAGAGGCCTGCATCTCCAACGCACTCTTTGAGAAATCTATGGTCTATATATCTAATGCGCCATGAGAGGTGTACATGCTCCCTTACTCTTCCGATACCTTTTAATCTAGTCAATGATCAGCAGACTGTCAGTATGAAATGTCATCCCGATAGCACATTCGGTTCGGTCAACATATAATTTTTAATTTTGGTTAAGGTTTATTTTGTGCTTTATGCAGTCCTGTACATTCATTGTGTGGATTACATATAACTAGGGTTCGGATGTTTATGGCATGTCATATTTTTATCCTAAACTCCGTTCTCGCATCAAACACAAAATAAACCCGAATTGCACGCTTGTTATTCCAATCGGAATGTTTTTATTTTGCATATAAAGTCATATTTTGCTCATTTTTGTGGTCTTGGTCATATTTTGGCCATATTTGTAATTTAACATCATATTTCAGTTATATATTCGGCAAAAGGATACAATCATAGTGTATGTACTACGTGGCGAGTTAAAATCGAAATTTATTTCATTAATTTAATGTTTAGGCCAAATTAAAATAGTAACTTAAATTTTAAAATTAATGCAATTGTTCATATTTTATAGGGACACCCTAGGTCTACAAAATATTACGAGTACTTAAAGCTGATGAAGCGAGCAAACAGGAACGAATAAAAAAATAAAAAAAAAAATATATATATATACTGTATACGTTCATTCCAAGTAATACTGTAAATCGCCAAAACTGTTTTTAAAAAGTAATTATCTGATTTAATTAATGTGATGTGATAATTTAGTGTCTTTAAACGTTTTATATTGGAACAATTATTTTTTGAAAATACGTTACTTATATTAGGTTATATTTAGGATTTTTGGGTCACATTTAGTCATTTTTAAGGGCATATTTGCAGTCATATTTTCCACTTTTTTAGGCCATAAACATCCGAACCCTACATATAACGTACCCTTGCAGTAGCCAAATAGTACAGAATGCATACAACGTACTCTAGCGGCGATGTTGCTAAGTGTTAACATTGTGAGCGCATCGACCATTCCAGTTTCGGCATCAGTATGCAATGTTTTAACACGTAGTGAATTTATTTACGTGCAGTGCTCAGTGTTATGTCATTTTCACTTAATGTACATGGCGATCACATATTATTTGCTTGTGATGAATCTGCAAGAAAACATTTTCATGGAGTTCCCTTCTCTGTTTTGTAAAGCTATATATAAAACTCTGAATATTTATTTTCTATTTTAAATTACTAATGCAGAATTTCATAACTCCTAAATGTTACTCGAATTCTGCAAGGTCGGCATTGATTTGTGACCACTTGTTGAATTTAGTTAATCCTTTGCAAATTACTCAGCAAATTTAATCCCAAGGATTAGTCTACAGGACCGCATGCGATAATCGCATTAAAGTTACCAGTATGCGAACTTTAAACTGTAGACACTTTAATTAGTAGATTGCAGATTAAATAAAACAGCAGAACCTGATTTGTGTATAGGTCTGCGTATGTCTATATTGTGGTTACCTTCCTATATAGAATTCCTGGGCATAAAGCTTATATTGACGAAGCCTACACATGGCTTTATTAGTAATGTCGAGGCGAAGTTGATATTCGCTTAGAAAAGCCATTTATTTTATATTTTGCGATGTTCGAAGCCCCAAGCATTTCGATTGGCTCTGGAGGACAGTGAATCAGTGGCCCAGCTGCCATATATATATATATATATATATATATATATATATATATATATATATATATATATATATATATTTCTATTATAATTCCATTATTATTAGGCCTACTGGGATTTAAAACCCGAAAGATATTCAAAATGTATTTTTTTTTTCTTTTGGTAGTCTTTATGTACAGGTAGGGGGAAAAAGCGGACCGACTCTTGTAGCTGGTTTCAGAGCCTTGTGATACGTAAATAAATGTAAGAGATGTAACGGAAGCGTTTGTTTTCACAAGCAATTCAAATTACGTTAAATTATTTCTCAATTCAAGCAATTTATCGGCTGTAGAACAAATTTCAATACATTCCCTGCTATCCTGTGAATGCCGCTAGGCATGCGCAGTGGATCATATCGGCAACTTAGATATTTTAGTCGGTCCGCTTTTTTCCCTACTTGTTCACCGTTTCCCGTAAATTCCCTGAACTCCACAGTGCTTTTTTACAATACACTAAATTCATCGACTTCCCTAAATAAACTTTGACCTTGATTTTTACGTCGTTTTCGGAAATTAAAAAAATCGGTCTCCGTCACGACCTGGTTTATAAGTAGGCCTAATGTTATGTTTATAATTTGTTGTCGATCGAACGCACTATCCCTAACAACTCGTATCAGAACGAAACCATTTTTTATCAGTTAGCGCCCCACACTTTAGGTCTCACTCCGATTATGTTATTGTAATATGGTTATAGTTATATTATTATTTTTTATTATTACCATTATAAGTATTATAGGATAATAAGCAGGAAACTGTTGTGCCCGTCTCTTACGTCAAACTTGATGTCCTGAGGAAGCACACAAGGGAGGGCAAGAGAAACAATAAATTTCTCATAATTGCCGATCGCACGTCAATTGTGTGATGGGAAGAGTGGAGGCGTCAGCGTCGCAGTGTGGATGTCAGTGGGCGTCTAAAGGAAAGAGGAAATCCTTCCAGAAAACGATGACGCACAAGTATCCGAAGGATGATTAATCATCTTTCATAACAGTATCGTTTCCTTCATGCAATACTCCCTAATCTCTAAGCAACAGTTACATAGAACAGCTAATGTATAGAGGGAAAAGCTAGGACTACCATAAAGTGGTAAAAACATAATTTATATTGCATAATAATCTCTGCAAAAACCTTTGAATTACAGTGTAGTCTTTGTTCAGAATCTAAAGCGTGAACAAAAATCATGACGTCAAACGGACCCCAGTAATTTTTTATCAATTACTCCTGTAAGCAATCTTGCCCTGAAGGACCTTCTCTTTCACTATCTACCAACATTTATTTCTGCTGTTTGGGAAGATACTGAAACAGAAGGCCCTTCAGGGGAAGATTGCACACAGGGGTAACTGATTAAAAAAAAAAAAATACTGGGGCCCGTAAGACGTCATATATACACAGAGTCCCGGAATTCAACCCGAAAATTTTGGGGGAATGTAAAGTGGACTCAATCATTTTGATGTAAGGAACTTATGCTCTACGCGACATATCTACTGAGCTGTTAGGCTTTTTAGGCATACGACTCTTTTACCGATGGATCATTAATAAGGAATATGTAGGATGATTTTTCTTCATATTCTTCTTTCCACTGACGTTGCCTCACTGATTAAAAAAAAAACATTAAACATTATTCCTAAAATTACGTGTTTTCTTGTTTTGGTAATATTGACCTTTCTGCAGGACTATAAATGTCACTGACGAAAGTCGAATGTTACGTACTATAGCACGACCGACTGTCATTATACTGAAACTGAAGGCTTTGTATGACTCCTTAATTTATTTTAAATACTGAAGGCTTGTGCAGTGCAAGGGAGTTAATAATGCAAAATTTATACACACTTAATTTCACATTATTTTGCAATCTTACTGAAATAGTTAATTACTAGTAGCAGTGGGCATTTTCACAGGGGTGTAATACATGTTAATGACACGCAGACATGTATCAGTTTGTAGTTTTCTTGAATCCATTCTCGATTTAACATGGCATTATGTGCATTAAAAAGAGTAGTTGAAAATGGCATTATGTGCATTAAAAAAGAGTCGTTGAAAAGAACATGGTGTGGAATGTGTGACCTTCTCAGAAGGATTGAACAAAATGTCCACAACCCTTGTTCGATAGATAGAAACATGTGAAGTGTAATTTCGCTTGAATCAATGAGCACACATTTAAACTAAATTATAAAAGTTGGACATATGTGCTTTTGAAAATGACATATTGATCACTGTTACAATGACAAGAGGGCGTAAGAAATGCTTTCTTAAAGCACCGCAGTGTTTTGTGTGCAGCATCAAGGGGTGGACTAAGGAATAAGACACGGACATGGACAACGGACAGGGGACTTTATTGTTCCCTGCGTTTCTTTCATTAGTGATTTTGGTTCTTTGTGTTCCTAGTTCTCGGCTGGAGACACTTCATCACTGTCAAAGCGTCCGGGGCCCGCTGTCTCTAGGGATCATCAACACGGCTTATTAACATCCCTGAGATTGCTTCATTACAAGACACAAGTGGCTCAACACCCCACCATCTTCCTTTCTTATCGGGACTTCCCGTCCTGTGGGAGCGGCCATTACGCTTTCCCTTCGATTCAGGTGGTAACGTCCATAGTAAGCGATTCTAAACGCTAAAATTGTATCTTAAGGGGGTAGGTACAGCTTATGTCCTTCTAAAGTATGTTCTTTCAAATAACCTTTCAAAATATTGTAACAAGGGCTCGTCGGGGTTCAAAATCAGAACACCGAGTTTATAATTGAAGGATGGAGGTTTCTTTATTTCCTACAACAATTGACAATACAGCCAGAAAACTCCAGACTATTCGCCAGTTCACTGTCCTGTTCTGAGCTCACTCTCACTGTGCTCAGTCCTAATTACAGCACTGTTCCAGTCCAATCCAGATCATCCCACGTCGCGCCGGTCAACTCCACAGTCCTCGCTGCCGCTGTGCGATCCACCCGTCGCGCCGAGTTCCCCGGGACGGCACTACCTCAGCCCAGATCAGCTCACCAGCTCTTCCGTTCACCCTTCCCTCCGGTCACTAGTTCCCCGTTGACTAGCTATTCCGCTCTCGGGTCCCTCCGGTCACTGGCTCCTCAGCTTCCCAAGACACACTCACTTGAGGCCGCGCTGATCAGTCCTCTCCGTCCAGCTCACCCTCTGACGCTGACGCTCGCCGCTACTCACGGACTGCCTCTCTGACTGTTCCCTCGTTGACCCTCCGGCTCTTCACGGACTGCCTCTCCTCTGATGTACTGACTCTTCACTGTACTGAACTCTCCTTGACTGACTGACTCATCACTCCTAGTTGCCGTCTCTGACTGACTCTCCTTGACTGACTGCTCAGCTCGCTCGCGGCCCCATATATAGGGCCGACGAATATTCCAGACCCGGTCTCCCGAAAGTTCTCCGCCCGCGCACTGTCTAGAACGTCCGCGCGGGGCGCGTGGCTCCACCTCTGGCCCCTCCCACGAGCGCGCACCGTCACTCACCGCGCCAGGGAGTAGGCCGCACCCGTCGGCACGCGGCTCCAATAGCCATGCAGCTGTCACGCCCACTGGCACTCGTCTGCCCCCCGTCCACTAGAAGGGCCGCGATGTTTCCAGACTCCGTCGTTTCTCGTTCTTTCTGGCTTACTCCTTCTAACAGGCTCTAGGCTTTTCTGGCTTTGTCACAATATGTAGAACTTTTCAATCTCATTTTCGTGCAAACATTATTTCACTTGAGAAGGTAGGCGTGGTTCCTATCTCGACAACGTTAATTTCAGAAAGTTTGGATGCACATTACTAAAAAAAATTATAGATATCCAAATGAGTTGTTTAATGGGAGAGGACGGCTAGTTTTGGTGAAAAATGAAATTTAAAAAATGCTTTCAAATACTCTGTGATATGTGTAGAAGACATTGCATAACAATTTGTGCGTATGATTGCCCATATAGCCTATTAGGATGCCATCTTTTAAAGATCCTGATTCCCCTTTTTGGCAGTGATGCTTATAAAAGTCTCCCTGCCCTGAAAATTATCCTGCCATCTGCCTATGGTAGATGACGCAGCGGTCGGGTGGTAAGCCTTGTCCCTTCAAGGGGTGTTAGCGCCACGGAGGAGTCCTGAAAAGTACTAATTCACTAATATAGTTTGTGGGGACACGAAAATAACATAACAAAAGATGCATAAACCATGTCGCCGAAAGTGAAAGATAATGGCATAAAAGAGAACAGCTTAGAAGGAAAACGTTATGGAAATCTCAAAGCAAATATCCTGAAATGCATGCCAAACTTTAATTGCTGTTTGTGTAGTTATTTTTTTGCAATACTGACAGACAAAACTTATATATCTTCTGGACTGTTAGATATTCATGGAATAAATTTGGCATTAAAATTCTCTAAACTAAAAGGGAACTTTCCTCTTCAACAGAATTTTGCTAATTGACTTATTTGCAAAAGCAATGCATGTCTATTTTTAAAATAGAATGAAAAAGTTCTTAAAGTTTCATTGATTTATTATTTTTGGATGAAATAATATCAAAATTCTTTTGAAGACAATTTGTAGAGCATTTTTATACAAATAATATGTAAAAAGTGTTCTAATTTTCCTTTAAAATAGCTTAGTTATATCAGTTTTAGTAAAATCCTGTTTTGGGCTATCTTGGCATTTATTGTAACGTGGTACCAGTTTTTCAATGCCGATATTATACACTTCTACCACCAAAGACCTGAGCCAGGATGTCACTGCCGCTTTGAAGTCTTCATCGGTTAGGAACTTTTTTCCCCACACAAAAAGGTTTTTAGTTTCTGAAACAAGTTAAAATCGCTGGGTGCCAGGTCAAGGCTGTAAGGAGGACATCCAAAAATGTCCCACTTAAAACGTTAAAGTTGTACCTGTGTTGAGCAGCCGAATAAGGCGGAGCGTTGTCGTGAACCAAAAACACCTTTTCAATCGTTCTTTACTTTCTGGACGATCCTCGTATATCAATTAGCGTTTTAAACTATTTAAAAACTGAACCATTGTGATATTTTAATAATTGTAGTGAATGTATATGGAACAATTAATTAAACTGGAGAAATAGAGTAAGATATTTTTTAGGCTACGTGTGTGCGTAAGTATGTGTATATGTATGCATGAATTTAATATACGATAGGCCTAATAGGTTACTTTTAATTGTTACAATAACATAATTATGATGATCTTTAGAACTGATTTGTGTAATATCAATATAATTACATCTATGGACAACAATAAAATTATTATTACCTTTATTGCTATTACAATATTAAAGAATGCACTGAGCAAGAGCAAGTGAGGAGAAATCGGACGCCTTGATCTAAAACACACTGCACACCAAGTTTAAATCAATCGTTCTGACGTTTTATTACAACAATTTTGTAGCCTGTTTACAAACCATATGTAAAGGTAAAGTGACCCCTATACAGGCCATGGAGACCCAGAGGGTTCCAGGAGGTTGAGGCTCCCAAATTTTGGACATTCGGCACGTGAAGGGGGTAAGGTTGTCAGCCTACGCACCGGTCGCCTTTACCCCGAGGATTGCTCCTGGTACTCATTTCTTTTAGTGGCTGAATCGACCCCAGGGCCACAGTGCCACCTGAAGGATTAGGCCAATTGAAAATCTCCAACGACCTCATCGGGAATCGAACCCGCGTCCTTCCGGTTTGTAGCGCAGCGCGTTTACAAACCATAACGTTCAAAATGTTTAGACACACATTTAAATGTCCACATTTTTACATACCGGTAGGCTTAAGTCTATTGAAAATGCTTAATAGAACAGGTCACATCAAAACGGACACATGTAAATATTGTAGGAAAATACATTAGTTTTGTTTCATGATCCCCTATAGGCCTACATAGGTAGATTTACCGTTAAATATAGAAAATGCATATGTAGGCCTATCGACTTTCCAAGACTGTAAATATAGATATTCAAAAACATGTTAGTTGTAGAAAGGAAACACACATGTATTTCGATCATGAAACCGAACTGATGTCATTTTCCTAAAAAAATCACATGTTCTCTTTTTCAAATGACCCATTCAATACTGTAGGCCTAAGTTTAAAAAAAATATAGATACTAAATTTTTATATATTTTAACAGATAGATTAAAAAGTTGTTCATAATTTATAATTCTCTGATTCCAACATTTGTTGGAGAGGAAGGAATTTGTTATCCATTACTATTTCAAGTCTAAACGACAGCAGGTGTTGTAGGATTCCATCCTTGCTGTTTAATGAAACGCATACTGATGGAGGCGGCAGCACATCTCGGCGGCAATAATACTGCTCAAGGAGGGGTGATGTATGATCAAGATCATCAAGGTTTACATTATCACAGGTCATCAAACCAAAGTTGAAGAGCTCAAACACAAAACAAATCATATTAATTTTTTTTTAAATAATTGGTGTTTTTGGGGTCCCAAAAATGTGAGATTTTCGGTATTTGTAAACAAGAACTTCAGTTTACAGGATGACGAATACTTGCATATGGTTCATAGATAGTTATATCCAGAAAGCTGTTTCCTTAATTTTAAGTTATATCTAATGTTACTTAATTTTATTTACATAGTTCACAACATAACTACTTTCGAATTTTGTTATTTTACAATAATTTTATTGTTGTCCTGCGTTGTAACACCCTTTGCGGCAAGAGTAGACTTAAATGTAGTATTCTTTGTGAGTGACTAGACAGCGGAAAATATGGGGGATCTGGTGATCGTTGGACTCCAGGAAGAGAAAACGTAAGAAAATAAATCCCAATAAAAATATTAACTAATATGACAAAAAGTAAACCCCGTAGACTACGCATGTAATAATAATTGCATATGTTAGTGCATATAACTGCTAACTCTGTTTTTATAAGTAATGTATTTTTATTCATGGGAATTTCATATCCTATATATATAGTGTTAAAAGTCAAACTCAAATGACTCCGAATAGTTAAATGACGTGTACAAATCTATTTTGTTGACGTGGCCAATAAGACCATTCAGTGCAATAATGATTAGAATAACTTCTTTTGAATCTCATTGACATACCGCCTCTTGTTAAGAATGACGGAAGAAATCTGAGAGTTTAATAATAGCAACTAGAGAAGGCTTCAGTGATCTGCCAAACTCGATAACAATCGCAGTCGAGATGCATTCCTTGATCTATAGCACAGGAATGTTACTTTGAGAATATATGTCCTTTCATCAAGATGTACTAATAAGAAAAGGTGCTTCACAAATTATAAGAGCAGCACGGAGCGTTGTTTACGAAGCACCTGCCATGCGATGACAGGGATAGGGAATGTGGTATGTGCCATGCCGTACAAGGTGCTTAAAAATATGGGCAACCCATATTTTATGCTACACACAAAACAAACACAAGGTGATTGGGAATAAATATACACCTTTAAGTTTTAACTCGTTTACTGTAACAAAACAAAGCCTTTTTATTAGATACTTAACCAAGATCTGAGGCCCGCTAATAAATATTTCATTGTATTTACTCGCATTTATTTGTACTGTTCTCGTAGATTTAATTATTCAGTTTTGAAGGTTGTCAAAAGTGGATTTTGGTGAAAACAGGATGTGACATCTCTACTCTGCTCTATGGCGCCATCTTGTAACATATCACTGAACTAGGTAGAACACTAGAGGCACCTAGAAATTAAGCTTTCTGAGAAAAGGAAGTAACATCATTCACAATGGCTGACGTACTAGTGCTGGATTGGCACCAGCGTCTTTAAATTGTTAAATAAAGACCATAGACAAGAAACAAATGTAAATGAGTGGATAAATACAAATAGGAAACATCTAAAGCAGAGTGGAAAGGAGTATACAAGAAGAAAATGTATTGTAAAAGCAGAAAACAGCTTGTGCTGAGGTAAGTGGAATAAGGGTGTAACAACCTAAATAAATTCCCTTATAAAAGAATGTGTACAGCAATACAGAATATAAACTGCAGTGCTTACTTTTAAACTATGATGATATATCCTTATTCTACTGTCACAAATGAATGCCATACAGTAATTCTGAAACATCAATACGTACCAATGATATTTTAGGTTTAGCAATTCAATATACTTGCATATTCACATTCTTCTTTTCAAATAAATCACATTTATAATGCAGTAAACAATGCGTCTCTCCAGACAAATTATTATTTTGATGGTTACACCCTTATTCCATGGAGGTATTTTATCTTTTAGACCCAAACTTTACATTGATATGGCATTTTAAGCCAATCATTACCAAACTAGACCCTAACAATCGATTTATGGCATTATAAGGTATACTGCAAAACTCCAAGAATAGTCTTCAGTCTTCATAAAACAATATATTATTTCCTTTTTCTTGAATGAACAAAACTGACATTTGCCCTAAAATCCGATATCTGATGATAACTGAAGATCTGCTGAATTTTACAGCATAAAACATGGTACCGTATTTTACGGACCATAAGACGAACTTTTTACTTTGAAAACAGAGCCTTGAAAGTTGGGCGCGTCTAATTGTCCGAAATACACTTGAAAATTAAAAGTATGGTAATTATAGCCGGAATACCATAGTTATAAACAGGTGTTGTAAACGATAGTTACAAATTTTGGCACAGACTGTACCTAAGTGCACTTGTCACAATCGTAAAATGAGGGTAATGGGAAGCCAGGTATAAATGCGAAAAGAAAGGAATGGTTCTTTTAAGTTCTTTTATACGAAAGGAGTTGTCTCCTCCGGGTGGTTTAAATGAACTTCTAAACAGCCTTGTCCTGTTACACTTACCGTATTCTGAATTGGAGGTTAGAGTATTTTCAGTCTTACATGAGAAATCAATTCTGTTGTTAAAATTTAGGCGATGCCACCTGTACAGAAGAGGTTTTCGTACAAGACAGGTTTTAAGTTAGAAGTGATTTACACTGATTCCATTGTACAAGGTTATAATTTGTTTATGCAATGAAGTATATTATTCTCTTTAAATTTTTTCGTTTAGAATCACATTAAATTTCTTTTCTTTTAAATTTTCATCCTAAAATCAAGGTGCGTCTTATGGCCCGGAGCGTGTTATAGTCCGTAAAATACGGTAATATTGTTTGTGATGTGTGAAAATAACCATTGTCATTGTACCGTTGTTGGTTCAGTTAATACAAAAACGTTCGTTTTCTTTGTAAATACTAGTTTTGAGGCAACTGTACCGCAGTTCAGGATACTGAAACGCGTACATACCTGGGTAGAGCGCGGTTTAGGCCGGGCGCAAGTTGAGACGCAGTTTGGTGACGTGAGGTAGAGGTGACTCACCGTAAGTTTAACATAGAATTAAATACAACAACGAAGGTTCGCACGCAGGGTGAAGTGAAGCAGATTCAACGAGTCACGAGCTGCGGACGTTTGTGATCGTGCCACAGTTTCTCACTAGAGACTTTTCACTGCGCGTGAGAAGTTGTTTGTCCACCATGGACATTGAGAAGAAATTAATTGAGGATAAATTAATTATGGCAGGTCGAGGGAGAAAAAATTGTACGACACGTCAAATTAAAATTTCAGATTTGGGAAGAAATTGCGAAGGGCATTGGAAAGAAATGTGATAAAGTTGTTTATAATGTTTTTATACTTAAATAAGATGGATTTATTTGAAGGGAACAAGGGAAAAGCTATAGTAGTGTCCGTTTTTATGGACTTTGAGATAATAATGCTTTCTAATAGTGAATTTGGAATTTTGGAATTAGTTTAGGCAGAAAGCGGTAATATTATAGGGGAAAAAGGATCGTACTCCATGCAGTTTGAAAGATTGATGTCCGCTCTGAAAGTAAACAAACCCTCTTCAACTCTTCATATTTATTGTTTATCAGTTTGTTGCTATGCTCTTTTCAATCAAAAGCGTTTCTTGAATTAATTTCTATACAATGTGTTCAATTTGTTATCCTTTTTCGTTTTCCGCTGTACCCTTCATTTGTTTTAGATAACATTTTATATGCAGTAGATTTTCGACGAAAAGAAAAAGTTGCATAAGCAGGCATAAAAGTGTATATTTTCTATACAGATGTATATCATAACTAGTATAAACCATAAGAATTAATTAGTTGGGAAGTTTCAGATTTGTAATTAAAAATAAAATGAAGGAGTCATCTTGAAATTTATTTTCAACTTACTTTCATAAATGTTTTATAATTATGTACAGTAAAATTGCTCCATGTTCCTTAACAAACGTTTCTGAAATGAAACATTTTCTCAAAATGATTTTACCAATTAGTTCCGTTTCGCTTTATAATGTTTTCCCGTTCAGAGTTAAACTTAGTATCTCACCGGAATTTGAAAAGTAACCTTAATTTAAATTGAATTGAATGATTGAGTGTTATAGTGACATTAAAAATAAGAAATTAAAGGGTATTATATTTATTAAAAATTATATATTTATTATGTCGTAATGATGAATTTTCGTATCATAATTATTAATTATATGTATATATGATCGCTGAATGTAAGTATTCGCAACATTACATTAAAAAAAATTAAATTTGTAGGAAATTAATACATTCTTCCCAGTGTCGACTCGTAGCTAAAATTAGTGCGATTGCTGCTTCATAAAATGTTTAGCCTTCGTTTTGAATATTGTGCAAAAGGAAATATACATATTTAAAAAGAAAATTGATTCAGAAACTTGAAAAGACCCTAAAAGAACAAAATCAAACTGTTTTACTTACTGTAATTTAAATTGTTACAGCTCAAGCTTGATCTATTCGTTTACAAATTAAATCGATTATTCTTGTTTTAATTTCCGCGAAAAGATCAATAATTTTCTCATTATTATTGATAAACTTCATTATGCAGCTTAGTGTATGAATTCAACTAGTATAAGATAATTCAAGTTTTGGTAAGAAATTCAACCTGTATACTAGTAGTCTTAATAAACACCATATATTGTTTCGAATCCGATTGTGAATAAAAATTTTTGATTATATACATTCATTTTATTAAAGTATGTCTATATACAATTGTCAAATACTAAGTTGATTTTATTTATTATACACATGAACATTTATTGAACATTGTATCTCTTTTTGTTTGTCAGTTGGTAATATTTGATAATTCTTTGTATAATAATAATAATGACACCTTAATTAAAATTTGACTTCTTTTCTTGCAGTATTGTTATTTGACGTATTGAAAAGTAATAAGTTAGGTTAGAAGTCACTCTGCGTCACCTCACGTCACCAAACTGCGTCTCAACTTGCGCCCGGCCTTAGGGTCGAGAAACCATAAACCACACTCTATGTAGGCACTACGATAACGTAAACTTTTAGGCACTGACGTACCGAAATATTAAAGGAGTAATATATGTAGTAAACGTAAGTTAGCAGCATGAAATTCTCATTTGACTTGACAGTTTATATACTCTCATCTGTATTTAAATTCATGGTAGGGAGAGTTTCTCAATAGCTCTCGTTTTAGAGTTTGGTAATTGTTTTAGTTACCAAAATTAAGAAGGCTTAGACACCTGAATAACGCCCTGTTTTCGGTCATTAGCTATTATGAAGTATTCTGGGAGGCAATTTGCTTGACGATGAGGAGTAGTCAAATCTTCTCCATTTTATGACTTCATTTCTGTCTACTTTGATAGCTCTCGATTTGCAGACATTTCATAAACCGTAGGCTACTGATGCTGGGCAAGATTGCAAGTGCACATCCTTCAAATAAAATCTATATCTCTCTGCAACAAAAATGAGATGCCCCAGCCGATGCAGTGCTACAGAAAGGCTGCTTTTCCAATTGATTGAACCTACTTTCTAATTACGGAATAATCATCAGTGACAAAAATACGAGGTGTCGAAATATAAAAATATAGGCCTAGGCAATCGTTAGTTCCCATTCCCCCCTCACTAAAGTGTCATTAATTTGAGCTTCTCGCTACGTTTTCAACCCTACACCCTCCTTTTAACCCTCGTAAACTCGCTACCAGATTGAGGAGGAAGGAGTAAGTGTCATTCTACGCGACTATAGTTTTTTTCTCTCTTTTCCAGCGAGATCTCGGCAGCCAGAGGCTGGAGGGAAGCTCTAGTAAGAAGATTGCTGATGAGATAGGATTTAGGAAACTCGTCTCCGTTCCTACGTTTCAAATTAGAACGCAGTTCGACTGCTGCTTCTATTATGGTATTAGAACCATTAAATCGTAGGCAAGATGTTTTTTAAGAAAAAGACGTAGCCTCTTGACTGCCATGATTTCAACCAAACCAGTAGGCCTAATACAACGCAGTGGCCTATGCCGAAATAACTAGACAAGAAACCTGTAGCCTACGCGTACACAACTCTGGTTAACCCGACATACCTCACACCGATGAGTGTCAGATCATCGATTACAGAGAGTTCCTAAAGTGATACACTACAAGACCCTAAATATTGTTATCACAACATAATTTAACACTTCCTATCCACCACTCAGTGGCCTAATGTTGTCCTTTTAATTAATTAATATCATTTATCGTTACTGCTTCTATTACCTTTGACTACCTAAAAACTCGTTTTTCTTGAAGTGTACAAAGCATGGAATACTTATTTACATATTCAGTGGCAACAGACAATTCCTAAGCAAGCTAAAGGAATGTTGTCTATCTTCCCGTCTTCTGTACGGAAATATAAAAATTAAATATATATATATATAAGACAATAATCCTGCCGGTTGTATTACATGGATGTGAGACATGATCTCTAACTCTTCGGGAAGAATTCAATCTCTGAGAGTGTTCAAAAGCAGGGTGCTTAGGAAGATAGTCGGACCTACGAGAGATGAAAACGGGGACTGGAGAAAACTGCATAATGACGAGCTTCACAGCCTGTACTCCTTACTGAAAATAGTAAGTATAATTAAATCACGGAGAATGAAATGGGCTGGACATGTTGCGCGCATGGGGAGGAAAGCCATATCTAAAAAAAATTGAGCTTGGAGACCCGAAGGGAAGAGACCACTTGGAAGACCTAGACAACATTGTTATAGATTTAAGGGCAGTAGGTTTTGCGAGAGATGAGTGGATGGAGTTAGCACAGAATAGGGTTGAATGACAGGCTCGTGTAAGTGCGGCAACGAACCTCCGGGTTCAATAATAGATTATATTCCTTTAGCTCGCTTAGGTATTGTCTATTGCCACTGAGAAAGTAAGTAACTATTGTGCCATAGATTTATTATAAGGGTTTGTAAACAATGTCAATGAATTCACCAACTCCCAGCTTTCCTTGCAACAATTATATGACAACATAAATCTATTTAGGGTGAATGTGCAACGCAGTTTGTGTGAGGAAGTTTAAAGTGGCCTTGAAAAATAAGCACGATAATTAGAGGAGAAATAAAATTAAATGATTTGAGCCTTTCACGCTACTTCAACTCCTTGCAGTATTTTTGAAGATGTATATATATATAGATAGATGTGGAAGAAGGTGTGGACGCCACATATATGAAATTATTGTGACTGGATGAGCGATCCTCTTGCCACATTGGTTCATCTCCTTTCTCCATCATTTCAGTTCGTCGCTCCAAGAAGTGTTTTCTCCGCATCCCTCATTTTCCCTCGCTTCCCCTTGCTATTGGAAATCTATTAATCTAATCCGAAGTGTAGGAAAATGTAGCAGGCAGAACCTTGACGAGGGACGGGTGGCGGCAATTTTATGAATGTCTGCCTTCCTAGGATTCATCGAAAACTACTTAATGCAATGAATCTATATGTAACGTTATGTTTCGGTTTTTTTCTAAAGAAAAGTCACACCGAATATTGCCAGAAAGGTGAAAAGAAACGTATAACAAATACAGTGTCAAAGGGGGGAGAGAGAGGTGGGGGAGAGAGCGAGTGAGTTTCACATGAACTGGAATTGATGGGCTAATGGGAAGGTAGTTCTCGTGGGAAGAAATAACGAGACAAAATTGAGATTTTACAGCGTGGCTCTAAGTCCATTCCTCTGGATGGTTCTTGTGGCTGCATGTGATTCAAGAAAATTAAACTGAACAAAACAGCTCAACTCTTTCCCTAGAGGTTCCGACAACACGAACGGGATAGGCACTGTGTAATTGTGTATAATAAACGTTCCCCGATGATGCGCCAGTTAAAACGATAGGGCCTTGACTGGGAACGGTATCAACTACGGTTGTGTCAAAAAAGACCCAAGACATAATTTGTAAGATGTTTCTGTACAGCTGACCATGCGTGAGTTAAAAGTCACAAAATCGTGAAATTTTCCGTTTTTGCAGTGAACTCTTCATATGGCTTTATGGTTACATAAATACGATCTGTAAGGATATCCGAGACCAACTTATGAATTAATTGTTTAGAATATACTATCACGACATATTGCCGTCAATAAAAATGGCACTTTTCCACTAATTCGTATCAATTTCTAGAGTTACGCTGGAGAGATGTCGAAGAAGAAATGGCATGCGATGTGAGTGTACCAGCAGCCTGAACTGTTATCAGGATTTAGCACCCGTTCCATCAATCACGGACTGCCACAGAAAACATCAGCGAAGCGAAGCCAGCAATCTGGAGACCCAGATCGCAATTTTTCATCCTTTAATTTCCTCACTAATCATTCGGTCTTCATTATTTTTTGAAACGAACACGTAGTAACGTTCCAACCAATTCTCCAACCAGATGTGACTTGATGATGTAACTTAAAATTCAGTATTTTCCCAAACATGGCATTTATAGGCCCTTAGTAAGGAATAGACACCACTGATTTCATGATCAAAATAGAAAGGCTACCATTTAGGTTTTACAATCGAAATATTTGAATAAACATTTGTACTCGATGCTGAAAGTCTACGTGATTTAGTGATTAGTGTTGCAAACAACGGATTCTCAAATTTGGATTCGATCCGTATATCCTCTGATTTTCCTGAGATAGGGAAGTCTTGAACGGGGTGCACAAAGCCTCGTGACACCATCTGGGGTGGTACTTGATCAATATTAGCGGGTCCGGTCTAGAAGGTCAATACTGTCCGTAGGATTCGGCATGCCCCAATCCTGCCGTCTGTCTATGGTAGATGCCGCAGCGGTCGGATGGTATTCCTAAGTGTAAATCCACAAGGGATGTAGCGCCACGGAATTTAGTTTTATTACTGTAGTTAGGAATACCTGATGAATACATTCCGTAGCTACATCATCACGAATTTGCATTTAAATTCAAAACATATAAAAAAACATCGTACCAAATTAAAAAGTAGTTCCGGTTCTTAAAATTAATGACTAGGGTTCGGATGTTTATGACCCAAAAAGTGGAAAGTATGACTGCAAATATGACCTCAAAAATTACTAAATATGACCCAAAAATCCTAAATATGACCTCATAAAGAACGTATTTTCTAAAAATAAATGTTCCAATTTAAAACGTTCAGCGACACTAAATTATTACAGCACATTAATTCAATCAACAATTTTAAAGATGATTTACAGTTTTACTTGTAAAGAACTTCTAATCCGTTTTAATGTTTCCAGATACCACTGTAAATGTGAACTGAAAATATTTTTAAAACTTGTATTTTGGAAGTTTTTAACAACAAGGAGGAAGAGGTAATTGTGCTATTATTTGTTATCGTTCCTTCACATTCCAGTTATAGTAAAACCAAAACATTCGTCACTCTTTTTCGGAAAATAATTTAAGTCGACAATTTATTACACACACTGTAAAATAGTGCTCTTTTATCGAATTTATAACTGAAATAAGACGTTGAATTACAAATATTACTGAAATATGACCAAGACCATGAAGATTACCAAAATATGACTTTATATGCAAAATAAAAACAGTCCGATTAGAATAACAAAAGTACAATTCATGGTTATTTTGTGTTTGCGGCGAGAACGGAGGTCAGGATAAAAATATGGCATGTCATAAACATCCGAATCCTATTAATGACACTAGGCTGCGTCTAATGGGCACCCATTAATTGAACCAGCAATCCTGAAAGGACTATGTCACTGTAAGTTAGCGGAACGTTCATGGATCTACGAGAGGTTCGGATTTTATCGATAAATTAACGAGCGTAAAAATTATGAGTGAATTTATCTTGAGGGAATTCGGCCGGACCTCCAGTTATATTTATTCTGACTATTTAGAAAGTACTCACTGAATAAAGCATGTAATTCATCATAAAAATTACTGTAAGGAAGATAAAATTAGATATAACATATCGATCGTGGCGCCATTGTCGATGGTCGCGCTTCTTGAGACTTTCCATCAACTCAGCTATTAGCTTATAGCTTTGTATTCTTTAGATTAAGCTCACTGCTAAACTAATGCCGTGTTATTAACACTGTATTTATTATTTTACGATATTTAAAATGCTTCACCATACATATAAATAATTATTACACATGTAGAAAATCTTCTCGGGTTTGCAGCCAGGTGAGAAGTTTGTTGTGGTCCAACGTTTCCGAGGCTGACGCTGCCTCCATCCTCAGGGAATCTGGATGGATCTTCAGATTCCCTGAGGATGGAGGCAGCGTCAGCCTCGGAAACGTTGGACCACAACAAACTTCTCACCTGGCTGCAAACCCGAGAAGATTTTCTACATAAGATTCGCCAGGAAAGCCTCAAATCTTAAATTATTACACATTATTGCCACATCTCCTTTTGCTGATATGCAGCCTATATACCCAAAAGCAGTGCTCAATTATTATTTAAATTGTGTTTGATCAAAGAAGCTACAGGTATGAAGATGCATTAGTGTTCAGTCTTTGTGAAATTTCATTTAAGAAATCAGCGAACGTAAGTACGATAAAATGAAAGTGATAAAAATAATACCATAAAATCATGTCGATAGACACTCTCGATTTCTTGAATTTCCACATATTCCTATAGCCTAATGGATTAGCCACTGACTCGTGAGCTTGTCGTCAGTAGGCTATATCAGCTGATCATTCTTTACTTCTTTTTCCTCCCTCCCCAAAACAATTCTCAAAATTCAATAATGTTGCAGCACATTGTTTTCCAGGCTGATATTAGGAGTAGCATAAAATGTATTTCCACGTTAGTAAACAAAAATAATGTAAACACAATCTTGTTCATCTGGCGTATGTTTTAAGTTGGTCTTTCTTCACTTCTCATTTCAAAGTGATAAATTGAACGGAATTGCAGTACTTTCTCATATCTTGATAATGACCAAAACTAAAAGCATTGGCGCCAAAGTAGACAGGAAGGCTCCTTTTAAAAGCTGGTCTTTCATTTCTTGCATGAGTAGGCCTACAGCGAACCTTTCCTCTCCACACTACAAGAAAGTGAAACGGTTCCGGAACGAATCCATCATGATGTTTGCAGTGCTTGTGAGAAACCGTGTAGGTTATTATTAGGGCAAGGCATTTGATGATGTTGCATCTCTTTTACATGAAGTTTAAAAGATAGCTGGAATATAATATATTACATATTATGTAAATGTGAATCATTAAATAATTTATCAAATACGGGCAATTTGTTTTTGCATTTATTTTGCATTTTTCGTCATTTTTAAGAGATAGGTCTTTTTTGGCAATTTTTAGGTAATTTTCAGCATTTTTAGGTCTTTTTAGGCAATGATAGGTCACGTTTCAGTGGAGGCAGAGAGGAGCTTTTCCATGTACAAATCGCTACTTTCAGACAACATACTACCATTTTTATTTGAGAATCTCCGCCAAGTGTTCATAGTAAATTTTAATTCAGGTATATTGTAAACACAATAGCAGATTGTCTTGTGGCAATAAAGAATTGTTTTTTCTTTGTTTTTAAATGGAATATATTTGCTAGAGGCAATTTGATGGGCATGCCAGGTCAGAACGATTTTTTTTCGGTAAGGGTGACCAAGAAGTGTAAATTTACTTACTTTTTTAGTAATAAAATAAGAGTGTTTTATATTGTAAATTCATATTTAACGCACTGTCATTCATTAAATCGCGTTCAGCAATTAATTACTTAAAAAACATATATAAGTCATAATAGAAAATTTATAGGTCATTATTTTAAAATTTTGTGTCATTTTGATCACTATTTTTAGGTCATAAATGCATTTCGGGTTTAATTGACGCAACCACCTGGCTGACTGCCCGAGAAAACTTCACTCAGCTTCTGCGCCAGGAAAACCTCAGATACTTGAGTCTCGATTGTGTAGGATTATCTTCTAATATGTACACAAATATGTACGAAATTTATAGTATCGGAGTTTCACTCCTAAAATTGTTTGTTAATTTAAAAAATGTGTTATCTAGGTGAAAATACACAAGAGCATTTCATATATGGGTTATTCTCCAGAAAAGGGCAGATTCATGTCGCAGTTGATTTTCTGGTGTAAAATAAGTACTTATGGATTATTAATTATTATGATAAGTTAGATTGAAATAAGGTCTATTTGATACCATATTCCACTTTTTAAACAAAAGTTACGATTTTCTGCATTTTAGGGCACAGTATGTGAGATATCACCTCCGTGTCATGTCCCAATGCCTGACTTGTCATTTTCATTCTTTCATAATTCAACAGGCTTTAATTTGTATTCCATTGTAGTGTTATAACAAGAACAAACAGCTCAAAAAATGAGTAATTAATAACTGAAAAGAAAATATATCATTTTGTAAAGACAATTTTTTGCACTAAACATGCTTGTCCCAAGGTGAGACCTCACCTCCGTGAAACAATATAAAAGTTCAATTATTTCCACAGATATGGCACTGTAGTCTTTCTATTTTCCTTGGACTCCAACTTTTGGCAGTTTTCTTATCATTTATATAAAGCCAAGCTTTTAGTGTGATTTTAAGTGTTGTTTTGTTTGTGTAAAAGGGCTAAATGCAAAGTTGGTAATTGGACTTCCTCACCTCCGTTACCTACACCCAACGGTAAAGTTGTATGTTTTTATATTTACTTTTGCTATAAATTATAATAATAAGGAATGCTAAGTTAAACTCTAGAACTGAGATTTTCTAACCTCAAATGTTCCCAAGCTGTTTGACAAATTAGAGAAAAATCTCACCTCCGTTACCCTCACCTCCGTTACTGTTACTCTCGAGTCCTATCCATGGAGGTGTAATTAATGTTGTAATTGATGACATATTTAACTGTCTGCATTTTTTATTTTTGTTTAAAGAAGATACTGGTATAGCCTAATAGTTTATGACAATATATCATGTTTTGATTTAAAGTTTTGATTTTAAGGTGATAATCTATTTTAACATAGATAAAAATAAGTAAAAAGTTATGTGTTAATCCATTTGTATGGTAATATATATTGTTCATTTTCATGATAACATATAATACAGTAAATTAATTCTAATTCTCACATAACTTCTATTATAATTACTATTTCATACTATTTTCTCACCTCCATGAATGCGCCATTTTCTAACCTTGTTAATTTAATGCAAAATACCACTCGGTAAGTAGGGCAAGTACCTCAGTAGTACTCTGCAGAAGGAAATATTACATAAAAAAATTACATGATCCAAAATAAAAAATATTAAAAAAAAATTCTAACATTGAAATCTGCCCTTTTCTGGAGAATGACCCATATATATTGCACAAACTTGGACAGGATATACCTGAGTGATCCACTCCAAACGATGAAATATGCAGTCTATTAAACCATGACAACTTTGAACGTTTACAACATTCTAAATACAAACATTTATTTACAAAAAATTAACTGTCCTGTTTTGAGGGTGAACTTAAATATCTGGAAGCAAAATATTAACAATTTTAAAGTACAGTATATAGATTCTTGTTCTGAGTTTTATTTTCATAAGTCCGAAGTTGAAATGTAACTTACATGAAATTCTTAAATTTTATGAGTGTTTTTTAAAACATTAAAAACTACAGTATGTCCAGTACTTCAAAAACTTTGTTTCACTTTATGTTATAAACAAGACATTTGATTAAACAGCATTTTATGGATGTTATGTGATTATCTAAAAGTATGTAATAGAGTGCAAAATTTGTGAAAATATATAGGTACGAATCATTACATCACAGCATAATAGCAGAATACCTGAATGTTGAAACCTAAGGTAAAATTTCACTGAAGACAAATGAAATATGACACGTCAGTCTGTGAGATTCATTTGTTTGTGCTAGGGTTAAAAGTAATATGGCATGCTCTTTAACCGATTTATATTAATTAGTCAGAAAGTAATTAATAAACAATGACAACATGTTAAGTTCTTTCTTCCGGGAATGAAAAATATAAGTACAGGATGTAGAATAATGAAAATTAAATTATTTCAATAGTGACGTAAACCATAGCCTCTATCAGAGCTGCACTGAACAGACCTGCCATTAGTAAATCCTGTAAGCCATTTTAAATAATGGATGCTGTGATCAATGTGAGATTACAGTATGGGTATTGATTATTATCACTGTATCTCGCTCACCAACATTCTGTTTTTATTATTTAATAAATTTAGCCCCGGTTTAGTTAACATAGAGTAGCATCGGAGCTCGCATACCAGTATGTGTATGTATTGTGGCTTAATAACCAGCACATAAGCTATATAAAACCTTCGGCATACCTATTAACTTTCCTCTATTTTTTTAAAGTGTATGAGCTAATTCTAATTTTTTAAAAATTCTTTCTTCTTTTGCCGATTTTTCTGTTTTTATTTTTTCCTTGTTTTTCTTTTTTCCTTTTTATACACAGGCATTCATATCCGAGGCGGGACTAGAACCCACAGCCTCCTTACCCACGGCTCCAAGGCAGCTTGCCTTAGCTACCGCAGCTGAGGAGACCGGCTATTCGTCTGTCTAAAGCTTACGTGAGACGTACACCCAGCGTCGTTCTCTTGCAGGCACCTCGAATATGATTCTATAGTTTCATCTCTACTTGAGGTCCTGGGTGTTTTTGTTGTTGTTGTTTTTATTTTCATCAGCCATTGGCCAATTTCAGGAAATCTTTTTCTGTAGTTTATTTTTATCTTGGATTTGTAATATTTTTCTTATAAACATACACACACATCCCATGCCCCCAACGGGACTCGAACCCACAGCCTTCTACACCACGGCTAAAGACAGCATGTCTTAGCTACCGAAGTTAAGGCGAAAAAATTGAATGACCACTAGTTTTATGATTAGGGGTTTACTAAGAAGTTCAGCATTATTGGACTATTAAATTTGAATTATGCAAATGTACAGTAAAATTAAACAATTACATCCGCTCAGCATTTAATTATCGTATTTTATATAATTAAATTGCACACTCTGTGTAGTGTAATCAGGATTAACTTGACAGAGAGGTTTTCGGTAAATGATGTAGGCCTACCCCATGATAAAACAATTTAGCATAATATCTAAATAATTTGACGATTTATAATTATTTTTCCTTCTTGGATCAATGTTTCCTCGTATTTGCTAAGTTATTCCTTTTGTCCCATAGTTTTACAACTATTTATACATTTTCATTACATTTGATAAAAATGTCATGTGCATGAAATATTTTGAAAATTTCACAAAGCGTTTAGAGAAACCCGAAATAATATGTTCAACCCCTTTACTCCACAGTAAAATTTTATAGATACTTTTTTTTATTACGAAGGGACGAAATACCTTAAATTTGTGAGGTTCCTTCTATCTCCTCATCTTCTGCGCTTGCCGACAATGGCTCATTTACCCACAACAATTCCACTGCGTCAAGAGCCGGAAACGTTTTGGTAGCATTACTACGGTTGGGAAAAGTCAACGGCTAAAAGGGGGCGTGGCGATACGGTGATCGAATTCATTTTTTTACTACTAAAAGGTTTAGGGAACATTTTTATGAGAGAATGAAAATTTTAAACTCAATCCCAGTCCTCATTAAACGCCTTTATATTTTGGTCCTTAGAAGAAAACAGCTGAAAAGTACTTGACACCTAGTACAGTAAGACTGTTCCTGTTTCTGTGGAATCGTTCGTATGTAGCTTCAAGCTGGTAAGGTGTTTCTGGAATTTTCTTGGCGCTTTTCCCTCTTATGATCCCTGATATTCAAACGTCGGGTAACAGTTTCAGCAATTTTCATGAAGTCCATCTAATTTCCTGAACCAGGATAAATTTAGACACAAATTTGCCTGTTTCTCTTGGTATTGAACGACAATATGGTATTGCTACATAGGATCCTGAAACTGTCACCGACACACGAATATCGAAAGGCCCAGGCAGCACAAAATGAAGGTTGCTGAGCTCATGCTTTATTCATACATTGTATCTAACTTATAAGAAATGGCGTTGTCAATGCTTTCAAAACTGTGGGAAATTAAACTTTTAAAAAATCCTAACGAATTTTAAGATGTTCGACATTTATGAAACTGAGACTATTTACAACCCATATACAAACATTCTTAACTAAAAGAGTATTTTACATTTTGATTCTAACCAAAATAGGTTACAATGGACTTTTCAACACTAGTGAAACAATGTGCAATTTTTATTCCTGGGTCTTGTGTTAGAAGAAGTTACATTTTAACTGAAGCTTTCAAAACATAAAATCAGGCACTATTATTTATTAAACCATTCAAAAGGAGAAAGTAATTTAAAACAAACAAGAGTAAAATAAGAAATCATGGATTGAACGAAAACTTCGGAGACCTGGGCTACGGTCTGTGTTGGGCACATTTTAATTGTAAAGACAATTACAGATTAACGATTGATTAAGTGTTAATTGTTACCATAACAACTAACAATTGATCAACTGTAATTGTTGAAAAATTACAATTAACAATTGATTAATTGTTAATTGTAGTGGTAGCAATTAAGAATTAATCAATTGCCAATCGTGATTTTCTACAGTTAACAATTAATTGTTTTTGAATTGTTTTATGAATTTAAATAAAAACTAACAATTAAAAAGGACTACTGTACGGGCCTGGTGCGTGGACTGGTACCATAACAGAATGCGTAAGTAAGATACTGAAATACACATATTAGTTACAAATAAAACACTGATGTTAATACATATCAATGATTTTAATTAAACCTGTTTATACAGATAACGACAAATGAAAAACATACATTAAAATATAAATAATGGGTATAATGAAGGATGATATTCGTTTTTAACAATAAGTAGTATTGATTTTTATTAATGTAGGTAAAATTTTCGAAATCTTGTAACACTTTTAATTGATTTCGGTAAGGTAAGTAAGTTAATTGTTAGTTTTAATTGTTTCATAGAACAATTAAGCAAGTTAATTGCAATAATTTTAATTGCGAATTACGATTAACATACATCATTCCAAATAATTTAATTGCAATATGAAATTAAACGTTTAATTGCGATTAATTTAATTGCAATTAATTTAATCGCAATTACTTTTTTAGTCAATTAACGAGTTGATTGAAAAATTAATCGATTAACGCCCAACACTGGCTACGGTTAAGGAATAAAAGTGAGCTTTCTAAAAGGTATTATCGTGAAGGTTACAAGCGTTAAAAGGTCTTGTGTATTAAACTTATGCTAATTAAGGGATACTGCTGAAGTCTCGAGAGTAACTTCATTAGAAGGAAACGAAGTAATAAACGTCAAAGAGCGTGTAGTATGGGATATATTAAAAACGTAACCGTGTTAGAAATGAGGGAAGGCATATCAAAGAAAGTTTTACGTATAAAAGACACCTGTGCCAGATATGCCTCCAAATAAAATGCTTGACAGTAAAATTTTCATTCAAAAGTTTGTTTGATTAGGCTGCGAATGTTGTAGCACCGGTGGTAATGATTTGGATAACTCGTAAATCTAAGAACCGCCACGTCACATTTCTCATATAGGCTAACTCCTGAACGAAAATAACTTTTTAAACAGCTGTTACACATGTTTTAAAAACCAACAAAAAATATATACCAAACAAGTTCCAAACAAAAAATACGTTTTCCTTTTCTGGCTGGACCAATGATTTTTTTATATACATTCACTTAATTCGTAATTTCGATATGCCCAAACGGTGTTTTAAAATTGTTTTCGTATTAATCTTGTTGGCTGAATTTTTTTTTCCATTGAAACGCAAACAGGATATGAACTCTTTCAGTGTAGAGTTAATTGACTAAAATGAAGAGTTACTGCGGCTATTTAGCTCAAGAATCAGTATCCAATCAGTATAAGAATATGTAAACTTTCAAACAATTGCAATTTCGTAATTTTATATTTTTTCTTTTTATCACTTTGATTTTATCACACCTGCGTGCACTTGTATTTATGTAAATTCACAACGACTGAATACTAAAACGTTTTGATACCTGCAGCTCCTGTGATAAAAAAAAAATATATTCAATGAACACAGTGATTGGGTGTATATAAGCTGCATATCAACAAAAACAGTTATGAAAGCAATTTGTATAATATTAACACCCAGAAATTTTGTGTGCTGGAACTTCTTGTTCGGAGATTGATGATGTATTACTCCAGTAAAAACAAACTTTCATATTTAAAGTAATAAAATTTCGTGTCTATTTTGCTCATGATCAGTTAGCCTGTCCAGTATAAGAATATGAGGAATTTCAACCAATCCCAAGTGTCTATAGTTATAATTTTTTTTGTTTTATTTTATTACGCTTACGGGCACTTCTTTCTATGTAAATGTATAATGAATAAACAGTGGAACATCTTCATATCTGTAGCTTCTTTGATAAAAAACAATTAATAACAATTGAACACAGCAGTTGGATATTAATAAGCTGCATACGAACAAAAAGAGATTTTACGTGTCTTGAAGGATTATAAATAATGTATTATTAATAGTACCAAAGCGTTTACTCTAAAACATAAAACAGACGATCTTAACGAAAAATATTGTTTATAATCGCAATCAGCGCTATCACCGCGATAGGTAGATTGTCTCGACATGGACTATCTCGCTTACAATTAAACAAATAGCGGTGTATTTATTAAATTATGTGGTTTTAGTGATTCATTACATGCTTAATTCTGTAAGTATTCGCTTAATAATCACAATAAATACAATTCGAGGGGTGGACTTTTTCGAAAGCATGGTTGCTGGTGAATTTTTGAATTTATTGATAACATCCTGTCCTGTCATTATATTATGGGGTTAATAACGCTCAGTTTAACTTAATTAAGTCCTTTCTATTTGACAGGAAACAGTTTGTTAGTATAAACGACCAAAGTTCCGATATTCAATCCATAAACCATGGAGTTCCACAGAGATCTATACTGGCACCATTACTTTTTCTCACTGCAGTAAATGATCTGTCTTATAATATAACAGTAGATATCGTGTTATATGCAGATGATGCCACTCTAATATCTTGTGATAAAAGCCCAGATCAGATGAAACAAATAGTAATGGATGGTCTCAAAGCTGCAAAGGACTGGTTTGGTAGAAATGGGTTTGCTCTAAATGATTTAAAGACTCAGAAACGTTATTTTGGTCTTACAAGCACGATGCCTAATAACTGCGATAATATAAAATTACTTGGTTTTCACCTGGACTCTAAGCTTACTTGGAAGCCCCATGTTGAAAATATTTTTAAGAAAATGGCTGGAGGTAACTTTGTTCTAAGAAGAATTACGACTTGCATATCACTCGACGTTTTAAGGTCTGTGTATTTTGCTCTTTTACAAAACCATATTGTTTATGGAATATATCTCTGGGGTCATTCCAGGTAAACAAATTCGATTTTACTTTTCCAAAAAAAGGCCCTGAGGATAATGGCAAACAAAAGTCAGAGAGAAAGCTGTAGACCTCTTTTTACAGAAATGAATATTATGACAGTTTTTAATTTATATGTATTTTATTGTATTTTATGTGTCAAGAAGAATCTGGAAAATTTTACTAATATAGAAGTGCATAATTATAATACAAGACACAGGGCGGATTTAAATTAACCAAAGTGTCGTTTAAACAGCTCTTATAACACTTGTTTTTATAGCGTTTTTAAGCGTCCGTTGTTTACCCATAAATAGTTTTAAAAATTATGTATATGAATCGCTGATAAGGAGACCATTTAACTCTTTACATTAATTCCTTACTGATGACTTTGTCTTATAAGAACTGTTATTACGTATATTGACGATGCCTCACCTGTATGGACATTGGCTAATAAACATTATTATTATTATTATTATTATTATTATTATTATTAATACCTATGAAAGAACTTAGTTAACTGTTTTTATAATATTCTAAATAAAATATTTATCTACCAGACAGGCAAGTTATCTGGAAATTGACCAAGAATTGCGTACTTCGAACTCCCGGCAACTCCCAGTTAAGCTAACTGCCAGATAAAAAGACTAGGTAGAAACAAAATGGCTGACCATTTGAGCTTCGTAGCCTCCTGAATTTCAGAATAGATTATGGTAGGTTTAACTTCTACAATAAGGCCGTTTAAGGTTCACATTTGAACGATATAGAATTGCACAAATTGAATAATGCACTTAAAACGGTATGACGTTCTGGTATAATTTAACTATACAAATGTGAAAATACACTACGAACGTGATGTCACACCTAGAGAAGGCCGTGCGAACTAGAAGAAACACACATCGGCGATCACTGGTCTATTACATTTAAGTTACGAAATTTTGCTGCACTCTTCCCGATAAGTTAGCAGTTCGGCGGTGATATTACAAGACATCTTCCAGTTAAGCTATCTCGAAGGTACGTATCGGGATGATTTATCGTGAGGTAGTATAACAGGCCTAAGAATAATGTTTTACATTTCGTTTTGTGAGCAACTCCATGGTAATCCCCGATATAAAATGATGTTGGTTATTATATTTGGGTTCCATTCTACAATATAAAAATTATATTTATACAGCACTACAATATTCTAGCATTGCTATTCGCTATAGTTATGTATTTCATGAATTGAGTTGAATGACTTTTTCGCATTCCCGAAAAATTACGATTTGCGATATAATGAATGCCATTCACGTTGGTTTTTTTTCTTCTTCCAAGAATTAAAAAAAGACCCAATCTAATTAAAAGGTCAGCTGCATTAATTTGTTCCGGATTTCGAGAGCAATGTAGTTGTTAAAGAAAGTCGAGCCAATCCAATATATTTACTTAGTCACGTAAGTCACGGATATATAGCCACACACAAATTTCATCGCTGAGTTACATTGTACTGGGTCCACAGCTGTAAGGGAATTGACAGTCATCTGGAAACCTCTTCGTTTGTGAAGTTTCCGTAACCTTTATTCGTGATCCGTCCTTAAATAATTCACCTCACAATGCTCTGGATTAATCTGTCAAGAAATGGCAGGTGTCCTAATACTACTGCCAATACACACCCACCTGGAACACAGTGTCCCTGTGTGAAGATATGTCTGAATAAGGATGTACAAGAGTCAATTAAATTCTGTCATTTCCTGCACTATTATACTCGTTAAGAAAGAAGTTTGTAACAATACAGGGTTAGAAGCGAATGACAGCGAAGTTTTCATAGTACCACTGAATCCAGTTACATTACGAGCATTTCAATATATAAATAATTAATAATAGAAATTACATTAGATTAGTGCGATTGTGTTTGCTAATGCAAGACTATATTAAAAGTCAAAATCCTCAATGTCTAACCATCATTTTGCATGTTAGAAGAAAGGAACCTGATTGGAAATTAGCCTAGAATTAAGTTGAGTCTACCGTAACCGAAATCAAAGTTTTATTTATACCTTCTATTTCATACCTGTTAACAGTTTTAGTATATTTACATTTAGGAATGTACAAGTTCGTTCTTTTACGATTAAAGTAATTATGAAAATGTGAACACTCAACACAGAAATTATTATTCACGTAACAAAGACAATTTATGACAATAATGGCGGCAAACTAAGAATCTGATGTTGAACAAAAGTGGTTTACAGTGGGATCTTAGTGAAGCTACAAAAATTATAACTGCTCTCTTTCGCACAATGAAAGGTATATCTGCTGATTGCACCATAGCTGAGATGTATATGACCACAATATGCTTGTTTGTAATAGGGAAGAAATGAAATACTGAAATGAATATTCCTTTGCTTACTTGACTAGCAACATAATTAACTTGAGACAGCCACCCTAGACCGGGTTCAAGGTGAATACTCAGAAACTTATAATACGTAACGACAAATGTAGGAGTTAAATATTTTTCTTTCCTTGCTAAAAAAATTTCACATAGTTGGTTACACCCTTCTTTGTGGGAGGTACTCAATTATTTACAAATAAGTGTGGCGAATTATACTTCATTAGGGCATTACTTCATTTCCCTGCATTACTCGGACTTTATCTGTGGAGTTTCATCTGTTAATTTTATGACTTCATAAAATGTTTCAGTAATTAAACGTTGGAGAAATACAATTTCCAGGGTCATAGGATAAGAGGTGTCCATGGAACGACGGCTGTTATGTCATATATGCGTATCCTAAAGTAAATTACAAATAGATTGGATGTCGCTAAGGCGAGTTATTTTACTTCGAATGCAATGATACGGGTACAGCCCATATTCAGCCAGATGGGAATAAACTTTTAAAACAAATTGGCTACAGGACATTCCATCGAGGGAGGAATGTCCTGACGTAAACTTCAGAATGAAAGAAGCAAGTATTTTTTATTTTATTTATTCAGACATATTCATTCTCACATGAAGAAAGAGTTTTATCTAACGAACTTCTTAAAACTGGTTGACTATGCAGAAAGTTTCAGGGTTAGGTAAATACTGTTTATTTTGTTGTCCTATTTTTGGGCATACAATTAGCCTACTGCTTAGAAAACTCGGCGCGTTCAAGTAATCGAGAGTGAGGTTTCGTCCCGTTCCGCATAAATACAACACCTAAGATAATACAATCCTGGAAATCGACCAATTGCAACTAGGGTTGCCAACTCTTGAAACTGAAAATAAGGGATAAATGCCAAAAATAAGGGACCTAAAGTTTACTACTCGTACAGCATAACAAATGGTCACTTATAGATCTGTAATACTATTCTCTGTTTTAAAAATCGTTATCACTTTGCATTACCAATGCAATCATTCCTGCCAATAGAAACTTACAACGACAGGGGTTTATCACTTGAGAGATTAAAGTGATTTACAAACTCTTACGGACGCGGACATCAACCCACGGACATAGCAAGGATTCCGCTTCCATAGGAACCCACCGCTCCTTCAAATTTTATTTTAATTTTTTTCAGTTGCAGACAAAATAACTTTTTAAAAACACACACCACTTATTTACAATTTGAAAAAAAAGCATTAAAATGAAATTTTAAGACTTAATTTTACAACTGTTATTAAGTACGATACTCTTAGTCTAACATAAATTGCCAAACAAAATGAGAAGTACATTTTAATTTAGTAAAATTTTGGTTTTAATCATTTCGGGGCCGGGCCCTTTCATGGCTACGTGCCTGCACCAAGGGGAAGTCACATTAGCGGGGGGGGAGAGGAAAACGAAGGAAGTGACAAAGGGAATCCAATGACCCATTATGGAAATATCATACGAAACAAATTTCAAAGTTTGATTGGTGGGAATTCTCGAAATACAGGATTTGTCTTGAAAAATTTGGAAACTCGGATTTTCCCGGGAAATACGGGATTGTTGGGAACACTAATTGCAACGCATATACCTGTAACTCACTTTAATTCATAAATTAACAATAGGCACAGGAGAGGTATGCGTAGTACAAGAACATGACGTGAGACCTCACATGGGATCTCTACCCTAAGCATAGACCTTGAGACTTTCTCGCTTCATCCTTCAGTACAGAGAAAGAAAAAGCTGAAAGTACATTATCCTCGGCAAAATAAGGCAAATTCGATAATATTAAAAAGTAATATGTTCATCTGGAACCACCAAAAATTTTAAAATCTAGTTCTTTTCAATTCCGACATCTTGAAGGGAAGATATAACCGTACAGCGGATAATGGAAATAAAAACTAATCCACAATGGCCTCAAAGGAAACAAATTCAAATCAATTTGTTTTGTGCTGCTCTATCTCGTGAAATTACTCAGAATCCATTGGAAGAAGAAAATAACCCTTTTCTCTAATTATCTGGCCAAATAATGCAGCTGATGATGATTTACTCATAGGCCTATCTCAAAAATGTTTTCTTTTTTAATCTGTGTTATTGCGAATAGCCTTCAGTTGAAAGAAATGATTTGCCTTTTTCTAAATTTATCCTGTCGTTTTGTCACAAAATTTCCACCAGTTCAAGAAGGAAAAAGTCCATAGCCTATTTCTTTTCAATTTTATGAGCCGAAATAGAATACTTCGAAACTGCTGAACATTGGTATACATTCAGAATGTTCTATGAAAAAGTTGTATGGTTTTAATTAAGAATAGGTCGATACCAGATTTTCTCGATACTCGATACCGATACATGAGTTTTCCCTCGATACTCGATACTTCGATATTCGATACCGTCAACATTTCCAGTTTCAATAAATAGGTACATTAAAAATTAAAAGTTGAGAGAACTTTGTAGTACCAACTAAATTAATTAAGTGTGCATATTTAATGAGACAAAATTTAATATCATCAGTAGCCTATAACTCTTTTTAAACTCTACATTAAAACTAAAATTAGTTTTTGAAACAGTCCACTTACAAGTTTTTGATAAAAAAAATTGCAATGGGGTTTGGACAGTGAGCTTGCTTGTTGGTTGTTATTGAAACGTTTGACAGGAAACGAAACAATTAAAAATCTCTTCTGTTTGTATTTTAACAATAGGAAAGTATTGATTTATGACTAGATAAAAGTCACAGAGTGGTTTTCTCCATTTCAAGAAGAAATATAAGTATTTACTATATTTAGTAGACTACTAAATGCAGAAAGAGATACCGCATTTCCTTAAATTGCAGAATTACCAAAGTATCGAAAAAGTACCGTACTTTCCCCAAATAGGGGTAAAAATGAATGCAGGTTTTTGAGGTTAAAGGTACTCGTGCACATTTTTTTTTTTTTTTTACTTTGTAAGAAATATAGCATGTGTTGTTAGGCCTACTTCTTTTGCCCATTCTAGGTAGAGGCAGTATTGTGTTCAGCTCCGAAAATTCTAAGTTTCTAACATAATTACAAGTGTTTGAGATAGCCTGTATCCAAAAGTGCTATTTTCAGAAACATGTCTGTGTGTGTGTGTGTGTGAACAGCCTAGCTTGAGAACAAAACAATTTATATTTTGGTTAGGTACCTTCTGTAGATGGGAGTACGCATTGGCATACTGGTTGAGGTACTGTGCTACAAACCGGAAGATCGTGGGTTCGATCCCCGATGAGGTCGGAGTTCTTCAGTTCGCCTAATCCTTCTGGTGGCACTATGGCCCTGAGGTCGACTCAGCCTCCAATAGAAATGAGTACCAGGAGCAATCCTGGGGGCAAAGGCGACAGGTGCGTAAGACTGACAACCTTACCACCTTCAAGTGCCGAATGTCCAAAATCTGGAAGCCTCAACCTCCTGGAACCCTCTAGACCTCCATGGCCTGTATAGGGATCACTTTACTTTACTTTACTTACCTTCTGAGGATATGACATGAAGATTGGCAATGGCTTTCTCTTACTTTTGAAAGCTACTTTACATAAAGAAAATTTGATTTTTCGTGATTTTTTAAAGGCCTATTTTGTACATGAGATGCTTACATGCACGAACTAAATCTTTTATTTGAAACATTTTTTTAGCAAAAATTATCTGAAGAGTAGTAATAAGCCATCCACTGTCTTTAGAAATTCTTGCCTGGTGAACAATAAAGTTATTCATCAGGTTGAAACAAAAGAATATGCACGCTTTCACGGCCTCTTATTCTATATAAGAATGTGAAGTGAGAAAGATGTATTCGCCATGCTTAGAGTGAACAAAGTTACGTGCGTGCATTAATTAGGTGTTATTAGGGTTATGTGTCTTTCAGGGATGCGATTTGAAACGTGGTACAACTTTCTCTTCATTTTTGCAACTAATTTAACTCAAATACGCTTTATCGGATTTTCATGAAACTTGGTATAGACGTTTATAACCTCCATGGGAAGAACGCTATTGATATTGGACAAAATAGGTTGAACGGTACCGGAGTAAAGCCCAATTTAGTGCTTATTTTATGGTAATATATTAGAAATCATTTATCATTTAGTTATCATGACAACATATTGTTTTACAGTATTCGTATACGGCTTAGGAAATTGCAATACAGTTCGCTATGACAACATTATTCCTTTACATACGCTTATGAAAGTAGATCGTTAAATTGAGCGAGGTAGCTGAGATGGTAACGTCTTGGATTCACATTTTGGTTGTTCCTGGTTCAACTCCCGTAGCCCGCCAATTAGACATGTTTTTGTATTTTTATGTGAGTGTTCGATTGTCAAGATATCACAAATCTGTATAGTTCTGCTGATGCTGGACGATTTAAAGCTGATTAAAAACTAGACCTTTGTTCTCCCTGAAGCTTAATGAATGAATCAATAATAAAATCAATAAAAAAAACTTATTTTCTGCATATCATAATTGCAATTATAACTGATTAAACAAAAGCATACTGGCACTTTGTTACATCAGTTTACCTGATTTTATTATCACTGACATAGTTTTTATTAAATTGCGAGGAAAATTGTTTTATTCTTAATTATATTGTTTTACGTAAAAAATATAAATATTTAAACGAATCTGATGGACCGTATTCGAGTTACAGTGCGCACAGACACACAGATAGACGGACATATATTTTTTCCGTCCACCATGTAATTTTAGAAAGTACCATTCTGGGATTTAATAAAACCATTTTCACGGACTCTAGGGAAGAAGAGGGTACAGTGAGACAGGGGGAAACGTGAGAATGTTTTTGTATGGGAAATTCTGATTTTTAGATGTTGGTAACCTGGATGCTTGAAAATCAGGTAATCATTGCCACCTACAATAGCGGCCCGCTAGTATTTCATCAAAAAGAAAATGACCCTTTAGTTTAAAAAAAAAAGTAATAATAATAATAATAATAATAATAATAATAATAATAATAATAATAATAATAATAATGAAGACCATTGGTCTAGTAATGAGATAAGTAACATTTTTTATTGGAATTCACAACAAGACCATTATAGTATACTATATAGTATAGTATAGTATATAGTATATTTATTTTCATAAAATTATAATATAATTATAATATATATAATACCTTAATCTTGTAAAATTAATTAAACTTTTATGTGCAGTTTTCTTATAATAGTTTTCATGACATAACCCCTTATTCACTCGACGCGCACCAGTCGATTTTGTTTCAATCTCATTTCTGAATTATGTGTAAATGCTAGAAAAACCTTATGACAAGGATAAATAAAGAATAATTCCCTAGTATTGGCCTGTTTCTGCATTTGAACTGAGTGCCATTCAACAGGTAGTCACACTATTTGCTGAGCACAAAAAAACGATGGCAGTCCGAAAGTCAGGCAGTTTCCCACTAGATGGGAGGTATTACGTTTTCAGAATTAACTTGGTTTTACCGGTTTTTCTTTTATGTGAGTCAAATAATCGGTAGTAGAGAACCACATAACATTTTTAAAAAATCTACTGTATTAATTGTTCAACATATGTGGAATATTTTTCGATAAGAAATGATTTGCACGTTTAAATGAATATTAGTACCGTAAGCAGTCCTCAGTGCTGTTGGATAGGTTTAATCACCATTCACCCTTATCCAGTTGAACTTAGGGTTGTTCTTACTTGGTACCAGCACTGTATCTGCAACCCGTACGGATTTATAAATATCCACATATTTGCTTCCCTTTGGCAATTGCTTATCTGAGGCTTGTACTCGTGCAATTTCTTTTGCTCTCTTGGTCAAGGAGACGCAGAGCATTTGGGCACTTCGACAAATCCAAGCTTTGTTTCTCCTGCAGAAGATCGCGAATATAATCGCCGGGTTTATCTGTGGGGATAGTTTCTACCTTCATCTCACCAATATCAGTTTCCATGGTACCAACTTCTTTTTTTTACCTCTTGATCAAGCCGACGCAGAGCATTTGTTTCTCTTACTCACCAGTAACACTTTCCTTGGTCGTCCACAAAATGAGTAAGGTTTCCTGCGAATTGATGCGTAAAATAGTACAGCAAAAAGAAGCAGAGAACAAAGCGGAGAAGGAAGAAGACAAGGCAGCTAATAATTGCTTTGCGATTCTGTAAATTATAAACTTTCGTGGAATGTTTGGGGGAAGCGTATTATGACTCGCCCTGGTTTTGTTGAAAGACATTGACTGTCTTGGTAACGACGGCTTGTGTAATCATTATCTTGTTTAAAATCACAAAAACAAAAAAAACAAAAAATAATTATAATAAAAAAAGGAACATACTTGATATTCAAATGATAGGCTTTATATGAACTCATATTTACAACAAAAAACTATAATATCTGAAAGATCAACCAGCTATTTATTGGTTGTATAATTATTTTATGTTTTCTTTATTATTAAACTAAAAATATAACTAGAGATGGGTTGACACCAGATTTTGTCCATACTTCATATCAATTTCTTTCTTTTATTGATACTCGATACTTTTATACTTTCATTCTTGATGAAAATAGTAAAATACAAATTTCTAAATAGCCTGCAATATTGCGAGGAAGAATCGTACAAAAACCGCAATTCATTTTTTCCCACTATTTTACTGCAGGAAGAATGTTTGCTTGTACCTTATATTCTACATAGTTCCCTCCCAGTTCAATGCACTTACGCCATTGGATAGGAAGAGCTTCGATGCCGCATGGGAAAAATGATTTTGGTTGACGATGCATAATAAACCTGCTTCACGTATGCTAATGGAACATATGACGCACTTGTTTACCTTGAAAACAGAGCCTTGAATGTTGGATTCGTCTATAAAGAAGGTGTTGCAAACGAAAAGCTATTTACAAATTTTTGCACAGACTGTACATCAGTGCACATGTCATAATCGTAAAAAGAGGGTAGCTGGAAGTCAGGTATACAATGCGAAAAGAAAGGATGTTGAGTTATTTTATACGAAAGGAGTTGTCTCCGCCAGGTGGTTTAAATGAAGGCAAGACTTCTCAATAGCCTTGTCCTGTTACATTTACCGTATGCTGAATTGAGGGTTAGAGAGTGTAAAAGTATTTCCAGTCTTTTATGCGAAATCAGTTCAGTTGTTAAAATTTACGCAGAAGAGAATTTTGTACCACACAGGTTTTTAAGTTAGTTAAGTGATTTACACCGATGCCATTGTACAAGGTTATAATTTGTTTATGCAATGAAGTACATTATCCTCTTTTAAATATTTTGTTTAGAATTAGGGATGGGTCGATACCAGATTTTCTCGATACTTAATACCAATACATGATTTTTTCCTCGATACTTAAAAGTTGAGAGAACTTTGTAATACCAACTAAATTAATTAGTGTGAATATTAATGAGACAAAATTTAATATCAACAGTAGCCTTTAATTACTTTAAACTCTACATTAAAACTAAAATTAGTTTTTTTAACAGTCAACTTACAAGTTTTTGTTAATAAATACTAGCATTCTCACTTAAATGCAGAATTGCAGAATTACCAAAGTATCGAAAAAGTATCGAGCGAGTTTTCTGAAGTATCTCTCGATGCCGATACCATGCAAGTATCAAGAGTATCGAGGTATCGAAAGTATCGAGGACCCATCCCTAGTTTTAATAACTAGGACACATGTGATACCTCGGTAAAATTATGAGTAATTTCGTTATATTTTTATTTATTTCCCTCTTCCCACTGAACATATTCAAACAAAGAAAATGAACAAAGTAATCCTAAGGGGTATTGGCAAAAGGTATTGAAAGATATTTATGAGAGCGGACGATATGTGAACGTCATTTACATTTTGCAGTTTGCACAGCATTAAAATTGAGGGCGTGTGATGGAACATCATCTAAAAGACATTACGTGTCCAATACAATGATAATGTGCAAATGCAACCTAGCGACATAGAGTCAATACACAACAGTCTGAAGATCTGAAAATGTACCGTAGCTTCTACACTAACATCTAGGCCTACATTTCAAGAAAAAGAACATCGTATAAAGGATTGTCTTGATTAATAAAATAATATAGTTATTAACCGTAAGCAAGCAGAAGCATTATCGCCTTTACGTTTTAATTTAGCTTTGGAATATGCGATTACGTAAGTTGAGGAAAACAAGGTAGGCCTAGAATAAGAAGACAATCGCCAGGTCTTAACTTATGCAGATGATGTTTGTCCTTTGGGCGATGATACAAACACCACTAGGAGAAATGCAAGAAGTCTTTGATACTTGCAGGAATGTTTGATTAGAAATTAACACAGAAAAAACCTAAGTATATGGTCACGAAACGTCTAAAATAATGCGCTACAAAACAGAATAGCATATATAGCATTCGAACAAGTGGATAAACTCAAATATCTGGGAGCCATAATTAGGCTACAGTTAAATATAATATTGAGGCAGAAGTTAAGTGTCACGTTAAATCATAAAATGCTTGTTTGTAAGTAACTCTTCTCGTCTTTTGTTCAAGAATCGAACAATAAAAATTTATAAGATAAAAATCTTGCCGGTTCTATTATATGAATATGAGACATGGTAGCTTACTCTTATGGAAGAACATGATCTGAGAATATTCGAAAACATGGTGCTTAGGAAAATATTCGGCTCTAAGAGAGATGAAAACGGGGACTGGAGAAAACTGCATAATGACGAGCTTCATAGCTTGTACTTAAATTAAAGCACGCGAAATATACTCGATTTATTATAATAATAAAATTAACATGAACAAAATTGATTTCATCTTAAATACAGGTCGTTATCTTACTCTAACGAACGACAGTTCATGAATTATTCATCAGGATACCGTTGCGTCATCAGAAGGGCCTAAAGAGTCACCCGACATTCGTCTTACAAGTGAGGAAAAACACCACCTAGGTAACTTGTCCCGACCAGGAATCGAACACGGGCCCACTGGGTCAGAGTAGCGAACACATCCTCTGCGCCACAGCGGATGACTGCGGATATAATATATGGCTTGGTTCTAAAAGGGCCAATGTCATAAAATTTGCTTTTGAGATAAGTGACTTTGAAGCCTTTATAGAAGTAACAGTTTTTGCTGAGAACTTCCGACATTGGCCTCTAAGGTTTCTGTATTATGTATATTAATAGCAACATACATTGGCACTTTTATTAAACGAAAGATAAAGACTAGCCGAACTCAATAATGCATAGATCTCATTTTTGCAAGAAATTGTCATTGGCCCTTTTAGAACCAAGCCACAGAATTGTAATAAAAACATTTGCCGTGAAATAAGCAGAATTTCCTTTATTTGACACAAAAATTCACATTTTCGTGTGCAAGTGTGTATGTAGTTACGAAATGGGTCTCCACCTAACACCCGCCGTCTAAATACAGGTTGTAAGATGGAGGGATAATGAAAGTTTTAATGGGAAAATGGTTTAAGAAGTGAAGACATTTAAGCCTCAGAAGTAAGAAGGTAATCTCTTGAGAGCGTGGATTTTTTTTTTTGCGCTGTACGGAAAAGCCGATGTTGTCATCAGCAGCTAAGTGTTTCAATCTGACTGAAGAAGGATTACTGACTGCTGATTAGAGTAGCCAATTAGCAGACCAGAGAGGAGTTTGTGGTGAGAAGAGGAAAAGAATAACGCAGAGCTGATGAGATTTTAGGGAGGGTGAAACAAGGGGATACTGCAAGTTTCATGCGAACGGAGAATTCCGACAAACACATCGCTTTGTACTGTTTTCATGCATATGTAACGTAACACCTACTCCCAGTAATATTTCACAGAATACAAAACAGATTACCATCACGAGATTCGCTCAAGAACATGAAACATAATAATACTGACCCACGGACCTCTTTTTAAGTTGGTAATCCCTGCACTAGATAAGACTAAATAAGAAAAGTGAACATTTTATTATTTTCCTATTAAATTTCAAACTATTTGGAACATATTCAAATTGTTGTAGTTTCTCATTTTCCTTTTTGATCCACTTTGGTTCTATCAAACTGTTACTAATGTTTTTATTAATTGCTGCCAAATAAATAATGTTAAATACAAAAGTACAATATTTTTACAGTATTGAGAAAACAATAAATCGAAAGGTGGTTCTGCAAAATGAATTCAGAAACAAACAAGAGTAAAACAAAAAAGCTGTGGGTTTAACTACCTCCCCATTCGAAGCCCTAGGGTTAAAACGTATACCAAGTTCAAAATTTAGGGTAATATTAAATTATCCCAAGCCCTAGGGTTAAAACGTATACGAAGTTCAAAATTTAGGGTAATATTAAATTATCTAACAGGAATATATTGTAACATTTTATATTTATTATCCTTTATGGGAGGGAATCAATTTCAGGATACTCCCATAAGCATTTTGAAAATTAGTTTTTCTTTAGGAAAACACAAACTTCACTTTAACTCTACTTTTTCACAAATCAGTAAAGAAATTAGCCTACTCACTTGACAAATCTCCTGAAATAATTATACAATATATTAATAATTTGATAAGCAACGTTCTTAAGAGGTAATCTCATTGCGAACATGTTTCACCAAATAATAGTTTAAAAAAACTATTCATCTCTACGTGGCAGATATTTTTCACAAATAAGATATATTTTGCAGCTACTATGTTATTGTTTAGAAACAAATTTTGCTATCCCCTTTCACAAATACGTAGTTTCTGTTGCTTGAAGCTGGGATTTGATTTTTTACTAGTTGCGATCACTAACTCAATTAAGACAAAAAGTGGAGCTACCTTTCAACCAACACTTCAATTTAGACTCATCAACACTATCGCGGGCTCTTGCCTGACGTCACACACAATGACTAGCATGCACGTCTTTCAGAATCGTCATCAGGAGACGAAGCTGCCTTCCACTGGTGTAGTCTATGATACTAGACTTTCGAAATGTTAAGTTGCTGATTATTGCGAATAGCCTTTTCGCTTAGTGAGTTTATTTCTTCGTTAGTTTATATTTAATTTAAATTTAAATCCAATTAAAGTAATAATAGATTAAAATTACAATTCTACTTTAGATTACTAAAATTAAGATTAGGAGCATATTTAGTCCACCGCTGTGGAGCAGGGGATGCGACCACTGCTCTCACGCAGCAGGCCCGGTTCGATTCCTGGTCGAGACAATTCACCAGTTATATTTCCTCAATTGTAAAACGAATGTCCGGTAGGACTTTATGGCCACCGGATATCATCTGGCCGTCATTATCATCTTCATCCCACCCGCTCCTTGTTCAGAGTGAGTGTGTGAGCCACTTGTTTCATGTCATACTATGAATTCGTATTGCCTCGGAGGCGGCCCCGACATTGGGATGATCACTCATTCGGGGAGGTCTTCCAGGTCCCTGCCTGATTATTCAAGGATAATCCTTCTCCCGACTGGTCGCGGTCCTGTATGGCTTGAGTGGTATGGGCCGCATAAACGTCCCTACAACGGGATGGGTTAAACTTACTAAGAAAAAGAGAAACATATTAAAGTTACCCACCAGAAAAAAAAAAAACAGTAGCTGAGGGAACTCGGACGTAGAACAGACCCAAGTAACGAAGCACGTGGACTAACACAGTCCAAACTCGGTATTTCTTTCTTCTTTCTTTCTTTCTTTATCTTAGTTTTACCTCTCCCTTTTAGGATTTAAGCGACCCAAGCCGCCCGGGTCTTACAGGGCCGCGACCTGTCAGGAGAGGGATTATCTATGGATCGCATACATACTTTTTTGACCAGACAAGGACTTGGAGGTCCTCCCCGGATGAGCGATCAGCCCAATGCCGGGACCACCTCCGAGGCAATATGAATTCATAGGATGACATGAAACAAGTAGTTCACACACTCACTCTGAACAAGGCGCGGCTGGGATGAAGATGATAATGACGGCCAGGTGATATCTGGGGACCACAAGGGCCTAAAGTTACTCGACATTTGTCTCACAGGTGTGGAAAAACCATTCCGTATTTCAAAATAATTTAATTATTCAATGAATCAACAGTGCTCAATTCTGAGATACTGCAATGAAGAACTGTTAAGAAACTTAATAAGTTTATACTGACATTCATTGTTGTACTGTATTTCATAATAAATCCTTAATAAAACACAGGTCTTTTCTCTTCACTTTGAAAACGATACAATGAAAATAACGAAGAAATCAATTCGAATGTAGTGATAGTCCACCTCGCTTTACCAGCATGCTCTTGCGTGTTACATCTCACATTTTATTTTCTCTCATGGACAGCAGCATTTTTTTTTTATCCATTCTCGTTTCCATTTTAACAGATATAATAATATTTACTTTGAGCGTCATGTATAATACGATATGCGTTTTCAATCCACCTGATTCCGTGACAGAGTATCACTCACAACGTTTTAATCCACAAATAAAAATCTCTGCTACAGCTAGCATGTCACGCATATTATTTATGACCATTATAAATTACCCCAGTATCGCCACATTTAACATTTTCCTACGACAATTCTGACGTGAATAAAAATCCCTCTTGCTATTATTGTATTCTCAATTGGCTTAATGGGACTTCTGCATTGTTTAGGAAAAGCAGGGCCCCAGCCTATTAAGCTAAATTGTTAATACACAGTTTCTTAACAATGAGTTATAGTACATTTAATTAAATTTCAAAAGAAAGATGATAATCTTTCAAACGTAGGCTATGCTTTAATCTTCAGCTTGTAAGACCCTAATGTAACGTTTCATTAAAGATAATGTAACAATTAACGAAAGATCCGGATATTACCAGCTATTAACTATTCCATTCACATGACGTATTTTTTATTGACCAATAGCGTATAACAAGGCCTCTGATATTGACCAGTGACGGACATTATCTCATAACATGCCTGCTAGGAATACAAGGATGCAATTTTACCTGATAAAACTCAGCTTGTTGCGGAAAAAACAATATGCTTTGGTCAAAACGTCACATGCTACCAGTGAATAAAATAATCAGTGATGGGAAAAGTAAAAAAAGAAAGTAATTGGGCTGAATTACAATTACCTGAGAGACATTTTACTTAATTACAGTTACAAATTACTTTTTCAAAAAGTAATCAGTAAAATTACAATTACAATTACAATTACTTTTCGAAATGGCAGTACCTAAAAATTCCTTGTTTTTGGTTTGTTTTGGGGACAAGCCGAAATTATTAATGAACAGACAAACAGAAAACATATCAATGAGAATATTTTCGGAAACATTGAGCAACTTGTTGTTAATATTAACTCTAATTTGGATATTAGTTGCAAAAACAGTAATGATGACGATTTAGCAAGCGAGAATGATACTAATACTAACGACTACTAAATTGTAACAATTACAATTTTATTTCCAGAAGTAAATTACAAGTATAAATTACATTTTTTAAAAAGTACTGATTACAAGTAAATGGGACCAAAAAAGGAATTGTTACTGTAATCCGATTACTTTTACTCAATTACTTCCCATCACTGAAAATAATAACACATTATTTAATGTAACACCTGTCCCTCTACCCTCTCTCGGAAAATAAGCATATCAAAATTAGTATAGGTAATGAAACCTCCATTGGAGGCCCCTTCGCCCCACCTGGGGATCATAGGGTACCAGATACCAGATACCAGATTTTATGTAACATAACTTATTCGGAAATTGAAATAATAAACAGTAAATGTACATTCATTAAAAACACATTTTCGATGCGGTGCAAGCCATTTCGTGCGATTTTATTTTGTTCTAATGTTAGTTTATCTTAATGAAGTCAAATATTTCTCTTAGGCACTATTGGTAGCATTGGTTAGTCTAGTAACTCATTCGATTCATCGATCATTTAATAGGCTATGCCAGGTGACAGAATATTGATTGATTTTAAACTGATTAAATAATCCGTTACATTTTATTTATGAAATGGTCTTAACAAATGCTAGGCAAAATTACGAGTTTCATCATTATGCTCGAATTTTAATCTCACAAATCTATCCTTTAGCAATTACTCAGATACAGTAAAGAACAGTCACCATCGTTTACCTTCGTTGCCTTCCACGGAGCGCAAGGTTGCAATTTTATCTGATAAAACGTCAGCTCGTTACTGGACACGTAAGGCATCAATGTGGGTGATTAATACGTCACATGCTGCCATTAAACAGAATTAAAACACAATATTTAATACAACATAACATGTTTGGAAATTGAAATATAAATTGGTTAAAAACACACTTTCGATTCAGCGCAAGCCAGTTCGTGTGCTTTTACAGCTTTCCGATGTAAGAAATTACCACGACGCCCTCAATCTTGTGATGCGCGCTACTGGTAGCATTGGGAACTCGATTCGTAGACTGTTCATTCATCTAGTATGCCGTGATCTTACGACTGACAGAATATTGACAACAAATACAGAAAATAATTATTTACAAAAATTTTCACGTTTTATTCATGAAATAGTCTTAGTAAATCCTACTCGAGATTGCGAGATTCATCAGATAAATTTTATCGAACTTCGTTCTCGCAAATATAGCAATATACTCGTAATCTCTCGTGGGATTACCCACTGTAAATTCAGTAGGGAAGAAGTTGCATGTTAAATTATGCTGAGGCAATCCGAACCTCGAGTTATATTTATTGTGACTTACCGAATAGCCTACTCACAGAATTTAGCATGCAATGATTTATTGAAACCAAGAAAATGAATTAAACACATCGCTATTAAGTGTCATCGTAAGCTAGATAGCACATGGCGAGACAATCGATACATTATTATATGTCGTCGACGTTCCATCGGCAATAGTATTTGTTGCACCGGCATTTTTCATTAGCCGTTTTATATTTTATATTGAAACTCCTTGTTGCTAGGCTACTAATAACATCGTGTTATTAATATTGTAATTATAACAGTACGAGATCTAAAATGCTTCACCACTCACAAAATTAAACATTATTACCATATTTCCTTTTGCACCTATGTAGCTTTTATACCGATCGCTATGTTCAATGATTGTTCTTGATCGAAGAAGCTACAGGCGTGATGACGTTTCAGTGAAAATTTACGAATAACATTGCACGCAGTTCCGAATTCTATTTTTAATCAATGCACGTTTAAGTACAGGTAGTTCCAATTTCCAAATGAATTATGTCTTTAAAAAAAACCGAGGCATTGTGAAACATTATTGGTTAATATCAAATACGCCACGCATGAATCGGATAGTCAATGTAGAGACATTTTAGCAACTCCTATAGCCACTTAAAACACGTCGAAAAAAGTTCAATATATTACTAACAATAAACCCAATATAGGCTATATGACCTCATACCTTAAAGTAGAATTGAGATGGTACCTCAGAGAGATTCTACAACCCATTGCCCTTAAGATCAGTTATAGAGGATAATTTCATCCGGTGATGATAATGCTACATCCACATATCATGCGGATTTCCTATCCTGGCCAAATGAATAAAACCTTACGAATAGACTGGCCTTCCCTATCGCCCGACATAAATACCGCTGGGCATGCATAAAGGGGAATTACTGACCTCTACATTCACCTTCCAGCCTATGACCTAATAAGAAGTAGGCTTCGCAGTGTACAACAACAAGGAGAGGGAAAACTCACTACTGATTAGTCACAGTGCAGTCAAAGAGGGTTACCATTTTTGTGCGGAGACGTAAGTGGGCAATCGCAGATAGAAACTTGTAGGAATTTCTCAATGAATGCTTTCATTTTTACAATTGTAACAAGATAAATGTGCACTAGTTGTGCATAAGTTCTGGTGTTCTTTCACACTCCAATCACTTCAACTAGGCACAAAATTCCACTCGTGTTTTGCATGTGGTAACATGGTAACGGTCACAGAGTTGGTCACACAGTTCACATACGTGGTTGCTATCCGGATAATATTTTATGGTGGTATCCGTGCACTGCCAACGAATTCACAAGATGCCGGAGTTCTAGTTTAGTGTCAGTCCAGGATCTGTTCGTCATGGTCGTGTAGAAGTTCCTCTCTTTTTCATGCAATATTCTCTTCCAGCTGTTTGTGAATGGCAAGGCAAACTTCATACTCAGGTCTTCTACGAAAAAGGTCTTTGGCGAGTTCATAGGCTAGCCTGAATCTTGTATGTTTTGATACACCTATGGCAGCTTTCAGGAAACGTGATTTGACTGCTTCCAGTGTACTCAAATCCTTTACGCTTAGCTACTCCCATATGATATGCATTCCATACTAGCGATGGGGACTATTTTCGCGTCGAACAATCCCATGGCGGTTTCTAACAAGAGTCTGGATATTGCCTTCATGTCAAACATGGCTTTTGTGGTGGCTCTTGCTCTAGTCAAGAATTTCATCCACGTATTAGCTATTACTGGATTCGTTTTTCATTGATTTCAAACTTAGAACCCACCGTTGGTGTCACTTGATTGCATACAGATTCACCTTTCAAAGGATTAACACAGGAACTATGAATTCTTAAACAAGTCAAAATTATATCACAATTACGTTGTTTCTAAAAATATAACTGGTTATAATTGAAATTAACACACACACATGAACAGCAGCCGTCTTGTTTGAATCTTGTGGAATATGTTCTGACTTCCTATTGGTAGACTGAATATAAAACCTATTTAGAAAATTAAATTAATTGGTCGATAGCTCCATTATAATTCTAGGCAAATTCAGTGCTCTCGAAGGTACTTTTCTTGTTTTTGTGACTGAAAGTGGGTCAAAAGCCAACCCAATTGGAGATTTAAAATTACCGCCTCAAAACATTAGAATAAAAGAAAACCTCACTTTGATAAAAATGGTGGATAGCCCATTTATAATTCTCAACCTTCAAAACTTCTTCATACTTACGAGACTAATTTCACTAAGTAGTGCTATCCACACGAAACTACAACTGCTAAAAGGCAAGTAAAGGATGCCATAATGAATTATGTTGGCTATAATGTGCGAATGCGATATAGAAGTAGGACAATATAATGAGAGCAATTGTTTTAATTACGCAATAATTACTTTCTGTTAAAATAACTCTTCCAGCATACACAGGAGTTTCCATTACGGAGATAAACCCTGAGTTAATTCGCTAGAGTTGTGCATGTTTAATAAATGTTCTCACATTCATTTATTCTACAAATTCCGCAAAAAGTCGGCAAACACAATATGGGACTACCATTAATTGCCGTTCCCACAAGTTTCTCCCAATTAAAAATCTTCCCTGATGGGGATAAATGTCTCTTTGTTTTAATATAAACAGTTAATGGCCACTGTAAAATAGCATAATAAGATATTAGGGATAGGAAATTCCGTAAAGCTAGAAGCTATACGTTATGAGTTATAGATGCAATTAATACTGCAGCCGTTATTTTTAAACGATTTCGATGTACGTACAGCAGTGGTAATATTATTTTTAACACCACATTACATACAGATTTATTTCACTACACTTAAAGTGTAAAAATTATTGTTGTAGGGGGATTCGTTTTAACTTGCTACTTTCTTTTCCATATGCTCCCTATTCTGTGATCAGATAAAATAACATTATGTTGAATGTAAAGAAATCGTACCTAATTGTAAGCGTAAATGTATTTTTATGATGCTCATACAAATATAACTTACTTTCACAAGTGTTAAAAAATGTCCTCGTTCTAGATTCATAAATACTTCTCTATCAAATAAAGTACAGTATAATGAGTTAAAAATTAAGATTTATACCCAATACTAATATTGTTACATTCTATCTTATATCAAGTTAAAGATTGAGTTAAATATTACCTTTTGTCATTAAAACATTACTGTATGTTGTAACAGGGTGTAAGAATTAACCAATCCTTAGCTTCTGTTTAAATCTCGTAGCACATAACTGTGAAAATAATTCTTGATGGATGTAACACCATAACACCATATATAGTTTTTCAATTTCTGAGAAAAATGGGAAAATTATATAGGCTAGTTCATCTTCTTGGTGTAAATCGTTCTGCTTTGATATATGGATAAAATTGATAACAATATACTTAAATATGTGGATTGAAAAAAATTCAGTTATTTTTGCAAATTTACTTTAGATGTAACAGATTTTGAAATGTCAGCCATAAGAAAACTTTGAAATCCTCTGTTATTTGCATTATTATGGTAATGCAATGCCGTAAAAATTCACAACAATACCACAGCAGCATGACAAAATGAGACATGATTTCTTTAGGTCTAAAGCATGGCCAATTAAATTATTCTCACTTTAGTATCTTTATTTTTTGAGAAGTCCAGTGTGAATGCTGGATGGTTCTATTTCGGGAACTTCCAGGGGTGATTGGTATAACCGACAATTTTCAGCAAGCACCAAGGTCTATCCGCAGGTCCACTTGTACTGACTAATAAAATGGAGTTTAAAATAATTGTGGATTGAGGGGGTAGATAGGCCTACTAAGAAAAAACAAAAACAAGATCATTTTACCTTGGATGCGGCAGGTTTCGAAACTAACTGCAATTCTTCCCATAGTAATTAAATGGGATGTGGTTGAAACTTCAATAAGATATTTAATTTATATGGGACGTAATGAAAATCATTCCCACAGTCATAACATAACTCAATTTTAAAAATGGACTTATATGTTTGGGAACTGGACCCCCGAGTAGTTATAGAACATTATACCTACCGCAGCAAAACTGTTCTGTGATGTAATAAATCTACGATACAGTAGTCCATGTTCATATATTCTTATTATTTCTTATATATGTTAAGAACGTATGTCTTGTCTGTGATGTAATCCCAACAAGTTATATTTGCATCAATGAGTAAGTCTTAACGTATGCTAAAGTATGTAAAATCTGGTTTAGAAGCATTGTTTAACTTAGGTATGAGATACTTGTCATCCTGGCTAGCATTCTAGTAAATACCATGAAACACATTTGCTTTAGATTTCATTTCACAGATTACTCTAAACGTTCACATATTATCATAAGTTTTAAATTATGTGAAGGGATTGCACCACATTCATTGGCCACCTGTTGACGAACATAGCAGCAGATTTTATATGTCGATAAATATGGCATGGATTTGTGTTGCTGATACAACATTCACACCTATACAGTATAATGGCAACATGCTTTTAGCCTCCAAATCTGTCAACCAATCACTCCACATAAATTTCATATTTGTGTATTTGTCACTCATACAAGGGAATCTTCTGATAGTACTCCCTTGGAATTTAATGATAAAGACACAAGCCTCACGTTAAAAACTTTAGAAAGGTGAGTGGACGTTGCCAATAAACACCAAAGAGTAGGAAAGGAAATGCACTGAATTTGGATGAACTAAATAACTTAAATATGCGGTTCCATTATTTTATTCTTATTTATGATACTTTAACTTTCAAAATTCAGTTTGGTTTTTGACACGAATGCCTTTTATGGCGTCAAACGAAAATTTAATGGCGGCGCGAAAGAAGACATGACTATTTCATTGTCAATACTTTTTTATTTTACTCAACCTTCAAAATTCTTTTCTAACATGAGAGCCAGGTTTTATAAGCAAAATAAAACTGTAAAATAAGAAAAATGTCAGAAATTAGCCCCAAAGTAAGCAAAAATATACATGAAAATCAAATAAATTATCAGTTTCGTAGAAATATCATCTAATTCATGCCTTTTACAGTGTGTAAAGAAAATCATCCGCAGATTTTCTTTAGTCTGTCAGGAAAAACTATTTCTAAACTGAAAATGTAATTTTAACGTCGCAGGACGTCACAGGAGCATGTGAAAAACAACACAGTTCTTCTTAAAATTCTTTTCAATATCCGTTTCTTCACCGGAAAGCTTTTTTTATAACTGTGAGAGTGTTATATAATCTGTATCTTTTAGTAATTCTATTAGCAGAAAAAAGAAAGAAAACTAGAAGGAATTTAGCATTTTTAATGTGACAGTGTTTAGTAAAATCTATTTTAATTCGTGTCAAGGCCAAGTCCATTCAGGGATGTAGCGCCACGGAGTTTAGTTTTTTTTTAGCAGTCAATTCCTTACAAAATTCGTATTATTATGCACTTCGTCGTCCGAAATAGTCTTTAAAAAAAACTATAAACACTGAAAACCGTAGCTCTCGCCTGCTTACGCAAAACTTTGTTGGTACAAATTGTTTCACCACTCGTACTAGGCTTGCTAAGGTGACATTACGGACACTGAATTCTCACAATAGAACACACACGAAACGCCCTTGATTGCTAACACATATAAACTGAAACTGCGTCTGTGTTTTATCTGTGGCTGGGTGGAAGTATCTTATTGTGGAAGTGAGAGGGGTCTTTTTTTTTTTTTTTTTTTTTTTTTCAGATTTATTGGCAGCATGTCTCATTACAGTCGTAATACTACATGCACTGTTTACATTATTTACACTTGTTTTCCTATCAATAGATTACAATTTACTATTTACATTTCAACTTATACCCTATTATATACCACTTATTACTACTCTAAACTGTTCATTGTAATTATTATGATTTTTACGTTAAACTACTCGAATTATTATTATTATTATTATTATTATTATTATTTTTAAATAATCACTTAGAATTTACTATTTACAATTCAGATAATATCCTATTGCATTACTTATTACTACTCTAAACTGTTCATTTTATTTGTTGTTGTGATTTTACGTTAACTAATACTATCTTACTATTTTATCATTCTCTTTGATTAGCACTTCGTAATATACTACTTTATAATGCCTTAATTGTTACATATTTTATGTTATTACTACTATTTACTCTTATATTTATATTAACACTTCCCTAAACGGTTTCGCTTAGTTCTTGCATATTTAATTTATTCACAAATCCTAAAAAGCTTCTTTTGTGTGTTCTGAAAATTCCATCTTTGCTTATTGGCCATGCCAGCCCACTTCTTGTTACACTTGTTTTAAAAGCTTCTCGCTGAGATTTTAGTTTTGTACAATCAAATATCAAGTGGTCCACTGTTTGGTCACCTAGTCCACACACGCACTCGGCACTTTCCATAATTTTGAATCTTTGGAAATAACTTCTTATTCTGCCGTGTCCTGTTAAGAATGTTGTCAGGTTTGGGGTCAAGTTCAATTTCACTTTTAGTCTGCTTCTAACCGTAGGAAAGAATGACTTTGTTACTTCTCCTTTTGTTGTTTTGCTCCAGTCTTCCTCCCATCTGGATAAGGACTTTTCTCGCAGTTTTGTCAAAATGTCATTTTTTGGAATTTTGTTATAACATACCTCTAAGTTCATGTCCCTTGCAGCTTGCTTTGCCAAATGGTCTGCAAGTTCGTTGCCATGGTGACCTACGTGTGCCTTTATCCATCTGAAGTGAATTTTCCAGTTTTTATTTTCCAGTAATCTTGCTTGCTTACGGATATTTTCTATAAGTGTTTTGTGGTTCCTTGGGTTTTTAATGGAGTCTAGGGTTATCTGGCTGTCTGTGTGTATTACTGCTGTCTGGTTTCCATATGCGTTGTCTTGTATATGTTCTAGGGCTTTGAGTATTGCCATTTGCTCCGCCTGATTATTTGAGCATACTTTGTCTAGTCTGTGAGAGGGGTCTTGTTGTTGTTTATGTTAACAGATAGACAGAAACTGTAATGTAATCCATGGATGGTGTTATTATTTTAGGGTAGAAATAAGAAAGGGTCTCTTTGATTCTTGTATTAACATTTGCAGGATAAGAGCTATCTTCCGAACGGAGCGTCCTACAGACATCGGGTGGCGTGCACCAAACTCATGCCATTTACTCTTTTAGTAAACCTTACTTCTTTAGTTCTAACTACTTTAGTAAGCTACTCTTTTAGTAACCGTACTCTTTTAGTAAGGACGGCGTGCACCAACCAGGAGTAAACTAAACTCGGCGACCTTCAACCTAGAGCAATGTACTAAAGAAGTAAATATTTTATTTACTCCCAGAGTAACAGTGGTGGACAACCGTATCGCTAATATTCAAAATCAGCACCGTTCACTCGAAGACAATGCCTCATTCGATCCAATTTCCCATGTGCGAATTTTGTTTGGCGTCGAGGACCGTGTACTTTGTTTTCAATTTATGCAATAATCTGTCCACAGATTGAATATCAGTGTGTCGGAGATGAATCGTCTGCATCTTCTCAAAATGTTCTAGTGTATATTTACTACAAAGAAGTTCCAGCTACACACGTTGTTGCGATTTCAGCATTAGGCTACGCATGTAAAGGACTATTTTACCTATAAAAGAAAAAAAAACTCTCCATTAACCCCTTTAGCATGCGACTTTTCAGAGAGATGTATCTAACCTCCACACTTGGTTACAGGTAACAAGACGTAGATTGCGATTTCAAACATTATTATTTTTAGACCAAAATCATAATCGTTCTTCAGATGGAAAGAATACAAAGTGATAAAAAAAGGAGTGAGCCAGCTTAAGTAAGGATTTTAACATTTGTATGCGGAATTCGGATATTAGGCCTGCTAGTAGGCCTTATATGTTATACATCGGAAAATAACAAATTAATAATTAATGATATAATGTAAGATTTAGTCTAGCCAAATATTTATAATACCGACATCTTTTGAGGTTTCTAATATTTTCCAATAACCCTGTAACTTTTTAAATGTGTGAAGCAGGAATCGTGAGGTTCCCTTGTAAACAATACTTGTTTCATATTTAGTTGATTAATCTATGAAATGACAAAAATGTTTACACTGTTATTGTTATAAGAAGCTCAAATAATAGTAAATATGCGTTCCAGTTATATGTGATGTTTATTTTGTCGGATTTCACTGAAGCGGGGAATTATGAATGTAACTGCGAGAGTTAAACGTTGAGCCTACAAACTGAATATATCACAGAATTAAAACTAGGCGCTATATTATGGTGTTATCAAAACATGGAAGAACTAAAATGAGGTAAATATGTTTACTTTAATGGCCTATTTCACTTACCCTGCTTTCCTTGATCTTATAATTAAAAAATTTCCTCCTACAGTTGAATTAAAGAGGCATACGTATTAAGCTATGGCCTAACTTAACATTCACTTTACGTCCTCGTACACTTTAAGCCAGGGAAAATGAGCCATGTCCAGAGTTTAATTATGTATAATTTGGAAAACTTTAGAATTATTGCTCCAATCCCAGCAACACCTCTTAATGTTTCGATCAGTTTTAATGAAAGGATGGTCATGTACCAAGAATGCACCAAGGACCCATGAAAGAAGTAATCTCCCAGCATTATCTGAACAGTCGAGCAGAATGTGTTGTTCTAAATTTGGACATAAGTATACTTTATGAATTAAGTAATAGTACAAGAATAAAGTTTTGTAAATATAGGTAGGTTCTTATAGTAACATTTTAACATCTGTATAACAGATAACATAAAATACTCAGAATTCTTCAGAGTTCCAACTGCTGCGAAAAGCATTGATAAAACGACCTAAGTATTCAGTTCAAATATTTCTTGACAATCTTCATTACTGGAACTGGAATGGGCGTGTTTTTTCTGTGACTATTTGTCCCATGAATAAGTAACCAATCTAGTACAAGTATATGTGGAATTTCAACGACCGGCATGTGTCTATCGTCACGATTTTAACCCTTTAATTTTATCACAGTCCACCGCTGTGGCTCAGGGGATGCGTTCAATCCTCTCACGCAGCGGGCCCGGGTTCGATTCCTGGTCGGGACAAGTTACCTAGGTGGGGTTTTTTTCTGGGGTTTTTCCTCACCTTTGAGACAAATGTCGGGTAACTTTAGGCCCCTGTGGTCCCCAGATATCATCTGGCCGTCATTATCATCTTCATCTCATCCTCGCCTTGTTTGGAGTGAGTGTGTGTGTGAATGGTGTGTCTCGTCCTATATGTTCGTGTTGTCTCGGAGGTGGCCCCGGCATTGGGCTGATCACTCATCCGGGGAGGCCCTCCATGTCCTTGTCTGGTCAAAAAAGTATGTATGTGATCCAAAGATAATCCCTCTCCCGACAGGTCGCGGCCCTGTAAGGCCCGGGCGGCTTGGGTCGCTTAAATCCTAAAAGGGAGAGGTGAAACTACGATAAAGAAAGAAAGAAATTTTATCACTTTCATTTTATCGCACCTAGTGTGATAATACATAATTACTGTACTGCTTATATGTAAATTCATAAGAACTGAAAACTGAAACACCTCCATAACTGTAGCTTCTTTGATAAAACAAATCAATCATTGAATACAACGATTGGGTATATACTGTATAAGCTGCACACGAACAAAAGGAGGAACGAAAATAATGTAAATGTTATGAAGGTAAAGCATTACAAATCTCATGTAATAATAAATATATTATTAATAACGCTAGATATAATTACTGGTTACAAAGAGTTTACTCTAAAAGGCAAAACAGCTGATTTTAAAGAAAAGTGAAACCAACCGCACGCAGCGCCACTATAGCATGTATCGATTGATTCTCCATTGGATTTCTCAACGCCTCCCAGGTGGAGTTGGCTATCTCGCTTACAATTATACAAATATCGATGTTTTAATCATTCTCGTGATTTTAATTATTAATTAAATGCCTGAGTCCACCGCTGTGGCTCAGGAGATGCGTTCAATCCTCTCACGGAGCGGGCCCGTGTTCGATTCCTGGTCGGGACAAGTGAGGTTTTTTCCGGGGTTTTCCCTCACCTGTGAGACAAATGTCAGGTAACTTTAGGCCCTTGTGTTCCCCGGATATCATCTGGCCGTCATTATCATCTTCATCCTCATCCTCGCCTTGTTCTGAGTGAGTGTGAGTGTGAGTGTGTGTTTGAATGGTGTGTATCGTCCTATGTGTTCGTGTTGTCTCGGAGGTGGCCCCGGCATTGGGCTGATCACTCATCCGGGGAGGCCCTCCATGTCCTTGTCTGGTCAAAAGAGTATGTATGTGATCCAAAGATAATCCCTCTCCCAACAGGTCGCGGCCTTGTGAGGCCCGGGCGGCTTGAGTCGCTTAAATCCTAAAAGGGAGAGGTAAAACTACGACAAAGAAGAAGAAGAAGAAAAATTAAATGCTTAGTTATTAAGTATTCACCATAGAGTCACGATAAATATAACTCGAAGTCCGGATTCTCTCAACATAATCCATGAGCAACGGACCTGTTGATATAGGCCTACTACCTGTGATATAACTGTGATACAGTTCTCATACTAAGCATACCTCTTGAACTGAGAAATAAAAATCCTCAAAACTTAATATTTATATGATCCATGCCATAATAAGCGGAAATCAGTTATTTTATAGTATTGTTTACCTCAATTGAATCTTACTGGAATGTAATGTTATTCAAGTTAGTATCATGTAGTTTATTTTTGTACATAAATAAGTAACAGTATATTTAAAGAGTGGTTTTTCTCTCTGTATGCGATGCCCAATTTACGAGCCTTCTTATCTCTCTGTTGATGTGAAACACGGCAAAAACAAACATCCCGCGCATTAAACAAGTTGTTTTGTTCCTGAATGATTGTTTGTGGTATCTGTTTACCTGGTAGATATCCAGCACTTTTATTAAATTCTTTGTCCAGTATTTCTACGAAGAAAAACACCATTGTGGATATATGTAGCCTATTGTGTTGTATCCTAGATACATCTTAAGGAAACTCTGGAAGTCACCGTGTCATGCAGACGTTCCCTGGCTACTAAATGTGGGATATTTCTTCAGCATTTGTTCTCATTCCTGTCATCTTACCTTTTGATTTCACCTAGCAACAGCAACGGAAAACACCTAAAATATTCATTTTCCCTTATAGGCCTATCACATTTTAAACCTGAAACCCAATATAGTATCCATTCCGTGGACAGGATATTAAAACTTACAGATTCGTACTTACTGACATAAAAATATTTCCCTGTACAATAATCTTTCTATTTAATTCCTAGTTTTTAAGGTCGATATACATATAACCAAATACAATTAATTTAAGGAAAACTTTAAACTGTATTAAAAAGGCTGTGAGTGGATAAATATATTGTATACATGTTGGTCTGAATCCAAAGATCGCTAGTTCAAGCATGGCCGTACTCGATGGATTTTTCAGGACTTAAGAATAATGGTCTGGAAGGTCCGTTAACCGGATAGATTTACAGATTTACAGCACATTAGGAACTCCACGCCTAAATTACAGCCTTTCGATCAAATTTCATAAATTTTCACGTCCTAGTAACACCTCATTGTCCGCCGGCGTGGTCTTGTGGTTAGCATCGCTGACTACAGATCCGTCGGTCCGGGTTCGATTCCCGGTACCTCCTCGGATTTTTCTGAGGTAGGGAGGTCTGGTAGGGGTGCACTCAGCCTCGTGATTCCAAATTGAGGAGCTACTTGATAGAGAAGTAGCGGCTCCGGTCAAGAAAACCACCAGTAACGGCCGTGGGTGTCGGCATGCTGACCACATGCCCCCCAATCCTGCCATCTGCCTACGGGAGATGACGCAGCGGTCGAGTGGTAGGCCAAGTCCCTCCAGGGATGTAGCGCCACGGAGTTTAGTTTTTTTTTTTAGTAACACCTCATTTTCCTCTAGTTGGGTGTCAAGGCGATGGACATGTCAATTTGTCCCTCTTTCATCTACTGGAAAATAAGAGTAACTAAATTAGTCTTGGGAAACGAAATCTCTACTCCGTGCGCGGAGTGGACAGGATGCCATGACATATAAGTAGTTAGTCTAGATTCATTATGGAATAAAATAGCGTTAAATATTCATCAAAAGAATCAAGGGTCTTAAACCCGCGGCTCCCAGGAGACGTTTAATTTGGCCCTCGGATATTTGTTGTACCTGCATTAGCTGAGCTTAGACGTTTAATTTGGCCCTGGGAGATTTTTGTAACAGCATTAGCTGAGCTTAGACGTTTCATTTGGCCCTCGGATATTTTTATATCAGCATTACCGGAGTTTAGATCAGTTGAAATATCAATTAATATGTTTTCTACTCCCTTCAGTATGGCTATTGATGATGTTCCTGGTTAAACGGAAATAATACAATTGCAATGTGAAAGAAAAATTTATGATGTTGGAGTCACCCAATTCTGTTCCATATAGGGCCTGTAATCCATAAATTTATTCTCATGCTCTTAAGATAATATCCCTTCCTCCAGCCTTCACGTATCTCAAATATGACTCTTGTATAACATAAGGTTGAAGAACAATGTTATAATTATATTTTTCAGCCAACAATGAAATTTTGTTTCCATTTGGCATATTGAGCGCATTTGTTTTATAAAGTTAAAAATCACATTGCATAAAAGGACTTCAAAATAAATATCAAATTCTGAATGTTTTGCCTATATGATAGTGTTGCATATTTTGAAAGAGGAAAGTCAGTTGAGAGAAAGACAGAAGGAGTAATTTCCAGCCACATCGTGGAGTTTGCCCACAAGAACAGCGAGTGAGAAAAACAAAACAAGGTAGAAGAAATGAAGACGTAAACGTGTAATAGGATACGCAAGGGAGTTTTACATTTCATTTTTTCCACTTTCCTAAAGAGAAAATATGTTGACACTAGAGGAATCTTAAGATATTCATGATCATAGCAAGACAATATGCAAACAGATCTCACAGGGGACGGGAAATCAAATTACACAAAAATAAATGCAACTCAATAATTCAATTAAACGAAACAGAGTAACAACTTATCACCAGAGTCCGCCGAAGAAAAGAATACTCTGCAACACTGAAGGTAAACAAATATTAATAATAAACACTAAAGGAAACTTATTATAAGCCTACTAAAAATAAGCTATCAACATAAAAGCATACGCAAACAAAGGTTTACAGTGAAACATCTATTGCACGACTAAGATAGGTTTATAAAAACGGGGTATTTTTACCACAAGTAGAGATAATTATATGGGCTATGAACCCATTAGCTTAATTTAGCTTACTTTTCTAATATTATAAATTTTATAATATTAGACATTTATAGAATACCTTGGACTTATCGTGAACATTTTTTTTGTCTTTTTGTAATTTATTATTTCTTTATTTTTATACAAATATTATACAAATACAAAAATACAAATACAATATTATACAAGTATTAAACACCCGAAAGAGCAGAATGCTCTGGCTCGGGTGCAGTTCAGTCTTAAACGTACAGCAATATCATACACACACACACACATACATACACATGCAAGCATCACAAAACAAAACTAACATAAATCACAAGAGAACATAAAACGTAAAATTTCATTACTGTTAACACTTACTTATAAAATACATAAAGAAAATAAGAAGAACTATTTTTGAAAAACTATTTTATAATATATCTTATTCTATTCTTAAAACTATTCACATTCATGTTATTTATATCTGGATGCTTTCTTAATACATTATTGTATAGTCTTACTCCAAAATTAAACCCATGTTTCAGCGCAGCTGATGTATTACACTTAATTTCAATTAAGGGTGAGGAGGCAATTCGTCTTGTGTTATGAGGGTGAAAATGTGTTTTAAAATTAAATTTATGTTTATGGATAAAAAGAAGTAAATTTCTTTTATATAAATTCAAAATATATATTTGATCCATTCAAGCAAGAAGTAAGCCTACATAATTATGTAATGAATAATTACATTTAAAAATGCATAAAACACATCTCTATTTATGTCACTGTAAGCAAGATAGCTGATAGCGAGACAATCGATATATCGCGCTACGTGCGGTTATTACCAATATTTTCTGTTAAAACCAGCTGTATTATTATTTTATCTATTTCCTTGGTGCTACTAATAATATCTTGTGTTAGTAATGTGTTTATTATTATGAGATTTATAATTATTCACCACACATAAAATTATACATTATTTTCATACCTCCCCCCCCCCCACCGAGATAAATTCACTGCCTGATTTTGTGAGCCAGAACTTAGACCATGGCGACATTAAGTAAATTAGAAAAACTACTCTTTTAGTTACTTTTAATGTTTTAAATTCAGCAAGAAAAAATCAAATTTAAGGTGGATGGACTATAACAAGGAATGTAATTTGTCTTTGACTGCTGTTGTCACAACCTTTTGCATATCGATAGGTCTTCATTATATATGGACACATGCAAAAAAATAGCTGCTCATACGTACTGTAAATGGGTGAAAGCGTGTTACGTATATTGTTCCATAATCGAACAACGGCAGGCACTTAAAGAGCTCGCTTAAGTAGCCCACACACTGGCAATATAAACGACAGCGGAGGGTAAGGCAGAGGAAGGAGCTTGAATGTAATAGTTAATTTCTAGATCACGGGTGCGCAGCTGTGGCACATTGTGCCACTGTGCGGTGGGGTAATGTCTCCCACTACAGTCGCCCTTGACGTCAGAATAAAGCAGTTTCGACGTAACACTGAACATGAAGAGCAGGTTTCATACGTCACAGCAGTGGATGGGGACTACAACGTTTCACCTCAGTTGCTCAGGTATGTTCTAGATAATCCCTATTTATCATTTCCACGTTTTGAAGCTATTTAATCTAGAGTAGGCTGATCTGAGGGGTTGTTTATGATTGTTAGAGTGTGTGGGAGTTATAAACTGGATGTGTGACCACTCAATTTGAGTGATTAAAAACACAGATGTTTCGCCATGCACACAGAACCAAACAACCGCGCTTCAATCAACCTGTTGTTAGTGTTGACATTTATTGTCCATACAAAGCTCTTAGTGTTAAGGACTAGGACTAACATACTACGTACTGTGGAGATCATTACAGGCCAAGTAAAAATATATAATAATTGAACCAATTTATTCAGCACACGGGATTCAGTTTACTAATCATAAACCCTTAAACATATACTAGTTTATTCAGGATACTCACTGGAATACAAACATGTCTATGAGAGGAGGGTGCTATTCATTATTATAATATCCTTCACTCCCATAATGAGACGGAAAGGGAGAGATAGGACAAACTACACATAGGCCGATATTGGCAACGGGAACAGTAATACTGCGCAAGCCGATGCCCAGCGCGCGCTAGGTAGAAAGGCCGCTACCTCCTCCAGCCGACAACTGTGTGAGACTACTACAATATTTCAAATTTACAAGATCGTAATTAATTTCACTCACTTAAAGTTTATATCAGCAGGTAATTTTTGCATTAAAGACCTATCGATATGAAGGTAGGATCGAAATGACAACCCGTACGGTTCCGTTGTTAGTTAAACAGTTAGTAATATAATCAGTTTATGGCTATGTAACTCCACCGGTGGAAACCCAATTGAAGTTAATAAATATTCATTCAATCATTCGTACATAAGACTAGTGTGGCGTGGATGATATAAATGAAAATGTTCAACTAAGTTGTTCATCTTCGTGCTGGTGCAAAAAGTTCACATGTGAGAAACAGGACAAAAACAAAAAGTCTGGAAATTGAGAAAAGTGTATTTCTGAGCAAGTGGCGGTGTGGAGTAGCCATGATTCTACTCTGTTGGGAGGAGGGGGAGGTGAATTTCAATATCCATGCAAAGAGGCTTTAGATTTAGGCTACCACCCCTCCACCCACTCCCAACCCTTCTTGAGCGCTTGGCAGTAGCCTAATAACCACACAATCGGACTGGGATATTAAAACACATAAATTTTCTGAAATGAACACTTTTTTCATAGCAAATATGAGGAAAATTGTAATTCTAGAAAAAAAAAACTCATATAGACCTTTACACACATAGGGAGCCGTTAGCAAGCAATCTGTTATCCCAGTTGGTTAACATAGTGCTCTATTTTACTTGATAGGTTTTCCGCACCAATTTCCACTTGTTTAACGAGGCTTAAAAGCCGCAGAACAGGGAGTACTTAACACTTTTTATGGATAACCTATTCCATAAAGCTCGATATCTCTCAATAATATACTTCTATTAAATAATCCCTTTTCTGATAGAAGTTAGAAGAAGATTGTTGGTTGCCATTTGGAATAAGATGTCCCAGTTGGAAGTAAATCTGTGACTTACTTGAAGTTGGAGTCGTGTTGTCGTGATGTCCTGGATGCTGCCACTCCAATACACGTAGACTCACCTTTTATATTATTATGCCCGGCTAGAAACTCCTTTAATTTCAGGGACAACGCGTTATAGGAATGCAACTTTTAATTGAAAGTCTTAGAGTTGGGTAAGAACTGGGTTTATTATAATTGCTTCGGTACTTAATAATCTCCAATACAAGTTTTCGTGCAGTAAATTTCTTAAATTGCAATCTTTTACAATTAAGCCGTGAATTTACTAGATGCTCAGTTTCTTGGGTTAATATCTACCTGATTCAGTTACTACTGATATATTATGAATTATTAACTTGTTCCCGACTCTAATTCTGAATTGAATGGCCAGTCGCTCACGACCTGGACTTAGCAAAATTTTCGAGACTATCACAATCGAAGTCGGCCACCAGGCCTCTAAGATTTTAGACCTACTCTCCAGGAGTCTCCAGCGCTTCTTCTCCAACAGAATTATCTCTCCTCCCAAGAAACTTCGCATTTAGTCAGAGACATAAATTAGTCCCTCACCCTTATTGGCTAGTAATCTTAAATATTATTCCGCTGCAGGACTTCCTGCGGAGGATAATTGGTTGTCAAACCCCACGCGGCTACACGCGTTCTTAAGGAATACGTTCCTAGAACTCCAAACCTATCTATTGTCCACTTGGTACGAGACGGAGTTGGTTTATCCACCTTCACACAATAAAATCATCTCTTATCTCATCTTCTTTTTGTATAAGTTACTTTTCAAACACAATACTAGTACGGGGAACTGGCTCTAGTGACTGACACCCTTCCCTTTGTTCACTTGGACTCTGTTATTGTTCCCGTTAGTCCTACTTATTTTATTCTGAAGTATAATTTCTCTCTCTTATTGCAATGAATATAAATCCCAATTCTGAAGCTTTTAATAATTATGATTTTCTACTTATTTCTTCCCATGCTTAATTACTTCCAATAAAATACCAATTAAATTAAAATGTTTTAGTTAGCTCATATCAGAATAATATGAAATACAGCAGAAGGCGTATTTTGCCGCAAAGTGGTTATGCCTACGGGAAATTTAATATAACATTACATGTGTATACAATAATAAAAACTTTCTAATGTTAAGAGAACTAAATAAAATTAATACGTTATTATAATGATGTAACAGTGTCTTAATGACATCCATTAAATTCATATTTTTATTATAAAACTGGTGTTCGTTTAATATCAAACATAGAACAATCTTGACGCCCTGAGTGCAGCAAATCAAATAACATAATAATCAAATTGTATTTAAAATAAAGTCAATTCTATTAGAGTTAATTTCAATATCATACTAAATTGAGTGTTTTCGCGTTCATTTTGTGTGTTAAAGTCCTTGGTTTGAAGTTAAAGCGACAAGAGACGCTACGATTTTCCACACAACATCAGCTGCCATCTATCGCAAAAGATGAGAACGACTAGAGCTCACATTTCTTCCAAAAGTTGCTAATAGAAAAAGCTACAGTTTTCAGGGGCCACAAAAACTAAGTAGAGACAATTAGTTTATATGTGCAAATTGTGCTTTGCATCTTATAAATTATAGAATCAGGTCGATGCTAACAGGTAATTCTGTATCTCACTATAATTTAGTGGTACCTTAAGTACAAACATACCTTATTAATTTCGGCTACTGGTCTATTTACCTAATTCTCTATTCTCTATAAATCAATTTAACTATTTATTTTATGTTTATCTAAGTGCATGTTTATTAATTTATATATTTACTTATTTGATGTCCACCGCTGTGGCTCAGGGGATGCGTCCAATCCTCTCACGCAGCAGGCCCGGGTTCGATTCCTGGTCGGGACAAGTTACCTAGGTGAGGTTTTTCCGGGGTTTTCCCTCACCTATGAGACAAATGTCAGGTAACTTTAGGCCCTTGTGGTCCCCGGATATCATCTTCATCCTCATCCTCGCCTTGTTCTGAGTGAGTGTGTGTGTGAATGGTGTGTATCGTCCTATGTGTTCGTGTTGTCTCGGAGGTGGCCCCGGCATTGGGCTGATCACTCATCCGGGGAGGCCCTCCATGTCCTTGTCTGGTCAAAAAAGTATGTATGTGATCCAAAGGTAATCCCTCTCCCGACAGGTCGTGGCCCTGTAAGGCCCGGGCGGCATGGGTCGCTTAAATCCTAAAAAAAGGGAGAGGTAAAACTACGAAAAAGAAAGAAAGAAAGACTTATTTGATAACTCTGCCGTTGACCTGAGTGATTAATTTGAGAGTATACGCTTATACAAAGAATCCTGGTGCCACAAGAGTAGGCTGCACCGTGGAGTCTTTTCTTTCTTTATTAGACAACGTGAATCAAACCCTAAAGAATAATTTACTATCTAATCAAAACAGTGCGGGTTTCCAGCTAAGTTTTCCTACAATCCTTGTGAACAAACGCTATCGTTAAAGTGTATTTCTTCTTTTAAAATCATAAAATGACTTGCCTCGTGTTTTCCAAATCATGGGTAGGCCTACCCTATAAATTAGCTAGTTTCTTCAATCTGAAATCAAACGAATGACTTTACTAAATTTACTGTAGAAATTAAATCATAGTATTAATAAATATCTTATATTTATCACTTCTGTCAGGGCTCAAAAGTTACAGTATGATTAAGAAAATGTCAAAATGTTTGGGATTACAGCTTTGTGTGAGTACGTATTTATGGGTTCTGTATATAGTAGCATGTTACCAACTTATATGACTGAAAAGAACGACAAATATACTTCACTTGAAGAAGTGTGAGCCAGTATCTTATACCTCACCTCAGTTATTACAAGAACACAACACTATATCTCATATTGATTATACGTTGTGAGGAGTGCACATTCGCCTCTAATAGAAAAGCCGAGAGTATGTTTTGAGCGATGTTTTACATCAAGGTCAACAAACTAGTTGTCGGAGCAATTGAATGATCTGGCAGGGTCCCCCTAATAAATCAAGCAAGGTGTAATTCCACTATATGACCACTAGGCGTGCTTGATTATGATGGATTGCGCGCTATCAAATCAGCATTTAACATCTACTCACAAGTAGTCATTTGGGATCACAAAGTGTGCATTTCTCATGTATACATTGAAATCACCTTAAGATATGTGTACAAAGTTTAAGTATAACATTAGTGTCGGAGAGAACCTCATTATAATGCAGAACTACCATCGATACAATATTTATGTCTTGAACTGTTTTTTGAAACCATCGTTCCTAACAGCAACTTTCATGAACTAAGGCAGTATTATTATTGATACAAAACATGTTTTTAAAAAGAGTTAGTTTAAAACTGTTTACAAAATGTAATTTTTAAAACCAGCTCTACTAGATAATTTACTTCAGGTAATATAAGAAACCAGACTTATAGAACGCCTATTTTAATGGTTCATGTTTATGGTAAAATATTACTCGAATCTTAGAAATTAGCCGGAAGCCATTCATGTATACAGGTACCTAAGACTATTCCATTCCAATGATATTGACCAATAACGTTTAACAATTCCTCGCAAATAGACCAATCACGATCGTTTATCTTATAACATGCTTGCTATTAATATGAGGAAGCTATTTTATCTAATAAAATCGTCAGCTTGTTAGTGGACACGTAGGGGATCAACGTGCGGTGATTAATACGTCACATGCTGCCATTAAGCAGCACGAAACACATTATTTTATACAAAATAACTTGTTTGGAAACTGAAGTGATATAAATTTCCATTGATTAAAAACAATTTCGATTCGGTGCAAGACAGTTCGTGTGCTTTTGTAGTGTTTTGTTGTAAGGAACTCCCAGGATGCCCTCCATCTTGTGATGCCTACCACTGGTAGCAATCGGAACTCGGATCGATTCATCGAATCCATTCGTGGACTGTTCATGCATCTAGTATGCTGTGAGCTCACGGCTGACAGAATATTGGCAACAAAGTAAGAAAATTATTATTATTCACAAAATCCGTTACAGTATACTCGTGGAACGGTCTTAATAAATCCTACGCGGGATTACGAGTTTGCTCGAACTTCGCTCTCGCAAATATAGCGAAAAACTCGTATTCTCTCGTGGGATTACCTATGCTAAAACGACTGGTTAATTTTGATCATAGGTAATGTCACGAGAGTAACTTTCACTACCACTTTACGCGTATAAATAAATGAATACGCACTCCCTCAATACGGCCGTTTCTTCTTTATCAGAATTTGAAATGAGGAGTTGTAGGCTATTGCTCACGCGAGGATAGAGAATGTTACTTCTTCCATAATTGGGGCTACTCGTAAGAAAATTCTATTCACATTTGTTTTACTTGTGTAAATTCCATTAAGGTATGACACGAATGTAGACAGAGAACCCTGAAGACTGAAGAAAAATGTATTTTTTTTTATAATATTGTACCGAGAAATTACGCAAATTATTACAAAATTCAAAGTTCAAAGAATGGTACAAAGAAATAAAGTACATCGGACTCCAATGCATATTATGAACCTACAGAAAGCAATTGTGTTGTGGTACGCACAAGACATGTTATTCGAAATATCTGTCCAGAAGAAAGAAAGAAAGAAAGAAAGAAAGAAAAAAAACTGCACTCATAAAATAGTTTATAAATTTATTTGAAGGAAATATTAAACTAGTTTCAGGCTGAATTCTTCACCAAAATGGGTAAGATTTTATTTTAATAACATGAATGAAAAATGTTTAAAATTGGCTGAGGTGATTTAACACAATTCGAAATTTGCAATAAAGCGAATTGTTTTCTTTACAAAATGGCAATGAAAATAAAGCAATAGGCTAGATAGACTACTGCAATATGAAACAAAAAAAACCCAACAACATCTATGGAAAATATCTGAACTAATAACACAAGTCCCTAAATACACATAGAACCGCAGCCTTTTTGCTAACAAAATGCATTGGTTTTGGGAGTAAACTGAACTATTTGCAAGATGACATAGCAGAATAAGGATTTAAATGTGCAACGCCTCAATTGAAAGTTAATAATTCGAAAAACATTCATTACATTTAAGTATAACCAAACCTGACTTAAACGCCATACGTTGGTACATAACTTATCACATATAAAAGAAGACAATTCTCTGCCTTCCAAGAGTAAATTTTATCTGAATATTTCACAAATATAACCTAAAATGGCTAATTTCGGATAAACGAGGTCTCTGTTTTAATCCTGGCATCTCTTCGTTAGTGTCTAGTCACGTATAAGGCATTAGCCATATTATGACAAAGTTATCGAGAGTAACTTACCTATTAAGAAGTTTAATGAGAGTTCTGCCTATGACATACATCAGAACAATGTATTTTGCATCTTTTTAATCGAATTTAAGATATGGTATATAATAAGGTGTGGAAACTGTAGTAAAATAAATTCCACTCTTAAACAACAGAAGTACGTACTAACGTTAATGAACAATCCCAATGCGAGAGAAAATGCGAAACCTTTGTTCTTAAAGTACAGATCTGTATATAATTCTGTATATAAATCTGTGATTAATCTGTATGTAATGGAATTGATAATGTACATCAGAAAAAACGTAGAATCCTACAAATATAGAAGTAATACTCACAATCATAATACCAGATAGGCCTACAAGGACAACCTAGATGTTCCTCTTTGTAGATTGTCAAAGATAAATATAAATTTTTATGTATATGGACTGTTGTTATACAACAAGCTGCCGAAAGATTTAAAAGACCTGCACACAAATGTTTTTAAAATGAAATTGGAAACATGGTTGCTCAATAACCCATTTAATAATGTGAATGAATTTGTTAATTGTAGTCTTTCCCTTGTGGATTTTTAATATTTTAGTTTTTAATTTACTTGGCTCGGCCTATTACACGTTTGAGTGCTTAATGGCTTAGGAAAAATTTGTAATTTGTAATAATCGCACTGAAAGTTGACTTGTAATGAATTAATTAATTAATTAATGGATTAATTATTTTATTTATTGCTAATTCAAATTTTTCATCTTAGATTTATGGGAATAACGAACTATCGAAACTCAAAGTACAGGGACTCTACTGTATTGAATTTCACTAATTTTTAAGTTCAGAAACCTCTATAGGTCCCCCTTAATAAATATATACGTGGAAACTAGATTACTACTAAAGTGGCATTCATATTCAGAACTTACCGTACAGACCTACATTAAAGCCAGATTTTACGTTATCGGCGAACGATTTATGCTTGGAGCCATTAATGGGAGTTTACGACTGCACTAAACTCGTTTAATAACTTTTGGATGCAGCAAGATGGGATGCGATGTTGTAGTGGAATGGTAGGCCTACCTATGCTGGCTGACTGTCCAGTGAGGTTACAAGCATTCTATCATTATAATCTCTGGACTTATACTCATGGACTTCTCCTTTCTTTTATACTTCATTGGAGTCCGCTAGTTTCAGCATGTAACTTAGTTGAGGTGACTGTACCACTTGATTTACTTGGGAATGCGAATTTGGATAGGGTTTAATTCATATTACAGGTGTGGGGTGGCGGTGTTGCAACAAGTCTATTTTGAACGTTATGAGCAGTCTACCCGTGGAGCACAATACAAATTTATTTACGCTTATTTACCTGTAAATAGCAGTGACAATGGTAGTCTTCAATGAAATTAAATTAGATACCTATTTCTTTCCTCAAAGGCAGAGATTTCTCCGCTGCTTTCGAATTCTCTATTATCATTCCATTATAATGTCACAAACATGGCTAGATTTATTAAAGAAAACATTATAAAAATCAATGAAACTAATACTTTGTAACATTTGGAAAATACAAAAAAAGCAGCAATGATATAATGTAACGAACTAAATATTAAAAGATTAGACATCTACGAATACCGGTATATATGTAGCTAAATTATATTATATTATATCACATCCTTTGCTTTGAAGGAAAATCTCAAACTGACTTTTTTCGCGTGGAATTATCTAGCCCAATACTTGTGCCAAGTTTTATTTTGGTAATTTAATCTCGCTTTTAAACTCGCAGCTTATATCAAACCAAGTATCAGGATGCGATTTGTAGGGGATGGGGAATCCCCCCATTGGGGATACGAATGACAATATAATTTCCCTCCCACTGATAACTATTTCCTACCCAATGGATATGTTAAATTTATATAAATATCTAACGCATACAAAGAACATCATAATTTGCTAACACATAGCAAGTAGCTGATTGTTTAATCATTAATTTTTTAAATTTAAATTGCGTTTTATAACGATTAAAATGATTTTAATATATTTGTGAAATTTTAAACTGTCAGTATATTAATTTGCAATTTTACGTGAACTATGTACAGTAAGCAAACAATGAATGTGGTAAAGTTTTCAGTGCCTTGAACGATACCTACTGCCTTAAATTTTCCAAATGTGAAACTCAGGCAACCGGACGTAAGGAATCTACAGATCGAGATCAGGGAACAAACTTTATTTTTTAAGACTGGAGAATTGAAATAGTGAATTTACGAGAACACTCACATGCTCTTATAGCTTTCAAATATACATGAACTAGCAGGTAAAGAGTAGGGGGATTATGAAGGTGGGAGTGAGAGAACTCGTTGCGATGCTGTCCATGTTCAGTGCAAGAAGAAGGTTTTGCTGATGTCTGATACCATCTTGTAGGAGATGCCAACGGGTCTTCTGGGACTCTCGGAACGTATTCATTCAGTCTCCGAGGGCTCGTGCTAAGTGCAACGTGATATAAGCCACACATATTCAAGATGGATGGCAATGTAGGGAAGAGATTGTAGGAGAGAGAGTTTTACCTGTAGAGGAGATATGTACGCTGTCAACCTCTGAGGCAGTTAATACACAGCCAAGTATACTGTCTTGTCCTCTTACTTCTTAGTTTCTTTTATTTACACTTCCTTTCCACATCCCTCTTCGCCGCTCACGCTTTTCAGAAGAAAAACTTTTAAATGACTCGAGTGGCAATTTATTTTAAAAATTCAAGTTATAATGTAGCTTTTAGAGCGCATACAGCTCTGACGGAACAAGTTCTATGAAAATAAATTGCTGCATTCGTTATTTTATTTATTTATTTATTTATTTAAAGTGGTGAAGTAAGGACCTCAAGGCGTTCTCTTCCACTCCATTAGTAAGAAACTGTACATATCATAAAACAACAAAACATTCTTATAAAATGATATAATTATAATATTTGATCATGAACTAATTTTAGAATACTTACAGACGGTTGTATAACCCTTTAATCTGTGGTTAGCATGAAAAATTAACTGTCAGTTATGCTTAATTGTCTCCTTTGTTGAATAAACATTAACCCAAGATTATTTCATATTCATCAACAGTTAAATGTAACTGGTGAAGTCCTGCAAGTTAAAACATTAACCTGATGACTTGGAGATTTTAAATAGATTACATTTAAAAAAAATTAAATTCACTAAAAACAATTCTAACAGGAAAATTTTAGTTAAAAATTATTATTTTCATATACTTAGTTTGCTTTGAGATAAAAGCATTGAAAGCGTTACGAAATTAAACGTAGATATACGGCAATTTTTTGGTAGGTTATGCCAGCCTTGCAATAAAAAATGCAACATTTATTTCCAGAATTATGATTATGCTGATATCTCATCTCTAGATGTAATTGAAATCCATGGTGCACCACGTGTATTTCATAAAATAAGGAACTCATTATTACAACTAAATTAAAGGTAATTTAGAATAAGATTTGGGACACCGAAATTTGTAGCAGAAGAGCTAGAACAGAGGTCACGTCTTTTACTGCAAAAGAACTAGGCTATCAGCTATGTTAGTGATATTTCAGACTCTTAGTTCTATGTGAATTCCGACTGGAAGCTTCCATATAGTTATTGGGAACATAAGGCTTATTCAACGTAGATGAAGGAACAGCCAGTAGAACAATTCATAAGACGATGAGAGAAATTCCTACTTTAAGGCATCAGTTTATTAAAATACCAACTCAGACAGTGTCACAAGAAACAAAGGCATTGCTAGATTTCTACAATTTTCGTAAACTCCCAGGCATTGCATGACCTATAGATTGCACTCGCATACCTAAACACCTCTAAGGAGAGGTTAAAGCAGAGGCAAGCAATATGAAAATGTTATCCCGACAACTAAACTTTAATTAAACAGACGAAAATCAGATTCCAAAGATATAAATACAATAGGCCTACTCTCTACATATTTTCCCTTCTTTAACACTGATGCCAGGTGTTTGATTATTTCCTCCACATATTTATAACTGGTCAGAGAACCTACGGTTACTTTCGTATACATCACAAAATGGAACTACAGTACTTACTTTCTAATTTTCAGTTAAAAACAACCATCAGTTAGTGAGTTTCATACAACTGGCCAGTAGTGTACTAAGGGCTTTTTCACACTGGGTTACTTGTGACGGTCACTGGTTTTTGCAGTGAAGACACCTGGGTCACTTGTGACGGTCACAGCTAGTATTGCCAATAGTAGCTACATGATAAAAAAAAATTGTAATCGTTTTCCATATCCCAAATTTCAGGTCGTAATTCCACTTCACTCATAAAAATCTTCAGTATTAATCAAATCTAAACTCATGGCTGGATAACTAGTTTCGCTGAGCTCGATTATACGACTGAATTGTGTATATACAATTTCCATTGTTGGCGATCATAAAATGCGGTGACCGTCACTTGTGACCCAGTGTGGAAGTTCCCATTTAAACCAATGCTTCTTGTCCGGTGACCGTCACAAGTGACCAAGTGTGAAAATGCTCTAATTTAACATTAATGGTGACAGTGTGGTTTAGGAAACAACCTTCAACCCAATTTAATTATAACATTTAATTTAGAAATAAATAACAAATATATTTTAACGAATATATACATTATAATATAGGAATGTTGGACACATGTGTTTTATTTAATTTGTAGTAAAAGTATTAAATATGTATAAATAGACAACTGATGAAATTACATCTCTAAGCTGCTACTGAAGTTCTGATGCTTTGGGTATGAGAGTTTCCTCAAATATTCGTGCATCATAGGCCTACCAAATGTTAAAGTAATATTTTTACATCAGTGATTTATTTAAACATCTAAAGAATATTTAAAAAACAAAATTAAATGTTCGTGTGTCCATATATGCATTTCAGTAAGGCCCGGATGATTACAGTCATGTATTCTTCCTGACTATTTTAATGATAGCATTGATTTGAACAAGAAATGAACGTTCCTGATTACCTTCAAATAAATACGTCATATAATTACTTATACAGATTATTGCTTAAAAAGATTTACATGGCTTCATTGAAGAACATCTAAGAAAACACGACTTTTTCCATTTAATTCCGATATATCGCTAAAGTATGTTGCCTATCAAGATGATACTTGATATTCGGAATTAATTTCTTAAGGGTAGTGTAAGTACGATAAACTTTGCAAAAGTTATTAAGTACACAAGTCTTCCTTACGAGTAGGCAACTCATCATGGCGCTCGTTTTTCAATTCTTTCGTGTGGGTAGTGACCGCTTGCACCTACAGTAGCATAACAGCAGTGGGTGTGATAAATATGAATTCCCTTTTTGGACACGCTTGCAATGAGAAGATAACTTCCCCTTCGGAAACAATGGGCGTCAGATCCACTCCACTAATTTGTTCCATTTTTTATCCTAGCCAGCCACCAGCTGCTTACCCTACTTGTCACAAGCACAATGAGGGTAACCCTTGCATGTATTCAAATTACTTCCTCCTCATTAAATATCTAATGTGATGAAAACATAATTACTAATTGAAAAAATAATTAAATAATTATCAGGAATATCTCGTTCACACTGGCGGAACTGTCACATTGCCACCCCCACAAATTTTCAATATATTGTGCCTCCATGAATTTTTATCAGTTAATTTGCAGGAAACCATTACTGAATTACTGGAAGTCGTTAAACGTTGAAATATTAACGTTCAAGGGGACCTGGACATTCCTATCCCGATCTGTTAAATGCAAGGTTTTGAGTATTTCTTATTTCGGATGGGTGGTAAGCATAAAACCGTAGTCGATGCTTTTACTTTTTACCTATAGGAAAAGGTAAAAATAAAAGCATAAACTTTGTATCATATTCATAAACACAATTCTTCTGCTACGAAGGGAATGCTAGCATACTATAGGTTTTCTTTCCGATAATAATCGATTTTGTGCTCCTCAGGGATTTCTGTTACTATTGGCTACTAACCGAATGCTGAGCATTATTGTGATTGTGACAAGAAAGCATTACCCATAATTTTCATTATTTTTCAAATTATGTTTTCCGTAACTGATGGCGCTCTTCCCTCTTTATACCTCCTTTATCTCTTATTTGTAAAAACGCAGCCATGCAAACTACCACCAACCATTCACTAAGCAATCGAAGCAACAAACGATGCATGCTAATATTTTTCGTAGTAAAACCTACAAAATAGAGTTCTATACTACAGTTGATGCATACATTTCATAGTTTCTTCTAAGGCTTCAAAGCAAATCCAATCATGACCAACACTATCTACGTATTTTTTGCTACGAGGAATAGCATTCCCTGAGGTTTTTATACACACAAGTCTTGGTAGGTAGTAAAAGTATATACTACCATCTTATGCATTCCACCCATTTAAATACTATTAGTACATTAGTTAAAACGGCCATCATCTTAAAACGGATTAGAAAATCCTTACACATTCGTCGTTTTTAACGAGCTCATGCCAAATTGGAAGAAAATCGAACAACGCGATTGGTCGTTACTGCGTAACAAACAAGTTTACAAACAGACGAAATGCCAATTGGAGGAGCTCAACAGGCAAATAGGATGTACAGTACAGTTATTCATTGCATGGCCAGGCGGCTTCAAATTTGTCGGTGTTTCATTATGTTAACTGATCTGACTAAATCGGTCTTGGCTTCCGCTTTCCAAAACAAAAGCAACGTTGCAATATTCTCTCATTGTTATCACTAGGGCCCGGGGTTTTAGCCACAAAAACATTACATCAGGTTAGTGGTGACTGGGATATAGCCGTATGTAAACACGAGGGAAGGGGTGACTCGCTTTCAGTGGCGCACTTTAAACGAACATTCAAGTTCAAGGGCAGTGCAACTAGTCTAGTGAAATGATAGACACAGCGCCATAGAACAGTTTGCACATTTAATCGTAAATCACAGAAACAAAATATATTTCCTAGTAAAACGAACATAAATATACACAACCAATGCTTTAATATTTAACAAAATTCACAGTGAAAATTAAAAGGCAATTTATACATTACGTCTGTGCATACGCTTTGTTGCAGTGAATGGCAATATACATTTTGAAGTTTTCAAAATAAAAATATCTTCTATTTTCCTCCAAAGAATATCTTTAATGGTAAAAACTTCTCTCTACGTCTCATGACGTGACGAGGGGATGAGATATTAGTGTTTTCCTTGTGTGGGTACACATCATGGTCTTCTGTAGAACCTTCCAGTGCACCTCGAAAGGTAAAAACAGTAGAAAAATTCTTCATTTTTCTGGAGAATTTTTATTTTTATTTCTGCTGCACCTGTAGAAGTATTCCATCTTCAGGTTGACTCTTACCTATGAATAATTCCTCCACGAGTCTGATCGCTTGTGCCATTTACATATTTTGTCTCTCTAGAAGAGTGATACATCTAGACAGTTGCCGAAATTATTTGCAATGAACTTGATATTACTTAGTAGCTTTTTTAAACAAAAGGCTAAACATTTTCTGGAGCAGCACCCCCACTCATTTTAGCTATGATCCGCCACTGGTTGTCAAGAACGCACAACACACAACGTCGTCAACAGAACACTAAACTGCCACATGCAGTGCAAGTTGTTTACTAACTCAGAGAGCTTTCTATGCCTTGTGCACCACTAACTTGACGAATTATTGGCTAAACCCCCGGGCCCTAGTTATCACTGACCTCAGTTCTTCCTTAGCTTTAATCAATTCACACGTGTTATTGTTTATTGTAACTTGATCTTGCAACCGTGCATTTCACTCCACGCGGAGTTGACGAGTAGCTGTCAAAATCGTCACAGGACATTCTTAGATTTTGATTGGCTGGGGTAACTATCTGATTGGTGCGGTAAAAATAAAGAATATGGGTTGAGCTGTCGGCTAACTTTTTCTTCTAATGAAAGCGGAAAGGCCATGCATTGAATAACTGGACTATATGCAAGTAAACTGAATATTAATTCGATACTACCACTAGTCGTGGTTTAATTCTTTCGCGTAATAATTTCCCAAGAACACAGGAAGAAGAATTAATACCAGAAAGAACATAGGTCTAATTGTTCCGTACTTCATTAAGCTGATAACGTTATTCGTCCTTATGTGATAACTATAATTTTCTTAAGAGTTCCTGCTCTGTGTCTACTTTATATTGTGGACAGTGCATACCATCTCTGCCTTTGTATTTAATTGGTAGACGGCAGAATTGGAGGATTGTGAGCAGCGAGTTTACTCCCAACGGCCGTTCTTTGTTGGTCATTCCTCTGGTACCCCCACAAGGCTGAGTGTATCCCGTTGCAGATCTTCCTACCTCAGAGGTCCTATCTCAGGAGGTTTCGGTGATTGAACCCTGTGGATAGGTAGCCGACAACGCTAACACTACATCACCCATGTGGTCCCTTTAATCATTTATTTTCTTTCTTGAACTGATAATTTTTCTTCCGTCATGTGTTTCAACTCCAATGCCCATAAAAGAAGGAAAAATACTATGTAGACCATGTACATTTAAGCAAGAGACTACCTGATGTGTGATCAACACAACGCAGGGCCTCCTACTAAGACTACAGACAATAGACCAGGTAGAATTGAAGTACAATCTTACTATCGCATTTGGAGGAAACCCCTGAAAAACGGCATTCGTACTAGAGCTGGGATTATTCATATAATGTTAATTGGTTCACTAAGCAAATAATTGCTCTAATAATCATGATCTCTTTTCAAATTATTTGTGTAACTGGCAACAGATGACTGGATAATGATGTAATTTTATCCAATTATCGGATATTTGTAATTACCCAATTAAATGTTAGAAGAGAATTTCGCTGACGGAAGTAAAGCTTGAATCATCAAGAAGATCACTGAGAATATTTCGTCATGTTGGCTATGCGATGCGTATGGAGCTCCTATATATGTGTTTTTTTCTTCTTCCTATGGAAGTTCATAAAAACACAGAGAAGCGTTCAGTATATAGATTCAAACCGTAAGAATTAACTATAATGAATTGTCCTTTGATGGTTATTCCCCATAACTTTCAGATAACTGTAAGTGATATCCAATTAACTACTTCGTGATAATACAAGTTAACTGTTTTCTTTCCTCTAAGTTATAGTTAATTGTCTTTCAAGTTAACCTTTGTCCAACTATTTGTTCCAGCTAATTCGTAGTCGCGACCTCCCGTATGTACGACAAGGGTATTAACGCCTCGCCTCATTACTAATCTGCTTGTCAAATTGGTATGCGAAATAAGTTTAAGGAAATAAAGTTGTTGAAATCATGATCAGAAAAAAGTCTAGGCGAAAAGTAAAAGAATCGATGAAGCCAGTGATAATGTGTCTGATGACAAGTACTAGGCCACTGTAAATGCCAATCTTGGTGCAAGATCGTGACCTTCATGGTTAGGCCTACCAGATCTCGTATCAAGCTCAAGCAGCAATGCCAGACAATGACAAACCGAGTCAGATCCAGATGATGCAGATAACACACCGACAAACAAGATGACCTTTCGACCCGGAGAACATGTATATACGGATGACGAAAGCATTGCGTCTTATTTGTCCGGCAACTATCAGCTTACGAAGCATACCGTACGTGAGTGCATCCACAATTACGCTTTACCTTAGTTCCCATGTTCAACGCTAACGCAATGTCCCTAGTTTGGACATAATTAGAGATCCGGGTTTCAAATCCGGTTATCTGATAGCTGGGATATATTTCACAGAAACCTAAAGGGTGATAGGCCTGGCATTTTAGGCTAATTTTCAGTTTAAACTTCACGTTCTTTATGGTAGTAGTCACTACAGGATGTTACACTCATGGTTAGGCCACTGAGAGCTGAATTTGTAAGGTTACAGATTCTATCGTCAAATGAAGCCAAATGAAGTTTGAAAGCAATGGAAAAAATGTCAATAGAATAGCTGGCTTCCATGAATAATGAACATAACACGAGAATAAAAATCCTCAAATTTTGCATAAAACTTCATCTAATAGTATTAGGCCTACATCTATGCTTTAAACAACTGTCCGAAGTGAAGGAGTAGTCAGTAGCAGTGAGAAGGTTAATAATTTCAAATGAGTGAATATAAATTCGTCGAAATTTCCGAACCATATAAAGTGGTTGTAAAGTTGTAAAGTTAATACTAAATTTCATATTCGATCAAGGGCAAAAAATACAATAAAATTATAGTGGAAAAAACACAGATTTAAATAAAATAACAGGCTACTAATTCAATGTATGAACTTATTTCGTAATTCTTCTAGATCTACTTTAATAAATGGAACACTATTGATGATGTAGTTTGATAATACGTTAGCCCTCTTAGCCATTTTTAAAAATATATTTGTCTTAAAAAAACATACAGAGGAAATAAGACTTGCAAATAATACGTTCGAATGTTCAATTCACATGTTCAACATTTTTCGGTCTCAAATTTACATTAAAGCTAAAAAACAAAACTGAACTCTAAAGCGCTACATCCCTTTGATGGACTAGGTCTGCCATCCGACCGCTGCGTCATCTGCCTAAATACATTGCAGGATTTGAGATATATCGTGATTATGCTGCCTCCCACGGCCATTGATGGCTTACTGAATGGAATCCGTTACATTATTTCATTTTATTATAACTACATTATTATTAGCTAAAATTATTAACGTCTAAATAATTTATTTAGCATGTCTTTTTAATACTTCTTTACAATAGAGAACGGATAGTTCCTGAAGTAGGCAACTACTGATATGAGAAGTTTAGAAGTTTATTGCTAAAAACAAGTACATGACAATACAGTGACAATATAATACATCTACACTGAAAATATTGACATAATCTTTATTTATGACAGAAGATTTCATTCTGTGAAACGAGCCGTAAGGGCGAGTGTAGCAAACCTACTATTTTTAGGAAGTAGTTAATATTTGTGAATTAAAATTGAATTCAGATTTATTATAGTGAATTTAATTACGCACGACAAAGTATGATGATTATTACAATCATCGTGAGATATATATATATTTTTTTAACATTTTCATTTTTATCGAACTGAGTATATTTAATAGTCATATACAATTAATTATTCTTATTCTTAAACTAAACTAAACTCCGTGGCTCTACATCCCTGAAGGGACTTGGCCTACCACCCGACCGCTGCGTCATCTCCCGTAGGCAGATGGCAGGATTGGGGGGCATGTGGTCAGCATGCCGACCCCCACGGCCGTTAATGGTGGTTTTCTTGACCGGATTCTTATTCTTATCTAGAAGAATATTTCCCTTGTGACTGAAACCATAGTTGGTGACAATGGAGCACTAATGTATAAAATTTTATTCAAGCTGTATAAAAAGATGATGATGATGATAATAATGATGATGATGATAATAATGATGATGATGATAATGATAATGATGATGATGATGATAATAATTTCAATTTCAATTTCAATTATTTATTTAGAGAAGCTACATACAATTTTTACAAATTTTAAACAGTAGGCTTCTTATATAATATGGATTGATGATACATGAATGATGTTTTTGATGATGATGAATAACAATGATGATGATATACAATAATAATAGGAGACATACAGACAGGAATAACATAATTACATAACGATTCATAATAAGACATATGACTTGTAAGTATGTCTAGTCAGCTTTGTAAGCCTCATTGATCAATTTTGTGAGGTCAGCATGTTTAGACTAGTCATCACATTCCAAGTGGTGGAATGTCTCTGTTCATATGTTACAGATTTGATATGAAACCATTCTGGTTTAAGGAAACTAGGTCAAACACATATTTAAAAATATTTTAGCGTTTTGGAATCATTGCTTGTGGAATATATCTGAAATTCTGAACAACGTATTAAAAACAGTGGCCAATATGAAACAAGAAACTGTGTAAGGTTGTTGTACAACAAAATAATAATAATAATAATAATAATAATTATAATAATAATAATAATCATTGCATGTGGAATATATCAGAATTTTTAAATAGGGCATTGCAAGCGATAGCCATTCTGTTAGAAGGGATTTCATATGGCTGTTGTACCGCAAAATTTGTTCGATTTCTTGTTCTTGTTCTTGCATAGGGGACAGAGAGCCCTATGCTATCTAAAATTGATTTGCAATGTATTTCACCACGAAAGACTTTAGCTATGAAATTAGCATCTGCTGAAATACGCCTATTATATAATGTTTCCAGGTTTAATAGCTTAAGTACTTCCTCATAGTCCAGATTTCTGTTAAACTTACTACGTGTAAGGGAAACAAATTTTCTCTGTATTCGTTCCAGCTTATTACTGTCAGATACAGTAATGCTATTATATGCAACACTGCAATATTCTAAGCCACTACGAATTAAAGATTTGTAAAGAGTAATTAATGACTCTATGCTTTTTAAATTATGAAAAATTAATCGAACTAGTCCAAGAGTTTTTAAAGCCTGTGTGAAAATATGGTCAATGTGGACATGGAAGTATAATTTTGAGTCTAAGTACACTCCCAGATACTTTATATTTTCTGAACGAGCTATTATATTTTGGCCAAGACGATAATTGTATATTATTTGATTTGTTTTCCTGCTAAATATCATACTCTGGGTCTTAGTGGTGTTAATGATCATAAAATTTGAATTGCACCATTGATTTATGCAATCAATATTCCATTGCAATAGTTTGCAATCCGAAACCGTAGATATTTTATTCCATATACATAGGTCGTCAGCGTATGCTATTTTCTTACATGTTAGTATGTTAGCTAAGTCATTTATGAAAACTAAGAACAAGAAGGGACCCAATACTGACCCCTGGGGTACACCATCTGGTATGTGAAAAGGCTCAGAAAGATAATTAGATATTCTAACCCGAGCAGATCTGTTTCTTAAATAACTTGAAAACCAATTGACATACTTGTTATGTAGACCTAAATTACTCAACTTTTTAACAAGAAGATCGTGATTAACTACATCAAATGCTCTGCTCAGGTCAAAAAATATGGCGTCTGATTGAGATTGTGAGCAATTTCCTATAAATATGTCATTGAGAAAAGTGATAATATTAGTTGCTGTAGACATGCTCTTGGTAAAACCATGCTGAAAATCATTTAGTTTATTTTTACTGAAGAAAGAGACATGTTTATGAATGATGGTTTCAAAAATTTTTGAAAATGTATTTAGTATGGCTATGGGCCTAAAGTTCGCCACTTCTTTGCTTTTGCCTTTTTTATGTACCGGTCTGATAGCAGAAATTTTCCACGTTGCTGGGAAAGTTTCTGTTTCCAGCGAAAGGTTATACACATATGTAAGTACAGGTGTCAGTATTGGGGCACACCCCTTAACAATAAAGCTTGGTATCTGGTCGAGTCCCGAACTCTTAGATGGTTTCAAGTGTCGAATAGCTACCAAGACATCGGAATCTATGATAGTTGGAACATGTAGGCATTCAGATGTGACAGTTTGAGCATAGGGCCCCAGTACTGCATTAGTGGGCGTATTTATAATCTGAAAATGCTCTGCGAAAATATTCACTAGCTTTGATGGTTCTGAAACAATGGTATTGTTCATAATAATAATAATAATAATAATAATAATAATATTAATAATAATAATAATAATAATAATAATAATAATAATAATGGTAGTGTACAACAGTATGAGTAAAGCCTACTTCTGTCTCCAGTCCGGCAACAGGCCTTTTGCCTTGTAAACATGTTTAAATACAAGAAAGTATAAAGAATCAATATATTATAATCGTAGTATAAGTCATATCAAATTGAAAAAGTATAGGCTAGTGTATAAGTTTACACAGTAGCCTATTTGTCACTTGTCTAAAGTTATCTCATTTCAAAATGACTTTCAATAAATTTATTTTTACTTTTGCGGAAGACACTACAAATCACATAATAAGGTTAGTATCTTTATGTAAATTTATGTATGCTACTGGAAATAATTTTATATTTTTCCCGTCATGTTAAAGTACAATTACGAATGTGTAATATTTTATACGAAGTATTTTATAAACATCATATGATTTGTTAGGGATAACTGGAGTTGTCCTTTAATAATCTTATTAAACAATCTCTGGCCATAATTACAGTCCTATCGATGACAGGAAATTTACCCACGAAATTTAGGAAACTCGTCGGAGCCATTTCAAAGGTAATGGTTTTCAAATAATTTTAAAGATAGGGTAAATAAAGTCGTAGATACACAATACTTGTACAGCATTCCAAGATAATGAATAACGAATATAAAAATTTGATTTCATAAGATTTCTCGTTTTAAAGTCAGCTCATCACAGACACGAAGATAGACAGGATCTTTTCAGCGTTCTATTCATGAACTCAAGAGGATTTCAAAATGTTGTACTTGGGTTGAAATCACCTAATTGAATATCAAATTTCAGTATTTGATTCAGTAGTCTATTAACTTATCAAGTATATTGATACAGAATGAAGAAACGGTTCTTCAAGAATTTTCCTTAAAGAGAAACCTAAGCTAGAACCTCAGATGATATCAGTTTCTGGACATACAAAATATCCCTTGTCAACTATAGAACAAAATTAACTTAAATGTTGTGAAAAGCCAATTTGATTAAACGGAAAAAAATCAATGACAAACATAATTTTTTAATCAACAGGAGTGATATTCGACTAGAAAACCAACTTCCAGCAATCGACGACAATAGAAAGAGTACATTTTGTTTAAGTTTTAAAATGAAATGAGGTTGGCAAATATCGTAGTTTTAATCTGAAAGGGAATAGAATTAAATGAAAATCCGAGATGGCAAATTTTGTACAAACAATTTGCCTATACCACCGCCGGCCTTAGAAGGGAACTTGATCAAAACAAATAGCACGTGTACCGCCAGCTGGCAGAGATGTGCACCAGCCGCGGATTACAACACATAGTTCCATGTAGAATTACAGAAACTAATTTTGATTTACATTAATAAAGAGCTTTTCACTTAAAAACCCAACATTTTTAAAATACAGAATTTTAGTTCACACTGAATTTATAAACATGTAGTAAATAATAATAACATAATGAATTGATATCTACACATGCGTCATTTTCTGTTGTGATAATTCAGTTGGTCAGTCTTGTTGCATGTAGCTCGCTTGATTTCAAATTGTCTATTACATTATAGCTGAAGACAATAATAACGAATAATCGGAATGTATTTGTGAAACATCCTAAAGGACAGTTTAGGAAAGGTGGTGCAAAAAATATATAGTTTTGAATGTGCACATGAAGTTTTGTTAAAAGTATCCAGGTTTAGCCAGTGAAGACACTGTTTATTTAACGCCCGAGTTTACTGTTGTTTCCGTTCTGTCGGGTCATACAGTGTTAAGACTCCCTCGCTACTTTGCCAGGTGAAGGGATATGTTGCACGCAATAATAGGTATTTCAAACTCAAAAATGGCAAGATCTTGTTAGAGAGGCCAATAACTGAAGTAACAGCTGATAAGTGGCGACCGTGTATTGAACATGTCATAAAGAAGGAGAAATTTAGGAAACCAGAGAGTAAGTGCGATGCCATTGTTGTCCGCATTGTAATCAAACATGCCGTCAGCAGTGGCACCGAGGATGATAGTCAGCTGAACAACTTTCATATTCTCAGTAATAAGGCACATTTTAATTTGCATTATCGATTATCTTTCCATACTGTTTTAAAATTTCAATTATAAAATCATACTCGGTCAACAGGAAAGTCGCTCTTCAATTATCTTCCAAAGCACCAGATTATTTTCCCTAATTTATTTTTAAACGTTTGTAAGCATTAAGCCGTTCGGTTAGTTCAGGGCACAAGCACGTGTTGTGCGATCGCTTCGCCCATGGCGTAGTAATACAATTTCAGTCCAGCAATTCGCACGCTTTTATTTGTTTACTTTTAGGTTCCCTTCTAAGCCGTCGGTTGTATAGTTCGTGATTACATGAACCAAAATACCAATGCGTCTTACATGAGAGATACCGGATTCAGGTTTCGAGGAAGAGACATCCATAATGGATTCTGTACTTCCAGAAAATTGAATGGCATCTGAGTTCGTGTACATAAATGAGGCTGGCCCGATTCATTATCTCTACACTACATTGTGTACAGACCCTTCTTCACCCCACAGGAAGATCCACTCTTTTCGATTACACATTTCATTAAGCATGGATTGAGTTCTAGAACAAGATCAGGGTGCATACATGCACCGTAACCCCTACCTCAGGTCTTGTTTACAGTTCCAGCTCCAGTGGAGGCTAGTATGTTTCCAAGGAAGTTCAAAAGTGCAATTTGCATTATTGATTTATTCCCGAATACAATGTAAATTAATATAGCACAACTATATCAGTAATAAGCCTATGAAACATAACTTTACCGTACCAATGACACATCTGTGAGCAAGTGAAATTTTCATCTGGTGGACTTACGACTGTTTTCTTCATATATACCGTAATTTATAAAAAAACATAACTACCCAGGAACAGGGTTCAAACTCCACTTCATTCCATTACGTAATTATGGATAATATTAAAAGAGTTCTGACTTTATTGTTCATCTCGTCATCATCTCCTTTAATTACTCCCCTTATGTCAATAGTATCTGGCGGTACGAACGCAATGAGATAAAATTTCCAAATCATGCCATCAAGCTGGGGGTTATTGGCTTCTGAAAACTATCTGCCGGTCTGGTTAGAAGTTGGGGACAGCTTCCAAATACACAAGAACTCTGCAGTTTCCGACCATAACCCAGTGGGATGGCTGAGACTGTTTCGTCTCCGACTTGGTTGTTCAGTGGTTTTGCACGGACAAGGCGAATGCTGGATTTGTTTTATATTTCATGTTCTATTTTCCTCCTCACTTCCTCTACAGTTAATGTCCGGAAGACTCACTCTATTTGGTGCACAGGCCTGTACAAGTTTGGAGGACGTTCAAACTATGTAGTAAGAGTATTGCACTCATAAACGTTCTCGCCCTGGTACCATAATCAGTAGGGTAGGGACGCCCAGTTGGCGGTAAGCGCTGTACTGGGAGCTTTGGTACGTACACACCCCACACGATACTGGGAATATTACCGCACTGCCAACTCACACCTTAGATAGATTCTACCTAATTGCAAGGCTAACGTAGAGTTTCCTTATAACATGTCTTTTCTGATTGTTCAGTGAGTACAATAGGCCTCCTGTTTTTCCTTACACGACACCTACCTATCCTTTACCTTAAATTGGACCATTTCAGTCCCACACGAGCCTCCTGTGACAATATTTGGCAACAGGGGGAGCTCTAATCGAAGCTGATTTTCGTCCCTTCTTCCACTTGGATCGACTACTTTTTGAGGCTTGGTCACACAGAGACTATTGAAAAAAAATGCTTCCGAAATCGATTGCATAGACCTCCCTCTGGGGAGGTAGGCGTACTAGTAGTTATCACTGGCACTAGGCCACCACAGGGAACTTCGACAATCACTTACTCCGAATAAATGCTGCTCAAATCTATCAATGAAATTCCTATTTGACGTTCCTATCTAGAAATATAGCAGCGATGTAAGTTTTACTTTGACTTCCTCAAAATATGCTGAGTCTACGCCACCGGGCTCTTGCTGAGCCGGAGAAAATTTTTAATCTGTTTCGTCCGTAAATGGTGCTGATAAGCTCTATACATTACGGCAATCCCACAGAAAATATAGTTAAGTATTGTAATCGAGAGTAGCTGAGATTGAATCCGTCCATGCAAGAAACTTATCACGCTGCCGCAAACGCAAAATAGCTTATTTAACCTTTTCACTGCTAACTTAATATTCCCTGTGCAAACTGGAACTGTGCTGAATTAATTTGAAAATTTCTTTTGTAATCATAAATGGACAAACAATCGCAAATAATATCAGTTTCGTCTGAAACAAGAACACAGGACGTATTTCTTGAAGTTTAGACTGATTTACGTAACCCTGGAGCTGCATGTCGTCATAATACAGCAGAATAAGAAATCCTATGTTTAAATGGATGGTGCAATACATTGCCTGAAATATTTATCTCCAGATGGCAGCACATGCATAGGATATATCCGACAATAGCACGGCCAGCAGTGATGCGCGCTGACGGATATATAGCTACAGCTAAAGCAGTGAAAGGATTACTGTACACACAAATTGCATGGTTCTTATCAATAACGTTGTGTTTGTCTGATGTAACTAGGGCCTAATATGTATTTTATGTTTTCCTAATTGTTCTTTGAGCTGTTCTTTTACTTGAACTCTGAAAATTTTGAATGGAGGTTGACGCATAAGCTTGCCATTTTAATGGAACAAAATCGCGAGAGAAGGGAACTGTGTAACAAGACTTTTAAAATATATTTAGCCCACGTAGGCCTAAGTTATCAATACTGCATTGGGCTAGTGATGAATACGAAAATCGTGAATTATGAAATGAATTACCTAGCCTAACAGAAATGTACATGTATGGCTGTTATCTTATCTATCATTGTAAAAGTTAGACGACCCGAAATATAAAATTTTTAAAGTTATGTAGACGTATAATTTACAAAAATAAAGCTCGAAGCTTAGTCTGCACATGTTTTTCTGAAATTCTTTACAATAATAAAGACATTTATAAAAGTTTTAAATAACGAAACTTGAAACTTAGCATATCAACAGTTAACAGAACATTGCAAAAATGAAAACGAGCAGTTACTTATAAATTGCATTATTTAATTCCTTAGAAAAAAGTCTACAACTATTTCAATGAAAAATGTTATGTTGATTTTCCTGTGTTAGGATGGATTTTTTACATACATTTGCATTGTAAAGGCTTTATTATAGCCTATAGAAAAGGCAGTCAAGGGTTTATGCAAGTCTGTATGAATAGGTTACGGTGTTTTTACTTAATGTGAAGCTCTGTTGCATCGTTCTGTCCGGATATGATATGATCTGTCCACTTAATATTAAGCCAAAATGTATCCTGTCCACTGGGATTTGCACAATGAAAAAGTTCCCACAGGATGCAAAGGGTTTGTCACGAAGGGGTTGCGAGGGGAAATAGAAGTCCCTTGGTATCCTGGTTGCTCCACGCTGGGGAATCTATTGTTAAACTTCCCGTTTATTAATTCTGATGGCCAGAGGGGATGTTTGCGTGTGTTTATGGGAATAAGGTCTAAATATCTCTGATCCAAAACCTTACTTATTCATTGGTGTACACAAAATACTGTTATTGAGTCGCCATTCCCCTGAGAAGAATTTTCTCTTCAGTGAATCGTTCTTTGTCTTGGATGAAATCTCATTTTCAGGAGAAGCGTACATAGTCTTCTTTTAGCTCTTTCTGGTATAGTGTAATATGTCACGGCTGTTCCTTTATGATAATTTATTCAAAATAAAAGAAATAATAGCCCAGTTAGGTCCATATAAGAGAGAGGTAAAACTAAGAAAGAGAAAAAAGTAACCCAGTTTCTGATTTTGTAGAGTGAAGGAAACCAGACATTTACCATCCAAAATTCACGTGATCTCACAATTTAAAGCATTAACATTCATACTATTATCAGTGTTTAAAGAATCTTATCGAATAATTACTTCGTATTAAGACAATGTACTAATGTACTAACCTGTAATTAGAGTAGGCGTACTTGTAATTTTCAATGGTAATTTAAGAGATGAAAGCAATTACGGCCTATGTTTCAAATATTAACTTGCTATTTCTGTAGGCCAACTAAAAGAATAAGGTATGATAATTACACTTTTAGAGTAAGACTGTTTGTTTTATAATAAGTGAATATCCAGAAATCGAGTTATGCCAAAACACTTTTCCTGTATCTCAGAAATAGAGAATATACCATTCATATTTTAGATTTCCAATGGTAACCGGAGAATATTTTCAGTTCTAATACGTATATCTGCAGAAAAATACCTTCGATCCAAACAATTTTTTCTACTTATTTCATATTCATGTATTTTTATTTGTTTAGTTGTTTAGTTATTTACACACACTACTGACGAAACCCAGTCCACGAGCACAGAACAATAATTATGTATTACAATGTAAATTTATTGTTTCACTAAAATATTAAGTTCCATGTTATTATTAATATCACATTACGCACACACAGACAGACATTCATCCACTTTGTTTGTGTCCTGTATTGTTACACAGATCTATTAATTACTGATTGAATACATTTTTAATCTTATATTTTAACGTGCACCCACAGTAATTATCTTTTTTGTTATACTTGGTACTATTATTGTATTTATTTTATCTTTGTAGGTATTAAAAAATGATGTATTTTGTTTTTAAGCGGGTTGGGAGAAAGAAAAAGTTCTAAGCTCTACCAGGCAAAATAAGATTGTTATTAATATTATTATTATTATCATGATTATTAACAAAATTGTTTACTAGTACAAGTTACATATTTCTACATGAACTTCGCCATTATCTTTCCAAGTTAGTGTAAATGTGGATTGGTGCTAACTGAAAAATTCAAAACAGAATAGGCCTATACATTTGTTTTCAGTGATACGTTGTAATTATAAATGTACCGGTACATAGAATATTAACAATCTTTCTGTCATTCTTATGAGATCATATTTTATAGCTTAAATACCCTAAATAAAAGACGACGATATTGTAAGCCTGCCCCGAGAAGCTATTTTTCATCCAGAGAGTAATCTGTAGCAGATGGCAAAAGAACAAGGGTCGGGAGATGAATACTGCGAGGCACCTGAAGGCCAAATCGACTCACAAGTCATGTTTCTGCCGTCTGTGCCATAAATTATGCAAATTAGTCATGAAAGCCAAAAAATAAATGAAGTGCTTTAAAAGGACCATGGCACTAAAAAGGACGCGAACTGCTGGTCCATGTAATATTGAACTGGGGAAATAAAAAAATCCCTAATGTTAGTAGACCAAATTTTACAGGAGAGAGAGAAAAAAGTTATCTTTCGTCTCTTGTTTTTAATTATGTGTTTACCAATTGATATTCTCGAAGAGGGCAGTCTTTATAAATTAATTACTTCAAAATCAAAATATTTGTATTACCTAATGCTACGGTTTCAGTTAAAAACTGGCGGAGTTGGCTTTGCTATGTTTTTACTTTCATGGTGCGTGGAATAACAAAAATGAATAAATATGAGGTACAAATAATAATAGCAAATTATATGATAACTACGTTGTAAGAGCATGGAATATAAGAAAAACTGAACTTTTTTAAAATTAAGACCGACAATGTTGCATTTTTTTAAATTTAAAATTATGGAAGACAAAAACACTGTTACTTCCAGGTTTTTAAAAAGCATCCTGTAAGTTCTTAAATGACGGACTAAGTGTCTTCTTGGTGGGCAAACTAAATTAGTCAATCCAAGTCTTAACTCCATCCACACGCCAAAAGGTGGGGTTAGTGGGTTTCCTAACTCACTGTCTGCATATGCGTACTCTTATTTAATTGTTTTCCTTTTTCCTTCCACCGTTATCCTACATTGAATATCTCCGTGTATTCTTTATCATATTTATTTCCTTATTACTGTGGTATTTATTTCCATTCGCTTCTTCTTTGATGGGACAGCTTATTAGCTCTGTTATTCGGAAGCGTGTGTAAACTGAATTCCCTTCTATAGGGACATTTATTCAATGTTAAACAGCAGTCGTTGAGACGATGTGGAATGAAATTAACTTGGATGTTATTACTTATTTTCTCCTAATTGAATCGTTGAGTTGACACTTAAGCTCGATATTCTTATTTATTTAAGTTAGACTGTGTCGCCTCATTACGAGAACAGAGTTTTTGTTCCTTCTCCAATCATTCTTCTATCCCTGGTTACGTTACATCCTTTCTAATTAGCTATCAATCTATACGTGTGGTAATTGGGTCCCCAGGAATCTGTTACAGAATGCCTTCCCAACCAATAAATTTGAGTGCTGAACACAAAAAGTCAGAAGACTATCAGTTGTAAGATCTCTTCACGATATAGCAGTCACTAACTGGTCGGAATGTTTCTTTTAATCCTCCTGTTCCTCGGTGTGAAAGAAACACCCGCTTTTAGGCCCACAGAAAATCGGCATCAAAGGGTAAGCTACGGGCAATCATAAATCATGGCTCCACAATTAATATTTCTAAAAAAGGGACCGATCAATGAAATAAGAAAATTAGAAATCCTTAAGAAATTAATTCTTGCAACTTGATTATTTGGTAAAAGACGTGTTCAAAGAACTATTTCTATAAAATTTGGCAATTACAGCATAAGTGAAGTTGTTTCAGAGTTATAAGTATGACTTCTTAAAATATCATTTTGATATCATTGCAATATGTTCACTAACGATGAAATTTTAGTTAGTTTTCTATGAAATCTTGAATTAGGAGTCAATCGCGACGATATGCTCTAATACCTCAAAACCCAGACTCGCAATAGTTTGGTCAGTGTGGGCGGCAGTATGTTGGCGCGCATTGTCATGCAACAACTTTTCAATCCATTCGTACATTGCATCCATATTGTGCGGAAAGCTCCGATGGACACGTTCCTGGTACACCATCAGACGACAAAAATCGGATCACTGGACGTTGTTCTTCTTTGGTGCAAACGCAAAGCGGTGCAGCCATCTTTAATGTGCAACAGCGCAACACACAGTGGAGTTATAACGGTCAAACACTCCACAAGCGGAGATAAATGAACAATATGTCGACGTGCGCGAGCACAAAGCGGTACAGCCAAAATATTTAACAAAACTGTGGATACTTATTGACTTACTCTCGTAGTAAATTAAGGATAGAGGATGGTATATTTTTGGAGAAAATTGGGAAATTTTTAAAGAAAAATGTTCTAAATGCAATGTTATACATGCAAAATATATATTTAAAACAATTTGTGTGTATTTGTGCCCTTATCAGAGACGTACAGACGCCATTTATTTATAATGGTCCTTTATTACAGTGCTGCTTAAGAAAGTACTCCTGCCCTGCATGTACTAGTTCACTTAAATGGTGAGACAGAAATAAAGAATGAAGAATGCATGAACCATGTTTCCAAAAGTAAAAGATGGCGCAAAGGAAAACATTTTACATGGAAAAACTTAATGAAGTTTCAGTGGAAGAATCCTGAAATGCATGCTAAACTTTGATTGCTGTTTTCTGTAACTTCATTTTTTGCAATGTGAGATTAAAATTCTGAACTATTAAAAGTTACAGGGAAGAAATCTTACACATTTTCTCTACACTGTTAGGAATCTTTTTTTAAACATAATTTTTCTAATCGGTTTCACTGTAAAAATATGCATGTATGTTTTCAAAAAGGGAAGTGAAAAAAGTGTTCTTACATTTTAACTGTTTATTTTACAAATGTAAGAACTAATATTAAAACTCCGTTTGAGACAATTTATAGAGTATGGTTTAACAAGTAGAGTTTTTAAAAGGGCCTGAATTTTTTCTTTAAAAATGACTTAGATATATCAATGTAAGTACTGTTTTGGTTTTAAGTAAATCCCTGTTTAATATTTTCACTTTTTAGTTGTTGTAGAACTGATATAAGTTCTATTTACAAAAGCGTAATATTTTACACCAAATAGAAAAGAAGCACTTATAAATTACCATTCTCTGCCCTTGAGTTCTAGTTTTGGTTTAATTGGTGGCTACATACCCAGACACACACACACACACACTAAACCACGGTATTAAAATTAATTCGTTGAAATTTTGCACGATATTTCACATCTCTACGTTCAACATACACTTTAAAAAAATGATTGAGCATCTTCACCTTAAGAAAAACATTACTCGTATAATTTGCCTGGATTGATTGATCTGGACCTTGTGACGCGAATGTTTCGCTGTACAGATGCAGATAATGGCCAGCAAGATGAGGATTTTGGGGGCGAGTCAAGAGGGTAGAGTGGCGGTGCTGTGGTGTGTCATGGTCGTAGGTTGTTCTACTCACAGACTACTTCATTGTTGTGCGCTCACGGGCGTCCCGACACCATTCATACGTCGCTAATTTTAATAGAAAACTTAGTCAACTGTGTAGAACCTGCAGGGCGAGGGAAGAAGGGGCTCTAGCGGGGACATGTGTTGCCATAACGATACTGAAACATCCGACATGCAGATCCGGCAAATTGCTTTCTAATTCCTACATAAATATTCCTGCATTTAACGATAGCCTTTCAGCACAAGTAGGGTTAAAATGTCTGCACAACTCTGTGATGAAGATAAGTTATCCTGCATTTTGACACGCTGCTTTATCCCTTTCAATTTACCTAATGTGGGAGGGTGTGCTCATGGGAGTGCCACTTCGCTATGCTTTTAAACTTTCTCTAGGCCCGCGATTTTGTCTTGTGACGTCACCAGGATGACAAGTCCAGAGGAGGACCAAGAAATGTCAAACACAAGCTAACATAGGTCAAAGGCAAAAAAGGGCACTGGTGAAAGAAATCATGATTTTGTAAATCAGAATCCAGAGCTCTGATTGTTAATGCCTATTGTACGTGATGTTTATTTTCTACAGCTAATAAATAAGAGTGTTCAGCTGTTCGTATTTTTTATGTACACACAATAGTTTATTTCCTTTTTCTACGACAGTGTTTTTGCATCCATTTCCCGTTCGTGCTTTCATGGTGGAACTCGATTTACCTGTACTCGGTGCCGGTAACCTAACTTACCGCACTACTTACCGCACACATACATCATTATATCAAGGCCTTTAATTTTTGATGCATGCGTATATTATTGTATAGCTGACGTTTACATTAAACTTACCTATCTTTGCTTCATTTTTATTTATTTATATTCCCTTATGGTAATTAATCAATCAGCTAGGATTTATACCAATGATTGCTTCTCTCTCCTCCTGGTTGCTTCCGAATGCATAAAGTAATCAGTTTATCGAAAACAACACAGATTTAGTTTTATAAGGTTGGTATAGCGTAACCAAGCCAATTAGAGAAGAGCAGATCGTATTTAATTACCATATTTTATGCACGGGATTTTCATTTATTTTCTGTATCTTAGATAAATGTTATGCGATACGTGCACAGCAGGATCTCGGAAATAGAGTAGCATATCTGTTCCTCAATTCTGGTAAACTCTACTTCCCACACGAGTGCCACAATATAATATTTTCTACGATAATGTTTTTTCGTCCGTTTCCCGTTCATGTTATCATGGTAGAAAGTCTAATTTCCGGTACCTAGAGCCGGAAACCTAACTTACTGCACTCAATACCGCACCAATTACCGCAAAGGTCTTTTTATATCAAACCCGAGTTTAGTGTCCAAGAAGTAAATATCATGCGACTAGTTGCTCCAGCAATTTTTTTAGTAACACACGAAATAGGAGCACGCACAACTTGTGAGAACCGCCAGATGAAAGTAATCGATCACTACCGAGCACCGCCTATATCAGGGGAAGACAGAAGATTGCTCTGTGACGTCACTGCTTTCTGCTCTCACTGCTCGCGTTATATCTCTGCGAGGAGTATGTGAAATGATGGCATCAGTGAACAGGGGGGAAGAGAGGGGCATTAGTATTGCGGGCAGCGGGAATTTAGGGGGTTAGAACTTACGTAATACGTGTTTCCGAATTAATGAAACATCAATCGATTTTCTTGATAGTTTATCGGTTAATTACAGCACAGTAGTTTAACATATTATAAATAATTCTATTTTACTATTCTGTGAGAACAATTGCCTTTCCACAAAATCTATGTTCTTTGACAAAAATAGACAATACTATCATTTGAATTAACATAATTCACTACAATAAAAATAATAAAAAATGAACTTAATTAATTACCATACAAGCTCGTCTGCACCTTAGATGATACAAAATTACAGTAACAATTTTCTGACTTTCCTGTCTCTTTTTTCTTTAACAAGTTTATCAATGTTGGGACGTAATGTTTGAGCAATATTTAATCGAAGACTACATTTAGGTTGTGATTTGACAATGTACTTCTTGATTTGAGCTTTGCACATTTCATTAGTGAAAAAAATTGTTCGGCCACATATGTCGATCCAAAATTACATAATATTCGTGCGGCAAGTGCATAAGTCTCGGGAATCTGGTTTCAGAGAAATTTCTGTAAAAGTTACCCAAGACCACTTTACGTTCGAATTTGTCCTTTAACAGATCGTCGGATTGTAAGTTTAGCAGTTCCAACTGATACCGGCAAGGAACGTCTTTGACATTAACTGAATATGGGGTAGCAAAAAGTTAAAACATTGGAGAAAGGTTTTCCACATCCTGAAACCTCGATTCGAACTGAAGAAGAATGTTTTGCAGAACTAACACATGTTCTGCAGAGAGAGCACTATCAGGATCGCGTACTTGCATTAACTTTGAAAAATGCTCCGTATTTACAACCAGAAGTTGTTCTACCCACAGAGCTAGAGCTAGCTCTAGCGTACTCTTAACACCCCTACTACGTGCTCTCTTGCTGACGTCACACACAAGGGATCCGCATGCACTTGCTCCACAAACGTCATCACAAGACGTAGTTGACTTCCCCTGGCCTATATGATCATGCACTAGAACAAAAAGAGTGCACCGAGACTAAATAGTAACGTATTTTACGATGGGTACACATGGAGCCTACATTCTCGAACAGATATTTGTATGTACTGTAATTGTTATTTCACTAGAGTTCGTCTCGTTTTTTTTCTAATTTTTCTTTTATTCTTTTACAACGCACTTCCCGCAAGAGTAACGCAATATACTTTTGTCTCACGTTTAAATTTATACCAATGCTATGATTATTTTATTGCTATTATTTTGAATTCATATTGTATTTCTGTATCATTAAAGGTGCAATAATGATGTATTTTGCATTTAATCTGGTGGAAGAAAATGCCCAAAGGTCTTAACCGTTAAATGCGCGAGACTCACTTTCTCACGGGAATTATATATCTGCGCTGGACTGCATAGAAAACAATTAACACAATGGTTAGGCTCATAGTTTATTGCGTGTACACTTTTATGTAAATTTTATATGTGTTTAAAATTTTCTTTCGTGTTATTTTCCGTTATTAAGTGCCAGTATGGCATTTTATGAGATTGTGTGTGTGTGTCTGCCCGTGTGTCTGTACGCGCCATAACTCAAATACGCTTTATCGGATTTTCATGAAACTTGGTATACGCATTTATAATGTCCATGTGAAGAACCCTGTTGTTACTGAACCAAATCGGTTCACCGGTACCGGCGTCAAACCCAATTTAGTGTTTTTATTTAAAAGCGCCATAACTCAAATACACTTTATCGGATTTTCATGAAACTTTGTATACACATTTATAATGTCCATGGAAAGACGTCTGTTGATATTGGGCCAACTCGGTTTGCCGGTACCGGAATAATGCCCAATTTAGTGCATTTTTATGGTATTATATAACAAAAGGCCCCATAACTCAAATATACTTCATCGGATTTTCATGAAACTTGATATACGCATTTATAACGTCCATGGCAAGAAGCTTATTAATTTTGGACCTAATCGGTTGACCGGTACCAGAGAACGACTAATTAAAGGTCACATGTTTTTTTAATTGTTGTCTACCGGTATAATTTGACAGTTAACACTATTCCTTCACTAATGCTTAACAAACGACACCGTCAAACTGACTGAGTTGGCCAAATGGTAACGCCTTGGACTCGTATTCTGGAGGTCCTCGGAGCCGGCCGATTTGACATGGATTTTTTTTTTATTTTATTTTTAATTTTTATGTGAGTGCGCGATTGTCAAGGCATCACAAATCTGTAGTTCTGCTGACGCTGGTCGATTTTAATCTGATTAGAAAAACTTATTTTCTGCATATCATAATTGCAATTATAATTGATTCAACAAAAACATACTGGCACTTTGTTATATCATTTTACCTGATTTTATTTTATTATAAATTTAAAGCAAAATATTATATCCTACAAGATAGGGGTCACTCTGCCATGTAAAGGAAAACGTCGTTAATATATTAACAACAATTTATTATTACTATTATTATTATTATTATTATAATTATTATTATTATTATTATTATTAGTATTATTAGCATTATTAGCATTACATGCGAAAAAGTAAGGAAATATTATTTTCTGACAAAATTAAGCACTTTAATCTAGCGGTTATTTTTATTTCTTGTAGTGTTTTAACAAAACATTTACGAGGATACAAATAAGATGTTAATAATATATTATGCAAGAAGCCTATAATGGCATTTATTAAGATACGAGTAAGTTTATGAAAAGTGCAAAGCGACTTCCTTAATTTTCATACGAGTATCTTAATTACCATTATGGGCAAGTTGCATACGGCTTTTTCTGTTCGACCATAATTAGTCTAAATGCCTAAGTTTTGAGATTTTAGATTCATTCAAACAAACGGCTATGCTGCCTTTGCATCAGTTCATTCTTTTAGTTCTTGCCTTCTGGGGCAGATGGCAGCTCATGGCGCACGGTCAAATCGAAGCTTCTTTTTGGTCGTTTTGACAACACGAAATGAATTCGTTTTAGTATGACATTAAAACTGACACGAACAGAATTTATTTTGTTCTGAATACAGGTTGTTTAAGTAATTTTCAGTTGGTGCACTCAAGGTTTCAAAATCGTTCCGTGTTCGATAAAAATCGAAAGTACACCGATGTTATAATTAACATCAGTTTCGAAATGAGTACCATTATAACGCCGTTACGTCACACGTAATTAGCGTATTATAGTAGGAGTGGAACAAAAAATACTTTCCAATAAGTTTTCGTCGCTGACTTGTTAACATGAAAATACATTTGGTAATACGATATTTTTCTGTGTTATAGTTCTTTTGAAACGAACACAAAACAATCTGCGATAAGCTAAACAATGATGTAATACTAGAAATATAATTTAGTATACAACACTCTGTACATCAAATAATCATATCGCAAAATAATTATATAAATTTGTAATGGTAAACATGTAATATAATGAGCTTCATGAAATATACACAACTGGTTTTGAGGTTCTCCAGTTAAAGCCATACATGTAAATTGCATTAACCATAACGCTCATTCTACAATCGCTCGTAATTAAAACATAATCAACTGATTGCCGGACAATTTGCCATCAAATATCCGCGGGTAATGAGAACTCAAAATTGAATACGAATTTCATCAATTAAGGAGAGGTTACAGTTCATTAATGACGGAAAGCAGGTGAGTGTATGTGAGTGTATGCGTGTATATGAGAGGGGAGATGGAAAGAGTGAAAAGGTAGGGAAGTAACGAAGGCTGGAGAGAGAAACAAGAGGCTGATAAGGAATATTACATATTTCCAGGCCCCAAACTGCAGAAAAGAAAAGAGAATTCCATAAGAACTGACAGAAGCTGTGGATTTTCCAATCATGAGACCAGCTTATTGCATGAAACAAAAAATGCGGTCCAACTAAGTGGAAACCAATGTAAGCGGGAAATATTCTGAATATGTTTTCTGCCCAACATATAGATTAATAACTAAAATAATAATTATGGAAGTAATGAGTTGTAACTTCATTCACATGTAATCTATTCCACGTGGTGGGGGGGGGCTGCTTAATTATTAAGAAGTTATTTGTTTTCCGGTTATAGTGATTTAACAGCGGTTGTGAGCTGTTAATTTGCCTGTAACCGTTGACCGTTTGCAGGAATTTGGTTTCGCAAGCGTTATTTTGAGTGCCAGTGAATATACCGGCATGGGGCTGTTTCATCTACATACATATAAAGGATGTCGAATTGGGCCGGGGTTCAACCCGCGAAAGCTGGTGCATTTCACACTCTTCCAGTCCGGTTATAAGAAAAAATTAGTTGCTATATTATTCAGAAAGGTGGAACGTGGGTATTAGAAGTAGGGTAGTGAAGGAGGCCGACACCGTAAACATCCTTATGCGACTGCATCGTGCCACTGTAACGTATTGCGGTAGTTGGTAGCTTGAAAGCACACATACCCACTCCATGATCCCTTAAAGTTTGGTACTGATGTGCATTATTCCCCATCGAAGTTTAACCTATTAGTGCCTTCAGAAATGCTCAAGAATTTGTTCACATCATAATAACATTACTGGAGAAGAATATTATAGGAGAAAAATTCCTCCGACACTGGGACTTGAACCCAGGACCTTTGGCTATTCGCGCCAATGCTCTACCAACTGAGCTAAGCCGGAGTTGTCCAACAGAGACAATAATCTATGGTTCATGAATGCCTATATATCTGTCTATTACTGGAGAAATTCACACTTCTCTTTCTGGAAAAATGTGCAGTGGAGGAATTTCGTTTACAAAAGAAAGAGAAGTGGTCTGTAGTGAAGCCAATCACTGCAGCTGGTGTCGTGTAAGGGTATTATATAAAGGAATAAGATAGATAAAGTTTTGTAATAATTTTATTTAGAGAATTACCCGTAGAGATTTTGTGAAAGAATATAAATTTAGACACAATATAAGAGTGTCAGTATTGCACGCATTGATCGGCATGTAAAGGATTTCCGCTCCACTTGCAAGGAGAAATGAACTTTAAGACCACTCAGCACTCTTCAGCAAATTCCTTCTCTTTTCTTAATGTTAATTTTAAGGCAGTAATAATAATTAAACAAGCAAATTCTTTGCTGAAATAACAATTAAGCTTCCTCCGACTCTCTACCCACACCGAAAATATGCTGTTTTTGTCACGTACTCATTGGTATAAAAACTCTGAATTTTTGTGACTGATTGGGAATATAAACTTGAACGTCGAAGAGGCTACAACTACTGTATATGTTATTTGGAAATAAACTACAGCATTCTTTTGTTATTAGTTACGTAAATATATTGTACTTATTGATCATCCTCATCCAGACTACAGCACAGCACTAGACTTGATCTACAAAGGAAAAGCTGAATTTTCAAGAGCTTAGCTTTTCTCAAGGGGAAAGCCGAATCCACAGAGAGAAATAATAATTTGAGGTAATATCGTACTATCGCTACCGGTACGATTACACGTCATGGTGGCAGCGGCGTTGGATATAAGCTCATTGATTTAATTCATCAACTGTAGATAGTCTACACTTCAACTTTACAACTTTTATCTTCGCTTGGATGGAGAGAAATTTTATACCTGAAGAAGCACCTGTCTAAAGATCCTCCTAGATCAAGATCTCTGACTACATTTGGACACCAGATAGAAAACAGAAGACTTGTGGCTGCAGAACAACTATGGAGAACGGCGTAACGATAACAACTATAGAATACCTATAAACGTTTCTACTCTTCACTTCCGAGGACTCTTCTACCCGAGGGACCAGGAGACGTCTTCACTTCTTTCCGCTTGGTAATACCCGAAACCCCGGTATTTTCCAGACGAAGGCATCAGTGGCGGACACCTTTCACAGCCGGAACCATTCTGAGGTTCGAGGACTAGCAGTCCAGAATGGAGGCGCCATTTCGGTAAGCAGGCTCTATCCCGCCTGTGTGACAGCGCTTTGTCCGTGACGCATCGAGGTGTGTTGTCTTCTCTTCATTTTTTCACCAAGTAAGTAATACAGTAGATCGACGTAAAATCCCCCATTGGATGTGCGATCTGCTTCTGCATTAGCCAATTTAAGAAATATTAAGTAAAAAATAGTAGTAACGTTCATAATAATAATTAAATTCATAATAAAAACTATTAAATAAATAAATAAATAAATAAAATATATTATTTATTTCAATTATAACTTTTTTTCAATTATGGAAGAACAATTAGAAGGACAGGTTCCTCCACAAAATGCAGATAGAATAGAATTGCTGGAAGCACAAATACAAACAATCTTAAGAGTTAATGTGCATAGGGACTCTTTAACAATAACGGCAGCAGCAAAACTATTTGATAAAGGCTTTACGGGAGATCCGAAAGAACTTAATGATTTCATTGATAACGTAGAGTCAGCATACACTTTGGTAGAACCGGCACAAGAGAGAACATTATTCCGATATGTACTTGCAAAGATAACGTAGAATCTAAAAGAATATTAAGTTTCAGAAATAACGATGAGTTGACATGGAATGACGTCAAACAGAAATTAGAGACACATTATGCGGTTAAAGAACATTTGCTTATTATTGTAATCAGTTATGTCAGGGAAGGCAAAGTCCAAATGAGAACGTAATGCAGTAAGGTAAGAAGTAGCACAGCTGATTGCGAGTGCACTAGACAGCATTAATAAAATTTACAATGTCATGAGGAGCTGACTTATCGTCAGGTGGAAGTAAGATGATAATCAGATTATTAAAAATTATTTTTATTAACGGTAATTTTAATAATGTAATACGGGAAGCAGTTAAGCTTTAATTTTGAGAAATTTTTGATGGAACTAAAACAGAAGAGAGTGAGCGCAGATCCAATGTAAACAGCTTTAAACCAAACAGAACAAAGATGAGAGATCACCAGTTGCTTAACGCAATGGTAAGAAAAAGAAAATGTATACGCTTAAGCGATACAATGTCATAAGTGCCAAAAGTTTGGACACTTTATGAAGGATTGCAGGGCAATCACAGGTAAAAGGTCACCGCACCATTGTGAGACATGAGATAGTTCAGTCCACAAACCAGGGAATCACAGTAGTTGAACTGCTCAGCCATGTGTTCACCCAGGTAGAGTTAGGTATAGGTCCAGGCCAGACTATACAAAGAGAAGAAAGATAGTAATAAAGAGATTAATCAAGAAAGAAAAGAAATATTTAAATCCATTTTCCTTTTACGCAACGTTCGAGGACTTGCTAAATGGAGTTGGATTAGTGCTTTTGACACTAGTTCAGTAGTCATTAGTAAGGCGAAATAGTCTCATAAGTAAAAGAAGGGAATAAATAAGAAAGATAAATTACAGTGTAATTCAATTACAAGAGAATAATTTACAGAAAAGGGTAGTGTACAATGAGAAAGAAATAAGTAAAATTTAAGTAAAGGAAAAATTACTTGATGCATAGGATATAATAATAAGAGAGGATTTGAAAAAGAATAATAAAGTAAAAGTAACTTTACAACAGAATGTTTGTGCAAAACTACCAGGATATTTAGAAACTTTTGCTCAGTTTCTTAATAGAGAAAAGAATTAGGTATTGTGAAAAACAAATACTAAATAATATATATTGTTGTGAGGGAGTAGTAGTATACTGTAAGTAATATAAGAAGAGAAGAATTTAGTTGTTTAATACTCAATTTAAATGAAGGTAAATGTGATTTAACACAGATTTTTTGTTAAAAAAAAGAGATAATTTTGAAAAACCATTCAATATTTATGAATAAAAAGTAAAATGTATAAAATTGAATACGCAATTAAGATTAGCTCACATTAAATAAGCAGCAGATGAAATAAAACAAATTTGTGAATACTCCAATGATATTTTAGATTTTCAGGCAACAGATTAACAGAGATAAAAGGTAGTAAACAACATATTGTTACACCTAAGCTGATATTAGACCAATCATTTTGAAAGATTTTGACATCAACAAGAAGTAAACTGATAAGTTTAAATGATGTTAGATAAAAATAATAATAAAAATAATAATAATTTCCCATTACCTGTTGTATTAGATTTTTAGAAATTTAATATTTTAGAAGAATATGAATATGAAATAATATACCATTCTGATAAACAACAGATAAATTCAGACAATAATAATAATAATAATAATAATAATAATAATAATAATAATTTATTTACAGCCAGTATATTAAGTACAGGGCATTGTCAAAGCTATAAATGTAGACAGTAAATTTTAAAAGGTTAGCTCAAGCACTCCAGTTTTTAATAAAATTAAAAAAAAAATCAACAGAGTTAAAAAGCTTTGATTAACCAAGTGTTTAAAATTTTTAAAATTATATAATATGTATATGATTAGCAGAAGAAACAACAGATTAAAATTTTGATATATTTCAAGCTATTCAAAGCTTTTGATGTGCGAATTTGATTTGTTTGAAGAACATTACAAAAATGTTAGTATTATAAGAATAAATTTCGGAACGAATAGCATAATCATTTATTTAAAAAAAAATATATATATATAAATAGCTTATTAACATGAGATAAGTTACTTGAAATATAAGTTTCAAAAGGCAAAAGAGAGTGGAAAACACCAAAGTATATTTGTATTTAAATAATTTATTTAAAATTGAGAAAACAAGTCTACGAAGAAGAAAAATTACTTTAAATAATTTATTACAGAATACTGATATGTGATCACTGCATAATAAATGTTTATTTAAACTAAACCAAGTAATTTCACTGGGGAATATTCTTCTTCAGTACCTTTTTAATTTAAAAACAAATTCCCGAGTAATTTGTTTGTAAACCAGTTCATCTCTAGAAAGCCATGATTCAGCGGAAGTTAAGATATCTGCATTCATTGTCTCAAGAAGAGGAGATCAGAATTTATGTTTATTCAGCATACAGAATAGAACAGCATCAACATTTGCAGACGTAGAAAGTCATTCAGTTCATTCATCTCATTCATTATAGATTTTATTTCACATGAAAGAAAAATACGAATTTTAAAGGAAATGCAGAAAGGTCTAATAAGAGGTCCTATGTGATTCCAAAGAACGCATGAAAGAATTAAATTATATTGTAATTAGCCAAAACATGTTTTACGAAGTAGAAAATTATATTAGGAATTGTTTTATTTGTTTAATAAATAAACATGTGACACTAAAAGTAAAGTTACCATTTGAATAAGCAGATACAAGTAAATTTTTATGAAATAAAATCGCATTAAATATAATAGGCTGATTTTATTCCACAGAGCAAGGAAATAAATATTTTTTTAAAATTATTTAAATTATATTAAAATATGATATGGTGATACGGACGTATCAAGGAACACAGTTCATAGGAGAACTAATGAAAAGACTTTGTAAGTTAGAAATAGAAAAAGTAAAAAAACTAGCGTGTACCATTCAGAGTCAAACGGTAGTTTAGAGAAGTTTTATAAAGTACTAGTTGAATATTTAAGATGTTTTTGTAATAACAAACAAGATGAATGGAACAGATGAGTTCCTTTGGCAGTATTTACATGCAACTCCCCACACAAATTCAAAGTAATCCCTTTAAGAAGTTATATTTAGTAGGAAAGCTAACCTACAGAGTGTTTTACAAAGAAACCAGAAATTGTGTACAATTATGATGACTATGTTCGTAAGGTAAAATAGAAATTCCAGCATGAGATGTTAGGAATAGCTTGATTAAAAGAAAGAAAGAAAGAAAGAAAGAGAAAACAGTAAGTAAAAAGTTAAGAACATGCATGTTCAAAAGTTTAAAAGGTTCAAAGAGAAACCAGGTTGTGTCCAGAGGGAACAACGTTCAAAATGGTGAAAGGTGGGTGACCAGGTCTTTGTTCAAGAGGAACAAAGAAAGGAAATTAGGTACACTAGGGTAAAAGTGTAACCAGGTTTTTGTTCAAGAGGAACAAAGAAAGAAAATTAGGTACACTAGGGTAAAAGTGTAACCAGGTTTTTGTTCAAGAGGAACAAAGAAAGGAAATTAGGTACACTAGAGTAAGGTGTAACCAGGTTGTTGCTCAAAAGGAACAAACAAAGAAAAATGTATCCATTATGAGAATGGTAGGACGAAACCTTGTGTAATAGGTTCGTGCCAAAATGTATAATAAAATCTCTCTTCTGTTACTGGTTTAGCTGTAATACAAGTTAAGTAAAACTTAAGATCCAATCCTAAAAAGGATATTTGATTGTAATACAAGTTAAGTAAAACTTAAGATCCAATCCTAAAAAGGATATTATCTTGTAAAAACAAGTTAAGGAAAATTTAAGATGTAACAATCCTAAAAAGGATACTTGAATGTAATAGCAAGTTAAGAAAAAAAAATTTAAGATGTAACAATCCTAAAAAGGATATGCGAGACAAGCAAATTTAAGATCTAATATTAGAAAGGATATTTGCTGTAAAATGCAAAGAACGAAAATACAAGGTATTAAATTACAAGGTACGAAAACAAAATGGAGAGGTTTCCTTAAGGAATGTAAATTTATGTCAGATCAACCATGATACAGTTTTAAAGATTGTGATTAAAGTTTATTTTATTTTGATTTAAAAGGAATATTGATAAATAGATCAATTAAAGTTTTTAGTGAAATTACAGACATTTTTTTGAATACACGTAGAAGTAAAAGAGTTATTTTTGTAGGAAAAATACTTCGAAAGAATTGAAAAATATATTGAGAAATTTAGAATTTCAAAATGAAAATATATTGCAATTAAATTTGAAATAAATATCAATAGTGAAAGCCACTATTTTTGCATTAAATATTTCAGTTGCGTAAATGACCAATTTCATTTTTGTGTGTTTTTAAATACAATTTAATGCATTTGAAAAGAATATGTGTTCATCGTGGATAGGACACTTAAGTAATTTTATTTTTGAATGTCAACATAGTTTTGATTTATTAATTGAAGCATACTTACATACTCAATTAGGAGTTATTCAGTTACAAATGATAATTTATTAAAAGGTAAATGCTATATTACACGATAAAGGACTTTATACATATATTATACCATTTGTTGTACCAAATCAAGCCATTAAATTATTAGAACCAATTATTTATTTTTAAGAAAATAAGTTGGTTAATGAAATTCGAGTATTTTATTTAATCAATCCCGTTTTTATGTTTTTTATTTTCCAATAGTAATACTCACTATCCATAATAGTAATATTACTCAATATACCAATATATTCAATATATCTAGGCAAACCAAATCAATTAAAATTTAAATATGCATACTTACCATCAGATAAATTTATATTATGTCAGAAAATATATGTTAAAACATGTAAGCAACCAAATACTATAATATATATATTTGTAAAGAGAATTATTAATATATAATTATATACCAGAAAAAGAATGTATATTTACACATAAACATTTTTTTTACGCAAAAAGTTTTAGAGGTCGGTACAATGTTATTAAAACAGGTTTTTATAAAAAGTATTCCATGGAATCCATAATCCATAATCCATAATCCATAATCCATAATCCATAATTCATAATCCATTATCTAGTCGCATTTTATTGTTATGTGCAAAATGTGCTACACATGCTATTTGACATATAAGGTATATGTGCTACATTGTTATGTGTCAAAGGTGAAATAATTATAGATAATATGTAATAATTAAAGATGAAATTTCAACATGAATATGTATGAATAAAAATATGTTTAAAAGTTAAAGAGAAGAGGTAAAATAATGTTATTAAAGATGCAGAAGATTTCAGGAATAATTTTAAAAGAAAAAATTATAAAAAATTTTCATCACGATGTGATTCAAATTGCTTTTTAAAATACAACATGATGTATTGATTTAACAAACACAGGAACTATGAGTTCATAAATGTATTGATTTACCAACACAGGAACTATGGTTCGTAAATCAATTGAATTACCATTTTTAACATTTTATTTATTTAAAAGATTTAAAATATACAGGTTATCGCATGGATGAGTTAACCATGCTTATGAAAGAAGAACGAAAGAAATCAATGGAAGAAAATGATAGAATCTATTTTGATTCCATATGGTTGAATTTTTATATTGTAATAGGCATAATAATTTTATGGATTTTATTGTGTTGTTATAGTAACAAATATAGATCATGTACATTAACAATTTTTCATGCAATGCAACCTAATCTTTGTATGAATGATTTTTGTAAAAAACGTGACCAGCAGAAAAATGTTAAACTTGAGCAAGAATTGTCAAAACATGTAAATGAAATAGAATTGTCAACTATTTCATCTTTTTCCAAAACAAAATTAAATGAGAATGTAGAAAATATGTTTGTAAAGAGAGAGGAAGAAGCAACCACATCCAGTGATACAGTTTTAACTTCCAAACGACAAATTAATTTGTCAGAAGTAAAGATTTAAAAAGATTCGAGGTACAATAACCTCAAACTTTTTTTTTATGGAGGGAAGTGTCGTGTAAGGGTATTATATAAAGGAATAAGATAGATAAAGTTTTGTAATAATTTTATTTAGAGAATTACCCGTAGAGATTTTGTGAAAGAATATAAATTTAGACACAATATAAGAGTGTCAGTATTGCACGCATTGATCGGCATGTAAAGGATTTCCGCTCCACTTGCAAGGAGAAATGAACTTTAAGACCACTCAGCACTCTTCAGCAAATTCCTTCTCTTTTCTTAATGTTAATTTTAAGGCAGTAATAATAATTAAACAAGCAAATTCTTTGCTGAAATAACAATTAAGCTTCCTCCGACTCTCTACCCACACCGAAAATATGCTGTTTTTGTCACGTACTCATTGGTATAAAAACTCTGAATTTTTGTGACTGATTGGGAATATAAACTTGAACGTCGAAGAGGCTACAACTACTGTATATGTTATTTGGAAATAAACTACAGCATTCTTTTGTTATTAGTTACGTAAATATATTGTACTTATTGATCATCCTCATCCAGACTACAGCACAGCACTAGACTTGATCTACAAAGGAAAAGCTGAATTTTCAAGAGCTTAGCTTTTCTCAAGGGGAAAGCCGAATCCACAGAGAGAAATAATAATTTGAGGTAATATCGTACTATCGCTACCGGTACGATTACACGTCACTGGTCTGCATCCCAAAGTGGCACTTACATTGCAAGAACAGTTCTGCACACAATGCAGCCTGTCACCATCATAGGCAGAGATCCCAATTCACCTTGGAGGACCTTCCAGTAAGATACTTAATTTCTTGTGTGTATGACCACGGACATAGGGACAAGTAACTGTTCTATCTTAGAAATGAAGTAACTGTCTCCTTCATGGTCCATGGGACGAAGTCTATTGATTTTGGACCAAATAGGTTGTCCGGTACCGGGGTAACGCCAAATAGGGGGCGTAATTTGTGAAAATGTTCATAGAATTTATAGAAAGAATGAACGAAAACAGACAAGTAAATAAATAAATAAAGGAGGGAAGGAGAATACAGATAAAATTAAATAAAAAGTCAGAAATAGAATGGAGACAGTATGAAAGAAAGAAAGAAAGAAAGAAAGAAAGAAAGAAAGAAAGAAAGATGGAAAGAAAGAAAGAAAGAAAGATGGAAAGAAAGAAAGAAAGAAAGAAAGAAAGAAAGAAAGAAAGAAAGAAAGAAAGAAAGAAAGAAAGAAAGAAAGAAAGAAAGAAAAAGAAAGAAAGGGAAAAGGAAAAAAGATCGAAACAACGAAACAACCAACCTAGGCTAAAAACAAATCAGGAAACAAACAAAAAGAAAATAGTAAACTAAAGCTAGAAAAGAAAGAGTAGAAAATAAAGGAAGAACGAAAGAAAGAAAGTAAGAAAGAATGAACGAAAAAGGAAGAAAACAATGAGAAAGAAAGAAAATAAGACAAAAGAATAGAAGAAATATAAAAACGAGGTAAGAAGTGGGGAAGAGAAAAATAAAAGATAACCTTATGTTGAAAGAAAATAAACAACAGGGATATGTATGACAAGATAGACAACGTAGAAGCGAAAATAAAATTGAAAGAATCAACATTATATCAAATGTCAATATTTACTACCTACCTTAATCCTGTGAATCTTTAAACAGTAAGGATAAAAGCAGGTTTCCATGTTCTCTTTTTGTGCCTACGCAAATGCTTGTATGTTTCATAGCGGATGTTGTGAGTATATTGCGAAATTAAGTAATTAGTCAATTAAACCAGGAAGCGTTTCAGCGCAAGCTGATTTATATTTCAAACATAGCCATTAATTTTATATAAACTGTGCGAGTTTGTCTACAAGGAGATTGCTAATCCAGGAGCCATTTTTGATAAGACTTAGCTCCCCTTCCCCGTGCCCCGCCATCTCACAGGTGGATGTAATAAGATGAAAAGCTCTTCCCTGACATCTTCTTACTAACAAAGGTAACTGAAAACCCTTCTAGCTACGCCTTTTCCTTTTTTTAATGAGGAGAACAAAGGCGGAGAAGAAAGTGTACGGCAATTACGTAACAAGTCATGTCATTTGTGTGTTTTTAGTTTATATGTACAGTCAGAGTAAGTACGTTTACAAAGGATAAATTACTTTAGGCACAACTCTGAATACTGGAATACTACGTGGTCCTATCTGCTTTTTTAGGGTCGGATGAGTCACAGAAAGTAACAACAATATTCTTGTTCCTCGTCCAATTTGTATTATTATTATTATTATTATTATTATTATTATTATTATTATTATTATTAACTTATTATTTCGTTTCAGGACAACTACGGACCACATTAAGATAACTATTTTCTACTCTTTTCCTTTATCCATCACCAAAACTATTTCATTTTTTTCAGAATGGACTCTTTCCTAGAAAGTGGGTAGACATTTGTCTACAGAAATTAAAACTAAAATTGTTAGTCCTAGAGTTTCCTTCCAGCCGCCCCTAACATGGGGTACAGCCGCGCGATACAGGAACAGACACGTTTGGGTTTTAATAGCTTTTACATTAACCCTAAAAGCAGGGCTGCCTTTTCCCCCAGATCCGCCGTACCGATGATCTTCGTCCCCGTCTTCACTGCCGTTGAGGTCTTCACTGTTACCCTCATATGGTACTATCACCCGGGCCAGGTGAACCAAGATTTTTAACGAGGTTACACTCCTCCCCGTTCTCCTTTCTCATGCGGGCTTGGGACCGGCTATTTACTTTTATTTACTTTTATTTAATTATTTGTTGCGGTTTATTACACTGGCCGCTGGTCGTTTAGTCATCAATCAACTGCTCACATATAAAATGTTCAATTTTTTTCTCTCTTTTCGAATAAATATAATTTATGCAATAGGCCTATATACTTTAATGTTGGTAAAGAAATATAAAGTTATTTTACATCTCTATGGAAATATTTGCTTTTCTGCCCCATTTTTCTTTTACTTGCCATAGTCTACATACAGTACTAGGGTTTTAAATGTTTGTTCATTAGTGATTCTTGATAATTTAGTTGACATAATTTAATTACTAAAGTGTGTCGGTTCTTTTTTCATAGGCTACAACTGAAGAATTTACATATTTCAAAATGAAACATGTCGAACAATTTTTCAGTAAAATGTCAGCTTCCTTTTAATAGGACCAATAACACATTTAGAAAAATATCACGCATTAGTTCTCCTACACCTTTATTACAAATTAAGAAAAAATATGTGCAATGCATGTCTAAAATATAAGAAAAAATCTTGGTCACCATACATATTTTTTTTTTATTGTCAAAACTACTGACACAATAAAAACGTATGACTTTGTTAGTCATGCCGTCATAACTTTTAGAACTTACAGTAACAATTTCACACTCCTTGCGTTGAATATGTAAAAATCAGTAAAAATCAAAGAATGAGAAAATTGCTTTAAACCTTGGCATGGCATTTAAATGAAAAATGTGTACAGGTAGGGAAAAAAGCGGACCTACTAAAATATCTAAGTTGCCGATATGAGCCACTGCGCATGCCTAGAATCCGCTAGGCAAGGGCAGTGGCTCATATCGGCAACTTAGATATTTTAGTGGCAACATTCTTACAATACTAATAGGCCTACTAAACAGGCTATTTTAACTAACAAATAAAATAAGGTAAACTGATATAACAAAGTGCCAGTATGTTTTTGTTGAATCAATTATAATTGCAATTATGATATGCAGAAAATAAGTTTTTCTAATCAGATTAAAATCGACCAGCGTCAGCAGAACTACAGATTTGTGATACCATGACAATCGCGCACTCACATAAAAATAAAAAAATAAAAAATAAAAAAAATCCATGTCAAATCGGCCGGCTCCGAGGACCTCCAGAATACGAGTCCAAGGCGTTACCATTTGGCAAACTCAGTCAGTTTGACGGTGTCGTTTGATAAGCATTAGTGAAGGAATAGTGTTAACTGTCAAATTATACCGGTAGACAAAAATAAAAAAAAACAGGTGACTTTTAATTAGTCGTTATTCTGGTACCGGTCAACCGAGTAGGTCCAAAATTAACAGTCTTCTTGCCATGGACGTTATAAATGCGTATACCAAGTTTCATGAAAATCCAATAAAGCATATTTGAGTTATGGGGCCTTTTGTTATATAATACCATAAAAATGCACTAAATTGGGCATTATTCCGGTACCGGCCAACAGATTTAGTCCAAAATCAACAGACGTCTTTCCGTGGACACTATATATGTGCATCCCAAGTTTCATGAAAATCCGATAAAGCGTATTTGAGTTATGGCGCTTTTAAGTAAAAACACTAAATTGGGTTTGACGCCGGTACCGGTGAACCGATTTGGTTCAATAACAACAGGGTTCTTCCCATGGACATTATAAATGCGTATACCAAGTTTCATGAAAATCCGATAAAGCGTATTTGAGTTATGGCGCGTTCAGCACACGGACAGACAGACGGACAGACATTTTTCGTCCCCCACACATAATCTCATAAAGTACCATACTGGCACTTAAAAAAGACTATTAATACAAAAAACACAAAACACAGACGATTAGGAAGTATGTAATGAGAGGAACAGATGTTTGTTTACAAAAAGTATAGTACATTAGTTATGGAAGAACACAAACATGAAAATTACCATTTACCATTTAGCCTAAAGAATTTACACACTCAGTCATTGCCTATAATACAGTATTATGCTGTATATTTAGATGAATAAGTTCAATATGGTTTCACATGCAAACTTGTACTTTATCTTCATTAAAAGCTTATAAACGCGAAAGTGTACAAGTGGGCAAAAGAAAACAAATTGGAAATGAACGCGGAAAAACCGCCAAGATGACAATGCAGGTCGAGAAGCAGCAGAGCAGAACCGCTCTTGACAGTCAACGCCTTCAAATGCTTAGGACTGACACTAAAAACCACAGCCAGGTCATTCGGAATACATATCAAATCCAGAGCAACAGACGCCACAAAAGCCATCTTTGACATCAAGGCTCTTTTTAGAAACCGCCATGTCATTGTTCGACGCGAAAATAGTCCCCATCGCTACTATGGAATACATAGGCCTATCATATGAGAGAAGCTAAGCGTAAAGGATTTTAGGACAGTCAAATCACGTTTCCTGAAAGCTGCCCTAGGTTATCAAAACATACAAGATCGAGGCTAGCGTATGAACTCGTCAAAGACATTCCTTCGTAGAAGACCTGCTTATGAAGTTCGCCTTGCCATCCACAGACAACTGGAAGAGAATACTGCATGAAAGAGAGAGCAACTTCTACGCGACCATGACGAACTGATCCTGGACGGACACTAATCAAGTACTCCGACATGTTGTGAATTCGTTGGCAGTGCACGGGTACCACCATAAAATATTATCCGGACAGCAACTACGTTTGTGAACTGTGTGACCAACTCTGTGACCGTGACCATGTTATCACATGATAAACACGAGTAAAAACTCTAGTGGAATTTTGTACCTAGTTGAAGTGATCGGAGTGTGAAAGAACACCAGAACTTATGCACAACTCGTGCGCATTTAGCTTATTATTAATATTTTGCTATCAAAAATAAAAAACAGATTTTTGTTCAATTTGTTATTATTCCTTTGTTATTATTCTCATATCCATACATCCCTGCTTGTGTTACATGAATGTTCGTGGTGACTTTCCATTTCCGCTGAGTGAAATTACAAGATATGAGTTAAAGTCCAAATAACGTGTAATGTGAACAAGAAAAAGGAGCAGAGCCCTGTGGTAGGGGATAAGAGGTAAGATATTCACAGTTTTTGTTGTTGTAAAAATTAAGATTATGTTTTGTATTAAATACATTGTATTAATATACATGTTGGCTAAGTTTCAGTTCCCTAAGACACTTTTGAATCTCTCTATTTTCACGCAATTTAAAAGGCTAAACTCATTAAATGTTATATCTTAGTGGGGAAAAATATTTTTTCAGAAAATTATACTGCCTTCAAAGATTATCCCTAACGTAATATTCAAGTGGGTTTCACTAAAATAGCATGAGTTGTAAAGTTAGATACTTCTAATGAGGCTGTATGTACAGGTAGGGGGAAAAAAGCGGACCTACTAAAATATCTAAGTTGCCGATATGAGCCAACTGCGCATGCCTAGAACCCGCTAGCCTGTTTACTGTCTTTGGTATTAGTAGTCTTTAGTGTTTAGTGTTTAGTATTGTAAGAATGTTGTATAATGTAAGAGAATACTGTAATATTGGGTATTGTTCCTGTATACAGTGTTCAAGTGGAAACTGGTTACTGCTGAAGACATTATAAACATAATAAATAAATTAACGAATTCTAAATCAGAAGATTACTATGGACTCTCCAACTATCTATTGAAACGAATTATTGATTTAATAATTAATCCTCTGCTTTATTTCATTAATTTGATGTAACAAGTGGGTACCTATCCTAATTGTCTTAAAGTTACAGTAACTGTACCTATGTATAAAAAGGGCGATAACTCTAATCTATGTAATTACAGACCCATCACTTTGGTACCTGTCATATACAAAATAATAGAAAATATTATTATGCAACAAATGGAAGCTTACTTTGAGCATAATAATTTGCTAACAGAATCACACTATGGATTCAGAAAAGGACAAAGTACAGTCAAGGCTGTTCAAGAAATAGTTTCTTGCATAATTGATGGTTACGAAAATAGAATCTGTACTGGTGCATTATTATTAGACTTGACCAAAGCCTTTGACACCGTGTCGCATGAAATACTTATTGAAAAACTTAAGCATTATGGTATTTGTGATAAGGAACTTTGGCTTATGAAATCTTACCTCACCAATAGGCTGCAATGTGTTAAATTCAAATCAGAAATGTTCAAATTTGAAGAAGTCCTTAGTGGTGTACCACAAGGATCAGTTTTGGGTCCTTTTTTATTTATAATTTATGTTAATGACTTGCCTAGCTTTGTGCCTTACAAATGTATTTTATATGCGGACGACACGACTATTTTAACAACAAATAGTAACTCTGGCATGATTGAGCAGTTGAATAAGGATGTTTTAACAAGATCTGAACTATGGTTTGAAGTTAAAAAATTAACTATTAACAAAGATAAAACTGAGGAAATTGTTTTTAGTTTGAATAATAATGATGGCAATAATGACAAGTATGTAAACCTGTTGGGAATTAATTTGGATAAAAGGTTAAATTGGGAAACTCATACAGAAGCTGTCTGTGTAAAATTATCGAGGGTTACTTATTTAATAAGGAAATTAAAATTATACACCAATATTGACCTGGTCATTAAGGCATACTATGCCTTCTTTCATACTCACTTGCAATATGGTATACTGCTATGGGGAAATTCTGCTGGTGCCAGAAAAGGTTTTCTCTGGCAAAAAAAAGATCATAAGAGTAATAAAGGACATCAAAAATACTGAATCTTTCAAACCCCATTTTATTGAAATGAACCTTGACTAGTCTTTACATATTACATGTACTACAGTTTGTCAAAGATAATTATGACGATTTTAATATTAGTTCAGATAAACATAAATACGAAACAAGAAATAAAAATAATTTAGTCACTAATTTTACAAGATTGAATATAAGTCAGAATAGTTTTAAGCATGTTGGAATTAAACTTTTTAATAAACTCCCACTAAATGCTAGAAATGTTAATTCTAAAAGATTTAAAATAGTAATTAAGCAATGGCTAAAAAGCAAGGCATTTTACACTATACAGGAGTTCGATGAGACAAATCTGGATGATCTGGTGTTTTAATAGTTTTAGAATTTTTACACTGATGATGTCTATTACTTTGTATAAGTTTAACGACAGATAAATAAATATTATTATTATTATTATTATTATTATTATTATGTTCTCAGGATGAATAAATACATAAATTCTGCGTGGGTATATACTATTCTGTAATTTATTAATTATGCTTGGGTATCTACTCTTATGTATTTTTATTTTGGATAACGAACGGGCGGTCCTCAATCTGAAATCAGTATTAATACAAATCCTGATTTATATGTTATTTGAACATGATAATGAACTGAAATATATTCTACACAAACAAACAAAAGTAGAGATAAGAATTTCATAGAATAGTTAAAATTATTCCTTTAAGGAGTAATTTCTGCTAAAGTCATTTCGGTCACTTAGAGGCGAGATGATTTGAATGACAATGACGCAGCCTAATGTCAAAAGTTAGGGAGTGTTATTGAATTGCAATTTGTACCCCGAGTGCGGATTTTACAGGTTGATACTGCGGACCTGATCTCTGATTGCATATAGGTGAGCCAGTTATTGTATATAATAAAGGTTTCGAAATTTACGCAAGACCATAAAATATTCTACGATGCAAAACTGGAACGAAATAAAAATTAAGGATAACTCTTGAATAGTTCAATGATTTGAAATTATAGTTGATACTAAAATGCTCACATACTAAGAGAAATCTCGCTGTAAAAGTGCAATTTCATGACACTATCTGTAAAGTTTCTTGAATGTAAGCAGTAAAAATGCACTTCAATATCTGCATCCATATCGACCAGCATCATATAAATTCTCTCGTAGTTGGAGGTACAAGTATACACGATTCCACCAATCCCGAGACAACAGCCAGTTATAAACTCAAGAGTTAAATAGCGTTTTATCTTTCGGGCATACAAATCTAGACATGAATCATCTTTAAATATACGTCACATTCTTGACTCTCCCTCACATTTTTACAGCCACGAGACACGTTGATGGACAATAACTGTACCCGTAAAACGCTGTTCAAGTAGGTGACACCCGGCCAGCCCTTGTTTGAAGCAGCTTAAAACAAGGCTCAGATTTATGACTCTTCTGTTGTCACCTGCCTCAAAAATGGCTGATGATTTGTGCAAAATGCATTTCAGCCGTGAAAGTGGATAGCTGCGAATTCCTTCAAGATCCTAGAGGTAAACCATTTTTGGAGATGAGGTTATGTAAATTACTACAATCTCTGAAAAATTACAAAATGCTAATTCCTACAATTTCCCATCACAGTAAGCCTACCCATACCTGTGAAGCTTTCTACGAAGACCTTAATGTTAATAATTTTCATTATCAGCACCGTTTTACATTCAGACGTTTAGAGGCTATGAAGTAAATGCAAAAATAAATAAATAAAAAACACACATGTGTAAAACCGCGCAGTGCGGCAAATAATATCTTATTAGAACAAGGAAAGAAACAAGAAAGGTGATGAATGAATATATGTCTGAGCCCATCACAAGACTTGATTAGCTACGTGAAGAAAGTTTCTTAACTAATAAAATACCAATATTTTGACATTCAGTTTTTTTTTATTTATTAATTTGGAACCATGTTTTGACAAGGGATTTAATTTTTAGCCTTCACAGGATTATAATTTAATTATCTAACATTTGGCAATGTTATAATCATTTTAAACACTGAACAAAGATAGAAGATTTAACCACACCAGCCTGTACTAAAGTTGCTCAATACCAAGTTTGTGTTAAGTAGGAGGGAATATTTTGTCTTTGTAGTAATTCAAGTAACTTGTCTTTGAACAAATTCACGGATCATATTGTAGGAGTTCACATATAAAATCCTACAAACAGCAACCTCCAAGGAATTCGCCTAGCCCTATGAAAGTTACTTACATGTTATTAAAAACGGCATGAAAAGTTATAGGCCTATCTGAGGTTTTTACATGGAAGTGATAATGCACGATATATGCACATGCAAAAGTGAAAGGAAAAATACTGCCGAGTGCGTTGTTTAAGCTGGGCACAACAAACGAATGCCATAAACCTTTTTCAGAAATTTTCTTAGATTCTTTTTACTCTTAGGCAGCGTTCACACTGAGGCGATAAGCGATAAGCGATTTATCGGAAGGAATTTGTTGCGGCGATATATTGCTAGGAAGGTTCACACAGCGAGCGATAAATCGGCGCGACCTGGGCGATAAAAATTCCCTTTAGGCAGGCCTACAGGCTGAGGTAGATTTCGATGTGCTAAATATCGCCTTATACGAGAGCTATCGAGAAACCAGTTACTGATTTGTAGAGTACTCATCAAGCGCTTTTCAACGATACCCCATAAGACGTGGTTTCAAAAATTTCGAACTTCCATCCCCCAACCAACCACCCCAACTCGTACCACCAAAACTCCCGAATCGTTGGTGTCACGGTGAACTCCATAGGGAGTTCTCTAATTTATTCAAACAAAGTTTCCCTCTATACTTCATAGGAGCCGAGATATACATATTTCAAAATTTCTACCCCTCCCCGACCCTCCCCTGGGGCCAAATTTGGTCATTAACGAACTTGTCCGAACTATTGGGCCTAGAAATAACATAATAAAATTTGGTTCAAATATCTTCAAAATTACGGCCGCTGGCGTGTAAAGATATATATATGTATCACTTTTTTTTTTGAACGGGCGGTGGTTTCGTACTTAGGGAGGCATGAAACGTAAAGATATGAAAGAATTTTTCGAAAGTCATGACATGGTATCGATTGCAATAGGTAGATTTTTCTTCGAAATCTACCTAAAATGTGGTGGGAACACAATCTTCACTACAAAAGTTACAATATCGTAAGCAACAAATCGCTCAGGCGACCAGCATGCTGCACTTCGAGCGATATAGCACTTGCGATATGTTGCGCTATCGCGTGAGTGTGAACCTTTGTTATCGCCTCCCTATAGGTTTCAAGTATCTGTTCGTGCGTGTCGCGTATCGTATATCGCTCGCGATATATCGCTTATCGCTTATCGCCTGAGTGTGAACCCTGCCTTACGGTAGGCTACATGCATCTCCGAACAGCAGCCCTACTTAAAATCACTGTCAGTTTGAAAGAATTATTATCATTCCACTGTGACCTACTAGTGGTTTACTATGAAGCCCGAGCCTTAAAGTACTTACAGGTTGTAAGTCGCCACTGGGTGGTTATCTCACCACAAGATAGCGCAATGGTAGAGCAACGGCACGGAGAGCCGAAGATTCTGGTTTCAGTCCACTATATTGCTAACTTATTTAAGTTGTATTGCAAGTTAGTCTTGAATTTAAGGTTCAAGTTATTTCATATTTTGTTTGTTTGTTTTTTTTTGAACTTTTTTCAAAATTGCAGTGTACTGTGTTTATAAGTGATTGTCACTAATCGATATGAACACTGGCGTAAAGATATGTATATGTATTTATGGAACCCTATGATATTGTCTCTGATGAACATTACAGTTGGATAATATGTTAGGAGAAAATATTTTCTCACACCGGTAGTTGGAATCAGTGACCTTCCCCATTCCGTGATTATTGTCAAATTCTAGGCCATTAAATAAGTTTACATAATAGGAAGATGGTAAATATTTTATGAAACAGAAGACAGCAACAATAGGTAGGCTAATATTGTTACGCGTTTGTTAAAAATATTAGAGTGAAAGTTCCATGAAAGACGACTTAGAAAACACATTGTGTGAAAGTCTTGATAATTGTGAGATGCATTCGTTAGGGAAGGCAATTAGAGGAATTCAACCGGCAGGTGGAAAAGAGAAAAACATTTTTGCACTTTATATTCTTCAAAGACCATTCCACATAAACGCATAGTATGTTGAAATTATTACGTCCTAACAAATAAAGCGAGCACTCCCTTTATCATGCAGTAAGCAATTACGTAACGGGAGTAATTCCTTTCTTTCATATAAGAATAGGCGGAAGACACAAAGAACTTAGAGGCAGTAACAGCCTAATACGCTGTTTAGGCGATTTAAAGACAAATCACACAAAAGATGAGGGAAGCTTAAGCATATGAGGTCTCAACACTTTATGTATATGAATGATGTTGACTTTTTCTCGGCGAATACTATTGATAACACTGGACAACAAAACTGACCTTCAAAAAATTTTTTTGCACAAAACATATCATTTCTTATGTATTTTGATGTGCTGAGTTCAAATATGGCCTTAGTTTTTGTCTAGCACCCTCAGTTTTTTAGTAAATCGTATACTTACACTTCTAGTCGTTTATAAATAAATCGTAAAGTCACCGTAATATCAAAGACTAACTGGTAATATTTTTTTACACAAAACATATCATTTCTTATGTATTTTGATGTGCTGAGTTCAAATATGGCCTTTGTTTTTGTCTAGCACCCTCAGTTTTTTAGTAAATCGTATACTTACACTTCTAGTCGTTTATAAATAAAACGTAAAGTCGCCGTAATATCAAAGACTAACTGGTAATATTTTTTTACACAAAACATATCATTTCTTATGTATTTTGATGTGCTGAGTTCAAATATGGCCTTTGTTTTTGTCAAGCACCCTCAGTTTTTTAGTAAATTGTGTACTTACACGTCTAGTCGTTTATAAATAAAATGTAAGTCACCGTAATATCAAAGACTAACTGGTAATATTCGTATGTAGAAGAATCCTTCATAATAAAATTATATTTAATTTTGTAAAAGTAACCAATTGACATGCCTGAAAACATTGCCAGCTCGTTTTCAAGTCCATCCTCTACTGCTGTCAGTTGAATTTCTGCCGTTTGCTGCTTCTTCTGTACCGTACTTTCCTGTGGTTTCTCTTTTGAGGCTCCAGCAGTAATCTGCAAGCATATTGGGTTTCCATCTTCCTTGATACCTTTTCTCCATTTCGGAAATATCTTGGTGGAATCTTTCTCCATGTTCATCACTAACTTGATTTGCAGGGAAAAAGTCCAAATGGGAATGCAGGAAGTGAATTTTGAGAGAGATGTTGCAACCTAGATTTCTATAGGCTCCTAGTAATTTCTCAATTAATTGTTCGTAATTTTGTGCTCTAGTATTACCTAAGAACTGTTCGCAAATGGTCTTGAATGATATCCATGCTTCAAGTTCCACATGATTCAGTTTACTTTCAAACAGCTGATCGTTCATTAGTTCTCGAATCTGAGGCCCAACAAAAATGCCTTCCTTCAACTTAGAAGCACTGATTCTTAGAAATTTTTCTTCCAGGTATTTGAAACCTGCTCCAGATTTGTCTAATGCCTTGACAAAATTCTTCATTAGGCCTAATTTTATATGAAGTGGAGGCAATAAAATTTTTGATCTATCAACCAATGGTTCAGCTGAGATATTCTTTTCTCCAGGGACAAAATTCTTCCGGGGAGGCCATATTTTAGTGTCGTAATGTTTGGATTTATCACGGCTATCCCATTCGCACAAAAAGCAGCAATATTTCGTGTATCCGCTTTGCAATCCTAACAGTATTCCAATCATTTTGAAATCGCCACCGATGGACCAGTTGTACTTGTCATACTGCACTTTTTGTAATATTAGCTGCATATTTTTGTAACTTTCTTTCATTTGAACTGCATGACCAATTATCATAACACCACGGTCCTTACTAACTAAAGCAGTAAAATAATAATAAATAAATGTTATAATCGCTATTAGGTCTTGTTTACTATGTCAATCACTTTAACAGAAATTTAAGCATTTACAGCCAGTGCTAATTCAGAAAACAGGCTTTCTTTTTGAAACTGAGGGTGCCAGAGAAAAACTGTTTGCATAATTGAATTCAGCACTAAAATCCACATAATAAACGCCCAATTTCATGCACAAAATTTTTTGGCTGTTGTCCAGTGTAATTTCATCACGGACTATCAGCCGAGTCGAAGATTTATAAGTAGACTTCGGATTTTAGGTAAAAACCTATTTTAATCCTTAAGTTATATATGGACGAAAACTTGTATATGTATGTTTCATAAGTGACTATGCCTAAAACTGATACTTTTATAGGACCTAAAACAGCCTACTTTTACATTAGAGCCTAATATTGCCTTTTTGCTTGTTTTTTCCTCTAAAGTTCAAAATAAATTATTTTTTGTTATAAATTCTAGCATTTATTTTCAGTTCGTACTAAATTTTTAGCTCGGAATGTGCAGTACATGACATATTTGTCACTTTGTTAAATAGTAAGGAATGTTTCGTCTTCAGGAGAAAAATTCCTTGGAATTCCCAAGAAAATGTAGCGTTTTTCTCCAGACTCCCACATCCAGTAACAAAAAAAAACAAACAAAAAAACGTAGTTCTATGCTTCACTGAGGGATACAAGGTGTTGAATATGATAGCGTTCGTAGCATCTGGGCGCAGGGATTAGGTTTTCTCTTTTATGGTAGTAATACAGGCCCACGAATAGGCCTATATAATTGTGTATCATAGGCCTATATCTGTGTTTTATCATGATTATTGATTAATGGTGAATTCAATAAATATAATATTCTGCATTGCAATTGAGATATTTCAGAAAATTGGCAACTTAACGATTTTATAGGAGATTATTTTACGATTTTTAGAACCTATTTTCCAATTTTTAGAGCCTATTTTAGGGACCTAAAACAGCAATTTTGGCGACCTAAAAGTCCGAAGTCTATTTATAAGGTTCCGAGTTTTCGGGCTCCAGCTCTGAGTCCATTTTGTGGGAGAAGACTTCTCAATCAGATCCCAGAAGATGCTCTCACAGCTGAAGTCCGAAAGCTAAAATTTCAACTTGGCTGATATCAATAACTATATGTATAAACTAACACTGCAAGAAATTGTACTGCCTTCTTTTCAACTGTATCATAATCATTTTTTCCAAATTTGGAATTTTTCGTAAACTCTAGAAAGTTGTATAAAAAAGGGAAATAAAAATAAACAAAGTCCATGTGCTAAAACTGATAAAACTAATTCGAAGAGAAAGAAAGTTCCATAAAATTGAGTGGCCTACCTCTGAATTTACACACTGAGTACCGAAGTGTTCTGGATATGACATGTTTTGTAACCATGCCTTTTTTAAAGTTTTGATACGATTGTTATCTTAATTCACTTCCATTCACATTCTTTTGGAACTTTTTATATCTAGATTAAATTATTTAGCTTTTTTTCGCTTTCTTTCCTCCTTCGTAGTCAAAATAATATTTGCAACAGAAATCAATATTTTTAATGAATAGTAGGCTACTGGATTTAATAGCGAACGGAGAAAGCAATTAAGTTCATATTTTTTTCCTTTATTTATACATTATTTCAATCTAGGCTTATCAGCTATATAAACTTTATTAAGTGTGTGATATTTAGGATTGGTCAAAGAACAAATGGACAGTAGTTGACAATAACAGTATAATTACAATTTCCCCTATGTAGTAACGATGTATTTATTGCAATTTTAGACTGGTTGAGTGGAGATACGGTCTTAATTCTGCCAGCTAAGATAAATCTTTAGACAAAAATTTAGTAAATAAATTACCGTTCCTATATTCAGCACAATATTTTAATAAAAAAAAAGTTGTTCTTTCTCCTGAACACTATAACAAATTAACAAAGTTTCCAACGGCCATTCCAATTACTCCAAATTACGTAAAATTCAATCATAATCATTTTAGTAACTTAAAAAAAGCTTCATTTTCATTAATGGTTCTACGCCTACGTCATACTAAAAATGTAATTCGTTTCTGGAGGTGATATCACCTAGGTAAACAAATACAATGCAATTTGGATTATATAAGCGTTGTATTTAAAATACATATTTTGAGCTAGGTGCGTAATGAAAATTAATCCCTTCACACAGCTGAATGTAACATCCATTTCAATTAATTAGAAATCGCCAGCGGGGTGTCAATGTTTACACCATTCTGTTTAATGGCAAATTAGCTCATATAAAAGCCGGTATGACACATCATCCGCTGGGATCGAAATATTCTCACAAAACCCTTCAACGCATTTACGAAGGTAAAGCACCTATGTGTACCTGTTTTCATAAATAAATCAGATATTGAGATAGAGCAAAAGTTCGCTTTTCGCTCATAACAGAGTCGGGAAACTCGACATTCAATAAAAACCCAAAATCTCTTTTTAACCAGCAGATAATTGAAAAGCTCCCTGAGAAAGTAGGCCAACCCAAACGGAAATGAAATGGAGAAAAATAGATTTTTATTAGAATCCTTATAGCTTTAAATTTTTCCCCCATTAAAATAGCCCTTTTTTTTATCTTTAAGATCATTATATTGCACTACATCTAAGAAAATGTAATTGAGCATTAAAAAAATAAAGTATTACTTATCGAATAACTCTTCTTTAAAAGTCAAAAAGGTAAGAGTAAGATATATTCAACACACACCACATTAATATATACAGAATACATATCAAATGGAAAATAGTTTACAATTAAAGTTTCAACTGAAAGAACATGAAGCGATTACTTGAACAATAGAAACAATAATATTAATAACAACAATAATGATAATAATAGCAATAACAATGGCAATCGAGATTATAATAAGAATAATTATAATTATAATCACAAAAACATCAATAGTAATTTTAATAATAATAATGAAGATAATAATTATAATATTCATGATGATGACAATGATAACACCAACAATAATAATACTAATATCAACAATAGCAATAATGATAATAAAACTATAATAATGAATATAAAATAGTATTAATAATAATAATAATAATAATAATGATGACGACCCATTTCATATCAGATCATACAGGGAGTGTCGGTTCAACTACATGGATTTTGCTGGGGAAAAAATTGTTAGAGGACCATATGACCTATGTTCAGAAATGAAATATGTTCCTTCTTTCTTGATTTGTAACAACGTTACAGGCACACAAGGAACAGAGATTTTTGGTAAAAGTTGTACGCAAGGAAAATATCGTAATCTTCAAAACACTACAGATCAGAAACAAAAAATAACGGAGACTTTAGATTTTCTTTTACAGCCTGTTCATAGCAGTTCCAAAGCACATATTTTTGAAGTCCTCTTTAGCTCTAAAATTCAAAACAAAAACAAAAATATTCGTGGGGTTCCATGCACACATACATAGGCCTACTGATTATTCCCTGAGATATCCTGGTCTGAATGACAAACTACTTTAGACTTAAATCAACGAACGCAATAACATAAGCGTATTAAGTTTTCATGAGAATTACTGCAGACCACACTAATTATAACAATTACCTCTGTCGCATGATAAAATGATTACATTACTACCGAGCTATAAAGCCTGACAAGTCAAATCAATAGAATTTAAGGCTGGAATCTGTTTCTACAAGGCCAATTACTATGTTTTCACTTTACAGTTTTTTAACCTACTTAAATTTTTGAAGGTTGTACATTTATTACACCAGAGTTCACTAAATTATAGAACAGAGTGCGTATAACGTTTCTACATTGAAATATCGCACTAGAAAAAAATTGTAGCTTGCAACGTTTTTCCAGTCGGGTATTCAAATAGGCCTACTTAATACACTTTGACGGTCCAATATTTTGCTCAACTTCATTATTCCTCTGGAGCCCAGTTTAATGAATAAATGCAATAAAGCTTACAAAGACGTGCTTCCTTATCTATTCCTGGATCTTGTGACTCAACAATTGAATGTAGCTGTTAAGCTGTTAACATACATCTGCCCCTGCCCACACTCTTTTCCCCTCCTGCCCGTGATATTTATTGTAAGCTTGTCATACGAATACAAGTCGTTTATTCAAAAGTGTCAAAAACAATGTATATCCCGACATTTCTCTGCTTCAAACGGTTATGACATTCGATTAATTTCTGATGTCATCTCCGATACGTATTGTATTGATTTCTACTGTTAAACATTGTATACGATTCCTCTGTGACGGTTGTGATGGCGCTCTCAAAACATTGCACCTTCTATTTACACATTTTCTTTCAATCTCAATGTATAGTTTTTTTAATGACATTTTCTCTGAGTCGGTAACTAAGACAGGACCTCCAGCTTTTAACTATACGCCTGCACAGGAACAGTCCCTTCATGTCCAGGAGAGATAGCAGAAAATGCTCATTTTTAAAATAATGTGGCCTCTTTCTCTACGCGATAATTATGTGAAAAATAATAGGAATTCATTGTATATGTTTTGGAAAAATCGGTTTGTACCACGAGGGTGAAAAAATGCAAAAAAGTGTGAAATTTTTTTTTTCGACTTAGAGGTGTTCAAAGGCATTTTTCGATGTTAAGGTATCAAAAAGAAAAAAAGTGGGGAAAAAATAGGACGAGACAGAGCTTGAAAGGAAGAAAAAAGTGGGGGGAAAAATAGCACGAGATAGAGCTTGAAAGGACGAAAAATGTGGGGAAAAGAAAAATAGCACGAGATAGAGCTTGAAAGTACCAACATTGTGGGGAAAAAGATAAATAGCACGAGATAGAGCTTTTGCATTTTTTCACCATGATACTACAAACCACTTCTTTCCAAAACATATGCAATTAATTCCTACTTTTTTTCTTCTAATTATCGCGTACAGAAAGAGGCCACTTATATTTCTAAATTAATATTCCACCTCGCCTTGACTACTAGACCTAAAGGCCGGTGATGGCAGGGTTTACCGTGACCTTCGTACTGACAAGCTTTTGAATCTTCTTTAACTACAAATTGGGGTCAGCGTGGAGCCCAAAGAAAATGTTAATTTTAGATAATAGTGCCATATTTTACTAAAACGTGGAAGATGCAAAATTATATTGAATCTCTACTAGGCAAACAATTACAACCGCATATATCAAATACAACATGAATCCTCTCAACCACAAAAATTTATTTATAGCAATTCTCACGCTCATTTTCCCTGGACATAACTGACATCGACCTTCTGCCATTTCCGCACCCCTGCGTTTTTGCAACTTCCTATAATTGTAATATTAGAAAATTTTACAAACACTTTTTGTAATCATAAACACAATTAGATTTGTAACGCATTACAACAATGTCAAAACTCTAACTCAAATATTTCAATTGTAAAAACAAAACAAAAAAACAATCACATGGAAACTAGCTGGATCCCACTTAGCAGTAAGAATGTAAATTCAGGATTGAAAAGCCAGGACATTATACACCAATTTAATAATCGATATTAATGCCCGAGTGCACCATTCTCCGGTTTTCTTAGCTGTTTCGTAACCAGGGTAAAAGTAATATCGGGGAATTCTAAGAAAACCTGTGCACCATCGGTACAATACCGCGGTTTCCAAACGCTCGATTATATCGCGGTTACTCTGCTACGAAGCCATTCCCATGGAGCAATTTGTGTTGGTTTCTTCCATGGCCGCTAGGTTCTCTCTCTCTCTCTCTCTCTCTCTCTCTCTCTCTCTCTCTCTCTCTCTCTCTCTCTCTGCTCATCTACCAGTCACGGTGACTTAATAAGATGCAATGTTTACAGCGTTTCTGTTCATTATTTCTGTTAATGTAAATCCTCTTTAACAGTTATGTACATTTCTTGTACATTAAAATAAATAACATTTATATTTTAAAGAATAATTATCGCACGTGTGCAATCCAAGGCAAAGCAATAAAACGGAATCTCTGTTCTGAGTTCGACATAGCCTCGCTTTTATTCCCGTTAGACTAGTTGAAATTTTAGGTGCAAAGTCCTGTACATAGCCATGAAAGGGCTGTTATAATTATTTTCGTGTACGTGCAAGTATGATAAATTGATTACATACCCTATATACTGGTACACAGGCTATATCGTGATGCATGCAGCCCTTCACTCTAAATTGGGTCTAAGCCCACTGCTTTTCCGTATTTCATTTATTTGTTGCCTTATTGTTCAATAATAAATATTCATAAGAATAAAATGGAATATTATATTGCGTATAGCCTATATGTCTGACTTTGAATTCAAACACCATAGACACTGTACCAATCGTGATAATGAGTTGGTTACGCCTACTACTGATACTGGATGGACATGGATTGGTTGAGGTAAGAAAGGAAAGTCATTTCAATCGATGTTAAAGCACAGTATTTGCAAAGATATGTACCATCCTTTATTCTTCAAATAGATCCCATCTGTCTCTCATTATTCATTATGTTCAATTAGCTTTTGTCCTAGATATCGAAAATATGATACATTACGCTTATCTCCATCTTGGAAAGAAAACTGCGGTAACTAGGTAACTTTACCGCCGTATTCTGAAAAACGAGGTTGGTGCACTCGGGCATAAAACTATATTCTCAGATGACTTTATATCTTATACAGTATGCCCACTAGAACTTTCATTCTCACATTCACTAGAGACAACAATTTCGTTTCGACGCCCTCCTTAAAACAAAAACTGCACTAGAATAGGAAATATTTAAAATATTTATGGCTAGTTAGGTCTAATAGCATCGGTGCTGAGACGATTGGCCATCAGGGACAGGGACAGAAAATAGCTTGATTCATAGCAAGAGTATTGTTGCCTGGTACCAAATTAAGTTGGCATAAATGTTAATATTTCCCAAGACCAACAAAGAATCAAATACTTTAGAATTTTCGGCCTGGACAATTTTTAAACTACGAAATCGCTGATTATCCATGAAATCCATGACATATAACAACCGTGACGGAAAAATGTATAAGCAATTCATGTTTGTTTTGTCATAAATTTTGGCTATAACTCTGTTCAACACCAATGAAAGAACTGTGACCATTCTTACTAAAGCATTTCATAGTATGGTCACAAGTACGAAAAATAAACTGTAAGAAATAAACCTATAAGTACATTTTGTTAGTTTTATTATTAGGTTTCATATCAATCAATCAATCTTTAATTCACCTTTAAAACTGAACAATAAAGTTATGGCTTTGTCTTTACAAAAAAATAATAAATAAGACTACCTATATTACAGACTGTAAAAACAACTAAGAGTTAAATTACATCATAGCCTATAAAGTAGGTCTACACGTCAATAACACAAATAACACATATAAAATGCAGGTGAACATGATGCGAAAGTGAAAATGTAACCTTGAAATTACTCGTGCTTACTGTCAAAACATTAAATTCACAGATGCATTAAAATATTCTTTAACGTCATAAAATGGATTGGCAATAAGCCATGATTTTAACACCTTTTTGAATCTGGTCAAGCCAATCGTGTGAGCCTCTCTGGGTAATCTGTTGAACATGTCCACTGCCATATTATTATACCACTGTTTGGATTTTGTCAATCTTACATTGGATTTGACTATCAAATAGTTAAACCTAGTAGGATAGCTGTGATGGGAATGTTGAAAACTGTAATTTGCTAGATTTGCCTTTACTGCAACCAGACAATTATAAATCATAATTTCACTCTTCGTAATTTTCCAGGAAACTAATGGTAATTTCTTTTCGTAAATACTAAATATATAACCTGCCACCTACTGAAGATGGATATACAATATTGAAAGTTATTTACGCTACGGCGTTTTTACGTTTGTGGTATTTTCAGAAATTTTCTAAAAGAAAGTACTGGAATTTACTCACCACATATCCTGAGCAGTCAGCGCCCCTTCCTTGTCTTGCAGGAACATGATATGTGTTGACAGGGATGACCATGTGACCCACGAGTACCTAAAAATTAAATTAATAACGACGTAAGCATTATATCCTGTTCGTTAATTTTATAACATCTATATACCTTTAATATTGAAATAAATTTTATGACTAGGAATATGCTATATAAATATCCATAAAATCAGAACATGCATTAAACAGACTATACGTTTCATGGCATTTTAAGAATACCTATTCCTGTGAAAATGTATACATAATGTATTTTTGTCATCATATTAGAACAAAATTCAGTAATAGCTATTATGTATCAGGTATTCAAACGAAAGATTCAGGGGACGAATTAAAAAATACAGGACGACTCCACTGAAACTTTTCTTTCTGTACGTAGTGTATAAAATAGTTTTTAGTAGAAGCTGTGTAAATTATATGAAAAAAATGAAAATAAAATAAAAATTCAATAAAAAAACAAAAGTAAATATAAGTAAAGGTAAAGGTAAAGTGATCCCTATACAGGCCATGGAGGCCCAGAGGGTTCCAGGAGGTTGAGGCTCCCAGATTTTGGACATTCGGCACATGAAGGTGGTAAGGTTGTCAGCCTTACGCACCGGCCGCCTTTACCCCCAGGATTGCTCCTGGTACTCATTTCTGTTAGAGGCTGAGTCGACTCCAGGGCCATAGTGCCACCAGAAGGATTAGGCCAATTGAAAAATCTCAACGACCTCATCGGGAATCGAACCCGCAGTAAATATAAGTATCAATATAAAAGGCATAGTCAGCCAATTGTTATCGTCTTCTTACCGCCGTCTAAATCCTATACCAAGAACAGTTAAGAAATGGATATCGTTATGAAACCATTACGTTACGTGGAATAAGCGTATTCTAGTATGGTCCAACAAAAATAACTATTTTCTATTGCATCAAAACTTGATATAAAAGTTGTTGTAAATTGATTATATTTGTAGAAAAGTTGGTGCCACAAAGTGTGCTCTACTAGGTCCCCCTCTCTGTCTCTGTAACATCACTGACTGCCAGCGGGACGTAGTTTTACAGCTCTTCCCAGTCGTCGGGGTTATGATTGGCTTTAGGTTTCTTTTTCTCTTCAATCTTTCGCCTTCTTGCCATAAACTTTTATCGTTGCACCTTCAGTAGTAATTCTTATCTGCAAGTGGCCAGCGCACAGCGCAGGCCGCCATTGTACAGTATTCTGTTACTAGAACTGCCTAGCCCCTAGGGATATGGCAGCAGAGTCACATAGACCAAGAGAGCAGAAAATAAAGCACGTTGTTTCACATTGGTATACCTCTCTTAGCTTCCACTTAGCGGTTTTAGAAAGTTCATGGAAATCAAAGGAATCTACGAACCCCACAATTTTATTCCAATAAAAGCAGAAAATATTCTCAATCCGCGTAGAAAATAAAGAACTGTAAATTAAAACACTAGAAACTTATTTTAGGTAGAACATAAGTGATAACACAGCTTAGATAGAATAAAGAAATTATAATGCTGTAGAACGTACGCAAACCTTGTACGAACACTGTGGGAATGGGTAAAACTGTTTTAAAGGGGCCCAAGCCAGAAGAAATATTGATTTTTTGTGTTTTGTTTTATTAAAATCTTCTCAGTTCGACCATACATAATAAGCATATTATAATATGTAATGTAATAGTTACTTAATGTCATCCAAAAAAGTCCGGAGTTGCATTATAGCACTGGTGTGGTATCGATTAATATCGAACACGGAACAATCTTGATGCTTGAGAGAAGCAAATGAAACACGGTCAATTCTGTTCGTGTTGGTTTCAATAAGAGTTCATTTTGTGTATTTTAATGTGCATTGTTTCACGTTAAAACATCGATTACTTAACGCAGGAGCAACTAGTCGCATCATACTTAGCTGCTGAATGAATTAAATCGTAATTCAATATTAAGAACGAAGAAGGAAATAAAAGACACAGATAAGAATGAAATAGTAAAACTCAACTAGCAAGTATGATTATATTCTGCGTCTGCAATAATAAATATATATAAAGTTAGAGAGTGCTATAATGATGCACATGCGCAGTAATGAAGGAAAATACGAATACAGGTTAGGTTACCGGCACCGGGTGCAGTAAATTTAAGTTTCCACCTTAATTGAATGAAAAGGAAAAGGATAAACAAACTATCGTTAGGGGAGATTGCCCCGGTACCGGTCAGGCCTCGTTACCGGTCAACAAGGTTTCCTCTAAAACGACGAGAGATAGCAACAGAAAAGAGTTATGAAGGGGTAGGCAGGAACAAAAGGAACTTTATTCCTCGCATAGAGTCTGTGTTTGTCTCTCCATTTTAGAGGAAACCTTGTTGACTGGTAACGAGGCCTGACCGGTACCAGGGCAATCTCCCCTAATGAAATATTTATTGAGCAATTTTCATAATATTTCGTAGACTAGTTTTAACACATCCGTCTATCTGGCGGTCGATTAGAAGGAATTTCTTAGTATGACCGGTGATGAGTCTGATCTACTTGCAATGACCATCATATACCCGGCAGCCAATCATTCATATACAATAGCATTCAAGTTATAATATGCCTGAATAGAAATTCCCGTTAGTTGCTGCACATGTGATTATGTTATTTCTGAGAATCTACCTTCAATCTGAGATACAACACAAACACAGCCATATGTGAGAAACAATGACTTCTATCTGCCTTTGAAATCATCTGTCAAACTGTTGTTCAGTACCTATGATATTACATAATGTGTTTTGTCTTACAAAGTACTGACCAAAACTAACTTCAAACTATTTTTATTGTGGAATACAAAGTGCCGTAGAATTCTCTACTCTACCAAAAGCACCTTGTTCGCCTTTTCATCAGTTGATTCGTTTTACAGCATTTGCTAACATTAAACGCTGCTCTACCTGTGTATAAACAATACAATTTATTAATAAACTAGCTAGACAATTATGTGAACGATGGTTGCATAGTAGGCCTACCAACTAAAACGAGTTTAAAATTACTATTTACATTACACGTATGTTAGTAAGGATTACACTGAATCCAGTGGTGATTTTGTATTACACACTAAAACGGCAGCCAACAACAAAATATAAAACACAGGTGTCACGTTTGGAATAAACTTTTACCTCTGAATAAAAACTTGCACGTCCAGAAAGGGTAAGCTTTGGTATAATGCCTCATACACTTCACCTCCAGTTCCAGTGGTATTATAAAACATACAATATTTTCTGCTCACATACTCTGTTGCGGAAATACCCATATTGCTGTGTTTTTTCTTTCTAATTTTTATATTTAAAATTAGTTACATGTGCAATGCATTACAATTGGACCGCTAGAGGGTAGGGTGGGTAGTGTACTTCTAATCACCCGCTACCATACGTGAGTTCCATCATAATCGCGAGCAAAACTGTCAATTAAGTTTTCCCTAAATCTGAATTCTGCTCAAGGAAAATTGCATTTACACATGGGTCATTCCATACAAAATTAAAAAGGTTAATACAGTGAGGTTTCAGATTTACTGCACATTCTAGTAGGTGAACAGATGGAAGGAAAGTGAGATGGTCATGTATGAAGGTAAAACAATTAATTGATGGTAAGTTAATGGATAATATGTTTCTGAAAAGCACATACTTCATGGCAGTTAAATAATACATTTATATACACAACATTAAAAAGAGATTTATACATTTTAAATCCTGAATTAATTTTAAGGATTTGTCTGGAGTAACTATGAACACTGTCAACGAATTAAATAAATATTTATATTGGGAAATCGGACCGTTCTTTTTCTACGATGCGTTGTTTACCTCATGCTTAAACTGTTATTTGAATTTCACGAGGGAACCTTGAAAAACATACAAGTTATTCAACTGTGGATTTTGCGTTAAAGGTTCTAAATCGCGTGTGATGTTTCGATGCAAAGCTTCTTAAGGAGTGAATGACCAGTGTACATTCATGCTGTTGAGGTTATGTCTTAATAACGATGGTAGGGGGTGATTAGGATTACAATAACTAAATTCCATCGTTACTGAACTACGAAACAGATTTCGGTAAAGTGCTAATTCCTGTACAGATTTAAGTGTAAAATTCACTTTATTTCTAGAATAAATATTAACGTACCGCAACTTTTGACGTGTTCAGATGTCACTGCCTACAGATTCTCCGACTTCATTAGAATATAAAGAAAAGATGACGTGTCTGTATCACTTTTGTAGGAGGTGATGGGGAGGAAAGACATATCTCGAAAATATTGACTTAGGAGACCCGAAGGGAAGAGATCACTTGGAAGACCTAGACGTAGGAGGGAGGACAATATTAGGATATATTTAAGGGTAGTAGCATTTGCGAGGGATGGTGGATGGAGTTAGCACAGAATAGGGTTGAATGGCGGGTTCAGGTAAGTGCGACAATGAACCTCCGGGTTCCATAAAATATATAATATTCATTTAGCTTACTTAGAATTTGTCTGTTTGAATTAAGTGAGTGGGTGAAGTAAGTAAGAAAGGAGGTGTTAAAGCAAATTCGATAAACATTGAGTAAATCAGGTCGGTGATTGTATGATTTCAGACTCATTCTTAGCCTATATGTTATTGGTGCAAGTCGAAAGAAAGGCGTACGACCAAAATAGTCATAGCAAGGACTGAAGTTAGTGTTTCTTTATTTCCTGTTACTTAGCTAAAATGAAATGCAGCCCTTTCTTTACGAAAGAAACATTTTCTATGAAAATAAGGAGAGAAGATTCTTATCCATTGGCAAATAAATTTATTGCTTGTCTCCCAATTTTTAGTCCCCTCTCCCTTAAAAGTTTTAGACAATAAGGCGTTTACATTATTTATTTTGTCTCAAATTTAATCGACACTTGATCCCACACCAAAATACCATTCCAAATCAGGCTCACAAGGAAGGTCAAAAATGTACCGGCTACCGAACGAGCATCAACTCAGTAACATCTCAGTGATTCAGTGATTCAAGTTCCCGTGTAAGAGGTGGGATGGGGAAGTTGTTTTGAGCAGATTAGTGTTTGAAATATAATTAAAATGCTGACAGTTTTACGTTTCCAGTTTCAGTTAAGTATTTATGTTTGACATTTTTTATGACTTTTGTATTAAACACAGCTTGGTTGTTTCCATTTGATAATCGTTTCTTACAAAGCAACAGGTTCCCCATTTCAAACTGCTTTTATTCATCTTTATGATTATTATTCATAATATTTACAATTTAATTGGAAAATTAACTAGCATTAATGCATTAAATACCGATACACACTGTAATAGCTAAAGGTAATATATTTGTTTATGAGTTGTTTTAATAAAAATATATCTTATATCATACAGCAGTGGGCTAGGTACAGGATGCGTAAAAACCTTCTATATTTCTTACACATTGAAAAGTGTATAGCCAATGCATATGGCAACTGTCAGTTTATACAGAATGGGCTGGCCATGGCGGCAACGACGCGGATTCATTTTCAGGAGATCCTGGCTTCGAATCATGTGTCTGGCCAGAATGAATAAAACGTTTGGTGCTTTCAACATATACAGGAGAGAACGCCGCAAGGGAAGTAAATTATCGTTTATTTTATTAATTTATTTTTATTTATTTACGTGGGGTAGGTAAATAAGCCCAAATAACCTAATTGTTCTCGGGATGTTATTGACCTTTAATAATAATAATAATAATAATAATAATACTAATAATAATATGAAAATAATAATAACAACAGGCCTCATAATAGAGTCAAGTCCAAGTTAACTCTAAAACTATGTGATTTCGATAATATTGAAGATAAAACTACCCACATACCTAGAGTAATATTGAGTAAAATCTTAGAGAGGAGCAAATGTGTACCTGGATATAGATTAAGTTTATTTTTAAATAAAAGTAATTGCCATGTATTTATTGTTCCCAATTTTAGCAGTTAAGAACGGATAAAATCTTATAGGCCATAGAACCTTCTTCAAGGTTTCTTAACCGCATAAAAAGGACAGAATGAGAAGACACCTGAGCTCTATTTCATAAAAGTTACTATTTTACAGGTGACAGGTATCAGTAAATTGTTTTACAGGTTTACATTTTGACAACTGTGTTTTTCATAAAAGCTGAAAACTTTTCATAAATGACATGACAGGTTTGTAGAATTGTATGACAATTTTACATATTGTTGTTTCTCAGAACTTTTGAGTTTGCAGGTAAAAGTCTTACAAATATGTCAAATCTTAGGATACCTACCATCTATAAAAGATTAATTGCTGTTGACATATTTACAATTTTACAAAAAAATTTAGATTTTTCATTACAGAAGTGACGGACAATCTTTCATATGTAGGCCAAGTCAGTAGGTTACGTAAATGTGTGGAATAACTTGGCAAACTGTTTTTGTAATATAAACTTTCTTGTTAATAAACTTGCTACATTGTCTTGTTAATAATTAACACCAGTAGTAGTGATATTCGTAGTAGTGAAAGTGATGAATAAATAGACATGAGACCACGCAGGGTTTTTAGGCAACGGATTAAGCTAACTTTGAATTTCAGTGACCTTGTATTCAAAGAGAAATATCATTAAATTATTTTCAACAGTAATAATCGATTGCTTAGGTATCACATTCGATGTTGAGATCGATTATACCACGTGTATATGACAGCCATCTACAGTGTACTAAAATAATCTTGAAATTTTCGCATTTTTGAAAAGGGTTCTTTTAGTCTGAAAATTTACATTAATTTTGCTGTAATGTAAGGATAAATTGTAATATTTATGAAAAATACAATTTTCATGATATATTGACAAATTTGTCAAACTTGACATAATTGTCGTATTCGTCACACCTGTAGAGTTTTATGAAATAGGGCCCTGGACAAAGACAACAGACAACACGAACGTTTAAGACAGGGTTCAGAAACAGGAACAATCTGGGGAAAAGGAATTCCAAATCTAGTATGGAATTCAACGCCGATGAATACCTTTGGAAAACCAATTCAGAATATACTGCCACGAACTATGCGAGTCCGCGATAACACCGCTCGATACCTGAATATCGAGTAATTCCTCTATACCTCTGCTGCCCATAATTGTCAATTTGGCGTCACTAATTGTTTCGTAAAGACGGTTTTATATTGCTATTTAGGCTCGTAACCGTCGGCGGTATGCCGGAATTTCGTCCAGCAGGTGTTTTATATAGGTTGTAAATCTACAGACATGGGACAGTCGCATTTAAGCACACTTAAGCCTTTTTGTAAACATGATACACTAGCTAGGCAACCTTGTACGCTTGGACTACTATTTTGCGTTATTTCTGCCTCAGACGAACACATAGATGAAACTCCTTGAAGAAAATTAATAAGATATTTTAAAGGATCAGAGAGAAATAGTTACATCAAAGGGGATCAAGTATGGGCAAACATTTACAGGAGAGGAGAAGAATTGTATGGTTGAGGACATACTTGAACTCAAGCGATTTTAGAGTTTGTGCTCTAGATGTAATATGGAAAAAAATATCTGTTTATTGACAACAGCAGTGCTATTGTTTCCGGGCCACGTAGCTGATGGGTGTTTCTAGTTTCAAAAGAAGCTAGAAATTAGAATTCTACGCCAGCAGGTTGCAATTCTAGTTCTTCAATTCAATGTAAAATTAAAAGATATAATAGTCCTAAGAGCTTTTTTTTTACGTATTTTATGTTTTTTACATTAATTGAGTGTATTAAACATATTTTAGACAAGAAGAAAAGGTTTTTTTTTCTTTCTTTTATGCGTGAAGTCTCAACCCTTCTCGCCAACTAATCTATCCAGGCCGAGACCATGGCAATTTAATGGTAATGATGTTTGTAGAATCTCGAATACCTGCAAATGTCATTCGAACGAAAGGAGAATTTACGTAAAGCGCAAGTGGATTTGGTTGACGATGCTGGGACATGAACACAGTACCACGGCGAGGGCCGTAGGAATGGAATCTAAAGATTAGGACACATTGATTTATAAACTCGATAAGCAGATTTCTTGTGTGTATTATTTTGCTCTGGCTATAAAATACACAGACCTCTTTCCAATTACGCGATCCATTTTCACAGCACACATTTTTGAGTTGACTACGCAGCATTTTTTAGATTTATTCAGCTTGATCCTTATATAAATTTTTCCTGCAATTTTCTTTCGCCTATAAAGTGCTCGTGGTAATACTTTCCTAGGGACGATTTATTTCCAGCCCTGGAGTAACCAACAACTTTTTGTACCCGTGACACCCATTCCGTAGTTTATGGGTATACTTTTATCACTGTTTCCTCTACACACGACTCTTCTTCAGCTTACAATTAATGCTTGCGTAAAGGGATTATGATAATACATGCAGGGGTAACCAAAGGGCTTAATCTCCTGTACGAAGATTTTGAAACATCACCCCTGTGTTTGTTCTTGTCACATCTACAATCATGCTTAAATACAGAGTGGAAACAGAATTCATCTTGGTTTTGATTATAATTGCTGCTAATCACTAAAGCAAAAGTTTTCTTTTACAGAAAAAACAGTATAAATATCAATAGAGAAGCAGAGAAAAAAACTTTGCTTGAAAATGAAAATGCCGGATTGAAACCCAATTACATCTACCTTTGAGCGTGCCTATCGATTGTCTATGCATGTATCATTAGGTTATTGGTCGTTCAGAGGATTTAAAACACGTCACTATTCACTTTTTCTTAATATCCTTAATTTTATTTTAATGACTATCTACAAGCAAATTGTCCATTGGCTTGTAGTTTGTATGTATGGAATGAAGTAAATACTATCTTATGCATGTTTATGGTGTCTTTAGGAGGCCTTGCATCGTGGTAATCACTAGACTTCGGATTTTAGGTAAAAACCTATTTTAATCCTTAAGTGATATATGGACGAAAATTTGTATATGCATGTTTCATAAGTGACTATGCCTAAAACTGATACTTTTATAGGACCTAAAACAGACTATTTTTACGTTAGAGCCTAATATTGCCTATTTTGCTTTTTTTTTCCTCTAAAGTTAAAAATAAGTTAGTTTTTGTTATAAATTCTAGCATTGATTTTCAGTTCGTACTAAATTTTTAGCTCGGAATGACACATTTGTGACGTGGTTAAATAGCAAGGAATGTTCCGTCTTCAGTAGAAATATTCCTTGGAATTCCCAAGAAAATGTAGCGTTTTTCTTCCGACTCCCACATCCAGTAGGCATAACAAAAAAAAACTGGTTCTCTGAATCACTGAGGGATACAAGGGGTTGAATATGCTAGCGTGCTTAGCTTCTGAGCACAGGGATTAGGTTTTCATTGTCGGTGTCTTTGATTCTAGCTTCGCTCAGAAACAAAATAGATCACACAGTCCATGCAAATGTGAATATCGAATGGGCGGAGCTTATGGGGCGAATTATATTGGAATTTTGCCGACAATGCTACATACGGAAGGTTTCAGTTCTGTTAACAGTTTTGTTTGAGTATGGTCTTCACTTTCGTGTGCACTGTGGTGTTTAAATAATTCTGAAATGCCGAAAATTAAAACTTCGAGGGCTTCTCTGATACACCAATGGCTACAAGAATGTCCACATTTTACAACAGATGGACGCGTTGTTTATTGTGAAGCTTGTAGCAAACACGTGAGTATATTAATTATAGTTTTATTATTATTTACGGAAAAAATCCGCTAACTGGAAGGAAATAAATTGGAGTAGCTATGTCCTTTCGTTCCCTATTGGGACGGATTTAATGTCAAAACTTCAAACCAGTGCTTTAACACTGAAGCTAAGGTAATTTTTAGAATTTTCTCAAGATTTTGATTTTAAAAGCTAGCATCGCTAAAATCTTATGCCTATTCTAAGCACGAAATATTTAATAAATACGATTATTTTATAACTTATTTACACTAATTTATTTTGATGCAAAGGTAGTAAAAGGGTTTCAATCAGTTTTCATTTCGTTTTTTGTAGGTATCCAGTGACAAAAAATCTCATTTTACTCAACATGTGCAAGGTGCTACACATCAGAGAAACGTGACGCGAAAATTAAAATCAATTCAAACTCTTCTAACTCAACCAAACAGTTCAACAATCAAAAATGAATTTCACGCAGACCTCTGCCGAGTCATCATTGCAGCAAACATCCCGTTTAATGCTCTTGACAATCCCCATTTGAAAGGTTTCTTGCAAAAATATTGCCAGATGAATATTCCTTCAGAATCCACCATCAGAAAAACCTATGTGGACAGTACATACGAAGAGGCTCTTTGTAGAATACGTTCAGACATTGGTGATTCACATATATGGCTTTCGGTAGATGAGACTACTGACCGTATGGGACGCTACATAGCTCATTTAATTGTTGGAAAGCTGAGTTCTGATTCCCCTTCTAAAGCCTATTTAATATGCAGCAAACAATTGACCCGAACCAACCAAGAGACAGTAGCACAATTCGTGAACACTGGCATCAAGTATTGTTTCCCAACAGTTTCGATGAGAATAAGATACTACTGATCTACATTCTACACTGATGCGGCGGCCTATATGATTGCTGCAGTACAGTTACTGAAAGTGTTTTATCCCTCTGTCACTCATATTACTTGCCTTGCTCACGGCGTGAATCGTGTTGCAGAGCAGATCAAGCTACAGTTTCCAAGGGTAAATAAATTGATTTCTACTGTAAAAAAGGTATTTGTGAAGGCACCAACAAGGGTTCAGGCTTTCCGAGAGAGGTTACCGAACGTTGCTCTTCCACCAGAACTTGTACTTACTCGCTGGGGAACATGGTTGGAGGCTGCCGACTATTACAGCAATCACTTTAATGAAGTTAAAGATGTTGTGATAAATCTACCAGATGATTCTGCTAGCATTATCTCAGCAAAGGAACTCATGGAAGATTCTAGAATTCAGAGGGACCTAGTATTTATTAGGTCACATTATACTTTTCTTGTGCATGTCATTGCATCACTGGAAGCTGCCGGGAAAGCATTGTATGAGCAGATGGACGTATTCAATGATATGAAGAAAAAGATCGAAACAGTTCCTGGTCCTATAGGGGATATAGTAAGGGATAAACTGGAGAAAGTTCTGGTGAGAAATAAAGGTCTAAAAAGCCTTTGTGTTGCTTCAGACATTCTAGCAGGCAAGACAACGGACATTCAGTGTGATATTCCAATCAACTTAGTGCCAAAATTGAAATATGCTCCTGTTACTTCAGTAGATGTGGAGCGTTCATTTTCAGCCTATAAGTTAGTGCTGAGCGATAGGCGACATTGTTTTGCACCAGAAAATCTAGAAAAAGTGCTAGTTGTTTACTGTGAAGCCAATTATGGACAAGAATTGTAAGGAATTGATCAGTGTTGTTTACAGGTCCAATAATTCATGAACATTGCTTTCTAAAATTATATAGTAGGCCTAAATGAAAGTTATGGTAGCCTATATCTGTGTTTTATCATGATTATTGATTGATAGTGACTTCAATAAATACAATATTCTGCATTGCAATTGAGATATTTCAGAAAATTGTCAACTTAAGGATTTTATAAGAGACTATTTTACGATTTTTAAAACCTATTTTCCAATTTTTAGAGCCTATTTTAGGTACCTAAAACAGCATTTTAGCGACCTAAAAGTCCGAAGTCTAGTAATCACATTATCAAGGAATCTGGATGTCCAGTCAAATCACCACACAAACGATTCCTTCGGAATCATATGTTTATTTTTTATTATCGCGTACGTTTTCTATTCGAATTAGCGCTATCGCTTGTGGCACACCCGGTATAGCACTCGAAACAAGGTTAGTTTTTATATTAACGTTCATTTCGAAATAATTAGTTTATATTAAGTTAAAACCAGAAGACAAATTACACTAATATTAATCTAACCTCATATTGCATAAAAGGTGTTTAATTGCCAAGAAATTCATATTAGGGATAATAAACTCACATTGAATTCAGATTTTGTTTATATCAAAAGGAGTTACTCGGCTTTAGAATGCAGTAGGCATTAAAACCAGTATCGATAATATATGTGCGTCGCATCCAATCCAGTTAAGGCAACTGTAATGTATAAGGCTAGTTTTTATAAAATGAAATCGCTCCAAGCTTAACTGCTACTCATTCATTATTTATAAATCAGTTTTAGTAGGAGTGGAGAATCGGGTTAAGAGAAACATGGAATTTGTCAAAACGAAATAGGCCCGCTTTTCGGAAAGATCACTGTGTGTGTCCCGCCGTAAACCTGGCAAACATGACGACGAAAATCATGATGATGATGAATATGGCAGCGATGATCATGAATTGCGATTATAAATCGGAATACTCGTAATTCTTATTTGAATTTCCATTCTTAATGGATTTAAATTTGAAATAGTATACACAATTTATTTAACATTCTATAAAAGACTGACCGACGACGCAAAAAAGTCTCTTCTTACTACTTCTACTTTAGGATTTTGTGATAATTTTTAGTTCTGGCAATGTAAAATGATACCGCAAATAGTAATCAACGGGTCCCGCTCTTTCTACGAGTAACTACCCTCGAATAATTAGAACAAGAAATTCCAAAATAATCTGTTTAACTTATAATCCAATTCGAAACAAAATCATCAGATCCAAAGTGCTGACTTGGCAGTTATTTTTGTTCGTCAATCACGCATTCCATTTTATTGTCAACTTAAATATATAATTTTAATTAGATCTGAATTCGCTTACCGTATTGAAATTGTCATGAAAACGGGAATTCAGATCGAATTGAGTCACAAGGTCGACACATGTGAAAAACAGAATAGGATCAGGTTGGCATCGTGTGCAACGACATGAAAACTCTACCTGTATTCAATTCGATCTCAATACGCTAAGCAGACACTTCATTGGTCCTGAATGTCCTCTCGATGTTCTCATGTATGGCGAAAAGGGTTTCATTGGTCGCGCTTTCTGTGGATTCTCTCGGAAACGTTGTTTTCAATACCGTACTATCGCAAATTTTGCATGAAAACGGGATCAGATCTATCTGAATTCTGCAAGAAAACGTAGCAAATGTTTGGATTTTTTTTAATTCGTCGAAAAATGCTGACTTAGTCTACTGAGCAACCATATTATATCCAACTGGGGGAAAAGAGTAAAACAATTGAGAGAATAATTAATTAACCATATATTTTGTCGACGTGTAATCAATTAAAGACGATGACGTTAATTTGTAAGTAAGTAACCAACACTCAGTGGCGGCTCGTGGCCGGAAAATTAGGTGAAGAGAAAAAAATGCCACATGCTTATGTTAGTAACTGAATTCTTGTATACGAAAACAATCCTTCGGTAGCCCCTTAAGGCTGCAAACTTTTCGGTGATATCATCATAGAGTGGCTGCTTTTCTTCTAGCTGCAGTAGAGGTTCTTTCTGAATTGAAATATTCGCTACATAGGATACTTGTCTGGCAACATTTTTGATCCCTCATTTAGTAGGCCTACGTCGTGATCTGACAGCTGGCACAATGATGATTTGATTTTGAACAATGCGGGTAAGAATGTAATTATTATTTATAAAATCTGATACATTTTATTCATGGAATACTCTTAATAAATCCCACTCGGGATTATGAGTTTCATGAGATAAATTCGATCCTGCTTCTCCGCCGCGAATCTATCGATGTTTATCGTAATTATTATTCTCCTAATCAGATTATTCAGAATATTCCATTCGTGCGATGCGGACTTGATATTGACTAATAATCTTTACCAATCGACCAATGACTGTTTATCTTATAAGTTAATATGCTTACGAGGGTCGGAAAAATGCAATTTTATCTGATAAACTTTAGCTCGTTACTGGATACTTCAAGGCATTAATATGCAGTGATTAATATGTCCAATGTCGTATGATTACCTTTGAAAAAATATGCATTGCAGGAATGAAACGTCATGATCCACGTTCTCTTCGGAGTATAAATTGGCAAATGGATTGGGATTAGAAGAACAATTAGTCAATTACAGTGTAATTATATTTGTAGTGTTCACCGCATTAACATCAAGGCTGTGATGGATAATATAATATATTATATTATATTATTAATATAATATATTATAATATAATATATTATGTAATATTATAATATAATATATAATGTGCATTATGAACCCTGTATTCAAGTGCAAACGTGCCCACCTCTTTCTCCGAGCTGACAGTGTGAGGTGCTGGCGCGGCGAAGAATATGCCTGAACAAGGGGAACTGCTTCGTGGGTAGTCTGTTCTCGTCACCTAGCGGACGTGGGATAAGCGAGAAAACTGCTGCTTGCCATCCTAATATTTTAGTGGAACAGACTACCCATGCAACGGAGGGAATAGTATCCAGTTCACCTTCACACGGCCGACTTGAAGCGAGCGCAGCGCTTGCAGGATCTCAGTGTCTCCTAGCTTTGACACCAGGTGGTGGTGTGGCGGGCAATTCAAAATTACAGAAAGAAATTATAACTTAAAAACCAACATTCGTGACTTGGAAAATAAACTTTAAAAATACGTATTGTACAGGAAAAATACTGGTGAAGTGCTACTTCACCTACTTCCCCTGAATAGCCGCCACTGCCAACACTGAGCCACTAAATCCCATGAAGGGATGTTTTCTAATGCCACACGGCCGCTGTGTCATCTTGTCACAAATTTCGTAAGTTCATATTTCCTTTCAAGAATTTTCAAACTTTGTTGCACTGTTGAATTACGCACATCACTTCACAATTCATCGTTGACAAAACAATCTAAATTATGTGCGAGTACCATAGTGAAATTTACAGCTTAGACTACGTCAAGGAATTTTAAATAGTTATTTTTGGTAACTTTGCACCTTTAAGTTCTGGAAACTGTTGTGGAGATGAACTTTTTCTTCCAGTGGTAGATCGAACAATATGTTCCCCAAACATGAAGAAGGTAGTAAAAAATTTGAGCGAGTGCAGAATCATTATCTTTTGTTTACTCATTCATTTCTTCAGAATAAACAAGGGTAAGATCACTAGTTGACCGAGCGAAGCAAGGTTCTGTTTTAACTCCACTCCTCGGCACTTCGCTTGTTTGTCTGTAAATCTACATGGGTTGATTTTTTAGTAGTGGCAACTATTTAATTTCTCCACATATAGCATACGTACATGGTTCTAACTTTTATAGGCCTTTGATGTAATTACCACCATTGCGTACAACATGTTCCCCGCGATGCGTAAGTCTTTGGAACCCGCTGGAACTGCCTAATCTGTTGATGGTGAGAAGAGAGCGGTCGGTTGCCTGTAAAACATCTTCAACCATACGAAAGCGAATCCCCCAAGTGGCTCCTTCATCTTCAGTATTAGATCCAAGTTTCAGAGACTCAAATCTGGAGAGTACGAAGGGTGATAGCGATTGAACAGTTCAGACACAACTTCTGCTGTATGCGCCCTAGTGTTGTCATGCAGAACAATGGGTGGATTATCCGTGAAGTTGTCGCCGTTTTCTTTTTTGAGCTTCTTGCAGATTGTTTTGCAAAAACGAACAGTAGTACTCCACAATAACGTTCTGCCTTGGGGGAACGATATGTTTTAAGATCACACCATCATAATCATGTTTTACAGGCAACCGACCGCTCTCTTCGCACCATCAACAGTTAGGCAGTGCCAACGGTATCCAGTGACTTCCGCATCGCTGGGAACATGCTGTACGCAATGGTGGTAATTACATCAAAGGCCTACAAAACTTAGAACCTTGTGCGTGAGCTATGTATGGAGAAATAAAATACTCGTAGTTGCCACTATTAAAAAATCAACCCATGTATGTGTTACACAGTTACGACCAAATGCGTGGTTCGAGTTTCTTCCAATTTGGTATAATTGTTCATTGAAGTAGGTAAAATTAATAGTCAGTAGGCCTACATCGTAAATTACATAACATCGTCATATACCATTAAGATAAATTTATTTAAAGAAGGAATCTGGAGGTATTCATCAATATTATAGAAAGCATTTTCGATCAACCACACTTGCGAATATATATATATATTTTTTTTTAAAGCACACTTATTCAATTCGGATACATATGTAGGTATGTTATTGTATAACTTGAAAGTCGTTATATAATCGTTGTTGGCTTTTACTGTAAATCCGCATTTAGGTAAATACATATTTTCATTATTCTTTGTGTTATGGTAATAGATTTCATTAACTTGAGTCATTAAATTGAAATTACATTTTGCATACATTAACAAATATTTCTAAAATAAAAACACCCATAGGCCTAATAGTCATAATTCCATGTCTGATAAATAGATGCTTACAACGGCCATTCCAATTGGCATTTGTAATTTGATTACTCTCTTTTTTGCTGACTAAACACTCTATCAACATGAGTACAATTTCCCCAGAGCAATATTCCATAAGAACTGATACTTTGAAAAACAGAAAAGTATGCAGCTTTAACATAGCTGTATGGTATAAATTTCTTAAATTCCGTAAGATATATAAAACACGAGACAATCTGGTACGTACGTAATCAACGAGAATTAACCAAGTCAGTCTTAATCTACATATACAGTAGGCCTACACCATGGGTGCGCAACTGATGCACATTGTGTCACTGTGCGGCGGGGTAATGCCTCCCACTACAGTCGCCCTTGACGTCAGAACAAAGCAGTTTCGATGTGGCACTGAACATGAAGAGCAGGTTTCATACGTCACAGCATGGGTGGGGTACTAAAACGTTTCCCCTCAGTTGCTCACCTATGGCCTACACCAAGCAATTTGACAGCTTTGTCCACATTGAGATTTTTCAGTGCAAAAGTTATAGAGCCAGTCTTCCTTCGTTTAAAAATACTTTACTTTATTAGCAGAAAACAATTTATTTGCCTGAAAAAGTGACGAATGTGAAATATTCGACAGCTCGTTTAGAGTAATTTGGCAGATAAGGAACATAGTATCGTCCGTGTTACTCCGTGCTTTCACTCATTTTAAGCAAAATATGGCAGTAAAATGCATGCAAATAAGCACGGTAAATGTTAGGAATAAGCACCAAAGTAAGCAAAAACAAATTATAGGGAAAAATAAATGACTAGTTCCGAATACGAGACTGTTACATCATGTAGCCCAGGAATTTTCAGGAGAGTTACATGCATTGACACATGATGAATTACTCTAGCCGTGTGGCTAAGTTCGCATGAGACGACAGGCAATGACACGGTCGTCTTTATGACCCACTTGTTTATGCAATGTCGTTCCTGTGGAGGGAATCTGGAATGCGTCTATCACATCAATCGCCTCAAGTAAAAACTCGAAGACCTTGCCATACTGCTTACATGTATCAAATTTTCAACGCATTCATCATGTCACTTTTTCTTCATTTGCACGTCTTCCTTTTTTGCAATGTACCAAGCTTCCAAGAATAGCAAATAAAAATACTTTGCTGCATAAACTTAATACTACAATACTTAAAAGGAAGAGTTGGCTATAATCCTTCAACATATTCATAATAAAGTGCAACCCCCGTTTTACTGTTCAACGAGTGAAATACCTTCATTTATCGAAGACTGACCGATTATTCCAATAGCAACCCTTCAGAGGAAGGTAGGCTATACCTTTGACTTGCATAAAATCAGATAATTTAAGGGGGGAACAGCAAGGTTTGGGTAGCAAGAAACATGTAAAATTCATTTTCCCCACAGCAATGAATTGCTCTACAACCTCATAATCTGACATGATCTTTATTGACTACTTTCACAATTTATTGCATACTATTCTCAAAATGACAGTTACGGGCAATTATCGTTACAAAATGGCAGCCAGGAACATTTGGAACAAGTTACACTTAAATGAAGATATGAGATCATTCCAACTGAAGGCAATAGAGATTTATCTAGAGATGTGTGGTTTTAAAGCAGAATTTAACTGTACAGAAATACGTATAGCCGATCAGCTGCTAACTCATTTAAACAGTAATATCAGTCTAATTATATGTACGCTAAAGCGAGCTTATATTATGCTACTACCACCACCACCACTACCACGACTACACCACTACTATACTAAGAGCTTTCGTCCGAGTGTCGAATTGAATTCATTTCGTGTTGTAATAATCTGTTGATTTCAAGAAAACTGCCAAGAAGCAGCTTTCAATTTGACCGAATGGAACTTAAGCAGGTGATTATGATCGAACAAAACCAATCATACGCAACTTGGCTGTAATAGTAATAAAGATACTAGCACGAAAATTATGAAGCTTGCTTTGTTCCTTTCATAAACATACTCGTACCTTAATAAATGTCATTATAGGCTCGTTGCACAATGTAGGGCCTACTATTATTAGATTAGACTTTTTAAAAACAGTACAAATATTGCGAAACATAAGGTTTAAGAGTGCAGGAGTGTAGAATTAGGCCTAATACTAACGTCACAAAATCTGGTTTTAAATCAAGCAGTAATAGTATAAATGAGGTACGCCGTAGCGTAGTGGTTGAGGCGCTGCGCTACAAACCGGAAGGTCGCGGGTTCGATTCCCGATGAGGTCATTGGAGTTTTTCAATTGGCCTAATCCTCCTGGTGGCACTATAACCCTGGGGTCGACTCAGCCTCTAACAGAAATGAGTACCAGGAGCAATCCTGGGGGTAAAGGCGGTCGGTGCGTAAGGCTGACAACCTTACCACCTCCACGTGCCGAATGTCCAAAATCTGGGAGCCTTAACCTCCTGGAACCCTCTGGGCCTTCATGCCCTGTATAGGGATCACTTTACTTGACTTTACTTTAATAGTATAAATATCTAAGCCACTCCTTGCCCAAGAATAACACACCGTTTCACGAATTCTGTATACGCATAGGCCTACCCTAGAAAGTTAATGCAAACGTAACCAGAACGTAAATTTTAGGTATAAAATATACGACAACTGGTGTTAAGTAGGATCCACTATGACTTGAAAAGGTCTTCAACCAACTGCGCCACTTGACTCCAACAAATTGTTGCCCCTTTATGCAGATACGTGTAAATTATAGGATTTCAGCACAGTTATTATGCCGTCCTTTGAAGCGGTTGCAGGATTACGGTGTGTAAGTTTTCCTCCCTCTCGGATAATGATAATGGAGGTATTTGTACGGAGTACTCCCTCACAGGTATGAGTTCTCTATGGTAGACGAACCCAGGGGACAAGGAATTTTAATGAACGGAATTATTATGCATAAAAAGGGAATAAAAATAGTTCTCTTCACATTGTGCTGAGTCCCTCGAGTTTCTATTACACAACCTAGAGATGAAACACCATGGAAAAGTGACGCAAGTGTAGCAAGCAATCTGCACAACTAAAATCAACGAAATCGTACGCTAAAACTGGCTGGATTACAACAATTTTTCTTTAAACTAAAACAAAAGCCAATACATCACATTTCATACGTAACATTTAAAATACAAAGACAAGATCAGCTGGCTGGATTACAACAAATTTTCTTTAAACTAAAACAAAAGCCAACACATCACATTTAAAATACAGAGACAAGCTCAGCTGAAATATTGCAATATTATTATAGAAAAATGCCGTAAAAATATTTAGGTTTAATAGGCCCACTACATGAATGTATATTGTAGGAAAACATATACCTAATAAAATTTCACCAGCGGCTGGAATATTGTTTCTTCAAAAGTAAAGTATCACATGGCTATCAAAAGGGTCTATACTATTCATTAATACATTCCCAACTATCAAATATGGCTCTTATTTGAGGATGTTGTAAAGGGAAAAAAACCTTGAAATTATTTAATTAATTCAAAATAGAGCTACTCATACTTCGTAATTCGCCATAAAAAGTATATTTTCTTGCGGAAGTTCTGTTATCCGTATAGGTTACAAGCAGAATGAATTCACTTGCAAAGACTGAAGCAATCCATGATATTATGGGTACTTTGTTTCAAATTGAATCACGCTTATTTCTTTAAGTAATACTTGTTTATCACATTTCATAGTTATTCGCTATACTAACTCCGTGGCGCTACATCCCTGCAACCACAACAAATAATATTTTGAGGTCCAGGATATCTCAATATAAAAAACAATATAAATTCAAACATAATTGAGAACCGGTATCTGAAAAGTAAGTAAGATGACTCTAATTGTACGTATGCTAAAGAGTGCTATCCCGGTCATTTCCTGGGCTGTTTCCACAGGCTTAAAAGTTGAGACAATTCTCCTTCACTCCAAACCTCTTTGTTAATACTTGGCAACTTGAAACCAATTAAAGTAGTAAACTAATTATTTTGAACAATGTACTGCTCAGAAAGCTTGCAAAATAACTCTGAAAAAGAACATTTACATCACCAAGAAACGTTTCTTGCTATAACGAAACGAAGTTCCTATTTCAATATTCCCTTCTGAAGTAGCCTTTAATTTAATGTTGAACTACTGAAGAATCGGATATTCTAGAAAAGTACAGCCAACTTCTCGTCATTGCCAATTAGATTAAATTCTTTTTTAAACTTTTATATAACAGCCTACTATTGATTATCCAAGTTTTCTTTGCCCATAGATTTTTTGAGTATGTATTACATTTGAGCATAAGGTTGAGATATGTCAAAGTTAGGTAATTTGATAAACAGCACAGAATCAAGAATGTGGTGACAATATCCAGCAACAAATATAGGCCTATAACACCTACGGTACATAATGTATCTATTTATCATTTTTAGTATGATGGTGGAATTAGAACACCTTCATATCAAAGAGTCAAAATTGGCATAGCAGTATGCAGAATTTTATGTACTTGTTCTTAGGACTATAACAGGATATACAGATATAAAAATTATAATAAAAATATAATAATATAAAATCAGGTAAAGTGATGCAACAAAGTGCCAGAATGCTTTTGTTTAATCAGTGATCATTGAAATTACGATATGCATTAAATAAATAACTTTTGTTATCGATTTTCAAGTTAAGCACCAGATCGATTCATTGGGTGGAGTGAATAAAAGTCAGTAAATGCTTTTACTGCAAAATTTTAAGTAAATATTAGCATTTTAGTGGATAAAATATTTCAGTAAAAACTGTTGCTTATTAGTAATCAGTACATACTAGATCAAGTAGTACCTACTGCAAAATATGTGAATAATAACAAGTATTTACTTATCATTACCAGTAAATACTGTGGAATTTTCAAGTGTGGTACTGACCTAGCTTAAGATGGCAATACCTTATCTGAAATGCTTGTTTTTACAAGAATTATGAAGCGAAAAGTGTACAGAGAGCAAATGGAGGCTCAAGAAGATGATTATCACAATTTATTTAGATTCAGAAAGGAAAATATGAAGTGGCATACTTCACATTTCATGGATGAAAATATTATAACACATAGCAAACATTTTAAAATGATCCAGGCTATCAGTGTCAGAATTCATAGCACTTAATTATGATTGAAATTTTTTCTGTATATTATTACCTAAACAATTTCACAATTTTCTTTTTTTGTTTTTATTTAAGCAGCATGGGCAATCTTATATAGATTGAGGTTATGTAGTATTGAGGTTAGCCTATATATTTTATTTTGTTTTATTTTAAACTAGCAGGTGTCTGTGACTTCGCCCATATTTATTAATATAATCGCTAGATTTTTTAATAATAGGCCTACACTTAATAGGAAAAAAATTAAAACTTCATTTATTAAAACTTACACTGTTTTTAAATAAGTTGCATTAATTATCTAATTTTATTGTAATTGTATTGTCAGACGTAGTAAATAAATTAAACTACTAAATGAATCATACTGATATGAAATGAAAGGATTAAAACAAACCATAGAATTATGAACCTTAAGCTTAAATGCAAATCATTCATAAACAATTAAAAGATTAATAATTTTAAAAACAGGCAGCTTTGGGGTGCATTCTATGATTAGAGTACACCGTAGGGAAAGAAATGATCTCAAATTCGAGTTCCAGGCTCAACCCCCTCCCTTGCACAGTGAGTTTCGTCCAAATCGAGCAATGTTTCCCATTCAGACCTACTTTCATGATCTCTCTTCTGTCCACCTATGTTAAAAATTTCAGATCTCTTCGTGCTGTAATGTTATAAACAAATAAATCATGTAGAGTGGGCTAACAAAATCAAAGCAATCGACATCTCCATGCGTTATGATTAAAAAAATTATATTCCGCAATGCTCTTCTTCCCCAGTTGCTATGGCAAAAGAGGAAGAGTACTTATTAATTTTACAATTGAAAAGTAGCCTATTACTAAAATCTGATGCTGCAATAGTGGAAAAAAAGTTTTCTGACAGTTTTGGGGGGAGGAGGGAGCTCATAATTCGCGAACAAAAGAAAAAAAAATTAAAATCCGGCTTTAAGGTGAATTCAGACATCCTTTAGTCCATCTATGTAAAAAATTTAAGATCTCTGCATGCCCTAGATTTGGCTATGTATCGCACTCAGACAAACAAACAGACAGACAGACAAACAGACAAACACTTCCTCTTATTATTTAGATATCATGGCCTACTTTAATTAATCATGGCCAACTACATGTACAGTGAGTCCCACGCAAGAGTTGGCCAATGAAGCGGGTTTCTGCGTCGCGGCTGGCACAGCTCCAACTCCCGAGCGATCGGGTGAAATATCTACGCAAATAATGCCGCGGTCGTTGTAATGATTCAGGTTATCACATTTACAGTTAAAATTACAATGAAAATAACCACGCACTTCATCACAAGAGATAATGGAAATGTTCTCCTCTTGCATCCAGACAATACTGGCACCTTTTTAGGAAATTCTCTTTCACGCGCAGAAGTTCAGCTTCCGAGACAGAGTTACTTTCTCTTGTGATAGGCCTATGTGATATTGTCATCAAGTTTTTCTAACAGTGTGTAAATATTATTTATGGGGAAATTTGAAAAATAAAGTGTGTAGGTCAATTTCCCATACACAAGAAGAACTTAAAGACAATATCACAAGAGAAATTAACTCTATCTCGGAAGCTGAACTTACGCGCGTGAAAGAAAATTCCCTAAAAAAGGTGTCAGTGTAGTGCTTATGCAAAACGAGAACATTTCCAACATCTCTTGTGATGAGGTACGTGGTTATTTTCGTTGTAATTTTAACTGTAAATGTGAGAACCTGAATCATTTCACCAACCGCGGCATTATTTGCGTAGATATTTCACCCGATCGCTCGGGAGTTGGAGCTGTGCCAGCCGCGACGCAGAAACCCGCGTCATTGGCCAACTCTTGCGTGGGACTCACTGTAGATTGCACAGCTAAGCAGATAGTAACTACTGATTTTCACTAGTATTAACTTATAAGTAGGCCTACTAGTATAAGGTTATTCACTCAAAATTAAGTAAAAGCTGGTACTTGTAAGTAACTACTGAAAGTAATTACTACTACTAGTACTTATTACTAGTAGTAACTACTCAATTTTTATTCACTTCACCCATTAAGCAGGGATTACGGAAGATCAAAGGTGTAGTTTGATAATCATATGTGAATGAATATGTGGGTACTGTTCTTTGTCAAAGCTAACTACGAATATTGCAACGTATAGTCGTATATGAACACTGTAAAACATTATGTTGTCATGAGAACTGATTTGCATTTGTTAAATTCTTTCTAATATATTACCATACAATAAGCACTAAACTGGGCATTACTCCGGTACCGGTCAACCGATTTGGTCCAAAATCAAAAGGTTCTTGTCCCAAAAGGTTGAAGACCGCTCTCTTAATGTAGAATAGATATGTAGGCCTATTTAATATTGTTGTATGTCAGTTTATCCAATAGTTCCGGAATCAAAAGGTAGTATGTTGCCTACACAACATTCTGGCAAAAATGCACATTGTCCTTATTGCAGCAAAGCGACGAAATGAAATAATAACATCCTGAAATCTTTCATTACCCAATTACACTATAATAACTAAAATAAAAATTGTAAAAATAAATAAATAATATTTGGCTATGCTGCTATTACGTCACAGAACAGCTTCGTGCCTGACTGACCTAGTAGTAATAATAATAGTAATAATAATAATAACAGAACTAATAATAGCAGTAACAATATTGTTAATCTTTAACTAGCAAATTAAAGAAATGAATAAAATGTCATGTTTGGGATCAATTACTTCTGCTTAGCGTTTTCACTAGCGAAGTTACGCAATTAGAATAAAAAATAACGTTATTACTGTTATGTTGCTTCTGTGTACGTGTATATAGCTTATGCATACAATTGGCCTATTCCTCATAGGTTTTTAACCTGTTAAGGCAGAAGGGTTCCTGTATACAATCGTATCACGGTATCTGACATACAGAAAGAGATTTGAATCCAAGAGTACAGAATGAAAGGTAAGAGTGGCAAGAGCTTGGCATGACACGGTGTCATTTTGTGAAATAAAGATGCATCGCTCACATAAGGAATTAGCATAACCCTAGAGCTGGCGCGCTCTTTAATATTACATGACCAAGCGCGCGGTGTATTCTGTACAATGATTACAAGTAATATCTATAAGCTTAATATGCTTATCTATAGTTTCATAATAGTATATTATGCAAGGAGCCTATAATGGCAGTCATTAAGATACGACTGTTCTTGTTCGACCATAATTAAGTATTTAAGTTCTGAGATTTTAGATTCATAAATCAACGGAGACGGCTGACCTCGGCAATCAGCTGTTATTAAGCTTTCGTTGTTCTCATCTTGCACAATAGATGACAGTTGATGGTGTGAGGTCAAGTCGAAGTTTCTACTTGGCCGTATACTTGAAACAAACGGACTTCTACAACACGAAGTGAACTCAATTTAGTATAGTATTAAAATGAACAAGAACAAAATTAGTTTTATTTCAAATACAGGTTATTTATTATGCAGTTTCATTTGCTGCTTTCAAGGCTGCAGGATAATTCCGTGCTCGGTATTAATCGATACCACACCAGTGTTTTAATGAAATCTGTACTTTAATGGATTTTATTACATCACATACAATAAGACTATTATAGTGTGATCGAACATAATTGTTTTGTAAATGATAACTGGTCAAAATGGATTTTTTTCTTAAATCAGTCTTCTTGGACCTCAGGTGACCGCAAACTGTATTTCTCGGAGAAGAATGCTGTTTGGAAGTGACATTTTCAAAGAAAATAACTACATGATGTACATCTTATAGATCATTATAGTTCAGATGTATCAAATTATTAAGAACATATGAGGGCTATCTTTTTTTCAACCTCCGATGTGGCATAAAATGAAAACCACGATGAAACTCGAAAATGTTTTATTTGGAATATTTAGGTAAACCTTGTACGCTTAGTTACTTCTCTACATAGTCGCGCTCCGATTGAGCCATTTGTCGTAGCGTGGTAGGCCTACCAACTTTCCAATACCCTCTTCATAGAAGCTTGCCGCCAACGTATTGAGATGGGTCTTCACGACATTTTGAAGTGTTTTGACGTTCTTCGTTGGTGTGGAAACGCTGTCCTCCCAGATCTTTCTTCAGTTGCCGAAATGGATGAAAGTCACTCGACAAGGGAACGAGTTTTTTAAATCCATCGTGACAGAGGATGAAACGTGGATTCGTTAGGACAATCCAGAATCAAAAGAACAATCCAAACAATGGATGCACACAAATTTCCCGAACAGACCCAATATCTTGGTTCCACACCAACGAAGAATTTCAAAACACTTCAAAATGCCGTGAAGACCCTTCTCAATACGTTGGCGGCAAGTTTCTTTGAAGAGGGTATTGGAAAGTTGGTACCACACTACGACAAATGTCCCAATCGGAGCGCGACTACGCAGAAAAGTAACTAGATGTGTACCTAAACGTTCCAAATAAAACAGTTTTGATTTTCACTTTGGTTTTCATTTAATGCCCCATCAGAGGTTGAAGAAAAAAAAGCCCAAGTACATTTCATTACATCATGATCACTCATTACATAAATTCAAATTTATAGCAGGAGACCAATACATTTACAAATAGACATTTATACTGCATTACAAGAAAAACCATGAAATAGGATACAAATAGGGAGAATTTAACATTTGGTATATAGGTTATAATATTCCATTTATCATTTAACAGAACCGAAGATGGCGCATCATGTGTGCCGAAATGCATATTCTCAATAATTAACTCATCTGGATTCGAACACAGAAAAAATGGAATTAACAAGCAGCTTCATAATGGGACACTATTGTTTTAATGTTTTTATCTTTTGAAGGTTGGAGTTATGACATGGACCCAAGTAAGTTTTAGTTAAGGTTGAATTTTTTATCATGTTTTTAATGTTCCACTGCATTCAGACAGCCGACGCATAATATATAGGCCATAGTGTTAGCGATACTTGACACCTACCATATTCTCTTTTATGTGTTACTTAAATATTAAATCGTCATCCAGCACAAGAGTTGCAGAAACAAAAAAAACAAAACAAAAAAACTTTAATATATTTTTGTAAAGATAGCAAGTGAAGAAGGTTACATAGGAAGCCTGTGAAGAGAGGAAGTTTGCATCTAACTTTTGATTAATATTAGATGATGTGTATGTGCCGGTTCGATGACATGTATAACGCTCTAAGAGGGGGCTACTATGGCGCAAGTCTCTCTTGGGGAGGTTCTAGCCGCTCTATGTAAATTCACGTTAATTTGGAGGGTCGCGGCTATGCTCTGTGCAATTATTCATGTACTCCCCTACTCTTTATCTACCTCATCCTCTTTTACTCCTTTTATACCCTCATGTAGTGTCCACGAGTCCTATCCACAGCGCCGAAATGCGTTATCGTGCGCGGCGTGCAACTTGAGGGCAAAGGATATAACAACATTTGATAACCCCCATCCCCTTCCTCTATTTCTCTCACGTCTCTATGAGCTCGAGCCAGAAAACTCTAAGGATTAGCAGGCGTAAGCAGATAGGACACATCTACATGCCAAAGAACTCGAAGTTATTACACAGAACTGCAAGTGCCCTTGCCCCACGTCGGTCTCTCTAGGTCACTTTTTAAGCAATCCTACACTACACATGGGACAAAACATCCTTTGTACTCGGTTCGTTCCTTCAATCGATTTATTCACTGCATCCCTACTTTTATTAAATCTGTCTGCCATTATTCATGGTAGGCCTGCGACGAGACCTTAATCACTCATAGCTTATCAGCTTTATCCTACTGCAAGGATTATTTTTAATTCTGTAGAGGGAAATTTGTCCTTGGCGGAAACCTAACTCAGGTTTTCAGCTTTGTATGACGACGTCGATACCAATCAACTCCCCAAACACCGCGCCCAGTACTATTCCAAGTATTCCTCCTGACGCTTGTGACCTCGCATTGAGGATGCACCTAATCTTGATTTTTATTTATTACAGAGATTCTTAGTAAACCAAGACCTTTACTGGTTAATCGTTGAAAGCTTTTCAGTTTTACTTCATTAAAGATATTACTATTTAATTATGTAAAGAATCATTTGTGCTTGGCGGTAATCGGACCCTGGTTACATTTAATTTCCAATTTAGAAAGGCCTAGATCATGCTTTGGAGTTCGAATAACTTCAGTCATCTCAATGGTAGATCCCATACATTGATGTCAACTTTACTGATAATGTTTATTATGAACTTCCCACAATTAGGGGTTACCCCTAGGACAAAGTAAAATAAACATAAACACACTAAAATAACCAAAGAAAATAAATAAATAAATAATTATTCTGGTATTTTTTTTTTGCTCATTGGATTTTGTGAGTGAATATTTATTACTATTTTTGCATTGATTTCCTTTAAATTTGTTGATTTTTAAGGGGAAATTTATTATTTTATGGATTTAATATATTTAGTTTAAATTAAAATGTTGGTTTATGGTGTCAAAAAAATAAAATGTATTCTCACTAGCCAAAATAATAATACCGTCTTTTCTTTCAGTGTTCAAGTGCTTTGTCAACAGATCTAATGATGCTTTAACTGCAAGAAGAGCCACGTGTCTTGCAAATGAAGATGGCAAGCTGAAGCTTCAACAGAACTGGTGATGTTCCTCTGGCTCCTATCATTAAAACACTGACTTCAGGAGTATCTGCTGTTTGTAATAGGCCACGGTTGTGATAATTCTCAACTTCAGATCTCTGAACTTGGTTCTAATTTTCCTCGTTTCGAAGCAGCCAGATTTTGGTATATCTAGGTAGGCTATACTAGATTCAGCTCTGCATCATGACTTCTAAGAAACATAGATTTTTATTCAGTACCTGAGCATTCGCTCTTTTGATTTAGAATCCGAATAAATTTATTCATGCAATTGCAATTTTTTCTGAAAGGGAAATGTACAAATTTAAACAAATTTAGATTTCTTACAAATAATGTAATATATTTCAGAAACTTTGCGATTATATTTAAGAGCGGTTATTGTATTTTCGTCAAGTTCATACATCTTTAAAATGGTTTAAGTTTTCTTTAATCTGCACGTTTACGACTTAGTGTCAATGATTTGTGTAATAGAATGTTCAGATTTGAATAATAGTTTTTAACGTTTCGAAGTTACAGATGTCATATGAAAATGAACTAACGTTTATAACTCGTGTACTAGACATTTTCATCGTACAACTGCAAATTATGGTAAAATTTCATTAATTCATATCCCAGTTACATTTAAATTTGGCACTCTTCTCTATGAGGCCCACCAACAAAGGACTATCTCAACAAGCGTTTTCCTTCTCAAAAGGCAGCGCAGTCGATAGCGTGCTAGATCATTAAATTTTAACTGTTTTAAACTAAAGCCAACTTTATATTATTTTCTAATTCATTTCTTTATTTTGTGTTACAACAGAGTAATGTTCCAAATATACACATACACATTAAGTATACAAATTCAAATATTACATAACAACATAATTAAAAAGAAACTAAGACAAAAAACAAACAAACAAAACAAACAATATAGATAAGACATAGAAGGTATAATCATACAAAATATAAATAAGAATCACATGCAATTAATTCAGGTAGCCTATTTAACAGCTTCCTGAACTGTTTATAAGTGAAGCTACGATCCAGCTCTATTTTAACTGACTGCTCATTGTGCAGGGTGTCTCAAAAAATGTACTAACACTTTGAATGAGTATAAAAACATTATTAATGTACATAGACACAAGTTTAAATGCTTGAATTACAGATGTACAGACACAGATTACACTACCATCGAGACGTAAGAGCTCACCTCCATGCAGCTTATCCAAACACACGGATTGGGCGAATGGGTAGCATTTGAATACCCTGCGAGTTCCCCAGACCTCACGCCAATGGACTTCTTTTTATGGGGATACCTCAAGGACAGAGTTTATCGCACAAAACCAAGAACAACTGATGCACTGAAATTGGAAATTGAAAGACATTGTCGCGAAATTCCAAATGAACTGTGTCGTGACGTTTGCGTTATCAGCTTTGTCTGGACAATGACGATCATCAATTTGAACATTTGCGAACATGATTCTTTAATTACATGTTTCTTCTGTAATTCAAGCCTTTAAACTTGTCTCTGTGTTCATAAATAATGTTTTTATACTCATTCAAAGTGTTAGTACATTTTTTTGAGACACCCTGTATTTAGAGCACAACCTCTGAAGTGGGGAGGTTTTATGTGCAAACGATTAAGCTGTCCCAAATTAGAGTAGTTGACGTTTTCTGAAATTTGCTTTACTGGCATTAAAATGTATTTGATAAAGTTATTCCTTAATGTATAAAGATCATTTTCAATTGTATACATAAATAACTCTTTAGCAGCTATTCTACGATTGCAGACTGAAATCATTTAAAAGTTTTTCTGATTATAGACAAATTCTTTATGAGTTTTATAATACAAACGTCAGAGATGATTTTTAAAAACCTTTTCCATTTGATTATTACAACATTTATACATAAGTAAGCATACAATCGAGGCATATTCCAACTTACTTCGAACAAGGCTTTTGTACAAAATAAGCATTGCTTGATTATCTTTTAACTCTTTCAAGATTCTCAATGTTAAGTTCAATTTTCAAAAGAGTCATTGGTTAAGTTTGTTGTTTGTGTTAGATATAAAAATTGTACGGCATAGTTAAATCTAAATCTCTCATGGAAGACAATCTACCTAGAGGACTGTTACTTAAGTAATATTTAGAATTGAAGTATTGTTGGCTGCTGGTACTTCTGGTAATAAAGGAACATTTCTTAACTTTATAGTAAAGTTTAATTTCTAAGCTCCATTTGTAAACACTATCCAGATCTGATTATATCTTCTTTACATCTTCACCATTACACATTTTCCTGCACAATTTTAAATCATCATATAATAAACAATTGCAATAATTAATTAGGCCTCATAAATAATTTATAAAGAACATAAAAAATAATGGTCCTAATCTGACCCCAGAGGATCGGCAAAATTAACAATGAGGTGTGAGATTTAGCTGTATGAAATGTTGCTGAGGCCTACTGATTTTATTAGAGAGAAACGAGGATATTAATTTTGACATTTGAACAGAAACCCAAAATTATAAATTTTATATAGGAAAATATCATGATATACCTTGCCAAAAGCTTTATATTTTATCAATTAGGCATTGTTGTGTTAACCAAGTAGAAACATTTGCAAAAAAATTAAAGAGATTGATATTAGTAGAGCGTTTAGTACGGAATCCGAGTTGATATTCTAAAATGACATTTAACATGCCAAAAAATTCTATTATCTAAAATATGTTCGAAAAATTTCGCAAGAGCAGAAAGAATAGCTATTAGATTGTAGTTTTCTATTTTGGTCAAATCACCTGTTTTAAATACAGGAGTTATGCTAGCCATTTACTTTTGTGGTGTTATATATATATATATATATATATTTAATAGGATGAGAATAAACAGAATTTTAAGAGGATACGGGAGCAATTCTGAACAACCTTTCAAAATAACAGAAGGTATCCCATCAGGGCCACTTGTTATTTAATTTGTTAGTTGCGAAGTAGGCCTAAGTTCAATCTCCTTTTCATAGGTAAAGTATATAAAGAATGAATGTGGAATTCATATGATTTCAGATTAAAAAATGTATTATGAAAATTTATTTTAATTTGTTAAACATCTCACACATATAGTTCACTGTATTATTATTTCACCTGACATACTCAATACTCAATTAAAAATCACTAGCACTAGTCGGATTAAATGTGTGCAAAATTCTTTCAGTTGTCTACTCATTGTTATTGCATACTACTTTTTGACGACAGTAAAACATAATAAAATATTACTTACGTAAAACATTTTTAATCACTAACAGCTGTTCAAGATGTCGTTAAGTTGCAAGGTACCCAACCTTCAAACCAGAGACTAATCTTGGCAGAGATCGATATATCGATTATTCAGCTCAGTCGCATCATAGCCAACTTAGCTGTTGGATGAATTAAATTGTGAGTATGAAGAAATAAAGAGGAAGTAAGACACAGGTAAGATTGAAATCGTAAAATTAAATGGTAAATATGATTATATTCCATGTCTGCAACAGTAAAATATCAAAAGTTAGGGGATTTCATATACTGACGCATATGGGCTGCAAAGGAAGGAAAAGACGCAGATATGCTAAGTTACCGTCACTGGGTGTAAGAAACACTGTCGCCGAAAGAATATTTAAGCATAACGCTTTATGTTTTATTTTTTGTAAATTACGCTGTACTATGTACTATGATGGCGATAATGCATTTCTATGCATCCAACTCCCATAATCCCATTTTAAATATTAACCATAGGACAAATATCGATCATGCTTTTACTGTTTTTCTTCTGTCTCATTTTTAGTAACTACTGTGTGAATATTTTAGTTAGGCCCTATATTGGTCTAATTCTTATTTGTTTTCTTCAAAAATTGATTTTATTTTGGCCTTTTCCCACTTTTTTTGTTATTTGAATTCACTTTTTGTTCTCTGTATAAATAAATATTTTAAATCTTTGCTATACCAAGTGGGGTAAATATGCATCCCAAATAAACTAATGTTGTCATATAATTGTTGCAAGGAAAGCTGTAAGCTTGTAGCTTCATGACATCCTTTATAAACCTGTGGATGCATCTATAGCACATTTGTTCTTAAAATTGAAACATTTAACATGAGTATAGAACTAAAATAACTGATGGGGTACTTCTGCATCCCAAATGGTGTCCCGTGTGACTAAACTAAATATTATGATCCTCTTTTTATTAGCAATTTTTATGGCGCATTGTTTTTTATAATGTTAATATAACTGGTATAACTCGTAAATACCTAACTATAGATCATAATTAGATATTGAAAGTTGTGACAATGGAAATGCTTTCCAAAGGCTAATTCCATATAACATTAGTATTTCCACAATTAGAGCTAGTGAAGGCCTACTTATAGTTGATTTTCTTTCCACGTTTGCATCCTTGTGTTTCGGTTCATTTTATGTAATTAAACTGTTTTTGGAACTTTACAACACAATACGCCATTACATGAATTTGCAATAATTACGCTGACTAAAACGTAAGCTTTAAATAGTTTAAATTCTTTCATGTAGCAATTTAATATGCATGCAAAGCTAATCTTACGTATTAGAACAGATCCGTTTGGATGTAGTACAGTAATGGCATAATATTGCCATGCTTCTCTTTTTGGGTGCACTTGCATCTCAGCTGGTATTCCATGTGTAATTTTCATTTCCGATATGACGGAGGTTGATAATTTCCTCTATCACTGTCAATTTCAAATTTATTAAAACTGTGGCCTTATAAAAGGGGTTTCAGATAAAATGCAATAAAAATGAGCCTAATAGTGCATAATGAGATGTTCTCCAGGCTTGTAGGCGATGTCGGGGGTTATTTTTCATTAGCTCATGACGTCATGACTTAATTAACTAAAAGACAGACGGCAATGGCGATAATGGAAGTACAAGATTAAACCAGTAGGGGCCTTTCCATTTTCTTACCTCGGAATGCATTCGATATACAATATTAAATACAATCAATTACTTTGTGTCAACAGACGCATGTTCATATGACAGGCTATATTATCGTGCCGCCCTCAGACTCCGAAATAAAAAAGTCTTTCACCAGTCAATGAGTATCTCTCTGCGAAGAAAGGAAAAACAGGAATGACAAAGGCTCTTCTTTTGTGCAATGATTGGCAGTAACTTTTCACTGTTGATAAATGTATATTAGTTCCTCTACGTACAAGTTTTTCTCTTGGTCTGTTTCCGTTCTGTTCTTTCTATTTAGGGGAAGTATGCTCACTTGAAACGAATTGCTAAATTGGAATTATTCCATATACAGAATGATCGGAAACTATTACTGCAGGGACAACAAATTCAAAGCAAGCGGTTAAATCTCCTGCTTCTTCCGCGGACGAAGAGATAGTAATGTATCACTCAGTTGCTTACATATTAAAAAGTAAATATTCAACCAACATATTATTTTGAAGTACCTGGCCTTAGGAAAAAGTTGATTAGTTTGTTTAGAAGCAATTCTTCTTAAAGTGACAAACATAGATACAGAAGGGTTTAAGAGATAGCAGAAGTGATATTTGCTCTTGTTTGTAAAAAAAAATGCTATTTTTCATTTTAGTGTAAAAAATCAAGCAAACCCTAAAGTATACTGGTGGATATTTTATGCCGTTTGGACGCATGGAACGTGCTGCTGACACCATTTTAAACCTCAGTGCGCTTCCAACTGCTAATGCGTGTAAACTTTAGCTTCAACTTGTATGTTATTTGCCACATTCAAAACATACCATCTTCCAAAAAAAAATAGGTAGGCTATACAGATATCACCCTCTCTCGGAAAATAAGCATATCAAAATTAGTATAGGTAATGAAACCTCCATTGGAGGCCCCTTCGCCCCACCTGGGGATCATAGGGTACCAGATACCAGATATACAGATATCAAATTTCTTCACAATATATTTTACAATGTGTGCAATAAAATACAGGCTGTACTTTAATCCCAGGTCAGTTCTTTCATTTTTCTGGGTAAATTATTTTTAATAAAAAGTATAAATATTATCAAGAACTCCATGAACAAATTTTTAACGCAAGTATCAAAGACTCTCACATACGGATTCAGACTCATATTTTAATTTCTATCGGAGGAGATACATTTTCAAATTATTTTTTGAATATCAATAATTGCATTATCTCAAAAACAAATTGAGATATTAGAATGACATTTTAAAGTTTAGTTTAATTTTATATTTTTAGTAGAGCAAAATTTCGGACAAGTAGTTTAGAAAACAACCAACACTTAGGTTATCCTAAAGCAGTAAAGATGCACCGTTACAAAATGGCCCAATATTGGTAGCTTTCCCTCAGAAGCAAAAACATCGAAATGTTATTTCATTACTAAAAGGATTCTGTTACGCCAGATTCAGGTACCATTTAATTGGTTGAATAAATGAAACTTTGGAAGGAATTATTGCATAGCCTGTCCATGTGTCACGGCAGATTAGGGAGTATTTTCTGGGCTAGCACTGAAGCATACCGGTACCCTTGTTTTTAGCCCACTTTCCAAAAATGGAGGCGAAACGAGTTCGGAGCTTCTCTGTGGATCCTTATATACTAAAGATTCTAGGCATGGTCTTAGCTTCTATTGTGGCCTCTGCAAATAAATCTTGGTTATGCACGGGTGTTTTGTATGAGCTGAATATCCTGGTGTGAATCAACGAGCATTCAACATTTTACTACAAAGTTTATTCCGACCTTAAGTTTGCAACATATTTACACGAGTCATATATATATTTTACTGCAGTATGCAAGGTACTATGCAGTACAACCTCTGTTATCCGATACACTTTTCACCGAAGAACCGTTTAACCGAAACGACCAAAAGGAATTGTTTATTACAATATACTGTGTATGAAGGTTGTGTTTCAAACACTTGGGCTACCATACAGGAAAGGAATTCTTCGACGGGAGAGGGAAATCTCTTCATCCCCCTCGTCGACCTATCTGTATGAATAGAAAGCTAGTGAGCAAAGAAATGACCCAAGGATGAGTGATGGAAATGATGGAATGTGAGGGCTCCGACCTTGTCCGCCTGCATCACTTATATATTGTAAAGGCACATGCCAACTCTGTCCGTTTCTTTTATTTATTCACCGTCGGTCATGTGCTAGTACGTGTCCGTGCGGTGGTGATCGAACATTTCTTGTTAAGTGTTTTTATCGGTTTTATATTGCAACATGTGAACAAAGCGGAAACGGGTTCTGATAACGGCGGTTTATTAAATTGCTTTAACATTATGTCGTATTTCCATTTACTTTCACCTAAAACTTTAAAAAGCGATTCTTAACCTCTAAAAATGAAATTTTAATTTATATAAGAAATTTTGGTTACCCGAAACCGCCTTCCTCCTATGTTTCACAATGGCATAGCTAATAGTGGTACTAGTCTACTGTGTTATTGTTTTATTACTATAATCACCCTTACTCATCGTCGTTATCGTCATTATCAAGGTAAATGCCACTATCTTATTTGCATAACATTATCATGCATTATTGTTAGTCTATTATGTATTATTAATATTATTGTTATGTGTTGTCAGCAACATTAATTTTATTGCTGTAGATATAGTTTTTATTACAGCTGCAATTGAAATGTAATGCAGGCAATACTTCCTTTTTTGGATGCTATCACTCTCAATGACGTAGGTACATAATTCGGAATCTCTTATTCTAGAAGTTTCACTGTACATATTTCACAATGTTTCCAAGTTAACGCTACTCTCTCTCTCTTTACAAAATTCCGTTTTCATAAACTTCAGTATTTTAACACACATATCTTTCGTATTCTATGGTTTTAGATTGCTAAAAAAATATTTTTTCATAATTAAATACGTAAAAATAATAAAGCTGTCGGTCCTGTGCCGTTGTTTATCAGCTTACCTTTCAGGAGGACCCTGACAAGAATTGACAGTTTTTTTTAAACAGATTACTTGGGAACCTATCAGCAATCAGTGCATGGACAGTTACCGACTACTGAAAATGTAATGATAATCTGCATTACAAATGTCCAACTTAGGAAACTAAAAATATTGCTAACTACGATTACTACAATACAAATTACAAAATTTAATACTGAGAAGAGAGGAAATTCATTCAAAATTTATTTTTAAATCGTAGGCCAGTTTTGAAGACTTACGATTAAAACAATGGCTTCTCTTTTAGAATTATTACAGTACTTTTCGAGATAGATAAATTGGCATAAGGATTTAAAAATGAGAATTATTCTTTCCAGACCACAAAACAAAATATCAGAGCTCTTAAAGGACACGATGTATAATTAACATTACATATAATGCTTGAAAAAAGTTGAATATTAAATTTTAATTATCCTGCAGCTCAAATAAAATATTTTGAACCATCTAAACTTATATGGTGTATTTGCAAGAGGAAAGATGAAAACAGATAAGGAAATACCGATCTCAAATCATCTTTCTCTGTGTATGGTTTCAAGTGTGGAGAAGATTCTTTTACAAGAAATTCCAAGTCAAGGGCATCGCAAGCAAAGGAAAGAGATTCACGTGGGCGAGTAAAACCCCGGAATCCCTTGTGAAAACTCAAGTACTAAATGTACATACAGTGGGATGCTGGGTATATTTAACCTCTACCCTCTGCGATTCACAAACTCTTCCCCATCTCTTTCTCTCGCAGTCTTTATGCACATGTATGTAATATTCTTCACTAGAAACCTTACAGATCTTTCTTTATTTTGAGGGCAGAGTATTAAATCTCTAGATGTAGGAATGTTGAAATGAGGGGTATAAGAGAGTGTTGAAAATGACTTTAATGTGGACTTTTCGTACTTAACGTCTGTTGGGTGAAGACTAAACCTCGGAATTGCTGCAAGAAAATGTCCGTAAAAGCTGTGATGTAACCGAAAGGGAATGTTTTCAGAATCAGTGGCTTTCAAATGAGAAGTGTCGGGACCTTTTAAACCGTGAAAACCACATTGGCTTAAAAATAAATGAGCAAATCCTCTTGAATGAACAAGTTTTCTTTAAGACGTCGTTAAATATTATTTTTATGTTGTTCTTGAAACACAATTTTTAAAAGTTTATGAAAGAGTTCTCTTTTTTTTTATTTCTTTTCATTTAGTTCAGAAAACTCTTAAAACTGTAATGACTCTTGATGTTATGGAGATTATAGGACATGACATTATACACTGCATGAAGGGTACCCTGAAAGAAATGTGATCGTTCAGTACACAGGATGTTATAGAAAGTTATACGTTCCGAAACAGAAAATACTTCGGCTCGTAATAGACCTACAGAGAATACAGTCACAATCAGTACTTAACTAGTTTAAACACGTTTAGAATTTCATGAAATATAATTTATTTTTAACGGCTGTTTCTTTAAAAAATGTCCTATCCATATGGATCTTTAGAGTAAGGAAGCTTCATTCAGCTTTGATACAAAACGGTAGACTTCATATTTCTGAAAAGTTGTAGACTTTGTGAGAAGAAATTGTGGATGTAATCCCTCATCTTAAAAGTAGTTGCGATAATCGTATTAATGACTGAGATCATTTTATTCATACGCCATAAAAGGAGCGAGTTTCATCTCTTCCCTAAATTAATTATTGTGAAGGTTAATGTTCTTAGTAGAGGTAAAACATCTGCTAAACTTGACTCGGGCAGTACAATTATAACAATATTTCTTATAGTTCATTCTACAGCATATTGCTCAAAAAGAATCGAACAGAGTCCAGAGGAAGGCCTCAGAGTGAAGATGGCCGAAAGCTCGGGGCCTAATAATTTTGACACGGTTGATAACCCGAGAAGCCATCTTAAGTGAACAGATTCCGCTTCAGACGCCACATAACTCATACAAAACATAGTGTACTTCATGTTATTTTCCAATTTACTTATCTTAAATTCCATACATTAAATTTAATTAGATTAATTTAAATTAAATGCTAGTTACCTAAATGTAGAAAAGAACTCAAGTAGCCCTCCAGATATTTTTTAAACAGAACCGAGCAAAAAATGAATAAATGAATCCATACAAATCAACAAAACACATCGGTACATTTACACAATTGGGTCTATAAGGATACTATTGATATGCTATACCGTACTATTTTACAAGCGATGTCTCAGGCGACACAAAGGATTGTCACGTTGAGAGTAGCTATTAACACTATTGCTTATGGAAATAAGCTGTATTCTTTTTAGTTTAAACTCTTTGCTGCCAGTAATAACCATACTAACTGACTGAACAATATTAATGAAAACAGAATTATCCAAACTAAATGAGAATGGAAATCCCTCTTCTTTAAATAATATGGATTTGTTGGAAATCTAAGATGTTGATATTACTGATACAATTATTTTTACGATTGGTCGTTTACGTAGAAGAAGCTATAAAGATTCCATTACACTTGCACGAATTCACAACAAAAATCTAATGAACTTAGGTGCGATAAAAATAAATGATAAATGTAATTCGACTGGCAGCGGTGATTTAATGAGAATGTATTATTATTATTATTATTATTATTAATATTATTAATATTATTATTATTATTAATATTATTATTATTATTAATATTATTATTATTATTATTATTATTATTATTATTACCCACACTATTAGTACAGGAGAGTCCCGCTTATCCAGAATCCGCTCATCCGGACGGGATTTTAAAAATAAAGCTTGAATTTTAATCACAAACATGTTTTATTTTTTTATTTTTTATTTTTTTTGTTAAACCTACATTCGTAAGTTAAAATCTTATGTCTACGTATACAGTAGTATTAAAATTAAATTTAAATTGTAGGTAAGTTATATTCATCAAAGAAAACATCGAATTTTATAGTTTTACCCATTTGAAACTTATATTACGGTATTGTAAACAAATACCGTTTAATCCGGATTTTCAGTGCTACGGACAGGGTCAGGTCTCATCTAGTCCAGATTAGCGGTACTGTATTGCATTATTAATATTATTATTGTCATCACTAGGGGGCGGATTTCTATGACCTAAGAAATAGGATATATGCATGCATTTATGACCTAAACAACTTTAAAATATGACCAATAAAATTTAAAAAATGACTTTACCACTTACATATTATGTATATTTTTTTAAGTTTCATTACAATTCATTTGATTAAAATATAATGTTAATTATTTAAAATATCTGTAAATTCTCAAAAAGTATCAGTATAATGCAAAATTTACAAAATATGATATGAAACTTTAAAATTTCTTTAATATGCACACAGATATGCCGAAAATATGACCTAAATATGCATATTCATACTAAATATCCTACAATAGTTGAAAATGTCCTAAATATGCAGTTATATGCACAATAAGAGCTGTTCCATTTTCACCAGGATGCTTGGAATCGCGTTTTAATTAGTTGGAAACCTGAAATAATGCAAAGGGGAAAAATACGACATATCATAGAAATCCGCCCCCTAGTCATCACTATTATTACTTACTCAATGGCAATAGACATTTCCTAACCAAGGAATATGATTTATTTTATGGAACCCGGAGGTTCATTGCGCTGCTTACCTGAGCCCGCTATTCAACCCTAATCTTTGCTAACTCTATCCACGCATCCCTAGCAAATCCTACTTAAATCTATCCTAATGTTGTCCTCCCATCGGGTCTCCCACTCAATGTTTTTGAGATATCTTTCCTCCCCGTGCACGCAACATGTCCAGCCCATTTTCCTTCTCTGTGATTTAATTACCCTTACTATATTCGGTAAAGAGTAAAGATCCCGCACGAAATCTGTGCCGATTGCCTAAATCATTGAATTATGTATTCATGGGGACTGTAGCGTCGATTGGCCTTCTACCTATCTCTCTCGCACAACAGTACCTTCCTTTTTATTTGTAAAGGCCAAGCTACCTCTCTCTCTCTCTCTCTCTCTCTCTCTCTCTCTCTCTCTCGCACAATAGCATGTCTCTCTCTAGAGAGTAACTGTCTCATCGGCACAGATATCGTGCGAGATCTTTACAAGTTATGAAGCTCGTCATTATAGAGTTTTCTCCAGGCGCCATTTTCATCTCTCTCAGGTACAAATGTTTTCCTAAGCACCCTGTTTTCGAACACTCTCAGATTATTGTTCTTTTCGAAAAAGCAAAGCCACCATGTTTCACATGCAAGTAATACACAGTAGTATAATACACAGACAGGATAACTGTTTTATAAATTTTCTGGACTGAAGACGAGAAGATAAGAGTTTCCTAACTGCATAAAAACAAGCAATTCCTTATTTCAGTCGAAACTTTACTTCTACCATAATATTATTTTTAGGCCTATATGTAATAATATTCCTTCCAGATATTTGAACTTCTCCACTTGTTCGAAAGATTTACCGCCTATTTCTAATAATTGGTGCGCATTACTTTGACGTTTCATGACCATATATTTAGTTTTTTTCTGTATTAATTTCCAATCCGGAATTCCTTCAGGCAACGAAAAGATTTTCTGCATTTCTCCTGATTGTGTTGATGTCATATTATTATTATTATTATTATTATTATTATTATTATTATTATTATTATTAATCAAAGGACTCATTAACATAGTTCATATAAATACAATTCGGCCTAGCTGACAAACCTATACAAACTGATGATAAAGTTAAAGCAATTAGCTAACATTGCACAAAGAAATAAATTTCCACACCTTTAAAGGTACCATTAAAATACATTAATCATACTTTCAAGTGTCCCACAGTAAGAGATAAATACTGTCTTTAATATAAAAATTGTTATCTGCTGAATTTCGAGAGGAATTCGTTATAACTATTAATTAAATAAAACTTATTCCATTTGTAGTGGAGCTATGAATGTTTATGCTTTCTTCTTGAATAAAATGACAGTCATTATTAAACACCACATCCAGATTATTAAATTACAGATTGTGAAAAATTTTAATAATATATAGAAGCGAGAGACAATTTTCCAACATATATATATAGGAATTAATTTCATATTAAAGTACACTTCCTTAGTTGGAGTGTATAACGTATAGCAAATCAAATTACGAATTCCTCTGTTTTGTATTTAATGAATGACTCCAAGATTTTTTTTCAAAACAACTAGGAACTATATATGGCAGATGGGAATTTATTAATAATATAGGATATTTTGCACATTGACCACCGAGTAATGAGATAAATAACCATGCAGATGAAAATATCTTGGAACAGAACTGCACGTAATAAGCTTCGGCTGGTCACGTGCTGTTAGCAGATTAAGAGTGATGAAAATAGTGGAAGTGAGTACGTGTGACATGGCTTGTTTCCTTTAGTTATTAACCGGATTGCATATGCATGGATGTGATGTAATTGTTTGCTCTGGAGTGGCGAGGTTTTCGCTGTGGACACACAACATACCTGTACACAGTACACACGTCTGGATGGCGATGAGTTCAATTATTATTAGTGCAGTCATGTATGCATTGTGCATGCAGAACAGAAATAGCGCAAACATTACTCCTGCAAATTTATTAAAAAGTCTCCTACAGCTTCTTCCTTATAGGCCTAATGAATATTATTATTTCTTTAAAAAAGTGTTACAACAGCATGGTCCGCGGTTCACATTCTGCCTTCAACACTTTTTTCTCATCCCGTTTCATAATAGTACATTCAGCAACAAGCCTATAATGGCATTTATTAACATACGAGGAAGTTTATGAAACCAGTTCCATAATTCTGGAGTGATAGGGAAAAAGCGAATAAGTCAAAATACCAAAGTTTTATGAGGGGCAAGTAACGATTTATTTTCATAGCATTTTTACAATATCTGGTGTACTGAACTAAATAGTGTAACAATGCAGTGGAAATATATTGTTTTTTTTTGGCCATTCCTGAAACTTTGGAATTTTGACTTATTCGCCTTTTCCCTATCACTCTAGAATTTACATACGAGTATCTTAACTACCATTATAGGCAAATTGCATAAAACTCTTTTTGTTCAACCTAATTAGGCTAAATATTTAAATTTTGAGATTTTAAATTCACTCAAACACCCGCGTTGTCCTTCGCAACTGCTGGCTACTGGTTGTTGTAGTTTTCTATGACAGATGTCAGCTTAATATTATTTGTATCTGTAATTATTGCTTCCAGATATTTGAATTTCTCCACTTGTTAGAATGATTTACCGGCTATGTTAATAAGTTGTAGCACATTGTTTTGTCGTTTCAAGACAATAATCTTAGTTTTTTCTGTATTAATTTCCAATCCGACATTCCTGCAGGCATCGAAAAGGCATTCTTCACTTCTCCCGATTGTGTTTACAAAACAAATTTCAAAAAAAAAATTATTCTGTTCATGTCAATTAATTTCGTGTGTTTTACTGTGCGTTGCTTTTGAGGCTAGGATTCCCAAGCAAAGCCCTGATCATTGCATGCCTTTGTCGCCTGCAATCTATCGCAAAAGGCGAGGACAACTAGCAACTGAAAGGTCAATAAGACAGAGCCGTTTGTTTTATCAATTATAAGGTATTCTAAAAACTCAAAACTTAGATATTTAATTATTACCTCTCAGAAACAGACATATGCATCTTGCCTAACATGCGTATTAAACACTATTATAGGCTCCTTGCATAATGTATTATTAAGATAATGAAAAAGCATTTTGAAAAAAGGTATTTCATACTGGTTACATTTTCAGTAAATCTGAAATTAGTCAATTTGTAGAAATAGTGTAGGCCTATATTGAGCAAATAAAACTCCAAAGTAAATGACTCACTGGTTCATAAAACAACAAATTCAGCCTTATCTATTTGACTAGATTTAAACCTGTGTGCACCCATTCATAAATTATTGTTAGACGCACTAACATCTGCTTGTTATTCCATTCATAGTACTCATAAGTAAACTAGATTAGAATAAATTTTTAGCTGCTTTTCACATCGAATAATAACATTAAAAAAGGGTTAAAAAGAATGCCATAAAATCACCGATAGCATCCTTGATGTTCCTCCTGATTATAGAAAAGGGAAGATTTTATGCCATGAGAAATACTGTTAACAGTATTCAATTCTGCTATGGCGTATTCTGTTACCAAAACGTTGACAGATCCATAAATTGTAAACAATCAAAATGTTGGTATTTTATTTAATTTAAATTTATTATTTATCATAAAGTTGCGTGTATACTGAGCTACGAGTACCGATAATTTAAAAAAAGAATGGAAGATTATTTTCCAAATACTTTATCATGCATTACCTTACACCTTACACTACTTCTCCACATAGTCACCGCAGGGACTTGAAACGGAAAACAGTTTTTATATGCCACTCTCATAGAATGATGCCGCCTGTGATGAAAGTCAAGTCGACACTTCTTGTTTCACAACATCCTCATTGTTGAAATGTTTTCCACCAAGGATTTTTTTTAGATGAAGAAACAGATGAAAATTGCCTAGTGCCAAACCCGGACTGTAAGTAGGGTGGTCGAATTATTCCCAACCAAATCATCCGTGATCACAGACGATCAGCCGCTAGGCGGCTCATCATGCACATTTTCACGACCTTCGTTGAACTATTGAACCCACTTTCTGACCATTCCATCACTCATTTTTACTTCCCCATAAACCTCACACATTTGGCGATTAATGTTTCTGGTGTAACGTTTCTCGCATTCAAAAAACGAATGACTGATCTGACTTCACAGTCGGCGGGTCATTCGATTGTTTTGAACATTGCGAAACGCTCTAACAATAGGAAAACACAACGTGACGATCGCTCACATATGCGTCTGGCTTCTTAATGAATTGAGGAAGTGATCGCGCATGCTCAAAATTGCGACTGCAACGCTGGAGTGGCAAAATATTTGAACGGTACTTACTTTAAAAACACACCTAGTGCATTACATTCTAGGCCTACTAATCCACAAGATGCATGTGCAGAACTAAAATATGAGGACGAAAGCGGGAAGAGAGGGGGGAAATGATCAAATAGATCGGCGAGGGGAGGGTAGGGGATAGCTCTGAGACATAAAGCACCATATGGACATATCATATCATGCACGAAGGTAAATAGGCCTATGGAGGTAATACCCAGATGCACCTAACACATAGATAAATACACAAACATACACACACTGACTGATAATGATTTGTTTTGTTTAATGAAGGACGCCATCGTGTTACACATGGCAGACCGTATCCTCCGTACCACAATTCATGCAGACTTCATTAAGTCTCTTAGTGATCTATGGAAGTGCGAAAGAATTAGGAGTTGGTCTTCAAAGCGGTAACTAGAAGGCCCCTTACTACGAAGTGTTATCCTGAGAAACAATATAAAATTGTTATTTGGTTTAAGCCGCAAAGTAGCTAATGTGCCATTTTAATAGACTCATACCTAAGGCCCAGAAGTTAATGCTCTAGCGGAAGACGAAATATCCATGCAAATATGATTAAATTTAAATATGCTCCGGAACCAATTATGTTTGTTCTTTCAATTAAGTAGTTTTAATATTATACGTTCTCTTGTTAGCTGGTTTACATAATAAGTTACAAAAATATTAGAAGTTGTTTAAATTACATTACAAAACTTATTTTTAAACAAGATAAATGCAAAAGAGTTTACTAAATTGAAAACTAATGAAGCGAATCGTCGGTTTAAAAAAACATCAACTTAGAAAAATTATGCTGTAAATATTTCAATTAACAGTGAAATGCACAATTTTTAAAATCCGTCATAAATATGAAGTTCAAAGTGTGAAAGAATAATTAAATCTGCATAAATATTTTAATATAAAGCAAGTATGATGCATTATCGCACAACTATTAAAACAAGCAACAATATGCTAAATGAAACCATAAATTGTCTGTTAATTCTTTCATGTCTTACGAAATATGACAAAATATGATTTTTCATAAACTTCCGAACTCGACAACACTATTTATTAAGTACACTGAGCCAATTCTCGTGAAACTATCGGCTTCAGGATAGGCCCGATCATCACACTGACAACATTTTATGTTATTTTTAAAGTATTTTAGACCTAATAGTTATTATGACACAAGTGGTAGAATTATTTTACCATACTTTTCACGCAATATTTTTTTAGACAGTTCATATTTATGAATTAGTAATAAATATTAGATTTATTCTAATCACTTACGTACCATATCGCCTCCAGCTGCCCCTACCAGCTCGAGTTCCAGATTTAATCGACAGCTCTTTTCAAATACCTAGTATGACGATTTTTGCGGATACCACACCGTGAGAATTTTAGCATTTGAAAAGACGTTAAGTATTTAACTTTTTTTTCAATTATAATATTTAATTATTAATATTAAATCCTTATTTAACTTTTATCTTAAATTAGTGGACACTATAGAATGACAACATTACAAAACACAATGTTATATTTTATCTTACAAAATAATAATATAGTGACAACAATGAACACGATGCAAAATATAGACAGAGAAGACAGTTATTTTTAGTAAAATAAAAATAATTACACGAAAAATACATACAACAGTTGATATACCACCCGAAGAAGCAGAGCTTGTGTTCGGGGGTGGTTCAGTTCAATATATTAGAAAAACTTATACTAAATAATTACTTACAACTATTTCAATTTTTTTCAAACTGACGTGAGTCTATATAATATTCGTATGAAAATATTCTCAAGTAAAACAGTAACATGTAACCAAAACCAAAGTTGGCAACAATGGAGTGGCATGTACAACTTTTTCATGGCATGTCTTGTATTACAAGTTATACTTTAATTCAAGTTGTTCGAAAAATACATTCTTTTCATTACGAGATAGAATATATATATATAAAAATTAGTTATCGAGTTTTATTAGATAAAGAGCTCTTAACTATGCGAACATCTGTATGGCGGTTCACCAAAACAAGAAGTAATAAATGTAACTGGAAAAATGACATGGAGTTACAGCTTCTGAACGCAGTTTAACAATAGCCTTTGTAATATTAAGTCAGTTGGAGAATTTCATGTTGTACCGTCATGTTGCCATGGTAACTCAGTTGGTAAGAGCAGCGGCATGGAGAGTCGAAGATCCTGGTTCAACTCCAAACTATGGCAATGAATTTTTCAGTCTGACTTCATCTTTCCATTAATTAAAAGGATTTATACTAGGCCTAATTCGAGAAGTTTCATTTGTAGATAGCCAAACTTACTTACTTACTCAACGGCCATAGACAATTCCTCAGCAAGCTAAAGGAATATTATCTATTTTATGGAACCCGAAGGTTCATTGCCGCGCTTACCTGAGCCCGCCATGCAACCCTATTCTGTGCTAACGCCATCCAATCATCCCTTGCATCCATCCTAATATTGTCCTCCAACCTACGTCTAGGTCTTCAAAGTGGTATTTTCCCTTCGGGTCTCCCAGTCAATGATTTTGAGATATGTCTATCCTCCCCAATGCGCGCAACATGACCAGCCCATTTCATCCTCCGTGATTTAATTACCCTTACTATATCCGGTGAAGAGTACAGGTCATGAAGCTCGTCGTTATGCAGTTTTCTCCAGTACCCATTTTCATCTCTCTTACGCCCAAATATTTTCCTCAGCACCCAGTTTTCGAACACTCTCAAATTATGTTCTTCCCAAAGAGTGAGAGACCATGTCTCACATCCCTATAACACAATCGGCAGGATAATAGTCTTTTCATATTTATTTTTAGATTTCTGGACAGAAGACTAGAAGATTAGAGTTTCTGAACTGCATAAAAACAAGCATAGATAGCCAAAGCGATCCATATTTCAATAAACAGAAATTGGCAACTCTAGAACTAGATTTCTCTTTGCTTCGGGTGTTATAATTAGAATTCCTTGCTGGGAAATATGCGACAGCCGGAATACTCTGTTTAATCATACTTAAAAGCTTTTTGGAACATCTCAATTTGACTAGAAGTGACTGTACATTCGGCAGAACACAAACCCCACTTCTATTATAAAAGACTTCTCTAGTATACCGCTAAAGTTCTTTTACCTATACATCGCCTTTATTTCCTCCCCCTCTTTATTTCAAAGTACAATTACCTCATACAAGTTTTTCATCAGCTGGGTCGGCAGCCATCTTGACAATAAACAATGCAAGTAGAAATTAAACAATAGAGCAATAGCCAATACGATCAAGAAACTAATTTCCAACAAAACAATTGAAATACATGGGCGTAGACAGCGCTTTAACTGGCTATTTCCGAAGTATTCTTCTATTATTATTTCTAATTTGCTTTCAGAGACAAAGCTTAAGACATGTTGAGTTGTGCATAATAGAAGCTTGTTAACGGACTGTCCACAAGTTGTAGTGAAGGGGACGGGGGGGGGGATGGGGAACGGATGTGCCACCTCGCACGAAATCAGTGTCTGAAGACTCTGAGATCTTCAAATGAAATGGAAATGGGAATTTAAAAGTATTCTCTAACTATGCAAAGTCTCAATTTTTACTGAAACCGTTTCGTAAGGAGAGCGACTGATATTATACTATTTTATTTCCTAGCAGTCAAATACGCATTCAAAAAACTGTACGGATGTCTATATTCTGAGGTACCTTAGTATATTAGTGCATGTTCCATTTTAAAGAAGACACTTTTGAAATAATTATTAAAGTATTATTCATTTTATTTATTTAGCCTGGTAGAGATAAGACCATCAGGTCTTCTCTTCCCCTCCACCAGGATTCCAAAAACTACAATAGCAACGTAAACATCACGGAAAGAAATGCAGTAAGGAAAAGAAAGTTGGCCTGTACTGATTACACATATATAAAATTACAATAATAATAATAATAATAATAACAACAACAACGAAATAGTAATCAACCAATTTTGATTTCTTTCTACATTATTTACAATCATAAACAGTTAGAACTAATACTTTATGTTCAAAGCTATATGCTTGAGTTAGGTATCCAAACAGTTTTTGTTTGAATTGTCTGAAATGTTGAGAGTCTCTGACGTTTATAGATAAAGAGATAAATAATGCAATTGTGGAAATGATCATCGAGGAGGGGTAAAGAGCTGTGCTCGTTTTATAAAGACACAATCGTATCTTATAAATGCCATTATAGGCTCGTTGCATAATGTAGGGCCTACAATTATACTAATCTCATATAGGTCCAAAGTCTGGCTTACTTCTGTTAGAAATGATGATCAAATTTTTATATTTCTCAGTGAAGTTATAGTGTCTTCGGAACAATTCTAAGAATAAAATATGGCATTCTCTAGTGGCATCCATGTCCTAATGGAGTGGAATTAAACACACCAGAATAATATAGGATGTTCTTGGATTCATCCATAGAGAGTCATAATAGTACTTCATGCAACCAGCTTATAATTAAATGTATTGAGATACGAGTATGTTAATACTCGTAAAACGAGGAAACCTAATTGGCATTAGAGGCGAATTGCATACGATTGTTTTTAAGTCTGTAGGCTTCCGCGGCCGGAGTCATCATTGTCTAGGCTGTCCGGGTAGCGCCGCGTCGAGTGAAGAGATGCCAACGTTTCTACAGCCATGTTGCTGTCTTCTTCAGGGCCAAAAAGTCACTGACTAAGCCGGGCATCGGGGTCTTATGCGGAGCAGTAGCGGGCGTCCGGCCAATCACAGAAGAGGCATCTGTTGGAGCTCTGGGATTGGTCGGTCGACAGCAGCGGTTGGTCGGAGCTCCATTATCCCTCTCTGCTGCATCATGGTGGTGTCGAAGAAGGGGTTGCCAGGTTTTCGGCAAGTCCAGGCCTTTATCCCCGTTGATGTTCTGGGGTCTTCTCGCTATTTCAATCGCTTCTTTCACCCTTCTCGGCCACCATCTTTCTTCTCTACTTATGAGGCGGGTGCCATCAAAAACGATAGCGTGTCCAGTCTTTGCTGAGTGGAGGGCTATGGCCGACTTATCAAAGTTGTTATTCTTGTAGTGGCGTATGTGCTCTTGTAGGCGTTCTGCTACTGTGCGGCCAGTCTCACCAATGTAAGTCCGTCCGCAGCTGCAGGGGACCTCATATATTCCCGCCATCTGTAAGGGTTCTAATTTGTCCTTCACCCGGACCAGTCTGCGTCGGAGAGTATTGGGAGCACTGTAGGCAACCTTGATGTTCTGTCGTCGTAGCATTTTTCCGATTCGGTCGGTAATACCCCTCACGTAAGGCAGTAACGCTACCCCGCTGATAGGTTCTGGGGGTTTCTGATTGGTAGTGGAGCTGTTGAGAGTCAGGGCTGTCTGTGTAGATTGTATTGTTCGCTTGATGGTAGCTGCGGGGTAACCATTGGCTCGGAAGGTGTGCTGGAGGCCTTCCATTTCTCCTGGCAGGCTCTCTGCGTCTGATACCTTGGCTGCTCTCATCGCTAAGGTTCTCAGTACGCCTCTCTTAATAGCTGGGTGGTGGTGTGACTCTGCATGCAGATATCGGTCCGTATGTGTTGGTTTACGGTAGACCGAGTGACCCAAGCTGCCATCCGCCCGTTTCCTCACCAGCACATCCAGAAAAGGTAGGCAATCGTTCTTCTCTATCTCCATGGTAAACTTGATGTTGGCGTGAGCGGAATTCAAGTTGTTCAGGAAGTCTCGTAGCAATTCGTTACCATGTGGCCAGATGACAAAGGTATCATCAACGTAACGTAGCCACAGCTTTGGTTGGTGTTGGCTGTTGGACAGGACTTCGGTCTCAAAAGCTTCCATAAACAGATCTGCTACCACGGGGGATAGAGGAGAGCCCATGGCCGCCCCTTCCACTTGGGCGTAACACCACACGGATATATAAGACCCCGATGCCCGGCTTAGTCAGTGACTTTTTGGCCCTGAAGAAGACAGCAACATGGCTGTAGAAACGTTGGCATCTCTTCACTCGACGCGGCGCTACCCGGACAGCCTAGACAATGACGATTGTTTTTGTTCAATCGTAATTAAATGTTTAAGTTTTGAGATCTTAGATTCACACGAAAAAAAAAACGGAAATGGCTTCCTTCACAATCAGCTTTTATCGTAGTTCTCGTTTTCTGCTACAGAGGGCGGCTGGTGGCGTCCGATCAAGTCGAAGCTTCTTCTTGACTGTTTTCATGAAACCTGCGGATCATTACAACGCGAAATGAATTCAATTTACTATAATATTGAAATTATCACCAACAGAATTTATTTTATTTTAATTACAGGTTGTTTATTACGCAGTTCCATTGGCCACTCTCAAGGTTACAAGATCGTTCCGTGATCGATTGCACAGTTGCAGTGGGTTAAGCAGTGCATATGAAAAAGATAGGCTTTAAAACACGAAATGTATTCTAAGTAGCATACATTACGGTAGATTTAACAGCAATTAGACTTCATGTGGTAGCGATCGTATTTGGACTACAATAGGAGTATAAGAAATACTGTTATTTCCTGTATGGATGGGTTAGCCGTGCTAGGGCTTTGCACTACAAGAGGGACGATTAGCCTCTTCGACTAACTTTTGAACTAGGGACGATGGTCATAATGCAGGAGCCATTGATTGATCTAGTAAAGTTTTGCTCTTTATTGTAACACACGAAATTAGGACCTGAAAGTTGGTTTATATTTTCGAGTAAATTATAGCCTACATATGACAGGTTTCTTTACAATTTTTCCACATTATTATTTTCATTAAGACGCTACCCGAATGACCACAACCTCGGTCGGGGGCAGTTCAGAAATGCAAATAAATACATTAAATAAAAATACACATTAGTTTAAATTCAAGAAAAATCAGATATATTCATGTACTGTAATAATGGGCAGGAACATTTATAAAGAAGAAACATGAAAAATGAATATTTATATAACAGACATACTTACTTCCTTAAAATATTTGTAGTTTGTCAGGTTTATTAATGTTTAAAACCTCCATAAATGAGCATCTGCGAAGAAATGAAAACACTGTTTGGGAATCTTTCAGAGTGGTTGCCTTAAATTTATTAATCAACCGTGAAACACCAAATGGTGGATAAGATGTTAGTGGCTTAGCACGAAATGGGTTCTGCACTCACACCGGAACTATTTTCCCGAAAACTGTGAATAATATGGGCACGAGACAATTTAAGCATTTTAAGAAGATGCAAGCTGATTATTGCTGTCAGCAGTGAGGTCCACTATACAGACAAGTCAAGTGAAACATTATTTTTTTTTATATGAAATGAAATTATATGTTTAAATCTTTTCCTAAATTACCAGTAAACTAGGCCGTATCAGGGAATATTGTGTCATTCTCGTGATCATCATTAAAAAAGAACGTGTGTTTCCGTTACAAATAAATGCTAACGATTGTTTCCCATTGTTACTTCAATTTATCAATTGTCTCACGTTCCAATTTGCGAGGTTCTAATAGTAATGCTGTAACGTGCATTATACTATCCTCTAAAACTCTCCGAATTTGTATTTCAGCCTTCACTTTCTGGGAATACTCATGTTACTAATATTAATATGAGGGGCTAAGAGATAAGTTACGTATATTTTTCCTTTACTTGATCACTACAGTTCCTCTCTAGCCATTATTTACTTTCCTTTTATTTTCATCTGCTCATTAAATTGAAGTTACATATCTATACTACAAAATTCAAAACATATACTTTGTCCTTCGAAATATAATTAGAGCGACATTTCTATAAGGTTTCGCTAACAATCACGTTTAGAAGTGGTTATACAAACAGAACCCATAGACATGTTCATCGCAAAGGGAAAGAATACTGAAAAGACTTTCTTTGTAAATGAATGTATTATTTTCTTTTTATTATTAACATGCGACTTGATTATTTGCCTTCTCAATGAAAAAAAAAACATTCCTTAACGGTACAGGGCATATACGAGTACAAATGAACAACAGTCTTTTGAAAATAATTTGGAAAGAAAGTTCTCAATAGTTGGCAGGGTTTTCAGAATTTCACTCAATTTTTTTAACACGAAGCTATATTGGCAGTATTTATAGGGAACTAATTACTACGGCGTATACCCTGTTACTCGGTTCACTCCAATAATTTATATATCACCTCGAGGAGCAAATTAACATCACAGGCTGAGTTAAACGTTCGTTTACAAGAACTCAAGAAAGATCCTAGGTGTAGAAAAACTTTTACGTTATAATAAACTTCACAAAAATTCGTAGATGGAAACGCGTAGCTTCCAGGCTTTAAATCTCAATATGATTTCATTGAGAAATTTATAGAAAATTTCAACGATATAAAAAAAAAAAATCACGTCGTAATAACTGAATTTCATATTTCCCTCCTATCATAATTTTAGAAAATAGCAATTTAAGTTGGTAAGGTCCTATTCTTAAACTAGACGTACTATCGGCCAAGCACGAGTAAACCTCTGTAAGCGGAGTGCGGTGAGAGGGGTTGGTTCACAAGCAGGTGGATACTAGCGTTCTGATTGGGCAGAGAAAAGACGAGCCTCTCTGTTGTAAGCGAGTTGTAAACATTAGCCTCCAGTGTGCAGTGTGTTCCAAGCTGCAAGGTGACAGTGCTTTCTTAGAGAATAGTAGCATGGTATGACGTCACGTACCGCTCCTCGTTCTGCTAAGAGTTTTTCTCGTGCTTGGCCGATAGTAGGTGGGAGGACAATATTAGGATAGATTTAAGGGAAGTAGGATTTGCCAGGGATGATTGGATGGAGTTGGCACAGAATAGGGTTGAATAACGGGCTCAAGCGCGGCAATTAACCTTCGGGTTCCATAAAATAGATAATATTCCTTTAGCTTGCTGAGGAATTGTCTATTGCCATTGAGTAAGTAAGTAAGATCCTTTTCTTATCGAGAGGTTCGCTTTCAACCGTATTAATTGGTATCGAATTTCCAGGATAGCAAGATTCTGCTGGCACTAATGAGTAATAACTGGGCCCGGATTCTTAGATTTGACACTATTTTTTTCCTTGCTAGCCATCTGTGATATTTTAAAATAATTATCCAGATAGTCACAAAGTCCAATCTTACAAAACCTAAAAATGGCTAAATAAGACGTTAAAAACTGAAAATGACTAAAATTGTTTTTCAAGTAAAGTACGATAAAATAATTATAATATTTAATCTAACCATTATTGTCAAAATAACATTATTTTTTATATCTTCATTGTTGCCAGTATATTATTTTGTAAGATAAAATATAGCACTGCGTTTTGTAATTTTGTCATTTTATACCCCATTGTCCCGGTACAGCAAACTTTAAGTGAACCGAAATCCCTGGTTTCTTTAGAAGTAAATTAAAGGCATTCTTAGGATGCTTACACTTGCAGTTTATTCACATTGTTTTCTAAAAGTTGATTAACAGAAAAACGTTCTTGTTGAATTTCTAGTGGAGTTGGAAATGACAGATGTAGTTCTAAAACTAAGCAAAAAGTATTCCTTGAGTTTTGTGGTTCAGAGTCATGGAAATTTAAGTGAAAATAAAACGAATTAATGTATGTGTTTGTTGTTCTTATTAAAGTGAAACTTAAAAAATTCGACTGAAAACGATAAAAAAACTAAAATAAAACTACTTTAATATGTTTAAAAAACTAAAATAGGGTTTATAAAAACCTAAAAATCCGGGCCCTACTAACGACTGTGACTCGCGAGATGTTGCTACGGTTGAAGGAGACGGTTTATTTGTTAACCACTACATCCACATAACACTCGTAACTTACTTCACTGTTATTACATGGATTGTCATATGAACTTTTATTTTCAAGGTTCACTGCAAAGCTTAAAGCCATGCTGCAAACTGTAGCTGTGGCCTACACAGTTCAGTTATACCTAAACTACGTTACAGTACTTGCAGTAAACACATTATAAAACAAACTCAAGTTCGCGTGTTGGCCATCCTGCACAATGTCCGTGTACATGCAGGCACTTTTTTTGTTTAATTCCCGCTACTAATATAATGAAACAATGTTATGAATAAATCTTAATTCTGGAATAATTTTGGGGAACACGGTGCTTTCTGCACCCAAACGTTTAACTTACATCATATTATTTAATCATTTAACAAATTATTTAATTATTTAACAATCCAATTTTTTTCCCTTTCTTCGAAGATATTTTCAAGCCATCGTCTCTTTCAGGCAATAAATCTCAACGAAATATTACTTAAATTGTCATTTATAGTATTAAAAGCATTCCCCAGTTCCAAATAACCAATTCCTTTTTGCACTTATTCATTTCACAATATATAACACCCATTTTTGAGGTCGTGTTTCTCTCTCGGTACCTTTATATTGCAGTAGCGCGTGATGCTTCAGATGCAATTTTAATACAGAAACACTCAACATAAAAATATAACTACATATTGTGTTTCTCAACTGAATAATTAATTAATTAATTATAAGTGACGCAGGTGTTACACCAATTTATGAGATTCGTACGGTCGTCAAATCTTCTGCCTGGGCACTCCCGGCACATCTTGTAGCGACGCCTATGAGGATAGAGTTGCCAGATTCTGTCACAGAGAAATTGGGACACTTATAAAATTTTAACCAAAAAAGAACAAATTATGTAATACAAGTAGTATTGTCATTACAACAAAATAATGAAGATAATGGAATATTTCAAACAATATATTTTTAAAAGAAATAATTTATTTGCAGTATTTTACTCTACCCTTGTTAATTTTTGTCTTTGCCTTTAAGTAAAGTAAGGTCTATATATGAATAATCCCAATGTCAAAGGAAATCGATTATATCTTGTTTAAGGGGATGTCCAGTGAAATTAGAAAAATGTGCTATTTTCAAACAATTCATTTCAAGAAATTTTGTTATATTTTTTATGTACTTAAATAAGAGTTTATGTAAAATTTAGCGACTATAAGTGAAACTCTTTCTAAGTAATGATTTTTATACAAAAATTTAAAGTTTTCTCGAAAATACTACTTTTGTTGAAATTTTAATTACTTGTCAATGAAATTTGACATGAAGAGTGTTCATGTACCCAATAAAGAAGCTTACTAAAAGTTTCTTATAAAAACAGAAGGAAGTACTTTAAAAGAATTGACTGAATAATATATAGTGATACTTGATAAAAAAAATTATAGAAACGTAATAGGGATGGAAATATAGACAAAAAATGCGAAGTGTACAGGAAGAGGAAAGAAGGTTACATAGGCCTACAGAAGTGAGACAGAATCGGTGGTGAAACGGAGAAGAATGAAAGGATGAATGGAAGAAAGAGAGCGAGAGAGAAATGGCGAAAAGAGACAGAAGGAGATAATGGAGACTGCAAAGAGAGAGAGAGAAATTACTCTGTCAGTATATCGAGCATCTATTAAATTTTCAGCTACAAGCTGTTGCTATCGACTGGCGATAATGTAATCAGAACCCAGGAGCCACTCTGCGGTTGTTGCCAGTAGGACGGTCAGCAGACCTGCGGCTTTTCATAAACTGAATTTAGCTAATTCCATTCCATACAAGGAGAGGAGGGGATGATATGAAGTTTTATCTGACAAGTCTGTCCTGGCAACATGTGACTTTAGGAAGCATATTGAAGCAATCGTTTCACACAAGGGGTATAAGAACGGCACACAAGTAAGAATGATTTTCAATTCAGTTAATATTCTACCTTAATAGACGTACTTTTGTATCTATATTTAAGCGCACTAGCAGAGAGTATTTATCGAGAACAATGACCTTTGTCACGTGAAATAGAATATACCCTAGCTCCAATGTTGCTTTATATTGCGAATTTATGTGGTCCACGTAATAATCATCGTATTCAACTAGCAAATAAACGCCAACTTGATTGAAAAAAAACGCATCCTGAAAGGCCTATATGGTTTTATATGGTTTCGGGATACATAATACATAATTTGTCCAACCACGAAGTCTCGCTGCCATTTTTTCCCCCTTTCGCCAAAATTTTTATGTAATACATAGTGATTTTTATATGTTGGCAAACGAAATACAATATTACTTAACTCGTCTTAAAGCTAAGATGTAGGCATTCCATATAGGCGTATGTACACATACAAATAATTATATCATGAAAAGTACCAGGGGTGAAGGGCAAGAGTTGAGAGTAATGACATCACTCAAGGGACAATAGTACTAATATTAATACAATTGGCAAAAATAAGCGAGGTAGTTGTCATAGAGATAAGCTCACGTGTTATTAAGACTATTCCATGATTAAAATGTAACGGATTTATGAATAATTATAGTTTTCTTACTTTGCTAACATTGTTCGTTAAGGCTTGAGATCACTGCATACAAAAAGAATGAACAGTCCATGAATCGATTCAATGAAAAGATCCTAATTTGAAATGCTACCAATAGTGCGTACCACAATTAGAGGTGTACATATTCTGATTTTAGCTTGCTTGCCCCTTTGAAATTCTGCAACCAGTCACAGCTTTTAACTTGCTTGACAAGTGAGCAAGCCAGATTACTACGATGATAAGCAATACTGTCGCTCTGAGGCACAAGCTCCTCTAAACCTGGTGGGTTTCACGGGGCCTAAGGAAACTGCAAGGCCTGGCGGAAAGAATATGAAACTGGGTATATCAGTGCACTGGTAAGTCGTGCAGTTACTTAGTTGAGGAACTTCAGATGTGTTTAGATAATTTTACCCTGAAGGAAGCCGAGGAGAAACTAAAATGTGGAGAGTTTGAATTATCAATGAACAAAGGTACTAGTCCGGCATAGGAAAAATTGTCAAACATTTTCGAGAAAACATCATAAAATCAATAATAACAATAACAAAAATCCCTTTAGACAAGCCTACAGGCTGAGGGAGATTTCGAAGTGCTTTTGGTTTAATTTACTGTCGCTGCGTAGCACTCTTCTTCTTTAGCCTTGGCATGACAAACCCGCCGAGATATAAATGTTTTAAAATTTCAACCCCCTCCCCCGACCGCCCCCTTAGGGCAATTTTACTCATTAACGAACATGTCCGAACTATTGGGCCTAGAAATAACATAATAAAATTTGGGTCAATGTCTTCAAAATTACAGCCACTAGCGTGTAAAGATATATAGCCTAGATATATATGTACATATCACAATTTTTTTTTTGAACAGACGGTGGTTTTGTACTTAGGGAGGCATGAAACGTAAGATATGAAAGAATTTTTCGAAAGTCATGACATGGTATCGATTGCAATAGGTAGATTTTTCTTCGAAATCTACCTAATAATAAAAATAATAAATGTGTTAAGACGCTAAAACGATTTTTAATACTTTATCCACCTTTTATTTATCTGCATGATGAATTTCTTCTACCAGCATGTAGAAAAGCAAGAAAGTATTACCTACACTTAGCAACTACAGTTGTTTAGCTGATAGGAATGTCGCAAGCTTATTCTGGCTTGCGTAGGTTGGGTTTGACCTTACCCAGCAAGCTTAAAGAAACCTGCCTGCTTGCTAGCTATGACGCTGGCAACTTGCTTGCCTGGCGTTCAAGCGGGTATGGGCAAGCTAAAATCGAGATTTGTACACCTCTAACCACAACACGGAGAGCGTCGTTGTAGTTTTTTACATCAGAACGCTATAAAAGCACACGAACTGGCTTGCACCGCACCGAAATTCTGTTTTTAATCAACGAACATTTATATTATTTAAATTTGCAAATAATTTATTATGTATAAAACAATGTGTTTTAATTCTGTTCACTGGCAGCATGTTATGTATTAATCACCACACGTTGATGCCTTACAAGTTCAGTAACGATCTGACGTTTTATCAGATAAAATTGCATGCTTGCGATCCTAGGAAGCATTATTATAAGATAAACAATCGTGATTGGTCTATATCCGAGAAATTGCTAAACGTTATTGGTCAATATCAAACACGCGGTGAACGAATAGGATAGTCATGATAATATTAACAGGAAGTGGGAAACAGACCAAGTAGCAACAGAAACAGAATAAAAGGAAATCAAATTAGTTGTTAACAATATATGATTTTTTTAAACTCTAGATGTGAAGACTCTATAACTACACGAGGCTAAACCTGGATGTAACTGGACTTTAGAATTTTACAGATAATAATTGACAGACCAGCAGACATTAAATATTAGGCTTCAATTAAAGTAAGAATTTGATTAATTTTTGTGCTGTGTTCATGTGGAACCGCTAGGAAATTCGTCTTCTTTTTATGGTAAAATGTTAATAAAGAGTACCTATCAATTTGGTCAACGTTAAATACATTTAAATTTGAATTGATTATTTCAGTTGGGTGGCCCAGGCACTTTTTTTTAAACAGAATTTGAATATGCATTTTGGTAACCAAGTTAGTGGAGTACGAATAGTTTTAGATACGGTACTCTTCCCCGTCCATTAATACCACACCATTCGATTTGACTAAGGCAAAATAAACTACTCTTACGCCCGACCTCATCGACAGGGATTGAGTATACATTAACCCTGGCTTTGTTAACTTCGGGCTAAAATTTTAACTCTTCCTTGTGACTCAGACGTTTCACCATGCTATTTTGGCTGAGAGTTAACAAATACCACTTTAACACTCGCAGGAAATAAGAACAATAGCAAACCAGAAGACAATGGTTACAAATCATTTTTATTAATACACTTCGTTACGTGGTTGACTTGTTTTCTCAATGATGAATGACGTCAACCACATTAAAAAAATAAATCGAGGGATAAACTTATCAATATTAGAAAAAAAGTATGTACTAATTGCGCTTGTAACGAAGTACAGGACAATAATAATAAATAAAGAGCACACATATGTGTATTATACATCAGAGTGCAAAGAAACAAATGGAATAAGCATAAAAGAGGTTATCAGCTCATCAGCTGATTCGCGTCGAAGGTCATTGAACTATATATGGAAGGAAAATCAATATATTGATTACTGAGATGCAACTAATCGAAAGGAAAGGTGCGTATGAAATATAATTTTAAAAAATAGAAGACTGAAAATCTTAATCATATAGCTGGAAAAATATGCAATTACAGGAGGAAATTAAGTTATTGTGGCAATTAATAGAAAACAGAATATTTGTAGGTCTACTTATAACTTATTTGATAGTTTGTATTGGCTTACATGTAGTCGGCAGCTCAAGGGGATGGATTTGTTTAGTTTTGCAATATATAGGAGTACAGTAGGTCATTACGTATGAAAATTTAATACATTATTATTGTGCTAACTTGAATACAACAAGAGTTAGACGTGTTTTGGTGCCATGTTCTTAGAAAATTTGCTTTTAGGCATTTACACACTCGCATTCTTCTTTTGTGATCCTAATTCCGTTCAATCTTCTCCTCAGTAAGCAATTCTATGACAACTATTTTGGTACATAGGTATTTCAGAAACGGTGATAGTGGTAAAGTGCGGAGAAAATTCATAACATATCCCGGTAGTCCGAACTGTATGTAAACTTGTAATTAATTTTAAGAAAATAAGTTCTGTGTTAAATAAATACCCAAGAAAACAATCGGGCATGATTTCTGAGAAAATTGATGAAATAGGAGAGAATACAACAGCATTAGAATCGAATTAGGCAGGATTCACGGAAAAGGAATGCGTCAATAAAGGCCTAAATTCTTTGCGGACTACACGGACGCCCAGTCACCCAGTGTCGTTGCATGTCCTACCGCGAGAAGCAGCTCTTGGAACCCGGTGAAAATAACAGATAGCCTACCGCTCTGTATTTGTTTAGTTCAGGGGAGGACAGAAAGTTGTTCTGCGACGCCACTGCAGCCTTACTCTTCCTTCACATGGCAAGACTTCTGCGAGGAGTTTGTGAAATGTATTCACAATTGAAAAGGGGGAAGAGAGGGGCATTAGTATAGCTCTTGCCTAACGCCACACACAGTGACTTGCCGTACACTTCCTTCACAAATGTCATCAATAGACTAAGCTGCCCTCCGGGGTTTAGTTTATTATTATTACCAATATCTGTAATATTATAATTGATAAAACAATGTTATTAGTAAAAAGCAGCCATTTTTATACCAGAGTTATGCTTTTCACCCAAGGGTATGTAGGGGTTAACTTAGCCCCAGGCATAACCCTGTGATAAAACTAACTCTTGTCGATGAAACAACATTTTCGTCAAAACGAGAGTTAGAACGTGTAACCCGGGGTTAATTCTTAATTCTTATGACTAAGACTTTCTAGATTCGTTCAGAGGATACAATCATTTCAGAATAATCTTAACTTGTACGATAAGGGAAATAACTTCCTGTTCGTTGTCCATGTCCTTTGTTCACTTCAATTGACTGTATAATTTAGAAGACACTATTCACAATGCAATTTCATCCAACCCTTCGCTTAATGTGTGTCTTATTCCCCCGATTCATCACTGCTAACTCTGAAACCGACATGTGTTCATAGGTTAAAGTTTCAGTGCCAGACTTTTGACATCAAACCAATACTAGTCGGACTCATCCAGTGTCTGGTGACACGGAATTACACGCATTCCATCCTCTTTCACCGCTCACCTCTGCCTGAGCGTTGTTCATAGGAAAATGCAAGTGTTCGGACTTGTGCTCAAACCAATGAGTTTGGCTCAACCAAGTCTGGTGTTGAATACAAATGAGGAGAATCATTGCAAAACTGGATAAACAAACACACTAGAAGAACCCAGAAGCATCGGAAAGTTTCAGTGCTCTCGAGTGCAAGTAAAAGTAAAGTGTTCCCTATTGCAGGCCATGGAGGCCCACAGGGTTCCAGGAGGCTGAGGCTCCCAGATTTTTAGACATTCGGCACATGCACCAAACCTCCATGATTATGTTAGCGCATTGGTTTAAATTAACTTCAAATATTTATATCGGTAATATCAGCGATAACACAAAAGTTGAGATGCACAAGATATATCTTGTATAAAACTCCTGAATCTGTCGCATAGCTTAATATCTTCTTTAGCGGTACTTAGGAGTGGCTACAGAAAGAAAAACCGTTGCAGTTACAATACATTCTTGTTTAAAATGCACTAATCTCTCATATTAGCCTACTTGTTTCTTATCGCAGAAGTGCATTTCTGCGAAGACATATGCGTCACCCTAACGAATGTCTCCATTATCTCCCCCAAAAGCTCTACATTTTCTGGCCAAATAACTCCTCCAGGCTCAGACCACTTAATACAGTATGACCACACCATCGGAACCATCTGGCAGCAGCTGAGTCATCGAGTAAATAATGTAGTGCATCTCACAGCTTCTACGAAAAAACTTAATTCCTACAGAAACGTGAAAACATGTGCGTACTCATTTCATGTGAATTTGCCTGCCAGAAAGTTGAGACACTGAACAGTTATCAATAGAGAGCTATTACCTGTTAAAGGAGGTAGATTTTTCTCGTAAGTTACTGTCGTCAGCGAAAGAATTGCTTCCTTACAACTATCAAATTGAACTTTAAAATTCAACAATGATATCTATACACATCAAATCAGGACTGAAAGCAATATGTATAGAATTCATGCTCAATTTAAAATAAAATAAATTGTTCCTTTCAATAGAGGGATTATTTGGTATAATAATATACTCTCAGAAGTAAAAACAAAAAGCAACTTCAAATACTTTCTAATAAACAAATAGTTCGATTATCTTGTAAAAAACTGAAAGGATGTGTAATATTGATCTTGATTAATTATTGTTAATGTAGTGCGTTATATTAATGTTTACTTAATTGCTGAATATCGGATATTATTAAGAGGAATGTGTAAATAGATATTGACCTATTACAATCATATAACTTTAGAGGATATATAGGACAATGTGTGAAAGAAAACTGTATTATCTACAGACCGTGAATAAATTGTTATTATTTTTAATACTGTTCATAGTATTATTATCCTAAGCTCGAACATAAATTGCGTACCTTTTAATGAGATGTTAAATTTAGATGAAACTTCGTTTTTAAGGTGTAGTAATGACACCCCTTATTAAAATGGAACGCCTGAGTGAATAAGTTGATTATGTACTATATTTACAGGCTTTCTGTTCCCGAGTTCGGTGGTTCGGTCTCAGGCTCCTGCGGGATAAAAATCCGCTACACCCGTGACGGTTACTGCAGGGCACAAGTGTTTCTAGTATTTCAATATTTTGCATTTCAATAAGTATTTCAGTTATTATTCCACCGAGCTAACACGTATGAAGGGCATTCAAAAGGTCTGGGTTTAGATCCCAGAGGCCGGGTATCCTGACATAGGTTTCCATTTTAAGGAACATTCCTTGATTATACTTGTAATAAAGGTCATGGCATTCATGGCAGTTCACTTCCTTCTCCATTCTCCATTCACTCTCTCTCTCTTTCTCTCTTCCCCTCCCTCCCTCTCTCACGCTCTTTCTCGTCCGTAACCTCTAGGAGGTCGTCTCCGGAAATAATCATTTACGATCTCTTTCAATATAACTAGTGATGGAGTGTGCTCCCGGTCCTGGAGGAATCCAGGTTGAATATATAGAATGCATTAAGAAATGTCCATATGAAATTTCGAAATTAACCAATGAATTTTCATTAAATAAAAATAAAATAACTTTCAAATATCGGCAATAATAATTTACTGAAAAGTATAAAAATGCATTACTTTTACACTATAACGTATACTGCAAGTTGAAGACATATAATGGCTTCTGTCGTTCTTAAACTTATTACTTCCTTTTATTAATAACAGTTTGTGCGTTTTTTCACTCCTGTAAAGTATGTTTTAGGCACTTACAACATTTTGGTTTAACGCCCTTCTTATGCCTAAATTTCTTTCTAACTGATACATAAAGTAGAGAGGTAGGAAATCTCGGTAAATTCGTTAATAGGAAAAATCGGACCAATGGGGCATAAAAGAGGTAGATTTTTTGAAATTTGAAAAATAAATAACTCCATTTAAAGAAAAATATTGCATTCATTTAAGTTATTGTACAGCACTACTTAAAAGTTGGCCCTATTACGAAATGGATATACTTCAAAGGTCTTCTGATAACACAGAAAAATAGAGGGGAAAAATAGAGATTAAACAACAAACAAAAAAGTCGTAATATCCGTTTTAGTCATCGTATCGAATCTGTTGAAAGTTTGTCCGAAAAAAAAAAATTAATACGAGGGTCGCCCAGAAAATAATGCACCACATGTTATTCTTCAATAATTACTTATTGAACACAATGAAACTTACACATAAGAAAGAATGCTGTTTCTTCTATACTCCCTATTTTTTCGCGTAATCTCCGTCCCGTTCTATGGCCTTCCTCCAGCGAGATACAAGGGCGTGTATGCTCTGTCGGTATCACTCCTTGTTCTGCTCACGAAGTCATTTTTGCACTGTGCGAATCACCTCCTCGTCATCCTCAAAATGTCTTCCACGAATTGCATCCTTTAATGGCCCAAACAAGTGAAAACATTTCTTCTGAGTTTCTGTTATCGTTTTGAAGCTGAGAGGGAAGCGTTCTTGTCCAGGATTGTGACAGGTGATGAAACCTGGGTTCACCATTTTGAGCTCGAAACAAAACGACAGTTGATGGAATGGCGTCATCCTCAATCTCCACAGAAGAAAAAATTCAAAGCAACTGCTTTCGCCGGTAAGGTCATGATTGCAGTGTTTTAGGACTGTGAGGGTGTCATACTCAATGATCTGATGCCAAGAGACAATACCATTAATTCTGAAGCTTGTGTGAAGACATTAACCAAACTCAAGAAGAACTTCCAGCGACTTCAGCGCCATAACAACCCAGGTGAATGTTTGATTCAACATGATAACGCTCGGCCTCACGCAAGTTTGAGGACTTTGGAACACCTCACTAAACAGGGTTGGACAGTGTTACTTCAGCCACCCTAAAGCCCTGACCTAGCTCCCTCAGACTTTCACTTGTTTGGGCCGTTAAAGGATGCAATTCGCGGAAGACTTTTTGATGATAACGAAGAGGTGATTCACACAGTGCAGAAATGGCTTCGTGACCAGAACAAGGAGTGGTACCGAGAGGGCTACATGCCGTTGTGTCTCACTGGAGGAAGGCCATAGAACGGGACGGATATTACGTGGAAAAATAGGGATTGTAGAAGAAACATCATTCTTTCATGTGCGTAAATTTCATTGTATTCAATAAATAATTGTTGAAGCAAAATGCGGTTCATTACTTTCTGGGGGACCCTCGTACTTAGCATTGGGAGTAAATGACTTTTTTTTTCAAACATTTGGATAAAACGGACTTTGATCTTCCTTCTTCCAACGTTCATCCTTACCTGTAGGCCGAACCGAAAACGATTTTTTAAAATTATACTGTAGCATTTTTATAACACCATGAAATAATGCATACGCGCTGCTATTCTGCTAAAAAAACTTATTCTAAGTTATATAAAATACGAATAGCCTACCATTCAGCAGAGAGGTTACTGAGACGGATCTTACTTCAGGTTTTGTTTTTAAGTTGATTGTAACATAGCCTATCTTCAGGTAGGAAAAGTCTTAAAACATTGTTGAATATTAACAAAAGTTGTAAAACTGGTAATATGTTTACAACACTTGTTGGCCTATGTTTCCTCTTAAAGTACTCGAGTTCGGAGATACTCCTGTGATATAAACAGGTTAAATTCCACGGATTGCACCCTATCAAGCAGAACATGCTACTAACTTGGAATACCACTCTGTCAGCTAGGATCATGCAGATTGCTATTTATTAAACAAGAAAAGCAACTCTCACGTTTGGTCAAAGGATAAGACCCATGTGGCCATGCAAACACATATCAAGGTACTGAGGGGTTCCAGTCTAAGAGCTGACTAAAAGGTACTAACATCCACCCTCCAGTCTCAGCGCGCTCCTGTGTATAGGCTAAATATATTTGCGTCGGGTTTAGACCTGTCTCCAAAGCTATCTCGATACTGCCCATTAAGAATTTGTGAGCTGCATACTAAAATACTTTAACTGAAGATCACAACCTAAGGTGCAATATCCCATGACAGATTGGGACAAATGTTATGCCTATTCAACTTCATTGGTAGAGTGCAGGATTCTGAAGGAAATGGTCAGCACACTGACTCCTACTGTCGACAATAACTTTGTAAGGAATAATTGGAATTTATTACATAAGCAAAAGTAAATATTACCAACAATTGGTATCATAACATTATAATTGTTCTACATCTCTAGCTAGAAATCTGCCAGAAATTTAAACAATGGAATATGCTCAAATATCTTATTAAAAATTCGTATTTACATCCAGAATGCATCAACAATAATAATAACAACAATAATAGCAACAATAATCGGCCTAATAATAATAATAATAATAATAATAATAATAATAATAATTGTATTAATGTTATTTACACATACAATGCAATAGTCAATAAATAAAATCAGTAGCCTATCCTAATTTTCCTGGACAAAATAAAAGTTTAATAGCTTAGCAATATTTTCAACTCTTAATTTAAAAGCAATCAAATTCTGGATTTATCCTGTATTTACAGATATTTTATTATACAATTTCACAACAAGTAAATGGGAATATAGATATTTCTGCAATCCAAGTTTTGGACATACAAAGTTATATCTTTCCCTTGTAACGTGCTCATTTCTATGATGCACATGCACTAAAAATGAACTTGCTAAAACCTAAAGAGATGCCAAAGTTAAAGTTCCAAACTAATTAAAATGGTTTTATAATGTTGTCCGGAATCACAACTTTTCATTATACTAACAGTTTTTTTTATATGAAAACTTTTTGGCACGTAGCTAAACACAACTGAATCTAACGATATCTAGCAGATGATTTATTTAATAAATGAAATTATGACTCTGTGACAGTACTTGTTCTATCCTCATCGTATCTCAGGAAATTAGAAAAAGCATAACGCAAACACATTTTTTTTTTCAATTCTGTTCCAGCAAGGTCTATTCATGTTGGTTGGATAGTAGGTCCATTCATGCTAAGTCGATGGAACAACGTTGTTAATATCGAGACTAACATGCCTAGTCAAACTGTCCCTGCTTCGTAACAAATCCTCCCCTCCTAGCTTTCCCGCTTCCCTGTCTTATACGAAATTGCTAAAGCTAGCTTTATGCCCATCAAATGAAGCCCAGTAATTTGTTTACGGCATTTAGACCAGAGTTCCTAGTTAGGGTTAGAGAGTTTAGAATTAGAAACTGTTGGTAGAGACCATAAAGTGACCAGAACAAGTCCCATTAGATCTCTGCCTTAATGAATTCAGCGTTATTTTTAATTCTTCCTGAAGTCAAATGTAAGGTTAGCCTGTATTGGTAGTGAAGTGTGAACTGGAATATATTCACATCAATAGGTCTGTATGTGACCGACAACATACACTGAACTAATTTAAATTTACTATTATCCAACATCTCTCTCTGTAGTCATCAGTTTTACAACTGGTTTGATGCAATTCTCCAGTTCTTCCTATCTTGAGCCAGTCTCTTCATGTCTACATATTTTTTACATCCAAAATCGCCAATAATCTGTTTTGCATATTCTAATCGTGGTCTTCCCTTACAATTTTTTCCCTCTATTGTTCCTTCTAATATAGTGTTGACCAAGCCTGGATGCCTCATAATGTGCCCCACTAGTCTGGCCCTTCTTCTAATGAGTGTCGTCCATAGACTTCTTTGCTCCTCTATTCTTTCTAAGACCTCTTCGTTAGATATTCTGTCAGTCCACCTGATTTTGAACATTCGTCTATAGCACCACATTTCAAAAGCTTCTATTTTATGCCTTTCACTTTTTCCTAAAGTCCACGTCTCACTGCCATAGAGTGCTATGCTCCAAACATATAACTTTAGAAATTTTTTTCTGACTTTTAGGTCAATATTTGACACCAATAGACTTTTCTTGTTAAAGAAAGCCCTTTTTGCTTGGAATATCCTGCTTTTCACATCATCTTTGCTTCGTCCATCTTTAGTCATTTTGCTCCCCAAGTAGCAGAATTCATTCACCTCCTGTATTTTGTCATTTCCGAGTTTAATGTTCTTCATGTTGCTTATGGCATTCTTGCTGAATCTCATCACTTTTGTTTTGTTTTTATTAATTTTCAGTCCAAAATTATTTTCTAACAGTCCATTCATACCATTCAATAATTCACTTAGGTCTTCCTCATCTTCAGTTAGCAGAACAATATCATCAGCAAATCTCAGCATTTTTACTTTTTCTCCATGAATTTTTATTCCTGATTCAAACATTTCCTTTAATTCCTTCAGTGCTTCCTCAACATATAAATTAAACAGAAGGGGAGACAGACTACATCCCTGTCTCACTCCTTTCTTAATTCTTGCAACCCTTTCTTCACCTTCCACCTTTATTACAGCTGTCTGATTCTGATATAGGTTGTGAATGACTCTTCTATCCTTATATTTAAGACCTGTCTTTCTCATAATTGTAAACATCTTATTCCAATTCACATTGTGAAAGGCTTTTTCTAAGTCAACAAAAACCATGTAAGTGTCTTTGCTTTTCTTCATTCTTCCTTCCACAATAAGTCGCAGTGATATAATTGCCTCTCTTGTACCCTTGGCTTTCCTGAACCCAAACTGGTCTTCCTCAAGGATTTCCTCCACTTTTTTCTCTATTCTCCTGTAAATGATTCTAGTTAGTAGTTTTGAAGCATGTGTTGTGAGACTTATTGTACGATAGTTTTCGCATTTTTCTGCTCCTGCTTTCTTGGGAATTGTGAAAATGATACTCTTCTGGAAGCCCTGAGGCATCTCGCCTTTATCATATATCTTGGAAATAATTCTGAACAAGCTTTCAGTTCCTGTTTGCCCTAAAGATTGAAGCAGTTCTGATGGAATTTTGTCTATTCCCATTGCCTTGTTCGAGTTTAAGTCTTTTAAAGCTCTATAAAATTCTGATCTTAATATTGGGTCACCTTTATCATCATCTTCCACATCTTTTCCTTCTTCCAGAGCGGTGTCCTTTAGGTCCTCTCCTCTGTATAAACCTTCTATATATTCTTGCCATTGGTCAGCTCTTTCTTCTTTTGTTTAATGAGTTCCCCTGTCGTGTTTCTGAGGTTCTTGCACTTCTTTCTCATTTCTTCAAAATTTTGCCGTATTTTTCTGTATGCTACATCAATATTGCCTGAGATCATTTTTTCTTCTACTTCCTCACATCTCTGTTGCAGCCAATTTTCTTTTTCCTTCTTGCATTTCCTATTTATTTCATTTCTTAGTTGTTTGTATTTTCGTATTCCTTCCTCTGTGCTATCATTTTAAACTTTCTTCTTTCATCCATTAAATTGAGAATATCTTCTGTCATCCATGGTTTTCTTCCAATTGTTTTCATCACACCCAGTGTTTCTTCTGCAGCGTTAATTATTTCATTTTTTAAAACTGTCCATTCATCTTCTGCTGAGTCTCCTTCTGTGTTTGTTTTTAATTTGTTTTCAATAATATCTTCAAATTTTAATTTTACATCCTCCTCTTTCAGTTTATCTATCTTCCATCTTTCAATAACTTTGTTTTTCTTAAGATTCTTCAGCTTCATCCTACAGTTCAGCATTACCAAATTGTGGTCTGAGTCAATATCCGCACCTGGATATGATTTGCAATCTAAAATCTGATTGCGGAATCTTTGTTTGGTTATTATAAAATCTATTTGATATCTTCCAGTATCTCCTGGTTTAACCCATGTATATTTTCTTCTTTTATGATTTTCAAACAGTGTGTTGGCTATAATGAGGTTATTTCTCTCACAGAATTCGATTAATCTAGTCCCTCTCTCATTTCTTTCACCAAGTCCATATGCACCTACTATATTTCCTTCTTTTCTTTCCCCTACTATGGCATTCCAGTCACCCATAATTATCCAACATACTACCAGTATATAGACTATATTTTTCTGATCTAAATTTTTTGTTGTGGGTGATTCCATCTTAATTTTTGATGCCCAAGCTTAATGATACCCAATAGACCGATGAACTTGAAACCATAAAAATATAACAGCGTATAAAAATATATAAAAATAAAAATAAACTCTACTTACAGTGGTTTTATGAACATCAGAACTAAATTGTACTGACACATTTATCGACAAGGTACATTGTACGTTCATTTGGCAAAATACATGGTGATATAGATGAAATACTGTTTTTTCACGCCGGTATTGAATGAACGAATGAATGAAATAGCCTTTAAGTGTTTATTGTTAAGCTCTTCTGCAAGGAATGTTACAGTAGTGTCCCTTGTGAGTCCCAGAAAAGTGTGAGCATCATTTTTCTTGCAGAGGATTGACTCTTGAATTTCTTTTTGACTGGAGATGCAGGATGTTTCCATTCCATGCTTTGGCGTGTACTTTCAGGCTCAAAGTGATGGATCCAGGTTTCGTCTCCAGTGACTATTCGTTTCAAAAAAGCTTCACCTTCGTTAACATGGCGGTCCAGTAATCGTTGGCAGATGGTCACACGATTATGCTTGTGCTGTTCAGTGAGCTGTTTTTGGGCCCACCTTGCACAGACTTTATGAAAGCCAAATCACCGACCACTGCACGCTGTTCTTTGGTGCAAACGCTGAGCGTTGCAGCCATGTTTAATGTGCAACAGAGCAACACTCAGTGGAATCATAACGGTCACACATTCCACAAGCAGAGAGAAATGAACAACATGTCGACGTTCGCGAGCACAAAACGGCACAGCTAACCTACAACAGATTAAACAGAAGTGCAGACACTTATTGACTTAATGAGCATTAAAGAAATTACATTGTACTATCTCTTACAGAATAATCAATTCACAAATAATAATTATTGCTGCTTGTACGTATTTTACGATAGAGGCAAGATCTCAGTAAGCTGATATAATTTTCGAAACAAAAATTATTTCCATCAGATACATTATTTAAAATGACAAGTGTTAATTTTGAATAGAAACATTACTGACACACTTGAAATACGAGGGTTTAAACGAGCATAACTTTACATGAGTCAGACGTTCGCACAACACCACTAATGAAAATTTTATTACATACACTCCACATACACTGTTTAAGAAATCTGATACCTCACTATGGTGAATATGTTGTCAATTTTCAATAACTAATTTTAAAATACTTCACCACAAGGAGCAAACATTGAAAGCGAGATATAATAGCTAAGAAGCGAGTATAATATTGTTTGGTGCGTGAAGTTGCGTTGGATATGGAATAGCCGCTAGCTTTATTCCGAGTGAGAATCAGGAGTCCCCAGGGACAAATTCATACAGACCACTCTGGAGAGATAGGTAGAGTACTGAAAACAGAGGCAAAACCAACAATGAAGCACATGCGCAAGACTCTGCTACCTTCACCACGGGGATGAATAATAAATCGCTTCTTATCACAAGAATAAAGCAACTGAGGGGTAGACAAGAAAGCACAGCTTGAGGCTACAAACTACGTGGTACAGTCATGTTATCTTTACTCGAATTAAGTTTAACATCTTCGTGTATCAGGGACGCAAGGACAGAAAAAAGTTGGGCTTGCCTTAATACACTCGCTGACTGACTGGACATTCCGGGCAACTTTTCACTTCAAGGTCAATTGCTTTTCACTTATTGGTCCTTATTTTGCTCTTCGTATAGCATGTTTCACACTCTTAGGTTGTTATTGTTTCATTAAGGAATGTATGTATGTGTACACTAAAGTAATATGCATGGGACTGATTTTTTAAGAATATTTTCATAGTATTCATATTTTAATATACCGGTACTGTTTTTAGGATATCGCGTAATCTTGTGACATATTAAGCAGACGTTTTATAAAATCCAATATATCCGCCATTTACATTTCAATTACCTTTTATGAAAAGAATGAAAATGTAAAATCCCTGTAGTAATTTTTTTTGTTATACCTGTATGTAATACATTATATTAGGCCAATATAGTCTAATACATGTTACGTATGGATGAGAGATATAAAAAGTCATATCAATAGCAGAGACAGTTCTAAGGAAGAAGATAGCTAAATATTAACAAATTTAATAAACTAAACTCCGTGGCATTCCACCCTTTGAGGGACTAGGTCTAAAAACCAATTGCTACGTCATTTATCATAGGCAGATGGCAGGATTGAGGGTATATGGTAAGCAATAAACTCCCACCGCCAATATTGATGGTTTTCTTGAATGGAGCAATTAAATCCTTACTTGGTAACAGTTGGTGTCAAGAGGCAGAGTGCACCCTGTTCCAGACCTCCAAAATTCAGGAAAATCAGGGGAAGATACCGGTGAACGTTGATGTAGTCAGCAACTCTAACCACTAGACCTCGCAGGCGGTCAAATACAAAAAATTAACGTTGCAAATAACTTAATGGCGATCCCATCACAATCCGTTCCGACAAAACTAATCTATTACATAATAGTTCATATTGTGACAGCTTGGCCTGCTTATGTAGCACTAAGTGATTTATAATTATCGACTAACTGTATTTTCACATTGCTAACTACGGTCATAAGTGGAGCCCAGATGTACATGTCATGTCATATTTTCTTCCTGACTTTTATTTCAGTAATAGTTTTCATTTAAATAAAAATAAAACGTTCATGATTAGGTATAGATATATTTTGTAAGTCAAATATTTGCATATTTAGGTCAAGTTTGCAGTTTTGGTCATATTGTGTACGTTTTCGCAATTTATTATCAAGATTTGGTTATATTTATTTATATGATCTCATATTCAGAAGAGTTAAATTACTGTCTTCATATTTTGCCTAAATTCTGAAAATTACTAATTCGTAGAAAGAGTAACTGATGTTTTGGTCTCAGTGTCAATAGAATGTAGACTAGTTACTAGTTACCAGGTAAAACTGCGCCGTCTTGCAAGTCGACTTTTCGAAAGAATTCAGTGATTCATGAAACACGACGTAGCCTACCAGATGCATCAACGAGGAAAAATTATCAATCTACACATTCTTGTTATCAAAGTGCATTGAGATAAATTAAAATTACTTCAGGGAGCGATAACGATTTTGGTATCCATTTACGTAACGTCAGATGCTTGTAAGAGATCCGTAGTGAATATTTTATGGACTTTGAAATGCAGTTCGTCCAGGTAACAATATTTTACTGGATGCAGTATACCATTCACCAAGCGCCAAACTATTCTACAATGCCATAAAAATTTTAATATAGCACGATTTAATATTCAAATAATGTTATTTTGTGTGATTCATTAATGGTCTACTGTATGTTTTTTTTTGTCATAGCAGTCTATTGGGGTTATATTTAATAATTATTAAGATCGGGCCAGGTCATAAGACTCCTAAAATAAATAGTTTTAGTTATATAATTATAGAGTGATCGTGATCTCATCATAAATTAAAAAAAAAAAAGATTGGATGGAAGAGTGCAATCTAGAACGCAACTTTTACTTCCATATATTCTCTGCTGAAGTAAGACTTCAAGCCATTAAATAAGAAAATATATAGTGAATTTTAAGGAAGAGGTGAGTAGTATAGTTTTTTAGGTTACCAAACGTTGGACCAAAGAAGTTCTCTTGTGGACTAATGGTCTAATAAATGCCAAGCTAAAAGCCGGATCAAGACCTGGACGGGTGACTGCTGATTCACTTCTGATAAATAATGTTAAGGGAACCACATTATAGCCTACACCCACCGTGATTCCATGTTTTGCTCCAGATTTTGGCATCTAAAATATCAGTTTCAGTAGTTGTCAAACCACCATACTGAATTATTTTCATTTTCCTACTGAGCTTATTTGTTTTTAACTTATAATTTCCATCAACGCTCAGTAACTTATAAAATCAGTAGAAACTTAACCTACATCCTGTTATACGTAACATATATAAGTAGCACAAGCCAGTAATATAAAAACTTGTACAAACAATGAGTCCGTCGTAAGTATTACTAAAAACTTCTTAAAATTGTTAAAAATGAGAATAAAGCCAATATAAAATATTGTATTAAAATGCAGATGTTGTTTCATCTACGCTTTTCGACGCCAATACGTCATCTTCAGGTAATTTCTGCATAAACCGTAGACATCTGTTGTGATGTGGGCTGGATGGTCAGCCGTCAGTCGTACAGTGTTTTGCAAATGACAAGCCGTTTGTACTTCTCCTGCTTAGATACGCGGTCCAATCAGAGACGGCGAGACGGAGGGAAGACTCGTACTGCTAGCGGCAGTCCTTTAGCTCGTACACGTGATTGGCGGTGAAGGGAAAGGCTTCTCATATGAAAAATACTGTAGATTTCTACTGTCTATAAAGAAATTACCTGAAGATGACGTATTAGCGTCGAACCGCGTAGAAGAAACAACATCTGCATTTTAGTACAAGACTTTATTATATTGACATTAAGCACATTTTTAACAATTTTAAGAAGTTTTAGCAATAGTTTTGACTGACTCATTGTTTGTACAAGTTTTTTTATTACTGGACTATTGGCTTGAGCTACTTGTGTATGTTAACTATAATAGGATATGTTATGCTTTATAAAGTAGGTTACGTTTCTACTGTTTTTTGTTTAAATTACTGAGCACTGGTGGTAATTATAAGTTAAAAACACCATACTGAAATCTTCTACATCTTTTAGATCACCCGTGAAATGGATCATACTCCCTACATAGCAAATTATACAAGTTGGCTTGGATGAAGAACGTTTTATCGGGTACATTCTGAACAGTAATTTTACTCCTAGTGTGACATAAAAGGGATACTCGAAGTTACTGCAATTCCGCTATAGGGAATAGGGAAGACAATTTCGTTCCTTCGTAGAAGTAATTTCTAACATACTTCCCAGAAACCAGACAACGGGCTCCATATTAGTGGGAGTTACCGAATGACCAAAATCGAAATTATTCGGTTTTTGAAGTACCGGTACTGGAGATTTCAAGAATCGTATAAAATTTTTTTAATGATTTAATGCTACGAGAAGCAAGAAGCGGGTACGAATTCGCGCAGTCTCGTAATACTTCGGTTAACTACGTTAAACCAATATAAGTTTAGCAGGCACGAAATACATATAGTCTATATAAACGCACAGCTACCATGTGCACAAACCAGTTCACTGTTGCCAGAATGTCGTTTCAGCAGATCATCGCACGGCCAACGAGACAGTGTTCTTATCTGTGGACCTTTACTCTGTGGACACTAGTAGTACAATGCCGTTAACGTAATATCTGACAGCGGTGCGGGATAATAACTTTATTGGTTTGTGGTTCACTGTATGGATGAGCTCCCCATTGCGGGAACCTATAGGTTTGTTCGCAAAGCAGTCAGAAACCAGGAACATATCGTTCGCGCATGCGCTCTTTCTCCACACGCGTTCGCAAAGCGAGAATCCGTGATTCTGATTTCAATCTTCTGTTCGCAAAGCTCTCATGGACAGTTTCTGTACCATAAGAAAAGTTTGCAGGCTCTAGCATGAATTGTTATCAGAGACATGCGCAGTAACCTATTTTCACGCGCCTGACTCCTCCCTCCTATAACATTGCGCCAGATTTATAAACATAGGCTACCTATATGTATGAATAATGGAAGATAATTAAAAGTTTCCCAAAATATAGATTATATTGTCGATGTATATTGCATTTATAACATGTCAAAGGGAAATATATTTTTTATTTGCATATCATATCGATTAAACGCAGAAACTATCGATTCCAAATTCTTGTAACCGTTCGCAAAGTGCAAATCACGGGTAAGTTACAGACTGGACATGCGCAGTACAACAAATTCTCAAGCGGTCACGGATTTGCTTTGCGAACAAACCTAATAGCAGCATATCTTTCAACGTGATGAAATTGCCGAGATGAACAGTGGAATGACGATTTGAGTTATCAATCGAGTCAGTCTTCAGAAGTTCTCACTTCTGGGATACCGACTAGAGTTCTCGGATCCTCGGATTCATCCGAGAAATATTTCATTTGAATGATAATTCGATCCTTTATATTACTGGAGACCAGATTACTCCAGTCTTAAAATCATTGGATTCTGCCCATCACTATTATTTTGTAACTTCTTTCCCAGAAACCAGGGAATGGGCATATAAATTTGATTTCACATACCTCCAGCTCTGTAACATGAAGGATATCGCGGTAGCAATTATACCTAAGGTATATACTTCTAAGAGGTGGTTCCTAAAACCCATGTGAAGGGTCACGGACATGACAGAACCATCATCAATCTTTTCTGCTGAGTCGTATTCAGAAACGATGTCGAATTAGGGCGGAGGTCGCTGAGAAATTGGTGCTAATGGATTTATTAATTCATATGCGTTCACTCATAACACGTCAAGGAGAAGTCGCGAGATACCCACCGCTTAGATTTACAAAAATCTTCTCAACGGATAACCCTAGAACAAACTTGTTGTGATCTGTGTAAAAAAATTAAACCTTTAAGTAAATGCGCTGGTGTATAATATACACCACCTTAAATTTATTTGAAGTTTTCCTACGGCATTGTTGAAGAATCATTGTTGCAGTGCATAGAGTAACCTCAAGCAGTGACAATATATTTGAATATTACACTTTGACATGTGAATCTGCGTCAATTGGTGAAAAAAAATACCACGCTTGTAGTTATTTAAGTATAATAATGAATTATTTATGTTTCGTTTTATATTTAAATAGAACTGACACATCTCCAATTACTTTTTAAAGGCTCGTATATAAATTAGAAATCCAAATCGTCTGGCTGAAGTAACAATTAGTTTTTTCGCTATAGCTATAGGGTAGCGGGCTAGCCACTAGGTCATGATGATGAGGAACATGAAGAAGTGAATATTTTTGAAGCAGATACGCCATCGGTTAACTGGCTTACGCCATGTACATATAAAAAGACAGCTTCTGTTTACAGTAAAAGTATTAGTAGTGAGTATTTTATTTAAATCTTCAACGAGAGAAGAATGTAGCGGTGAGAGCATAAGATTGCAACGGCAATCGGCTGCCTTAACCCCGGTGAGGGCCACACGCTTGAACGGTAGAAGTCCGGTGGCTCCATATTTGGTTTGCACTTTATTCTAGTAAAGGTCAATGAGGCATTATCATTGTACGATACACATAATGCGGTATGGACAATATCATAGTAACCTTATACAAATATTTAAATCAATGAAATTTTCGTAAATTAAAATCTGGTCAACTGACCGGAAATAAATTTGCAGGACACAAGCTTTTCTTTTCTTTCTTTTTTCAGAAATGTTTTGATAGCTTTCTACGCCTGAAAGGAGCAGGTTTTGATGCTAACAGCGGTATTTGACTGAAAATTTTTAATTTTTCTATAAGATGGTATGAATTTTCATTTTCAATGAAAAGAGCCAAATGAAATTGTAATAACCACTCTACAATGTGGCCTGGTTTTTGAACCCGATAACAGACATTTAAAAAAAATGACTTAATACTACTGAAAGGCATTTCATGCAATGTATCATTTTTTTGGGGGGGGGGGTAAATAATGGTATTTGTATCTGATACTATTTTCATCTAATAGAATAAGTATTTCTTTAGTTTTGTAAAAGTGCTTTCTTCAGGGTCAAAATATTGAGATAACCAATGAAATATTTGTTGATAGTTATTTGCATATAGGCCCTACCTATTTCCAAAATGTAAAAACAAAATATGTGATTACTAGGGCAAGGCATTTAATGACCATAAAATAGTGTAAATATACAAAATAAAAATGCATTTATGATCTAAAAATAGTGAAAAAGTGACACAAAATTTAAAAAAAAGACAAATAAATTTACCATTATTACTTATAATTAGTTTTAAGTAATGAATTGCTAAAAGCAATTAAAATGGATGACAGTTCATTATATATTTATGAATTTACATTATAAAACACACTTATTTTGTACTACTAGGACACCCTCGGCGAAAAAGAAATCCTTTCTGAACTGGCATACCTATCAAATTGCTCCTGGCAAATATGTGCCATTTCAAAATAAAGAAAAATAATAATTCTTTATTGCTACAAGACAAACTGCTATGGTGTTTACAATAAATCTGAATTAAAATGAACTAAGAACACTTGGTGGAGATCCTCAAATAAAAACGATTGTCTGTTGAATGAAAGGAACGATTAGTACATGAAAAAGCTCCTCTCTACCTCCACTGAAACATGACCTAAAAATGCCTAAAATGGCCTACAAATAGCCATAAAATGACTATCTCTGAAAAATTACGAAAAATGCAAGATAATGGAAAAAAATGCAAAAACAAATTGCCCTTATTTAATCAGTTATTTCATGATGCACTTTTATATAAATTCAAGCTATCTTTTTTAACCTTCATATAAAAAGATGCAAAATCATCAAATGCCTTGTCCTAGTGATTGCATCATACCTGTTAAAAATTGAATCATTTAAGTTTCACTGATTGTTTTAAAACAGCGATATCTCAATATAATCTTTGTGTTGGTTATAAAGTTCATGCACCAGGCTATAGAAGACAAGATATGATCTAATTTTTTAGAGGGTATCTGTGAGAGTCTCCTTGCGAGCTGAGGAGTAACACTTTGTGAATCGTGCGTTATACGTGAGTTTAATAGCGCAAGGTTTTTAACCTGTGATTAATTAAAGTCAAATTTAACGAAGCACTCTTTCGTCCTTAAATGATGTAATACACGGTAACCACCAGGAAGTTGGATGGGTACTAATCACATTACATTTTTCATACTGCTTTACTACCAGCGAAAAAGTGTGAGACATTACCACAGCTGAGGACTGGAACTTCGGGAGAACAACAACGCCATTTTAATTACAAACACGTGGGTAAAATGTATTCATACATTTCCATCGTCTACGAAGTTAAACTGACACTCCATTGTGATACAATGTACGAAAGATTTTTCTCTCTTACTAGGAACTGCAGCATCATTGCCCTCCTCAAACATGTTTGTAATTAGTTTAAAACGATTAACAATTTCTAATTTCTATGTATATATTTTATGGATTGTTTTATTGAAATTAAAATACTAGTAAACATTATAATTAGAGATAGGATGTTAAGGTGCAGCACTTTTACAAAAATATAGATATTTTCATACAGATCACCATCATCATTAGCTCAACAACCCTTGGTGGGTCAAGGCTTCCTTCAGAGTCCTTCTCCAGACGTCTCTATCTCTGGCAAGAGACCACCAGTTCCTAATTTTCAACGATTCCACATCTTCTAATATTCCGTCTCTCCATCTAAGTTCGGTCTTCCAATCCTCCGTCTTCCTTCTGGTCCATTCTCCATGATTCTTTTAACCACTTCACTTTCATCCATCCTCTGTATGTGTCCTGCCCATCTTAGTCTACCTATTTTAATGTCTGTAATGATGTCTGGCGAATTATATAATTCATAGAATTTTCATACAGATAGGTCAATATAATTATGTATTTAGGGACAGGGAATGAAGGGAAATAAAGACAAATTTTTTGAACACATATTTTCTCTTCTTGACCGACAAAGTATTTGATATGAATAAATTTAAAACTGTTGAAATTGCATATCTAAAATGCTAAGGTCTCTTTAGTTCTGATGCTTTAGGTAAAAAGGATTCTAAAACTATTCGGAAATGCATTTCCAAGAACAGAGTGCATCACACCAAAACATAAAACAACGTTTTACATCAGTGCTTTTTTTAAAATGAAAAATAAAAAGTTTACAAAGTGGAATAAAGTTTCCATGTATACATATGTCAGTAGGATCCGGATGTTCATGAATGTCATATTTTCTTCATGACATTTATTCCAGTCATTGCACTGATCTGAACAAGAACTGAACGATCCTGCTTACCTTTACATATATCTTATACGTCATATACTTGCTTATGTAGGTCATTTTTTTAATTTTTGGTCATATTTTGCATATTTTTACGATTTAAGGTCACATTTCGGTTAAATTTGTGGATACGATCTTATATTTAGAAGAGTTAAATTGTAGATAATTGTAGATAATTCCTAGAAAGAGTAACTCATATTTTGATCTCACTGTCAATGGAATGCGGCCTAGTTACTAGTTATCAGCTAAAACTGCGCAGCCTTCTAAATCGTCCGACTTTTCTAAAGATCTCTGTGAGATGTTATCATAGGTAATCCCACAAGAGATTACGAGTTTATCGATAATTTCCGATATCGAAGTTCGAGCAAATTTATCTGATGAAAACTCCTAATCTCAAGCAGGATTTATTAAGACTATGAATACAATGTAACGGGTTTTGTACACAATAGTTATTTTCATAGTTTTTGCTAATATCCTGCCCTCTGTGAGATCAGGACATACTAAATGAATGAACTGTCCATGCATAGATTCGACGAATAGTGCGAACCAGAAGATTGGGAGCATGACAACGCTATAAAGCACATGAACTGGCTTGCACCGAATCGAAATTGTGTTTTTAATAAATGGACATTTATATTATTTCAATTTCCAAACAAGTTATGTTGTATAAAATAATGAAGTTTTATTCTGTTCACTGCCAGCATATGGCGTATTAATCACTGTACGTCGATGCCTTATGTGTCCAGTAACACAGTGTCCAGTGTCTATAAGATAAAATTGAATCTTTGCTACTTTAGGAAGCATATTACAAGATAAACGATCGTGATTGGTCTATATCCGGGGAATTTCTAAACGTTCTTGTTCAGTATGAAACATGCGGCATATGAATGCAATAAAAGTAAAAAAAGTAAAGTGTTCCCTATTACAGGCCATGGAGGCCCAGAGGGTTCCAGGAGGTTGAGGCTCCCAGATTTTTAGACATCGGCACATGAAGGTGGTAAGGTTGTCAGCCTTACGCACCGGCCGCCTTTACCCCCAGGATTGCTCCTGGTACTCATTTCTGTTAGAGGCTGAGTCGACCCCGGGGCCATATATGAATGCATTTGTCTGCTGAAATTACTCACAAAGCCAATAAACAATGATAATTTAGAATAACTTCGTGAAACAAGACATACCAGACTCCAGACGCATTAACATTGAGGAGACTTCATTTACTTTTTTGTTATCAAAGTGCATTGGAACAATTTAAAATCGGTATAAGTGCACTTTAGCTAAGTTTACGATTTATATGCAAACCAATTTTTTTATGGATCTAAGAAACCACTCAAATCGTTCAGGAATTTTCACAGAGTTTTTTCATATGTAACATGGCTTTATAAATGTTTCGTAAATTAAAATAAAGAGAAATAAGTGCATGAATTTTGCCGTAAAAATCATTTTGTCAGCCATGATGCCTTCTATAACGGCCCAGTTGATACGAGCTTTGCAAACCCTCGAAATAAATATCTGAAACTTGTTCCGTGGAGTTGGATTTAGTTCGGATTTCCTTTTTTTCGTACACATACTCGTGGTTTTTCCATCTTAATGTTGTATTACTTTTACCTTACTTATGTGGAAATTAACATTCAATAGAGGGGGATGCGTTGACACTCATATGAGCGTAATGACAAATCAAAAGGAAAGTAATTGTGCGGTGAAAGTTTTCTTACAGATACCACAGTGAAAGCTTTTTCTCCCGCATTAATATTAACATTTATAATTTCTGCAGCCTTAAAACGATATATTCTGCAATTTAACATCGTATACATTTCGGCCTAACTATTTTAAACATTACTGATTACTGTAAAGTTCTTACTTCTTATCCCGACCGAAAATTATAAAAAACAAAATCTTACTTTCTACTTTCTAATAACAACATATGTGCTTAGGCCTAATTATTTTAAACATAATTGATGATTGTGGAAGTTCCTATTGTACAAAACAAAAGCTTACATTCTAATTTGTGTAACTACAGTGTGTTACTGTCACGTTAGTATTGCTCTCAAGTCAGATTTTGGCTTAATCATCAAATTGCCGTGGTAGAGATTACTATGACTTTATATGGGGAAAATCACGACTTTAATTGTTGTTTTTGAGGCTTTCGTGACAGATACACAGACGTGTGAAGTGTGAAAAAATTCTTTGAAAATTCTTGAACAATTTGAGTGGTTTTTCCGATCCATAAAAAATTTGGTTTGCTTAAAAATCGTAAACTTAGCTAAAGTGCACTTATAGCTTAAAATGACTTAAGGGAGCAAAGATTCGGATGACCACTAATGGAACGTGTATTGCTTGTAAGATATCTGTTGTGAATGTTTTATTGTCACGCTCTTTGCTGACCGTCCTGGTAACATATTTTACTGAATTCACAAGTCCTTGTTGTAGTAAGTTGTTAAACAATTGAAGTACTAGTTGACAATGACATGAAACTGTTCAATAGGAGCGAAACGGAGCATCCTGCATTTAAATTCATAACTTTAAAAATAATCCAAATTTTTCAAAAAAATTACACCTAAATGAAGTTAAAAAGTTGTTTCTTATTTTAAAGATTAATTAGGAATTATTTTGAGGTGATAAGCTGTACCATCTTCTATAACTAATGTTTTTAATAGGATCTGCAACGTTGAACCTTCAGTACATATTTACCCACCTGACTTTACGATGTTTGAGATATGAGCGTTTTTACAGGAAACCAGATTAGTCCCACTGAAGCGGTTATTATGTTCATTTTTAACTATCCATTCCAACCTGACTGAACGTTTTGTTCATTCTTTTTACGATTGGAGGATTTATTATCAGTGTAGGAACAAAGTGATTTAGCCATGTGTGATATCTTGATCCGCATGACACACAATTATTTAGATATGACCTCAGTAAAATGGTTAATGGGTTGAAACCTGGCCTGGCCTATGCAGAGCGAGCTGATTTCATTATTGGCGACGTGACGCCATCAGATAAGTGTTTAGCGGTTCCCGATTTCAAATAGCAACGCTTTCATAACGATTTTCCAGCCCTGATGCTAACTGCAATTCTGTTATTGTTAGGCCTACTCTCATGTCATTCAGTTTTTTTTAAAGGACGGAAATGAATTTTCAATGTGCGTTGATTCAAGCGAAATCGATTCTTTAAAGTGGGTCCTACTGATTCCAACTTTACAAAGTTTTGTTTTCCCTTTGAGCTTCACGCTTGTAAATTTTTTAGGTTGGATCTTGTCAACGTGCAAGAATATAAGTGGCACGAAGATTCAAGAGCATCTCAAGATCAAACCCAAAACACGAAAAGGTGAGAAAAAAAATTACACATCTGAGGATGTAATATCTAAGTTACCGTATTCCTCACTCTTTAATAGTGAAATATTTTGATAAAATTTCATTGCCGATCTGGGTGGCGGAGTAAGTTCGGCACTGTTATTCTGCATTCTATCCTGATCCAGATAAATAACACTTATGTGTACATAAGGGGGGACTATACCGAAATATACATTTTCCACATTTTTTGGACTACTGACTTAATTTTTGACATATGCACTTCTCCGATATAAAATTTCTCTCTTCCTGTAACATATACGAAAAAAAAATATGTAAGTTAATATCTATTTTATTTGGCTATTAAAGGATCTTCATTCCAGATTTTTCAAATAGGGTTTCACTTAAAAAATAAAAAGTAATGGTATTACAAAATCTTCCAATTTCTGTAATGTTTATATACATAGGCCTATTAGTTATGTTTTTAATTGTATATTAAAATTCCACAATGAATAAGTTATTCAGCATGATATGATGATCAAGTAGTCAAATTTTTAGCTTTATAGCGCAAAATCTGTGGAAGCGTTTAGATTTTCTAATCATAAAAATTGCGAGAAATGGTCATCATAGATGAATATATTCAGACAACGGTAGGTACCACCAAATGCTGCAAAGATTCCATGGAAACATCTTAACATTACCAAAACCTAATTAGTGTAATTCCATATATGACAAACTTTGGAGGTAGAAAGGGAAAGGACCATGCACTGACAGTGTGCAAACAAATTAATACTGAATGGAATATTTTGTTTCATACACCGTGGATAGAAAGGAAGTTTAAGAGAATATAATGCAACAAAAGAGCGGAATTCTGCCAAATTTTCCAGGATCAAACTCGGCTACTAACGTTCGAAAGTAAAGGATGAAATTTCATCTAAATTTCGAAGGAAGGGGAGAAAGTAGTCACTGACATTGAGACTAAATGCCAACAGGATTTTTATACCTTTCAGAAGAGACTGTAACCCAGTCGGACAGAAATTAATATCACTGTCAAGCTATGACAAGTCATGACGTCACTCCCCGGAATCACACAAGATGATGACGGATAACAGACATTACACGGTTCTCAAGTCAAAAGCCACTCACTAATACAGTGCAAATGGAAATTAACTACACAAACATGACATCCTTGAGTTCTTCCCATCATTTTATTAATCTTCGTAAACTAATGCTGTAATGTTGCTTGTGGGTAATAAAACTATTTCCCAGTGTTGGGCACATTTTAATTGTGAAGACAATTAAAGATTAACAATTGATTAATTGTTAATTGTCACCATAAGAACTAACAATTGATTAGCTGTAATTGTGGAAAACTACAATTAACAATTGATTAATTGCTAATTCTAGTGGTAGCAATTAACAACTAATCAATTGTCAATCGTGATTTGCTACAGTTAACAATTAATTACTTTTCATTTTTTTATTAATTTAAATAAAAACTAACAATTAAAAAGGACTACTGTACGGGCCTGGTGCGTGGACTGGTATCATAACAAAATGCGTAAGTAAGATACTGAAATACGCATGTTAGTTACAAATAAAACACTGATATTAATTTTAAAAAAATGAACATGTCACGACATGCAACTTTTTGTCATGTACGATGTCAAAACATAGCACAAATGAAAAACATACATTAAAATATAAATAATGGGTATAATTAAGGATGATATCCGTTTTTGACAGTAAGTAGTATTGATTTTTATTAATGTAGGTAAAATTTTCGAAATCTTGTAATACTTTTAATTCATTTCGATAAAGGTAAGTAAGTTAATTGTTAGTTTTAATTGTTTCATAGAGCAATTAAACAAGTTAATTGCAATTATTTTAATTGCGAGTTACGATTAGCATACATTAATCCAAATAATGTAATTAAAATATGCAATTAAACGTTTAACTGCGATTAATTTAAGTGCACATAATTTAATAGCAATTACTTTTTTAGTCAATTAACGAGTTGATTGAATAATTAATTCATTAACGCCCAATACTGCGAAGCCATAAGGCTCCAACTTAGGACCTGCTAAACGTGCCTCAATCTGGTGGTTTTCTTCGTGACGTGTAAACAAGCATAACAAACTGGTAGTTAACATAATAAACGTAAAATAAGTAGAAATCCCCTCATAATTTAATTACATCATTTTATACATTTTACATAAGCTTCAAGAACTAGAATTGTAATCCGATGATGCATAATTTTAATTTGGATCTTGTTTATGGAGAAACTCAATTTCCATAACTTCACCTATACGTGTACCGAAAACAATAGCTTCTGTCAAAAAACAGAATTTATCTCCACAGAATTTTTGTGTTACTTTAATAATTAGCTATACAGAACAAATCGTGCCAATAAAACAATAATATATGAACTACAAAATAAAAATTACAAGTTTGAAAATCAGAATGGAAAGATTGGTTTTTAAAATCCATAGATTTCTTACCGTGATGGAGAAACACAAATATCAGCTACCTGAACTTCATGGGTTCGATGATTTAACAGAAGGAAGAAATTAAAAAGTAACAAGCAAGGATACGTAAATTATGACACCACAGCATTACTGCTTATCGTTAAGGGAAATAATAATATAAATAATAATAATAATAATAATAATAATAATAATAATAATAATAGTAATAGTAATAGTAATAGTAATGCTATTGCAAAAATAATTCCATAGCATTTTTTATACAGTCGAAGGTAGAATAAGCACTTTTAACGGTAGACGATATTAAATAAAAGGAGAAAATTAATCCATTGAGTGTTATAAAATTATGACACTCCGGGGTGACCTACTTTGATTTCTTCGCATGGAAATTACTGTTTTAGTTAAGAATAATTGCATATGATTACTAAGTAGACTCAGTCTGATATAAATTGAAAATGTTAAAATTCATTACGCCTTTTTAAACACAAAATGTCTCACGGTGGTCGCAAAAATGTCATACTTGTTGGCCGAAAGAGTTGTCCTTTCGATATCTTACATTGACAGGCATGTGCGAGAAATCAATAAACTTTGTCTGCGCAAGTGCATACTCGGTGGCAGGAGAGTTCACGCTGCAAACAGCTGTAATGCTCCCAAAATGACTATTTTCTGTGCCCAGGCTGGCGGGTTCCTTCCCGGCACAGGTAATGGCATTTATGTGTGCACAAGTATGACATGCCCTTGTTAGTAGATTTACTGGCATATAAAAGAACTCCCGCGGGACAAAATTCCGGCACACCGGCGACGGTCACAGGCCTAAGTTTCAGTACATCCCCGTCGTACCATATACTAACCAACGAAAGTGGCTGCAGCGTAGCCTACGTATTAAAAATTATTTCACAAATATTATTGACTGTCTAAAAGTAGTGCATGATACCATAGGCGTAACCAGGCCGACCATATGGGGGGGGGGGTTATAACATCCAGGGAGAGGGGGGTCCGGGGGCCCTCCCCCGGAAAATTTAAAAAATTAAGACACAAAATAACGAGTTTTAAGCTTCCGGGGGTTCCCCCGGAAAATTTTAAAAATTAAGACGCAAAATAACGAGTTTTAAGCTTCCCACGCTTTATACTCGTATTAAGTAATTTATGGGCAGACTTTAAAAAAATCATACAATTTTCCTTTTTTTAATCAATGGGGGGGGGGGTTCAAACCCCCAAAACCCCCCCTCGGTACGCCTATGCATGATACACAAGGTAAAGTGATTTTACTTGGACCGTGGGATTGCTTCACTCGACCTTACGGGCTCGTTCCGTAAATATACCTACTCGCAAAATAAAATCCTTGTTTTAGTCCTTGTATCATTAATAATTATTCTTTCTCTAAACTATGTTCAATATAAAATACTCCATAAGTACACCTTAGATAAATTGGTCAAAGTATAATACAATCAGAATATAGAATAAACAGATATTTAAATATGAGACAAGTACACGAATTCATTCTTCAATTAGAGCTAAGTAAAAAGGCATAATATAAGCAAAGTAAACGAATATGCTCCGCATGTGTACATACAATTAACTTACTTTAACAAGTTAATAATTAAAGTAAAATACTGAATATTCATAATAAGGAAAATGCATATTAACTTACAAATAAACATTTATTACTAAGTATGTGTTTGGATATGAGTTTGATGAAATAATTACAAAATCATAATGCGATGAATACATTATTTTCTTGTACAGTATAATGTACAATCTGACAAAATAATTTACTTCAACCTTTAATTAAAGGATATAAATTCCTCTAATGAATAAAAATATTATGAAAACAAACAGTCCATTAACGTGACTTAGACTTACCGGATATGCAGTTTCAAGAGGCAATATATAATATTAGAATAAAATATAAAATCTATATTTCGTTTAGTGATTATGTTTATGTTTAATAAGATAATTAGATTGAATGGAAACAGCTCATTGTCAGATGGCGATGACTTCATGCATATAACAAAAATTACGCTATGGTACCAAGACACCTGCTTCAACTTTGCCATATATCGTGGATTATGTGGTCCATATAATATTGTTTGTATTTAATTTGAACCAAAACTGCAAAATTCATTGAAAAACCGCACTGTAAAAAGTTTATTTCTTATTCATTCTCCTGGCGATGTCAAAATCAAATTATAACAGTCCTGATAACACTTATCGGTTAAATTTTAGGGACAACTATATTTTCTCTGAGAAAAATGCCCACTGAGACATTTAGTTTTGGGATTTGTTTTTACTTCTATTGAAGGTATACGAACAGTCACACCCATTCCACTATGTATACATAAGCTAACTGGACCATGATTCTCCTTTCTGGACAACATTTTTTTTTTAAATATAACCGACCGGGGACTATTGACACGGCTCAAAGGTTGCCAGAATGCAAAATCATTCAAAAAGTAGCCAAAATAGCCTATAATATTCACAGATATTTTGTCTATTAAGAACGGTAACATTGTTAACAGTTGCCGGAAACCCCACAGCTAGCTCCCTTGCTGTAATAACTTAGTAGAAAAGAGTGAAACCTGATTCGGAATGCTCATAATGAGAAGACAAAACGAATCTCTGAATCAGCGCGTTCGAGGAATCTGAAGACTTTCGATCCAGAAAGGTTTCATTTCTTGAACCGAATAACGGCTTTCCACGTTAATCCACAAAGGAATAGATTCGTTTCAGTTAAAGAACCATCATCATTAGTTTTCTTAGAACAATGATTCTTTCATTATGAATGACTCGTTTACTATTTGCCCATCTCTAGTGGAAAGACTGTAATAAAAATAAGAAGTGGCTTCTATTCTCCATTGTGAAGTAAGACTAAATTAATAATCACGTTGCAAGAAAAAAATATAGTTTTGCAGTGAAACGGGGCAAGGAGCCCTCCTTTTAGATTAAACTCTAAGGAAGAACCCTATTTTTTTTTACTCTGCTCATTAAGTTTTATATTGGCACACCCTAATGAATACTTCTAGTTACGCCTATGATTAGATACCAGAGGGAAACGTTTTCACGGATTTTCCTAACCACACATAAGAGGAAAATCTACAGAAAAACTACAGACCAGTAATTCAGAGCATTGCACCGTACATTTCTCAAGAGCAATATGAGAATGCGCAACTTGACCCTTGGCTACATGTACGAATATTACTGACTTAATTGGTTATGACAGTATTTGCCATCCAATGTTTACACAAACAAAACTACAGGTATTCGTTGTATATCACGATAGGATGTAATCTCAGCTTGACAGAGTAATAATTATAATGCAAGCGAAACTTATATTACAATATGAGGTTGCGGGGCATGATAAGGGGGCTACACCAACATGTCAAGTTGTTTGGAAGGAAGAACTAGAAAGAGCTTCTTATATAATGCTATGGAGAACTCGTGGTCGTAAGGGTATAAAGAATGCATTTCATCTCTATCAATAAAGAATTTTTGCCCACCTCACTTTAAGTTACCGTAAACGCTAACGCCACGTCACTGACGCTCTGCGCATGCGTCAGTTTCCCATACCGCTATATTTTATTAGGTGACATGTTATTTTTTAAAAGGTTAGCTTGAAGCTTTACGTTAAGGCATAAATAAAATAAAAAATAAATAAAAAATAAAAAAAGGAAGTATCTTCGTTTTGATATAATCCTCAGTCTAATAAGTTCATTGTTGCGTTGGCGGTAAGGGTTAAATACAATGAAGAAAATCCATAATGATCTTCCACAGCTAAACTTCGCAAAATATTAACATTACTAGGTGTAAAACATAACTTCAACTTGCTATAGCCTAACCACAATGTATGATTTAATTTAGATTTCGTTTTTATTTTACGGTTTACAGATAACAGAAAACCATTATTCTCTTGCAATTCTTGGATCCATTTTCTCAAATAGGATATTACAGAATCGGCACTGCTCGTCAGTTACCTAGTTTAAATCCACTCATGAGTTCACCAAGATTCGTTGCTATATATATATATATATATATATATATATATATATATATATATTTCATGTGTTAAGGCGATGCAGTATGTCATCCGCCAGTGAACCATCATCCAGACCTCAAAATATGGCGAATTTAAAGCAGATTTATCCATTTTCTCTCTCTCGAATTTACTGTACGTCCACCGCTGAGGCTCATGGGAAGCGTTCGCTCCTCTCACGCAGCGGGCCCGGTTCGATTCCTGGTCCGGACAAGTTACCTAGGTGAGATTTTTTCCGGGGATTTCCCTCACCTGTAAGACAAATGTGAGGTAACTTTAGGCCCTTGTGGTCCCGGATATCATCTGGCCGTCATTATCATCTCCATCCTCATCCTCGCCTTCTACGGTGTGAGTGTGTGAATGGTGTGTCTCGTCCTATGTGTTCGTGTTGTCTCGGAGGTAGCCCCGGCATTGGGCTGATCAATCATCCGGGGAGGCCCTCCCTGTCCTTGAATGGTCAAAAAAGTATGTATGTGATCCAAAGATAATCCCTCTCCTGACAGCTCGTGGCCCTGTAAGGCCCGGACGGCTTGGGTCGCTTAAATCCTAAAAGGGAGAGGTAAAATTAAGATAAAGAAATAAATAATTTACCCGTACAGTATCAAATTACGCTGGCAAAAACTCTGTCGCGGTACGAGACATCGGTCACGTATATCGTATCAGAAAATATGACATTGCAAACTCTCTAATATATCGTCGTATTAACGCTACGAAAATCCTATCATGGGAGCATAAGGCTATATATTATATTGTGAATATTTTCCCTCAAAGATAAAACTGAAATGTATTAATTGTAATACAATCCCCAGTAGGCTACTTCCTCGAATTTTTTGTGATATGGAATTCAGGAACGGTGTGAACTCAGCCTCATGATATAAACAGGAGATTTTTGATAAAGAAGTAACGGTTCCGGTTCAAAAATCCATCAGTAACGGCCGTGGGAGTGGGCACGGGGACCAATCCTGCCATTTGCACATGATAGATAACTCAGCGCTCGGATGGCAGTCCTTGCTCCTCAAAGGTAGGCCTATGTGGCGCCCTGGAGTTTATTATGATCCTCTTTTTTTATATTTAATATGAATTTATTATTATTAATATTATTATTACTATTAACTATTATTATAGTTGTCATTGAAATACATCAGCTATGACGAAACACAACCATAGTGCAGGAGACAGATCCAGTTTATTAATATTAAGATAAAACTGATTGGAGGGATTAGGTAAATGAGACCCCCCATAACCAGAGCTAGGCCTCTGTCATTACAAGCTGTCCAGAACGTCATCTCCAATGCATGTTGGTGGGAGGACGTACGTAGCCCCCAAGATTCTCATTATGTGTAGTAATGTATCCTTGTTCGCTTCCTGTCCATCCTCACATCTGTACAACTGACGTTTGCCCCCTCCTCCCAATTTAGCCATCAGCAAGACTTGTTCTTTAATATCGTGCAACATAAAATATTAGCAATTAACGTCTGGTATATTTTGATGCTTGTTATGTACTCTAAAATTCTAATAATCCTGAGTATTTCAAACGTGCAGCAATATAAATGGGAGGGGGGTCAAGGAATGGATTTCCAATTTTATCCAACCGAATGGCTGCCTCCGTCAAATACTATAACCTTTAGTAGAGCTGGGATAAATAGCTGGATAACGGTTAACTGCACAGACAATTAACCGCAAAGGACACAAAACAGTTAACTGTTATATGGACACATAGATAATCAGTGTTATTTGCAGTTATGCAGATTTTTATGTCCATTAATCATAGGCAGACAAGTAGAGGTGTACATATTCTGATTTTAACTTGCTTGCCCCTTTGAAATTCTGCAACCAGCCACAGATTTTAACTTGCTTGACAAGAGAGCAAGCCAGATTACAATGATGATAAGAAATACTGTCGCTATGAGTCACAAGCTCTTCATAACCTGGTGGGTTTCACAGGGCCTAAGGAAACTGCAAGGCCTGGCGGAAAGAATATGAAACTGGGTATATCAGTGCACTGGTAAGTCGTGCAGTTACGTAGTTGAGGAACTTCAAATGTGTTTAGAGTGCAAGCAAAAGGAGAATGGAGAATTTTACCGTGAAGGAAGCCGAGGAGAAACTAAAATGTGGAGAGTTTGAATTATCAATGAACGAAGGCACTAGTCCGGCATGGGAAAAATTTTCAAACATTTTCGAGAGAACATCATAAAATCGATAATAACAATAACAAAAATCCTTTCAGGCAAGCCTACAGGCTGAGGTAGATTTCGAAGTGCTTTTGGTTTAATTTACTGTCGCTGCGTAGCACTCTTCTTCTTTAGCCTTGGCATGACAAACCCGCAATAATAACTGCAAAAAAGAGGAAAGAGAACTTTTCAAACATTCAAATCTCGCCTTATATGAGAACTATCAAGAAACTAGTTATTGATTTGTAGAGTACTCATCAAGAGCTTTTCAACGATACCCCACAAGACGTAGCTTAATAAATTTCAGAATTTCCTTCCCCCCACCCCCACTCGTACCCCCAAAACCCCCGAATCGTTGTGTCACTGTGAACTCTATAAGGAGTAGGCCTACTGTAATATATTCAAACAAAGTTTCCCTCTATTCTTCATAGGGGCCGAGATATAAATGTTTTAAAATTTCAACCCCTTCCCCCGACCACCCCCTTGCGCCAATTTTGCTCATCAACGAACTTGTTCGAACTATTGGGCCTAGAAATAACATAATAAAATTTGGTTCAAATATCTTCAAAATTACGGCCGCTAGCGTGTACAGATATATATGCATATATAAATATAAATAAATATATATATACATATATACATATACATATATATAACAATTTTTAACAGGCGGTGGTTTTGTACTTAGGGAGGCATGAAACGAAAGAAATGAAAGAATTTTTCGAAATTCATGACATGGTATCGATTGCAATAGGTAGATTTTTCTTCGAAATCTACCTAGTAATAAAAATAATAAATGTGTTAAGACGCTAAAACGATTTTTAATACTTTAACCACCTTTTATTTATCTGCATGATGAATTTCTTCTACCAGCATGTAGAAAAGCAAGAAAGTATTACCTACACTTAGCAACTACAATTGTTTAGCTGATAGGAATGTCGCAAGCTTATTCTCTCTTGCAGAAGTTGGGTTTAATCTGACCCACGCAAGCCTAAAGAAACCTGCCTGCTGGCTAGCTGTGACGCTGGCAACTTGCTTGCCTGGCGTTAGAGCGGGTATGGGCAAGCTAAAATCGAGATTTGTACACCTCTACGGACAACTGAATATGGTTAATTCTCACTCTCTGTGTTTGTGTATGCCATGGACAATACTACATAGGCTTACACAAGTGCCACAAGCAGCCTCATGCTTATTTGCCCAACATGACGAAACGTTTCAACAATCTTCTTGAGTGAAACCGAAGATTCCAGTGTACTTACCGTCACCTAAGCTACCTTTTTAACAGTAATTAATTGGATAACTACATATAGTTGGATTACTAGTTAGAATGACGTCATTCTCAAGCTAACTGGATAACTATTATCCTGTTAACGGGATAAAATGTAACGATTATTTAAGTAATTATTTTCCCAGTTTATAAATGAGCTTTTATTCAGATAATCCGAACTCTAATCTGTAGGCGAAGGGTTTTCCTTAGGTGGAAACTAAATGTGTTATTTTCACATTGAAGTGTACTTGTTTTCTTGTGGGTGGAACACTTAGCGCAGTTAGAGCTAATTTTTTGTATGTCATGAGTGACTAGCCGGTTACAATGAAGATACAAGTAAATCTGACGTTTTCCCATAAAAGTGAAAATTTAAAATCAGCTCGAATCACACTGTTGTTCTTGTAATAACGAAACTCGAGGAATACTTAGAAGACAATTATTCTTTACTATAACTGAATGACTGTCTCGAATTACATCTTTAAGTCACCTCTCGCTGTTTTCTTTATTGCATTTTTTCCCAATTACTCCAAATGTTTCTACACCCAAGAGCAAAATGTTAGGGCTCGGGGGTTGTTCAGTTTCAAATGTTTTTAATTTTATAAAATGTGTATATCGCATATATTTATTTATGTATGTATCTATGTATATAGATACATACATATATATATATGTGTGTGTGTGTATGTATATATATATATATATATCTATATATATAGATATATAGATATATCTATATATACAGTATAGGCTACAGAGAGAGAGAGAGCTAAAAATACACCAGAAAACAGCATATTACTACCGAAAGCAAGAACAAATTATATATTTATAAAATCCATTTTCAGTTTGAAATAAAGATGTTAATTATACAATTTCAATACCAGTTTTGATCCGTTCAAGTATTTTTTTCTTATATCTTGCGCTGTTTAGAAACTTCGATTCAGGATTTATTATAATAAAATAATTATATAATTCATGGCCAAAATTTCAGAAAAGCCTTACACCTACTCAGTATGGCATTATGATTCAATTAGAGGGCACGATATCGTATATCTTCTTGTACTGTATCCACGATCATTCCAGGTTGCATTATTTTGATTCATATGACAAGAATTTGTTACTGGAGATATTCGTGACCAGAGGCGCTACTTCTTCCACAGTTGTCCTCACGAGGCAGAGTGCTCCATGCCATTCTACATCAGAAAATGGAGGAACAGCCGGGGAAAGAACTTAGGCCTGTGGATCCGTAATCAGAAATGCGAATCAATAGACTACGCAGACGGTATTGTTTTCAAACGTAGGATTAATACAATACTATATTTTATTTAACTTCATCGAGAAACGGTGACCCAATTTTATTAAGTGCCAGTGTGGTACTTTATGAGATTGTGTGTGGGGGACGAAAAATGTCTGTCCGTCTGTCTATCTGTCTGTCCGTGTGTCTCTACGCGCCATAACTCAAATACGCTTAATTGAATTTTCTTGAAACTTGGTATACGCATTTATAATGTCCATGGGAAGAACCCCATTGTTATTGAACCAAATCGGTTCACCGGTACCGGCGTCAAACCCAATTTAGTGTTTTTATTTAAAAGCGCCATAACTCAAATACGCTTTATCGGTTTTCGGTTTTATAATGTCCATGGGAAGACGTCTGTTGATACTGGAAGAAATCGGTTGGCCGGTACCGGAATAATGCACAATTTAGTGCATTTTTATGGTATTATATAACAAAAGGCCCCATAACTCAAATATGCTTTATCGGATTTTCATGAAACTTGGTAGGCCTATACGCATTTATAACGTCGATGGCAAGAATCCTATTAATTTTGGACCTAATCGGTTGACCGGTACCAGAGTAACGACTAATTAAAGATCACATGTTTTTTTAATTTTTGTCTACCGGTATAATTTGACAGTTAACACTATTCCTTCACTTATGCTTATCAAACGACACCGTAAAACTGACTGAGTTGGCCAAATGGTTACGCCTTGGACTCGTATTCTGGAGGTCCCCGGATCAAATCCCGGAGCTGGCCGATTTGACATGGATTTTTTTTATTTTATTTTTTATTTTTATGTGAGTGCGCGATTGTCAAGGTAACACAAATCTGTAGTTCTGCTGACGCAGATCGATTTTAATCTGATTAGAAAAACTTATTTTCTGCATATCATAATTGCAATTATAATTGATTCAACAAAAACATACTGGCACTTTGTTATATCAGTTTACCTGATTTTATTTATAATACAAAGGATTTTATTTTGCGAGTAGGTATGTTTGTGGAACGAGCTGTAAGGGCAATCCTACGAGCAAAATAAAACCATTTTACCACGTTTATCATCATTATTTTCTAGACAGGCATTAATATTTGTGAAATAATTTATAATACGTACGCTGCAGCCATTTTGGGAGTTTACAGCTTTCGTGAACTTTCCTCCCACCTAATAGGCGTATGCACAAGCGCAGACAGAGGTTACTGATTTCTCGTACATGGATGCCAATGTAAGAGATGGAATGGACAACGCTTTTCAGCCAACAAATATGACATATTTGCGACCACCGTTAGAAATTTAGCGATTAAAAGGGTATAATGAATTTCAATATTTTTAATTTATATCAGACTGAATCTATTTAATTATCACATGAAATTATTCTTAACTAAAAGAGTATTTTTCATTCGAAGCAAAGAAAGATTGTCATCCTAGAGTGTCAATTTTATAACACTCAGTGGCATTTTTTCCTTTTTATTAATGTCGTTTACCGTTAAAAGTGCGTCTTTTACCTTCGACTATCTCAACAAACTGTTCTTTCGCCAGATAGGGATACACACTTGCCAATCATGTAACAACATGAACTACGGCGTGTATGATACAAGGGAAATATTGGAGAACACAAAAAGACATTGCTTTTAACGCCACACTTGTTTGCATGATCAGGTGTGCTGTTGCTGGTAACTATGTTTATGGAATAATTAATGTTAGCTACTGTATTTATAAACCGTTTTGTTTTAATTTAGGAACATAAAATCGTTAAGCACGCTTACTGGAGTATTGAAAATTATTAAAAAATACAACATTTAAGAAGAGTGTGTTAGTAAGGCAGTTTCATTAGAATTAATGGAAATGACGTGATTAACTTTAGCTCATTATAACATCTCATCTTGCGTTAATATCTGCGGAAGTCGTTCCCAAGGCTCATCCCAATTAAAATTCACATCCCCCTTTATTGCCTATAATCTGCCTCGATATAAAGAAGGCAGATGCATAAAGTGGTTTTGGTACAACCTCACCAACAAAGGTGTTCCACTAGTGTTCGAGGACGCTCGATACTCCACAGTAAACCTCAATCCTTTCTTAATGTAGAAAAGCGTAAATTGTATGTGTATATAAACTCCGCGGTTCAAATCTCAATCAAGATGATATTGGGAAGAAAAATAATGCCAAATGTCTGCCGTGTTGTTACAAGTTATCCTTTAAAATTGGTTTCCATGAACTGCTGGTACAAGTTGTTTTCAGACATTTGAATGATATATTGAAACCAATCTTTAGATTACTTGATTTTTCAATAGCGGCAAAAAATCTGTAGAATCTTACTAAAACAGAGGAATTTTATACTACATTCACTTGATACTGGTTGGATATCCAGCATACCCATATTTTCTTTTTCACCACATTTTTTTTTAGTTTGTTTAATTTATGTATTTGTTTGTTGCGGTATATTACATTAATGAATTATGACATTGACCGCTATTATAGTCGTTTAGCCATCATTCAATTCTTTAAACACACACACCTTCACCTGCTTGTATACGCAAACCTTACTGTCTGTAAATCTTTAAAATATAAAAATTGCATTATTTCTCTAAGGGAATATTTGCTTCTCTGATTGTCTTTTGTTTTACTTTCCCGTAATATAGTCCTAATGTTTTCAATACCTGTTCATTTGAAGTTATTGATATATTAGCTCTCACAATTCCATTGCTATAATGCAGAAATTCGAGTCAATTTGTTTCGCTACGTAATATTTTATGCAGGTACTTTACTCTTCCGTGTTTATTTTCAACCAATATTCATAACGCACACCTGAAGTATATTCTTTAAAGAAATCCGGGTTTTTTCCTTCATGTGTATAGCCTATATTGTTAATGCTATTTTGGAGGTGCAATATCCTTTCGTGTTTATATTTGGCCGATATTCGTAAGACGTAATGAAATATTTGTCTGAAGACATCGAAACAGTCCTTCCCTCAGATAGCAGCAAGCAAATCGCATTTGTTAAAACTGATATGGTTTTGGAACACCCTGTACATGGCAATGTGCATGTAGGAGTCTGATGCCTATACCGCCTTTTCGTCCTCCAAAGCTGACCTGTACAGAGACGTGTCATTCCGGTATTAACTTCCGAAACGCAATCTGTCCAGTTCTGTACTTAATTAAAAGAAGCTTTATTTAAAGAAGGCTATTATTAATTAAGGACAGAGGAGTGTAACATACTCCACGGCAGACTCGTAAATTGAAACGAGTCTGCCAACTCAACTGACCTGACCCTCCCTAACGGCTCAAAGTAATCTTCATATATTGTTCCTAAAACAAAATAATTCCACAGCAATTTGTCAATTGTTATAGCTTTTCTAATTAAAAACTAATTACGTCACCGCTTTAATGAGCTACTGACTGCGTACTTTCTTCATCATCCACCTAATGTGCTACCCATTTACGAAATTTAATAACAAAGAAAAATGACTGTAGATTTGACGTGGGTTGTTAAACAAGATGACCTTAACACATGCAAGCGTATTTTATCAATCTTTACTTACTCCTGTCCCTTACTTTTCCTTATCCTCATCAAGACTCTCATTTCACTGCACATGTTTTCTCTTTCTTCATTTATTCACTCAACAATTCACTCATTATTTATTTTAGTTGCTGGTATCCCCCATTCTGCCATCCAGCCATTCTTTCTCCCTTTCATTATTACTTTCTTTCTGTCTGTCATTTCTTCGTGGTCTTACAGGTCATTGACCTTAAGGGTCAAGGGAGGTATGGATCATACGCATACAGTCATGGACAAGGGTTGCCATGTGTCACGGATTTCACGGAAAATCCGCGATTTTGCGATGAAAAGACTAAAAGCCGGCGATTTTGTCTTGATGTTACAAACTGGTATTTGGCAAACTTTAATTACAGTAGGTACATAATAATAATAATAATAATAATAATAATAATAATAATAATAATAATAATAATAATAATAATAACAATAATAAGCCGGTTCATCCCATTTCGGATAAAGGCCTCCTGCGATACGTATATTTTAATCGAAACGAGTTATTTGAATTCAGACCAAATCGGTCGCGTTATATACCGATCTGTTGAATCAAGCCTCTAATTTCAGAGATTCAATTTTTTTTCAATTCTTCTGTCCGTTAATGCGTTCGCGATTCGCTATATGGATGTTAAACTCCTCGTCTCATTTTTTTCATTATCTTCCTCACTGTAAAGGAATTATTCCTAGCAACTGTTATATACAAATGGCTTCTTTGTGTTTTGCTTATTGACACTGTCAACAATCAGATCAGGCAGTGTGAAATAAAGCTCCTTTGAAATAAATGTAGAACTTATTTTCATAATGTTGCCTTTCGAAAACAGAGGGCAGAATAACTCCATATAGTAAGTTATTATTTTTTATTTGTTTTTACCTGGGAAGAATATACTGTAGAACCAGAAGAGAACACACCTCTCAGTGAGCTCAAAACTAAAAAAAAAAAACACTCTGAAACATAATTTGAGAAACCATCTGTGTAGTTCAATACAGATTTCAGTGTGCCTAAAATTTACTTCGTGAAAACAACGTACCCTACTGTAATATTAAAAATATTGTCCCATTATAAGCGAATTTCTTTTCGAAGTGATTTCACAAATGACCCGTTTCGTTTTGACTTTTGGCTGAATTAACTAAAACTGATCCATACATGACTGGATTTGGATTTGATAGAACGTCTTATTTCATTGCTGTTAAGGGTAAAAATACTATTACCCAAAAATCTTTAATGTTAGGTTGAAACTTTCCTAATTATCACTGTGTTGTACTACTCTTCATGTATATTTGTTAGCTATAGGCTTATATTTAGTTTTTTTTTCTAATTTTATGAACAAAATACATAAATGAAGTTGATGTAAATCCTTGCTTGCACAAGAAATTTGAACGTAGGCATATAACTTTTACGAATATTTTCTCTGTAAAACTCATCAAAATTGGACACATTTTAAAAATTCATTCATACAAAGTGATATAGAAAAATATATTAATATGGATTAGGTAATTTTTGAGAAATTCTTGGTAATTCTAAACTATGAATGCAGAAAAACTATTTTCCTTACTCTTATTAAACATTCCTTCAGTATCTTCAAATACCTTCAAGCGATGTGTTTACTAAATTAAAAGACAGTGCGAAAAAGTTATGTGCAAAGAGCAACTTGAATAGGAATAACTTTTTTTTTGCGTTTTGGAAATATCCTTTTTTAAAGTATAAAAGTGCAACCACAGTACAATATCTATCTATTTAACTTTACCTTAGTTTTACCTCTCCCTTTTAGGGACATTTAAGCGACCCACGCCGGGCCTTATAGGGCCGCGACCTGTCGGGAGAGGGATTATCTATGGATCACATACATACTTTTTTGACCAGACAAGGACATGGAGGGCCTCCGCGGATGAGTGATCAGCCCAAATGCCGGGGACACCTTCGAGACAACACGCACACATAGGACGATGCTTAAATCCTAAAAGGGAGAGGTAAAACTAAGACAAGGAAAGAAAGAAACGGAAAAAAAATGTTACGGATTTTTTTAGTAAAAATTCATTCATATGAAGCAATTGTGCACTTCAAACTTCCAGTGAATGTAAACTTTTTTGTGAAAATCTACTTTATAAAGTGTGTAATAAATTTACTGATCAATTTTTCTGTACTGGGGTTATACTTTTAAAAATAGTTAGTGTAATCATACGTCAGTTTTTTAAACATTCAATTTTTCAAGATAAAATATTTATTTAAAACAAAAAATGTGAACAATATTAAAAAATTCGTCAGAAAGTTTGTAAAGCAAGGATCAAAGGATGTCACCTAAAAGATTCACATTCATATTTTAATATCTGTCGGTGAAGATAGATTTTAATTTTGATTAAAAAGTCAAATAAATAAATAAATTAAAACCTCAAAAACAAATTGACACATTGTAATTAAAATTTATGTTTTAATTTTGTATATATTTTAATTAAGTGCACAAAATTTCAAGTTTCTGGGACAAGATGTCTAGAGCTTGAAGAATTTATTTTCAGCTCTCGTATACTGGTATTGTTGTGATGGTAGCAAGAGCAGTCACATCTACAAGCTGACACAATATGGGCGTATCTCAACAGTAGGCGGCCACGACTTAAGTAGGAAAGATTCCATGTATAGTAGCGGCTTCAAGTTTATGCAATATTCTTCTGAGTATTTTACCAAGTAATGTGTATGGTGGGGTCATCCCAACAACTCCTGAATGTGCTTTGTGTTACAAGGGGAAAACTTCCACTACCTTCATCGTTTTATGGTGAATTAAAAATGGCGAATAAACAAAAGCTGAATCTGTAAAATGTAACAATATCAACGGTAGCAGCTGAAGGATGTGGAGATAATATATTTCATATCCATTTTCACTTCACTACACGTATTGTTTTAACCAAAAATTATCAAGGTCAACCGATTCGCTCTCTATTTACTCCTATTCTTGCTTCCTCTTTTTGCAGAAACTATTATCTTTTTCCCTTTAAATTGTGTGGTAGCTGGTTTCTTCTCATTTCAAGACCTGGAATTCCCTCCATCTTTACTTCGATAACGCTACGCAACAAACAACTTCTTCTAAAGATGTGAGCTATCCAGGTTGCTTTCCTAGAAGAACTCTAAACTCTGGATTGATCTCTTCTCGTTCACTCTTCGCAGGATTACTTCACTTGACACTTTGTACGTCCCAGTATCCCCTTCAAGATACAGTTTAAAATTAAGATTCTATACATTAGTAAAAACTGTTAAAAGCCTTTGATGGTAGGAAGGAAACTGACATTAATTATGACATATCTAAGAAGTAACTTAAACAAATTATCATGAAAAAGTATTAGGGGATAAAGGCCAAAGCTGAGAGAAATGTCATGGCTCAAGTGATATAAAGTAATATTAATTATATTAATGAAAAATAAGCAACAATTATAGTTATCATATGCTAATAATAGTATCAGATGACTGAGCATACAAAGTGGCAAGCAAAGAAACTAATTTAAAACGGATAAAGATTAATAGTTTATATGATTATTTTAATTCTAGATTTAAAGACTCCATAACTACACTTGGCCAAACATGGACGTAATTTGACTTGAGGATTATACAGAAGAGGATCAAAACTAGAGTCATGCGAAAGACAAGCAGAAGTGAAACATTTGGGTTTTACTATAATACTATACTATAATACTAGTTTTGTTTCATCTTGTGGAACAGCTAGATATGTCTTATTTTTACAGTAGAATTTTAATAAAGAGTATCTATAAATTTTGACATTGTTATGTACATTAAAATCTTAATACATTAGTTCTGTTGGGTAGTTCAGACGCTTTTTCAAGCTTATTTTACTGTTATATTTTCCTTATAAATCCGAGCCCTACTATTACTTCCTACATTTATTCATTCTTACGTTCTTGTATTCGTTCTTGTTTTCCTAATCTTATATTATTACTAGACTGTAACTTGTTATTACTTTGTACTGTATATTCTATTGGTGATATAATCTTGCTGAACACCACTCTACTTCATCTCGAAGTGCTCAATGTCGATTCCATCTAAATACCCTATCAACAGTCTGGAAACAATATCATAGCCTAAATCAGATTCAACGATGTTCAGGCGATTACCACGCAGATGTATCACTCTATATTACGGCCATAGCTCATAGAGATTATTCTTAACGGAGCGAATTATTGATACGATTTTTCATGCATGAAGGATGTCCCCATATCGTACTTTAGCTTCCATTCAATTGGCCTATGAAATGATATAATCATAACGTTTATGTGGTAAAGACTAATGGCAGTGGAGCAATTTCTGATGGAACGTGTAAGTCTACAGCTGATAAGTGTCCTTGTTGAGCTTATTCTCCTCATAGGTAAGTTCTCCGGCGGATAGATATTTCCGGCGGCAGATATTTCCTTGGGCGATTGCGGTGCTAGTGAGGGAGAGAGGATCCGCCATATATTTGAGGATATTTCGAGTGGTTTGTCGTAGTCCCACATTTCGTCTGGAAAACCCTTGATGACAGCAATGGACTTTATTGCCAAAAGCTTGGGTGAAATACCCATGACCCGAGTGGAAGCTCAAGAAGTTATTCTTAAAATTCGCCGGTAAGAATTCCGACCTTTTATAACTTTTCTTAAGTTTTTTTGGGCATAAGTGAAGTGATACCACTGTTAATTAGTATGTACTATGCAGTAGTATACGCCTCCATTTTTATATTTTATTTCGCAGTAGTTTGTACCTCCCTTGGGGAAGGAAAAATTATGGACATAAAAAGCAGTAGTCCTGTCTAGTAGGCTTACTCAGTGCTTCAGTTGAGGGCTCAAAATATATAAAGTTTTGAGTTAAAACATTAAATTACATTTCTGTAGAATTTAAGAAAACTATTTTGCAGAGTAGTATTATAAACCTCTCTTTTCTTAAATGCCCTCAAAATTTCCAAACTCTGTAAGTATCCCTGTTTTAGGCAGTCAACACAAATACTTTTTCCTAACTAAAGCACTTAATATAGTTTTTGTTTCCAGTTGACATAAATGGCAAATATTTGTAAAGAAACTTAGATCGGAGGAGGAAATGATGAAATAAATAAAAGAGTGGAATAAAGAAGATAGATAAATAGAAAAAAGACAACAAAGAGAGATAGAAAAGAAATATTGAGAGAGAAAGAAAGAAAGAAAGAAAGAAAGAGAGAAAGAAAGAAAGAAAGAAAGAAAGAGAGAGAGAGAGAGAGAGAGAGAGAAAGAAAGAAAGAAAAAAAGAAAAAAAGAAAGAAAGAAAGACCGTTGAAAGCATCATATACTGTTTATAATTTGGTAGAAGAAAACCAGGGTTATGAGATATAAGTTATGTTTAGAGAGCTATACGTAAGTCTCCCCTTGCGAGTATTGGTGTAATTTGTTGACCTCCTAGTGACTTGTCCCTCTACGGGCCCTTGGCCACATGCAGTGGAGGACGAGTTAAATCTTCGGAGTACTCTGGCAAACCTCCAACTGCATGTGGACAGGTAGATGTGAGATTCATTATGTGAACAGAAACTGGTGTTACCAGATACGCCATGAAAAAGGTGTACAAGTCATAATTAACCCAGTCGGGTTTACCATCATCATTGCCACCACCATAGTCTTACTTGTATTCATCATCACCTGTAGGTGTATGTGTATGAAGGGGGGTACATTTATTATGAATAAGTGGATGCGGGTGAGATGATATTCTTGGCAAATGTAAGGAGAAGGAAAGCAAACTAACTGGTTTGGACACACCCTGAGATGAAGAGAACTTCTGCTGGATGTAACTGAAGGGAAAATGAAAAGAACAAGAAAACTTGGTAGAATGAGAGTAGTGATACTGGATGACATCAAGAAGAAAATAAGCTATGGAGAGTTAAAAGATGTAGTAGGACATAGATATAGTTGGAGAGTGCCGTAAGGCAGAAATACCAATAATACCAATAATACCAATAATAATAATAATAATAATAATAATAATAATAATAATAATCTTTCAATCCAGAGGGAAAATAACATTTACGTTGAATGTAGAAAAAAGCACGTTTTGTGTCACACACCTCATTTATCTTTTAGTCACAGGCTTTCAATTTGCACCACAGTAAAGTGCCTTTATCATCAATCCCCTACTTTTTATCTTCCTATATTATTTCAACTGCTTCATAAGTACTTAAATTCTACTGTATCTAACTCTCTACGGTATTTCGTACGCTGGGAATAAAAAAGGCCCGTCAACGATCCTCCAACATAAATAAATCGCATTATATCCATTAGTATGAACTACCTGAATCAGAATACAACTTCCATGCACTTCAGAGAAACACAGTATTCATACGACCCATTCACACAATATTTCAGTTTATGTTCGTACAGTATAATCGGATTTTAACCGTATTCTATTGGATTAGTCCGGCGATACAATCAAACAGAATAATCGTACGTAATTGTAATTGAATAATTGTTAGCCCCGGTTATCGAAATTTGTACTACGTAATTGTTTTGTTATGCCGGTCAATGTGATTCAATTCAGACCACTTTACCGATGGTACACCGTGTTATACTCCAACATTACATCCAAAATTCTCGGCAATGACGTTATTTTCATAACAGCCTAATGAAGATGTAAAGTGAATCACAACCGCAAGCAATGGGGAAATACAATTCAAATCAGCAAATGTTCAGAATTATTTGAAAATTTCTACGTGAAAGGGCTAATTCTATCTAAAACGACTGGTTACGGCGTTAAGTAGAGCACTCACTTTCCGGAGGTTGTGAGTTCCAGTCCCGAGACCAGGGATCTTTACTCAGTGTTTTCCCAAAGCTTTTCATGGATACAAAGGCTGGAATTCACATTCCCAAGGCTTCGCGAAAATTCCTGAGCGAACAGAAGGAATTAATGTCATCATTAAGTACTTTCCTCTATTACATTTGAGTTCAAGTAACTTTGTTTGGCAAATCTGTCTCAATGCTTTGTTTTATGAATATTTTAAATCCATTCTCCTGTTGAAGTGCTGAAGAAATTTTTAAAATCATTATAACACTGCTCAGAATATAACAATTTATAGTTTCAGGCTTTTATTCTTAGCGAGGAGGTAACAAGACAGCAAATTCTTCGCAGTATATTAGCACGCGTTATATAGGCTAAGTTCAGCCTACATTTAATTTAAACTTTCTCTTTGTTAAAATGGATCGGAGTTTTTTTTTAATATTTTGCTTTATATATATGTACATAGCGCTGTATTGTTACATACATATATATATATATATATAGGCTTTGAATATGTGTGCATATGTTCCTTTATATAAGCCTATATAGACTAAAGCCTACAGATGTTAAAAAACCTTAAATTAGCTTTTAAAACAAAAACCTAAAGGTATAGATTGTCTAGCTGAAATGACCAGAAACTAAACTACAAAACAGAATATTATGTCTTTGGGTTTTATTTTGTAAATACTGTATGTTGGTTGTGGCATGTGTATTTCCTTTTCTAGTGTATGAAACGTAGCATCCAGAATTCTCTTCCAGAAATTAATCATCAAAAAGGAAAACCTTTCTGAACGATCTGGCAAATTAATTATGTCGTATATGGAAAACACGCCAGTGAGTAAAATAATTTCAAAGATGATATGGTGATGTCTGGTACAACATTTCCTGAACGCTGCAGTAACTGAACAGCTATGGAAAGAGAAATGTGCTAGAAATGCAAAAGGGACAATGGAAAGCAGCGTAAAACATTCAGTGTAGATTTCAAAAGAAATGTGTGTGGTTAATATAATAAGAGTGTTTTTATGCGGTGAATGTAAAAAGCCGAAACCTGTACAGAAAGTGAAAAAATAAAGGCGGTAAACATAAAAAGCACAAAAACCTACACGACAGTGAAAAAATACTGGTGAAAAAGTACTACATTTTGAATTATCCTCATTGTCAGTCCAAAATAACTATAAAATTCAGATTAACATGAGATGAAGATAGCCTATACATTAAGAAAGCGAGAAAGAAAATAATAGATAAAGGGGATAATGGGTGAAATGTTCACCATATTTGGTCAAAATTACCATTATTTGCTTTTGTATTAAAAATACTATGTACCTTTATGTAGGCCTATATGTTGGCGAAGTTTAAGTGCCCTATAGCACTTTTATATCTACCTGAATATGCGATAGGACTATTAAAAATGCTACAAGTCTTAAATGGTTAAATCTTAAATGGTTCTTGATTAAATTAATCTGCCTTCAGAAGATTATCCCTAAGAAAAAGGAAAGCCATGTTCAAGTTGGTTTAATTTTAAAAATATCATGAGTTATAAGTCTGAGTACTGGATGAGTTAGCTCTCCCGCAGCGGGACCTGGTTCGATTCCTGGTCGGGACAAGTAACCTGGTTGAGGTTTTTTCTGGGGTTTTTCCTCACCTGTGAGACAAATGTCGGGTAGCTTTAGGCCCTTGTGGTCCCCAGATATCATTTGGCCGTCATTATCATCTTCACTCCACCCTCGCCTTGTTTGGAGTGAGTGTACGTGTGAATGGTGTGTCTCGTCTTATGTGTTCGTGTTGTCTCGGAGGTGGCCCCGGCATTGGGCTGACCACTCATCCGAGGAGGCCCTCCATGTCCTTGTCTGGTCAAAAAAGTATGTCTATGTTGTGAACCGTAGTTCACTCCTCTCCCGACAGATCGCGGCCCTGTAAGGCCCGGGCGGCTTGGGACGCTTAAATCCTACAAGGGAGAGAAAAGGAAAGAAAGAAAGAAATAAAGAAAGAAAGAAAGTCTGAGTACATCTGACGAGCCCTTATATTTTTTTCATTTAAATACCGTACAAAGGTTACAAGTTATTTCCCGATACATTTATTTTTACTGTAATAGTATATATTCAGAACTAAATGGGGTCTACAAATTTAACCCAAGGAGTTTGACTTTTCAACTGTAAGTTCTACAAGGTATGACTAACAAAATAATACACGGGTTTTTCATTATGTCAATAGTTTTTACAATAAAAAATAAAATGTAAGTGGTAACCATGAATTATTTCTTAAATTTGAGACTAGCGTTGAATATATTTTTCTCCATTTGTAGTAAGGATAGAGGAAAATTAATGCGTTACAGTTTTTTTTATTATGTCAATTTGCCTATTAAAATATTCCGAAAATTTACTGAAAATTGTGTGACAAGTTTCTGTTTCAAGTATGCAAATTTTCGGAAATATTTTTTGAAAAATCAAACAACTAATAAACCAAGATTATCTGTTACACCACAGATGTGTACACGTAAAAGCAAGTATGTAATTTTAAAATGTAGAAAATAGAAGTTTCATCCATTACCCTCCTTAATGTACTAAGACTTAAGAAAATAATAATGACAGAAACGATTAGCTACAAAAATTATCATTCATCACGTAAGCGTAATAATTGATCTATGTTTTTATACAAAATATATGTAATAAAGGACATAGTTTAACATATTTTCGATTTTTCTGTGTGCCAAAAATTAATGTACGAGGTGTAAATAAGTGGATCCATTAAAACAAATCCCCGTTCAAAAGAGCTCCTAGTAAGTTATACATACATTTATTGGTACTATGTGAATATGTATTATTGCTTTTGATAGAACCGGAATATCTGTTTTATAATTGAGCCTAAGTGCATTGTGAAGTAAACGAGGCGAAACCCCAAAGTCAACAAGGAAAAACAGGGACTCTATATTCGTACCATCCCCTACTATTGTGAGTAATAAAGTCAGAAAGAACTCGAAGTCATCTGACTTACTGTACGAGCTAGAGGTAGGCATACAGTTACAACATTCCTGAAAAAACACCTCCAAGAGATTAGGAATCCCTCCATCTAACATAAAAGAAAATGCTTTAACAGCCCTCAGATGATCCGTAGCTATCTATATTGAAGGATCATGTATATAAAACAAGACATTTATGTTTTTGACAAAATTTTAAAATATTACGCTATTTATTTCTTGAATTTTAATCATACTTTTTGGAATGCTTAATTCAGGGGTGCCCACAGTGGGGGGGGTTAAGACGCAGACTGCGTCATTGAAATTTCTGGGGGGGGGCAAAATATTATCAATTCTGAATTTTCTGGGGGGGGGGTTGAAAATTGTTGCAAAATTAGAGTTTTATATGTTAAAAATAAAAACAGCCAAGTTCTATAACTTCAAAAGGTCTCTTCTAATTCTTTATAAAGATAAAGATGAAGAATTTTGACAGCCATGGGCGCCCATACCCGGGGGTGGGGGGGGGCGCAAGGAAAAATATGTATATTGATAATTATTATAGTCGGGTGTTTTTCTTTTAAGACAATTATTTGAATTGCAGAAGTTTTACCAAATCGACAACATGGAAGCAGAATCCACAGTGGATTACGAAAGGGGGGTTCAGGGGGTTTGGACCCCCAAAAGTCAAAACCTAAAATTCTATATTTGTATTAAAAAAAATAATTAATTAATTAAACAAGATTTGTTGGTGTGTCAAATATGATATAGCAGTTATTTTCTTTTCATAACATAATGAGTAGGCCTATTATGTCCACTGTTCCATGTGTTATTCAACTTTTCTTATAAATAGGAATAAGTATTATAAATTAGGTAACATTTTCTTGTTTACATTGGCATGTCTTAGAGTATGGCAAACAAATTTCCTAACTAGTTTTTTAGTGCTAAAGTAGCGTAAAATGTGATTTTCATTAATTCAATATTTAAAAATTTTCCGGGGGTGGACCCCCCACTTAGGTAATGATTTCTTATGTACATTGGCATGTCGAAGAGTATGGTTTTCATAACTAGTTTTTCAGTGCTAAAATAGCGTAAAATGTGATTTTCATTACTTCAATATTTAAAAATTTCCCGGGGTGGACATCAGACTTAGGTAATGATTTCTTATTTACATTGGCATCTCTTCAAGTATGGTAAACAAATTTCCTAACTAGTTTTTCTGTGCTAAAATAGCGTAAAATGTTATTTTCATTAGTTCAATATTTAAAAATTTTCTGGGGATGGACCCCCGACCCCCTTTTTGGGGGGTATTCCAAACTCTCCCGGCACTTCCGACCCTCCCCGCAATTATTTTCTGGCTACGTCATTGTTACACTTATTATATTATTAATATCATGTTACAAAGTGGCCCAAGAAGTTAAAGCGACAAAAAATTAATTAATTAAAAAAATTGCCCCCCTCTAGACAATATCATATGGGCGCCCTTTTCGACAGCCAATTGGGTTGGGGTGAGCAATGAAGTTTGGGGGGTGAGCAATGAAGTTTGGGGGTGAGCAATGAAGTTTGGGGGGTGAGCAATGAAGTTTGGGTGGTGAGCAATGAAGTTGGGGGTGAGCAATGAAGTTTGGGGGGTGAGCAATGAAGTTGGGGGGGGGTGAGTCATGACGTTTGGGGGGGTGGGCACCCCTGCTTAATTAGTTCTTGTCTCTTTGTCTCTTAACAAGCTAACCCATAGTTATGAGAACATTTTAATAATATAATGGGCATATATACAAGGGATGGAATATAACTTAACTAATGACAATTTTTTCTCATAGTAATACGATGGTATCACGAGATGTATGTCACGAGAGAGTGTGGCATATCTAGTAAATGGACAAATCATTTGGGAGCATTGTGATATACAGTTATACGAATAGAGGTGATGATAATTTAGTTGTAAGTCAGCCGCCGTGCAAATAGATATGGCAAGACGCGAACAACATTCTCACATCAAAATAGTCACTATCCGAGGGAGAACTGCCACAGGATATCACAAGGAGCTGATGGAAGATCTGGGGAATAATGCCCATCCGTAATGAACTTTAAGGGATCATGGAATGGGTATGTGTGCTTTCATGCTTCCAACTACCGCAATACATAGAGTGGCACGATGCAGTCTCAAATGGATGTATTTGATTCCCTGTTTCCTTCACTAACTTATGAAAAATACCGATGCAAATCCACACAAATAAAATATCTAGATAACCAAACTGACCAGCACCTGAAGGGTGATAAACACATTACATTTTTGTGCAACAAATTACACAAAATAATATATACGTTTGTTATCTTACGTGCATATCTACCTATCAATTTCGTATGTACAATTCATTGATTTTTCATTCAGTCCATACTGCGTTGTTTTTATTGGTTTGGGCAATGTTTCGCTATCTACGAGCAAGTCACTGGAATTACTATAGAAAATAATAATAAAAAATTGTTTTCATAAAACCTATTGATTATAATCATAGGCAATCCCACGAGAGATTACGGGTTTATCGATATATCTGCGAGAAGGAAGTTCGAGCAAACTTATCTCATGAAACTCATAATCTCGGGTAGAATTTAACACGAGTCAAGACTATTCCATGAATAAAATGAACGGATTTTGCATATAATAATTATTTTCTTACTTTGTTGTCAGTGTTGTCAGCCGTAAGATCACGGCATCCTAGATAAATTAACAGTCCACGAATCGATTCGATGAATCGATCCGAGTTAGAAATACTACCAATAATGCGCTTCACAAGATTGAGGGCGTCGTAGTGGTTGCTTACGTCAAAAAGCTATAAAAGCATACGCACTGGCTTGCACCGAATCGAAATTGTGTTTTTAATTAATGGACAATTATATTATTTCAATTTCCAAACAAGTTACGTTGCATAAAATCATGTGTTTTCATTCTCCTCATGTGACGTATTAATCATTGAACGTTGATGCGTTAGCGTTATGTATCCAGTAATGAGTTGACGTTTTATCAAATAAAATTGCATTCTTGCGATCCGAGGAAGGATATTATAAGATAAACGATCGTGATTGGTCTATATCCGACATATAAAGATATGACAGGTGTTAATTTAAAGGTACAATCGATTCGGCATATTCGCGTTTGTCATAACTCGTCAAGTATTGGAAATGTTTTGGTATTCTTTCACTTTATTAAAGTGAAAGCCTACGTAATAGAATAGAAAAATCAAATCACATTTTGTCGCAGTGTACATGAGCTCTTAAGACAATGATGTTTGAAGTGCATAAATTTAAATAGCCTGTTCACCGCTGGTTGAAAGTGGACGCAGGTGTAGTTACGACGTTTAGTGACTGACATGGTTGGATCCTCGAATGAATCGTTTAATCAGTGACTGCGAAACAGCATTTCAGTGACTGAGTGTGATATATGGTGGCCCGCTTTCGATAATCTAGGTGATTAATTATATAGTCTACCCATTGTCCTCATACGGTCCCTCTTTTCCATGATGATAAGCGTCAAACATCCGCTAGTTTTACACTCCACCAATGCAGCGCCTCTACAGAAGTGGATTCCAGTTTAAAGTTTCGCATCGGAGGTTATGGCTGAATTTTTAACCTTCGTACTGCTCAACTTTTGAGCCTCCTTCAGGGATGGCCAAAGTGTTGAGAGCGATTTTCTAAACCACTTGACATTTCTACAACTAACATTTTTGCACACTTAAATAGAAGTCTAAACTTAAATTAAAGTTTAAAATTACATTCTAATACATTCTAATAAATTTGTTTTTGAGATTTGTCTCCTCCGATAGGCCTATATATTAAAATATGATATAATTGATTTGCTTCGTATTTCAAGTGGTATATTATAGATCAAATGTTTAGACAAAATCCGCCTATATACCACTATTATATTTATAAAAACAACAGCTGAAGCCTACAGGAGATATAAGAGACCAGTTAGTGGTATATAGGCGGACTTTGTCTAAACATTTGACTAAAATATGAACCTGAAGTTGTTATGCGAGATTCCCTGATGCTTGTTTCACAAGTTTACTGACGGATTCTTTATATTGTTTATACTTTTAGATTAAAAACTAGTTTACAAAGAAAAATGAAAAAAGACTGCCTAGGATTATAGGCGTACTAAATATTAGGCCTAAAATAATGAACTAAGGCCTATAGAGAAAATCAGAATCACACATTTTGTTACATAGGCTACATTGTAAAGTATATTGTGAACCATTTTCATAGCCATATCTCTATTTTTGTGGAAGAAGATAGCTTTAGAATGTGGCTAAATAACATGCAAATTGAAGCTGAAAAAACGGCGATTCAAGTTTCCATCCCCTAGCGACAAGCACTTTGAAGCGCACGGGGGTTTATAAATAGTGTCAGTAGCACTTGTACTATGCGATCAAACTGCATCAGATTTTGCACAGGTATACTTATGGTATACTTAGGATATGCTTCATTTCTTGACACTACCTCGGTAAAATTAAAAAATGGAATTTTGTTACTAAAATAGCTAAATCGAGACTTCTGTCATCCCGTAACTACTAAGCGTGGACCTCAAAGAATTATTAACTTGAAATATTAATACCATATTTTATTGAATGTGGGTGTTAAAGAATTCTATTAAATCTTTTTAGGTAACCAATCAATGCCGCATAAATCAATTACAACCATCAATTTTGTCTTATTGTATTTCGGAATATGTATTCTATAATTATTGCGTTTTTAACGTGGAAAAAGTAATTTGTTTTCAGGTGCAATTTGAACATTAAAGTGGTGTAGGCCTAAGTTGTGCAACTGTACATAATTATTATTATTATTGTCATTTGTTTTGTTTTAATGAACCATAATACACTCGTTTGTCAATGCTCTTTATTTGTTTATATTGTGTAGGCTATATGGGTGATTCTTCAAATACGGGAAAATTTGCGTCCCGGAGTGATATTTCCCTTAAAATTCAACTTAAAAAAAAAAATAAAATAAAAGTTTGTTTCTACTACTTCCATACTACAACTATCAGTTTGAAACGTCACTAACTTTAAATTCTGATATTCCAAAATCGAATTTAATTCAATGAAATGTCATCCACATGCCCTGTCCCAATCCTCGGTTTTGTATATTCTAATGCATTTTTCCACAAAACAGAATGTTATTTCCTTTTCAACTTTTTTCCTGTCAATGAGTATGAATGGGTGAAGAATATTAACTCCTAAAAAATAAAAATAAATAAAATTGTCACCCCACCTAATGAACATAAAGAATGTCCCAAGGGTTTTTGGTCATCCACATGGCTGAAAAGAATGGAATTTTTTCTGCTGAAATGAGAAATTTTTAAAACTGCCAACAGTGTTAGAAAGCCAACAGGGCAGCTTGTGGTTGAATTGTAAGGTTGAATTTTGCTTGCTTACAAACAGTTTGGGATTAAAAAAGGACTTAGTATCATTTTCAAGGAAAACGTTTTTATTCCCCGTCATTAACATGGCTTCTAGAAAGTAGGCAGAAAGTGAATATTAATTAATTTTGATTATGCACTATGATAAACCTTCCGATTCAAAGTACCTGACTGAAGTTGAGCCAACAGAGGTTTAGAAATGGCTTGCTGAGACCACTTAAACTACTTTTTTGTCATCCACATGCCTGATTTTTGTGTCATCCACATGTCTCATGAAGGGGTATGTGGATGACTCTCAAGTCATGTAGTTGATAAATGTAGGATACTATTGTGTTTGCGGTGTCTGTGACCTGTACTTAAGTTCTTAAAACTGATTAAATGAATTTCTGCTTGATTCCCCCCTCCCCAAAACCATAAAAACACAGTCTCGTTAAAATTACATTAATTCCGGAGTATGCACACAAATTTGCAAATTTGATGCAAAATCAACTGAAGTATGCTGAGAAAAATATGAAATCACATAAAGAAAAGCAGATTGTTGCCAAAGTTAGTCATTAATGTGGCCTTCTGCCATCCACATGTACACGGATGTCATCCACATGGCTTAAAAAAAAATAAAGAAATTAAAATAAATAAAAATATAAACATTTAAGCTCTGCTGGTGTCATATTATAATCAAGTAACCCCTGAAGTATTTTTGTGATTGTTTTAGATTTTTTAAACAAAATAAAAAATTTGGATTTTACACACTCCAAATTTTCCCGTATTTGAAGAATCACCCATATATTCTTCCCTATTCTTTATAGAGCCTATTTTAGGTTTTAACTAGGTATACAGCCTTATTTAGGTACTGAAAACGCACGCAAGACCATAGTCTAGTAATGATATTAAAAATTTGTTAGGTTAAAGTTTACAAGTGTAACCCAATGTGGACATTTCGGTTAAGGGGAGATTTCTAAGAGCATAGCTCGATGGTAGAACATTGGTACATAAAGAAAAAGTTCCTGCAATGGATTTAAACTTTTCACTGACTTAGTCTATATATGTGCCACAACAAAATTGTTTAAAAGCAGAAGCATAGAATTAAAAGAGTAGGCCTAGTGCTTTATGTCCAAATATTAGAAATTTTAACGACGAGTTAGGATTGCCCTTTAAGAAGCACAACTATTTTATTATCATTTCCATTGATTTCAAACTTAAAACTCGCTGACATAACTTGATAAATGCATACATTATTATAATTTCAGGTCTCAAAGGGTAAGAATGAACAAACTATACTCTCATGATTATACTGAGCATGCCTGAAGTCATCTACATATTTTGTCACTGCAACGCAAATTTAAAAATTCCTTTTTGAGCCACCGTTTTTTGTGCCTTCACGTTTCCAGTCTTTTCTGTTTCACTCGTGTACGTCTACGTATTACAGGGAAATACAGGAGAATTGGAGCAGAGACTGTTTACAATTGAGATTAGGGTGTACATAATGCAGTTACTGACGTACGCATAACGTATGCGAGCTTCTCTCTTGCTTTGTTCATTTTTGCTGGGACGTGTTGTGCTTGTTTTCATGATGTCATTTATCTTGTTTATCAACATAGCTCACTAATTGCGATGCAACTACTGATAAATCGTCACGTCAAACAGCTGTCGTTACACAAAAGTCCACGCGCCAATCTCCAGTTTTAAATTGAAATATATAATCACCGGCTATTGTATCAGGCAAAATGATATGCCTGGAGGCGATCGCATGTGTAACCGCGAGACACGCGGAAAAAACCGGCCGCCTACCCAGGAATTATATCATGGTTAATACAAACGCACTTGATCATTTGACAGTAAAAATTGTCGTGCAAAACTGACTTGATTTCCATCTAAGTAGCGACAAGAATTAAAACTTATGTTTACACAATCTATAGGAAAACGAAAACAAAATAAAACTTCTCCCAGCAAGCCTTTGTTGCCCGTCATTTATCGCAAATGACAACAATTAACAGCTCAATGGTCACCGAAATAGAGTAGCTTCTTTTATCAATTACAAGGTACCAAGGTCAAAACTCATAAGTCGAATTATGGTTGACAAAAACACTCGTATGCCACCTGCCTATAAAGGTAATTAATGAAAATTATAAAACGATGGTAGCGTCTTAATAAATGACATTAGAGCTCCTTACATAATATACTATTTTCCTTATCTCCTTTTCCCTCATATGTTCTTCCACATCTACCATCCATTCGTGATTTTCAAGAATTTGGCTGTTTTTAATAAAGGATTATGATTAAATAAACATAACTAGGCCTATCACACATTTGAAATCCGTTCCAAACGCATCCACCTCAATAAGATAATATTATGTGGCATCATAAAACGATTCCATAAACTAGTATAATGTATTTTACTGCCATTTCTTAATTTAATATTACTATTTCTAATATTTTAAAATCTTTTCCGCCTATGTACTAGTAAACTTTCATTACCAACTAACGTGGATAAGTCCGAATGTGAAAGATTCGGGATATATACAATACAATTTTTTATTTATTTCGTTAATTTCTTTCAAGATCCACAAAGGTAATGAAAGTTTACTAGTACATAGGCGGAAAAGATTTTGAAATATTTGATATTTGTACTAGTTGATACATACTTAAAACTTAAAAATGAAGTTTATCAATAATCATATTGCTAGCCAGGCGAAAATTATTAATAAGTTCACTAACGTCAAAAGGAAATTACACAAAACAATAGCAAATATTTATTTCACATTAATATTTAATAAATTAAAATTCATTTTAGATGGACTGAAGATGACACGGTAAAATTGGTGTCGAAATGCATCTCCAAATATAAACCACCAACGACGTCAAGTACCGAATATGAAATGAATTTGTGGATCTTGCAAGAAATTAACGAAATGAATAAAAAATTGTATTGTATATATCCCAAATCTTTCAGATTCGGACTTATCCACATTAGTTGGTAATGAAAGTTTACTAGTACATAGGCGGAAAAGATTTTAAAATATTTGATATTTGTACTAGTTGATACATACTTAAAACTTCAAAATGAAGTTTATCAATAATTACTATTTCTATAATACCAAGGCCTCAGGTAAGTTGATTCGACGAGCGACATACTGTATCCTAAGAGTCGGCCATTTAGTGAATAGGTTAGTCATTAAACAGAAGATATTTAATACTGTATGACATTTTGTGAACGCTAAAAAAAGCGTTACTTCATCAATCAGAATAGTCCACGCACTTGTCCGTCTGTTAAATCCAGTGGGAAATAAACTATCTTACCTTATCCGCTAGGCCTACATTTTCACAGCAAAAACAAATCGAGTCCCAAAACGGATGTAATATTCTTTCTCCCACTTTTACTTAATAACTGGAATATTATAACCCGTGGCTAGATATTTTAATTAAAAACATAGCTCACTTCATAAAATTATTTGCAATCTCTTCTTATAAAAATAGATCGAAATCAAATTTTAAAATGTATGCAAAAAACACTTATTTCCATACATTGCATTCTAATGACAAATATCTTGTGAATAATTATTGTTGACAATTTTTTGGCTCTGCTAGTCCATACTATGTTATTAATTTGAAAAATTCTAGTGAAATCGAATGTCCTTCTTTAAATTAATTATAAATTATTTCATGCTTCAGGTAGAATATCATGAGACTTTTCGTGTTTTCAATATTGTTCTCAGTTGTAAATTAGAGTAATAAGTACGTTTCAGGAATTAATTATAATTTTACATAAATCAAGTTAGAATGAACACGTCAGAATAACCTTCTACGCGGAGAGCACTGGTTACAGAATACCATGCCATCTATGATCGTAGACGAGAAACAGACCTCTGTTCCGCATTCAATGCGGATACAGTAATGCATAAGGAAGCAATACATAGGTCTACCACTATAGAACAGCAATACAATGCACATACAAAATACTGTTTGATATGTTATTATATTTGCATTGCTGTAAATAAGTGACCCTAATGTACGACATTAACCATGTGTAATATTATGGGTTTCGTCTAGACTAGACGATAAACACAAAAGGAAAAATTAACCAGGCAAATATCAGAACACGAGTGGTAGTCTTTAAAACTGCCACGATATTATAAAATGTATTAACCATAGCAACACAAAGTGGAGGCTAAGCGGCCCATATTTTTTTATTTATGTTTATTTTCAACAAAAACACATCTACGAAAATCTTCAAAAATATATATACTTGTCGTAAAGTATTCTGCCCCTGGTATTCCTTCTCTAAAATATTTTCAGTAAAAAGGGCTGAATATGTTATGAGCATGACAGGCCCTCCATCCCCTCTAGTAAATTAGGTAACCGAACAGTCACTATTCATGTTTAACTAAACCTGAAATATTTCATGCACTTTTTAAATCAACAATGTTACTCAACCATTTCATAAAATATGGGAATTTTTCCCTCAAGGAGAGAAGTTATAAAATTATTGTAATTGGGTGGTCAAAAACAAGTTTAAACCCTCAAATTATCTTAATATTAAGGACTTGGGTGTATTTGAAGTGGTTTCATGTGTAAAATCTGTCGATTTACTTATTTACTGCATTGAGATACTTTTTTCCCCATTTTTAGCATGATTTTAACAGTCTTTAATACCAAGTAGTCAAGAGTAATCAGCTATGTACATTTTCATTTGAGAAAATATACATCTTAAGGTACAATTTGGTATAAGATTAACTTAAAAAATATGTGTGGTTTATTACTATGTAAAATAAAAAACAAGGCTAATTTATGTCCCACCCGTAACGTCCCACCAGTAACAGTGATAGTTTTGTTAAATTATTATTGATGAAATGTGCTTTGAATTTTTCCTGGTGCTGGTAATATATGATATTTTCCCATATTATTGATGAGTTAAATAAATGTTCTGACAACCTGGAAACAGTTTATAGTTTGTATTGAATCCCTCATACCTTCATCAATAACAACATTAAGACCCTAACAGTAATAGCAAACTGAAAATGAGCTTTTGTTTTGCATCATTAAAATCAGTGTCCAAACTATGTCCCACCCGTAACAGATTTTGAAAAAAAAAAATTAAATAGTTAAAATAAATTTTAAATAATGCTTTGCATGCAGCGTGGAGAAGGCATTGTACATTTTACAGAATGTGAAGAACCAATTCTAGTTTATTATTATTTATGATATGCAATAAACAAAAAAAGTGTTTATAATTTGCTAGAATGTCCCACCCGTAATTATGAAATGGCTATACTACTAAATGTCAATATATGTGTATGTATACATTAAGGAATATATATTTACGACACGTAAAAGAACTCCAAGCCTAAATTAGAGTCTCTGGACAAAATTTCTCGGCCCTTTCACGTCCAAGTAATACCTCAGTTTCCGGGGGGTTAAGGGGCGATGGGCTTACCACCTGTCCCTCTGCCCTCTCTAGGAAAATAAGCGTAACAAAAATTCACATAGGTAAACAGAAACCTCTACTTGGAGGCCCTTCGCCCCAACATGGGGGCATAGGATTCGATCGATCGATTATTAGTATTACATACTAATATACATAAAATCAAGTAAACCCTGGGAGAGAGATTTCATAATTTTTACATTTACAAATACTAGGAAAAGGAACAAGGCGAGCCCACCAGTGATATGTAATGAAACTAGTTGAGAAATGTTAAGTTAGTAAACCATGAAACACATTCAATACGCATATTTATTTCGTTAAGATTAGGACTGGTAATGTCACAGATGAGTTATTTATGATAATAAAATTATGTTTGAGCTGTATGCACAATAAACAGATTCCCGTTTAGGTGAATCTAATAAAGGCATATTATAAGAGTACTGAGGCAATAAACAATTGTAACAACAAAATAAGTTTTATATATATATATATGACGTATGAATAGTGTGAACACTGAGAAAGACTAAACCAAATACAGTACTAACATTAACAATCTCAGCTACAGGAAACAGCTATTAATGAGATGTGGTAATGTGCTAGGTGCTGCAAGGTCTTATCAACATTGTTTACAGTTGTAAATAAATTTAATTTGTTCAATTTGGAAGATTCATAAAGTGGATGAATGAAACAGTCATAGGGTTAGGTGTACTTTATAATACGTGACTAAATATTCATCCCATGGCAAATTGCCAATTACCTTTTTACGCAAACTACTTAAAAATTAACACAAACCTTGGAAGAGAGTCATTCTTCTTCTTCTTTTTCGCAGTTTTACCTCTCCCTTGTAGGATTTAAGCGACCCAAGCCGCCCGGGCCTTACAGGGCCGCGACCTGTCGGGAGAGGGATTATCTTGGGATCACATACATACTTTTTTGAACAGACAAGGACATGGAGGGCCTCCCCGCTTGAGTGATCAGCCCAACGCGGGGCCACCTCCGAGACAACACGAACACATAGGACGATACACACCATATACACACACACTCACTCAGAACAAGGCGAGGATGGGGATGATAATGATGATAATGACGGCCAGATGATATCCGGGGACCACAAGGGCCTAAAGTCACCTGACATTTGTCTCACAGGTGAGGGAAAACCCCGGAAAAAACCTCACCTAGGTAACTTGTCCCGACCAGGAATCGAACCCGGGCCCGCTGCGTGAGAGGATTAAACGCATCCCCTGAGCCACAGCGGTGGGGAAGAGAGTCAAACTGAAAATAATAGTTTCCTCTTAGATTCTGTGCATATAACTAATAACTTAAAAAAATATATATAACAACAACCTTGGGAAGTTTTTGTTTTGTTATTTAAAGGGAGAGGAACAATTTCGAAATTTTGAGTTAACTTTTCATAACGTTTTGGTACAATCTCGTCAAACTAATTAAAGGATAGGCTATTGCGATAAATATCCTACAGAATTCTCCCCAAATTGTTCATAACAATTTCCATTCACAGTTTCAAATCATTTTAGGGGGAAAAATAAATCCTTCTGATAGAGTTGCCTGTAAAAAGGAAAACACACAAGAAACATAAAATCCATAATTTACAACTTCTTTTCCATTTTTCCGTAGAATTATTCAAATTAGAGCGAGTCTCATTGCCATCCCATCTCGCTTTGCTCGTTTCATAAACATATCTAAATCGTATCTACATAAAAGCCAATATAGGCTTGTTGCATAATGTACCAATAAGATGTCATTATGGTAGTAGTAATGAAGTTGGTTTTATGGTTATTTAACGATGGAGATGTACTGCAACTTAGGCCTATGACCGTCATCGGTGTGCCGGAATTTTGTCCCGCAAAGTCCTTTAACATGCCTGTAAATCTACAGACTGTCCCTTTTATGCGTCCATAAATGCCATCGACTTGGACCAGGATCGAACCCGCAACCTCGGGCACAGAAAGCCAGCACATTACAGACAGAGTCACCCGGGCCGAAAATAGTAGCCTAGTGTGAAATCCTCCATTGCCAGAAAAACCAGAATGACGGATTTTAACAACTACTTCATAACATCTAAACAATAAACGATCCTATAATGATGACTATCAAAATGACAATACACTATAAATAAAACAATAGTTTCACTCTCTAGTGAATCAAGCTTAAGGAATCAAATAGTTATTCTGCGGTAATATTTTGGTACATATTAAATTAAACTTTTCGGGAATAGGACTATAGTACAAGAATGGGATAAAAGATACCTAAATTACCTTAAATCTACAGGAATGTGAATTCTTTCACAGTCTAGTAAGCAAGATGGCGGATCGTAACCACTTCTGTAACCGGGCTATATAAGTGACCGGAAGTAAACGGGTAGAAGAGGGGGAAGATAAAGGAGGGAAGTCTGTAGGAGCAAATGATTCAAGATAGCATGAAACTTAAGAAAATTTAGAGATTTTCATTGGTTGTCTTTGCTTCAGCTCTCACTCCCTTTGCGTACTGGAACCTGTAATTTCCATGAAATTATAGTCCATTATCCGAAGGACGGTTGGTCGGCTCCGTTTCGATGGTTCGTCATTTCTGATACAACATTCTGATATGGTAGTCACACTCCATGTAACTTGTCTTTCCGGTGAGAGCCTCTCGCTTTGCACAATGACTCAACTATTTTATACCTTAGTCATTTGAAACCAGAATTACGATGCGAATTTTATGGAAATATATTCCGTGAGCAGTGGTAGATTTATGCCCGTGCCTGTCCCTTACAGCAGCATTTTTACATGCCACGTCCTCTTAATGCAAAAGATGTTTTTCCCTCAGATAAAATATCGCATATCTTCAAACAATAATCTAAGAAACAAAGAATAATGAAGATTGTATGTGAAAGCTGTTTAAATAACTACAAGCGCTGAACTAAATCTGCTGACAGCTTTAACACCGTACCTTAAGGAATTCGAATTGCATTTGGATTTTTCTACAGGAAAAAGTATTGAGTCAGGAAATCAAGATTCTTTTGCATTTTTCACAGGATATTATTAGGTGCATTTCTCATATGCTTAAAGAAAGGAGAAGGTGCTAAAATTAAGGCAAATTTAGAAACAAGAAGGTGCTATTGAATTTGTCATGTAACCAACTTAGATTCACGAACAGCAGGCTACTGACTAATTCCAGAGAAATTAAAAGGAAAAGTGGAACATTTAATAATTATTTTTCATTCTTGCAGCTGTGGTTTCAGTTCGCGTTTGCTGAAAGCAGACAGGTTCACTAACCAAAATAATTATATAACGTAAAAGCAACGAAACCCGAAAGGCACTGGCTATAAACGCTTACATGCGCTTGAGAAGATTATTAAATGTTGTAGTAAATACTAAAAAGGGGAAAGGATTATGAACCGGTGGAGGAAAAAGGGACAAAGGCCCTAAAAAGGAGAGAAAAAAGGTCTACAAAATTGCCTCCATTCCCAACGAGAGACGTTTCACACTGTGGTTTCCTTCCCCACGAAAAAGTGTGCTCACATAAAGACCCTAACCGTGATGATAATAAGTATACTGCAATATGAAATGTAAATTTTACGATTAAATAAATATCGTAGAATAGAACATAATTTGTGCCCAGTCATTTTATATCCGCTTGACAGTAAGTACTTGAACTCTTGGGAATAAATGTTACGTGGTCAGCTGGGTAATGGCGTGAACTAACTCCACTTTTCGCATGTAGTCTACGTTTGGAATTGTTAGTTTAATCATGCGTCATATGCATTTACTGTGAAACCAATTTTCCACCTCTAACATGGAAATAATATATTTGTTCTACATCACGTTACATATGAGTCTCATTAGCACATATTTCTTATAGGCATGTAACATGTTAATATAAATTAGCCTATAAAGTAAATTACCAGCAAAATATATTTAAGTAATCAATTTGATCCCTGCAGTATAACATATTCTTTGATTTAATAACTTTTGTTGTTTGGTGCAGATAGTATCGCGCTGGCTTTCTGTACCCAAGGTTGAGGGTTCCATCCCGGCCCAGGTTGATGGCATTTATGTGTGCATAAATGTGGCTTGACCATGTCTGTAGATTTACATGCAAGTAAAAGAACTCCTTTTTTTGTGCCTGCCCTTCTCCCCCCGCAGTACCACAGCCTAGTATGCGATATCTCCGGTCACCTTTGCCGAAAGTTGAATTTAATGCCCGTATCTACTATTGTAGCTACTACTTCGTATGTTCGGCAATGTAAGGATGTCTTGTTGAGTTCTCCCATCCCGTTTTATCATTATGAGCGTTTAATTCCAATTACTACTTGATCTAGTTAGATATTTTAGAAGTACATTTATGCAGTTAAATGTTTTATGCTTCATAACGAATTGCTGGGAATGAGACTAATCCGGCATTTCCCAGCTGCAGGACAAAATTCCGGCACACCGGCGATGGTCACCGGCCTAAAGTTGCAGTACATCCACATCGTTAAATAACCATATACCAAACAAGCAACAACTTTTCTTAACTAGTAATAAGCAGGGCACGGATTCTGATGACCTAAAATTGTTTGAAAAATGACCTATAAAATGACCCTAAATTTTAAACAAAATGACTTAATAATTATAAAAAATGACCTAAAAACTGATATTTTATTTATAAAAAATTATTATTGTACACACAAAGTTATAGACTAGTTTGTATATAATTGTAAAAACTGTTGTGAATGATCTTTTCTCACAGATATTTACACTGGCACTGAAGCACTGGCGAGTCAAAATTCGACATTTCCTTTTGTGGTCTTCCGGATTATATTGTTGTTTAATTGAGAGTAAACAGTAGTTTGCACTCTCAAATCCAAGCAAGTGACAGATTCTGGTGCCAAGTCAATCTAATAACAATAGTAATATAATACAAAAGTTTTGAGTTTCTTTTATTCTCATTTCTGACTGAGACATAACACTTAACGCGGAATTTTTCCTTCTTGCATTAAACAAACAACACTTCAAAGACAGCACTGCTAGCGAAGAAAAAAGTTAATACACTCAATGTAAATACATGAAAATGACTAAATAAGGAACCAAATGACACGAAAATGACAGAATAATGACCTAAAATTGAAATAAACGCCCTAAAATATAAAATTGCATAAAATGACAAAAAAATGAGCTAATAATAATGTATTTCTATAACCTAGAGGCCATGATTTGGATTTATCTACAAGTTGGCAATGGCTATGCAGCATCAATAAAAAGATGACATGTCATTAGAATCCGGGCTCTGGTAATAAGCATTTTGCACACTGATTTGTGTTTTATCATGACTGTAGTACATGTGAACATTCTAATCGGATTATAAATGTCTGTAATGTTCATAGGTTAAAATAAATAAATAAAAGTAATATACTGAACTTCTCCCTGCGTTTCCTCCAACCATTCTTTGACAGACATGTTACATTCCAATAATGAGGCCACGATAGGCCTATATTTTTAAATATTTTCCTAGTGTATTACATAACAAATTTTAAATCAGCTATCGAAATAAAGTTTTAACTCTGACAACGCTGTCTAATAAAACTCAATTCCACAATGTCTGTTTTTGAATAAAGGCTTATTAATATTATAATGTTTACTGTCATTGTTATTATTCAGCGTAATTCCAAAACTACTGTCGGTATTGACAGTACTGAGAAGAATTTCATCTCATTCAGAAACGTTATCACAATGTGGCGTGTTTGCAGTTGTGTTGCTCGTTATATATAGCTGATTATGTTCATTGGAATTCCGATTTCTTGAATGTTCTATGATAGGAATACTGAGACCACACTTCCCACTGATACTGGTACAATTTTTACAGTTCGTAGTTTCCACTTTCCGGTATTTACTGATTTTGTGCATTTCTGTTTTCTTTAATTTATGAGTGGATGGGTTATTATTATTATTATTATTATTATTATTATTATTATTATTATTATTATTATTATTATTATTATTATTATTATTATTATTACTATTATTATTATTGTCGTTATTAGGACTATTATTATTCACGAAGAAATGCATAACTTCTTTATGGAATGAAATTGTGAAATATGTAGCCAGAAAATATAATCTTATATGTGACTCTAAAATTTATACCAACCTCAAAAAGGATTAGGAAACTTACAAATACTATATGTTCCTCAAACATAAGCCCATGAATAATGTTAAACTGTACACACGGCAGAATTATCTATGCTAGGCTATCTATTAAAAAACCAGCACAATTTCAGCGGATAATATTAAGCAATACAAAAATAACAATCACAATCACGTTATCCAATCACGTTTTCATCCCAGTATAATCTATGTTAATTGTAGCTCAATAAAAAAAGTCAAATAGTGTTATGAAATGAATCGGGTGGAATTCTTACTTGATGCATGAAGTCAGCAATTACCGTACGAAACACTGTGTGACATAAAGACTACAGCTACGACTAGACGTGTGACATAATATGTAAGAAAAAATTCAGGATGCGTTTTTATGACTTGTCCTGCAAGATTTTAGAATAAATTGAATATAATGTGACTAAGACATCCTAATTTCAAACTGAACACGCGGTCCAGCATTCAGACAAAATTGTAATGAACTGCCATTTGCTGTCCTGTCTAAGAATTTTAAAATATTATGAATTTTAATCTCTGTAAATCTTAAGTCAGCTAGTAGGATATTTTAATGTTATAGTAAGCCTACCCTTTTGTTCTCGTGGTCGGATTGTGAGATTTGACTTAAGCCCTTAAACATTGCCACTACTGAATAAAGTTACATACAAATAGATAATTGAAGCCTCTACAGTGAATTTTTAAGCAGATCTATCGTAGTGAGGTAAATATTAAACTATATAAGATAATCAAAAACGAAAATCAAAAACACATAGACCTGCGTTTGATGCCTTCATGGTATTTTCTCTAGCTCGTGGAAAATAACATTCAAATTGTACAATGTGCCTTTTCAATCTCAGTTGTAGATGAGCTTTCATTATAATTATTATCTAGATATTTGCACGAAACCTACAAGAAAGAAATTCCAATTTCGTTAAAAGAATGAAAGTTTGATTTAATATCGAGGTGACAGATACACATACTGTAAACTGTAAATTTATGAAACATCCAAAATAATTATTTAAGTAAATTTGTATCGCATCGACAGCTAATGAAGATGACTTTTTATTTTAAGAATAATTGAAAGTGAAATCTGTATTCGGCGACAACCTGGAACATGTAACTAGGTTTATGTACAAATCAAATGTATATTTTCATCGACTATCTTTCCTCAGAATTGCTTTACGGTAATACGCCCGTGCCCTGTTTTATAGAACTTGTTAATAATATTAGCTAATACTTTAGAACTTATAATATTGTTTTTTAGTTACCAATATCTTCTTCCAAAGAAGTGTATACTATACTCATAAAATCTTCTCAAAATTATTGTTTTATTAATCAGCCGATTGATTTGAAGATTTAATTCGGGTTGTTCTTGGTTTGCTGTTTCTTCTTATTCTTTTCTGTGCTATTTTAAAGCAGTACGGCCTACGAATACGTTTATGAAACTGCACAATCAACAAATATTATTTTAAATAAGTTTAGAATCAATTCTGCTCATGTTAGTTTTAATATAACAAATTTAATAATTTAATCTCATTGATGTCGTCTGTTTTTAGACAAGACTGCACATCTTATGTCTCACTTCTGTATTTCCTTTCTGATGGCCGGCATTTTCTGTAGATTAGAAAACAGAAACTAGTTCAGAGTAATCAATAAACCTATCAAGATGATTCGAGATAGCGATATTCTGAAATCTGGCTATTTTCATATGCTAAAATCTTCTGTGACTAAAATTCCTTCTACAGTGATTTTTTTAATAATATAACTAATTTACGATACTTTACTAATAAGATAATAATTGTTTAAGCGAATTATGAAACGGGCTATCACAGCTATCTCCTCATATATCACGGTGTTTTTTTTTTTTATGTACATCAACATGTTCCATTACAATAGTAATACTACATGTTTCGGTGTAATCCTTATGTTGTTAATTAATACAATATTATATTTCAATATGGATTAGTTTCTAGTTTTGTTCCACTTTATCTATAGTAATTTACAAATTGACAGATATCAGTCTCATACTTATTAGTAGACCTGGGATTTTAGGCTCTAAAAAAATTAGTTTTAGGCACCTAAAATAGGATTTTAAAAGAAGTAAATAGGCTTATAAAAGCGAAAATAGGCACTTAAAATATATTTCAAAAATGTGTAAATATATAGAAAATATACTTTAAAATTTTACAATACACACTTAAACTGTAACATGGTCTTTTTTGACTGCAAGAAACATGGTAGGCCTATACCTACCAACTACGAACTATATTCACTTAAACAGATGTTCTTTCACTGGTGACAGTAGTCCTTGCTATTTGTTGTTTTGAGCGAATCCTCCCCCGTCAGTCAGCATTCCTTTGGCGACAATTGTTTTGGAAAATAAAGTTTATGTGAAAAAACCCACCCTCTGTTGTTCTGCTCTTCATTCATGGATGTCCATTAAATGAATTTAAAAGTTACAGAAGTTGAATTTTATTTTAAATGTACAGATTAGGTATTTTAGGCACTAAAATAGTAAAATAGGCTCTAAAGGTCCAAGTAGGCATTTTAGGGCACTATAAAACTCTATAATTGTAAGTGATTTCTCATGAAACGTCCACAAATTAAAAAATTTTCATGTTATTTCATAAGGAACAAAATAGGCATTTGCCTTAAAATCCCAGGTCTACTTATTAGTTATGTACTACATCTACTATATCCCTATTCTAGTCCGTATATTTACTTATCTATTTATTTGAAATCCACTGATCTATTTATTTAATAATTTAATTACATTTAATAAATGTATTAAAGTCTTTTAGGTATTTTATGACTAAATCATTATATCTAGGTGGCCACTGTCCTCTGTTTCGAATGATGCTGGCCTTTAGTTGAGCTCGTTCTCTGTTGTACCTCGAACATTCCAGCAGAAAGTGGTCAGTCGTCTCTTCTCCTTCGTTGCAGGGACAAGTGGAATCTTGCGTTATTTTAAATCTATGAAAATAGGCTTTTATTGGTCCATGTCCGGTGAGCATAGTAGTAAGACCTACTGTAGGATAAATATCACGGTGTTGTCTCACCGCGAAAACATTGCCCTTCTTAATATCTGCATTAGCTCACGAAATGATTTACCTTTCCGCCAAGCTGGGGGAATACCCCAAGTCCTAGCAGGGTAGTAGTGGCAATAGTTAAAAAAAAACTTTAAAATAATAACCGGGCGGGCACAGAAGATAATCACAGACGGCAAACGGTCTATAATCACGCATTCAAATAAAAATTATCCCACAGTCTGGAACTACAGTCGAAATTATCGTTTCTAGCTTCCTGTTACACATGGAAGATCTTAAAATGTAATTACGGAAACATGCAACAGATTATCTAAATGAATTAAAAATATACGTGCTGTGAAAACGGTCTAATTACGCCTATGTCAATCGCAATACATTTTTTGTTCGGCCTTTCTATACTAGCCTATGCTTATTACATGTGATGTAACAATATCTTAATGACATAAGTTATTGAAGTAGGCCTACATGCCGTTCCCTAAAGTACTGTTGTTTTTCCAACTATCGATAAGCATATCAGTTATCGTTTAATATCGTATACGAAACTGTTTCGAAATCTTCAAAGCAGCAATTGCAACTGAAACTGTACAATCAACAAATATTAAATAGAATCAATTCTGCTCATGATAGTTTTAATATCTTATAACAAATTTTATTAATTCCGTTTTTTTGAATGCTTAAAATATTCAAGTGAAGCCCCGTCCCTACATGCCTTTGTTGCCAGCCATCTATCGCAAAAGACGAGAACAGCTAACAGCTGAATGATAATTGAGGTAGAGTCGTTTGTTTTATCAATTACAAGATATTCTAAAAACTCAAAACTTAGGACGTTTAATTACGGTTGAACAAAAACAGTCGTACTCAACTTTCCTATAATGACAATTAAGAGACTCGTATGATAATTAGGAAATTCGGTACGCTCGTTTCATAAAGAACTCGCGTCTTGTTAAATTCCATTATACCGCGTTGCATAATATACTAATACTGATATAGCATACAATTCATTCTCATATACTACGATGAAATGTGCACTGTTAAAAATGATTAACGATAAGTTCGTTTTTAAAAAATGCATTATTACTCCTAACATGCATAATGTAAAATTTATATTGCACTACTACACAGCTACAAAGATAATGTGTCGTACAAAAACTATAATAGTCCCATGTTTCTATAACCGTGGGTAGTATCATTACAACTGGAGTAAACTTCAGAGCTCAATAATAAATTAACATGTGAATTAAATATTCCATCATGATTCTATAAATATCTAACTTTATTTCCACTAGAAGATTTTGAAGAGTCTAGGAACATTCCAATTTTTTCTGAGCATTAAGCCTATGTCAGCTGGACATCAAGCAGAATTCCCGGAATTTATATGTTCTAATTATACAGTAAAACTTTAATGAAAATGTTTCCTTCGTAAATTGTACTTCAGCAAAACCTTGGAGAGCAATGTTGAATATGGACGTAACCTCCCATACCCCGATCTGAAATGTTGGTCTATCTTTTTTTAGAGGTCGAAACCTATTTGCATTACAATTATGCATAAAATCATACACAGTATATTATAGGTCCATCTGTTTTTGGAGGCACGCAATATAATCAAATTTGCCATTTCAATCCTACCCGTGTCTTTACTTACACTTTATTTCTTCGTATTAGCTTCCGATTTAATTCATATCAGTGAAGTATGTGTGGAACTAGCTGCTCCTGCGTAAATAGTCAAGTATCGAAGGCCACCACGAATAAAAGTAACTAATTTTTGTAAGTTGGTTCCGTTGAAAATTGAGCATCGTCTTGAGCCGTTCATGTAATCTTTCACGTAAGAATTTCACGATTTTTTCCTGTGAAGCGTATAACAATATCTCGGCAATTTAGAAAACTGAACTTGGTGTCGTTTTCTAACATTTCCTCCTATAGCAATATACTATTACTGTTCTTGAAGTGTGATCATAATGCAAATATATACGGAATCGTAGGTATATGAACTACAAATCAATTCTTATGTATATCTCCAAACTATCAAATTCTACTTTCCGCAAGCTGAAACATAATGGGTTGGGGAATTTTGTCCTGAGCCCTTACAATACTGTGATAGACCTAATCCTATTGGAATTGTACATAAACAAGTAGTGGATGTAAAAATTTGAAATTCTGCTACGTTTATAATGGATACAGTACCGAACTATAAACGTTCCTATTAGATAATCGATTTACTGTAGACTGGTTAATGCAAATAATGTAGCTATTTATATAGCTATTTATAGCTACATGCATGCATGCAGGCGAAACTCTGCACTCAATGATAGGCTACATCCAAAGATCGCATAGGGGCTTTGATGAAATCATAATGGTGTGGTACTCTGCTCTTTCCCCTCCACGCACACCACTGTTTTCACTTACCCACAAAGAGGAACTTACGTCTACCAATGAGGATTCAGTATCTAGCTTCAATTACCTCTTCAGTGTTACCCAGTGCAGTAGTGAAGAGTCTATAGGCCTACAAGCGCAGCATCAAACATGGCGCCCAAAACGGAGGAGTTTATTACGTCACAAAAACACGATGAAGTAGACTTTAAATATATACATTAATCACATCATTATATCTGGCTTGTAAAAAGATGCCGAGATTTTGTGTAGGAACAAATGTGTAAGAAGAATGTTAACCAGGCGTGGAGGAGGATCGGAGTTATTCTTCCACCAAGAAGTCGTTAGTATTTATGCATTCTTCGTGTACATACTCACGCCACGTCCATCGTATCTCTTTAGGTAATTATAACGGCACTGAATAAATATGCCTAGTCGAAGAAATTGAGCTTTATTTTTATAAAAAGATACCGGTAGTGTTTGTACCGTAGTAATGAAATACCCGGGGTTAGAACTTTTAGATGCAATTTAAACAAGAAGAAAACAGGGAACTATACTCGTTACATTCACGAACAGTGGGGTACTAAATAATACCAGTGTAGTTAAAGAGAAAAGTGGAATATTTAATAATTATTTCTATTGTTGCACTCGTGCAAGCTACTGGTTCAAGTAAATTTAAAACGAGAGAATAGAACATATACATGATTACTTTTCATTGTTCCAAGTGTACCTTTAATCTCGCATTTGCTTAAAGCAGACAAGCTTACAACTCCCATGTTCACTGCAAAATGATAAAAATTTAGTTGAAAGTTACTTAAGATCTTAGATATTCGAAGGAAACCAATATAATTTTATGATAAAAATACAACGAAAATCGAAAGTCATAGGCTATAAACGATGAAAGGCGCTAAAAACATTACTAAACACCTGCAGTAAAACTCAAGAGGGGGAAAGGGGGATTATAGGCAAGGCGGAGAGAATAGCCTAAAGGTATAAATGCCCTGAAAAGGAGAAAAATGCTGTTAAGAAATTGCCTCCATCCTCAACTCGGGACATTTGGCACTGTAGTTTGTTTACAGGGAACTCTAATTCGCCCTACTAAAGGCGCTCACCTAAAAATCCTAGCCCTGAAAAAACTTACACAATATAAGAAGGTACTAAGTAGTACTTCCTACAAAGTAAAGCAATAAGCATCTAAGTCCAGAACATTACCTAATTTTAAGATGAAGCTCAGTTGAAATAATAAAAAAAATATTTTCTGGTATTTTTCAAAGAATTTCATCCGTAAGGTGTGTACTACGACTACACAAAAAGATTTTCAGTAGGCCTAATGAAGCGGCATGTTGGTTAATAAGTAAAGAAACTGTGAACTTTCTGTGATTCAATTTCTTATTTGCTTTGCTGATAGTCTGTTTTCAGGCGTTAAAGGTAAAATACTGAAAGCTCATTTTCGAAAAATCTAGCTTAGGCCTAAATGTATGTCTAACGAATAATTTTTATATGTAATTTACTCTGATTTAACCTCACTTGATCATGCTCACATACCTCCTAAAGAATTCGAAGATTATGAAGCAGCTACTTATACGGTGTTTATATAATAAATTTACTTTTAAACCGTTTTATTTACTCTACCTGAGCCTACGGCCAGGGAGGTAGCCTATTATATTTTAATAAGCTATTCAATACAACATTTTCACCCAGAATGAATGCCTTGAGGCCCCAAAAAGTAAAGAACTCACTATTTCATAGAATTAACTGTTTACAAATTTGCCTGTGTTTTTATGGAAATCATGGATAGAAAACGAAATGTCGAATTCAAACGTATAACATTTTCAATTATACATCTTCTTAGAATGCCACAAGGCTGACAATATCCACGCTGTTGGAATCCTATGACTGATAAAATCAGGAACCATCGTAGCCTCAATCATTTCAAGTCAGAGGTAACTAATTAGTTATTGGGAAAAACCATAGGCATAAAATTTGTTTTCCAGGTTATTTAAGTTTTCTCATATTTTAACGTACATGATTTTGTAAAACATACATTTGTTTCATTTTCTCTCTTTAACATAATTGAACACAACGATATATCACATTCCATTACCTTTACTAACGTATGACTCGGTTTAAGTAATGACCTCGTATCGTATTCTGTAGGGTAATAAGTCAGTAATTTAATCAACTTTCATATTTTCCTTATTGTTACTATTATTTATTTGTTATCATTCCCTTTTATTATTATTATTATTATTATTGTTATTATCATCGTTATTATTATTACTATTATTATTATTATTATTATTATTATTATTATTAGTGCTATGTCTTTACTTCTATCATTGCTGTGCATTAATATAATGTTAATTCTTTAATATTATATCTTATTATAAATGTTTTTGTAGTATTTCTCTTTGTAATCACTCTATTTGTTAAAAATATTATTGTTTCAGACTTGTAATCACAATAATTATAATAATTACAAGTCAGTTATTTGTAAATATCTTCAAGGTTTTCATATACGTCATATTTTCACCCATTTCATTAGAAACATTTTTAAACATTTTTAAACACTTTTAAGGGTAGGAGAAATTCACCATATTACAACCAGTAGGCCTACTGACATTATTACTGCATTAATACGCCTAATGAAAAAATTGCATTTTCAGATTTTTTAAATGAAAATTTTCAATAATCTAATAACGCCAAAAGAATCCACAAATCTTCCACTTCTTACCCCTAAATTTCCTTAGTTCTACTGTGTTACCATATCTGAGGAATGTGCATAGGTAATTATGAATTTTTAAATCAATAATGGACCTTAAATAATTCAAGTTCTATTGCGCCTGCCCTAGGGTACCAGTAACATAGAAATGTTTTACCTCTCAATTTAAATTCAAATTATATAGTAAGTTCCACACAACCTTTACATGAATAGGCTGACGTATAAAAATACAAAAATGCGATAATCTCACACTTATATTAATATACAGTGTTGCTGGCAACAAAGATGCAGGAACACATGACGTTTGCTACATTAGACATTATAATAACGTAGTTGTAAATACCCTGTATTTCAATATGAAGTTTTGTATACTATGTTCTGTGCTATAATTATTATTATTGTTTGTGAAATCTTGAAATATACGTAAATGGGTAAATAATTTTCGTAACTTTTCTGAGTAGTGTGGTCCCTATTATTTAACTTCTTACGAAATTAAAAAAGATTTTCATGACAATTATCATGAGTGAACTTTACCTTCATTGTAGAAGAAATGTCACTGGTCTATTTCTTGAACTCACAATTAATTAATAAACACGATTTATAACTAACAAATAAATAGTTTAGGCCTATCTAAGCCCATCTAGAGATATGGTTAAAGCCGATACGACTTTTATGTTTAAAAATTCTACAGTCCACCAATTAAGTGCCTTTTTCTGAATAATTTAGGAAATAATGTAATTAAGATGCCCAGTAGTTTGGAGTTGGCAGTGAGTCCAGAGGACAAGAATGGTCCCGATATGTTTGCATTTTTTAAACAGTAAAGGACTTGGAGACACTCGTCTCGTGACGATAATTCCCGATTTACTTGATAAAAAGTAGTAGCTCCTGCTAGGAGATCCGTGAGAGTCTGATAACAGGCTCGAATCCTGCCATCCACCAATGAAGTCGAAGGTCTCATGTAAATTATGCAGCGCTCCAAGGAGAAACCATTTTTCCAGCGGGATCTAGTTGCCCACAGGTTTGCCGTAGGGAGTGCGAGAGGGGAGTGAGCAGGCCCGGGTTCAATTCCTTGTCGGGACAAGTCATCCAGTGCGTTTTTTGATGGGATTTTTCTTTCATCTTTGAGATGAATGTCAGGTAAACCATGATGATCACCGGATAGTCTATCATCTGGCCGTCATTGCTGTCTTCATTCCGCCCACGCCGTGTTCGGAATGGGTGAGTGTGCGACTGGTGTATCTCGTAGGGCCTAAGTGTTTTTCTTCCCTCGGAGGTGTCTCCGACACTGGGCTGATCACCATCCCTGTCGTTTTATGGTAAAAAAAATATTATGATTCAAATGTAATTCCTATCCCGACTTGTCGCTGTCCAGTAAGGCCCGGGCGATATGGACCCCATCAACGTTCATAAAATGGGAGAGGTTGAACTAAGAGAATAAAGATAACATAGTATAAATGTTTGGAAATTTTTAGCCTAAACCCTCAAAAATATATTTACAACCTTGAAGCGAAAAATCAAGAAACCTGTAGATATATATATATATATTGGAAGGATATAATATAGACTCAAAGAATTTCTGATATGAAGCGATAAATGTTATAAGTTGTTAATTCCAATAGGAGCGTTAGGTTAGAAGAGTATAAACTTATAATGCGCGTGTGTATAATATTATAATTTTATTCAAGTAAGCAATCGATCATAACCAAATAAGTTTTTCGTACCTTGTTTAGATAATAGAATCTTATATTTATAGAATATATATATTCCAAGTCAATATTAAAAACAGTAGTATTAAATAACTTATTCACAGAATAAAAGTCAAATAAAAGGTTATGATTATAATATAATGTACAAAAAGTGTTAATAATTGAAATTTATTAAGAATTGGATATAAATAAGCTTATTTAGCTTTTACAAATTGTATTAAAAGTAATACTTATTCAAAATTGCTTACAGGTATACAATTCTGAATAAGGATTCGTAATATATTTCTTTTACATGTATATTTAATACCCAAAAAATGTGATATAGTCATATATAAAATTAGCGTGGTATAACTACATAAATATAAGTTACCTATAAAAATCTTGTCAAAGTCTAAAAGCTAAGAAAGTTTTTATATCAGAGCGATAAATATTGGAAGTTTCACATCATGTAGTATTTTACCATGTTTTTTATGTAATTAGTAGAAATTATGTGGAGAGTCTGTTCTCATATATTGTTATTATATATTTCCGAAGATCAGAATAGCTTATCCAGTTTGTAGTTCTATATGAGTGTCAAATATTATTCATATCAAATTATACTGAAGAATATGCGTCCAAGTATTTATATTATATTGGATGGTATTTAACCTAACTTATTTAGGAGCTGAAAGCCAATTGAATTGATAAAATTTCTTCAATAAAGCGTAGACGTTGCACTATATTATTATCTGATATATAAACACTACTTATTTTTAGTAGTAGTATCAATAACTGTTATATGCTACTTCGTTGATGATATTGATGATTGCAGGATTATCAGGAACTTAATTATTCGCTTCTAGTCGTAGGTTGTTTACTTGGAAATGTACATTTCGGCACAAAGATGTACCATCTTCAGTCCATAGTCTTTAAGTAAAAATACAATAAGAAATTAATTAAAACCACGTAAAAAAGTGAATATAAATATTAGGGTCATTGAGTTATTGAGATAGATATAAATCTAAAGTGAATTGAATGATAATTTCAAACACTAACCTTGTAATCAATTGTAGATCTATGTGAGTATAACCATGTTGAGTACTATGTAGATACTAACGGGTAGTGTAATCTAAGCGTAGATCTTAGGCTACTAGAGCGAGTTCGAAAAGGGGGTTGTGTTCAATTAAGTTTTCATTAAGGATGTTGTTTTTGTTTTTATATATTTCTAGAGATTCTAATGTGTTTAATTTTCTATCTTTTTTGTGTTTGTGGATAACAGTTAGTGTATTTTCAATTTTGTCATGTTTGTGGTTGTGTGTGATTAAGTGCTTGGCATATGCAGATTTATATCTTCTATGTTTGTAGTCAAGCATGTGTTCTTTGTATCTTAATTTGAATTTCCTCCCGGTTTGCCCTATATATAATTTGTTACATTCCAGACATTCTAACTTATATACACCATACAAATTTAACAATAAAATTTACCACCAAAAAGAAGGTCTAGCCATGGGTTCCCCTTTATCTGGTACTGTTTCAGAAATTTTCCTTCAAAATTTAGAAAATACACTTGTAAATAAATTAATTCATAAACATAATATTACAGCTTATTATCGCTATGTGGATGACATTTTCATTATTTGCAATAAAAACAAACCAGAAGAAATATTACAAGATTTCAATAAATTGAACCAAAACTTAACTTTCACACTAGAAAAAGAATGTGAAAATAAACTTTCTTTTCTAGACATAGAAATGACTAGACAACACAATAAAATCTTGTTTAATATATTTAGGAAATCTACATATACAGACACCATGATAAATAAACATTCTAATCATCCTTTTAAACAGAAAATTTCAGCCATTAATAGTATGGTTTATAGAATGATAAACTTACCACTAAGCAAAAAAGCTTATGGTAGAGTTGAAACGTTAATTATAGATACTGAAACAGCTATATCCAATGCTCCATTGCAAAAACAGCCACAGCTAAGAAACGATCTTGCTACAGTAATAAAAGAAACATATATAGACAATCCATCTACTTCAAATAAAAAATTTACTAATCTCAAAAACCTAAAAGAAATTAATGAAAAATTAAAAAACAGCAACATCAAACATACGAAGGCTGATAAAGGAAATACCATAGTCTTGATAGATAATGAAGATTATATTGCTAAAACATTAGAGTTCTTTGCAGATAACAACATCTCAGAAATAGAAAAAGACCCTACGGAAAAATTCCAAACACAAATTAAGAACATCATAAAAGCATCTGACCTTATACTCAATGAACACGACATAAGAAATAGCATTAATATGAACCCCAAAATTCCATACTTAAGAGCTCAAATAAAAACTCATAAAAATAACTATCCGATTAGGCCCGTTGTAAACTTCACTAATGCTCCTACCTATAGAATTTCTAAAACTATGTCAAACATTATTAAAGATAAAATCAAACTAACTAATAAATACACAATTAAAAATTCAATAGATTTTGCTAATAAAATAAAAGACATCACACTGAACAAAAATGAAATTCTAATATCGTTAGATATTAAAAACTTATATACAAACATTCCTATAGATAATACACTTAATATACTACACAACAATCTGCTCACAACCAAAGAAAATCCATTAGTAACCGAACAAATAGTTAATATGATTTCGCATATCTTGAAACAAAACTACTTCAAATTTAACAATAAAATTTACCACCAAAAAGAAGGTCTAGCCATGGGTTCCCCTTTATCTGGTACTGTTTCAGAAATTTTCCTTCAAAATTTAGAAAATACACTTGTAAATAAATTAATTCATAAACATAATATTACAGCTTATTATCGCTATGTGGATGACATTTTCATTATTTGCAATAAAAACAAACCAGAAGAAATATTACAAGATTTCAATAAATTGAACCAAAACTTAACTTTCACACTAGAAAAAGAATGTGAAAATAAACTTTCTTTTCTAGACATAGAAATGACTAGACAACACAATAAAATCTTGTTTAATATATTTAGGAAATCTACATATACAGACACCATGATAAATAAACATTCTAATCATCCTTTTAAACAGAAAATTTCAGCCATTAATAGTATGGTTTATAGAATGATAAACTTACCACTAAGCAAAAAAGCTTATGATAAAGAATATAGAACTATTATCCAAATAGCTCAAAATAATGGTTACAATAAACAAACAGTCCACAAGATAGTTAATAAATTTAAAAGAAAAGCCTCGATTATACGTAACAATAATAGCCAGTTGACTCCTATTAAAGATAACAAAAAACTAAATTTTGCTACTTTTGATTATACAGACAACAAAATACACAAAATAACAAAAATACTAGAAAGAAACAACTTCCGCATTGCATACAAAACTAATAACAACTTAAAGAATAAACTCTACAATATAAATAACAATAAAGAAGACATTTACGATAACAATGGTGTATATAAGTTAGAATGTCTGGAATGTAACAAATTATATATAGGGCAAACCGGGAGGAAATTCAAATTAAGATACAAAGAACACATGCTTGACTACAAACATAGAAGATATAAATCTGCATATGCCAAGCACTTAATCACACACAACCACAAACATGACAAAATTGAAAATACACTAACTGTTATCCACAAACACAAAAAAGATAGAAAATTAAACACATTAGAATCTCTAGAAATATATAAAAACAAAAACAACATCCTTAATGAAAACTTAATTGAACACAACCCCCTTTTCGAACTCGCTCTAGTAGCCTAAGATCTACGCTTAGATTACACTACCCGTTAGTATCTACATAGTACTCAACATGATTATACTCACATAGATCTACAATTGATTACAAGGTTAGTGTTTGAAATTATCATTCAATTCACTTTAGATTTATATCTATCTCAATAACTCAATGACCCTAATATTTATATTCACTTTTTTACGTGGTTTTAATTAATTTCTTATTGTATTTTTACTTAAAGACTATGGACTGAAGATGGTACATCTTTGTGCCGAAATGTACATTTCCAAGTAAACAACCTACGACTAGAAGCGAATAATTAAGTTCCTGATAATCCTGCAATCATCAATATCATCAACGAAGTAGCATATAACAGTTATTGATACTACTACTAAAAATAAGTAGTGTTTATATATCAGATAATAATATAGTGCAACGTCTACGCTTTATTGAAGAAATTTTATCAATTCAATTGGCTTTCAGCTCCTAAATAAGTTAGGTTAAATACCATCCAATATAATATAAATACTTGGACGCATATTCTTCAGTATAATTTGATATGAATAATATTTGACACTCATATAGAACTACAAACTGGATAAGCTATTCTGATCTTCGGAAATATATAATAACAATATATGAGAACAGACTCTCCACATAATTTCTACTAATTACATAAAAAACATGGTAAAATACTACATGATGTGAAACTTCCAATATTTATCGCTCTGATATAAAAACTTTCTTAGCTTTTAGACTTTGACAAGATTTTTATAGGTAACTTATATTTATGTAGTTATACCACGCTAATTTTATATATGACTATATCACATTTTTTGGGTATTAAATATACATGTAAAAGAAATATATTACGAATCCTTATTCAGAATTGTATACCTGTAAGCAATTTTGAATAAGTATTACTTTTAATACAATTTGTAAAAGCTAAATAAGCTTATTTATATCCAATTCTTAATAAATTTCAATTATTAACACTTTTTGTACATTATATTATAATCATAACCTTTTATCATTATTTGACTTTTATTCTGTGAATAAGTTATTTAATACTACTGTTTTTAATATTGACTTGGAATATATATATTCTATAAATATAAGATTCTATTATCTAAACAAGGTACGAAAAACTTATTTGGTTATGATCGATTGCTTACTTGAATAAAATTATAATATTATACACACGCGCATTATAAGTTTATACTCTTCTAACCTAACGCTCCTATTGGAATTAACAACTTATAACATTTATCGCTTCATATCAGAAATTCTTTGAGTCTATATTATATCCTTCCAATATATATATATATATCTACAGGTTTCTTGATTTTTCGCTTCAAGGTTGTAAATATATTTTTGAGGGTTTAGGCTAAAAATTTCCAAACATTTATACTATACAATTACCCTCAAATAAAAGATGAAATTCATTAATAAAGATAACATACTTATAGTTTCTACTGTTACATTAGTTGAACAATGCAACGTATCACTACTAATTATCCACAGCAATTTTAGATATTCTGACCTCACACTATTGCATCCCCGTCCGTTACTATGTGACCAGAAATAACTTCAAATCGTTGGAACAAACAGCGATTTTTTCTACTTCAATCTTCTCAGAAAGATGGGCAGTAATCTGAACGAGTCCACTATTATTTGAAGGGGTGACGTTTCATTCGTACACCGCTAATTACTGTTGTCATGACTGGCGGGAGAAGATGGCATGTCTCTCTGAATTCAACACCCACCTCTGAATGTCCTTCCCTTCACACGCGTGCCACAGTGTCAGGAAGAAAATAAATACTCTACCGATTTGAAAATAATTTTTTTGGGGGTGGAGGGCAAGAGTTGGATTTTACTAGTTATACCTAGGCCTTATATTATGATAAAAACTTAAATGTTGGAAGGTAAAAATTACCTAAACAACAAAGTCGGCACCTATTAACATTATCTACAGTTACTGAATAATACAATTCATAAAAGACATATGTTGTCATAATGTGTTGCCACGGAAAGGACTTAAGAGTGAATATCTGGAGATACACAGGAGCCATTGAAATGCCCACAGACAACCACGACTGTCATTCCAAGTCACTGGAACAGATGTTCCAACTCAGTCACAACATAATTAAAAACTCATTAACAGATGAAATGGACGATCGTTCACACCGTTTCTAGAATTAACACTGTATACAGTACCTGCTCACATGCATCAACTTAATTAACAGCGTCATTAGGCTATTTTCGTTTTACCGACGAAATAATATTATGCGTCATCCAGAATTCTAATTATTCATCGAATTATTTTCCTCCTGATACTCGTAGTGCGTAGATGGATCCAACGCACTCACACTCTTCGGAAAGTACTTTACTTCATAATCCATAATTACTCTTTATTTATTCAATAAATCCAATGTAAGATTTCACGTGCTTTTTAAACCAGATTATTGCAATTTCAATGCTCCGAATATTATAAGTATCTTATTAAAATTAAAATCTATTTGGATAACAGTTTAAAAGACTACTCATATTAAGGGACTACTCCTCCTTGTGACCGATTTTTAAAGAACTCAAGTGAAACCCTGTAAAACCAATGTATTTTACCTCCATTTAAAAACCACCCCCACTCCCAGCCCGAAAAGGAGACACGGGAAATCACTTTTCCTAGTCAAAACCATTTTAGCAGAAAATAACTTAATTACTGTATTGAAACGTTTAGACCAAAATGCAATGTGGTAAATAAACTCAGATTTGTTATAGGCGTATAGTAATGAGTGTTCTAATTAGTATTTAGCTCGTGAATCAGTAACCAATCCAGTATAAGAATAAGCTGAATTTTAACCAATTGCAAGTGTCTCGTAATTTTATGGTTTTTATTTTAGTCACTTTCGTTTTATCGCACCTACGGGCACTTGTTTCTTACGTAAATTCACAAGGACTGAACACTGAAACATCTTCACGCCTGTACTTCTTTGATCAAAAAGAAAGAATCATTTAACACAGTGATTGGTAAACATTTTAAGTCTCGTATAATAATAAATTACGGCGGCATGGAGAAGAAGGTCTATGGACAGGGAAGGGTGGAGGAAGAAGATAAAGGAGGCTAAGGCCCGACTTTGGGCTGTGACACCAGTGTGATGATGATGATGATGATGATGATAATAATAATAAATACGATAATAATAACACGCTAATACTAGTAACATAATAGCAAGGAGTTTAAACTAGAAAATAAAATAGCTGATGAATAGTGTTGGTAATGACCCCACGCAGTCGATGGTGAGACAATCAGTAGGCCTATATCATAAATAATAATGTATCAATTGTCTCGGCATAGGTTATGTCGCTTACAATGACTACAAATAGAGATGTGCTTCATTCATATTCTTGGATTTAATTATTCATTATATCTATAATTCCGTGAGTAGGCCTACACGCTAAATAACCGTAGCCGACGTAGGCCTAACGGGAGGTCCGAACTGTATCTTGGGAAAGTTCGGACCTCCAGTTTTATTTATTGTGACCATTTAGCATGTTATGAATATTATTAGATCACGAAAGTGAATAAAACTCATAGCAATTTATGTCATTATGAGCGAGATAGCCTTTGATGGCTAATATATACATTCATAGCTGACATAGGTGACATAGGAGACTTTTCATAGCTGTTTTATTTTTTATTTTTAGAGATTAACTTCCTTGGTAAAACTGATATTATCGCCAATTAGTATTGTATTTATTATTATAGGAGATTTAAAATGCTTTTTCACCATAAATATATTGTAATTTGCATTATTTTAATACCTCCTTTTGTTCATATGCAGCTTATGCGTACCCAATTGCTATGTTCAATGATTTATTGTTTTGATGATAGAAGCTACAGCTATGAAGATGTTTCGGTGTTCTAGCCTAGTGAATTTACAGAAAAAACAAGTGCACGTATGTAAGATAACATTAATGCGATGGAAACAAAACAATAAATTATGAAAAGAGATACTTGCGAATGGTTGAAATTCTACATATTCATTTACTGGATTGGAGGTAAATAGTCGCAATCATTATAACTTGAGGTCCGGACGTCATGCTTTTATAACCAATAATAAAATGTAATCTGACAACGTTGTTAACTATTCATACCGAATGGCCTATTTAATGGAACATCTGATAGGCCAACCCACTAAATATAGCCTCCTCTGCATTGCTCTACTGAAAAATTAATCCTACTTTATGGAACACGTTCAAAAATTACACTTAGACCTAAGATGTTTTTTGCTGAAAATATTTTTCTCCCTTAAAAAGCGTTGGTAAAAAACTACAAGCTTTTGAGTTACATCATGCTAATTATGTCCATTACAAGGATAAGTACAGGTCAGCCCTGGAAAGGACAGTGATGTACTTGGATGTTCATGTAGTATATTGAACATGTGTTGTCTCTCACGGATCGCGGTGCACTTGGGGTGGGGGGGGGGTGCTAATACCAAATTCATTTAGCCCTCTCTGCATGTCGCTCAATGTACCTGTCATCCCAAGGCCATCGCTTCGGACCATGTACACTCCAGCTCAAAAGATTCTAAGAGTCAATTTGCTCATTAGGTAACCAATACTATAAAAATGCTTCATTTCAGGAACCTTTAGTTAAGTTCAGTAATGTTTTCGTTAACTTCGTTTAGTTTAATTCCATTTAGTATTGCGTTAACACACTATAGTTCCGATTAGTTTAGTTCAGTGAAGTGTAGTGTAGTATAGTTTAGTTTAAGGGGACTCGGCCGGACCTTGGGAAAATTTTAGAATGTTTGTTGCATTAGGCTATATTCTCTTAAGTTTTCTTTTTTTACAATATATACAGTAGGCCTATATGAATTGCAACAGAAGAGGTTGTAACATAACATGACATTGTTCTTGACGTCATCTCTGCAGGTACTTAATGGTACTGAATGGTACTTAACGAAAATGGGGGACACGAATCGCTAAATAACTGCAGATGGAATATACTGAAATGTTGTATTGTCATTTCCCCTAAACTGCTTTTGTTTTGGTACAAAATGTACTTTTTCTCAGGTTCCATCATTCAGAATATTTCAAACTTCCTGGAAATAGGCCTATTTAATACACCTTAAGCTATTGAGAGATTACTGGCGCAGCGATTTTATTGAAAGTATAATAGGATAAATATGTGGGAAAATCTACATTACAGTATAAATTTTATTTCATTCATATTTACAGATTATTTTAATTTTTTTTTTAAATGCACGTTAAATTAGTCTTTTATATTCCACTTAAAAGCCGTAAAGCCTTAATTTTTGTACTGACAATTACATGGTCTCCTGAAAAAAGGTAGGTTACAGGTAATTAATTTAAAATAGGTCAAATGAGAGTCCGAGTCTACTTAACTTAGTTTATTTGTGTTCTGTTACTAATTAATATCGTTAAATATTGGATATGGAATTATGTCTACTCACACACATTCTTATTGTAAAGTATTTCAAGAACACAAGAAGGGAAATACGTGGTAATAAGGAATGTTCGCTTCGTTTTCAATTAAAGATAATTTGTGAAATTTATAATCTGTATTATATTTTTCGAAGCCCCAAAACATTTTGAATAGCTCCCGAGGACAGCCAATCAGCGGCCGAGCTGCCACAAACCCGAATTTAGACTTCATATAAAAATCTATACTTATTAATTGCATCCATTAAGTATTTTTGCTTTACCGATGTTTGATTCAACCAGAAGTATAAGATTTATGTAATATATACAGTTTGTAAATGTAATATAAATGCAGTAGTCCCGTTTCGATTTACGAAAGTTGCAGGTACGAAGCCTCCACTTTGCTTTATTCCCGATTCATGTCAGTTGAAGCAAATGTAATATAATATTGTGCATTCTATCGAAACGTGCGGCTACCGATTACCTTTTCTCAATTACACTCTTAATGCTAGTTTCTTCACTTTAAACGCTCCTTACTTATGTTGAAGTAATAGGAATAGCATAATGTAGGCTAATTCCTGACGCTCTAATCCAAAATCTATATGTCAGTAAGTCATTAATGCCAGTCCATTATGTGTAATCTTCACATATTTTAAGCATTTCTTATGTCAGTGTTTACGAGTGTATATGAATGAATTTAGTTACCTATAGATCGTCCAAGGTTATGAAAAAATCATAGCGCTTTATCGAAGCAATGTTACGGGCTCTTTCACGCATTACGCTGATATATACCCTTAGCAACCAGGGAAGGCGGTTGAGGCCAGGTAGATTCCTTCACCCACCGGCACCCTCACATTTACAAGGGCAGGAGATTTAAGACCAACCATAATTTCCTCCCCTTGAGTCGCCTAGACTACTTCAATCAATCAATCTTAGATTTTTTAATATGTCATTTTATCTTAAAATGTTTGTTATATATCAATTCTACACATAATTACAAGAAAAATGACACCAAACAACGTATGATTTACTTTAATAGGAACATAGGACTTGAAAGCCGTTTTCTCGTAACTTTTATCTATGTATTTGTTATAAATGTTCCTGTTAAAGTAAATTATACATTGTTTGGTGTCATTTTTCTTGTAATTATGTGTAGAATTGATATATAACAAACATTTTAAGATAAAATGACATATTAAAAAAATCTAAGATTGATTGATTGAAGTAGACTAGGTGACTCACGGGGAGGAAATTACGGTTGGTCCTAAATCTCCTGCCCTTGTAAATGTGAGTGTGCCTGTAGGTGAAGGAATCTACCTGGCCTCAACCGCCTTCCCTGGTTGCTAAGGGTATAGTCTGCGTTAATATTAGTCTAAAGAGAAAGTATACATACAGAAATAATATTATAATATCTACTAGGTGAAGATTTTTTTACATATCTTGTTATTAGTCTGGCACATAAAGAATAGCGCAAATTAAGTGAAACTTCAATTTTTATTGGGGAGTGAGTACATGCGCACTAGTTAAAAGAGACGAAGTGCGAGAACTTCACATGGGTTTACTTACTTTATGAACGTGCCTCATATATATATATATATACCTAGGTATATATATGAGGCACGTTCATAAAGTAAGTTTCCCTGGGGCAGTTTACAGAAACAAAGCACAATTTCAAGGAAATATTTATTGCAACAGACACAGCCATTGTTCAGCTATTTTTCAACATATTCGCCACCGGAATTGAAACATCTGTCTTATCATTGCACCAACTTTTGAACACCTGTGTCGTAGAAGTCTGCCGTTAGGAATTTGAACCACTGTGTGACAAACATCTCCGCCTCTCTGTCATTCTTTGCCATTTCTTTAGATGTAGGAAAAGATAGAAATCAGTGGCAGCGAGGTCCGGGCTGTAGGGTGGATGTTTAAACGCCTCCAGCAAGTCTCCTGCAGATGTTCGGCTGGGAGGTGTTTAAACAATTACCTTAAAGCCCGGAAATCGCTCCCAGTGGTTTTCATCTTCTCCTACACCTCACGAAATGACAAAGAATGACAGAGAGGCGGAGATGTTTGTCAAACAGTGGTTCAAATACCTGGCGGCAGACTTCTACGACACAGGTGTTCAAAAGTTGGTGCCACGGTAAGACAAATGTTTCAATTCCGGTGGCGAATATGTTGAGAAATATCTGAAAACTTTCTGTCTCTGTTGCAATAAATATTTCCTTAAAATTGTGTTTTGTTTCTGTAAACAGACCCAGGGAAACTTACTTTGTGGACGTCCCTCGTATATACGCTACACAACAAAAAATAGCAACAATTGTTATATTCAGTAGGCCTATAGTGACTTCTTTCATACGCTTTTTATTTCAGCTCAGTTTAATTTCCCTCTAATAAATCATGTTATTTCAAATAGCCTTTAAATCTAAAGTGTTTGAAATCATGTTGTGTTGACCTCGATCACTAAAGTTATTTTGTAAAACCTTTATTCTCAATTTCTTTAATCTACCTAGGCCTTTCGGTTACATAGAATGTACAATCGACATGGTTCTTAAATGTGACTCTAACAAACAAAATGCCCTGACGATGGTTCCATGTAACGGAAAGGCCTAGGTAGATTAAAGAGCTTGAGAACAAAGGTTTTATATCCAGTCTTCCATTAGGAAGAATATGACTCGTAACACATTTCTGTAAAGAACTTTGATTGACTTGGATGTTTCTAGTAATGGCGCTTTACTGTGCGTCCAATAAATCATATACTCCTTTAGGAATGTGAGTTTTCATTTTATTTTCATGGAATATCGCGGTAATGACTAACTCCTACATCATTGGTGCGCAACTGTGACACATCGTGTCACTGAGCGGTAGGGGAATTTCTCCCACTACAGTCGCCCTTGACGTCAGCATAAAGCAGTTTCGACGTGAGACTGAACATGAAGAACAGGTTTCTTACGTCACAGCAAGGGATGGGGACTAAAACGTTTCCCCTCAGTTGCTCACCTATGTCCTACATCCATTAACTGCAACCCGATTCGATTCCCGGCCGGGTCGGGGATTTTTCAGTAGTGAAAGATCCCCTCCCCGGGTTCAGGACTGGGTGTTTGTCAGTAGGTTAAGTCTTAGGTTAAGATAATGCACATTGTGCGCGATTCCTTAATTATTAACTGCAACCCGAGACGTACGTTGGTAAAGGAGTTCAAGAGATTGATGGACTTCGATCAAGGGTTCAAAACATGACATTGCTATAAGGCATTCAACAGCACCAAGAATTAAACACCTTTTCTTCTTCACCAATTATACCCATGATGTCTTAAGATATGACATCACCAATGAAAAAGACGGGCTAATCAATAATGTTCAACTTTGTTATAACAGAATTTTGCAGATGGGGATAAAAATCGAACAGAAAATAGCTTCAATGGATGATTTGGGTTTAACGTACTTAATACACACACTGGATTTCAGTTTATAGACCGAAGCTATCAGTGCATATTTTAAGCCAAATTTCAAGTACCATCTATTTTTGAAGTTCGCCGAAACTGAAGGAATCAGAAAAAAGTGGTAAGTTTCAGAAGCTAAAACTTATTTTACATGGTAAATGTATTGCAAGTAGTGTGAATACCTAAAAAAGATTATTTTTTAAATGTTTAATTTGAAGAAAATGATTTTGTAATCAAATATAAAACAATGCGAACTTGGTCATACTTTTTAACTTTGTTATTAATGCTAGTATTATACAGGGTGATTCAAAAGTCACTATACATTTTGTATTTAAACAGGTATTATTACACAATATGTAATAGTACTGAAACATATACCACAGTGGGACATAATTTCAATGCATTTCAATGTGACCACCTTGCACGTCTAGACACAATGACCAACACTCCATTACACTCCAAAAAACTCTCTTAAGCATAGCTGGTGTAATCTCAGCAGCCGCGGCTCTAATCCGCTGTTTTAACTGTTGAATGCTGTGGATCTCTACCTGGTACACCCTAGACTTTATAAACCCCCAGGCAAAAAAGTCTAAGGATGTAAGGTCTAGTGGTTTGCTCCCTACTAAGTCTCCTGGTAGATGCAGAGGGGCTACGAGTGATCGCATCCTGTACATTTTGCACGGCTTCTGGTGATACGGTGAGTCTCCCTGGACATTCTTCATCTGTAACTCTACCAGTACGCCAAAATTTACTGACCAGGTTCTTTATAGGCAGGCTGGTGGGGCCTGGTTTCCTAAATTTACGAGTGAAATCTGCTCGCGTCTGTTCATACATCATACCATGTAGACGAGCAGAAACAACAGCTATTCTTTCTTCTTTGTTGAGCATACTGTCACATTACTTGCAAGAAATAAGAATACAGTAACTGTATCACTAAAATGTATAGTGACTTTTGAATCACCCTGTATAATTATTATTATTATTATCATTATCATCATCATCATCGTCTTCATTATTATTATTAACGAAGTTCACATTAAGTTACCGCTACAAAATGGACACAATTTAAGAAATAAAACGCCTTTTTTTTTTTTTTTTTTTTTTTTTGCAGAGGTCGTCACACAGCCTATAGTATTTTTGACTATATGAAACAAAATTTTCCGCTCTTGTCCACATTCTTATAAACCCTTCAATTGTAACCGAATTTTGATTGATTGATTTGTCCCCTTAAGGGTGGAAGGCGGGTTGGGAGGACCCTAAGCACTTCGGCCTTGTGGCCCATTGTGCCATCCTCCGGGAATGGAATGATGTTCAAGCCCAACGGACCCTCGACAACAGACCCCACCGCGAGCCCCCACGGAACTCCCCTACATCCAACAGATACCTCTACCATGCCACGTGTGCCACTGCCTCGGTACCTCTTACAGAGCCCCCAGGTTGGCAGCACACCAGCCAGCAACTTCAGGACCACAATCCACGGGGAGGACGGGAGAGGCCCACAGCAGGTGCTGGGGCGAGGGTAAACCGGAAACCGGGAAAGGAAACGAGATGATTATGAGGGGGAGTTTTGAAGATGAAATGGAGAGTGTTGGTGGAATGAGGGGGGCTAAACGGGAGGATCCCCGAGAAAAACCCCCAAAGGTCACGGCTTCGTCCACCACGAATGACACGCCCGCCAGGCCCGGGGTTTGAACCCGGGACCGACATCATGCCAAGCCCACGCGCTAAGCATGAGCCACCGTGACGGCAACCGAATATGGTGATGATGGATGAGCTTCCATTTTCGTTATTTTGCTAGTTTCCTATGGTGTTTGTGATTTGAATTTCTGTGCAACTTGTACGATAGAATTGTACCGCTATATGTTGCGCTGTTATTAATGTATTTTTAAGTAACAGGCTTTACTGTAGAAGACACTCATTCCAATCATATTTAAACTTATTTTCACTTCTCAGTCAGTTTAATACAATACCAAACTTTGTAATCTGAAACATCTACAGACCGAAATAGAAATATTTTAACATATCCTAATTGTAACCCATAATACGAGGGTAAGTCAATAAGTATACCCACTCTTTTTTTTAAATATTGCAACAATACAAAACTTTCAATTGCCTCATTTCTCAACATAGTCCCTTTGCTTCTCAATGCACTTGGTCCATCGTTGCACAAGCTTAATGATGCAGCGCTTCCTTCAGTTCTTGGTTTGTGGTGAATCGACGGCCCATTAATGCATCTTTAGATGGGTCAAAACCCAGTTTCACAATAGTTTGAGCAGTGTGATATGGGCGCGCGTTGCCATATAACGGAACAACTCCTTTGGACAATAGGCCTCCAAGTTTGGTTCGAATTGCAGGCTACAGCTCGTTGCTCAACATCTCACTGTAACGTGCACTGTTTATTATTGAGTCCTGCTCCAAGTAATGTTGCAGTAATGGCCCCTGTGAGTCCCAGAAATTTGTGAGCATCACTCTTCCTGCGGAGGGTTGACTCTTGAATTTATTTTTGAGTGGAGAGGCGGGGTGTTTCCATTCCATGCTTTGGCATGAGACAAGAAGCTTTGATTGAAGATGCGCAGTATCAATTCAAGCTTGTGGAGTAGCTACGGAGCGGAATTCTTGCGCAGGTCATGATTTATGTCTCACCGGCTCACTGTCTCTGTCTCCGTTGCAGTGGTGTCCCCCTTGTGATCTTACGCCTCGCTGCAACCGTTAATACTGTATAGGCCCTACTGTAGGGACACCCGTTATTGTCATTTGTTAATTTAGCCTACAATATTGCAATATTCCTGTGGGAAATGTGCTTTAACAGAAACGAGAAAAGTTACAAAAACGAGACGAAGTCGATTTGTCACACATGTATTGCACACTTTTTTCACGATAGAGGAAAGAACGTGAAAATACCTCTTGAAAAATAATTTAAAACAAACATCTGTTCAAGATGGTGGTACACAGGTTAGTGATTATTTTAATCTTGGTAGCAATCGGAACATCTATTACTTTATGCACGCACAAATAGTCTCGTCATACTTAGATAATGTGAATTAAGTCGCAAGTGAATATTAAGAAATAAAATGGAAGTAAAAGCACAGGTAAGATTGAAGTGATAAAATTCCATTTTGGTTTTTATGTAGGCTAATGACGTACATATTTCCTGTAAAGAAGAAAAATACGAATGTAGGTTAGGTTACCGGCACTGGGTGCAGGATATTCGAGTTTGTACCATGATTGCCTGAATAGGAAATAGATGAAAAAGCACTATCGATGAAAAATAATCAGAATTTTTACATGCGACATTCACATCGATCTGAATTCGTTTCCTGTATCGAGATCGTCATGTAAACGCGGACTCAGCTGGAAAGAATTTTCGATCCGATCTGCGGCAAATGGAGGAACGGGTCGGTTCAGATAGAATTCAGTTTCATGTAAAACATAGGCCTAGCGAACTCAATCCTTATGCGTGCGCATACACTCGCACGGCCGTTAGCCATTTGTTCTGTAGTTGATTCAAAGAATTTACGCCGACTATAACAATACTGCATGTAAGTTTTCCTAACGTAGCGTATGAATCATGCTCATTGATGCCATAATTTGTTTATGGTGACTAGAAATTAAGAACAGAACACATATTACTTTTTAACCACGGAATATACTATGCCACCAAGTTAAATCTGCACGGCGATAGGGGAAGTGTTTTAGCGCTAGTGTCGTCCAGCTACCACTATACGGAAGGGATGTAGGGGAAGCAGGTGGCGAAAGATCATAACATGATTGCCAGATTATTCATTTGGACAGTGACTGTCTTAGGTGTCAGGTCATTTAAAAACACGGTAATTCTCAGCGCCCCTCTTCCAGCCAAATAACCCAACACAGTGGACAGGAAGTGGCAGCGTGGCGGCGGGGGTGGAAGAAGGGACAGCTCATTTTCTCCAGTTGGGACATGGTTGCCAGATTATTCATTTCAACGGCGATTGCTGAAGATGAGAGGTCATTTAAAAACACAGGAATTCTCAGCCCTCCTCTTGTAACCAAATGACTGAACTCAGTGAATAGGAAGTGGCAACGTCAAAGGAGGGAGATCGAGATTTAAGGCACATTCCTAACATATTTTCTGCATGCAGAGATAACTTGGTGGCGTAGTACACGGCGACTGTTTACAGAGGTTAGCCCCAACAGATAGCCATAGATAACCAAGTTAGCCCAAAAAATCTCAATACACTCCGAGAACTTTCACTGTAAACAGGAAACGTATTGATTGGATTCAAATCGATTCCAGCTAGTAAAGCTAGTAATGTTACCCAACCAACTTATCTAAACACTTGCGTACTTCAACAATAAAGCATATTGTTGGAACAATATACAGCCTACTACACAGCCATTTCATAAAACATGGGAATTTTTCCCTCAAAGAGAGAAGTTATAAAATTATTGTAATTGGGTAGTCAAAAATAAGTTTAAAACCTCAAATTCTCTGAATATTAAGGACTTAGGTGTATCTGGAGTGGTATCATGTGTAAAATCTGTCGATTTACTTATTTATTGCGTTGAGCTACTTTTTCCCCATTTTAGCATGATTTTAACAGTCTTTAATACCAAGTAGTCAAGAGTGATCAGCTATGTCCATTTTCATTTCAGAAAATATACATCTTAAGGTACAATTTGGTATAAGATTAACTTCAAAATATGTGTGGTTAATTACTATGTAAAATAACAAACAAGGGAATTTTTATCCCACCCGTAACAGTGATACTTTTGTTAAATTATTATTGATGAGTTAAATAAATGTTCTGACAACTAGGAAACAGTTTATAATTTGTACTTAATTCCTCATACCTTCATTAATAACATTAAGACCCTAACAGTAATAGCAGAACAGAAAATGAACTTTTGTTTTGCATCATTAAAAACAGTGTCCAAATTATGTCCCACCCGTAACAGATTTTGAGAAACAAATTTAAAATATTTAAAATAAATTTTAAATACTGCTTTGCATGTAGTGTGGAGGAGAAGGCATTGTAAATTTTACAGAATGTGAAGAACCAATTCTAGTTTATTATTTAAGATTTGTAATAGGCCCTAAACAAAAATAGTTTTTATAATTTGCTAGAATGTCCCACCCGTAATTATGAAATGGCTGTACAGTTATATAAATATGGATTCTATGCCTTACTATACTGTTTCCATTTTGAAGATACATAACAGTGCAATACTATACATATTGTAGATAACATCTACATGCAGTTAATGGAGTCGAGGAATCTGTGGTAATGTACGTGTCTTGAGATAAACCCCCGCCGCTATGACAAGCGTATTGGTGCCGATGACATCGCCAGATTCTCTGGAACCAATTTGCCTCCGACAGAACGGTATTGTTTCCGCGTCAGATTTCATCATGTAACCAGCCCATATGAAAGCTTCATTCTCTTATAGAAATTGTCGCTTATTACATGCGATAGATCCTCTCCACAACAAATTAAACTTCTTATAGGCACATAGGATGGTTAATAAAACGTTTATCACTTGAAGACTGTATGGAATGCTTCAAATAGGAATATACTCTTTACTTTCATACTTACTCAATTGCAATAGACAATTCCTAAGCTACCTAAAGGAATATTACTTTATGGAACCCCAAGGTTCATTGCCGCGCTTACCTGTGCCCGCCATTCAATCCTATTCTGTTCTAGCTCCATCCAACCATCCCTCGAAAATCCTACTTCCCTTAAATCTATCCTAATGTTTTGTTCCCACTTGCGCCTAGGTCTTCTACGTGGTCCCTTCCCTTCGGGACTCCCAGTCAATATTTTTGAGATAAGTCTATCCTCCCCCATGCGCGCAACATGTCCAGCCCATTTCATCCTCCGTGATTTAATTACCCTTACCATATTTGGTGAAGAGTACAATACACGAAGCTCGTCGTTATGGAGTTTTTTCCAGTCCACTTTTTAGTCTCTCTTAGGCCCAAATATTTTCCTAAGCACCCAGTTTTCAAACACTCTCAGATTGTGTTCTTCCCGAAGAGTAAGCGACCATGTCTCACATCCAAATAATACAACCGGCAGGATAATTGTCTTATACACTTTTATTTCTACATTCCTGGACAGAAGATGAGAAAATAAGAGTTTATTTTCACATACGTACATATGTACATTTATCCTTCATTTCTATTTTATATACATTTCCATGGGTACTATTCATATAAAATGCGATACTTCCATCGCCTTACCTTCATTACAATAAAATGTTTGGCTAGAAATGATTTAAATTTAGCTGAAGTAATTATTACTACAAGTTGTACAAAGTTACCCTGACTGATACAAAGTTACCCTAATTGACTGTATGATTAAGTCTGTTAACAAAAAATAATTAAATAATAATATTTTTCAGACGCTTTACTTCCTTAAAATTCAGTCACTGTTTTAATTAATGAAAAGTACAGTTATTTTACCTCTAGGACTATGGTATTTTTAAAATAACATTATGCCTACGAAGTACCGTAGTAGGCCTACATTTTCTTTGCCAAAAGTTGAAGAAATTAAGAAGTGGCTTAAAATCACTCCAACAGACTTTACTGGAATAAGCAAGCCTGTTATTTGCATGAAGCATTTTCCTGAAGAGAGTGTGATAAGTACAGAGACATTTGTAGTTGATGGGGAAATAAAAACATTTTCAGGAACTTGCCCTAAACTGAAATCTAGTGCAATACCCTCAATATTTTCTAATCTGCCTGAGTATTTGTGAAGACCATGTCTATTTTAAAGACTATTAATTGATGCAGAAGAAGAACATTTTAACCAAGAAGTTGCAGAAAGCTTAAAAGAGCTTAAAAGAGCTTAAATTATGCTGAACGACAAGTTCTGCGTTGCTTAGCAAGTGTGATGCAGTACTTCTTAAGTGTAAAAGATGGACTTAAGGGCAATGGATTAGCATAGTAGCAGAAGAAAGGATAGTGATGTGCTTAATGGATGTTAATGATGACATTCCAAAGATTTTTGATTCAGTGTGTGTTATGAGTAGGGCCCGGATTTGAATTTTTTCCCCCAGCTTCCTAATTAGAACATTTTAATGTACTTTTCCGTTTCATGCCCCTTGCTTCCGAATATATGAATTTTATAGAACCTAAAAAGAGCTAGTTCGGACTGAAGGACCTGAAAGGGGCTAAGGAAGACATTTGCTGAAAAATTAGGGGCTAAATAGGTTTTTTTATGAAAAATAAGGGCTAAAGAGGACTTTTGCAGAAAAACACGATTTTTAAATAGATTTTGCAAATAATGCAAAGAAAATTAAGTATGTGAATTTTTGCATTTTAAGAAAATGCATAGTAAAAATAAATTTATTGTCTTTGTTAATTCGAAAATACGCCATCTCGCCGTCGCAGGAAATGAAACTTGCGCCGTCTGCAATACTCTGAAATCTGCAACTAATCCATTGTCGTTTCAATTTTAAAACAAGTTGCAACCAACGAAAGAGAAGTATATTAAAGGAACAAATTTGTGACCTTCTAGTTTACTTATTTTTGTAGATCTAAGTGAATTGAGTGGTGTATTGAATAATTGTATCATTAAAGAGTAAATATCTCACTTGTTTGTGCTATTTTTTCGATTGCCGATATAAGGAATAGTTAAGTCTTTATTTTGTAAAAAAAAACTATAATAATTGTATCAAATTTATAGTAGCCTACAATTTTCGGTGTTCATATTAGTGTTCATTTTATATTTTATTAAGACGGCTAAAATAATTTGTTTAAGGCTTAAAAAGGGCTACTTCACAAAATTAAAAGGCTAAAATACCTTTTATAATAGCCTAATAGTCCGTGCCCTCATTATGAGCTATCTCAGTGTTTTGCTTACAATAAACAATTGCAAAATACTTCAGCAAGAAGTAAAAAAAAACTGTAACATATTAACCCGAAAAAGTGTTTTCTACGAAATTTTTAATTATTTACAGTGAAATGTGCATAACAAGGATGTGAATAAGAAACCAGTGGTGCATAATACATTAGAAATGTTAACAAATACAGTTTATAATGGAGTTTTTAAATTGGTAAATGTAAAAGCAGGTATAAGAGCAACACTTTGCTATAAGCAGCTTGTATGTCCATTCATCATCTGCATATTTTGCTCTACATAGAACTGGATATTTATCCATCCATGTAATCTGCGAAAGCTTTTTGGTAAGTTTGACTTAATGCTTTAACAAAGACAATATCATCGTTTATCTGTAAGTTAAGAAATTTGTTTTGAACTACCATGAAGTAGTTCTCGATGAGATTTAGACTACATTGAACTTGACTCACTTTCAAAGGAGATACTATTTATGGTGCAAGCAAAAATGATCCTTCAAATGTACGGTAGCGAAAACTGCACATGGTATTTATGATTACAAATGTGTTTTCAAAGTACAAAGATGTGGTGAGCATTGTACCAGTTCAGGGATTAGCATCTGAACAGTTCAAGGCTATGTTGTTGCATGTAATTATGGAAGCAGAGAAAATCTGATTTTTCGTGTTATCGTTCATAGCAGAGTGCTAAAAAACAGGAAATCTTATGAATTCATAACACTTACTGATATTTTCAGCCATCCACTGAACATCCAGAAAACCAAGATAGAAAGCTATTTTTTTTATTTTTGATGTCCATATATTGCAATGCATTCGGAATAAGTCAATTACTAACCGGAAAGGATTTTGAAGTATCCTGATTTCAATAATGTTGATCTGGTTACTGCAGATTTCAAGTACCTAAAGTTAATAAATAAAAAGGAAAAGAACTTATTAGTTAAATATGGTCATTTACTATATCATTAAGTCTTGTACCCATCAAACATTCAGAAACAGAATGTGAATTTTGCTCTTTGTGTATTCAATGAGACAAATACTGCTGCTCTTAAATGCTGGTCTGCTATGGACACAGCGTTTTTTTTATTTATTTTTTGTTTATTTTATTTTATTTTTATTTTGACATACAGCATCATTCATTCACACTATTTGTAATTGGTGGAACATTGTGACCTTTAAAGGTGCTTTTGAAGGATAAAGATTTAACAATACATGTAGAGAACTTATTAGAACAAATAGCTCAGTACAAACAGAATGTTTTTTTTTCTTTTTTCTTTTTTAATGTCCCTCTGGTTAAAGGTTTGCAGGCAAACTCGAGTGTTCAAATCCCCAAACATTCAAATCATAATGGATGCATTTCTAATGTTAATTTCGTATGTATTTGAGCATTGCAAAATTCAATACTTGCTGCTGAGTAAGTTTCAAAGTGATAGCTTGGAAGAAAAGCTAAGGAAGCTTGTATATCGACAACTTAGTGGAGCAAATTGTCATAGTTATATATATGCAGCCACTTGAAAATGAAGAAAACTTACAAGTTTTTAAGGATATGATATTACTGAGTTTTTAGAATCATGATGTCCCATTGAGAACCTTGCTTCCTTGCTGTAACGGCTTTGAGAAATCTGTAAATACTGAGAAGAATTCTGAGATTTAGCTACCGGTACATGATTTTAAATTATAAGATATTTCTGATTGTGTTTTGCCTATGTTGATTTATATATCTGGTTATGCAGTGAAAAAGAGCAGCTTTCAAAAAACTGTGATGCCTGTACATCATGGTTGAAAACTAACAAAGAAGTAGAAATATCCCTGCCAAAGGACTTCATTCTGGAATTTGACCATGGGAAGCTAGCTATCACCAATGAAAATGCTCTTAAAGCAACAGTTTTAGCTTGGTTTATGTTGAAAAAAATTATAGACCTCTATATGTTCCTTGCTCATTCACAATCTTACAATCTGATTTAAAATGTGTTGTCTAAAGTTTCAAAGATTGTGAACTGGAATCCATCAACACAAATCAATAAACAAAGACCCATATGTAAGAGGCATCACATTTTATAACAAACTTCCAACGCACATAAAAAATCTCCAAAAAAATAAATTCAAATCTGCCCTTAAAAACTACCTAATACGAAAGGTGCTGTAGGAATTAGATGAATTACTATAACTAGACTATTGAATACACAATATAATTAATTTTAAAATTATTGTAAGTCTGCCTTAGTACCTAGCAAAGATTTTATGTACATACCTAGTTAATAAGTAAATAGTTTTAAAGATATTGTGAGTTTAGTACCTAGAAATGCCTGCATGTGCTATAACTAGGTTCAACATTGTAAATATTTCAATTATTATAACATGCATTGTATGTAGGCTTAGCATTGTAAATATTCCAATTATCATGTAACCTATACTAGACTTAAGTTTATTGTAAAACACTGATTTAGTATGTAAGATAACATGACAATGCCTGAAACTTGTAAAAAAGTCTATTGGCTGTAAATAAATAAATATAAAAAATATCAGTTTGGATGATGAATGCATCTGTAGATGATGTAGAACATGAGATGTGTTGCACAACTTAACATTAAGATCATGTAAACTGCAATAAACAATCTTAGGAAAGAGTTCAATGACAATAAAGGGGCTAGAACAGGTAATAGACAGCTCAAGAAACTAAGGACTGTATACGCTTGTTTGTTAATAACAACATGAGCATGATTACTTCAACGAGGATTTATTTATTTTTTGTAACCTAACCTCATCCAAACTAAAGAATTTGATTTTGAAGTTACCGGTACTTATTCACCGATTGAAATTCTTTTATCTTTAGCTTGAATATCATTTTTATAGTATTTTTCCTAACGCTTTCAGTATGTCATGAAGTGGTTATTACTTTGGGAGACATGGGTCAGAATGCAAAGTTTTAGAAATTCTTCATTTCTTCTAAAGTATTGCAGCTAGAGCTATAACATTTTTTACTCAAACTACAGTCTAATTTAAAGAACCTGTGACTTGTGACAGTTCACTCGAAGCAGAGAAGTGGGAGAGCTAAATTGTATTACATTGTATTGTTATTACTTGTATTACAGGTTCTGTCAGCTGTTTAGCAGTGCTCCAAATTGCAAACCTCTCTAGCTTCGGCATTGCCATGTAAACATAACCCTCCAGAAAATGTCACAGGTCGTAGGTTGTTTAAATCAGACTGTATATATGCTATGGAAATAATACACAATTTTTAAACAAAATTTTGAGCTATTAGTACTTTAATTTAATTTTTGTTTGTTTTGAATGTCATTGCTAAACTCAGGTAGGCCTAACTTTTGGAATCTACTTTATGGATCACTCTGAATCTGGACCTGCTTACTTCTAAAGGATCAGAAGGCAAATAACTTTCCATGTTTTAAATACCATTTGCTTATTTTTTTCATGAATTTAAGTTTCAATATCAAAATTTGGGTAAAAATCAGTCTCTTACTAATACAAAAAAAAAATGGCTATATAAAAATTCTCTTCCAAGGAAATTTTTTTTATCTGTTTTCTATTAGTGTGCAAAGTTTCATGCATTTATCATAAATACTTTCTGAGATAAAGGTAATGTCAGGCTGCGAGCTGAAGGCCGAGCTAGCGTTCCCCCACTACCTTACCATGCGCTTGCATTTACTGTCTATGTCTTTCCCCCACTATGCCACCAGCTCGGCCTTCAGCTCACAGTCAGAGAGTACATATGCATTGCAAAATGTAACTTATGAGGAAAAGTGTTTAAAGTTCAACTTTCCTTTTCAGTAAGCCTACACTCAACTTAGATGATTTCAGATTGTTCATATCCATAAACAACAGCCTCCTCCTAGTCTTCAACCTCCTTCCTAGCATTCTGATACAGTTTTTCCATTGCATACTCTGCTTTCTTTATGCACAGCTTGTTGATATCTTGCAAAATATTTCTTGTATTGACACCAACCAACTTCTAGACCAAGCTCTTGAAGGATTTTTCTAACAAGGCTATGTTGCCAACATTGAATACAACTACAGCATCATATGTGGCAATAGGCAATCCCTAAAACAGTTCTTGAAATGAAACTGGTTAGGGCACCGCTTCCATATCAATTTCTTGAAACTTGCATTAGCATCTTGTGTGCCATCATGAAGTCACAGGATCAGCTACAGCTTGAAGTATCAGCACAATTGTAAGCATTGCAGCTACAGGTAGGATGTCAGTGTCAGTGCTTGTAATCTTCAATTGTATATTTTGCTCTCTTGAACCCGTTCCACGAATCTTCACTGTTTGAGCACAAACCGTATTGCAACTTATCATCGGTAGAGAATTTATGAAACATTTAGCCTAAACAGAATCATGATCATTCTCCCTAATCATCTTCACATAAAACATAAGCATTCCTTTCCTTTTTTCATAGGCAATGAAGTCCCATCTTATAATACCGGTAACTGACCCGTCACTTCGTTGGTTAGAACAGTTGCAAGCATTTTGATTGATTAATTTAGTTAAATCATTCCAAACCTAAATCTTGTACTTTTGCTCTTTGTGTATTCGATGAGAGAAACACAACACATTGGATGCATCTTTAATGTTAATTTCATATGTATTTGAGCATTGCAAAATTGACTACTTGCTGCTTAGTAAATTTCAAAGCAATAGTTTGGAAGGAAGGCATAGTGTGTATCGACAGCTCGCCGGAGGAAATTATTACCATACTTATAGATGCAGCTTCTTGAAAGTGAAAGAAAACTGAGATTCATGGATATGATATTACTGAGTTTTCAGAATCATGATCTCCCATTGTGAACTTTGCTTCCTTGATGTAGCAGGTTTGAGAAATCTGTAAATAGGCCTACTGAGAAGAATTCTGAGATTTAGAGATGATTTTAAAATAACCTACGTTGTGCACTACCTGGTCGAAGGCTTCAAATATTAACTATAAAAAAATGTGTTCTCTATGATCAATGTCAATACAAGAAAATGTTAAATTTTAAGAGTTCATGCCAAAAATGATATCCAGTGAGTTACAAGAAACAGCTCTACACTTTCATGAGGAGGGTGTTACTTTGTATGTTTGCTGCATGTAATACGATACACCAGAATTACACTTATGAACATTATGCATGTTGAAACAGGCCTACATACAATTATAGTGTTAAGACCGCTGGGTCTTGAGCCTCGTATAATACCATACATAATTTCGTGTGATCCTCAAATATTTGAGCCACTTACAACACATTTTACGTCACAATGTAATGAAAATGGGCTAAATGTGCTGTATGTTTATTTACGTATACTAGAGTAGCTTCATGATTAAATAATTTCGTGCAAAAAGATCCATGAAAAACGGGGAATACTTTATATAGGTTTCATCGAAATTATCCACTGTGGCAATGTAGAAATCAACCCAAGAAAAATCGGAACTTCTCCCGACTATATAACTTGCTTCACATGGAATTTAGTGTATTGAGGGGTGAGGTTGTGCAAGAAGTGATTCTGCATTATAATTGCTGACATCGTTGTAAATCGTAATCAACAAAATATATACAGCAGAGTGAAAGAGCTCCTACATATAGGCGAGGGAACAGACCCTGGTAGAGATAAGGAGCACTGACGTATTACTATAAGTTAGTGTTTGTATTTTTGTTAATATTTTCGTCCAAATAACTTGCTATATCATTCGGCGTGACATAATGTCAAAAAAGCATAACTATAGGCCTACTTCTGTACTTCTTTCCGAACATAATAATCTCTAATTGGCTTGCTTTGAATGCTTACTGCATTCATGAGGCCGCCCTGTTCTACTGTAGCCTAAGTCCCTTCATATTGTAAATGTTAACCCAATACACGACAGCTAGGTATGAGTCTATGCCACAGTTGAATATCACATTGCATTCTATTTAACACAAATGGTAATTGGTGAAAATAATCAGTAGCATTATTATTTCAATGACCTGCTTTGAAAAGTGCGCCACTGACGAGAGGCCATTGTTTTACACTGGCACAGTGCTACTTTATAACCAGGTGGACACAGAACAAAATATGCTTATATTACTTACCTCCATGGAGTACAGCATTGTATGTGATCTGAACGTATCAAGAACTTGTTAGAGCAATGTCTATGGGTAAAAACACACGCACTTCACCACATTTATCCGTTAATTTTAGTACCGAACACTCGCGCACCAAAAACAATAACTCACTCTCTTCTTCCGTCTTGTTCACTAGCAAGTAGCAGGGGAGCCAACGCACACCCTGTCAGGTCCCAGTGCATCCACCCTTATCAGTCGTTTGTTTATCAGACTTCCCTCTTTGGCGTAGGCGATAACTGGTAACAATAACACAAAATAAAGGAAGATTAGAAACTAATCAGTAATCAACGCAGAGTAATAGGGTAGGTGGTGCTGTTGGCATATAACATATATTGTCAGACATAATTATCACTCTTGCATTTCACATAGAAACTAAATGCTTCAAAAAGTTGTGATGATTAGCAGTAGATGGCAGGGCGTCTAGTGTTTCAATGCGCTTCCGATTTTTCCACGATGTGTCTGTATCTGCTCTTCAAAATACTGTATTACTAAGGCAACTTTCTGTTATTTTGAAATGCCATTGGCGCAGGTAGCTAGTGGGCAATACAAACTAAATCTACCAAGTTGGTATTCTCAGGAAGATATTGATTCAATTCTCAGACATGTAAATTTATACATAAATATTTTATTTACACCAAACGTTTAATAAAGAATTTATGTGCTTTGTGAAACTTAAAAAAGAAGAACTCGTATTCTATTCGCGATGAGATAGTCTGAATTTTTCCACTGCCATTTTACTGAAAATTGCACGCTTTACAAACTAAATTGTGAATTAAATGTGGTTAATATAGTGGGCATCACGGGTTTTTATTTATTTTTCTCAGAAATGCTATGATATGTTACTGTCTGAATCAGTAAGCCTCTAAAAATTTTGTTGCCCTCGATATATTATTAATATTAACGTCACTATTATAATTATTAACGTTATTATATTATCATAGTATTAATATTATCTAACCAATTTCATTTTTGGGATCTGACATGTTATCATAAACTATTAATGGTATTATGGAGTTATGACACAAAGCAGATATCGATATCAGCATTTTAAGTCTACGTAAAAGAAAGATTACTTTCGAATGTTTAGTACAAACAGCTTCAACATGTTAGTTCCAAGTTAAGTTTACTGTCAAAATAAAATTATAGTAACTTGGTTGTTCTTTCAGGACATAAGTTGTTAGGAGGACTAAAAGCAAACGTCTGTGTCTTGTCTACATTTAGACATAATTCATTTCCATTAAACCACCTCAAAAGACATTTAAAAAAAATACTCATATACCTAGGTATAATTCATGATCGTCAAAACATTTTGAAACAGTGGTGTCATCAGCGTACGAAACTATTTTACCATGAGAGACAGCTGGCAAATCATTGACAAGACAATAAAAAGAAAAGGACCCAATATGGAACCTTGAGGGACCCCAACATAGCATGTGTTAGAAGAAGAACATTTGTCATTAATTTCAACGACCTGAGTTCTGCCCGTGAGATAAGAGTGCAGAATAATATTGCCTTCCCTTTTACTCCAAAATATTTAAGCTTACTTAACAGAATGTCATGAGGTAAGCAATCATAGGCTTCACTAAGATCACACATACAGATAACAGCACTTTGTTTATCTTCTACAGCTTCTAGCACTCCTCTGACCAACTTCTCTACAGCTAATGTAGTTGACTTTCCAGTTCTGAAGCCAAACTGTTCTTTGCACAAAACGTTGTTTTCCTCTAAATATTTAGACAACTGATTCAATATAACACTTTCAAATATCTTAGACAGCACAGACCCCAAATATATGGGTCTGTAATTGGCTGGATTGTTAGTATCACCTTTCTTGTACACAGGAATAACACCCCATTTTTTCTAGGTATTCCAAGTGATCTCTTCCATTCGGTTCTACCAGTCAATATTGTTTAAATATGTCTTTCCTCCCCCATGCGTGCAACATGTCCAGCCCATTTTATCCTCCGTTTTTTAATTACCCTTACTGTATCCGGTAAAGAGTACAGGTTATGAAGCTCGACATTTCGCAGCTTTCTCCAGTCCCCATTTTCATCTCTCAGGCCCGAATATTTTCCTAAGCACTCTGTTTTCGAACACTCTCAGATTATGTTCTTCCCGAAGAGTAAGGGAGCATGGTAAGGATTACTATAGCCTTAATAGTTATACAAATACTGAAAATATGAATTAATGTATAATATCCAGCAATAAGTACACGAGAGTAACATACTGTCTGGAAACAGATACAGTGCTATTTCCGGACATTTCAAACCAACTTTACAAAATATTTTCTCTATCCAAAGCGTGTCTGCAAGACAACTAGACATACATTAGGATTATAAAAGCTTCTATTCCTGGAGGAGTTGTGGCATCTCTAAATCTAGTTAATGTGTGGAATGATACCTTAACAGACATGGTGGGGTAGAAAGAACAATTATAGTTAAAATTGAGATCAAATCCCTGATTTAGTATGGTCATTTGCAAAGAATGGAGGAAACTAGGTAGCCCAAAAAGATGTGGAATTGACGGCTTCGAGGAGGAGGAGATGACGTCCACCATGAAACGATGGAGGCCAAAGGATTTCAAGAAGTCAAAGTTAAAAGAAAATGCCCTCTGTTGAGGGATTTAAATACAGGTCACTTAATGGCACTCCATGAAACTGTGAGCTATGTAAAAAATATTAAAGTAAACTTATATGAATAAAGCATAGACTACCATAAGACAGCTTCAATTTATTAAAAATTGAAATTCTAACATAAGACACAAGAAATAAACGTTGCACATTATTGCACTAGTGTTAAAAATTATTATAACCATCTTTAGTTTCAAACAAATGGAAAATATCTTTTTAGTTAGGAATATTTGTATATGATTATAAAATGACCTCAGTTTGATAAAAATTCAACATGTTAAATTTCTCACGGTGGTTGCAAAAATCCCACTATAGGCGTTGTTGAAAAACGTTGTCGACTCCATTTCTTACGTTGGCTGTCATCCACCAGAAAAATAACCTCTGTCTGCGCGTGTGTATGCCGTATAGTTGGCGGTAGATGGCAAGGCAGCCCGGTACGTTACTTAATTCATTATAATAGATTTAATATTTATTATTATTTCACAAATATAAGAAGATGCACTTAGTAAAATGATTTTATCTTTCTTGTAGATTGCTACACTCGCCCTTATGTGCTCGTTTCGTAAACATACCTACTCGCAAAATATAATCTCTCTTTTACCATCGCTATACCAAATTGCTATTTTGGTGTTCCCTTAGGAGGCAGGGAATAGAAAGACGACATACAAGTTATGGGCAACCAAATGATTAGATAAAACTATCTCATTTGACTACGGAAGGCGACGATTATGAAACTAGATGATAAATTAAGAAAGAAGTGGAAAGCGACCATGGCCCATAAAGAAGAAAAACCTACCAGTATTTACTTCAGTGACCGAGGAGATAGCACAGGATGTCCGAACTACCAGCAGCAGTAGTTGCCACCTGCGGGAAAGAAAACTTTACTACCCTTCGGCAATTCAGATTATTAAACTCTAACTATTGATGTTTGGTCGGCCGCGGTGGTCTAGAGGTAGCGTGCCCGCCCCTAGATCCGAAGGTCGCGGGAACAAACCCGGACACAGAGTCCTCTGGGATGGACCGTGTCGTAGATTTACTCCAAGCCTAAATTAGAGCCTCTGGATAAAATTCCTCGGCCCTTTCACGTCCAGGTAATACCATAGTTTCCGGAGCGGGGTTGAAAGGCGATGGGTTTACCACCTATCCTGCCCTCTCTCGGAAAATAAGCGTAACAAAATTAGTATTGGTAATGAAAACTCCTCTTGGAGGCCCTATTCCACACCATAGGGGTTACAGGATCAAGTCAGTCAGTCATTGATAGTTGAAAAACTCGTGATGGTTGATAATAAAACTATAGAATTTAGTTGATCAGGTAGCGGTATGTATTTGAGAATTCATTACATTTCTGAGGAAAAATTAAAACCTGTAGAATACTTGGCAGAAGTAACATATTGATTTTCAACAAAAAATACCAGAAAGAAACTATTACTGGCAAGCATTCAAATTGATAAATTTAACGACGGTACACCCAATATTGACATATCTCATTAAGTGTTTTCAAGAAGTAGGTTAACTTCTTCATGGGCACGTTTTTGTGTTGTGCATTAATATGATGCATCCATACAAGTTTAGCCTAAATAAATAATCTGAATTACTTTACTTGTAACTGGATGAAGCAGCATATTATCATGTCAATATACTAAAAAGGACATTATTGTATTTTCTGGGTTTTATATAAATAAGAGGAAGTGTTTGTCCGTTTTTCGTTTGTCTGTTTGCGATGCCCAGCAAAATCTAGGGCATGCAGAGATCTGAAAATTTTAACATAGATGGAATCAAGGGTGTCGGATGTACCAAGAAACTGGATTTTTTATTTTCGCTTCGCTGGGGAGTTGTGACCGAAATTTAAAAAAAAAAAAAAAAAAAAAAAACGTGACTTTTTTTGCACTATCGAAGCACCAGTTTCCGCTAATACAAATTTAAATTGTAAAATTAATTACAGGGGCTGCCCTAGCAGCCGGGAAGGAAGGTTCTTTTTTTTTTCAACATAACGAACCAATTGTGGACCGCTTCCATTTTGTCTGCCCGCTCTGCTCGAATCATTTGTTTATATCGTTATGTTATGCAGAGATCTGTATATGTTTACATAAGTGGACGGAAGGTGTTATCATGAATCAGGACTAAATGGGAAAGCATTGAATAATTTGGGCGAAACTCACTATGCGAGTATTTTTTGGGACGAGGAACTTGAATCTAAGGTCGTTTTTGCCCGGGCGGCGTGGTTCGATTATGAGTGCATGAAATTAATAAATGCAAGAAAAAAGGCGAAATTATAATGGTTACAGGATCCGAATGAAACTATCGAAACCTCAACAATGCTAAACTAGAAACATTAGAACAAAGAAAAGGAAAAATGAATTAGAGGAAAATAGTAGGCCTATAGACAAAAATCCTAGTGATCTCTACAAGGGAATAAACGAATTCAAGAAAGGTTTTCAACCTAGAACAAACATAATTAAGGATAATTGCTTCTTTCATTCCATAAAGACAATTAAGCTTTTTGGCCTTAAATTACAACCACGTTAAATAAATACTATTTCGTCAAAACCTTTATCTATCAAAATAAGAATTATCGTTACAAAATGGCGGTCACGTTTCGTACAATTAAATGCATTTTCCGTGATAATAGATTCCACAAATTTCGACATATCTGAAAGATTCTTTTTTCTAAATATTTGTAAAATACATCATAATGAATAACATCATCTTTGGAATATCTACAGTATAAGTATTTCTTTTAAATAAATTCATGAAGAGTAATTTTTTACATTCTGTTTCACTCTATAATAATATTTTAAAAATAAACTACTAATTTCAAATCAATGATTGTAGTTGGCTTGAGTCACAGGCCTAAGTTGCAGTATATTCTCCTCGCTAAATAACCATATACAAACAATCAATGATAGTAGATATTATAGTTTATACGATATTTACCAAATAGATAGGAAAAATAAACACTCATAAATATTGATATTTGTGAAGATTATAAAGGAAACGCATTTCACTGCAGGAAATGTGGCTGCCATTTTCTAATGATAACCAGTGGCGTAACTAGACCACTTGGGGCCCGGGGTGGATTTATTTTTGAGGCACCCTACCCCCCCCCCCCCAGCAAAAGCTACCAACACGACTATTTTGAAACTTAATTTTCTATGGTTAGCCTTTTTGTCTTTCAGATCGTTTCCATGGACTAATCTATACGAAAAAATAATAGACAGAATTAGGGAGCGAACTCATGCAGTAATTAATGTATTTATTTATTTAATACAAACAGACATTAGTCCAATAATATTAAGTTAACTGATTAACAAAGTAAAAATACGTGCATAATTAAAATGCAGTGAGATGGGAAAAAAAGTTATGTTTAAATATGACAAAATAAGAAAGTTAATGAAATTTTATGGTAGCAAACAACAGTTTTAATTTTAGTCGGAGAGTCAGATAATAAATCAGCAAAATTTGAATTATATTAATTCAGAATATGTAACAGCCACGTTTAAATTTTTTTTTTTTTTAATAGTTTTTACGTCAGAGAATTGTCTAATCGTCTCACGAAAGTTTATTTTCATAGCCAAATTGTTCTCGATGCATAAATTGCTAGTCCATTTAGTCTGATTTGGCTCATTCTTGAGCGCAAGTAGTTTTTGTTTAAATTCAGTTTTGAAAAACTTCTTTCACAAGTTGCAACTGAAATGCAAATAGTTAAAAACAACTTTAGTGCTAAACGTAAGTATGGAATAAATACTTGATCATACACATTAAGTGTTGTGTTAAGTTAATTTGTAAATTAAGACTTGCTCTATTTTCTTCAAAGAGATGGAACATTAATTTTTATATTAGGGTGGGGCATCAGTGGGGGCCTCCATAGTAAGTGGGGCCCGGGCGGACCGCTCCCACCGCCCCGCCCTGGAACGCCACTGAATTGATAACTACCCGTAACTGTAATCTTTTGATTAACTCTGAAAACAGTATGAAAATGTAGAAGTAGCCAATAAAAAGCATGTCACAATACGAGGAAATAAATACAGAATTTCACCTATTTCTCAGTTCACAAACCTGTAGGCCTATGTCCCCCCCTTAATCGGACGGGCTGGTGAATGCGGTGTGAGCATCGTGTAAAATGCAGGTCTGCCTAGTTATAGTGCTTTCACATTCGCGAGAGGTTTCAAGGCCACAACTTCTCACGTCTAATATGCCCCCACTGCAGTGCAATGATCAGCAGTCACTGTATTTCCCTTTGCGCAGAGGAGCTGCGCTGTCGCACACACTCATACGACACCAAGGGGGAACTCCCTACTGGCTTGTCATGTGACTGGCATTGGAGGGGTATGATGTCATATGAGCACGGTAAGTGGGGGTATCATAGCCGTTCTACGTTTGGCCTTGAAACCTCTGGCGAATGTGAAAGGACTATACAATCCGCAGGATGAGAACATTCGGTATTTACGATATTACCTTTCTCATAATGTGGGTTGAACTAATTAGTAAGATATTCAATTCCACCATGTAACGAGACTAAATAAAATCAGTTCTGAGATAAAACAACGCCTCGTTCCTAAACATGATACACTGTCTTTAATAAACCTCTGTATATAGCACGTTATTGCCTCCAAGCTTTTCAATCCATCATTCATAAACATCTCATGTCGGATGTGGGGGGGGGGGGAGTTGTATTAGAAGCCATCTCTGTCAGATTGTATATAAAAATAATAATCATACAGAAATATGACGCCGGAGGAAACAAAAAAACATTACCTCGCTTTGCTAGTTTGCCTGAATCAATTACTACTGATACCAGACATTTGAGAGAGTGGTGAACGGATTTAGTGTCTAGATGCGAGAAGTTTGAAAATGGGCTAGGTAAGAGGCGGGAGGGGGATATATGGAGGGATTCAGGGCCTCAACTTGGCTCAATGAGGTTGACCTTCACGAAGAAATGCCTCAGGCATCTCCCCTCCATCAATCAAAGTAATGTGGCTGACAGCCTAGAAAGCTGGACTCCACATCAACCGCGCCTTACATTCTGGTAGCTACAGATCCCGTCACATTCTGCTTGAATCAGCAGTTTTTATCATTTTATATTCACTAATCAGAGTCCTAGACAGACATCCACAATGCACTGCCCAGTTATTCCATCAGCAAAGGGGCCACATCATACTTAAAAAGGCTAGGATTTATATCCTTATATATAATATGGTATCATAATGATATCCATCACGATACAGATTTCCATTATAACAGTGGTGTGGTATCGATTATTATCGAACACGAAGTGATCTAGAAACTTTGAGAGCAGTAAATGGCACCGCGTAATAAACAACCTGCATTTAAAATAGCATTAATTTTGTTCTTGTTAATTTTAATTTTATACTCAAATGAGTTCATTTCGTGTATTTTAAATGTGCGTTGTTTGACGTTAAAGCTCAAAAGAAGCCCGCTGCGTGCATGCCTTGTAGCCTACCATCTATCGGAAGTGACGAGAATTACTAACAGCTATTGTCCGAGAGTCGTTTGCATCATCAATTATGACGTATTTTAAAAATCCAAAACTCAAACATTGAATTACGTTCGAACAAAAACAGTCGTATGAAAGTTATCTAAAAGGCATAGCTAATTTCATAATAACATACTCGTCTCTTAGTAAATGCAATTCCAGGCTCGTTGCATAACGTACTAATTTGAAATACCCACAAGTACACAGACTTGCATATAAATGTGTACACGAAAGAGAAAAAGCTCCTGCTAAAGATTAATTTATGAAACAAACAGGAAAAACACATTGATACTTTTTCAGAGACTTAAAAAGTAATGCAAATAATAAATCTATGTCAAAAGACGAACAGAACCAGTGCTTTAGTTAGGGGGAGACGCGGGGGACTGTGTCCCCCCCAAATATATGAACTTTTAAGTATTTTTTTTTTTACAATTAAAGCATATGTCCATGTAATTTACGAAAACCATTAGATGAAATAGTCTTATAAACTACACATTTTTGTCAAAACGCCCCAAATATTTCCAACCTCTAAAGTATCCTTCTTTTTGGAAGCTAATACAGTAAAGGTGAATTCTCTAAATATATATTTTTCTAACTAAAGCTATGAATACAAAAGAATTAGACATAGGCTAAGGAGGAAGAATTTAACACTTAGGAATTCCATAGATTATAGTTCGAGGATCAGAAATCTGGTCATTGAAGTTAATATACTGTTTTCTGCTGTGTAGAAATGATTTAGTTAAGTTCAACTTCAAGTTAATAATTCCATAGCAGTGCAAATTTTTACTACCAACAAAATGCTTAGTGTAGAGAATTCTGGGTAAGAGGTAGTAATGGTATTTTATAGTCATCAATGAATATTAATACTATGTTTGGGGCCTGCAGTGGTATATTCTGTATCTAAATGCACATTTTAAGTTTGTCGATTTACCATACAATTATGAAATATCTTTACGTTTAGGAATGTTTGTGAAGTAAAACACATTTTAATATACCCAGTTCTTTTCCCCATATTTTTTCCCTCAGTACATAATTTCGCATATTTAAAGAGACCATACTAAATAAAACATATTTTCAAGAAATTTATTTCCTGTCATATATATATAATTGGTTATTAATTAGCCTTGTTTGTGTTTAACTTTGCAAGGAAGTCAAGATGTTAAATAAAGCTGTCATCGTGTTTGATACAATTTTTAACTCATTGCTAACCAAGAAAACCCATAACAATATGATACGTGCATCTCTCCACATTCCAGCCCACGCATTCTTGCAGCTTGCACCAGTGTTCTGGCCTTTTACGTTGCGTGCCACGTACTCTTTCTAATGAGAGATTACGCTCGTATCTTCATATTAATCAGCCACAATTTCGCACCATGAAATTTAAAATACCTATGCGTTTATTTTATCATTGTTGATGTTATCTTTTGCCAATCTAGTAAATGTACTTAAATTGACTGATCGTCTAGATTAGCTCTGTGGGAGACTACTACTTCAAATCAGGTTTAATCTTTAAAAAGGATCTAAACGTTTCCCGGCAAGATGGTTATTTACTAAATCTACTAAGTTAGAAGTTAAAATGGCGTGAAATAACCTATAACTTATTACTCTATTTCTCCATCTCTATGGACTATAGTATAGTCTATGCCAGCGTTTCTCAACCTGTGGTCCGCGGACCACTGGTGGTCCGCGAAGATGGTGCAGATGGTCTGCAGACATAATTAAAAAATAATAATAAAGCAAGTGGAAAGTAAAGAAGTAAAATTTTTCACATATTTCGTTATAATGACCTATAATTAATACCCCAAATATTAAGAATATAGGCCTTCTTTTAAAAATGGGATGTAAAATTAGGGGTCCGTAAATTTTTAGACATTTCAGAGGTCCTCGGGTTCAAAAAGGTTGAGAAACGCTGGTCTATGCTGTTCGGATTACAGAAGGTGTTTAATTGGTAGCAGAACCATTTCAACGAGTGCGATATTAAATTAGGCCTATAAGTGCCTAAATCATTCCTTGGCGGTTTCCATTGGGGCAAAATGAAACAAGAAACCCATGTGAGGTGGACCGTTTTTTAAATACCTGAAACCAGAGGTTCTCAACTTATGGTACGAGCACTGCTGCGGGTACGCGAAAATCTGTAGGGTACGCGGTTGATCAATGGAAAAAATCAGTAAAAAATATACAAATATACAACAATCACTGTTGTATTTGCAGGGGTCCCCACCCCCCAAAGTCATGACTCACCCCCCCCCCCCCCAAACTTCATTGCTCACCCCCAAACTTCATTGCTCACCCCCCAAACTTCATTGCTCACCCCAACCCAATTGGCTGTCGAAAAGGGCACCCATATGATATTGTCTAGAGGGGGGCAATTTTTAAATTAATTTATTTTTTGTCGCTTTAACTTCTTGTGCCACTTTGTAACATGATATTAATAATATAATAAGTGTAACAATGACGTAGCCAGAAAATAATTGCGGGGAGGGTCGGAAGTGCCGGGAGAGTTTGGAATACCCCCCAAAAAGGGGGTCGGGGGTCCATCCCCAGAAAATTTTTAAATATTGAACTAATGAAAATAACATTTTACGCTATTTTAGCACAGAAAAACTAGTTAGGAAATTTGTTTACCATACTTGAAGACATGCCAATGTAAATAAGAAATCATTACCTAACCCCGGGAAATTTTTAAATATTGAAGTAATGAAAATCACATTTTACGCTATTTTAGCACTGAAAAACTAGTTATGAAAACCATACTCTAAGACATGCCAATGTACATAAGAAATCATTACCTAAGTGGGGGGTCAACCCCTGGAAAATTTTTAAATATTTAATTAATGAAAATCACATTTTACGCTACTTTAGCACTAAAAAACTAGTTAGGAAATTTGTTTGCCATACTCTAAGAAATGCCAATGTAAACAAGAAAATGTTACCTAAGTCGGGTGTCCACCCCCGGAAAATTTTTAAATATTGAATTAATGAAAATCACATTTTACGCTACTTTAGCACTGAAAAACTAGTTATAAAATTTTTTTACTATACTCTAAGACATGGCAACTTAAACAAGAAATTGTTGCCTAATTTATAATACTTATTCCTATTTATAAGGAAAGTTGAATAACACATGGAACAGTGGACATAATAGGCCTACTCATTATGTTATGAAAAGAAAATAACTGCTATATCATATTTGACACACCATTTGTTTAATTAATTAATTTTTTTTTAATACAAATATAGAATTTTAGGTTTTGACTTTTGGGGGTCCAAACCCCCTGAACCCCCCTTTCGTAATCCACTGTGGATTCTGCTTCCATGTTGTCGATTTGGTAAAACTTCTGCAATTCAAATAATTGTCTTAAAAGAAAGACACCTGACTATAATAATTATCAATATACATATTTTTCCTTGCGCCCCCCTCCCCGCCCCCGGGTATGGGCGCCCATGGCTGTCAAAATTCTTCATCTTTATCTTTATAAATGATTAGAAGAGACCTTTTGAAGTTATAGAACTTGGCTGTTTTTATTTTTAACATATAAAACTCTAATTTTGCAACAATTTTCAACCCCCCCCCCCCAGAAAATTCAGAATTGATAATATTTTGCCCCCCCCCCCAGAAATTTCAATGACGCAGTCTGCGTCTTAACCCCCCCCCTGTGGGCACCCCTGGTATTTGTGCTGCATTGTTGAATTTTTTGATCATACAGAGAACTATCAAGCACTGCTGTAAAGTTTCTTATTGGATTTAAGACTACGTATTTATGTTTTCTAGTTTGATTTGCCTGAAAAGTAAACATAGAAGCAAATCAAATGCATAGGACGATTTAAGGTCATATTTGGAAAAGCTAGAGCCGAATATCGATAATAATCTGTTTCAAGAGAAACAAGGCCAACCATCTCATGAATTCCTTTTGAAGTGGGCCTACTTTTAAATTGTGTGTTTTAGTAAAAATGTCATTAAAACATATTTAAGCAAAAAAAAATATATATGTATATTATATATAACTTATATATATACCGTTTCTATTGAAATACCTTGCATAATACAATTTCAGAGGTTAAACCATATTAACTGACAGGCCTTTAAGGAACACTTTCTGAAAATAACTGAGTTTACTATTTAAGGGATACGTTTGGTATAAAATGGGTACAGTGATTGAAAAGGGTTGAGAACCCCGCCAGAAGTAATGTACAGGTAGGGAAAAAAAGCGGACCGACTAAAATATCTAAGTTGCCGATATGATAGGCACAGGATAGCAGGGAATGTATTGAAATTTGTTCTAGTGTCGATTGTTGACTTAGCCCATTTCGAAACCCAGAATATGGTTTCTAACCGTATTGTTTTATAACTGAATATATTAATTATTAATATTATTATAAAATACTAACACAAATTATATTATATTCAGTTACAAAAGTCGGTCCACTTTTTTTTCCCTACCTGTGCATACGTAATTAACAAAACTGTAATTAATAATCGAATTGAATCCTTGGAACTCCGTGCTCGGAATATAGGCTTTCACCTCGAGGTTTTGTTTACCGTTGACTAATTTAGTTATGCTTATGTCATATAGAAAAACAGAGTAAGCCCATCTAGAGGAAACTAGACTGAAAGGCCAGGAGAATTTGGTTCATACGCTTTAACTTAGCTTGGAGTCCTTTAACATGCCGTAAATATACGATATGTGACACGGAGGACTTTGAGTCTAATTAAAAGTCATCAACTTCAGTCGGGATTGAATCCGCAACCTTAGAGTACAGAAACGAGCACACTTTACCTGCATCACAAAGGCCTACAACTTGGTATTAATATTTAGGTCATCTTGCCATTGATCGAACAGTAGGATGTATGAAAGATGGAATTTAGATCCTAACAGACTTCCGCATTCTCAAATAGCATTCTTCAAGTAAAAACTGGAGCTTGTTTTTATTTGGAATGGAAGTAAAGATCCAGTCTTGTGTCAATAATTTATGATATACCTTAAAGTACACCATTCCCTTTAAGTGAGTTGCTGTCCCTAATTTTCCAGGTATTTCCCGCTTCTTAGGCAATGTACTAAAACCAGGATCAAGAGGTCTATAGTCGGAAGCTTGTAAGCTGTAAGTGTAAGCTTTAAACGTCTCTGCTCACACCCATGAAATTATTTTTTCTGGTGAATCCGCCGAATAGTTTGGTCTTTATGTATAGTCACATGGACCTAACACTCAATATAACGCTGAAATGTATGGCCAACCCTTGCGAGTAGGTTAATGTGTGCTATTTGGAGCAATAAGAACAATTTCGAATTTTTGTGATAAACTTTTCGTACCTTTTCTGTATAAAATCTACAATCATATTACAGGAAATTTCGATACACATTCTTCAAAACTAGCTCCAATTTGTGTACAAATTATCAAATAAATAATAAATAAACAAAAGGGAAAAGGAAATTCTTCAGAGTTTAATATATTAAAGAAGAAGCACACGGAGAAAAATATGAAATCCTAAGTAAACACAAAAATATTTTTCTCATGTAAGTTCGCTACAGACAAAATTCTGTGGTTTATGCACACATATTTCCATTCTAAGTAATCATGCAAATTTAAAAAGAAATGTTCACTGAATTAATAAAATATGCTGAGTGGGACTGCATCCTAATTACGGCAGCTATTTTTCACGGATTATCTACCGCAAGGACTGAATCATCAGACATCCATATCTGACTCAATATACCGTAATATCGGCTTATCATTTCAAATCAAGAATTAATTACCAGTCTACCTATATGAAAGAAAAACATAAATGAAACATATACCTAGGTAAATGTAAGCTATAAAATTAATAATTCATAGTAATAAATCAGGCATATGGGTGACAATTGCTACGTCATGAGAGCCACACAATGACAACTAATTGAAACTTATTGGAAAATATTTTTATTATTACGCTTAAGAAACATAGAAATGTCTCCGGCAAAGTACTTAACAAAAGAAAACGAACTGAATCTTAAACAGCAACGTAGACTTGTTTACAACAGAAACAAATACATTTAAAAAAATCAGAAACAGTTCAAAATTAACATTTCTTTACTACTATTTTCACTGTTTAGTCCTGAAGCTGACGCTTTTTTATAACAGTTTTTGAAACATTTGTGCAATTCAGATCAGAGAAGATAAGTGATGATCACTCAGCCTTCATCTCTAATAAGTCTTGGTTGATTTCATGAAGGAAAATAACTGTTCAGACACATAGGTATAAGGAAACATTGCCCTAATCCTTGCAAACTTTCTGAAGCTTTGAAACTTTTCAAGAAGATTTGAAAAGGAACCAGTTGTCCCCAAAATCACCAGTTAAAAAAATTAAACTAAATTTAGGCCAGATTAGGTATCCTTTGTGCAGGCCGCACATGCCGGTTATAAGGTATGCATACGATACAAAGTATCTAGGGCTAATTCTTTTATCGTGTACACAGTGCAATGAACTGGTTGTTTCACTCCCGCTTTTCTTGGCCCTGGGAAAACACGAGAGACTGGGATTCATCACATCAACCTCTATCATTCAAAGGCACAGGAAAACGTTTAAGATATTCCACAAACTTATGGATAAGACAGCCAACGAAGACTTGCATACCTAAATTTACACAATAATAGCGGATGTAACATTTTCCCAAGAGCATCCTTGTCCTTGAGAATGCAGAATGAATGCCATTAACAGTTCCTCTCCCAGACATTCAGCGCAAGTATTGAACAACCCTTTTGGAAAAATCAGACAGCAACAATAAATTGCGTGAGTCATATTTTCGTGTTGTTCGACGCGCATCTATTGTCCACGTTAAATCCTGGAGTTGAAAGCCACAAATGGTTTCCAGGAAATCAACTCTGCGAAGGTTGAAATTATTTAAAATGCTACTCAGTAACTCCACGACATCCCTTCTAGAAAACAATAATGTGTTATTATGCCTATTGTCGTTACTTTTATTGTATTATTCATTACTATTAATATTCATCTTAGGAAGATTTTTATGTATAATTTATTCTCCATATTTTAAGATGTTTCTTGCATGTAGTGCAAGTTTATAATTATTTTAAAAAATCGTTATAAGTTGTTTAAAAGAGCCAGTCGACTACCATACAGAATTGTTATAGTCTGAATTCAAGGTTTTGAAAATCGAACCGCTTTGTTAAGATTGGATGATTATCTCATTGCCATAAAACCTATCAAAGAACATGACGAAACACCACGTTTCCGTTTGCGGAAACAAAATGCAGGATTACCATTGAGCATGTGGATGGTCAAAATTATGATCTGGAACTTAGTATCCAGAATTTATCAAATATAGTGTCAACCAATTTAAAACAAAAATATATTTAAAAAACTTTGTAACGTTAATAACAAAATCTTATAATTCACTGCTTTCATTTGTTTCATCAAATTTCTTCCACTTATTTCTATTTCTAAATAAAAACATAACTTATTTGTAAAATGAAGTTGTGTTCATGTTTGTAATTTTGAACTTCTCATTTTAGGTAGATTTCGAAGAAAAATATAGGCCTACCTTTTGGGATCGGTAACATGTCATGACTTTCAAAAAATTCTTTCATATCTTTAAGTTTCATGCCTCCCTAAGTACTAAACCACCGCCCGTTCATTTTTTTTTATATTTATATATAGACCTATATTTATATATATCTTTACAATCTAGCGGCCGTAATTTTGAAGATATTTGAACGAAATTTTATTATGTTATTTCTAGGCCCAATAGTTCAAACAAGTTCGTTAACGAGCAAAATTGGCCCAAGGGGGGGGGGGTCGGGGGTTGAAATTTAAAAAAAATTATATCTCGGCCCCTATGAAGTATAGAGGGAAACTTTGTTTGAATAAATTAGAGTACTCCCTATGGAGTTCACAGTGACACCTACGATTCGGGGGTTTTGGGGGTACGAGTGGGGGTGGACGTGGGGGATGGAAATTACAAATTATTTGAAACCACGTCTTGTGGGGTATCGTTGAAAAGCTCTTGAGTACTTTTGCGGGTTTATCATGCCAAGGCTTAAGAAGAAGAGTGCTGCGCAGCGACAATAAATTAAACCAAAAGCACTTCGAAATCTACCTCAGCGTGTCGGCCTGCCTAAAGGGATTTTTAAATTTATTTTATAAAAATTGACTAACGGTTTTTATATGTTATGTTTTTATATACAGCCTATTTGTAAATTTCTCTGCTCTCTTAATAATAGGTATGATATTTTCAGCCCCTAACCACGAGAGTTACTCAACTGGGGGCTTTCAAGGGCAGTGCACGTGTAAGACTTTGTAATGTTTGATCATTTTGATAATAGGTCTAAATGAATTTAAAAAATACAAAGAGTAACATATAATTCTAAACTGTCATATCTACGCTATTTGTCAAGAGTACCATTTCAAAAATCTAATTATTTTATTCATTTATTTATGCATTTACAAAGAATTGGAAAGGAAATCTTACAGCATGACAAAGGAAACAGGAAATAGAGATACGGAAATTGTAACTTAAAAACTATGAGGAATGTGCTTAGAAAATCTGAAAAACTAATCACGTGTTGCAAAACGCATCTCGCATGTGAGCAGATCTTGTTACAATTTATACTTACTAGTTACTATGATGACATATAGTAAACACCAAAGAATAATAACTAGTCCTTACTAATAAAAAATCTACACTATTGTGTGTTTCCCTCTGTAATTAACCATACTACATTAATACTGAATTAGAAACACTGAACAGGTAAACTAAGAAAACACAAAACTCCAGGCGTTGACCGAATTCCAGCAGAATTAATTAAGTCAGGTGAGGATAGATTAAAGTCAGAGATCCATAAACTCATTCTTATGATTTGGAGAAAGGAAGAATTGCCAAAGGAATGGAAAGAATCTATTAGCCTATTATACCAATCCATAGAAAGGGGGATAGGGCCGAATATAATAACTATAGAGGAATTTCTTTCCTATGGACATGATACAAAATTTTGTCTAATATACATCTGCCAAATTAACCCCATATGCAGACGAAATCATTGGAGATCACCAATGTGGATTTAGGCGAATTAGATCAACCAATGATCAAATATTTTGTATTCGCCAAGTCTTGGAGAAAAAGTGGGAAGTCTGTTCACCAGCTATACATAAATTTTAAAGTAGATCCAAATGGAAAAGACCACTTGGAAGACCTAGAAGTAGGTGGGAGGACAAATTACTAATGTGATTAAGATAGGCTATCACTTATATTAAGTTGGTTTTTAATCGCATTTCAATTGCTATTCAATTATATATTTTACTCAAGTCTAAGGGAGAACAAATGCTTGTGGTAGATCATCCCACTACTGTTAATTTTAAATTTGTTTAGGCCTGTAATATATGATTGAAAATTGGTTGGTACATTTAATCCTTTATGGTTTCCTCTACGTTAAGTAGGTTACAGAATAATGTATCTGTTTTCTCTAGCTTTAATTATTTTATATATATTTTTTTGTGAACTTTAGAACACAATGCCCTTTGAGGATAAACACATATAATATATCGAGAAAGGACAACGAGGGACTCCTTAGTGTAAGCTAAGAACGTCTTAAAACCAAACAAACATTAACGCTAACGTTCCCAGTAGAATTTATTTCATGGTTTCAATTGCTTTTGAAAAAGAGATTAGCTAGAAATTTATTAATTTTTTCACAACACTGGATTTATTTTACAGGTAAAACTATAATAATAATAATAATAATAATAATTTTACTTGTGACTATTCCATTCATATTTGACATTGGCCAATAACGTTTCTCGGATATAGACCAATCACGATTGTTTATCTTATAAAATGCTGGCAATTAATACAAGCATGCTATTTTAACTGATAAAACGTCAGCTTATAACTGGAAATGTAGGTAACAACGTGCATTGACTATTACGTCACATGGTGCCAGTGAACACAATACAGACATATTATTTTATACAACTTAAGTTGTTTGGAAATTGAGATAATATAAATGTGCATTGATTAAAAACACAATTTCAATTCGGTGCAAGCCAGTTCGTGTGCTTTTACTCTGTTTTGCTGCTAGCTTACCTGAAATAGGTTAACTATGTCTTATATGCACCACTGGAAGGATTGGTCACAACATGGTAACTCGATTTTAACTTATAATTTCCACCAATGCTCAGTAATTAAAAACAGTAGAAAATTAATATACTTTATAAAACATAACATATTCTATTATACGTAACATACATAAGTAGCACAAGCCATGTTATGTTTTATAAAGTAGGTTAATTTTCTACTGTTTTTAAATTACTGAGCTTTGGTAGAAGTTATAAGTTAAAAACAAATAATCTCAGTAGCAAAATGAAAATAATTGAAATGGTAACTCAAATTGATTCACGGATAGTTGATTTATAATAGGCCTATGCCGTGATCTCGCAGCTTTTAGTTTTGTTTTTACAGTATATAACAAAGTAAGAAAGTAATTATTAGAGTCTGTTCCATTTCAGTTGAAACATGACCTAGAAATCTCGCACAGAATAGGGAGGGATGATTTACTTGCTATCTGCTGTCCTTGTACTCCTGAGCCCTCTACACCAATAGAAGCACTGGAAAAGCACGTGGTTTAGAAAAATCAATATTTCCTCCCCAACAGTGAAGCATTTTTCTCCACTGCGCATCCAAACCCGTGTTTCAAGAACGATGGAACGGCTTCTATTTGTATAATCCGTTCCATTTTTATTCATGGAATAGTCTTAATAAATCCAACTGAGTTTAGGAGTTCCATCAGATAAATTCGCTCCTGCTGAGCAGTCGAGAATCAATCGATAAACTCGTAAACTCACGTGGAATTACCTATTATAAATTAACATGGCGTAATGCATTAGGTAGGGCTGTAGTTTCACCAAGTTTTAAAACTGTTTTAACGTAAATATATTTCGACAGTATAAATATCTTCAGAGAACCCCGAACAATGCTTAATATATTTTTTTAATTGTGCTTTATCATTTAGCAGGTTTATCATGCAACATTTTAATTTATTCTGCACACAATATAGCAATGCCAATTCAATTATATACTGTTATTCATTCCTTTAAATAATAATTTCGAAAGACTTGAAATGGAATACAGTATTAGTGAATGATTTTACGATTTTTTCGATATTTTCTCTAGAATAGTCCATAGGTTCCCTTCATTGAGGCATTGTTTGAATTAATTTTATGCAACTAGTATTAGCCGAGCTGAATTTTCATAGAAGACCAAGTTAGGTATCTATACTCTATGGTTAGCATTTGGCAAATGAATGTGCACGGTGGATTTTTTAACTTCATACTATCTGGACACAGTGCACATAAGCGTCTCAAAGTCATAGTTTGAGCACTCTAGAACACTTTGTATGCACTTGCACTTTTTCAACGATTTTAATTGTGTCTGATTCGAGTGTACACTATGAGAAACTGTTAAATTTAAATGCTGATAAGTTAACATCAACCAGTAAGTCTGCTAATTTGATTTTAAGAGCAAGATTTTAGTATCAGGTTGGTTGTTGCTGCTGGGAAAGGTTAGCAGTTTCTACAAAATGTGAATAATATTATCGTTGTTTAATGAAATTAGATTTTTAAGCCAATTTTAAAAATAATTATGTTTTATTTGTAATTAATTTTCTTTTGCGCATTATTTTCTGAAATTATGCTATAGTAAGATTTTGAAATTAGTATTTTATAAACTTCTAGGCCACCGGAATCATGATCAAGATACCGTCTGCATGTCTGGAATCATGTTTAGTATGCTTATTTTTAACTAACCTTAAATTAAAGGTTGCCCAGAAGGACGCAGAATATAAAATTTATTCAACAACAATAATTACAAATTAAAAGTAAAGATATGTCATACAATTAATGTAATTTCAATATAACTCGAGTTAATATGATGTGTTCGTAAAAGTAAATTTTGTTAAAATATTAAACTGCACAAAATTATGTTTAGAAATATGCATACCATATAATATATTAGCAATATCAATTATATATTCAGAGGCTGATAGAAAATTTAACTGTGGTTATTGCTTTATACTTAAGAAACAGAATTTGAAATGCTGTATACAAAATCCATTACAAAATTTTGTTATAGCACTGATTCCCTGAAATTTATTATTCTTATAATATTCAGTGGTTAGGCGATATGTAATAGATAGTATTACATACATGCTTTTAGATCTCTCTAATCACAAGAGACATAACTTCTGTAAACTATCTTGTTCAAATTTGTAATAAATTTTGTCCACATTTTATATAATATATTAAGTTTTCATTAGTAAGATGTATATTTTACGATTTTTAATATAAACCTCGCACTGAATACTATAATCAATGTCATGAGCAGCGTTATCATTAATTAAAATGAGACAGATGTAGATTATATACGTCATTAGCTTATTTTGACATATTTTCCTTCTGTTATAGGCTGAACACGGTCCAACCCTGAACCTGTTGCCCCTTATTAGAATGAGCTACAGTATCCTCGTTAGTGTACATAATTGCACAAAGGTGCGGGGCAGTAGACAAAGAACATCGGGACCACATAAAGCAAAACATGCATTCGGGTAAAAGGTCCACACATATCAGGGTTTGGAACGGGCCTCTATCGCCTTCTAGCAAAGATTCATCAACTCGATAAAGAAAAAAGTCCATAATTACCATTATCCACGAAGGTGTAATTGTGCAAGAAAATTGAAACTTAATATAGGGTTAGGCGATGTAGGACCCCCTCATTTTAGAAATTGGATGGTTCTCCATAGTTAAAGATGAAAGGAGATAGAAAATGAGAGAGAGAGAGAAGGAAAAGAAGAAAAAAAACATTTGAAGACATGAATACGATTCCTAACAGGTTTTTAAGGTTTGAAAGCTTCAGGGTATATTATGGTTACGTCAGTTCTTTTTCCTTCAGCCCATCTCCTTCATATGCTCGTTATCCCCTGTCTATCTCTCTTTTTCTTTTCACATCCTTCTCTTTCTCTTCTCCCTTTTATTCTCCACCGCCGTATTATCATGGACACTTGATTTCCATTCCGCTTCCTATAATTCTTTAAAAGAGACCCAGGCAGTAAATTAAATATTTTCCAACTTTTTTATTATTATTGTTTTACTTGAGGCATTTTCAGACGCCACAAAAAGACATACCAACCAGAAATGTTAATCTGTGAATATTGCCTTACTCATTTTATCTTAATTAATTGGGTATTTAGCCGAAGATTTATACACTCGTAACGTAACTATATCGGTATAAATAAAATAAACAACAGTGGCATATAACAGAAGCGCATGAGCCAGAAGCCTTCAATGTTATCTATTATAAATCTATGTATTAATTTTATACTCGTATAAAATGAGAAATACCACTAAGACATTAGAGTATCACTTACGTTAGGCCAATATTTTGTTGCTGAGTGAATTTAACATTGATTCACTAAATAAACGCAAGAACAGATCGCAGTGGCTATTTCTTTATAGCTATATTAATGGAATAGATAAAGGCAGTTCCAATTTCATCCCAATATATAATATAACTTTGAAAGTTTATAGACATATATCTTAAGAGACCGAAGACTCATATGTAAGAATTCTCCTGTCATCAGAAGAAAAAAAACCGCATTTAACAAATCGTAACAGATGGAATATATTTAGGTCTTGTGGAATCTATATCTTTCTGTTTAAAGTGAAAAATACACATTTATATAACATGTTGTTTGTTGTGCGCAAAAAAATAATTGTCTTTTGTTTTTCGATAACTGACGTTAACTTTATTTAAAAGTTACAAATCACGGTATGCAATTTTAAATGTACTATACTTGTGATACTGTACTTTTGTTCTTGAAAAAGTATTGCATATTTAATGTAAGTGGTTTTTGGCTCTGTTGTTCCCAATAGCCAATAAATAAATAAATAAATATTTCAATCAATAAATAATATATGTACATAAATATGTCCCTCCATTAATGCATGCAGGATTATAATATCCTTGTACCAATTTAAAGATTATATAAAAAGAATAAATTAAATCTAGATGAGTATTGTTAAATATTATTCAAGACTTTCAACAGAAGAGAAATTAATCAAGAGAGTTTTGCCAATTTTAATTTTATTTTTATTATTCCATAAATGCGTAAAATATTGTATTGGCAGATACGATTATTGTGGCATTCCAACGTCGAACATTTGCACGAAAAAAAACACACTAAAATATAACTGTAGTACCTGAATATCGGAAATTAATAGAAACATTTTCCAGAGAAAAACTATTATAATATATCCTTGAATACAACTTTTAACAACCCAAAATGGTATTTAATGCTCGAAAGCGTTTAGTCCCCATGTTGTAGTAGAAAAATATATCTGTACAATAAATACTATGTTGCTGAATGTAAACTGCAAAATTTCACGATTTTTAAAGTGCTGCTATTATTAATACAATACAAACTAACTTTCAAATGAAAATTTGTAGGGAATAATATGTAGTCTATGGCACGATGAGATCATCATTTTAATATATTGTAGAAATTCTTAATCTTGTCCGTTGCAGATAAATACAGCCACAGTGTTTATAAAAATAATTGTCAATTTATTTTCTTAGATATTTTTTCAACTCTTAAACATTTTATAAATTATAAATTATTTTAGTCAAATTAAATTAAAACTTGTATTTCCCAGGAGATTGATAACAAAGACCTTTTAAATGATGATACAATTTTTTTTAAGAATTTACATGGCCCACTGCGGTGATTCGAACTTCTCTTAGGCATGTATATTTGAAAGCGGAAATTATTATAATATGCAGGCCTTTTTCACTAAGTAGCTGATAATACAGAATCTACAAGTTTACTAAACCGTTACGGAATGTATGCTTTACTTCTCAAAGTTGTTCATCCCAGAGAAGCCCAAGTGCTTGAATAGCAGACATTTGCCATGATTGTCAACAAAGCGAGTGATACTTCATAATGCATCAATCCTTTTTCCTTTTCATTTTCCTATAAGTTTGATGTAAATGATTAGATTCCGGGATTCAATTCGTTTCAGTAACACAAAACACGGACATAATGATTTCTTGGGAAGAGTTGGATCCAAAGAAGGCATCAGATAAATTTGTATGACTACTGTGCACAATACACCTGTCCCTCTGCCCTCTCTCGGAAAATAAGCATAACAAAATTCATATAGGTACCAGAAACCTCCACTTGGAGGCCCCATCGCCCCAGCATTGGGGGGCTATAGGGTTCCAGACAGACAGACAGACAGACTGTGTACAATACCAACCGAAATTAGACATTGAACGCTCAATTCTCTGTAATAGGTGAGTGAGTATTCTAACTAAAACATTTTCTTTTTTAGCCGCTGTTTACCCTCCCCTTTCGAGGACTAACTCCAGTTCTACAGGGGAAGGGAGAAACTCTGGGTTAATACCATAAGGACATGGAGAGACTCACTGGTAAGAAACCAACTCCACGCAGGGCAACGGACAGGACACAACACAAAAACTCAGCTCTGAACCCAAGGAGGGAATTTCCCTCTACTGTAAAACTCCAACCCGACCGGGAACCGAACCCGAGGTGCAAGAGTGGAAGGCAGGAGCCTACCGACTCACCACGGCGGCGGACTATTTTAGAATCTGTCGAGGAAAATTTGTCCTGGATGGAAATTAAACTATCATTTCTGCTATTCGTACTGTACGCTCATTTCTTTGCATTTCTGTGTTAGGCCTAATACAAGAGGCGCACCACTCATAGCAATTTAATCTTAAAATTTATTGTTTAGACAGCTTGAACTAAAAGTAGAACTTCTGACACAAGACACATGAAGTAAAAGTTTCACATTAACGCACTAGTGCTACAAAATACTTATGCCACTCCATTGTTGCCAACTTTAGTTTTAGTCAAATGGAAAATACTGTTTTATTTTTAAGAATATTTGCATATGATGACTAAATGGACTCAGTTTGATAAGCATTCAATATCATAAAATTCTTTACGCTTTTTAAATGTTGAATTTCTCTCGGTGGTCGGAAAAATCTTTATACTTGGTAGAAGGAAAGCTCTGCCAACTTAACCCATTCTTTGTGTTGGTAGCCTTGTGCATTCTTTGATCTAAATGATAATTACGTGTTTGTAAAACTTGACCTCAAGACGTAGATGGCAGTTCGAGGCGGTAGATGGCACATAGATGATTAGGATATATTTATTATTATTATTATTATTATTATTATTATTATTATTATTATTTCACAAATATTATCGGCTGTCTAAGAAATAATGTATGATGGACATGGTAAAATGATTTTATTTTTCTCGTAGGACTGCTACACTCGACGTTACGTGTTTATTTCGCAAACACAGTTACTTGCAAAATAACACCTTTCTTTTACTACACGTATCTGCCAACAGCAAACTGCCAACCGACATATAACACAGAATATTTATTCTTCCACTGACGAAAGCAATCGCTGGTATATCATTGCTGGTTTATATTTGGCCTATAAATGAAATACAAAGAACAATATCTCTCCTGTTCGGACTTGCATAACCTTTTTTTCATGGATAAATTGTTACATCTTGTCTTACATCCCGCGGGAACACATGGATCCTCGTGGACACGAGTGATTTATTTAGCGAATCCAGTCCAATTCAAACTGCGTTGTCACTTCTTGAAATACAGGAAAACACATGGGAACAGAATTCATGTCGCTTTTCAACAAAACTGCTGTCCGCTTTTACTTTTACAGGCAGTTTCAATATATTCCCTCAATTTTATGACAATTGGCATTTGACATAATGGTGTGAAAGTGGGAAAGCCAATTCCCAGGGCTAGTAAGGCAGCAGCGTACAACACGAACCTGCTAATTCCGCTCTATGACATGCAAATAGCAATTGGACAATAAAATCAATCATACCAGTTAACTAACACGGGGCTTCTGAGTTTCAGCGATCATTGCAATATTTTACCCCCGTGTATGTATACGTCCAAATAACATTGCTTGATATTACTCGTCCAATATCTGCACATGCAAACATATTGAGTTTTAAACACAGCCCAATTCGCATAGCTTATGCAGTGCGTATGTCATGGGCTGTCACGTTTCAACTCTATGATAACCACTAATCCAGGATCCGACGAGAAGGACGTGCCCCAGCAAGTATTTGCTACCATTTTACAATTAATTCAGTTACAGATGATTGAAAATATATGTTTTATTACTTAAGCGGTGAGAAGATATAAATCTACTAATCATGCTTTCGTTAGCAAGCTTTTATTTCTTTCTTTCTGAGTTTCAGCCACCCTTCGTTGCAGAGACGTTTGAGCGGTCCAAGCCGCCCTGGCCTTATAAAACCGATGCCTGTCCAGAGAAGGAGTTTCCATGGATCATATACATAGCTTTTGAGCAGCCCAATGCCGGGGCCACGAATAGCGGTCGTTTAGGTCGTACATTTTCGGACAGTGTATATAGTCTAGTTGGGTCACGATAATTTGGTATCGGACACTTAGGTCCCGCTTTTCCGGACAAAGTAAATTTTTGGTCACTGTATATTGGTCATTGTTTTGTGTCTCTATTCATAGTGTTATTCGGTTATTCATCTCTGCTAATGAAAAGAGAAATAAAAAGATTACCCTCCATTGGTGTAAATAGTTCTTACCTCATAAAATATTGTATTTTGTAATATTATAATTGATCCCAATCAGCCTCATATTCGTCGTCAACCTCCTTCGGGTCCTCCCTTGGATTTATTTTAATTTCGATGGCTTAGCCCAGACATGTGTTAGTAAATCGGGTGCACCCAGAAAAGTATCTTACATTTTGCCCTTGCCGTATATTAACCCTGGAACACCTAACGTGATACTCACACACTTATTGCGTTACATTTTTTCCATTTGTCATCAGCAGGGCCCGGATTCTAATGACATGTCATCTTTTTATTGATGCTGCTTAGACAATGCCAACTTGTAGATAAATCCTAACCATGGCCTCTAAATTATAGAAATGCATTTTTATTAGGTCATTTTTTGCCATTTTATGCCATTTTATATTTGTAGGGCATTTATTTCAATTTTACGTCATTATTTTGACATTTTCGTGTCATTTTCTTCCTTATTTAGTCATTTCATGCCTTTACATTGAGTATATTAACTTTTTGTCGTCTTTTTTTCTCATAGGGTAATATTTAAATAAATTACTAGGTAAGTATAAAGCAACTTTTCTGTAGGAACTATTTTAAAAACAACTTTCTTACTTTTATCCTCAACTGCTCCAATCAAGAACAAAGCGCAAACTTTTTAGACCAACAACATCCTTTCTGCGTTCATAGTTTTTACAATTATGTACAAATTAGTCTATAACTTTGTGTACAATAATAATTTTTTCTAAATAAAATAACAGTTTTTAGGTCATTTTTAGAATTATTAAGTCATTTTCTTTAAAATTTAGGGTCATTTTACAGGTCATTTTTCAAACAATTTTAGGTAATCAGAATCCGGGCCCTGGTCATCAGTAATAATTTCTCTTACAGTTCATCATTCTACTATTCTCCTCACACCCTGCTTTGAATTCATTCATAACAAAACTTACACATTTTATTTTCCATTTTTACTTTATCTGCCCGTAGGCCACCTACCATAAGTACTGTAGGTAGAGGAAGTACTGTGTTCGACCCCCTAAATTCGAAGTCGAGTTTTTAACATAAATACACGTTTTGAGGTCCCATAGTAAAAAATAGCTACTATTTTCAGAAACATGTCTGTGTGTGTTTGTATGTCTGTGAACAGCCTATCTCCAGAACGAAAAATAAGTAGTATAAAAACAAAATTTTGTATCTGGATTAGGTGTCTTCTCAAGATGTGACAAAAGATTGGCAACTACACTATCTGACGATTTTGTTTAATTTTTGTACATAGAGTGCTTATACTAGGGTCTAACATTTTTATTTGCAACATTTTTTTATTTATTTTTTGTGAAGGCTAGCTATAAGCCACCCACTCTTTGTAGAAACTCAGTTTTGCCTGGTGAACAATAAAGCTTTTGATCAGGTTCAAAAACTGAATACATGCTCTTTGTAATAGGGCCTCTCATTCTATATCTGAATGTGTAGTGAGAAAGATGTGTTAGCCATAATTAGAGTAATGAAAGTTACGTGAGTGCATTAATTAGATTTTATTTGCGTTATGTATCCTTCGGGGATGCGATACGATGTGGTACCGACATTCGCTTCATTTTTACAACCAATTTACATGAAGTGAATGCTGTAGATAATATATTATACCGTACTAAGAGGCAAACTTTTTGGGGGCACACATTTTTATACGTAAAATTCTTCAGACACATTTTGTTGCACTAACGCCCAAGGCGAGTCTATTAGACTCATTTTGAAGCAATGTGATAGGGGAGCACTTTATGTATTTGTGTATCTATGAAGTTTATGTATTTTTATGAGTGATAAATAAATAAAAATTAGACTCGTTAGCATTGTCCTTCTTTCATGGTGGAATATTTTATTCTTGGTTGGCTGCAGTGTCCTGTCAGTTCCATTGAATTAACCACGTTTCATTGTTGTCTCACAGTAATAATAGTCATTATAAGTGAAGAGTAGTAATGAGTCCAAGAGACTAGCCTTAGGTGTTTACAGTTGCAGAATACCTTGGGTGGTGTAAGGCTAAGCATGTCATTTTAACTTGTCACTTTCATATAGAGTAAAGATGTGCCTCAGGAGATTTCAAATTTCCAATTAAAACATTTAAACACAAAATTGTACTTAAGAGATGTGTGCACTAAGCCATCGATTTATAGACTCCTGCAATAGACGACTTATAAATGGAAGGACACATATTGCTAGGATTCGGACAACAAAAATAATCCTGGCAAAAACAGTACGCTTGGCCGAGTGTCGTCCTACCTAAATGTATCACCGAAAAGTTGGACTGACCGAAATTTCTTGAGACCGAAAAGATTTGTGACCTAAAAATTGTAGACCGAAAGAGCCACAAAAGGGGGGGGGGCACATCCGAGTAAACACGAAAACATACGATAAAATGCAGATGGTGTGAAGGCGATAATGACGGCCTCATGACATCCTGGGACCACGTCTCACAGGTAAGGAAAACCCCTTTAAACCCCCCACTTAGGAAACCTCTCTAAACCAGGAATTGAACCCGGGTCCGCTGCGTGAAGAGAACGTACGCCTCTCATACGCCTCAGCGGTGACGGCTAAGAACGATCCGAATCCACGTTTGGTATACAGTGTGTCTGAGTACCATTTTCAACCTTAATACAGAGAGAATACAAGTTTGATTCTCTTCGGTTCAGAAAGAAGATGTTCTCCTAGTTAATTATTATTTTCCTCACAATATTTTAACGTTAGATTAGCGACTTCAAATACAAAAGTTTTAATTCTGAATAATTATCAAAATCTGTGATTTTTTTAGCCTCAGCCACCGTTTGTTTCTAAAACTAGCACCAAGCGCGAGTTGGTGCACATAAATGTAAAATTGTGTGCTGAAAAAGTATTTGAAATTTGAATTAATATTTAAAACAAAATACGCGCTTTTTAATTTCCCTAGAACTGCAATTTTAAATAAAAATCCGTCATTCTGATTACATTACATGTAATTTACAATTCCGATTATTCTACTTATTAAGTATGAGGAGCACACAATTAAGTTACAGTACGAAATTAACAACGAAGGTTAAAACAATTACAATTTTTTTTTTCGTCTGTCTTATTGTTCTTGTCTGAGTTTTAATTCATTATGAATGTATGTGTCTAATAACAGCTACGGTTCACGGATAAAGACAATAAAAAAAGTCTTGTTGATTTCTGCTGATTACCGTAAATTAAATTGAAAATAACACCTTCCGGTTGTGGAACAGAACGTAATAGCTATTACATCTGAAAATAATACGAAATTTGGTTCCCGTACAGATAAAATTTGTGTAGTGAGAAGAAAGTGCAATAAGAAGAAGAGGATTATTTCCTGGACTATAAAGAAAGGCTTCAGATTATAAAACAAAAACCGTGAAACCTCACCAAACGCTAGACCCAACATTCCAACAATTTCTCTGTATGTCAAAAGTCAGTTAAATAGAATTGTAAGGCACCAAAATATTTTTTTTCGGAAATGGACAATATAATTTTTTCACATAATTCAGAAAAGTTACAACGTGCTGTTTTATATAGAATTTAAAATCCCATTTATGGGAACAAGGTACTCTGAGATGGTAACAAATTAGATTTTAGAGAAAAAAAAATTATCTGAATCTTCCTGAACAAGAAAATACGCTTATAGTGTTACGAAATATTTTTCCCACTTAAAAATACATTTAAATGGAATTTGCATCCCTTTAAAATCGCAGAAAGCATTTTCAAGTGGTCAACAAGAATTATGTCCGACATGCACAAAAAGCTGTCCAGGCAAGTACAAAGGAAGCTAGGACAAGAAAAAGCAATGCGAGAATAGAGGCAGAGAACGAAGATGGTAATCGTTATCTAATGGTCCTGAAATGCACTGATATAAGTAAGAAAGCTGTTAAATTTTTTAATGTAAATATCTCAAAAACTTAATTTCCATATAGGCTACGTTTGTACCTTAATCTCAGAAAGTATTAGAGCCAGAGAGTTGAAATTTTTCACACTCATTTTTACATAATATAATGAAGAACTGGTAGCAGATTTATTTTTGTCAAATTAATATAAGATTTAGGGATATTTTTTATGTTGTGAATTTCCCTATTTTTTGTGTGATGGATTTTATACATATGTAATATATGTTTTTTTTTTCTTTTTTAAAACTGAAATGAAGATTGATTCATAATTATTGTGCTCGAGGAGTAGTTAAGTATATGCCCGTAGACACTGACGCCATTCCATGCTCTGTTGTTTTGTTTCAGGTTCATAATGATGGAATCAGCTTTCATCTCCAGTCACAATACTCGTCAAAAATTCATCACCTTCATTTCGAAATCTCTGAAGAAGGTTTTGGGCAATGGTTCGTCTCTGACGTTTGTGGTCCTCGGTCAATAAACGTGGGACCCAATGGGCACAAACCTTCCGATAACCTTCGCTGTGAATCATTTCTTGCACCGCACTATGTCCAACTGCAAGTTTTGCAACGATTTCATTCACAGTGATACGCCTTTCTTCTGGAACGGAATTCTATCGCAAGGGTATTTTCAAACTTGCAGAACGATGGGAAACATGTGGGAAAAAAAGTGAAAGAAAGGTCCGTAGATTGGGATGATATACTTGGTTTCATTTACAAATAAAGATTAAGGTTGTGACAAAATGGTACTCACGACTTTCAGTATACCCCTCGTACTTCTGCAAATATATAGGCTAATATGTAAAAATTTTAAATCCATACTCTTTATAGTTTGTAATCTAACAGTCACTTGAAGTAAGTACTGTTCAGAAACAAAATAGCCAGAATATCTTGTTCCCATAATGGAGCATTTTCGGCGTTTCTCTTAGAAAAGACACAAAATGTGCGGGCAGTGGAATGAGTTTGCTGTCGTTAATGAGTTGCGAGATTGGGTTTAGGACTGAAAAAAAAAAATTGCAGAAATAAATAAATTTCAAAACTAAATAAATATAGAACTTAAAATCGTGTGAAAACTTTCTGAAGCCTATAATTAGGCCTGTAATAAATTGGAAGATACATTTTAAGACCACGAAAATTTGTACAGATATCCTGAAAGCACTAGACAAATGGTAAAGAGTTATGCTATTGTAGTGAAATGTGTGTGTCCATCTTAAACATACAGCACGAGACAAATTTTGTTAAGAAATGAAATAGAAAGGATATAAAATTGATGACAGTTAATAGCGGGCAGAGTGCGTGTTATTCCGCGTTTCTGGAGATCCGCAGGATGTGGTTGGTGGTGTTTCGTGTGTCAAGACCACCCAAGTTTCCCCAAAATATAACGCATGAAAAATGTTTTGTCACTTAAGACAGCTTAGGGTGAAACAGGTGGCTGCATACACAAGTGTGAGTCAATCACCTGGAGTTTTCCGATGTGTTGGGTGTGGTCACGACAACAAATGTTAATACGACGTCCGGAGATGAAATTGTGTCAAGTTAATTCCGAATGTGAAGGGGATAGATAACTGGTTAAGATAACAGCCATGAGAAGGGAACTGCTACTGTTATTTTAGGAAAAAGGGCTGTCCAACTACTTCTAACCCTACTATCTCCTTCTTTCTTATATATATATACTGTATATACATATATATATAGGGTTCGGATGTTTATGACATGTCTTATTTTTAACCTGACCTGGTTCTCGCCGCAAACACACATTAAACACGAATTGCACGCTTGTCTTCCTCATCGGACCGTTTTTATTTTGCATATAAAGTCATATTTTAGATTTTTTGCGGTCTTGGTCATATTTTGGCCACATTTGTAATTTAACGTCATATTTCTGTTATAAATTCGGTAAAGGACCACAATTGTACAGTGTGTGTAGCCTACTACATGGTCAAGTTAAATTTGAAATTTATTTCATTAATTTAATGTTAATACCAAATTAATAGTAACTTAGAATTTAAAATTAATGCAATTGTTCATATTTTATAAGGACACGCAAGGTCCACAAAATATTAACGAGTATTTGGAGCTTATGAAACGAGTAAACAGGAGCAAATTCTTTAAAAGTAGAAGTTAATTACAAGTAAAACTGTAAATCACCAAAATTGTTAAGAAGTGATTATCTGATTGAATTCGTGTGAACTAAGAATTTAGTGTCTTTAAACTTTTTAAATTGGAACATTTTTTTTTTGAAAACGCATTATTTTATTAGGTCATATTTAAAATTTTTGGGTTATATTTAGTCATTTTTATGGGTATATTTGCAGTCATATTTTCCACTTTTTTTAGGACATAAACATCCGAAACCTACTCACATATGATACAATATTACATATTTTATACAGTATATAGATAAGGTGATCCCTGTATAGGCCGTGGAGGCCCTTAGGGTTCCATTAGGTTGAGGATCTCAGATTTTGAGACAGTCAGACGTGAGGGTGGTAAGGTTGTCAGGCTTAAGCACCGGCTGCCTATACCGCAGGATTGCTCCTGGTACTCATTTCTGTTAGAAGCTGAGTCGACCACAGGGCCAAAGTGCCACCAGAAGGATTAGACCAATGGAACCAACGACCTTCTGGTTTGTAGTGCACTGTATCAACCAACTGCGCCACGACGTACCCCATATATACATTATGTGTATGTATGCTTATGTGTGTCTGTGTGTGTGTGTAGGTCTTTCATTTCATGAAACGCCCCTCTAACACGAAGTTTATCAGTAATTGTTGTCTATTATAAATAAACAATAATAAATACGCAAAAATAAACGAAAACTCAAATACAATATATGAAATAAAAGGTTTGAATTTTTCTCGGCGAACAATATATAAAAGTTCTTCACAGGCTAACAGCTAACTCGGCTGTTAGACTGTGAAGAACTTTTATACAATATATGAAGGTAAGTAATTACACAATAACATAAATTTAACAGAAATAGACCTACTGAAATAAGAAGAAAATATAATAAACCTATATTCTGACAGAGCATAACTTGTATTTCGAAGTACAAAAAATAACAACTACAATAATAATAATAACAATAATAATAATGATAATAATGGTTTCCGTAAAGATTAGACAAACAGATATACAGATAGAAATATACAGAAATGTATTTAACAAGACAAAATTAGTATAGTTTATAATACAGTGAGTGCCACGCAAGAATTGGCCAACTCTTGCGTGGGATTCACTGTATTTTAATTATTATTTATACTTAATTATAACATAACTTAACCTAATTTAAAAGTATTTACATATTTTTGACACGTAATAGATTCATAAGTGAAGCATAAACCTGAAAATATTTAAAATAAAACATCCCCCCGCCACATTACATCACTTAAAGGTACTTAAAAACTACCCATGAATGTGTTCACATAACCATATTGAGAGGAATATGAAAAGTGACTAACAATTTATTTTACACAGTTGTTCAATTACTCAGAAAAGGCCTGCAGAAACATATAATTTTAAAGTAAATTTTTTTCACATAAAAGTTTTATATTTTAGATAACATATCTTAGATTTCTTGATAACATTTCCTTCGTATGTGAAACTTTGGAATATAGTAACAACCATACTTAATTTTAGTTGCTGATTGATAACTTTATTTTTAGGAAACTAGCCGGTATATTTTCATTAGGCCTAGCTATAATATTTTTAGGTAATATTATGACATTAATTTTACTTACATCTCGCAAATACATTGGATAGCTAATTTATTTCCCTTTAAGTACATGCCTATTTCATAATGCTTGCATAGCTATCCTAGACATTTTTCTCCCCACGTTATATTTTTATTACTTTCATTTTATCGCATCTTAGTGCACTTGTACTAGGCCTATATACAAACTCACACGGACTGAACACTAAAATATCTTCATACCTGTGGCTTCTTAGATGAAAAATATTTAATCATTCAAACACAGAATATATAATTTGCTTATGAACAAATGGAGATATGAAAATAATGTACAATTTTATGTGAGTTGAAGAATTGTTCAACCGTATAATATTAAATACAAACAAATAAAAAATAAAGCAGCTCATTTCACAGATTATTTCGCCATCGGCTATCTCAACCCCGCCCAGGTGGTGCTGTCTTGCTTGCAATGACAATAGCGATGTGTCTTATTAATTTTCGTGGTTTTAATTATCTATTACATGCTTAATTGTGTAAGTATTCGCTAAATAGTCACAATAAATATAATCAGATGTCCGGATTGCCTTAAGGCAAACTTACAAGACTTGCATGACTTAGAACTAGAAAGGTTTCCCGTTAACGCCAAAGTTTTAAAAACAAATTGAGTAAGGTGTGTGTTATATTCCAATATGAGTGAAAGTGAATATATAAGTTATAGAGATCTGTGTGTAACAATATGAAACTACATTGAATGGAAATTAAAATACAGACTATAAACTGTTAAAAAAAACTTTATAACTTTATAGTTTATATAAAATAACGAAAAAAATTATATTAGCCCTATGTACTTATCTTTGTAAACATTTTCATATGTAGGGCTCTGAATGTAATATTTTAAAAATTCCCATAAAATTAATTAAAATTTAAAAAATACGAACTGAAAAATTTAAAAAAAAATTACTTCATATTTTAAAATATGTATTTAAAGAAGGGAATACAGAGTAGTATAATAAATGATAATAAACAAGGGACTTTTATTATTGTGTTTTCCATTTTTATGGTTATGTTTACTACATGTATTAGTGAATGTTGTAGTTTTTTTCGTGACTATAAGGATGCGAAATCAATACGCATTTAACTGTCTGGAGGTAAGGAATGTTGGAAAAAGTAAAGTCTTAAAACAATATACAGCGAAAGATTTATAATTTCCTAAACATATGCAGTAGATAATAAAATGCCGAAAAATGCAAAACAATGCGAGACAAAAGGCTATTTTTGTTCGTTTTGAGGTGAGAGGAATTTATACAGCATCCTGCATTGTGGGTGATGTCTCATCAACTCCCGAGCCCTATTGGATGTATTATTGTACGTAATGATACTGCTGTGTAGTGCATTGATTGTGTAATAAATAGCGTGCGGTCTTCCATCCATTTAGGATCAGAGATATGTAACTACAAAATCGCTGTTTTGAGATAAATCGATGTAAAGGTTTTTGACTAAAAATCGGATGCTTTCTAATATTTTTTTCGCGAAACGTTTTGCTGTAATATCTGATCCTTAACTTGGTAGCTACTGCTTCTGGTAGGGGAGCCCAAAAGGGGATTTTGGGATTTACTCGAGCGATCTGCCGATTACCACAAGCCTTACTCCAGCTGCACGCACTAAACTTTATTGACGAGTTTTGCTACTCCGGCTTGTGGAAATCGGCAGATTATAATTTTTCCGTTATTCTTGTTGCATTATTTCCTTCAAAATAAAAAAACAATTCGACCATGCTTGAGAATGTCAAGGTGACTTACTTTTTTTTTCGCAAATTTGTGACCCTCCTACTCCCTTATGCCACGCTCAAATCAGCATGTAATTAACCCACCTTAAATTAATCTGACGCGCTCGAGTAAATCCCAAAATCCCCTCTTGGGCTCTCCTACTATATGTAACGTATGACTGTCTTGCATTCTTACGTAAGAACAGATATAACTGCAGCTGTGTTTGAACACAATTACTGGTAAATAAACAATGCGAATGTTTATCGGCGATATCCAGTAAGGAAATTAAGCGAGGTAAATCTTAAGCCGCCTGGTGCCACTGGAGCCCGACGGAAATTTTGCCGTCGCTTTGAAGTAGTGGTCCACGTGAGCATATGCACATTTACACACACAGCGTTTTTTCTGCCGTCGAAGTTATATGCTCAGTGTGATTTGTGTTGTGTTGGCAGGTTTATCGTATATTCGTTCATCAATTAACATGAGTATTATGAGCAGGGCCCGGATTCTAATGACATGTCATATTTTTATTGATGCTGCATAGACATTGCAAACTTGGGGATAAATCCTAATCATGGCCTCTAGATTGTAGAAATGCATTTTTATTAGGTCATTTTTTGGCATTTCATGCCATTTTATATTTTTAGGGCATTTATTTCGATTTTAGGTCATTATTTTGTCATTTTCGTGTCATTTGCTTCCTCATTTAGTCATTTTCTTGTATTTACATTGAGTGTATTAACTTCTTTCCGTCGCTAACGGTGCTGTCTTTGAAATGTTGTTTGTTTAATGCAAGAAGGAAAAGTGTTGTCATGCCTCAGTCGGAAATGAGAATCAAAGAAACGCCAAAATTGTTTATTATATTACTATTGTTATTAGACTGACTTGGCACCTGCTTGAATTTGAGATTGCTAACTGCTGTTTACCCTCAATAATCCGGCAGACCACAAAAGGAAATGCCGAATTTAGACTCACCAGTGCCTCAGTTTCCGTGAGAAATGAACATTCACAACATCACACTTATTTACAGTTTTTACAATTATGTACAAACTAGTCAACCTTGTGTGTACAATAATACTTTTTTATAAATAAAATATCAGTTGTTAGGTCATTTTTTATAGTTATTAAGTAATTTTCTTTAAAATTTAGGGTCATTTTTCAAACAATTTTAAGTCATCAGAATCCGGGCCCTGATTATGAATAGTACGAGTATTATTGATAATGAAATTCTCATTTCATTAATCGAAGCGAGACCTGTTTTATGGGATAAAACCCTCGACATTTACAATTTACAAAAACTAGCTCAAGTTACAATTACGAACACATTTTTTAGATAGATATATAAGCTTTCATGCACCACAGATTATTGTCTCTGTTGGACACTACATGAGAATATTATAGGAGAAAAATTCCTCCGAAACTGGGACTCGAACCCAGGACCTTTGGGTATTCGCGCCAATGCTCTACCAACTGAGCTAAGCCGGAGTTCAATTCGCAGCGCCAGATGGAACCTCTCTCCTATGACTGATTACCCTAATGGTCTACCTCACAGACAGACAAGTTATGTCATGTGCAGTACTGTGAGGCACACTAATTAGTGATTTTGTGACCGGGCTTCCACTGTTATTGTACAGTTAACGTGCAAGATTTTTTAGGTACTGTTTCCAACAGCAGTTTAACCCGCTTATGTCTTGCAGGAAGAAGCTGTTTTGCCGACACAGCATTCTGCATGTTTATTATTATGACCTTGCTACTCAAAATAAGATAAAGGGACTCGACACTTCATCTGCAATGTTATTACATCTCAGCAAGATAGCATGCAGCTGTTAAGTATTTTCATTATTGCTCTTGATGTTATGACAGACCGCCTGTATGGTCTAGTGGTTCCTGATTACGGACCCGCAAGTCTGGGTTCGATCCCCGGTACCTCCTCGGATTATTATGAGGTAGGGCGATCTGGAACGGGGTGCATTCAGCCTCTTGACACCAACCGAGGGACTAATTCATAAAGAAGTAGCGACTCCTGTTCAGTAAGTCATCAATAACTGCCGTAGGAGTCGGCATGCTGACCACATGCCCCAATCCTGCGATCAGGCTATTCAAAATGTGACACTTCATTGTTACGCACATATTATTGGTAAATAATAATAAATAAAATAATATTTGGAAAAAAGCAGATCGTTCGTTGAAAATGTCACTGTTCGAAATAGTACCCACTGGTGTTTAGAATTGTATCTACATTTTCGAACGTTATGCTGGAAAGATTGATTGCCCTGACAAATTTTACAGCTGTTTGACTTTCATATTTTTGTGAAGGGTCGACTACATTGCCAACTTTGTGATTACAATACAATTGAATTTTTCTTATGTTTATTGTGTTCATAAAATAAGAATATTTGTTAAGTGTTCGAAAATGTTCCACCTTACCCTATATCGAGGTTTGACTGAAGTATATATGTTTCTCAGAATTAAATTAACGGATATCATTTCACGACAGAATATCAATAACGCTAGAAGCTGCTTCCTGTTCATTTCAAACTACACTGCAATCAACAATTTGAATAACACAGTTAAACTGATGTGAATTGATCTGAAGTTGAAACTATACTGCATAAACCACCATGATCATACGACGGCGACGGAAATTTTTCCGCCCTGTGTGTAAACGTTTCATTTCTTTGGGCGGCGACGGTAAATTCTCCGCGACGGAAAAAAAAACGCCATGTGTGTAACCGACCAAGATCCTTGTTCTTTTCTTTGCTCAAGCAAAGAGGTCCATCTTAAGCTGGGTTCTAGTATCTAGTCCCACATGTAACAATCTGTTTTGTTTTCTCTTACATAAGGAACTGTGAGATTATGAACAGAACACTTTCATAGAATACTGACTTTGCATTTAGTTTAGGGCAGTAGAGCACAGCTTGCGAGTCAAATTCAGCCAGCACAGATTCGCCTTTTCGTACACTTTCCTTCTCCACGTTTGTCATATCTTTCCTTTCAATATGTTCTTTCAGTTACATTTTTAAATCTTCGTCATCCTTTTCTTTTGGAGAAGTTTGTGAAAATTTTTAGCACTTATCGCACATATCCTTTCGAGGCCCGTGGAATTCGAAATTAAATTCTGTTTTGAATATCTGCCGATACTACCAAAATTACTCTGCTGTCTTTCCTTCAGCATGTTACTGATATAACTACTTAATATTCATAATGGTAGGTAAATAATCTGCAGTATACTCTTACCGCTTATAATGAGAAGGAAGGACAGGAAAACTCTATGTGGTTCTTTATACAGTAGTCTCCTTACTCTCTTCTGCTCTTTTAGTACTAGGCTCATGGCATCCTCTTCTCTCTTTCTGAAATACACGATGTTCATCTATTTTCTTAATAATATTTTTAAAAAAAGGTTTCTGAAATGACACTTGAATATTATCATCTCCCTTTATTAGATGGTATTTCTTGGTCCTCTTCCTTCGTGACGTATCATATTTTGTTCTCACAGTTTGTTTTTATTCTTCTTCTACTAGCTTATTCAGGTACTGTCTTTGCAGTTCAACAGTAGGCTCTGTGTTTATTTTGTCTACCTTGCTTAGTAAACTTACTGTTGCACTGTCGGGGGCATTTAGAACAATCTTTCTGCTTTTCATTTCTTGCAGGAACTTTAGAAATTATTAGTTGAAATATATGCCCTATCATGCTGATGGTTAATTCACCTTTATTTATTTTCCATACCTCTCTACAATTAAAATTACAATTACAATTTATTGTTCCAAATTACACGAAAAATACATACAAAAGTTGATACACCACCCGAAGAAGCAGAGCTTGTGTTCGGGGGTGGTTCAGTTCAATATATTAGAAAAACTTATACTAAATAATTACTTAAAACAATACATAATTTGGAGAAGTATGACAAAATATTATGTATAAAAGGTTAGAACATGTTCTATTTATAATACAAAGGTACGAGGTAATACAATAATAAAAACAAAGAAATTAAGTTCTATCCAAATTTTATAGTTTAATATGAAAAATGTTATAACAGTAATAGTAGAAAACAAAAGTAATAATTATATAAATTTTCTAATTTTAGACCAAAATTGTTTGTTGATAACTTTTTGCGTTTTATTGGTTTATTACTTTTTTCAAAGTTAATATTATCGTCCACAATTTCGCTCTCCTGATTCTGATGATTTACTTGCGCACTTCAACAATCTCGTGTGTTAGATCCTTTACAAGACAGGATCCATTTTCATCACTGGTCTCTGTAAGCATAATAAAGCAAATATTCTGAGGAAGGAAAAAGAAAATATTTAACTGAACTGGAGTAGTAGGCCTATTTGTTCGCCTACTCACCAGAATCAGTAGATTCATCCAGTTGATATGAAGGATCACCATCTGAATCTGAATCTGAATCAAAGAACTGCCTGAGAATCTCTCCATCCTTTACATGTTGTAATTCTTCTTTAGGAACAAAGAGAAATAATAATATCAACACAATAATTATTATAATAACTATAATAACTATAATAATCACGAACACACACCAATAAACAGATTCCAATACCCAATTCATAAAACGTTATTGGTCGATATCAAACACGCGGCGTATAAATGACAGGGCCGTCGCGTGGGCAGGGCGACCGGGGCGAACAACAAAATTTGAAATAATATGTTAGATGTACATAACGTATTTTTCAAAGTTAAGTATAACTGAATTTTGAATATTACGTTGTATGTATTTATTGAACAAATAAATATTTGACACCAATAACTTTATATTTGCTAAGTTACCCCAAAATAAATATTTGCTCAAAATTGAACTGCTGTATTTGCTTGTATACTGTTAATAATAATATCCTAATAATAATAATGCGTGTTTAACCCCATTATGTTTATATGAATTTGATAGTGTCGCGTCACGTCGCTCGCTGTGTGTTTGTGTTTGAATCCTTACAGGTGGAATGTCGGGTGGGTGCACGTGGGATTGATTTTTTTTTTGGGGGGGGGCGCCTGACGAAATCTTGCCCCGGGCGCCAACAAACCACGCGACGGCCCTGATAAATGGAATAGTCATAAGTAATATAACGAGAGGTTATTACCGCTAAATTAAAGAGCAAAGAACTAGGGAGTCGGTTTATCTTGGGGCAATCGAAACCTTGAGTTACATTTTTTGTGATTATTTAGCGAATACTTACATAATTAACATATTGTAATGAATAATATAAAACCACCAATATGAATAAAACTACGCAAGTTTTGTGTTTATTGTTATACGAGATTTGAAATGTCCACCGCTGTGGCTCAGGGAATGCGTCCAATCCTCTCACGCAGCGGGCCCGGGTTCGATTCCTGGTCGGGACAAGTTACCTAGGTGAGGTTTTTTCTGGGGTTTTCCCTCACCTATGAGACAAATGTCAGGTAACTTTAGGCCCTTGTGGTCCCCGGATATCATCTGGCCGTCATTATCATCTTCATCCTCATCCTCGCCTTGTTCTGAGTGAGTGTGTGTGTGAATGGTGTGTATCGTCCTATGTGTTCGTGTTGTCTCGGAGGTGGCCCCGGCATTGGGCTGATCACTCATCCGGGGAGGCCCTCCATGTCCTTGTCTGGTCAAACAAGTATGTATGTGATCCAAAGGTAATCCCTCTCCCGACAGGTCGCGGCCCTGTAAGGCCCGGGCGGCTTGGGTCGCTTAAAATCCTAAAAGGGAGAGGTAAAAACTACGAAAAAGAAGAAGAAGAAGAGATTTGAAATGTTTCACCACACATATAAATGATTATATATTTCCATATCGTCTTTCGTTCATATGCAGCTTATACAGTACATACATAATCGCTATATTGAATGGTTAATTGTTTTTGATCACAGAAGCTATTTGAAGATATTTCATTGTTCAGTATTTGCGAAGTTAGATGAAAAACAATTGCAGGAAGGTGCGGTATAATGAAAGGGATAAAACTAAAACGATAGAATTATGACTATAGACACTTTGATTGTCCCCCGCTGTGGCGCAGGGGATGCGTTCGCTCCTCAGCGGGGGCCCGGGTTCGATTCCTGTTCGGGACAAGTTACCTGGGTGAGTTTTTTTCCGGGATTTTTCCTCACCTGCGAGACAAATGTCAGGTAACTTTAGGCCCTTGTGGTCCCCGGATATCATCTATCCGTCATCATCATTTTCATCCCATCCTCGCCTTGTTCGGAGTGAGTGAGTGTGTGTGAATGGTTTGTCTCGTCCTATGTTTTCGTGTTGTCTCGAAGGTGGCCCCGGCATTGGGCTGATCACTCATCCGGGAGGCCCTCCATGTCATTGTCTGGTCAAAAAAGTATGTCTGTGTTATGATCCATAGTTCATTCCTCTCCCGACAGGTAAGGCCCGGGCGGCGCGGGCCGCATAAAGGTCTCTATAAGGGAGAGGTAAAGATAGAGAGATAGAGAGAGAGAGAGAGAGAGTGAGAGAGAAAGAGAGAGACTTGCGATTGGTTGATATTCCACATATTCTTACACAGGGTTAGTCTTTGATTCATGAGCTAAATAGCCTAGATAAGGTTCCAGTAATTTGAATGATTAATTGCGCCCAGAGCCAAGTTCTAATATCCAGAGAGGCTTCTCTGGGAGACATTCTTCGAAGAACAAACATGTGGAATTACAGGAATCAAACTTGAAAACCTGGATGCTCTGAGCAATGTTTGATCTGCCACTCCCGCTCCCGCACCCGCTGCGCCTCCAATGACAATTCCCCATTAACTAATTAACTAGTTCATCGCCATGCGCCACTACAAGCGTATTTAGGTACACAGTCCTACACAATCCCACGAAAATATAGTTTCCATACACAAGCATTTTCCAGAACAATATCAGAGATGTCCTTCTTGAATCTGCAAAGACATCGCAAGAATGTGTTAAGATATTGTTGCGTGTTACTTATAGATTTGTGTGTGTTCATACAGCATTGCTGTCAAAATGCATTGCTTCACAAATATTTATTTCATGGTATGATAACCATTGGGGTACGCCGTAGCGTAGTGGTTGAGGCGCTGCGCTCCAAACCGGAAGGTCGCGGGTTTGATTCCCGATGAGGTCGTTGGAGTTTTTCAATTGGCCTAATCCTTCTGATGGGACTTTGGCCCTGGGGTCGACTCAGCCTCTAACAGAAATGAGTACTAGGAGCAATCCAGTGGTAAAGGTGGCCGGTGCATAAGGCTTACAACCTTACAACCTTCACGTGCCGAATGTCAAAAATCTGGGAACCTCAACCTCCTGGAACCCTCTGGGCCTCCATGGCCTGTAAAGGGGTCACTTTACTATGATAACCATTATTCTATAGTATATATAATTTCCACTCAACGGTCATCACTAGAGACAGGCACAATATGAAGAAAATTTTGCTAAAATATGAAATTTATTTATGCTAAATATGAAATTATGAAAAATAAATAAATACAAATATTATGAAATACAATAAATCACCAATTTTATCATTTGAATATTTGTTGTTTGATTTAAGGAATATCTACCCTATTCACAATGAGAGGACAAAATAAAACACTAGTTAACTGGTAATTAGTCCGTTAAATATTCACAATATTCTATTCACCAACATGTTTTCACATCACATCATCACATCAATTATTATTTATTACAGTAAGATACAAGCAGCTTTTCAATGTTTTCTGGCAAAAGGTTGCATCTTCTGTCGTTAAGAAACGCCTGAACTGTGTGTGTGTCTTTTTCATTTTCATTTTTTTTTATGTTGAATGCTATTTGTGTGTTGTTTCAGCTGAAACTTTGTGTTTGCAGATACCTGTATTTAAAAATAAATTAATAACAAAATTATTATATAATTCAGTCAGCCATTCGTTCAGAATAAAGATATCGGCGAAAGTCAAATACAAGGTGCACTCGATATTCACATTTTGTTTCTCAGAGAAGCAGGGGGACAAACTATCCTTGTATATTGTCGCCGACACTCCCGACAGCACCAAATATTAAAAATGCGAGAGTGACCCTTGTACCAAATATTAAAACTGCTAGAGTGCCCCTTGTACGAAATTTTAAAAATTCTAGAGCGCACCTAGCTAGTACCAAATATTAAAAATGCGAGAGTGTGTGCCTTGTACCCTATAACCGTTGCTTACGTTGGTCAGCTATTTATAACAGTTCTTTAATTAGGCCACAAGATTGGACGTCATTTATAACCGTACTGGGGTTATGAAGATTTATCACTGTAGGTGGGATTTTTAGATGTGTAGTAGTTCTGGAGTTCTGATTAAAATAAGGGGTGCCGGGCGTAGTACTCAGGGGTAGTTATAATCTAGAGAACTCTTATCTAGGGAAGTGGCTAGAGAAAATCGAGATAACAGTCAAAGGGCGGTGTCAGGAATAATGGTAACTAAAAGTTGAGTCGTCTTTTCAAATTAATATATATTTTCCAAAGTTTAGTATTTGCTGAAATGCTGAATTAATCGATTTAGTTCTATTAGATGATGTAAGTCCTGATATTTAGTAGTATTTAGTACGTCGTTAAGGTTCGTAAGTAACACTTTGTAACTTGCTAAATTGTAATAGTAATTACTTCACTTGTACGCGCCGTTGAACACTTCTATTTACTTTCACATTTACTCTCTCGTAGTTTCTATTTGTATCGCGCGGATAATAATGTTCAATCTTACGTTCACAATTAAGGTTTCGTAATAATAAAATCAATGTCTTTACCAAATAATATAAATTACGCGCTTCGACGCTGCTAATAACTTCTATTTCTATCGCGCGGATTATAACGTTTAAATATCAATATATTGCAAAGTTACTTGAGTTTAATAATGTTTAACGTGGTCTTTTGTCTGAAGTGTGTCTTGAAGTTCTTTAGTCTAAGCTGTCGTGTGATCAATAGATGACGAGATGTCCGTGCTTTCTGCTAATATCTTTGTAAGGGGTAGTGGGGGTAAGTAGTTCCAATTGGTTGTGTCTGTGTCTAAGTCTTCTCTGATTGGGGTAAGGTAGTTTCTTCTGCTATCCGATTTGAAATATATTCCGTTTTTCGTCGTTGAAACAGGCAAGTTGCATCGGTCATTAATTACTTGAGCTGTCAAAATTGGCTAGGCGCCAGCCGGGCGGCTCAAGACGAAGTAGGCGGTACTAGGTTTATGTTTTTATCAATAACTCTGATAACTGAAAGTTATCATAGTTCTGGTTATTTAATCCTGATGGGCTATTTTACGGGGCTTCCAATGGTATTAATTTGTAGTGGGTGTGATAAAAATGAAAAGAGTTATTAAGGTTTTTATATTAAAATGATGGAACGGGTTAATAAAAAGTTATGTGTAATATATCAAACTGTAGGGGCTGTTATTGGCTATTGATGGGTGTAATTGATTTCCTTGTCGCTTTTTTCTTAATGGAGTAATTAATGTTTGAAGTTAGGTGTTATATGGGGAATGAATGTTTGAAGTTAGGTGTTATGTGTGGAAGTATAAACAGTAGGGTGCGTATTGTCAATCGTACAGGGGCTACATATGAGATTGTCGTCTGTGTTGAGTACAAAGTACGGTTACAAGATGTCCGCATAATGATTAAAAAACTCACGCGAGGAATTGATCTGCGCAGAATCAATAAGAGCTGGATTTTATGATCATTATAATACCCAATCTGGAATTTGAAGAGTGGCGGTGTTTAGTTTTTGTATGAAATATGGAAATATAATTTTTCGATTCCCTAAAATAATTCTCCGTCGTCACTTCGAATCATTTCGTGGGTTCTCTCTATTGTGTTTTACTTTGATATTAGCTTTTCTATCAATTGTCTTTGTTTTCAATATCTATTCTTGAAAAATTTAGATCCTTACATCATCTATACTTTTGATTAATTCTGCCGTAATTACACATACACAAATAAATTCATAATCAATAAAATACACTTTTAACATAATTTTACCTTAAATTGGTCACTTTTCTTCTTGGTCGTAGTACACATTTTGCTGAGTTCATAGTCCATTTGATTAACTAGTAAAACAAAATCATAATTATACCTTATACACAAATAAAATTATAAAATACACTCGAATTTCTTGATATTAATATTAATTTCAATATCTTCTTGCATAACGCTGATTTTTGATGCTAATCCATATGTTGTTGATGTCAAACGTTGGAGTACGCTAATCTTCCTCATTGGTCTACTTAATACACTGATATTATATTCAGATTACACATGTTTTCTTCCTACTCCTTTTTATCTATTTACCTCATTAATAATCATTCCTTAATGTTCCTTTTCATTCTTTCAATATTCTTTTACCTTGTTTCCATTATTCTAACCTCATAAATCATCTTTTATGTCTTACCTTCACAATTTCTTTATTAATCTCAATACTCATTATCATTCTTTTCTTTCATATTACTTTTAATACTCGTTATCATATTTCCTCATTTATTCTCATATTTCTCACTTCATAACTATCATTACTTCATATTTTCCTAGTAGACATATATTGTACCATCTTAATTATTCACTCATTTTGCTTATCATACATTTATTTCTTACCTTTTGTTATATTCCTCATTGTTTTACCTTCAAGATTCTTATTTGTTAACACACATATTTCTCAACAACTATTTCACTTTCAAATTCTTACTTAACTCTGATCATTCTTTTACTTCACTTTTGCTATACAATTCTACTTAATTAGTGTAGGGAGAGGGTTATTTCCTGTCCATATTGTTTATGTAAAATAATTTTTCTTTTTGAAAAATTAACAAAATTTAATTATTCTTACTCTGTGTACTACTCCAATAAAATTCAAATATGTCGAAATTTCAATGTTTACTTATTTACTACTTCAAATAATAGTGTGATTACCTTTGTCAAATGAATGTTTTAACTCTTCAGTTGAATAAATAAAGGGAGTGGCCTATCTTAAAATTACATATATACAAAGATTCACTAACAATGGCAATAAACTTATTTGTTGCACTTATATCTTTAGTGGCATGGCTGTTGTGATGTCTCACTCTATTTTATAGAATAAGAATCATCTCATCATAGTCTTTGCAACAACCACGGGGAGGCTAATTACACTCTACCTTGTAAGTATCACATTCGTTATATATAACGTCAGGTAAAACATTAATTTGAGAAGTATGAATCACTCTAATTATTTTACAATGTCAGTCTGATAAAACGTTTTCCTGAGTCCTGGTCGATAATCCTTTTTACTTCTCCTTCTGCTTTAAACTTTCTGCTGTCTTATGGTCTGTGGGCCATTACATGATAAGGCTTTAGCAAGTGTTTCCTGTACTTGCCAAGGATTTTCTTGGGGTTTTTGATGTTGGTTAGTTGGAAGGTGTCAGTTCCAAACTTTGCATTGACACGGTAGGGGCCTTTAAAAGGGAGGCTGAATTTTTTCTGACGATTGTGAAGTGTGCTAGAAATTACATGTGCCTTTAAAAGTACGTAATCTCCAGGAGCGGGGTTCCACTTTTTGCGGATGCGTCTGGGCTTCTGCTTTCTTTTAAGCCACCTGCTCTGAAGGCGTTTGAGAATGGAATTGCATATGTCAAGATCTGATCTATGGCATGTCGGTAACACAGGAGGGGTGTTCTTGAAGAGAGGGTCTATTTTACAGTGTGTTACGACTTGCAACGGGATTTCTTTAGTGACATGGTGTGGCGTTTCATTGAGAATAGCCTGAATGGGCTTTATGTACTTGAACCAATTTTTGTGTTGTCTATGAGTTAACAGTCGGAGGTATGAAATTACTTGTTTGATATATCTTTCTGATATGTTGCCTGATGGATTATAAGCTGAGCAGTGTAAGGTCTTTATATTTAGTTTTGACAGTCCTGAGTTCCATTTGGGGCTAGAATAGATACTGGCATTATCCGTAAGAAAAGATTCTACGCTGCCATAAATATTCACGTATTCTTTTACCTTTTTCAAGCAAATACTCGTAGATAAATTACGGAGGGGGTATAAGGCAACTAGCTTAGAAAATGTGTCCACCATAACAAAGATGAACTGGCAACCGAAGTTACTCCGCACCAAAGGACCTAAAATGTCACCACAAATCAATTGGTTAGGCTTGGTAGCTTCGATAGAATTGACTGAAACTTCGTAGGCGGTGTTTTTACTTTTGCCTACTTGACATAGATGGCATGTTTTCAGGAAAAGTCTGATTTTCCTACCAAGTTGTTTGATATAAAAATGCTCGCTAATGGAATCGATCATTTTTTCTGTTCCACTGTGGGCTAGATTTTCATGGTAACTGACAATAATGTCGTTTTCGATAGAAGAGGGGATGTATGGGCGCCAGGCGGGGTTTTCCTTTCCACAGAGTTTGTAAATGATGCCATTATGGGTAGCTAAGGTACTCTGTACATTATTTTCATTTACTGGGCTAGGGGCTGGTGGTTGGATTTCCTGCAACTCACTCTGAATAGTGGACAAATAGGGGTCTTCAGACTGCAATTTTGATAAGTTTCCAAGTTTCTTATTCAACTGATGTCGGTCATTAACGGAAATTCTCATAATTTTCACTTCTTTTTCAACCTGACCTTCTAAACTAGACATTCCAGGGTGGTTAGGCAACCGTGAAAACAGGTCGGGAAGATAATTTAGCGATCCTTTAATATGTTGGATTTCAATATCGTACATTGTGATGGCGCTGATCAGACGTGATACACGTGAGTTACTTAACTTACACTGTTTCAGGAAACTGAGACTCATGTGGTCGCATAATACGGTGACTCTACGGTTGTAAATGTAGTGTTTGTATTTGTTGAGGGCCTCATAGACTGCATACACTTCAAGCTCTGTGGGGTACATTCGGGACTGGGAGATAGTCAGACCTTTACTAGCAGTCGCAATAATGCGTTTTTCGCCATCTATCACCTGAAAAAGGATACTTCCTATGCCTTTTGCACTGGCGTCGGTTTGCACGTACAGCATTTCTCCTTCTTCCGGTTTCTGAAGCTTAATAGACTCCGCAAACAATTGCTTAACCCGGTTAAAGGCAGCATCTTGCTCTGGGGTCCATGTCCACTTTTGATTTTTCTTGAGGAGTGGCTTTAAGGGGCAAAGTTCCTGGGAGTAATTGATTACAAAGCGTGACTGGTATTGGCATACGCCAAGAAAAGATCTAAGTTGCTTCTGATTACGGGGGGCTGGGATTTTCAAGATGGCTTCCACTTTTTCTTCATCTATTCGGCAATCCTTCCCGGATATAATATATCCGAGAAATTTCACCTCCTTTTGAAAAAAGTGGCATTTCGAAATATTGAGGGTGAAACCTGCATGTAATAGTTTTCCCAAAGTCTGGTCTATGTGGGACAGGTGTTCAGCTTTGGTTTTGGAGGCTACCAGAATATCATCAAGGTAGGGGATAATGAAGTTATCCGTCTGCCAATCAAAGGTCAGAGCTAATGCACGCAAGAGGGCAGACGAGGAAGTGCGGCACCCGAAGGGTGTTCGAGTAAAACGGAAATTTCGTCCCTGATAATTGAAAGAAGTTAAATCGCGTGACTCTACATCCAGGGGTACTTGCCAGAAGGCGGAAACTAAGTCTGTTGTAGAAAAATAGTTTCCTTCTTTAGCACGGGTAAGAAGTTCATCTGATGTCAAAGGTCTATAATGGTCTTCTTGGGAGTCAGAATTAATTGACCTAGCGTCAATTGTAAGACGTACTTGTCCAGAGGGCTTAAGTACTATACACAGGGGGTTGCAATGGGGGCTGGTAGAATTTTCAATGATCCCTTGTGATAACATGTCCTGTATGACAGCTGAGACTTTCTCACGCAAACTGAGTGGGATATGTCGGGGCTTGTGTCTTACTACAGTGGTAGATGGACGGATTATTTTATGCGTGTACAAACGGCACTTTCCAATCTTATTGGAAAATAGGTCCTTATGCTTGTACAGCACGTCAAATAAATCCTTCCGTGTAGCGGGGTCTAAATCGTGTGCTTCCTGTACTTTAAGTGTGATTAGTTCTTTAATTTCATCTAGTGTGTTGATGTTATTTATTTGGAGTTCAGTTTGTATGTTATTTTCGCTTAAAAGTGGTGTTGTAGAGAGCGGGTCATTTCTTGTTTGTATACAAGAGGGTTCGTCTGTACTGAGGTGGAGGAGGGGTTGGTCATAAATAGACAGAGTTTCTATGAAGAATTCTTCCTGGCTCACATCTGGTTCACAGCGAGCGGTCGCAGGAGGGTGAGGTGTCTTGTCACAGAAAGGAATAACTTGTTCCTGCTGGTTCTCATCAATGAAAGCGAAACTTTCATTTCTGAAGTTAATTATCCCTTCTAACTGTTGGAATACCTCTAAGCCGACAATAATGGGCAGATTAAGTCCAGGGATTACTAGAAATAATATTTCTACTGTCTGCCCAGCTAAGGTAATAGGCACTAAACATTGTTGTTTGATCCTACACCTCTGTTTCCCTACGGCTAATAATGCTGTCATTCCGCATACAGGCAGTATTTGCGTAATCGCTTTAGTGCGCTGTAACTCTAGGAAAGTCGATTGCGAGATGACTTGAGCATCGCTTCCAGTGTCTAATGTCACTTGATAGGCTTTTTCACCGATATTGACCTCTATGACCGGAGATCGACGTCGGGTGCTCAATAGTTCATCTCGTTGCAAAATACCAATTACAATGTCAGTTTCTTCGCTGTTTGTGTTGTTTGGCAAATGTCCCGAGATATTTACATTGTTGTATACATTATTATTAATATTCTGACTAGGATTATTACTGTTCTGAATAAGGGAGCTTTCATCATTCACAAGAGGAGAAATAACACTACCAACAATTAAATTGTTGTCAACAATGGGCAGTACTTCCACATTGTTGGCACTGGCATGGTTACTCTCTATTTCTAGTTGCAGATTATTAGGAGATTTATTATTTTCCAAAAATGTTATGTTTGTTTCCTGAGGTGTATTAAGTGTCAACTTGTTACTTTCAACTACTGGAATATTTTGAACATTCTTTGCTGCCTTGGGAAATTTCATCATATGAGATTCATGATTTGTTTTCCCACGGCTAGCCAGCAAGGGGTTTATGTCACAAGTTTGTGAGGTTTTGAAGCCAAGAAAATTATTTACATAGTTGCTACCACAATGTATGATATCGATATTTCCAGTATTTCCTTCATTTTGATTCATAGGAGTTGCAGGGTTGTCCACAGAAGGAGCATGTAAAACCCTTATTCGTTTAAAGTCACGGTGGGTATGGGGGATTGAGTGTGGGGTTCTGCATTGCTTTGGGGGTTGTTGTTAGGCCTATTTCTCGGACTTTCATATGAATTGTTCCTTTCATATTGACTATTGTTGTTACGGCGGGAGTACCTGAAATTATTCCAGCCTCTATAGTAGGGGCGGAAAAAACCTTGATTATACTGATTTCGGTTAAACCAGTTAGGCCTATTTCCTGCATAGCCACGTCTGTTCTGACCACGGTAACTGTTCCCTTGCCTATTATTGTAATTGCCATACGGCCTGAAACGGAAACCACGGGTTTGCCAATTATTGCGGGCGTTCCGCACGTACTCTGTTTGGGGCCAATAAGGTCTGTTGTCCCTAGAATCATTGTTTTGCTGGTCCTCATTAGAATTTCCTGTCCGCAACCCAATCTGGAAATTTTCCTGGCTGTCAGAAGTTTGTACCAGATTGATGTTTTTCCGGTGAGTTTGGTTAGCTGACACAATGGGGTGCGATGGTTTAGTGGAAGTATAAGTTAGGTCCTGCATTGACTTTAGTAATTTTAACATCTCAGTGGTGGATTGAGGAGATGCGACAACAAGGCAATTTCTTATTACAGGCGGAAAGTGAGACGGGAGTGCCTTTAGAAAATCTTGCTCCAAAATTTCTGGTTTAAGCAGTTGGCGGCTTTCACACAAAGAAATGAAATATTCTAGATAGGTTTGGCCGTGGCTACGGTCGTACTTACCTTGAAATATTCGCGATCTCAAACGGCTTTGCTCGCTTTCGCTCCAATACTCAGATAAAAACATTTCCTCAAACTGACCTATGGACAGGAGGTTGTTGGGATCGATGACTTGGAGCCAGCGAGCTGCGTTAGCTTTCAAAGATTGATTCACAAAAATCATTTTTAGATGTTCTGGGACTCCTCGTAAAGCAAAATAAGTTTTTAGGTCCTTTAAATATCTGACAGGGTTTGTTTTCAAGGTATCTTCAAAATACGGTAATGGAAAATCTGAATTGTGCAATGAAAAACTATTGTTTACAACATTTTGGGGTGTTTGATTAGTGCTGGCAGCTCGTTGATCCAATCCATTGTTGGTTCTGGGTAATGGTGCAGGTGGTTCTGGTATTTCAGGGGCTTGAGGTACTGGATCAGGGGGGTTGGAAGAAGTAGAGGCAGATGTTGATGGGGTATTGCAAACATGAGGGATCAAAGCATTTTCCCTGGTTTGTTCGATTAGGCTTTCCTGGTCTCTTACCCTTTGCCTAAGTCGGTCTAATTCTGATTGAAGGGATACCAATTTAGTAGAATTGCTAACAGTTACCCTTTCTACTGAGGTGACATGATTTTCTACAGAGGAAATATGATTTGTCAACACTTGTTCTGAAGTAGCTATTTGAGCTGTGACTCTACTGTCTAAATTTTGTAATTCAGACGTAACCTGAGTGCGGTGTTCAGTGATTAAGGTTGTCAGTGTAGAGTTCATTGTTGTAATTTGTTGGTTTTGAATAGCAAGTTCGTCTCTTACTTGTTGATTTTGAGTAGCAAGTGTAGAATTTAGTGTAGTATTCATGTTAGTAATTTGATTTTCAAGTGTGGAGTTCATTGTGGTCATTTGTTGATTTTGACTTTCAAGTGTTGAATTTAGTTCGTTTCTCAATTGTTGGCTCTGTGTCTCTAGTGTGGAGTTCATAGTTGTATTCATGTTAGCAATTTGACTTTCAAGTGTGGAGTTCATTGTAGCATTTTGTGTGGCCATTTCATTTCTCAATTGTTGGCTCTGTGTTTCTAGTGTGGAATTTAATGTAGTATTTATGTTAGCAATCTGACTTTCAAGTGTGGAGTTCTGTGTAGCAAATTCGTTCACTTGAGTAGAAATTCCTACCATCATTGCCTGGATTTGTGACAAAAAATCTAAACTGAAAGAAGGAAGGTTAGGGTCTAAATTTATGGTGTTCTGAGTTGAAGTCGATGGGGTGGGTGCACTCACAGCTGGGATATTAACAGGGGGTTGCGTAACAGGCAAGCTAGCAAGGTCACTTTCGGTTTCATGCTGAGTAATTTCTAAGTTGTCAGAAATAGGAACAGAGGCACTTTCATTGTTTTCAGAAGTAGGATTCTGTTCTGAACATAATATCGGAGTATCAGAATTTGGCTCCATGATTTGGAATACTTTATTATTCCTTAATTTCATAAACTAATACAATACAATTGAATTTACTAAAAAATAAAAATTAATTACAATACAAAAAAAATTTGAAATTTAAATTGAAAAAATTTACTTTGAATTCAAATAAAAATAGGAGCAAAATTCAGTTTTCGACACTTAAGTTGGATTAACGATACCCTTTTGTAGTCCAGATGTCCAGCGGCAGGCCAAAGGTGATGTCCAGGTGCCCAGGTGATGAGGGAAAATGTTGTAGATGAAGATCCAGGGGGGGGGTATTGATGAAATGATGAATAATCCAATGGTGTGCTGACTCTAATAAAATTTCTCACAGAATTTAAAACTTGGTGGTGTGTGATTTAGTGTAGTGTTCCTGAATTTTATTGTTGAAAAATTAAATTTTATTGACTGGTCCCTCGATCTTCAAATTCAAGCAATCACGATGGTCGCCATTTATAACCGTTGCTTACGTTGGTCAGCTATTTATAACAGTTCTTTAATTAGGCCACAAGATTGGACGTCATTTATAACCGTACTGGGGTTATGAAGATTTATCACTGTAGGTGGGATTTTTAGATGTGTAGTAGTTCTGGAGTTCTGATTAAAATAAGGGGTGCCGGGCGTAGTACTCAGGGGTAGTTATAATCTAGAGAACTCTTATCTAGGGAAGTGGCTAGAGAAAATCGAGATAACAGTCAAAGGGCGGTGTCAGGAATAATGGTAACTAAAAGTTGAGTCGTCTTTTCAAATTAATATATATTTTCCAAAGTTTAGTATTTGCTGAAATGCTGAATTAATCGATTTAGTTCTATTAGATGATGTAAGTCCTGATATTTAGTAGTATTTAGTACGTCGTTAAGGTTCGTAAGTAACACTTTGTAACTTGCTAAATTGTAATAGTAATTACTTCACTTGTACGCGCCGTTGAACACTTCTATTTACTTTCACATTTACTCTCTCGTAGTTTCTATTTGTATCGCGCGGATAATAATGTTCAATCTTACGTTCACAATTAAGGTTTCGTAATAATAAAATCAATGTCTTTACCAAATAATATAAATTACGCGCTTCGACGCTGCTAATAACTTCTATTTCTATCGCGCGGATTATAACGTTTAAATATCAATATATTGCAAAGTTACTTGAGTTTAATAATGTTTAACGTGGTCTTTTGTCTGAAGTGTGTCTTGAAGTTCTTTAGTCTAAGCTGTCGTGTGATCAATAGATGACGAGATGTCCGTGCTTTCTGCTAATATCTTTGTAAGGGGTAGTGGGGGTAAGTAGTTCCAATTGGTTGTGTCTGTGTCTAAGTCTTCTCTGATTGGGGTAAGGTAGTTTCTTCTGCTATCCGATTTGAAATATATTCCGTTTTTCGTCGTTGAAACAGGCAAGTTGCATCGGTCATTAATTACTTGAGCTGTCAAAATTGGCTAGGCGCCAGCCGGGCGGCTCAAGACGAAGTAGGCGGTACTAGGTTTATGTTTTTATCAATAACTCTGATAACTGAAAGTTATCATAGTTCTGGTTATTTAATCCTGATGGGCTATTTTACGGGGCTTCCAATGGTATTAATTTGTAGTGGGTGTGATAAAAATGAAAAGAGTTATTAAGGTTTTTATATTAAAATGATGGAACGGGTTAATAAAAAGTTATGTGTAATATATCAAACTGTAGGGGCTGTTATTGGCTATTGATGGGTGTAATTGATTTCCTTGTCGCTTTTTTCTTAATGGAGTAATTAATGTTTGAAGTTAGGTGTTATATGGGGAATGAATGTTTGAAGTTAGGTGTTATGTGTGGAAGTATAAACAGTAGGGTGCGTATTGTCAATCGTACAGGGGCTACATATGAGATTGTCGTCTGTGTTGAGTACAAAGTACGGTTACAACCCACAGGTTTGCCTTGTCCCCAACGGTTTGCCAGCCTGTTCATCCTCGAAGAATTCGGTGTAAAAGGAACTGCTTCACTGGGAGAGGGCTGGCCGGGATATGTCTCATGCGAAGATACATCTTATATTGGTTTTTCCCAAGATATCAAATGTAGCGTAAAAATAACTTGAATGTGAGTAAAAATTTGTCTTTAGATATTATTACACAGATAATAAAAATGACTATATTCCATGTTTACACTTTTTTTAAAAATGTGCACATAACAATCGTTCCATATGTTTTAAAACAGTTGAACTCTGTCACCAATCGCGCATTCCAGATTTAGGCATGTCGGCAACTTCACACGATCCAAATCACCACGAATCACAAACAACACATAAATGCCAGTCCAAAACTGATGCAGTGTCTAGTGAGCAGCTAGTGAGCTGGTTCCTCCAACTGTAAACATTCCCTACCCCCGCCCTTGCTGTCGAGTTATCTTTTGGAATGCAAGAAATGTGACTACTTCCACACAATACGTATAAATACCATCTCCGTTCATAATGGAATTATGCTATTATTAGAGCGGAAATGTGTAGGGTACCACTTAACAGTTAGAAAGTGTTGCGAAATTCCTTAGCTTTCTGGAGTTTGCCGTTTAGGGATTTGAGATGCAATTCCCGAAAAACGTTTTAAAACATTTCAATAATGTGGAAAAATCTATTCATTTTCATTAGAAGTATTAACGAAGGAAAAATTTGCTAATCATACAAAATATGAAGCTTTATGAAGATTTTCACGAAATATGAAGATTTTACCAAAATATTATGAAATATGAACTTTTTTCTTACGTGCATTGTTATCTAAACTTCGTGATTCGTAAAGATCCGAGTTTTCAGAGCGCTAGCAGCCATATTTTAGAATATGAAATTTCATATTTTGCCTGTCCCTACTCATCACCTCTAATGTTGATCAGAGTTCCCAACCCCCAACGTCATCTGCATGATGCAGTGAGCTTGGATTATCCTTTTTAGTAGCAGACTTATCATCGGTAAACACTTTAGCTTGGATAATGTTGGAAAACCCACTTTATTGTAGCCGATGAAAAGCAAAATGACTGAAAACGACTAAAATATAGATTACAATCGGCTTTAAGCCAACATACAATTCCTCAAGCGGAAGAGATCACCGCGTTAGCATAATTAGAGCTTTCCCTCTAGTAGGAGTCCTTATTCTTTATTTTCCTTTTCAGATGCTTGAATTAAAAATATAAATTCTAACAAAAGACTCAAGATGGAAAAGTTGCATGGCAATAGTGCTAAGAAATCCATTGTCACCAACTATGGTTTCTATCAAATGGAAAAGACTCTTTTAGTTAAGAATATTTGTATATGTTACTAAATAGCCTCAATCAGATAAAATTGAAAATTTTAAAATTTATATGCCTTTTTAAAGGTTAGATTTCTCACTGAGGTAGCAAATTCATCATACTTTGTGGTTGAAAAACATTGTCGCTGTTGGCAACTGTGCACCAGAAGATCAATAAACTGTCTGCGTATAGAGGGCAGCACAGCCCGACGTTCCCGTAAGGCTACTCGATTTGTAATTTATTAGAATAAATCTAATATTTATTGTTATTATTATTATTGTTATTATTATTTCACAAATAAAGGCTGTTTAAAAAATTGAATATATGATACATATGTTAAATGATTTTACTTTGCTCGTAGGATTGCTACATTCGCCGTTACGGGATCGTTCCGCAAAATAAAATGTCTCTATTACCACTTGTAGCCTACCATAAATAATTATTGTGTAATAATATTTGTTATAAATCGTCTGAATAGAATATATTTTAAATTACCACAGACACATAGTGTGTAAAAGTGTCAAAAGCCAGCAAGTGGACTGAAAAATTCTTGTTATTTTCTTGCCGCTCAAACTTCGGATTGGACTGAATGTTAGGCCTAATCTTGCAAAATAGAGAAGAACTATTTGTCTTATCTTTCACCACACATCGTTGGCACTTTAACCAATCAGTAATTAGTGGTAATGGTTCATAAGCAGCACGAACGGTGTCTCCATTTGCACCGCCACTGGTAGAAGGTGGAACTAATTTTTGTACATGATATGAATTGACTCATACTTCAGTAATTACTAATCGTAACGTGGAAAGTATTTCCAGTCGGTGTTGTTTGTAAAAGGAGATTGAGAGACTAAAAACTGAGTGTTTGGGGCCATTAACAAGCTCCTCTCTGCCCCTCCCCTACCTCCCAAGGCCGAACTTGTCACGGATATGCTCATATGCATGTATGTGTAGTAACAGTGGTATCTGCTTATCAGCTACTCTGCCACTCCACCTAGACTCTGGTCTCTTCAAGTAGGCCTACAGCATATCTAAAGAGTTCTACCAGCACTTTGAATTTTTAATCCTTTGTCTGGGTCCGTATTGTAAAAATAAAAATGTGATTAACATTCCTCATATCAAATGGGGTGTCATGCACCCCAAATAAACTTATGTTGCCATATATTTGTTGCAAGGAAAGATGAAGCCTATAACTTTATGATGTTAATAAGCCATATAAATCAAGTATGGCGCATTTGTTCTGAAACTCGTAATAACTTATTTACTACGAGCATAGAACTAATAAAAATAGTTTTATTAGTTTGACCATTTTAAGAAAGAAACCTGGAGTAAAGAAAAACCAGTATGCCTATCTGACTCTTGTATAGTCGCTGACTTTGGGGGGGGGGCAAGGTACTTTCTGCCCCCCCCCTTAACATTTGAGTTCTTATCATATCTCTGGCTTGGTTCTAAAAGGGCCAATGGTCATAAAACTTGCTTTGAGATAGTCGACTTGAAGATTTATAGAAGTAACATTTTTGCTGAGAACTTCCGACATTGGCATCAAAGGTTTCTGTATTAGGCCTATATCTATTAAAAGCAACATTGACACTTTTAGTATACGAAGATAAAGGCTAGCCGAGCTCAATCATGTATAAATCTCATTTTTGCAAGAAATTAACATTGGCCCTCTTAGAACCAACCCACAGATTTAAGGCCTATGTAAACTACCAAAAATCCAATTCTTGCACTCCAACAATACTGCCTGCACTTTAACGCATTACTCTCATGCCCTAAGAGTGAGACAGATAGGTCTATACTGGCTTTTCTTTACTTCAGACGTCTTCTTTCTTAGAATGGTCAGATTATAGATATTATAACAATTTTTTATTAGTTTTTACTTGTATTTTTATTTATTATTTTATTTATTTGTTATTTTATTAAATTTATTATATTATTATATTATTTAATTATTATATTTAAATATTATTATATGTATTTATTATATATTTTATTTATTGTATAGACTCGTAGTAGTCTATATAATTGGTATAAAAACAGTAATAGCGATATTAGAATTTTCAGATTTTGATATAAAAACAGTAATAGAAGAATTGGTTGGAAAGAAAGTTGATTTGGCTTCAAAACCCAGACTCAAAATCCAACAAATTCTTAGCAAGATCGATAAAAGTAATATTCCAGGAAGAAAGAAACTGTATTCGTAAGTAGTGATCATTCAGTGGACAAAACTGTGGAGAGTGGTGTTTGAACGTACCTACAGAAATTCTGAAATATGACTTAAATCTGGTCGAATGAAACAGAATGCCATGTGGCAATAACTCTGTCAAAAAAGGAACTCCTATTATTATTATTATTATTATTATTATTATTATTATTATTATTATTATTATTATTATTATTGTTGTTGTTGCTATTATTATTATTATTGTTATTATCATTATTAACGGTTTAGCGGCTTATATACCTTGATAATATAATGTGTTGGAAAGCAATAAATGAAACATAATCCTCGGACTCACAGTTTTTTCTGTCTCGCGGAATCCAAAAGTGAAATGACTGAGTAAAGCAAACATTTTTTATTCTGCGTTTCATTATAAACTGATCTAGTGACCCTTGGAACACGTAGCTAATATATAATGGGTTTAATTATTATCTCTTATTAGCCCTGGGAATCCCATTTTTTTCGTGTTATAGTCTCCAATATGGGGGTCATCGCTTTTTAGCCTACATGTGAGGTATCATACTGACATTCTCTACGATACGGATTTTATTATAACACAGGTGTTGTTATTAGCGAACCCGGAACGATATAGAAATCTTGAGAGCAGCAAATGAAACTGTATAATAACTATCTGTACTTAAAAGAAGATCAATTCTGTTCGTGATAATTTAAATAGACCTATCATATTAAGTTCAGTTCATTTCCTGTGGTTGCAATGTGCGTTGTTTGACATTAAAGAGTCAAAAGATGCCCTGCTGCCTGCAAGCAACGTAGCATGCCATATACCACCGGAAATGACAGAAACTACTAAGATCTGTTGTTCGAGAGTCGTTTCCTCTATAAATTACGAGTTGTTCTAAAAACCCAAAACTTATACATTTACTTATGGTCGAACAAAAATAGTGGTATGCAACTTGCCTATAATGGTAATTAAGGCACTCGTATGAAAATTATGAAACTCGATTTCCTCTTTTCATAAAAACATGCTCGTTTCTTATAGGCTCGTTGCATAATGTGCTATTATTTATTACAGTCAAATAAATAATGTTAAAATGAAAATTATGACACTATTATTTTATGAAGACATAAATCCAAAGGAGGAAGTTCTGCAAAAATAATTTGAAAAAAAAAGAAGAGTCCTAGGGATAATTTAACGAAAACATAAAATTCTCCTTCCTGTACAAGGTTAAATGTATTATATTTCGTTTGGGCATTATTTTAACGCAGAGTAAAGAAGAAAACTATCAAACTCTCGTCCTTCTCTAGCAATGAAATAGCAGTTTCAAACAGTTGCATAACACAATTATAATTAATTAAAGCTAGCATTACTAACACAGATTCCTCATCACAAATGCATAGGTAACAAACAAATTTAATTATACGTCGTTAATAATTGGTAGAGGTTCTAGAACTAATCTCTCAAAACCGAAATAACATTTTATCTAGTGAAATTATGCATTTGGCTTTGGGAGTTGGCTCGGGTTCGCTTCTGGTCCCTGATGACGTTACTTATCAAACAGTAGTGTTGTGCTGGGTCCCATGCGCTGCAAACGCATTTGCTGAAATATTGTACCCCTCTGTATTACTGTGTACGCACTACGCTTGTTATAAACCTAATTAATCAAGGGAATTCCAAACACAGAACACAATATTAGAGTTCCATATAATAAGTGCTTTCAGCTAGGGTTACCCTAATTCACTCTCATCTCTGCTGGTCAGAGGAAAGAAAACAACATCTAGTATACGTATGTTATATTTTGCGAATCAGAACTGAAACACAATTGTGGTATCGATTTTATTATGACTATTATGACGACTAGTATTGGTTAAAATTAAACCAGACAATCGTGGGATTTAAAAGTTTGTTAAATTCGGGAAATGAATTATATTAGGCCTACGATCTAAGCTGTCTCCACTCTTACAAGCCAAGAATTTGAAATTGAAGGGCTTGGAGAGATTTAGTGATAAGCAGAGCCCGTATTTTGATGACCTAAAAATGCTTAAAAATTGAGCTATGAAAATTACTGCAACATACAAAAAAAAACCGAAAAACTAAAACTAAAAAAAATCCCCAAAAATTGGTATGAAAATAATAGTTTATTCATAAGATTTATGTCTATTCTACATTTATGTTTCAGCCAATTATAGGCTTTTTAATTGGTACATACGGTTAAATGCAAACAGCAAACACCGTCTTTCAGTATCCAAATTGAAATTATAACAAGATCTATTTATTTATGCTTATTTAGAGTTCTGATAATAAGCAATATAGTAAATTCACAAAAACTCTATAAGTTATAAAGCGAGAAACAACACAAAATAAGAAAATATTGCCTTTATATTTTTAAAAATTACCAAAAATGATTAAATGTGGGGAAAAAACCGTTAGATCACAAAAAATTACCAAATAAATACTAACAATGACCTAAAAATAAAAAATGGGGAAATGACTCTTAAAATTACAATTTTTATAATTATAATCCAGGATCAATGATCAGAAGACCGCTGTGGCCTTGTGGTTAGCGTCGCTGACTACAGATCCGTCGGCCCGGATTCGATCCTCGGTACCTCCTCGGAATTTTTGAAGTAGGGAGGTCTGGTAGGGGTGCACTCAGCCTCTTGATTCAAATTGAGGAGCTGCTTGAAAGAGAAGTAGCGGCTCCGGTCATTGAAACCACCATTAACGGCCGTGGGAGTCGGCATGCTGACCACATGCCCCCAATCCTACCGTCTGCCTATGGTAGATGACGCAGCGGTCGGGTGGTAGGCCTTGTCACTTCTGGGATGTTAGCGCCACGGAGATACTTAGGAGTAGTCATGATCAGAATATCTGCACTAATGGGCAACGTCATGATGTTTCGGGCCCTGATAAGCCATATCTATTTATTTTCCAAACTGCCTCCAACTGATCTAGCCCCTATGGACTTTGTGTACATACAATGGATGTTAGTACATGTTTTAGTATTGCAGTTACTATAAAAATAACACGATAGAAGCAAGGCAGAAGTAACAATACACTATTAATTTATCTGTACGTGATTATGTAGGAACTGGAAATATTTCTTTAGCACCCTGGGGACAATATCATCGCGTAAGGTGGAAGGAAAGCATTAACTTTTTTTTTTTCGAAAATTTTCGAAAAACTTGTCCCACCTGCTCCAATGAGAATACCAAATTACTTCAATTGTGTCCAGGCTGAAATTTTTCACAAAATAAGGGATTATCGGTTCATAAATTCCCTTCTTCCCTTCATTTACTTCTACTGGTTGTAGGTGACTCAGTTCCATTCTGACGGTAGGATCAATTAATACTGCCTTGAGGTCTTATTACTAGCTATTACATCCACCCTTCTTGTAGAGCCATTTGCAACAATACAGGATATTTCTTCGTGCTTTTATAAACAAATATTTCAATCGCTACGAAACTACATAAGAAACTTAAAAATATGATCTGTCTTCATAAGGTATGTTTAATAACCTTTTGAGACATCATTTGATATTTATTTGAATATTTAATTTGTTTCATCAAACTGTACCTTCTCAAAACTTAGTTAAGGATGGCTTATGACTATATCTCTCCAAGCCATTCAATTATGTATAAATAGAGTGATTCGTGAAGCTCGTCTATAAAAGCCCTTTGGAGTGAGCAAGTTCCTCATTTACACTCCATTTCTCGTGACTAGCATGAGGATGGTGCTAAATTGAATTTAGTAACTTAATTTGTGTTTTGTGTTTCAAGGGGCGTGGAAATGGTCATAAATAATGAAATTGTCGATTCTATGCTGTTTGCATACGAATCCTGAAAATAAAGTTTTAAATTACTTAGGCCTATAATATTTTAATGTTTGAATTTCTCAATTACATCAAATTCGTATTTTAATTACTTGGTTGTACAGCAGAAAAATTGTTTATTCTAAATTTCCAAAGTTTAAAAATTCATTACTTTTCCACAGAAAAAAATAATTCAATGGGATGTTTTTAAGGAGAGAAAGTTTTCCTTCTTTCGCACGGTAGGCCTATAGCAGTTGGCTGCACTGAAATCTCATATGGTTGCCTAGAGACAAGATTGTAAACTAGTGTGTTGCTTAGCAAATTAATGTTTTACAACTTTTTTTTTCTTTACTGAGCAATTTCTAGTATTATTTCGCTAATTTTACTTAGATATAATTATTTATTGTTTAGAATTAGCTTACTAGATATCAGAGAACTATGCGTGCCTAGAGATCTTAATATTCTACGAGATTTATGCTTGAATCAAATAGTGTAAGTGAAGAAAAAATGCATCTAAAATGGGGGGGGGGGAATCTTGTAATCCAATAGATTTCGAAGATATAGAAACAGTGGGAATGAACTTGAAAACTTAAACTTATTATATGAAGCTTATTATATTTGTTGTATGCAAAATATATCACAAGTTATTTTAATTTCAGCAAAAAAAGCACAAATAGGCGGAAAAGCCTACACACGGCCAATGTGAAAGAATTATCACAGGCAATCCCACGAGAGTTTACGAGTTATCAATAGATTTGCGACTGCGCAGCAGGAGCGAATTTATCTGATGAAACTCGTAAACTCGAGTTGGATTTATTAAGAACGTAACGTAAAAACGTAACGGATTATACAATAATAATTTATGAGTTATACGTACAAAAGACTTATGCCTGTATATGCCCTTTTTAGGGATAATGCATATTCTTATTCCCAATGGTCCTGTTGGTTAACCTGTAAATTTTCGTTTCGATATCTCGAAATATAGAGGTTTGGCGCTATTATGAAAATGGAGAACATTTCATACTTTAGGGGAATATATAGAAATAATTAATAACTTTCTACAAAATCCCATAGTTTTAAAGTTTAAGTTTATTGTTCTGTAAACATATAAAAGAATGTAATTGAACTCGTCAGATGATAAAACACAAATACACTGTACAAACAAAGACACTATATCCAATCGAGTAATCCCACAAGAAAAAAACTCAACTTACAAAATTTAGAATTACACAGTCAGTAGTTGTTGGATATATAAATCAATTTAAAGCACAGACAATAAAAATTTAAAAACACATAGATAATATAATAAAACAAAATATGTGTTAAATGACAACACTGTCAGTTTCAAAGAATTCGCTCAGGCTATAGCCTAGAAGGGGTTGACTATTAGCCACGCATGTAGTCTTGTTTTAAAGAGGGAAAGCGTCATGTCTATCACTGAACTGTGGAGCTTGTTAAATAATTTCAAATCTGTTACTGAATAACTATTTTGCTTCTTGCTTAGTCTACAAACGGGAATCGGCATGGTGAAGAGAATCGGCATGGTGAAGGGAATGGTGCAGATATATTGAAAAAATGGAATACTCGACTCAAGAAACTCTTTCCACAGAAGCCCAAAAGTAGAAATACAAGTTTCAAAATCCAGTCCTGTCAAATAATGGCATTTTCTCAATTTGACGGAGTTGCAGTTTGCTGTTCATATTTTGGTTCTTATGGACCATTTTCCTTTACAAAAAATCTCCTTAAATTTCATTGAATTTAAACTAACAATCAATTTTCACTGCTAAACTGAATACTGCTAAGGATAATGGCATAAGAAATCTCTTGAGATTCCTCACTGAAGAGGAAGTAAGTTGGTTTGAAGACATATTCTCCAGAGTCAATCAACAAGGTCAGAGAGAAGCAGGAGTAAACTCTGATTCAATTGATGGACACTGATCTGTAGACATGTACAGTGAGTCCCACGCAAGAGTTGGCCAATGACGCGGGTTTCTGTGTCGCGGCGGACACAGCTCCAATTCCCGGGCGATCGGGTGAAATATCTACGCTAATAAAGCCGCGATCCATGTAATGATTCAGGTTCTCAGAAATACAGTTAAAATTACAATGAAAATAACCACGTACCTCATCACAAGAGATGTTGAAAATGTTTTCCTCTTGCATATGCACAACACTGGCACCTCTTTAGGGAATTTTCTTTCTCACGCGTAAGTTCAACTTCCGAGATAGAGTTAATTTATCTTGTCATACTGTCTTTAAGTTCTTCTAAAAATAGCCTATGTGACTATTATTTGTGGGGGAACTTGAAAAATAAAATGTATAGGTCAATTCCCCACACATTAGAACATTAGAAGAGAAATTAACTCTATCTCGGAAGTTGAACTTACGCGCGTGAAAGAAAATTCCCTTAAAAGGTGCCAGTGTTGTGCGTATGCAAGAGGAGAACATTTCCAACATATCTTGTGATGAGGTACTTGGTTATGTTCATTGTAATTTTAACGGTAAATGTGAGAACCTGAATCATTACATGGATCGCGGCTTTATTTGCGTAGATATTTCACCCGATCGCTCTGGAGTTGGAGCTGTGCCCGCCGCGACACAGAAACACACGTCATTTGCCAACTCTTGCGTGGGACTCACTGTAGTTTAATACATTGTTCGTTTCGATGAACTGGTATAAAATTCCGTAGGTAAGCTGAAAAGTGAGAACTTTAAAATACTGTTTATTTTATTGAACTGCTATAGAAATCTGCACTGGACTTTTCAGTGTGAACTCACTTAATTTTTCGGTTATCATTAAACATTTAAAAGTAAATCTGTCATATAATTTTACTATGAACGTCATACTTATATGTAAAAAGGGCCTATAAAAACATATTTTAAAATATATATTTTCTGGCTAAAACATCACTTACACCTATTGTAAAGGGTTTCATTTGGTTAATGTCAGTGCTATTGACATTTTTATTACATAAAGAAAACAAGAAAATTAACACATGTTTTTAACGACATGTAATCATTATTAATGTGATTTTCTCAAAACATAGTTTTTTTATATACGCCCTTTGTACATAGAGGCCTAAATCCTCAATTACTTTCGTACTTTGTTTTATATAAAGACAAAACTAACAGCTACGAGATCACGGCATATTACGAATCAATCATCCACGAAACGTTTCGATTTATCACGTTGTGACCAATGTTACCAATGGTGCATATAATACGTAGTTAACCTAATTCAGCTAAGCTAACAGCAGAACAGAATAAAAGCACACGAAATGACTTGCACCGAATTGAAGTTGTGTTTTTAATCAATGTACATTTATATTATTCAATTTCCAAAGAAGTTAAGTTGTATAAAATAATGTGTCTTTATTGTGTACACTGGCAGCATATGACGTATTAGTCGCTGCACATTGACACGTACATTTATAGTAACCAACTGACTTCTGTCAGATAAAATCGCACCCTCGTATTAATAACAAACATTTTATAAGATAAAGGTTCGTGTTTGCTCTATGTCCGAAGATTTATTAAGTGTTATTGGTCAAAATCAAACACGCGGCATATGAATGCAGTAGTCATTCCAAAAGCATAAATACCTCACTTTCGTTACAGTATAAATATTAATAACATTAAGCCTGTTTTCTCCTAAACTTGTTATTTCCCATATGCATGCATGGAATACTACATATATACTATATACAGTCAACCCTTGATATAGTGCCACCATCCGTTCTCTAACATTTAGTGGCACTAAAACGAACTTTAGTTTTTAATCGTTCACTTGCATTTATCGGCACAGTGCGAGTGTGGCACTGTAAAGAGGGCTTTATATCGAGGGTTGACTGTTTGTGTAAATATATATAATTTAAGACACTAGATAAAAACAAAATCCACAAAAAGTAGTCTGGTTCGTTATGTACGTAATTGTGGTAAGCCTTGGCGCTGTTGGTCGAGGCACTGAGCACAAACCGGAAGATCGAGGGTTCGATCGCCGATGAGGTCGTTGCTATTTTTCAGTTAGCAATTAGACTAATATTTCTGGACAAGAGCTCAACTCAGCCTCCAACATAATGAATCCCGGGGAAGAACCGGAAGTAATCCCAGGATAAAGGCGGCCGGTGCATAAGATAATAACCTTACCACCTTCATTTACCAAATTCAAAAAGATCTGGCAGCCTCGATCTCATGGAACTCCAACGAGCCTTCACAGTTGTAGCTACTTTATGTATTTAATTGCCCGTTGGGGTAAAAATATCCCATTTGGCAGTTCATGATAAAAATTAGATCGGTCTGCGGACGGTTAGGTAATTTAGTACGCTAAATCTTCGATTTGTGGCCCCGGCATTGGGCTGATCACTCATCCGGGGAGGCCCTCCATGTCCTTGTCTGGTCAAAAAAGTATGTATGTGATCCAAAGATAATCCCTCTCCCGACAGGTCGCGGCCCTGTAAGGCCCGGGTGGCATGGGTCGCTTAAATCCTAAAAGGGAGAGGTGAAACTACGATAAAGAAAGAAAGAAAGAAAGAAATCTTCGATTTAGTTTTTTCCTTAGATATTGAAGTTGATTCCAGTCTTTTTTTAATGAAAGAAAAATAAAGAACTGATAAGATAAAAACTGAATGAGGAAGCCTAGAGAGAAGCATTTACATACCGTATTTTGTTCAGTGTAATTGGAAATATCCAGACAAACAATTCATAATAATAATAAGAGGATTTTGGAACCGGCAGAAGTTTTCCCAGGAAAGGGATAAGTAGAGTCTAATTACTTGAACGTCCGCTTCTCCGGAATAGAAACACATTTGCTAGAGTGCAGTTTTAAAATTACTCAAGTTAAGTAACAATTTAGTTAACTTCAATAATAATGCCTCCAATTTATTGGCGAGTGTTCATTAGGAAACTTTTAATTCCCTCATTATTACAAGCGTGGTAGTCACCACCACATTCTGTCCTTTTGCTCCCCCAATGCTGGTAACTTCTGCTATTACAATCAAAACAGAATTTACACATCTTACAGAATACGCTAACTTGGTTTGTACTTCAGTTAATCTTAACTAGTACAATTGACAGTGTAATAGGTATTCAACCTTTACTTTGCTTTACATTTCTTTCACGCAGCGGGCCTGCGTTGGATCCCTGGTCGGGAAAAATACCTAGGTGGGGGTTTTTCCTGGAATTTTCCTCACCTATAACACGAATGTCAAGTAATTTTAGGCACTTGTTGTCCCCGAATATCATCTGGCCGTCATTATCATCTTCATCCTGTGCGCGCCTTGTTCTGAATGAGTGTGTGAGAGAATGGTATCGTCCTACAGTATGTGTTAGTGTTATCTTGGAGGTGGCCCCGGCATTGGGTTGATCACTCATTTGATGAGGCCCTCCATGTGCTCGTCTGGTGAAAAAAAGTAGGTATATGATCCAAAGGAAATCCCTCTTCCGATAGGTCGCGGTCCTATAAGTCCGGGTGGCGTGGGCCGCATAAACGTCCCTACAACTGGAGAGGTTAAACTAAAGGAAAGAAAGAAAGATCTTACATCTTGTAATGTCCAATCTTACATTCAAACAGTAAGTTACAGTCTATTCTATTTACCGTGCACGAAGGCGATGGAAGAAGAGTAAATTAGCAAAAACTCAATTATGAAAGTATTGTTTCACAACTTTCTGTCTTATTTGATCCCTGAGGTGAATAATTCAATTAGCTAATATGTATTGGCCCCCAGCTGGTCTTTCATTTGGCTGAATGGACAAGTTAATATTTGAGTAATCATATCCTAGATACATTCTAAATAAACACACAAGCACTGCAATTAGCTAATGTCTGTGTGTCACTGCTCACTTTGCAAATGACTTAACATTCCAAAGGCTTGAAATCAGTGGATACGTCTCCTTACGCCAGAACTAATATCCATTATACGCTGGAGACGAAGTGGCTACTCTGTTAAGCAAACATGGTTTAATCTAAGGTCAACTGTTCACTAATGGCGTAGTACAGTCCAATTATTATTAGAACAGTGGGGTATTGTTGGCAAACGGTGAGGCACAGACCAATTAATTATATGCATTGATAATCCCATCAGCCACTTCCCCAAGCTACCGAAATGGGAAGTTGTCAATTTAGGAAATGCAGCATATGTAGAACTCAAAGACATGGCGTCAAAGAATATATTTTGGGCGATAGTGTTTTTTCGTAGGTAATCCCGCGAGAGATTACGAATCCATGTGATGAAATTCGTAATCTTGTGTCGGACTTTTCTATGAACAAAACGTAACAGGTTATATGAATAATAATTTCTTACTTGTGTTCTTTGAAACCAAATCATCAAAGCATCAGCTACCAGATCACGGCATACTAGAAGAATGTACGATCGAATGTGTTTTTAGATACTAACCAATGCAGCTAACACTGGGAATCTTAAATAGTTAACCAGATTAAAATAAGCTGAAATGAGAAACTGGCTTGCTCCGAATAGGAATTGTATTTAATCATTTAAATAACTGATTCAATTTCCAAATAAGTCATATTGTATAAAATATTGTGTTTCAATCCTGTTCACTGGCAGGAATATAGATATGTGACGCATTAATCGCTGCATATTGATACCTTGACGTATCGAGCAACGAGCTGATGATTTATCAGATAAAATTGCATCCCTGCGATTTTGCAAGCACATTATAACGTAAAAGAGAGCGATTGGTCGTTAGCCGAAGCATTGCTAAATGTTATTGGTGAATATGAAATACTGTACACGTCGTATGAATGGAACCGTCATCCATATCCAGTCCATGCTATCACGGGGTAAACATTCAGGTAGCCTAACAAAATGCGCATTTGCCTTCTTTGCAGCCCATGTAATGCAGTCTTGAGAATAGTGGTAAAGAAAATATTTTCATCCTTTCATTCTCTTAGCTTATCTTCTTCAACGTAGGGACGTTTACGTGGTCAGGCCACTCGGGCTTTACAGGACCGCGACCTATCGGGAAAGGGATTATTTTTCGATCACAGATTTACTTTTTTGAACAGATGAGGACATGGAGGGTCTCCTAGAATGGATGATCAGCCCAATGCCGATGCCATCTCCGAGACTACATGAACGAACATGGCGCGCGGATAAGATGAAGTCGAAATGCCGGCCAGAAGATATCCGTGGATCAAAAGAGCCTAAAGTTACACGACATTCGTCTCACAGGTGAAGAAAACCCCAGCCAGGTAACTTATCCCTACCGGGAAACGAACCCGGGTCGGTATCCCCTGTGCTACAGCGGTAGACGGAATGAATAATAAAATAATAAATGACAAAAATGTTTGCTATAAATGTGTGAAATGTGGGTAAAAAAATTAAAACCATGTTTGTATATGTTCTGCTAATTGGTCAAAAATTAAGTTCAAGAAGTTATGAAACAGGTAGGCCCTATTACATGAAAATAATTTTAATTTATTTTTATCAATGAACACGCACTTAAGTCTGTCACTGTATACATGCTGAAGTAACCTAACTGAAATACGTGAAAACAGCTGCCTATCACAATATATTTTAAAACACTATGTTATGTAATATAGGTATTTAATTTACGTATCTTATCAATTAACTTTCACATTTAAGTATCTAATAAGTTATTTTTAACGACCATTTCCTAAAATTCACATACATCTGTCGTTCTAATCGTAGTGGTTCCTGTAAGTAAATATATGCACAATTCACTACTTACAGTAACCCTGAAGCAGAAATCAGTTTTCTTTACAGAATTTTCAATAGGCCTACACATGTTTCATAACCATTTCCTGCAACTCTCCTACATAATTACCATATAATAATTTTATAGTATTATCCCGTGTTGCAATTGGTTATGACACAGAGTTACAAACCGGAAGGTCGCGTGCTCGAACCCCGATGAAGTCGGGATTTTTACATTGGACTGATCCTACTGGTGGCAATATGGCCCCAGGGTCGACTCAGCCTCCAACAAAAATAAGTAACAGGAGCACAAACCATCGATTGAACTGCTAACGTTCCAGCAAGAATCAGAGTCCATTAGTTAACTGTAAATACATCATACACGCTCATTACTAGAAATTATCAAACTGAAGTTTGTTCACTGTTTTAATTGGTATACCACTGTGTTTTATCATTTGTGGTGTAACGATAGATTACTAAATTTCAAACTAATGCAAACTATCTATTTCCATACAATAGGGAATTAACGTGAGAAGGAAACTGCTTTCCCGTTCTCCCGGTAAATGTGGGTAGAATGCATGAACCAGGTAGAAGGAGACAGGAACCACTCAATTGACTTGGGTGCAAAACTTAGTAACAAGTTAATGATCGATGTGGGTTGAGGTAGGTTGAGGCTCATACTTGTTGAGCACAAGTCACAACAAATCTCTGCACGGACAAGAGAACACAGACGTTTATAAGAAGTTAGTTGTTTCTTCCAAAGAATGGTACAATCCTATAGAAGGTTAATTTTTGTAGGTCTGAGCGGAAGTGACCTCTCTTCTTTTGCCTAGAACAGTCGTTCTCAAACAATTTTGACGGTCTTCTGGCAAGATGTCGTAACTAAAGGAACAAAATTTTACAGGAGATGGGAAAACATATTTTTGTTCCTATAAAACTGGATATTGCTGGTTTTTAAAGGACAGACCATCTATTATTTTTCTAAATGGCACTTATTAATTGTGTGTGCAGAAATACAGTAGTATATCTTCTAAGATTTGATAGACATTCAAATTATTAATTATTATCTTTTGTGTTACATGATCGTTTGCCAGGCACATTCAAGGCGTTCATTTTTTTTGTTGACAGATGGTACATTAACATTCCAAATGTCCTTATTGGCTTGGTAAATGTGAATTTATTTATGAATGGCAATATCTTTATATAGTTACGACAAAAATTCAGTTGACACTCTGCTGAAGATGCAGGGACACCACCTGAGAAACGGCCGTTAGGAAGTTTAACGAGGTAAATAGTGTGTTTAAAATGTATTTTTAATTCAGCAATAAAAGTCAATTGTAATTGAATAACGCAAACAATAGTATAGTAAATTACTACAAAGTGAAACTTATAAAAATAAAATAAATAAGTAAATCAAACCTGTTTAATGTTTCAGTTTTTTCTCGTTGGTTGAAATACTGTGGCATTGACTCCTAATAAAATCAAATATGTAAGGAAATTCATGAATACATTGTAGTGATGTAGATCCTGTATTTCATTCTTACTAACGCTCAAGGCATCATTCTTCATACTTAAAGTAGTTCCTGGAAATAAAACATCTCGTGAATCATCAAAAAGAAACATTATCAAAAGATTTTGCGAGAAATGAAGCGTGCGTTCATATGAAATTGAAGTGAAATAATTTGTTGGCGCAGTTAGTATCGCGCTGGCTTTCTGTGCCCAAGGTTGCGGGTTCGATTCCGGCCCAGGTCAATGACATTTATGTGCGCATAAATGTGACAGGCCCATGTCATTATGTTTACCGGCATGTTAAAGAACTCCTGCAGGACAAAATTCCGGCACATCGGTGACGGTCACATGCCTAAGTTGCGATATATCCCCGTCGTTAAACAATCATATACCAAACAAAGTGAACTAATATGCAATTTTTAACTAGTTAGCTTAGATGTTACTTGTAATCTACGAATGGTGTAATGTAAATTAAAGTGAACGAATAGCAACAAATTACCATTTTATCTGCACTGTGTATAGCAGCGGCCACCAACTCATTGCACAATGAGTACAGCAGTAAGTGCAAGCTTACCCTTTGCACGCTAGAATCTTTAGTGTGCACATACCGCGTGGTCTACTGTCTCTCTTGAGTTCAGTGCCGGCATACTGTACTCATTAGGCTTTTGAAATTCACAAATTACATTGGAATATCAACAGATGACTGTTGTATAAATGTGTTATTACATTATTATTTCATTATCATTTACTTATGTTCTCTGCAAAGAACATTCGTGAAGTCAATTAATTCTGTCATTTTGAACATAGTTGAAAAGTCCCTGATTTTATTCAATTTTATAATAATTAAATTGTAATGCTACAAGTTCTGTGAAATGAAAACAAAATCTAGACTCATTCCTTGAAATGACACACTTCCACATTTATATTATTGAACACAAATATTAATACTAAAGTTATATTTCAAACAAAATTCAGAGAAACTATAATCTCCATGTAGTACAGCAGTATTAAAGAACAGCTCAAATAAAGCATTTCACACTACAAAATCACTCACGAGTGGAAGGTAGTTTTTTTTCTTTCTTTTTTTTTGGGGGCACTAGTTTTTCAACATCTGGAACCAATATTTTAGCAGCGGCAAGTCTAAGTTCACATTGTACGTTTTCATCTGACAGTTGACTTCTGCTGCGGGTTTTTTTATTTTCATTAGTGAAAAAACTGCTCGCATATGTACGTAGATCCGCACATAAACAAAATACTAGCAGCATGTCTATGCAGTCGGGGAAATATAGTTCGGGGAAACGTCACTCAAACTTCTATATTGGTATATATTATCATAAATGTTGCGGTCGATGGCCTACATATTGGATTACGTTCTACACCTGACATAATGCTTGAAAACTGGCGAAAGAGACGACCCATCCTGTCAACGGAACCCTGTCTCAGACTGACGTAACGTGGTGCACAGGGGCCCCGCAAGGTGCAAGCCTGTTTGCACGCGCACAAAATACAGCGAGTTGGAGACCACTGGTGTATAGAATACACCGCGCGCCTGCACTAGGGATAATAGTTAAGAATTGCTCAGGGACGCTTAAACATTTGTTCTATTCTTCTTCTACAACTAAAATGCAAGTGAGCTGACTGTTAAAAATCTCTCCGATTCCTTTCTCTCTTTCTATGTGTATAATACTTAGGCCTATACATACGAGGTGAAAGTGGTGTAACTTACTGCAAAGGGTAGTAGTAGACATCACAATAATTATAAGAAACTATTTTGCGTTTTGTGGTTACATCTATGGTTTTTATGATAACTGCATAATTACAACAGCGCTTTGCCAAATAGCTTGTGTCGCCTGGCAATGACTTACGCGTATACAAGCGAACAGTAACACACTCTAGCTCCAATGCTGCGAATTTATGTGCTCCATCTAATGATCTTTGTATTTAATATACAGGAAAACGCCAAATCTACTGACAAAACGCAAAGAGAATATTTACTCCTCATTGTTTCCTCTTATGATGTGTAAAAAAATAAGAACCTTAGGGACAATAGAGTGCAACGACTTTCCACGTTTTTAAAAATCGGCTTACCCTTAGTGATATCTTTTCTTGCGAAATGGCCTTATTATAACGTGTAAAAAAACCTTAGGTCGAGTAATACATGGTTCCAACTCAAGGGGGGAAATATATATATATTTATATATATTAGAAAAGGATTAACTTGGCAGAAAAATGGTATTTCAAATGTTTGTTTGTTTCTACTGAAGGAATAAGTTGTTAAAATCTGCGCAGTTATACTTATCCCTTCCATTCTACACACACGCACACACACACGCATTTTTATATATGTATACATATATACATACGTACCATTTCCTAAAATTCACATACATCTGTCGTTCTAATCCCAGTAGTTCCTGTAAGTAAATATATGCACAATTGACTGGCAAAGCGGAAGAGAAGGCCAAATGGCCTTAGCTCTGCCAGGATAAATGAATTATTATTATTATTATTATTATTATTATTATTATTATTATTATTATTATTATTCACTACTTACAGTAACCCTGAAGCAGAGATCAGTTTTCTTTAGAGAACTTTCAACAGGCCTACACATGCTTCATAACCATTTCCAGCAACTCTGCTACATAATTACCATGTAATAAGTTTATAATATTATCCCGTGTTGCAATTGGTTAAGGCACAGAGTAACAAACCGGAAGGTCCCGTGCTCGAACCCCGATGAAGTCGGGATTTTTCCATTGGACTGATCCTACTGGTGGCAATATGTCCCCAGGGTCGACTTACGCAATAAACAAAAAAATATAAATACAATTTAAAACAAAAGTTTTATATATATATATATATATATATATATATAACTTTTGTTTGGAAAATGAACATTTGGGGAATATATATATATACATATATATATATTCCCCAAAAATGAACAATGAACTTTTTTGGGGAAAAAAATATATATATATTCCCCAAAAAGTTCATTCCCAATCACTCTTCCATTTCTAGAGATCCAGATCCAGTGGCGGACGCAGGGGGGATTGGGGGGATACATCCCCCCGAAATTTGAATAAAGGCTATATATACAATGTAAGTGGCCAGTTTTATAAACTAATTATATATGTAAGTTAATTTTTTTTGTATTCTTTCTACCTATTCAAATCCCCCCCCCCCGAAAAAATTCTGTGTCCGCCACTGCCCAGATCAAATCCTGGTGTTGACCAATGTGGAATTTGAGGAGGAAAAATAGGGTTGGAGCTTCCTTAACTCCTTTTTTCATATGCCATGTACGGATCCAAAGATCTGGGTGCGATCCTCGGTACGTCCTCTGATTTTTCTGAGGTAGGGATGTCTGGAACGGGATGCACTCAGCCACGTGATACAAATTGAGGAGCTACTTGATGAAGTAGCGGCCCCGATCACGGAAACCATCTTTAACGGCCGTAGGTGTCGGCATTCTGACCACATGCCCCCAATCCTGTCATCTGCCTATAGTAGATGGCAGCGCGGTCGGATGGTAGGCCTATACCCTCCAGGGATGTAGAGCCATAGAGTTTAGTTATCTTTACTAACGGTTTCTTGAGGCACCTCACAAAGAACAAGGTGACTGCTAGTTCGAATCCCAATTAGAAGCTTGCTACTTTTCAATTAGCTTAATCCTGTTGTTTCAGTATTTTCCTACTCAACTGTTATTGAAATATATCACAAGATCAGAATATTCTACAAACAAAAAAAGTGCGAAAAACTATATCACCTTCAGGAACCAGTAATTGTGGGTTAACAATAAAATTGTCATTATCGTACTTTGATATCATGACGTTAAGTTGACGATTTCGCTGTTTACTTGAGAAATCGAATACATTATAACACATAAATTAGGAACAAGAAGGGAGTTTCTTTTACCTAAACCATGAACTCCCCCCCCCCAAAAAAAAACTTTCACTTCGGCTTACTGCAAAATACTAACAAGAAGACAAAACGTATATAAATTCTCTTCAATGCATTTCTGTTTGCCGTGCTCTGCGTAAGTCCGTATTCTGGATGTAATATTAAATTTATATTAACATACAATGCCCAATGAGTCACAGCGTAAGAATGCAGGCTGTAGCGACATCAAGTAGTATATGGGGGGAGCTACTATGCGAGTACAAAAATCAGCTTTTGGGTAATCTAAAGCCCCTGTCGTTTCAGACTATAAAATAAATATAATGTCTGGTCAGGCCCAATGAATAAATCATGACTGAAGGCATTGTAGAACTGAATCGTCCTTGGGTCCTCTTTTACAAGAGCATTCAAAGACGAGAAGGAGTAAAGCATTCGAGATTTATACTCACGCATTCAGTATGATCTAGAGGCGTAGGAAGGAAAACAGAGCATTCAATGTAGGCCAACACTCTGTTATGAACTATACCATATTCCACATTCTTTTGACTCGCATTATGCAGTTTGATATTGCCCCGTTTTCCCTTTTTTCTTGATTTCCCACAGACGCAAACATAATATACTGTACTAGTCTTTTTCCAAATAATACATCTAAAACTTCATTTATTCCATTTACATCCGGATTTTCAAAGATGTAGCATTGATTAATAATTAATTCCATAAGGTTTAACAATATGGAAATTGAAGAAGTGGCAAACGATATAAATTTGTAGGGTAAACGATAGATCGTCATTTAAATTGTAAGAGACAATTTATGTAAATATTTATTTCGTTCTCATTTATTTATTTATTAAGCTAGCATCTTATTTCAAGAAGAAAACGCTTCTTTCACGTTACTGAAGTTACGTATATTCTAGATTTAAACATAACAATATTTGTTCATTGGGACCTTCGCCTACTGCAATGGTAGTGCACTATGAAATAATCTACATGATAGGACCCGGATGTTTATGCCCTAAAATAGCCAAGAAAAATGCTAGACAATGTTACCTTAAAATAGCTAAACATGACCCAAAAGACCCATATTACCAAAAAAATACATACTTAACGAATCATAGCGCATTTCAACATCATTATTTCAATATTGAATCGTGCTATTGAACAGCTTCATGTCATTGTCAACTATAGTGCTTTACGTTCGCCAGAGGTTTCAAGGCCAAAACTTCTCACGTCTAATATGCCCCCACTGATAGCAGTCAACAGTATTCCCCTTTGTGCAGAGGAGCTGCGCTGTCGCACACACTCATACGACACCAAGGAGGAACTCCCTACTGGCTTGTCATGTGACTGGCATTGGAGGGGTATGATGTCATATGAGCACGGTAAGTGGGGGTATCATAGCCGTGCTACGTTTGGCCTTGAAACCTCTGGCGAATGTGAAAGGACTATAGTACCGCAGTTGTTAACGACTTCCTGCATAATGGACCAGTCCAGTCCAGTCCAGTAAAAAATGTTACCAGGACGGTCAGCAAAGAGCGTGCCAATAAAACATTCAAAACAGATTTCATACAAGCAACAGACGTTTCGTCAATGGATACCCGAATTGTACTGCTCCTTAAAGTAATTGTAATTTGTTCCAATGCACTTGGATAACATGGAGGTAGCCTAAATAATTTTTCCTCAATGTTGATGCGTCTGGAATCTGGTATGTCGTGTTTCAAAGCAATAACATAAAGACTGCAAGACTTCTAGAAACTTGGGAAATTGACCACAGGTTACACATATTTGCTTCACCTGAAACAGCAATAATTCATATGAGATAAGACTTAGGCGTGTTTTACAGAGTTACTCTTAGTTCAGTAATATTAGGCCTAATGCAGAGAATAGTTTTAAATTCCCTTAAAAAAATGACTACCCATTAGGCCTCATTTTTTAAAAACTTACCTTATCATTAATCGAGTACTACAATACATTAAATTTCGTTAACAAACTGAATTGAACTATTGTATAATACCGTCATTCATAAAAATATATAGTTATTGGAACAATTCGTTTACACAAAATGTCAGGAGAATTACTTTTTTTTATCATAGGTAATACCTCGAGAGATTACGAGTTTATTGATATATTTGCGAGGACGGAGTTGCAAATTTATCTGATGAAACTCGTAATCTCGAGTAGAATTTATTAAGGCTATTCCACGAACAAAATTTACCGGAGTTTGTAAATAACAATTATTTTAATACTTTGTTGCCAATATTCTGCCCACTCTGAGATCACGGCATACTAAATTAATGTACAGTCCATGCAATGATTAGATGAATCGATTTGAATTCCCAATGCTATTAATAATGCGGAGTGCGTCAGCATCAGAACGCTGTAAAAGTAACCTACATGAACTGGCTTGCACCGAATCGAAATTTTGTTTTCAATCAATCCACATTTACATTATTTAAGTTTCTAAACAAGTTATGTTGTATAAAATAAGTGTTTTCATTCTGTTCAATGGCAGAATGTGACGTATTAATCATGGCACGTTGATGCCTTACGTGTCCAGTAACGATCTGACTTTTAATCACATGAAATTGCATCCTTGTGACCCTAGGAAGATTATAAGATAAACGATCGTGATTTTGTCTATCTCCGAGGAATCGCTAAACGTTATTGGTTAATATACAACACGCGGCGTAGGCTAAGAATGGAATAGCCAGATAAAACTGCATGGATCCTGGAGATCGTGCAAGCATAGTATAAGATAAACGACCGTGATTGATATCCGGAGCATTGCTAAATAGTGTTGGTCAATATCAAATACGCGTTGTACGAATGGAATAGTCATAGATAATGAAACTGTAGGTCCGCTTCGTTGTCATGAATTTATTTGGAGAAAATCCACAACTCAAATTACTTTATTGTAAATATTTAGCGAATAAAATAATGGCATAATGAACATCCTATTTACATTCTTCTATTCTTACTAAATATTCCTTATATTCCTTTCCAAAACATTTAACATCTCCTACAATATTGACTTCTACTGCACATGGATCCCAGCTAATCGTATTCAATATTTATCTGCAAATCACTCTCTAAATACCCGATCACAACATGATTCTCTGCTCTCTATACCTAGGCTTGCCGGATTTCTGAAATGTTCAACCGGGACACCGGAATGTCCCCCAGCGTCGCGAGTATTCAAGGGTACACACCCTTGGCGGGTTTTTAGAGTGTTTCAGAGGGTAGTTTATTCTAAATGCTATGAATAAATCGTTACTGATTAGGAACCTAAACCAGGGGTAATAATAAATTACATAAGTATATGAATTTAAACATTTTATTTCTAACATGTTAATATATAAAAGTTACTTAAGTGAGAAGAAACACTTTGAATGAGGAATAAAAATTTGAACAATATTTACAAGTACTTTTCATTGGCTAGGACTTTTTTGAGAAAGTCTTTTAACTTTTCATACATTACAGAAATAAATGACAAAGTAATTATCCTAAATAATCCTTCGCAGTTAATTATTTTTAGACTTTTATGGTCATCTAGAATATCAAATTTAATTTTTACCGGGATGTGAAGTAAACCGGCCGGGACACCAGGATTTTGTCTGAAATCCGGGACTGTCCCGGTCAAACCGGGACGTCTGGCAAGCCGATCTATACCTATCTAGAGAACATCCTTCTACTCTATTCCTAGTCATTTACTGTAACTTCTGCACGTTCCTAGAATCTTCTTCGTTCCAGCATCAGGGTCTGTTATACGCGGTCAACATTTAAATCTACGCTAAACGAATATGTATTGAATAAACGCGAATTTTGTCAAGTATAAAACATTTGCCCTTAAAATCGTGCATGAAATATTGTAGGCCTAATATTATAGTAGTCCGCCGCGGTGGTCTACAGGTAGCGTGCCCGCCTCTAGATCCGCAGGGCGCGGGATCAAACCCGGCCGCGGTCGATGGATTTTTCAGGACGTAAAAATCCTGGGCACGGAGTCCTCCGGGAGGGACTTTAAGCTGGGGGTCCCGTGTCGTAGATTTACGGCACGTAAAAGAACTCCAAGCCTAAATTAGAGCCTCTGGACAAAATTTCTCGGCCCTTTCACGTCCAAGAAATACTTAGTTTCCAGAGGGGGGTTGCGAGGCGATGGGCTTACCACCTGTCCCTCTACCCTCTCTCGGAAAATAAGCATATCAAAATTAGTATAGGTAATGAAACCTCCACTTGGAGGCCCCTTCGCCCCACCTGGGGATCATAGGGTACCAGATACAGATACAGAATATTATAGTAAGTTACTTCTTTCATATATATATATATATAATTTATATAATTTCGTGTTCTTACTAGTTGTAGAGTTATAAATGTATTTGTTTGTTTCTATCTTTTTTTAAATTCTGTGTTTCGTTGAGTGTATGAGAAATCCTTAAGGCCCCTTCAGATTAAATAAAGAATTATTGTTATTGTTTTTGTTCTTTTTATAATTATTATTAATCTACGACGATGGTTCAGGACTTAACTTGAAGGAACAGTACTCAAGTATTGGGTTTTACTCAGTTCCAGTCCTTCACACCCCTTCAAAGTGAATTATAGGCCGAGGCCTTCATGCGAAGGGACACACACACACACCTTTATCATATTTAATCAAAATATTTTGACAAATTTATGGAATATTAAAGGAAAATGCTTAATGTGAGATTTTCTTGTGAAGCCATCAATATAGAGCATAGAGAACGCTGTACTGGCAGCAGTTTCCAAGGTTTTTTTTTTGTACATGGCTGGTTCGTGAACAAGGAAAGAGGGGGCAGGGAATCTGTCACCGGTATTTTTTATATCTTTTCAGCGTCCTAAGCAGTCATAACAGAAGAAGCCATAAACCAAATCTCGCACACAACCGCCTGATTTACGATCCTAAGGGGGAAAAGAAACTTAAAAATTTTATTGCCAGTTTTCTGACCCTTATTACAAAGCCTGTTCTTGTCGTTTAGAACACAGCCTGAGTTGAGTTGAAATCAGATGGAACAAGGCTGTGTCCTAATGAAGAAACTTTTCCACTTACGTCGCAGTTCCGTTTCGGTAGTTTCGCACAGAATTTGTAATCTGGCTGTAGCCTAGCTATAAGCTGGCAAATACTCAAGCCTATTTCCTAGGACAATCTTACCTCACTTATCGAACAAGGTAATCCTCCGCTATTACTTTTCTTGCGACGTTGTTCATGCAACCAGACGTTCCTATAAAAATGCAGAAATAGTAATAAAGAAGGACTAAATTCGCTATCGGATTCAGACGTCCAGGTTTGTAATTTCTGTTTTTAGGTAAAAATTTTATTTTTATTCGATTTTCGATGGATTCGACATTTTTCAAGAACTTTTTAAATAACATTTATTATATTACAAGGTATTAGTTGATTTTATTGATATTTCTGTTTAGAAATTTCACAATAAGTGCATAATTATTTAAAATAAATAAATATAAAAGCATGATTTCTACGTAATATTTACTGAGATGTAAGAATAATGCTTTACTTTAACGACCGTAATAACAATAAAAGTGCACCGCTCTGATGCAGGGGATGCATTCGCTCTCTTCCCGCAGTTTGCCCGGGTTCGAATCCTGGTTGGGACATGTTTCTTAGGTGGGGTTTCTCCAGAGTTTTTCCTCACCAATGAGACGAGTATCGGGAAATTTTAGGCTCTAGTGGTCCCCGGATATAACCTGGCCGTCATTATCACCTTCATCCCATCCGCACCTTGTTCAGAATGAGTGTGTGAGTGTGATTGGAGTGTTCGTATTGTCTCAGAGGTGGACCCGGCATTGCGCTGATTACTCGTCAGGGTGGTCCTTCATGCCATAGTGTGTTTGTGATCCATATTAACTTCCACCCCAAACGGATCGCGGGTGGGGCGCATATACGTTCCTACAACAGGGGATGAAAAACTTGGAGAAGGAAGAACAATAAAAACTATTCTAAGTAAGTAATATATATTTGTAGGTCTTCGGCCTTGGTAAAATAGCCCTATTTAAAAGAAAATGGCTTGGAATTGCTACGGAGAACAACGTGTTTTGGCAATATAGCAGTTATGATGAAACTTGGGTCAAAATGCATAACACTTAAAAGATTTCACTTTTGAAATCAAAATTTTCATGCTACTGTTTTACCCTCTTGAGGAGGCACAATATTCAAAAGAGTTAAAATTGGAAAAGTTTGATAAATTAGTAAGCACGAGCAGAATATTATACGTGTAGCACCGTACCGGTACCGGTACGTCATTAGTACTGACCATATCACGTCCACTACTATAACATCATGTCCTGCTTTTGATACGTACGAGGAGTAAATTTCCCTCTAAATAATTGACTTATTTACTAACATGTGATTAATATAATAGTAGGCCTATTACAAGTAATAATTCCACAATATGTTGGTTAAACCAGTCATTAATTCGATACATTGGTGTATAAATTACCATTAGAGCAGCTGGGGTCAAATAATAGGAATACTGACCTGACGTTAAAATTTGCATTGATCATTACATTAAAACAAATATAGTTAATGTCGGTAGTTCAATAATTCCTTCATCAAGAGAACAATACAGTACAGTTTTTAGTAATCCATTGTTGTTATTGGAATATGAGCACAGTAGAAGGTGGCTCAATCACTGTTGGAAGTATTCTAATCCTGCTTAGGTGTTCTGTGAAACAATTGTGTCCTGTGGATAGTCTAAAGTTGGCCGCTGCTTCTTTCCTTGGTTCACTATTCACTGATTCCCGGGTTTCTTGTATATTTCCGAAACTTTTGATTTATTTAGCTGTTTTATAAATGTCCATGATTTTTCAGTTAATAAGTTTCTGAAAAGTTTCTGGTGGAATCAGGTATTTAGAATTTGCTTGATTACAGTTATCTCTGTTGTTTCCAGGATGGGCTGTTGATAATATTCGGCCAAGGAATTATTGAAAAAAGCAATCTTCATCTGTACAACAACACAACATTAATAGTAACGACAACAACAACAACAACAATAATAATAATAATAATAATAATAATAATAAGTATAAGTAATAATAAATGTGGCAACACTCATAATAATAATAATAATAATAATAATAATAATAATAATAATAATAATAAAAACAGTAATAAAAACATATAAAGACATTTCTTAACGCCCATTCAATATCCTGACCTAGTAGGCCTAACATTGATTTTTCTAACCTTAATTAATTACAAATAAAATAAAATGACTTGTCCTGACAGAATCACGATTGTCGACCCGAAACCGCTGAATGTATGAATATGAATTTTGTAGTTTTATTTTATGATGTAGAGACTCAATAAAAACGAATGTATTCAAAATTGAATTTTCATAACGGGGCTCAAAGTTCATATGACGAAACATAATTTATTAGCTCTTTTGACTTAAAATTTGATAAAAACACTCTAAAATATAAATAATAATTGTACTCGTATTTCTGATTCCTTTGGAAATTGATTTGAAAAGAAGGTAAAAATTTTGTATTCCAAAGAAATATTTCTTTTGTTGGATTTTCTTAAAAATTTGCACAGATGCTGTACAATACAAATAATGGAACGCGTATTTCAGTATTTCCAGGAAATTAACATCTAAGGGATTTATAAACGTAGTGGGCTCATAAGGGGGTTCAAAGTTTATGTTATGAACAATCATCATACTATTCTTTACACTTTCTCATTTACAACATTAGTTAATTCTTAACAGCTGGACGATCAAAGCAATACCGCAGAGTAGAACGAATACCGCAGAGTAGAACGAAGCGAGCATGATCTTTATTGCCGCGGCGGGAAACACTTGCCTACACGCTCAGTGGATGAACACCTCGTGGCTGGTTCATAGTTCATTGGGTCAATTTGTATGAAGTTCAATCGTTTGATTACAGTGGTTGGTATTTCTTTTAAATCGGCTCCGTAATGCACCGACCAACCAGGAAAGTTCTCCATACTCCCGAATGATCAGTCCGGCGCTGGCAGTTTCTGTAGAATTGCTTAATGGGACAGCCTGCAAGGTTTGTCTAGAACAGGCATGTAAAACTTGCCCTTAGCAAGCACACCTGAGGCCCGCACGAAGTGTGCATAAGCTTGCCTAAATTTTGTTTCACCTTAATAACCGACTATTTCAAGTACACCTGCTTTCTTTTTATACCTTCCCAAAAAGTTTTAAAACTACAGATAGTTTGCCACAGGGCAATGTTCGTATGTGAACAGTTATTTCTTCGCGAAGTCAACAAAAACTTTTCAGAGATCAAGGCTAACCGATCAACACTTGTCATCTTTGATCAGCCCGACGTATCAAAAAGTGTCATTAGAAAGAAGTGTCAAGCCTCAAGACAAAATATTAAAAATAGTCGTAAACAAATGTTTTGAACTGTTGTAATTTTGTTACTGTTGCATACAAGTTTATGTTCCCGTTTAAAATTTCGTTTTGTTTTCTTTTGTTACACCATTACCTTGCATTCATGAGTGTGACTAGCCGCTAAGTCATCTCTAAGCACATTGTACGTTTCTAAGTTAAAGTATAAAATATTATGCAATAATTTTCAATTAGTTGTCGTCTTTGGCACTCATGGAAAAACACATGTGACCCATATGACCCTCGGGGGGACTATTAGTTTGACATGCCTGCTCTAGAGTCTACAAGTATTTCAGACTTCGTAAAGGAGTTGATTCTGTGTATGAGGCTGTTAAGTGCATAATATTTCTGCACAAAGTCAGTCACGTGATGCCATTGTGAGTATTAATGATGTAGTTGTAGTAGCAGCATTAGTATAAATTAAATACAATTTATAGAAGGGACGTGTCAGAGGGAGAAGAATATTTGCGTGATGTGACACGAACAATGACGGTCATGGGATTTGGACAAAGCAATTAATTTTGTATGAAATTTGTTATTTACAATGGAGTTGAAGGTGTGAAATAGGAGAGCTCGGATACGTTTACAAAAAGCCAGCAGATAAATTCCCCATGACACATTGTGAGAACTTCCAAGATTGACGAGCTGGTATAGGCCTTCGTGTTACCTATCTATAATACCACTTTAATTACTAAACTCATGAAATAAGACTCAAAAAGCATACCTTTCTGTACATGACAATATGTCCGTGTTCATCTTTCACGTGCATAATTATGCATTATTCAGGACGGTCCTAGGGAAATTTTAAGAAACTGCCGACGTAATCTTCCAAGACTTCTTAGACTACTTTTTGTGTAACTAATTGAAATTAACATTGTCTATGAGGTCATGGTGTAATTATACTTTTTCTCTGTACTGTTAAGCTGTTGTCCCACGATCCAACCTTTTGGTTAAAAAATTTGTATCAAATAGCATTTTTATACAATTACGTCTGGACGTGCTCACGGGAGTGGTTTTGTCAATATACTGTCAACTGATCCCTTTAACCAAGATCTAGCGCTACTACAATTGAGATGGGGATCAATATGTATAGGTTGCCGAATCTTTTTCATAATTTCCAGAGCATTATAGGTAGTACTGATGTAAATTCAAAGTCTGCTTTAGCGTTTGTTAACCTTCTTCACTCTAAACATTTCGTTGTTACTACTTCTTGCTTAATAAGCACCCCTACTTTACAGCGGCGTAGCTTGACATTACGTTCTGGGTAAACTAGATTTTAAAATATGCATTTATAATGATTAAATGATTTTACCATTGATGGTGGTATACTTCAATAATGGCGGGTGCACTCCTGTGTAAAAAAAAAAAAAAAAAAAATCATTTCGACTCTTAGCTCATACAATTATTTTCAATGCTGTATTTCAAATTAGATTTTTTCCTTTCTTTGATACATAACAATCGTGTTAACAGAATATACTGGAATATAGTATTTTCGATGTATATATATTTACATGCGTCTTATTCGCAATTACAAGAAAGTGGCGTGACATCAAAGAGGGACAAGGCATAAGTTATGGTAACTAGGCTATTAACACTAGCATGCTGACAAAATTAAACTTGAAGTTCGCCCCATTTATACAGGTTAAATGTATTACGTTCCCCGTAAGTTGATGCTGAAGGACTTCCGCTGTTGACTTGTGCATGCCATTGCAGTTGTCCTCAATCTACTGGTGCATTCCATAAGCTTGTAGGTGCACACTGCATCATACATTACTCCTACATTAGAAGTATAAATTATAGATATGCAGACGACATGAGCATTTCAGAAACGCGACGCTTCCGGTTAATTTTGCAATCCTGCAGTTTACGCTGTACAAGAGCAAAACTCAGAATTCGCATTCTGTGAAAGAGACTAGATCTCAGAAATTTAAATGTGTAAAACTTCTAGCTTTTAAATAGTTCTAGCTAAATGGTTAATTGTTTCAAAACACATTAGAAGAGTGGAAATTCCAAACGATCTTAAGTGCCTTTCATTTTTTTTATTTTTAAGGAAAGCAACAATACTTCATGGGACAATACGAGGGTAAGTCAATAAGTATCCGCACTTTTTTCAATTTATTGCAACTACAATACAAAATTTTCAATTACCTCATTTTCAACATAGTCCCCTTGCTTCTCGATGCACCTTTTTAGAAGGTAAATGTAACCCGAGATTCGGATTTAATTAAGATAAATTCACTCGCATCTTCGGTTTTCATGAATTTATCGATAACATCCGGACCACGAAAACGATTAAATAATTATATCAGCAACAACAATCCGAAATGTATTTAATATTTTCGGTCTCCTCTGTGCCTTGGACTATGATGGCTATGAAATGATTGCATTTTGGGTATATTAATAGAAGGTCAAATTATTCTGGGACAGAACACTTAAAATCCGGAATGTCCGGGTACATCCAGGAAGGTTGGCAAGCACTTTTCTTAATACATATTTTGTTAATGAAGATAAAGAATGACGTTTTAATATTATTTTTATATATTTTCAACACATTAAATGGTATTCATTGTTTTCGCATTGGGATCAATATGATCCCATTTTATCTTTCAATGTAACATTATGTAAAAATGCTTATATACATAGTTGTCCTGTTTTCAAGGTAAAAATATATGTTTTAGACTTCTGTAAAACAAAAACAATTGCATTACTACCGATTTATCCAATGTAAAGTACTTGGGGTTTTTACGATCACCATGGTTCTCAGTATAACAAAATAACCTGGTAGTAGGCTATAAAGGTAGGATCAACATACAATGCATCCTCACATCCTTCCTGTTCAAAAAGGACGCGACGCTTGAGGGAGTAGCTACTAGCTATAGCCTAGGTGTAACTATGTCGCCTACATGGGCTACAATAGTTATTTATGTAAGTGATTTAATGCTCTTTCAGAGTGTGCTTCCATCTCACTGAATAATACGTATGGAAACATTCAACTTTTAGCACCCTGCTACTCATTACCTTTAAGCCAAATGGCAATGTTAAAACTAGCTATAAAATGCAAAGCTTTCCATCGAGTATAACAGCATTTCAGAGAGCAGAAGCGCTTAAAATGAAAATAACGTAAATGCTAGAGGCTACTATGTGATATGCGAAATCAATTTTAGTACAGTGTCATAGTTAACATGAAAGTCTACGTTTTTCTCTCTCTCTCTATGAATGTCTTTTCATCGCCTCTCATTCTCTCCGTCTCTCTCTTTCTCTCCGTCTCTCTCTTTCTCTCTCTCCTTTTTTTAGGATATTACACGTGTGTTGAGGTATATTAATGTTACTCCCATTTATGTTACCAGGACTTTTATGTGTAATTGACAGGTCGCCAAAGAGGTGAAGACTAAATCGATGGCTTATTGCGGGGGCGACGTCACTATACAGATTTTAGTTTCCCGAAGAACTAAGAAATGGAAGTGGAAATGAAAAGAACAATAATTCCAACAATGATGACATAAGATACATAATGCAATTTATTATTTTCATCACATAAAATGCACACGATAAAGAAAATGTAGATCTGCAAAACATGTTAACCAGGTATTTTGTTTATTAAAAACTAAAGGGATACTCATACTTGAAAAAAAAAGGACTCTGGTTTGTTTATTAAAATATCATAAAAATTCCCCGTACATTTCACGCAATTACTTTCAGTTTTATCTCAGATATTTGACTTTGAAAAGTGAAGTACGTATAAACTATCCTAAAGGAGAAATGAGAAATAATTCAGCAGTGAGTTAACTTTCCTGATGCACTGCAATTTTAAACTGATAGCCGATCTGATGCTTGGCGTAGTACAACAGTGAAGTCTACAAAGTTTAATTTCTTGTTTGCTATGAAAATCCAAATTTTGGCCCAAATTCTAACTTCCACGATACAACCTTAAGATTAGCCTGTAGTACGAATGGAATAGTCCTTTACGTTTTTAGAAGGTATGTGGGCCAACCGCTCTGTTTCGCCCCCTCACGCAGCGGACTTTGGTTTGATTTCTGGTCGGGACAAGTTACGTGGGTGGGTCCTTTGGGGGTTTTCCTTCATCTGTTAGATAATGTCAGGTAACTCTAGACCCTTGAGGTCCCTTGATATCATCTAGCTGTCTCGTCTATGTGTTCGCTTTGTCTCAGAGGTGGACACGGCATTGGGTTGATAACCCATCGGGGGAGGCCCTCCATGTCCATGTCTAGTCAAGAAAGTATGTCAGTGATCCTGACAGGTCGCGAGTCTGTAAGGACCGGGCGGCGCGGGCCGCATAAACGTCCCTACAACGGGAGAGGCTAAACTAAGAGAATGACGATGACCAGTTTTCTTATAGTAGGCAAAGAAAAGCAGAAAATTTCAGTATAGCATCGTTGAATGTTAAAATGCAAGTGCATCAGAGAGACTGGCCATATAACAAAGAATAGACCAGCCCACTAGCATTTGAATTTATTTTTTCAATTAATTTATTTTTGCAATTTGTTTACAACAATAAGCTGAACCTTCATTTACATTTGGAGACCACAGTCTACATTTGAGGGAAACAAAAATGCATCGGGTTCAGGAATTGTAATTAGCTTGGATTGCGTTTGCAATAGGAGATGAAATAACACATTTTGTAGGAATTTGCCGGTAATACCAGTAAATTGAAAACACTATTACAGCGTGAGATTAGTTATTACACATCAAATTACGTGGAAAAGTCCCACTATACTGTGCCTATGTGGTCTTGGGAGGAGCATTTTATGGCGGATTAATGCATGGATTTCACCGGACATCCTATTGCATAAACAAGGCAAGTTTATAAAACAATGTTACTCTTTTAATGTTTCGCCTCTAATACTATATACGGCATAACACTAACAGTGGTAACGCTATGTCAACTACTACACCGACATAATTACACATTTATATACAATATGATTAAATTATTTTAAAATCTGCGCTTATAAGAAGAAATAGTATATTGCTATACACGTTTAGAAAGTGCGTTTTAACACATCGGAGGAAAGGTTAGAAAAAAGAGAAGGAGCTGAGATTTTTCTATTTCCAAGATTTAGTTATACACTTCACACACATTTTTTCTACGATAGGGAAAAAAATTAATAACTAACGTCAAATAATATTTACATATAAATATCTGTTCGAGAAGTTGGGCTCAAAGTGTGCACAATTTAACGTTATTTTTTTATGTTGGTGCACTGCCTTCTTGATCTCATGCATGATCACGTAGGCGGTGCTTAGTTAGTAGCGATCGATTGCTTTCATACTTACGGGTTGTTAATGCTCTTTGTGCAAGTTTTATTTTAGTTTGTTACTAAACATTTGCAGACGCAATTAGTCGCATGTTACCAGTTTCCGGACAGTGATCTCGGGTTTGACATAATGACTAGAGGTGTTTGTTTTGGTTAATAAGCTATAAAAGAAATGCTGTATTTCAGGTTAAGATTACATTTTCTTAACATATTAGGTTGTTAGGAGTTATTTGGGAGTAAAATTAAATCACGAATTAACGCTAATTTCATAAATAAAACCACAAAAGCCATTATCAGCTAAATAAAACCTATTTTTAATTATTCTTTTTCGTTGTTTTTATTCCTCAGTTGGACTGTCAAGCAAGTTTTGCACTACCTTCATGAACAGAAATTTCATACTACTTTTTTCAACAAAGGTGAACAGTTACCGGGCCGCGACCTGTCGGGAGAGGGATTTTCGTTGTTGGATTGCATACATACGTTTTTGACCAGACAAGGGCATGGACGGCCTCCCCGGATGAGTGATCAGCCCAATGCAGGGGCCACCTCCAAGACAACACGAACACATAGGACGAGATACACCATTCACACACACACTCACTCCGAACAAGGCGAGGATGGGGATGAAGATGATAATGACGGCCAGATTATATCCGGGGACCACAAGGGCCTAAAGTTACCTGACATTTGACTCACAGGTGAGGGAAACCCCAGGAAAAAACCTCACCTAGGTAACTTGTCCCGAACAGGAATCGAACCCGGGCCCGCTGCGTGAGAGGAGCGAACGCATTAAGGATAGTCAATTGTCATTAAAGCTCTGTATCTATGTTACTATAACTTTTACCCTTTAATATAGCGTATTTCAAGGTTTTAAAAATGAAATAGCTTGTTTCATAATATACGTAGGTATGGTTAAAATTTAATTATTGAAATGACCCAGTTATTTAAAATTTTGAACGATTCCTTCATTTTATTATCCTTTTTGATAGTGCCATAATTGACTATTTTCTGCTTTAACAGAAGGCAAAACAGGTAAACCCTTGAAATTTGTGAAGTTGCTTCGTTTTGATAACTTGTTTCAGTGGAGTAGGAAACTTTTTTTACTCAGTTTTGCAAGTGCATATTTTCAGCTATATTCATTAGATACACATTATATACATATACACAATATACAGTAGATATACAGTAGATTACATCTGACAGATTACTTTTTTGGGGGTACAGTCGACATTCTGTGAGATGCAGTCCTACTGATATGTAAATAAGTAATAATTCATTTAAAAAAACGATTATGTAAGATTATACTTGCATAACGTCTTGTATTTCCAGTTTCTCTGATACGTAAAAACACAAATCACCACCTTTTGAATTTTAAAACAACAAATTTGTAAAAAATAAAACCATTTTCAAACACCTCTAATAATGGCACATCTGTACGGTAAGTAATGCGGTAAGTTAGGTTGCCGGCACTCGGTACTGGAAATTTGGTTTTCCACTACGACAGCATGGACGGGAAATTTAAATGAAGTACGTAGGCTATTCAGGTTTTCACTGACGTCGTTTGATGAGTCGAACAATTTTAAGCAAGCTGTAGTCTACACTACATGTTCAAAGCGAAGCGACAGGACATATGTCCAATCATAGCCCATTATCCCAGAAATGTTCAACACATTCGGATTAAAAGAGTTCTACAAGAAATTCTACTAGCTATGCTGCCTTCGGTAAGTCTCCGTTCACATGATAATATGAGTGGAGTAATTTTCTGCACTTGGGTATTGGATAATGTTAATTATTGCTCAATTGACTTCAGTTGATTCTTTTTAAATGGACGACGCAGTGTTTTATTTACTTGGCCAACACAAAACCACCTGAAGGCCTATGTGACATTAATCTATGTCACTTATATATTTCTTAAATCTGTTAACTTTCTTTAGTTTTAAATATCAATTTCAGTGGATGTTGTAAAATATGTTTCACTTTCTTTCCTAACATATTTTGTTGACTATGACATTTATCATCTCACGTCTAAGAGCTTGGTGTGTCTCTTTGTAATAGTTTTTTTCGACTTAATTATAATATGTTCAATGCACAAAACAATCATTTTATACACACACACACGGACACACAAATACACACAACTAGGCTACATGTAATTCTTTAATCATTTTGTTTTAGTTTCTATATTATTTCCTATGTAAATTTATTGACGACTTGATACACATTTTTGTATTATGTTTTGATATAGGTTATACCACATGTATTATTATTTTATTGCTACTATGCCTACTTTGTATTATTACTGTATTTATTGTTATTTTTGAAGGTGTACATAACATGTAGCTTGTATTGAACCTGGCTGAGTGGAGGAAAAGGCCATATGGCCTTAACTCCGCCACGAAAAGTAGAAAATTATTAAGTGCCAAGAATAGTACTTATAGGAATACTTGGTGAATGTGTGAATGTCTGTGTGTTTGAATACGCTTTATCAGATTTTCATGAAACTTAGTAAACGTAGGCTACTTATAAAGCTCAAAGAAAGAATCCTGGCAATTTGGGACCAAATCAATTGACCGTTATCGGACTAACGACCAATTAACAGTCACATGCCTCTTGAATAATTTTTATTGCATCAATCGGTAGAAATAAATATGCTGATAAAACTTTATAAAAACAGTAGTCTTAAACTCAATAGTTCTGCAATATGGCCATATAACGGTGACATGCTTTCTAACTTTCAAGTGGAAAGTTATGTAAAAATGGGAAAGTTTACTTTGAACGCACATTAGGATCAGCTTTCTTTCTGCACAAAATATTCAAGATATGCATAAGAACAAAGGCACTTCGTGACAGTACTTGTTTTGATAGCAGTACTTGTACGCTGTACCTCAACGTTTTTCAACGAAAAAAGGACGATAGAGTTTGCGCGCACTTGTTCCAAACTGATAGAAACAATCAAACGAAGATTATTGATGGACAAGTTAAAAGAAAATTAAACCATAGATAAATGTTGTGCTGCTTTATTTATGGTGGGTGAAATATATTTTCTCCAGTTTGTAGACCAGAAAGAAAGGAGACAATACCAGAATACCCACGTTCAACTAACCGGTTCTATTATTGGATTAATATACTTAATTCTATCTGACACTTTGTTATATCTGATTACATGACTTTTATTGCATTGTTTAAGCTGCAAACATGACGTATTTTGTATTTTTTAAATATAAATTCAGCCGCCCATAAGCCAATTCCGGAATCTTTTTATTGTTTTACTGTTTGGTTACCTTGTTTTCCGTTTGTTTATATTCCTTTTCTTTATCACACACAAACACCCATGCCCGAGGAGGGACTCGAACCCACAGCCCCCTTCACCGCGACTCCAAGGCTAAGGAGACCGGCTGTATTGAAACTGGTGGAGTGGAAGAAAAAGCCTTATAGCCTTAACTCTGCAAGGAAAAGAATTATGATGATGATGATGATGATGATTATTATTATTATTATTATTATTATTATTATTATTATTATTATTATTATTATTATTATTATTATTATTATTATTATTATTATTATTATTATTTCAAAGTTGGCAGTCGTATAATTACAATAAAACCACATTGGATAACACTACCAGGCCACAATATAGGGACCGACATATTCTTGCAGCTTAAAGGAACATACTTAAAGTGGCACAACACATATCACACCAATATAGGGGCACTGGTGAGCATGCATGGGGCAGTGTTATCTCTGATTCAATTAAGTGTAGCTAATACTACACGATTGCATCTCAGATGTACAGTACATGCATAGGTGACCAGTTGACCACGGCGTTCAATGACCTGCAATCCCACCTTTGTAAATCATTCATTGTATCATCCCCCTTAAGTAGGTCCCGGAATTCAATGACTTGGAATATATTTTCTGACGATACTATGGCGTTGCTATATTAATAATAATCATCACGCATCCAATAAAACATCATTTATAGGTAATATTTCTGCATTTTTATAGTTATCTGCAGATAGGTCAATTTTTCATTGTTTAGGAGCAAAACTGAGTTTTCTGTCATTTTAGCTCCCTTTATTGCATTAGTCTCAAAATAATGTCAAAGAATATTTGCAATGGTGTGGTCTACGGTTAATGAAAATTTGACATTTTTAGTCAATCCGTCTCCCCCTACATAATAAGGCCTACTGTTTGAATTTTGACTGTTGAAACAGTACGCTGTGTTTTCTATTGTTGACTGTGAGAGGGTCATTTACACACTAGTCCTACTGTGGCATTCCATGCTGCAGTAGTATTTCAGTTTTTAATAAGCCATGTGTAATTTTTAACTTATCATTTTAAATCCATATTAAGTAGGGCTGTACCGATTAATCGACTAATCGAATAAAAATTTAATCGTCGATCAATTACATTTTCCGATTAATCGGTTTAGTCGAATTCTCAAAAACGTTTTTCGGGAAATGGTTAAATGACCAGACTCCTTTCTCTCGCTTCTCCGGCCTTGGCACATCATGTGTCGTTCAGCCTATTGTGTCCAAACAATTCCCGTTATTCAGAAACCTGAAGGGTAGTTTAGTCAACAAACTCGTGTGTCTCAAGTCTTGGCTGAAAAAGTAACCGGAAATGTAAGTTTTGTATATATTTTTTCACTAGTTAACTAATAATGGTATTCATTAATTCAGGATTTCTTCTGATTATCTGTAGTAGGCTATAGTAGATATTAAACGTGTAAAACAATATTAAATGTACACTTTGGTTTCGTTTAAAATACCGAACTGTTTGTTGATTAATCAGTCGATTAATCGATTAAAATTCAAGCGTAATTGATTAGAAATTTTAATCGATTTTCAGCCCTAATATTAAGGTTAAAATCTCATCTACTATAGTTCGAGCCATCCAACATAGCTGCATAACCCCATATTATGTTGGTTTCACGTGGCTATGATTTCAATTTTAATTTTAATTATTCACTCAAGACGACAAGTTGGTCGAATTATATTTGATTTTTCAACATTTTATATTTATATTGACAAGGCGGAGTTACCGGATTTTAAACTCTATGTAGCATTTAATCAAGACAATGAACCAATTTTTAACTTTAAATTATTTTGTATTTAGATAGGCCTACACATGTACCATACCTAAAACATTTATTAAGATGTTATAAGGAAATAAAGGATATTTCTCTGTCTCTCTCGCTCTTTTTCTTATTGTAGGGATGTTTATGCAACTTATGCCGCCTGGACCTTACGGGACCGCGACCTTGTGGGAGATGCCAAAGACAAATCGAAACAAAAAATTACTGTGGTCGGGTTTGGTATTTTGTTTGCTCACAGATATATGACCCAGTGGCGGATCGTGGGTGTAGGAACAGGGTGTTGCACTATCTTACGCGAATTATAATTCCTTTATTGCAGCCAATGGCCATAGTATGATGAATAGAGCTCTGATGGAATATGTGGCAGGGGAAACAGAAGTACCCCGAGAAAACCTGCCCCGACCCCATTTTGTCCACCACAAATTCCACATGGATCCACCAAGATTCGATCCCGGGTCCCAGCGGTGGAAGGCGAGCAATCTAACCACTCAGTCATGGGGGGTGGTTTTACAGGAATTAAATACATAACCTGATAATATATAAATAGTAGCTTTGCTCTTCGGGGGCTCTACCTCCAAACTCCCAGTGGGGCTCTGCCTCTCTGTGTGGTTCTAAGAAAAAGTAACTGACACTTTATCGAAGATACATTCATTGTATTTAGACTGCCGTAGCCCATAATAACTACTTAGCCATACTAAACCTTTAAAAAATCTGCGGAACGACTTTAAGATTTTTCTGGGGTAAACGTTTAAAATTTAGAACATTCTGGAATTTTCTCGTCGGTTACACGCTAAAAGCTATAAGTCTGTCAAATTTCAGATTTCTAGCTCATGTGGAAGTGGGTCAACATTAATGCCTGTAAAAATTTTCGAAGTTTCTTTTTGGAGGGTAAAAAAATAAAAATTGAACTTTTTGGAATATTCCGTCGGTTGTAGGCTGAAAGCTGCCAAATTTCAAGTTTCTAGCTCATGGGTAAGTGGGTAAATATTAGGTTGGGTTCGTTCCCCGGTACTTAATCGATTTTTTTCTGAAGTAGGGAGGTCTGGAATGGGGTGTACTCAGCCTCCTGATACAAATTGAGGAGATACTTGATTGAGCAGTAGGATGTCGGATAGTAGGCCTAGTCCCTCTAGGGATGTAGAGCCAGGGAGTTTAGTTTAGTGTCTAATAGATCGATGAAATTAGCAATATAGGTTTCGCCACAAAGTGACTACATTGGCAATTAGCATCTCTGTGAGGGACTTCATAGTTCAAAGCTCGCGCTCTTACTTGCTTGCACACAGCAGCCGACGCAACGTTCTCTAGCGGTGAAGACAAGAATCACGCCTTGTTCGCAGATTGAAAGCGACTCCCAAAACCTTTAAACCCCGGGAGTATTACCACGCAGTCAAGCATCTCGCACGCGCTCTTGCCCGCAGAATGAGGCTGGAAGTCGTTGCTTTCGGAGAGCGACGACCCCGCGCATTTAAATGTTTAAATGATTTAAAATTGTTAAATATCGCGTGAAGCGTGTTTATAGATAATAAAAACCTACCACAAGGACGATTTCGAAGTAGTTTAATAGTAGGCATATGCAGTACTATAATAAAAAAAATCTAAATATTCTTTACATTAAAAACTGGTCGTTGTGCAACACTGCAACATGATAAGAGGCCGCCACTGAATGACCAGAATAATTAAAATAAAAGCAAAGAGATAGTGATGACCATTCGTTTCGCAGAGCTTGTTGATTCAGAACATACTTAATATGTCACAATATAATTCTAATCACTTCAGTGGGTTTCATGTTTCTCATTTATATTCTTATTTATTTTTTTCAAATAACTTAGTGTATTCAGAATAAACTCTCCATTCCATTTCATAACAAATATCACATTCTTAAAGAAAATACAACCAATTCCAATGATTTAGTCATGTGCTATCTTGTGTATACAGGCGATGAGGAGACAAGCATGTGCAGTATTATGTATCTGGAACATTAGCCTACTTTTAGACGGTCCATCCCTTTTGCCACCGACTGTACATAAGCCCTCAGAAGACTGGAAAATAAACACCTTATAACCTTAATTGTGTTAGGAAACAAATAACACCGTTATTAGTACATTCATCGTCGTCTAAAGAAGTGACATCCAAACAAATAGGATAACGATAGTATGTACAAGGAGAGAAATAAAGATAGATGAAAATTACATTCATGGATGCAGTGAAAGTGTTGACAATAATTTTAATAATGGTAATGATGACGAGTTTGCTGATGTAAAAGTTACTGGATGGATGATGATACCGATCTAGATGTGAACCGGTTAGAGCACGTTATTTCAATACAGGTACTGATACGATATTGATTCATTGGACTGGCTATGTGGTGGCGGTCCCGGCTTTTCTGTCGCCATCTATTAAAACGTCATGCTTCAATATAAATTCAGTTTTAGTGGTATATTCGTCAAGCTGCAATTAGCAAGGAGACGTACAAGTATTCTTAACAAAAAAAAGTTACGTCCGCATCCATAAATCTGTCAGATGCAGACTGCCACCCTTTTGCGTAAGCTGTCTGACTACCAGAAGGCCAACAGGACGAGTTGGATGTAAGAATGCGAGCAACATTTATATACATTCATATTATTGCATTCCCTCAGCAGTTGTCAAAGCCAAGAATTCTGTCAACGGAATCTACATCTGAAAACTCAACACATCCGCTCGACTATAGGGGTATCAAGGAAAATTACGTAGATGCTATCTCAGCATGAGCGTTGGTTGATTTTATGGTTATATATCCATACTGTTACTTAAACCTGTGACTGCCACCGGTGAAGGAATTTTGTCCCACCGGGCTGGAGTTCTTTTTTACTTGCCCGTAAAACTTAAGACACGAGCCCTCATAAATGCCATCGATCTGGGCCTCGGGCACAGAAAATCAGCGACGATAATCTTCATCATACCGGGAGTTAAAAATTACACATTGGTGCAAGAGCACTCTAAGAGCAAAACATGGCATTATAATTTATCTAATGCACTACATTCAATCTCATTCTGTTTTCAGTACATATAATAATCTTTATTGCAACCAACTGGTCATATTATGATGAATGGAGCAATTATGAAATTATTTATGGCAAAGGAAACGGGAGAACCCCAAGAAAGCCTACCAAGATCGCACTTTGTTCAATCCAAATTCCTCATGGATCCACCGAGATTCGATCCCCGGTCCCGGGATGCACTAAACACATGAATATGCAGTAATAGGCAACCTTATTCCCTTCATCATGTATTATAGGAAGTCTAACTAAAGCTTAAATATACGGTATCTATACAGTAATAAGGGTCCTTCTTGTTGTATATACCGTCAAAAGTTAAAAACCAGTATATAGGTATGTTCCAGATGTAAAAATCGAAATCTGGAATCAACAATTTTTATTGTCATATTCAGGTTCCGGAGAGTCGAATGATATAGGAAACATGTATCCTATGTCCAACCAAATGTATAATTCCATATAATTTATACTTATTATATCGTTACTACTATTGCGCAGAAAATTGGTTTTGATTAATGTAAAGTAGGAATTTTCTCTAAATCTGGAACGAAAAACTTTTTTATTGCCATATTAGTATCCAGTGATGTTAAATTCCTAAGAAAATCCTAGTTTCCTCTCTGTAACACGCAAAGAGTAAACATTTACTGTACAGTGTAATTAGGCACTTACCAGTTACACTAATACAGGCCATAAGAAACAGAGCAGCATGAAAAAGCTACGGATCACAGTGTTCAATAATCGTGTTATATATTTAATTTTAAGAACAAATCTGCCTTAGTTGTACTATAAAGATATCATAAACCTTCAAGCCTCCAGCTTTTCTTGAAACAATTATACAGCAACATTAATGTATATGTGGAGCAAGTGCACCCCACTTGGTATGAGGATAGTTAATATCGGTATCTGCGCCGAATCCACGACGGAAAGGACGATTTCGAGCATCAACGTAAAAGCAAATTGTATTCATATATAATTTAATGTCTTAGACATCATTTCGGAAATTATTGAATGTACAGTACGTGTCATGTATACTTGAAGGAACAATATTAAAAAATAACTAAATCCTTAGAAATATGTGAATAGTGCTAAATATGAATAAGAATAAACATATCGTACAAAATTATTGATAAGAAATCTAAGAACTACAAATCATGAATATATGCTAATTTCACTTCATTATAAATGCTTTCCACGTACATTGCTTTGCAGTAGTATTTCATATTGCTATGAAATCAGTCTTGCAGAAATTCAACGCTCAAAAGTTACCGAGCCACGTTGGACACAGTTAGTATAATAAGATGCAGAAAATAAGTTTGGTCCGAAAATATCATCAAACAATTGAAGACGATTTCTTTAAATTGACTTTTTGGCTTCCATTTTTAAATTCAACCATTTAGGGCTGTTTACCGATCATTTATTGCATCTGCTACCTAATGTTGAAAATTATATGCAGTTAAAATAAACGTTATCGGTGTGGCCGAGAAGTAAAAGTCGAAATTCTAACTTTCAAAGCGGATTACTCCTGTGCATAGGATATACTGAACTGAGTCAAATTATTTAGTTTCTTTCTGAGATAGTAAGATATTGACTTGCATTTGTTACGACCCGGGATCAAACCCCGTGACCCCGTGACTTCTCTTTTTTCCTGGTTTCCCAGTCGCTGGATTGGATAATTTACTTCTCATGACTCATCGTCGTTATTTTGCCTAATCGGCCTGCCATATTTTTAAAATCAACTAAAACGAAAACGTACTATGAATGATACGGTAACAAGAGAAACGGAAGCATATCAATGCATACACGGCCCACAGATACACCCCGAGATTGTAAACACGCAGTATAATCTTATAGTTCAAGAGTCTTTAAAATCGATAAAACTTAAAAAAAAGTCATTATATACAGTGAGTCCCACGCAAGAGTTGGCCAATGACGCGGGTTCCTGAGTCGCGGCGGGCACAGCTCCAACTCCCGACCGATCGGGTGAAATATCTACGCAAATAAAGCCGTGATCGGTGTAATCATTCAGGTTCTCACATTTACAGTTAAAATTACAATGAAAATAACCATTTACCTCATCACAAGAGATGTTAGATTTGTTCTCCTCTTGCATCCACAAAACATGACACCTATTTAGGAAATTTTCTTTCACGCGCATAAGTTCAGCTTCCGAGATAGAGTTAGACCTATACACTTTATTTTTCAAGTTTCCCCATAAATAATATTCACATACTGTTAGAAGAACTTAAAGACAGTATCACATAGGCCTATCACAAGAGAAATTAACTAGGCATGCGCAGTGGCTCATATCGGCAATTTAGATATTTTAGTCGATCCGCTTTTTTTCCCTACCTGTACATGCTCAGACAGCTGTTACTGATTTTCAAGCACATGGCTGCCAACATAAGAGATGGAGTGTACAACGCTTTTTCGGATATCAATTATGACTATTTCGCGACCACCGTAAAAAATTTAAACAGTTAGATAGGCGCAATGAAAATTAACATTTTTAATTTTTACCAGAATGAGGCTATTTAGTGATCATATGCGTTTAATCTGAATTAACGAGTATTTTCAATGTTACTGAAACCACAGTTGGCGACAATGGAGTGCCATAAAAACTTTATAGCACTAGTGCGATAATAACTCAAGCTGTCTAAGGAAGTACTACAGTAGTTCTCAGTGCTTATGTTATTCCTTGTCAGGCACCGATTGGGTGTTTCAGCAATGTCCTATTGTCATCGTTGTGAGGTGCCTTTTCCGTATTAAATGAAACGACACTTAAACTTAAAGGAGGCCGCCCAAGTTGCGAAACTGTCAGTCACTTTACGTTCTGAACAAAACTGGTCGATGGAATTTCAGGACGATGTCATTTCAGAGCATAAACCGCATGCCCCCACTTTAAATATCGAAACATATGTTCCAGTCTTGAGTTGGAGAACTGAAATATCAAGTAGTAGGCCTTACTAACTCGTGATTTCTTTTCTACATTGTCAGAAAAGTGCAACAGAAATATGCAAATAAAACTGTAGAGGCAGCGACAAAAAAAAAATTAGCATTGCTAATGTTTCCGAACGATGGCCATGGGAATCAGCAACATTAAACAGGTTGGCCAAAACATTCGCATCTGTTATGAAGGAATCAACTTTTCTTCTGATAAATTCAGTATACAGGGTGTTTCTAAAGATCGTTTACAACTTTGGGGATGATAGAGGATATCAAATGAAACACTATTTTTATCTGACACAATTCTGACCGATACGCCATTCGTTCGCTAGGAGGTCCGACAGGTTCGGAGGTCAACATCTCTCTGATGAAGTTCATTTCTCAAGACGGGGCTATTCAATACACATAACACCCATATTTGAGACTTTGTAAATCTTCGCGCGCAGTTTGTGGGTCACCATCAGCAGCAGTCCGGAGTCAGTGTATGGTGTGGCATTGCTGTTGGTTGGGCTTTTCTTCTTACCTAACAGGCTCCGTGGTGGAAATTATCGTCTGTACGTGACGCCCTACCAGAAGTGTTGGAAAATGTCCCACTAAGAATTGGACACTAGATGTGATTCCAACATGATAGTGCATCAGCACATTTTGACCGTGATGTCAGGGAAGAAATAGATAATCGGATTCCAGGTACATGGATTGGCAGGGGTGGGCCAGTACCATGGTAACCTCGATTGCCTGACCTAACTCCACTGGTTTTCTTCGAGTGGGGAGGAGTATAACAATTGGAGTACGAAATATCTGTGGAAACGGCAGAAGTTTTTGTTGCTCGTATTTCTGCAGCTGCACAAAGTATTCAACACACGCCTGGCATTTTTGAGCACGACAGACGGTCATTCGTTAGAAGATGTGACCTACGGTCTGCACTTTTCGAAGTGGAAAAGTGGGAAAGCTGCGCTGTATCACGCTGTATTACTTGTATTAGAGCTTCAGCCAGCTGCTTAGCAGAACTCCAAATTGTTGCAAACAATCTCGCATATCTTCAGAAAAACCATGTTAACGTACCCTTCCAGCAACTGTCACAAGTCGCAGATTATTTAAATCAGACTGTATGTACATGGAAGGCACTTTGAACATCATTTATAACCTGAACGTATTCCATTCATGTAATGCTGTTATACCACAATTTTTAACAACAATAAAGTGGTATCGTAGCGCAAAATTGCGCACCTGTCAGAATTGTTTCAAACAAAAATACTGTTTCTTTCTACCTCCTTTATCTTCTCCCAAACGTTGTAAACGATGTTAAGAAACGCCCTGTATAGTCAATATTAAACCCCACAGTCAGCTGTCCGAGAACGTGAATTTTTCTGTTTTGTTTCTTTATTGTAATAATTCTCCTCATAGAAACGATGATTTCAACTGTTGTAAACATGTATATTTTTAATGCATGCATCGCTACGAACTATAACAATAATATAAGCCTAGTTATGTTTAACGCAAGATATCTTCATTATTAAATTTCAGCAAACAATACTTGAATAAATTCATGTTTATTACCTGATCGTTCTTTGTTCAGACAAAAAAGCCACATTGATTAAAATATCATGAATGCCTTTTAATAGTACCGAGTCAATCTAAAATGCTATTCAAATAATTCATCTTTAATCCATTCTATTAAATATTTATTTCATATTATTCGTTAAGAAGTCATTATAAATACATTTCGTTAATCCAAACTTCCCTATATAAATTCCCCCCCCCCATCTTCACAATTCCTGATATTCTCAATTTTTTCCTTCACAAAGAAGGAAAGATGGCCAGGCGCGAACCACCGTATGTTAAGCGAAAGACATCTGCCATGTAGTCCTAGGCCCAGGGGCTACTATCGGGTCCAGTCTCATATGAAAACAAGAGGTATAAAGGAGCAACAAAAGATTCCAGATAGGATTAAGTATGCCGGTTTTTACGAGTGGAACGTTTCTAGAGAGTCATTTCCTCCTGTATAAATGATCGTGCTATTAGAAGCCACTTCTTATTTAGAAAGAAGGCAATATTCTTTTGACGGTACGTAAATACGCAATTTGTCGTACGGTGGACAATAAAAATGCCACAGCAAACAAGGACAACAGCGATGAAATTAATAACATACCTTGCATACCAAAACAAGCTATTTTTTGCGTTAGCCAGGTGGCGGCTCAATAGACTAAATCGAGACGCAATAATAATAATAATAATAATAATAATAATAATAATAATAATAATAATAATAATAATAATAATAATAATAATAATTTAATTATTATTAATAATGTAATAATGGCAAGATTATTAATAATAATGACAATCTTTTTTTATTAAGAACATTGTCCGGGCTTGTAGGCCGTGGTCCAGTTGACATTTGAGTGCCAAACGTTTCGTCCGCAACTGCGGCGGACATCCTCAGTGCCCGAGACTCCACCGCCACTGAGGATGCCCGCCGCAGTTGCGGACGAAACGTTTGGCACTCAAATGTCAACTGGACAAAGGCCAACAAGCCCGGATAATGTTCTTAGTATTGACTCCGGCCGTGAAAGCCTACAGTGTTTTATAAGTCTTTCTTTTTGTTTGTTTAACCTTTAACCTCTCCATTGCAGTTACGTTTATGCGGCCAACGCTGCACGGGCCTTACAGGACCACGACCTGTTGGGAAAGAGAGTTCTTTGGATCACATATATACTTTTTAAAACAAAGCCATGGAGGGCCTCCCAGGACGGGAGATCAGTGCAATGCCGGGGCCACCTCCAAGATAACACGAACACATGGAACGAAACACACCAGTAGCACACTCACGATGAACAAGGGATGGAGATGGTAATGGCAGTCAGACGATATCCGGGGACTAGAAGGGCCTAAAGTTACCCGATATTCGCCTCACAGGCCAGAGAAAAAACCCACGGTAGCTTGTCCCGACCAAGAAACGAACCCAGATCAGCTGCGTGAGAGGAAAGAAGGAAAGCCATGCGCCCCCATATAACAATAAAATAATAATAATAATAATAATAATAATAATAATAATAATAATAATAATAATAATAAGCGAAAATTTAGTTTTTGCAAACGGTTTGCATGATAACTCAAAAAGTATTTAAGATATTTTGTCGAAACTTTGCATGCTTGCATAGTTCCCTTATGTGAACAACACACACTGAAATTTTTTATGTAGTTTTTTAATAATTTGCTTCACAAATTTTGTGAAAAATTTAATGTAAAAGTTTGAAAAAAGAAAACAAATATATTTTAAGTCCTATCTCAAATATTTAAGTTTATGTTGTAGATATGTTTATTAAAAATATCTTAAAACAAGAATTGTATCAAAATTTAAACATCCAAATGTTTAATTCTAAATCTTCTTCTAAATCTGAATCTTCATAAACGTTTCTAAAGAAAACTGCATAATGGCAAGTTTCATAACCTGTGCTCTTCACCGAATATAAAAAGGGTAATTAAATCACGGAGGATAAAATGGGCTGGACATGTTGCGCGAATGTGGGAAGATATACACATATATATACATACATACATACATACATATCTAAAAAAATATTGACTGGGAGACGCGAAGGGAAGAGGCCACTTAGAAGACTTAGACGTAGGTGGGAGGTCAATATTAGAATAGATTTAAAGGAACCAGGATGGATCACCACTTCAGTTTAATACGCTAGAACAAAAAGAGTAGATGTAAAACAATTTCCCTGTTTACGATGTGTAGTATATAGGCCTAATATGTCTCAATTTTAAATGCCCTTTTTGCTCTTGTCCCTAGCAGGCCTAGACTATGCCATATGGACATATGATATAGTCTTCAGAGAAAAATGTTTTCTTGGGTTCAGGACTGGGTGTTGTGTCGTCCTTAGGTTTAAGTGTTATACTGGTTTTTGTTTACTTCAGGTTTCTTTCTTAGAACGGTCAGACTTTAGGTAGGAGACTGGCGCACCACGGAAACAAATCCTATGAGAATATCCCCTTAGGGGATCACCAGGGGTCGTTCGCGACTCGATGGCCTTCCCACCGATAGGTCAAAAGGGCCAGCAACTTTTTATTGACTTTAAGTAATATTAATAAGAACACTTAAACTATCTTTCAAGACTATTGATGTAGGCTATAATGCATGGGTGGATAGGTTAAGTGATATTATTATACACTTAATTTACGCAGCAAAATGTATCAAGCTCAATCATAGACTGTCTTCTAGTTTTAATCCGTTACATTTTTATTCTTGGAATAGTCTTAATAATTCCACTCGAGTTGACGAGTTTTATCAGATAAATTCGCTCCTGCTGCGCAGTCGTGAATCTATCGATAAACTCGTAAACTGTCGTGGGATTATTTATTATCATTATTACATATTTAATACAAGTAAAAACTACAGCAACCAAGAGAAAAAAGGGACTAACTTCAAGGACAAATCCGCCATAAGACTTTTTTTTTAAAAAAAACATGGAAAATATCCGTAAGGAGATGACTTATGTTTTCCTTGCCTTCTGTTATCTTAAATAATTCTCATGTAGTCCATTAAATTAGCAAGAACTGAATCTCATTACGGTTCTAATTCAGTTTAAATAATATAATTAGCTTCCATACACCAATGTACTAAGATCTGGAACTCACCAAGAGCTAGTCGACTCGTTTCATCTCTATTTAAACGACGTAATAAACTAAACTTTCGGCATGTGACTGCCCATTAGGCCAGTGTGTGCTGGAATTTTGTTCCGAATGAGATATTCAACATGCATGTAATCCAACAGACATAGACATGAGACATTTATGCACACATAAATGTAATCGGCCTGGGCCAGGATCGAATCCGAGACATTGGTCACAGAAAGCCAGCGCTATACTGACTTCGCCACAGGGGCCGACTGGCCTCATGTAACGTACAGTCCTGAAAACGTCATAAAAACTATTTCTAAGCCCAAACTACGGACCTGTAGGCTGGAATTGGATTCCCAATAACTCTTCGGGTTTTTTTGAAGCATGGAAGTCTGGATCGGAGAACTCACCCCGTATGACAACCGAGGAGATACTTGATGACGAAGTAGATTCGCCATCAAAGACGGCCGTGGGAATCTACTTGGTGACCCACACGCCTCTAGTTCTGCTAGGTGGAAAGACAGAAATATTTGGCATGTACCGGCATTTTGCCATGGTAGCTCAATGGTAGAGCGGCGACACGGAGAGCCGAGGATCGTGGTTCAAATACCGGTTATGGAAATTAATTTTTCATTCTGTCTCTACCTTTCCAACTTAGCCTACACATGGCCAGGGTGAAAGAATTATCGGTCCTACTAGAATTTCAATTAGATTTCTGGGACAAACGAAACTGAAAACAATCATCTTCTTATTTGTTTTTGAAGCTTTTGAATCTAGAGATAGTCTGTTTACAAAGACTATCGATATTACGTGATGGAACGGAAAAAACATTGTACACAGTTTTCTAGGAAGATGCGTATTCAAGAACAAATATTTTCTCCTTAAATTGCTCTCCAACTGAATATTTGTATAGTACAAAGGATTAGTCTATTTACTGCTCAATTTCTTCTCCCATTTTAGTTTCTTTATCTAATACTGTCGAATGGGATAACCTAGAGTCCTCGCATTTTGAAGGTCGGAATTCCAATCCTGGTGCTGGCCAGTCTCAGTTTTTTTAGACCTTTTTGGAGATTTATCTACCTGAAAATTGATTGAATTTTACCTAACTACTACGAAATTTTCCTAGAATCTTCTGAATACACATTAATATGATAAATTTATTTCCCAGACTATTAATGTCAACGTTAGTGTACTTTTCATCATCTTCATACACATTTCTCTAATTGTAATGCAGCTTGTAAATCTGTTACGCAGATTGGTTAACTTTATCATCCATTTTATGGCGTCACAATTTGAATATAAATTACTATTAGCATATGAACATCGCCAAGGAACATAAATGTAGAATTTGTTGTGGACTTGAGAACTCGTATTTATTTCCAGCTAGTCATCTCGGTGCACTTAACTAGAGTAATTTACTCTCCAGCAAATCATTACTTGAGGGCATTTCAATGATATTTTATGCACATCTTGGCAATTTAACTGAATTGGATACGTACATAAAGTGGTAACCTACTTCTCGAATAAAATATTACGAGATCTGAGTGCGCTACATACTTGTAATGTCGCAATCAATATTCAATTGTGCAAATGTATGAAACGAGAACTGCGACTTTTAACATATCCACCATTCCAATATATTATGTATGTTCATCGAGCTATGTTATTACGCTGTTTTATTTATTTATACCCTAGAAATTACATCATTCTGCTGTATCTTCCTAGTTTAATGTTTGCAGTTTATATAGCCTATGTCTATATAGGCTATAACTCAGAATGCGTTCATGTTGGAGCGACGATAAACGAACAAAGAAGCTAGACTGTTCCACTTAGAGAATGGTAACGTTGATTAAGGGATGAAGGATGTGTTGATTTAGCCATTTTGGTAAAAAATGCAATTTTCTATCAAACAAAACTCAAAACATAACTGTGCATTTTTTATTTATTATTATTATTATTTTCCCTTTTGGATACATGGAACAGGTGCCGCTGACAAAAATTTTCAACCAGTAAATGCAAATTTTAATGTCCTATATTCTCGGTTTCAATTTGCATGTTATTTTGCCACATTCAAAATCAATCGTATCACACAAAAATAGAGATAGAGCTGTATATTAGTTCACAATGCATTTTACAATGTGTGTAATAAAATGACTAATCAAATTTTCTTTATATAGGCCTTAGTTTTTTAACGTTTGGTGAAATTATACAATTTTTTTTTTACTTTTCATTTTTCTAGTTAAAATTTTTAAATATACAGTATAAGGAATATTAAAAATCATCAAGTAAATTAGTAAAGTAAGCAATGCAGAATAATTTAGGTTCATATTTTAATATCTTTTGGAGAAGATAGATTTCAAATTTGTTTAAAAAATCTAATTAATTAATTAATATCTCAAAAGCAAATTGAGATTAAAATGAAATTTGAAATTGTAATTTCTGTTTACATTTTAATTAGTGTGGAAATTTCAAGTTTCTAGGACAGATAGTTCAGAAAACCAGTCTCAACATTTCGGTCATCCTACACCACTGAGGTGTTCATGTTGAAGCAAAGATAAGACAGTCGATGAAGAAAAAGCGCGACTATATTGAAATTATCCATTTCCTTCGCTCTTCACACAGATCGAACTGCAATCATATCGATTATTATCGAGTGTATGGTCTCCATACTCATACACGATACCATAACATACTTAGAAATATTATTCCAAAACAAACTAAAGTAATCGATTGGTTAATTAATTTTGTATACACTCGGGACAATCTGTTGGCAAAAAGAAACAATATATTCATTGTGATAAGCTGGGAAATGAGGCATTAGACGAATTATCGGACTAGCCATTCTATTATACGAGCTGTACTGCTCATATGTGTGTACAGTCTGAACTTCCATATGCTATAATCAAAAGGACAAATAGGGTAAGTTGTATGTATTCTATTTACCTTTACTTGGATACAAGAAATTTAAACAATTTTGTCAAATTTAACAAAATCATCAGACTGATAAAAGGGCCATGGTACTTTCATCGTAGCTCCAATATGATCAGTGGAATATTCGATGCACTTTAGGCTATGCTTTGCTAGTATTGTCCCTATTATATTTTATGGTCGCTCCAACGTGTATGCAATTTTAGAGAAGCGAGAAAATCTTAGAGAAGTGAGAAAAATCTTTGAACTTGTAATATACAAACTAGCCCAGAAAGTCATAGTGTGGTCCAGAAACTGATAAATGATATTCGCCATAGAACTAGCAATAGCACTGACACTATATAAACCTAGCCAATATCTGTTATTCATCTCCGTTTTTTTGTGGGATAAGAAACTCCTACGCCTACTGTAAATCTCAAAATTGCAGAGTTCGTGTTTGGTTTAGGCTTACATATCGCCCAAGTGAGGAGGAGTGATCAACTTCAGGATTGTTATATAGAGTAACATGTATTTTTACGCCTCATACCCTCAGCAATAACAAACTTACACAAACATTTTATATCCAACGTAGCTTGTGGATTATTCTACATACAGCAGAACGTCAATTGTCTTAACGACCTTTCTATTTATTTCTACGTTTTTTAAAGGATGGTCGTAAAAGTAAAGCAAAGTGTTCCCTATACAGGCCATCGAGGACCAGAGGGTTCCAGGAGGTTGAGGCTCCCAGATTTTATACATTCGGCACGTGAAGATGGTAAGGTTATCAGCCTTACGCACCGGCCGCCTTTACCCCCAGGATTGCTCCTGGCACTCATTTCTGTTGGAGGCTGAGTCGACCCCAGGGCCATAGTGCCACCAGAAGGATTAGGCCAATTGAAAAACTCCAACGACCTCATCGGGGATCGACTCGCGACCTTCCGGTTTCTAGCGCAGCGCCTCAACCACTACGCTACGGCGTACCCCCAAATGATGATCATACAATATTTATATTGATAGGCATATAGAGAAACAACTAGCTTAACACAGGACGAGAGAGTCAGCACGACTAGTAAAACTGAATATTATAACTAGCACTACTTATACTGTTCGTGTTTACTGTACTACACTTGACATAGGTTGAAGTTCAGCATAGCACACAAAGTATTTTCAAAATATTAAAAGAAACTGTTCGTAATTGTTTTTTCAGTATTGCAATCGAATGCTACCGATTTCGCAATTAAGTAACATGGATTTTTAAGACTGATTCCACGTTTTCTAACGAATTCAAATTTCACTGGAGACGATGAAATTATGAATATTTTTACCTTATATGCATTTCTTTTGATTCAAACCAATTGATTCTAAAATCAGCCAAACACAGACCTGATTCACTGAATCTTAATCAAAATTTGCTTATCACTGCCTACAAAAGTGATAAGTCATTTCCTTTGTTCTTTAAAACCTAGTTAGGTCGGAGAATCTCTAGGCAGTGACTTACGCATTGTCGCGGTACGTTTCATAAAATAAATTTAAAATTTCATCAAGTTTTACCTGTTAGTCTTAGGAATTTCAACAGTTAAGTCAATATTTTTAAAGTCAATTTATGTATTAGTAGCTAGATATCTCTTGCAATGTTGTAATCATTTCAAAGACATATTATCTCAACAGCATGAATAAAATAATCTGTTCTTACGTTCGTAATGTCTTTCAAGAAAGAGTAGCCTACTTACATCACTAGGAACTAGAACAATAATGCAATTATATTTTACGCAAGTTATCATCACTATTTCAGCAAACAGTATTTATGTAAGTAGCCTATGTATGTATGTATGTATGTATGTATGTATGTATGTATGTATGTATGTATGTATGTATGTATGTATGTATGTATGTATGTATGTATGTATGTATGTATGTATGTATGCATGTATGTATGCATGTATGCATGTATGTACTGTATGTATCTATGTATGTATGGAACACCACGAAGGGGGTGAGACGAGTTTGGAACGACCCTAAGCACGTAGGCCACAAGTCCGGACTCATTGTGCCAACCCTTGGTGAATGGATTATTGACAAGTCCAAAGGCTTCCCAGAGGAGATTCCACCGTGAGCTCCCAAGGAACTCCCCTACATCTAGCAGGAACCTGAAATCTAACCACGTGCGAAACGCTCCCAGAGTCCCTCAAATGCAATCGTGCGCCACGCCCCCGGTCCCTCAGAGAGAGCTCATAGGGTCGCGGCACACCAGTGAGGCCTTAGGTGCGCAGCACACCACCAGGAACCCAAATGACCACAAGACAATGGGCAGGACGGGAGAGGCCCGCGCCGGAAGTTGGCCCAAAAGCCGGCAAAAGAAACGGGATGATAATGAGGTGGAGATTAAAGATGAAGTGGAGAGTGTTGGTGGAATGAGCGGGGAAACTGAAGAATCCCCGAGAAAACCCCCTTACGCCACGGCTTCGTCCACCACGAATGACACGCCCGCCTGCTTCGGAATTTGAACACAGGAGCACTTGCATGCCAGGCCCACGCGATAAACATGAGCCACCACGAAGACCCAGCAAACAGTACTTGAATAAATGGATGTTTATTAAGTGCCAGTATGGTACTTTACGAGATTGTGTGGGGGACGAAAAAATGTCTGTCCGTCTGTCTGTCTGTCCGTCCGTCTGTCCGTGTGTCTGTACGCACCATAACTCAAATACGCTTTTTCGGATTTTCATGAAACTTGGAAAACACATTTATAATGTCCATGGGAAGAACCATATTGATATTGAACCAAATCGGTTCACCGGTACCGGAGTAATGCCCAATTTAGTGCCTATTTTAATAGATTATATTAGAAAGGCGCCATAACTCAAATACGCTGTATCGGATTTCCATGAAACTTGTTATACGCATTTATGACGCCCATGAAAAGTACCCTATTAAATTTGAACCAAATCTGTTGACCGGTACCGGAGTAATCCCCAATTTATTTTAAAGGCGCAATAACTCAAATATGCTTTATCGGATTTTTATGAAACTTCGTATACGCATTTATAATGTCCATGGGAAGACGTCTATTGATATTCGACCAAATCGGTTGGCCAGTACCAGAATAATGCCCAATTTAGTGCCTTTTATGTTAATATAAAAGAAGTCGCGATAACTCAGATATGCTTTATTGGATTTTCCTGAAACTTTGTATACTCATTTATAATGTACACGGAAAGACGTCTACTGATATTGGACCAAATCGGTAGACCGGTACCGGAGTAAAACCCAATTTAGTGTCTATTTTAAAGACGCGGTAACTCAAAAACACTTTACCGGATTTTTATGAAACTTGGTATACACATTTATAATGTCCATGGAAAGACATCTATTGATATTGGATAAAATCGGTTGACCTGTTTCGGAGTAATGCTCAATTTAGTGCCTGTTTTATGGTGATATACGTATTCGGAATAATTTATGAAATGCACATCAGTTATCATGACAACATAGTCAATTGTTTTACTATGATCTTATAAGGCTTTGCAATTAAAATACAGTTAGCTATGACAAATAACACTATTGCTTTACATGCGCTTGTCCAACTAGACCGTTAAACTGACCCAGGTGGCCGAGACGGTAACGTCTTGGCCTCACATTCTGGAGTTCCATGGTTCAAATACCGAAACCGGCCAATTTGACTTTTTTTGTATTCTGCATATCATAACTGCAATCATAAAAACATACTGGCACATTGTTACATCAGTTTACCTGATTTTATTAACTATTGGGTTTCCACGCGGTCGGCGGACGTGTTTTATTCATAGAAAACAGCCACATTGATTATATGTCATGATTGCCATGTAATAGTATTATCTCAACTGAAATTAAACTCAAATAATTCCGTTTATATACATTTTATTAATATATCTATTACATATGGCCATTATAAATGCAAGTCGCTTGTGAATTTATCGGCAATTTACAAGCCACTGGTCACGACCAACGTGATAAACCAATTATACAAATTAGCAAGGTTTGTTATAGATTTCCCAAGTTATCACCACTGTGAAATATCACCAGCCTTCTTCTTAGAGATTTCATAATTATTATACAACATTTTCTTACACTTCACCAGGGTTATGAGTCATGTCTTAGAAGCCCACCATGTAAGGCATCTAAATCCCATCTATGTGGTATGAAATTCGCCTATTATCAAATAGTTTTCATAACTTGTGACAAGGTTTAGCTGAACCACAGTGATAGGAAAATAATTTAATATTCATGTGTTCAAGGCAACGTAATAAATTTGGTACTGATATCATGGTTGTGCAAAACACGGTCAGATTATTACCGATCATACAATAACACATTTATTGAAGTAATAGCTTCAATTTCCAATCGGTTCCGATGAGAATCGAAAGTGCATTCCTCAGGGATAGACACAAGGAATTGAATTCAATGTCACATAACTCTATAATAGAATCCCACATTTCTTCTGCACGATCAAATTCTTTCTTTAATGGCAGACCTTATGCATGCATTTAGATGGCGTTTCCTTTTCTAAGGAAGAATGATGTCTGGGAACGCTATTCCTTCCTCAGTGAGCCCATCATTATCTGCCGAAGATTGGGTGGATACGAGACCAGTGATTGGCCGCAACGGGCGCAAATAACCCACATGATGTGAGGAGCCCTGTCATTTACATGATCATCTCTGAGGCGACTAGAAGGTATGATTGGTAGTAGCCAGACGTCTGCATGAAACCAAGGAGGCAGTCTCTAAGCATCCACCATCTTTAAAAATAAAAAAGCACACCTTTGGGGCAATTTCGTGCTGCATCTTGCAAGGAAATGTAAAATGAAATTTTAATGCTTAGATGAAGCAAAAAGAGGGGGAAATTCTACCGTGTCATTGTTTCGAGAAACTCCAGCAAACAAGCAATTCTATGAGTACCAGTAATAAATTATCCGTTTCAATGTCGGCATGTTTGATTAAACACTCAGAATAAGGCATGAATGTTTCGAGGGTCTGGGAGCCCGTAATTCCGTTAATAATAACATCTATTCATCATTGCTTTTCTGGTTAAAATAGGATGCGTTGGTATTCATATAAATAAATTGCCTGTGTCCAATACGGTTGCTTTAATACTAGTGCCCGTTTCTAGTGCATATCTACAGATAAACAGAAAATGAATTTTTATCTCAAAATTGTATGTTATTTATTTTCTATTTAAGGGATGTCAGAAGTGTTCAGAGTGGTTTTATAAAATACTTGTTCTAGAAACTTGAAATTTTGCACATTTAATTAAACTGTAAACTTACAGTACACTAAGGTTTAATATTTCATTCTAATATCTCAATTGATGTGAATATTAAGTCAAAGAGGCAAAACACAATCAAAACGAGACAAAAGACCTCGAAATCTCAGTTGCAAGAGATTTTTCACTACTTCTTAATAACTCTTCTGTGCTGTTTTAAAATCTGAAGACTTTTTGTTCATGCTTTAGTTTTCATGCGGGGCACGCGGTAGCATAGTGGTTGAGGCGCTGCGCTACAAACCGGAAGGTTGCTGGTTCGATTCCCGATGAGGTCGTTGGAGTTTTTCAATTGTCTTAATTCTTCTGGTGGCACTATGGCCCTGGGGTCGACTCAGCCTCTAACAGAAATGAGTACCAGGAGCAATCCTGGGGGTAAAGAGGGCCATTGCGTAAGGCTGAAAACCTTACCACCTTCACGTGCCGAATTTCCACAATCTGGGAGCCTCAACATCCTGGAACCCTCTGGGCCTCCATGGTCTGTAAAGGGGTCACTTTTTAGTTTTCATGCAATTCGAGCTTATGCATTTCAGCCGTTTATGTTTGTGTTATCGACAGGTAATAAGGTAATATTAGATAGTTATGAAAATTGTTTCCGTTTTTTGTTGTGACCAATTTGTAAGTGATCATGCTTACAAGGAGACTTCAATATATAAATAATCCAGACAGTTTCTGCTGTATTTGTGGTTACTTTACCCTTGTTAGAAAAAGACGTAACATAAGATCCTCTGTGAGGTACGTTATAATGTACGTCGGACTTTACTATCGGGGACCAAGACAAGAATGGGCCCCACATGGTGGAAATCCTGCATGATTGGACAAAAGGGAAACTTAACGATTTACCTTTCGGAATTCCCATGACCTGGCGGCGAGAACCTAATGATCATACAAGCTACTGTTTGTGCCATTTTAAGAAGACCTCGTCCCAAACCATCGTCTATCTACAAAAGAATAAAGTAGCGTTGTTCCCTAATCCGAAAATCTGCACCGACAAAGAACAGGTGCTCCGAAAATCTGCATCAATACCGACACCGACAAAGAACAGGTGCTCTTCTTGTCGCGTGGTTTTCCCAGTGTTGCCGCTGAAAATTCACTACTTCTTAAGTGAATAAACGTGCTGTGGTACATATTTGACAACATTGTACTGGACTGTAGACAAGTGCGAATACGCCTAATTACCATTCTATTCGCTGATTGACAGGTTGAAGAGGATTAGGGTGGCAGCAGGTAGAGACAGTTCTTGAAAAAAGAGTCTTTAAGAAGTGGCACCCACAATTTTGCTGTTTTTTTCTCGACAATACAAGGGTTTTGGCAAGAAACACAGACACAGCATCTCAACATAAATCTTGGTATTCTCTCATCAATTCGATCTGCACATTTCGTTGAGCTTCCAGTACCAGTTTTTCAAGGGTTTACTGCATCTAAAGATGAGAATAAAAATGTGGAAGCTGAAAGATTAGCGTATGACGTGTATTCTTCTGTTACAGAAGAGCCCTTAACGACTGAAAAGTATTAATCAGCCTGCAGGGGTGCCCACAGGGAGGGGGGGGGTTAAGACGCAGACTGCGTCATTGAAATTTCTGAGGGGGGGGGGCAAAATATTATCGTTTTATGAAGTTTATGGGGGTTGAAAATTGTTGCAAAATTAGCGTTTTATATGTTAAAAATAAAAACGGTCAATTTTTATAACTTCAAAAGGTCTCTTCTAATTCTTTAGAAGTGAATAGTCAATAAATTAGCGAAACGCATTTGCTTGTAAACAACTGCCGCGCCAACGAAATCGATCACTCTGTGCTGATAGCGGCGACTGCGAACTGAACCATTGTTAAGAATTATTGGAGTATTAGTTCTTACTGGGTTATTACAGTCTTGTACAATAACCGCCTGCAAGAATAATATTATTCTCGGAAGTGATTTTACTGCACTCAAAGGCACGTGTCACCTTATAAGAACGGGAGGGAAGGTGTGGAAAAATCTGTCTATAACCAATGCTGCATTCTTAATTTGAAACTTGCGGTTACGGCTGCTGGTTTCAGTCCATCTCGGCATCTCGAAAATGCCGAAAAAAAATACAGCAATTTAAATATAAGTGTTTAGAATTATTGTGCAATGCCATTATTAGGCATGACAAATGGCAAGATCACTGCAGAAAGAAACATCCATATAAACTGAAACATAATTTAGATATAAAATACAAGATTACTGAAAGTAAAAGCAGTGGCGAAGATAAATGGAAACCGTATATTGATGTAAATCCCAAGCAGAATCTTCAAGATAAAGATGAAGAATTTCGACAGCCATGGGCGCCCATACCCGGGGGCGGGGGGGGAGGAGAAAATGTATATTAACAATTATTATAGTCAGGTGTTTTTCTTTTAAGACAATTATTTGAAAGTCAGTTAAGACATAAAAAGTTTGCAGAAGTTTTACCAAATCGACAACATGGAAGCAGAATCCACAGTGGATTAGGAAAGGGGGGTCCAAAGGGTTTTAAGTAAACAAGATTTGTTGGTGTGTCAAATATGATATAGCAGATATATTCTTTTCATAACATGAGTAGACCTATTATGTCCGTATTATAACTCAGGTAATTTCTTGTTTAAGTTGCCATGTCTTAGAGTATAGTAAACAAATTTGCTAACTAGTTTTTCAGTGCTAAATAGCGTAAAATGTGATTTTCATTAGTTCAACATTTAAAAATTTCTCGGGGATGGACACCCCAACTTAAGTAACACCCTCTTGTTTACATTGGCATGTCTTAGAGTATGGTAAACACATTTCCTAACTAGTTCTTGAGTGCTAAAATAGCGTAAAATGTTATTTTCATTAGTTCAATTAAAAAAAAAAAAAATCCGGTGGTTGACACCCCCCCCCCTTACTGTAGGTAATGATTTCTTATTTACATTGGCATGTTTTAGAGTATGGTAAACAAATTTCCTAACTAGTTTTTCAGTGCTAAAATAGAGTAAAATGTGATTTACATTAGTTCAATATTTAAAAATTTCCCGGGGGTGGATACCCGAATTAGGTAACAATTTCTTGTTTACATTGGCATGTCTTAGAGTATGGTAAACAAATTTCCTAACTAGTTTTTAAGTGCTAAAATAGCATAAAATGTTATTTTCATTAGTTCAATATTTAAAAATTTTCTGGGGATGGACCCCCGACCCCCTTTTTGGGGGGTACTCCAAACCGGGCACTTTCGACCCTCCCCGCAATTATTTTCTAGCTACGTCATTGTTGCACTTATTATATTATTATATTATTAATATAATGTTACAAAGTGGCCCAAGAAGTTAAAGCGATAAAAAAATAAATGAATTAAAAAAATTCCCTCCCCTAGAAAATATCATATGGGCGCCCTTGTCGACAACCAATCAGGTTGGGGGGGGGTGAGCAATGAAGTTTGGGGGGGGCTACCCCTGTCAGCCTGAGCTGGATTTGCCCTGAAACAGATCGTGGAATACGAATTTCTGTCTTGATCGAGTGCACTTAGTCTTTGCCCTCACAGGAATAAATGTGTTATATAGCAATCAGCTTATGACTGTATAACTTGTATTTCAGTTTGTACTACTTAAGAAATTTATACTATACTGAAATTTAATGTTTACTAACCGGCTAATTTTAAGAGAGTATATGACTGTATTGGTTTCAGTTTGTATTACCGAAGAAATTCAGATTGTATTGCAATTTAATGTTTATTATTAGGCTCGTATTAAGAGAGTTTATTACGACTATATTTGTTTCAGTCCGTAAAATTGAAGAAATTTATAATATAGTTTATTGCAATTTAATGTTTAATAATTAGCTAATTTTAAGAATGTTTATCATTGTATGGGTATTAGTTTAGAAAATTAGACAGTATGTTTATTGCCCAGCTAATTTTAAGTGAGTTGAATCAAATATTCTTCCACATACGCTATGAGAAAAATTAAAATATAGAAATTATTACATAAATCGATTCAACTTTTTTATTTTATTTTATTTATTATTTACCATGAAAATTACAAATTACAAATTAGAAAATACAAGAGTTTTCATAAAAACTAAGCACAGATTTGAAATCAGCACCCAAACATTAGTTAATAACTGCTGTTGATAGAAATAAAAACTAATTATTGGCCAGTGTAATTTAACACTTAAGGTATAAATAATTAGTGCACAAGATCGAAAAAAGGTAAAACTATATTATTATTATTATCATTATTAGTATTATTAGGCCTATCATTATTTCATTATTATTATTACTATAATTAATATTATTATCAATGCTATTATGATTATGAATATTATTATTATTATTATTATTATTATTATTATTATTATTGTTATTATTCAGAAACAATTAACTAAAATAATAATAGGCTACGTGAATATATAAAAATAAACACAAATTACACAGTAGAAAAATCAGCAATAGAACTCTTAAAGTCATAGGTTTATTGAGAAGCCATATTTTGAATTTGTTCTTAAATACATATTTGGGCAAAGTTATGTATATACCAAAACATCAAAGTAAAAATAAAAATAAGATGACAGACACAAGTTCAGGTTAGATATTAAATATTTAATTATGTTGTTCAAGATTTTCATACTTAATTTTACTGTATATTGTGGTCCAAAATTAATGCTCTGTTTGAAGCCTGCAACTATATACAAATTTGGTTCCGTGAAGGGCGAATTCTTCTTTAATATATGATAGACATTTGCTTTGTAGTAAACGTGTTTCTGCAGATGTCCTTCTCCATTCTTTGTTTTCTGAACATAAGTCGCATTCTTGCTGTTGATATTTCATGAAAAAGGTAGTCTTATAGTCCAAAAGAAGGCAATATCCATTTGTCGTTAAATTCCTTTGGGTCGTGGTTATGTGATCGCCCTATCCTAACTCGTAGGGTTTCCCAAAGTGCCTTCTCCGTAGGGCAAAGCAGTACTAGAGAAGAACTTGCATCTGAGCGAAACATTCTTTTCATATAGGCTAAGCCTACTGTCTCGTTTACTTATCCCAGTGAAATGATTTTCCTTTTAAGATTCTGCTCTCTCAAGTATAACAGGTGATTTCTGCAGATTATGATGACATACCTATAGTTTTGTGAGAAAGCTTCAAGACGAGACTTACAGGTACAACCTCCCGTGCACGTTTGAGGATGAAAACATATTTTGTTCTGCTGGAAATGTACCTACCCGATCGCCACAGCAATCTAAACTGATCCAAACCGGGCCCATTACTTAATTTATTACATTACATGTTTTAGATACAAATCGGATTCGTGTGTCGCCTTTAACCTTCCTTATGAACCACAAACATTTTATGTTCTATCTGTATTAAGGGGACACGTACATTAAAACAAAATTCTAAGAAACTATCGGTAATGATGATGCTCTGAATATAATACATACGCACACAATATAATTAAATTTGGGCCCAGAAGTTAATGAAAAATCATATTTTTAATAATACACTTTACTACATGCTAGTGTTAAATGTGTACAGAACACTATAAATAATAGAACATTTATGGTTAATTTTGCATATTGCTGCATATTTTGTTACTTTTGCTATGATGCATATTATTCGCTCCGAATTAAAATATATGTGCATATTTTATTTGTTTATAACATTTTTAACGGCATATTTCTGACAGATTTTAAATGTTATGTATGTCTCTGATAATTCAAAAATTTGCAACACATTTGGCTAAGGGAATGTTTTGAGAACTGACTGTACAGTAATTTACAGCACAGCCCGGTTTATGGAACCGACTGTATAATATGAAAAAGTCATTTCACTTCAATATGTAGACTATTTCAATTTACTAAAATTAGTTGCAATAATCTAGTTTTTTAAAAGTTTTATAATGTAGTTCAACAAGTTCTACTATTTGGTGTAATGTATAACAAGAGAACGTAAAAAATTTAAATTACTTAAATAATAGAACATTTTTTATTGGTTCCGGAGCATATTTCACAGAATTTATAGCATATTTAGATGAATATTTGATCTTCTCATAAAGCAATAACGCCCCGGCCTTGAATATAATATATTATTAGATTACCGTAGGCCTAATATGTGTTTATTTGAGCATAAGACGAGGATTAAAAATGTGTTTTTATTTTATGGTTCTCGTTATAAAACATTTATTGCAGGACGTTAATGAGATTTTGTTTAATATTTTCATAACCTATTCTGTTCATAGAATGCCTATATTATATCTATAAAATAATTTATAAGCTCCATAACATATAGATATTATATATAAATGTGGTGTCGCATACTCTTATTTTATATGAGTGTGAGTCTATCAGATTTAAATTCTTTAACAATGTCATGTACATATATTTTTTAAATTTTAAACACAAAATTAAGAAGGAAAATTTAACGCCATATCTGACTTCAATTACACATTCAGAAATCACGAATAAAATTATCTCTACAGGACATTGCGAAATGCTAAAATGTAAAGCGTGTAACAAGATTATTATACCCTAGGAATAATTTTCCCAGCATATAGCTCCAGGCACAAAGAAAACACTGGAAAGCTTAACGGTCAGCACACATGTTTTATAAATTCTTCAAGAGCTTTTCTCCGATTACGGAAGCCAGTTTCAACAAAAGCTAACTCATTTTGTATCATGAGGAACTTTCTTTCATATGCTCCCTTACAAATTTTACAGAAAGCATTTGATTTTTTGTTATAATCTCTTAGAATAACATGGTTCATGTACAGAGTGGTAAAAACCATCAGAAATGGGACAAGATTGTTCATTTTCAGAATAATGATTATTGACTGATTCTCTCGACACTTTTTATTTCTTCCTACAAGATGATCCCTGGTCACATATATATATATATATATATATATATAAATTCAGAGTAATAATATTTGTTTGGATGCACATGTGTAAACTTATTTACTTCCCCATAGGCCTACTGAAGAACGACGTACGGCACTGTAGTATTTTTATGATAGGCTGGTATCGCTGTTTATTCTGTACAATGTCAACACACGTCTTCAGCAAAGAGTTTCAGTACTATTGTGTCTGAAGTTCAGAAAACTTCATCTTAGGCTATGACCGGATGGTTTAATAATATTCCTTTTAGAAAATATTTCATCTGATTTCTCAAAATTTACTTCTAGGAATTCTATTTTTATTTAATTCGTTTAACATTTCCTACGGCTGCAGCGAACTTTTAATGAAAAATAAGTTATTTATACGCAAAAATTTCCGGAAGTTTACAATCAAGAGTAGGCCTATAAACTATAAATGTGTGGAACGGGATTTCGAGAGAGACAATCTGCTCTTTCAAACAGACAATGACAATGATGTGTTGAATGAAATTATAATGTACTTGAAGCAATAGACATTTTAAAAAAAGAGATTTGCAATACAGGAGGGCGACCAATTTACTAATTTTCTAGGGGCTCAAGTGTCCTAAGCCCCAGGTTCTGGCGCCACTGTATAGATCATTACATTCGTGCAGTAAAAGTACCGGCGAAATGTTTGTTTTAAAAGATACTAACCAGTGCATTAGTTGAGGAGGGCCACCGGGGGACGGCGTTTCCCCAAATAGGCCTATATGAAGTTTGAGACTTTAAAAATTAAATTAAATTTCCATATAATTTACGAAAACTACTTTCCCTGAATAGTCTAATAAAGAACATATTAATGCCCCCATAATGTTCATTCTCTGTGGTACGTACTGGCACTTACTACAAGTATCCTCTAGTCATCACTTCGTGCACATTTAATAACTCAGTACAACATGAGAAACTTAAAACATACATTCAAATAAAGTAAATAAATAATTAAATAATGCACAATTAGCATTTAAGTACAGGTTTTTAAAATACACCACCACAACTAAATACGTTATTTCTACTATTTAAATTTTCTGCGGCACTCTAGAGGCATCTAACCCATTTTTGAATAGCGTAGACGTAGAGTAACCACAAGTGACATTATATCTGAATATTGTGCTTTGACAAGTGAAACTGCATACATCACGCGTCTAGTTATGTAAAAATATTAACTACCGTATTTACTCGAATATAATGCGCCCTCGAATTTAATGCGCACCCCGATTTTGAAACTTGAAATCATAAAAAAAAAAAAAGATTGTTGGCGAATGTAATGCGCATCAATGGGAGGATAGGTATTTTATTTTTAATTTTGTAATAGTATTAAGGGAATAATGAACTACCACGTAAATATTTGAAATCACCATTAAATTTAACTGCCAGTTTTAGGCCTACAAGTATATTCACTGACACATTATTCACTGACGTGTTCGTCACTGGAATCCTCGATTTTGTTTAAATTTTACACATGGGGTGCTTATACTAAGTGCTAAGAGCAGCATCATAAGATATTCTTCTCTTCTTGCTCTCCATTTCGTGACTACTAACTAGTATTTTTATACGCTCTATGTAATGCTAGTAATAGGCCAACAATAAAATTAATGAAGTCGAGAATTACAGCAATGCATTGTTACGCAGATAAAAGTTACCGGTACTGCCAAACTATGAAAAGGATTTGTACTCGAATTTAACGCGCACCTCAGTTTTGAAAGCTACAAATGGACAAAAAAAGTGCGCGTTATATTCGAGTAAATACGGTATTTATATTGCTTTTATATTTTATACTTCAATAGAATTTTTAAGACTGTCACAGTCTCTTAATTACTTTTCTGGGGATCGTATTCAAGATAGAAATCCAAATCGTCTCACTGAAGAAGAAATGAGTCTCTTCGCTTAAGGTATATAAGATGAAGAACATGAAGAGGAATCGGACATTTTTGAAGCACATAATCATCATTTATGATTTACGCCCTGTACATGTACAGAAGATCAATTTATGTTTACTGTAAATGTATGTGTAGTAAATCTAAAATGTGGAAATCCCCATCATTTTCGTTTTTTTGGCACTTCTGTGCGAGGGGTATGTAATGAACCATGCGTGTACTTGTATTAAATAGGCTCGTGTGCTTAAAGGTTAAAGTTAGGCACATAAACCTTGCATACACTTATTTATGAACAATATGAAATTTCCCATTAATAGGATAAAAAATATAGACAACTGGAGGAAATTCAATACACTATGGCCACCGAAATGGCATGAAACTTCCTTCTGCTTAGTTATGTTTGCAGATGCCACTTACGGAGAAGAATAGTGACGTAATTAAAAGTTTGCCTCATTGTGCTGATTGAATTAGGTTCTTAATGCTTAATACTCAATTTACTGCAGAGAGACCATGCCCATGTATTATTAATAGTGGCTTGGCTTTCAGTGTGATGTCGCCGCTCCGAGAGGTAAAAGGGAGGAAATATAATGCTTAACGAAAAAAATGGAGGAGAGACAAGGAAAGGAAAGGTAGAGAGAGAGTGGGAGCTTGAGCAAAAGGGGAAGAAAGAGAGAGGAGGGAGGTGTAATTAGAGAACTCGGTATACAATACCTTACCTTACCTTCCTTAAGACCAGTTGGTTTACAAAATGAAGGAAGCTGGGATCGCGTTACGAGGATACATGACATTGTCACTCTATTCATCCTTGCTTTTCCTCTTCACAAGCTTAATATAGTTTAGCAATAATAATCACATAGATATATTCTCTCCAATTCTAGGTGTATAACAGCTGTACCAGGAATGTGCACATCCGAAGACAATATTGGGTATTTATTAATGCAAACTTCAGAAAACATTTAGGCCTACTATAAGAGTATCTGCCTGAGATGCTAGGTATCAGTTAATTCATTAAACACTCTAACCGAAATAGTAATTGTTTAATTGTTTTCTGATGTAATTTGCATGGAATTGCGTGAAAATAAACACGATATTTCGAATGTTATCACTTCGATCGCTGACGTACTCGCATGGAGGTTACTACTTACAATCAGTGCTGCCAACGACGGCCATTACTCGTGTTGTTTTAGTAAGAACTGCGAATTGTCATGGCACATTTAAAAAAAAAGAAATTCAACTATTTCCCTCCGTGGAGGAGGGCATCACTAATCGAGAATGCCATTGTTAAACTATTGTTACTATTACTAACCTAATCTAACCTATGGTTATGACTATCGGTTAACACTTAAATATACTCAAGCACACTAAACTAATTTCACCGCTAAGTCGCAGTATTGTAAAGGTAGTTTATCTTCAAGTTAAGTTACCAAAGCTAAAGTTAGCTGCAGGTGCCGTTTTATAATATTCTGGTTAAGTTAAACCGTAGTGTAATGGTGTTAGTAGACCTGTTGGCTGAGAAAATATGACGATAGATCGATGTTAACCAACAAGATCGATTATATTTGTGTAGCGAAACCGGCTGGCATTAAGAAAACGAATGCTAAATATAAACGTTGTGATAATTGTTCTACCAAAGGATCTAGTAACAATTACACTGCAGTAATTGAGTGTAGAAAAACCTATTTCACTACATAAAGACAAAAGGAAAAAGCATGGGATAAACTATGTGTGGAAATCAATAGCTGTAGTGGTAAGGTTAGGGGGTTCACAAATATTTCCGAATGAAATATGAGAATATGAAGAAATCTACTAAAAAGAAATTCGGAAAAGAAAGATACGAAATCTACAAAGCTGGAAGTGGCAAATCAACAAATATTAACATTTAGCTCATGGAAAAGTGATTTCAAGATATGGTACTGTCTGACTGTGAGCTGAAGGCCGAGCTGGTGGCATAGTGGGGGAAAGAAATAGACAGTAAATGCAAGCGCATGGTAAGGTAGTGGGGGAACGCTAGCTCGGCCTTCAGCTCGCAGCCAGACAGTAGTGGAAAGTTGCAAGGGGCAACAACCATTTCACGACAGAGACGATGTTAAAACAGTGACCATGAACACAGAAGCAAACAACCCATCTCATAAATGGAGCACATGGAATCCAGGAATCTTAAAGGAGCCTATCTCGGCACCCTTACTGTCAAATGTAGAGATAGAAGATGTTCAAATAAAAAAGAAAAGGTCACAACACCTTCAAACAGAAATGTGAAGAGGAAGACCGACCTCACAAGAGAATGCCGCATAAAGTACATCAAGCTTTCACTTGCACGAAATGAGATGACAGAGCTGCAGAAGATAGTGTGAAACAGGATATGATTTTGAAGAAAGAAGAATATGAAAGAAAACTGAAGTGTATGGAAATTGAAAACGAAATGATACTGGAGAAATAAATCTGGAAAGTAAAGAAACTGAACTGAGTAATTGAATTAAATTGATTTCTTACTTTAACCCGTTATGTCCCAGAAATATATTTTTGTTTTAAAAGCAAGGTTTCCTTTTATAAATTGGCTAAGGGAGTCTTAGAATATAAAAATATTAGTAATTTTACTTTCCTTCCATGAATGTTCCCAAAAAGACGTGTAGCCATATGGCAACGCTGGGTCATACCGGGAAAAATCTTTATAAGGATAAATATGTTATATTAAATTATTTTATTAAATTCTAAGTTATTTACCAATACAGTGAAGGACACCAACTATTTTAACATTAATTTCATCAAGTTTACTTTGTTTTGCATAAATATTAATAAATATTACCACAATTTTACAAAATTTGGCCGTTCTGGTATCATCAAAAATTTAAGGAACTGTCCTGTGCTGTCAACCTAGTGCAGACTGGTGGGAATAAATAAAGCTATTGGAAACTTCATTCGTTTAAAGGAATTTGGTATTCTTGTGCTGCATCTTCTAGCACATGTTTCCTGTTTTTGTACAGCTCTGCATTATCTCCTCCTAAGATTGAGGTAAAATGTAAAGGTATGGGCCATGGAGACCCGTAGGGTTTCCGGGAGGTTGAGGATCCAAGATTGAGACATCGGCACAGGAAGGTGTGAAGGTTGTCGCCATACGCACTGGCCGCTTCTCCCCCCCCCCAGAATACTCCTGGTACTATATTATGTTAGAGGCTGATCAAACCCCAGGTCCATAGTGCCACCAGAAGGATTAGGACAATGGAAAAATCCGACCGACGTCACCGGGAATCGAACTAGTTATTTTCCGGTTTATAAGGCAGTGCCTCAGCTACTACGCCGCGGCGTACACCTCCTAAGTGTAAAGTTGAGATTAAGTTAGTTATTAGATTTTATCTCATAATTTTTTCAAACCAAGAGTAGATGCCAGTAAATATTACCAGGAGACTGTATTTTAATGTGAATGCAGTCTAAAGCACCAATAACTCTTGGAAGCTTGGGTTACCAATCTGGTAAAACTGCATGTTACTAGCAGAGATCTCACTTCCATCCCGAGGGAATGTGATGTAGCCTATTGTAGAGCAAGGGAACCTAGCACTAGTGCTTCACGCGGTACACTACATCTCCCATTGTGATCAGCATGTTTCCAGAGGAAAACATCAATGTAACTAGTAACTCATCGAGTAGCTGTACAGCATGTTTTATGTAACAAAAATATATACATGCAGCGTATATATATTATGTTCTGAAATATGTGTGATATTATTTTAATTAGGAAGGAAATAACATTACACACGATTTTAGAGATCTTACCGTCTCGTTACTTGTTGTATCCTATTTCGAATTAGACGAAAAAATTTGTTTCTACAATTTTTATGGATTATTATTTGTTACCAGAATACTTCAGATTTCCGATGTTAGTGGTCGATAAAGACTTGTTTTACAATTAGCTGCTATAGAGAATTCAATAATAAATTATAATTTCATGTGTAATCACTTGATAAAAATTGTAACGCATCCTAGTAGTTGCATGAGTATCCATAAGAAGTTTAAGACTGGCATATTACCTAATAGACGTTTTGCAGGGCTAGATAACTTTGTAAAGATGGTCGTCGTTCCTCGAGGATTTCTCAGCAATAAAGCGTCGGACGTGACACGTCCAGGAATGGCGGATGCGGACGCATCGAAAGACGTATGGACCGGGAATAGCACATTATTCCTCATAGATATAGCCCAGGCACTTCGTTGAAAACAATTACTGGCATATTGCATAAGGTAGTTATCTGAGTACGAGATGCCTGGTATCCTCCTCTCTCAGGGGCTTCCAAATTTCTTAGTGAACGACATGTGCGAGGTACGAAGAAAACAGTGGCTTGACCTTAAATTTATTGTTAAAGAAATTTCCCGCTAGATTTGGTTGTTGAGTTGTTTGCATTGTTATCTATTCAGTCCAAGTAGATGGAGTTAAAACATCAGTTTTATTTTAAAAACCTCCAGTACGTGATTTGCGGGAGGGACTTAAAGCTACGCGTCAAGAGTTCGAAAACTTTTAAAACCTGTTTAGAGAACATGATATGCCTACTGTCTTTTAGACATTTAAATTTCAGAATTACAGGGTTTCCTTCGGATAATCAGACAGTTACGTGAGTTTACGAACTATACGAATTGTAAGAAAAGTTCTGTTAACGGCCTACGATTGCAGGAACTAACAAACTTAAGAAACTTCTGCAACACTACATAAATTGCATAAACAGCGCGGACTATATAAACTTACGATATGTTCTGCAATACAATTGCGCCGACTACAGAAATTGCAAAAAGAAGTTCTGCAACACGACTACGCGGACTACATAGGTTACACTGTAGACAAATAAAACTTCCGTAACACGCTTGCGGGACTACATAAACTTAAAATATGTTCCGCAACACGATTTCGAAAACTGAATAAAAAATATGTTGTGTAGGGAGATCTCGTAATTGAGCAGCGTGGTCCCAAAATAGATTCTGCACAAAATTTCCTGATGGAACATCTACTGTAAATCATATAACAACAAAATTTTGTCTGGGAGGATAAGCTTTGGCGTGCTCCTATAGGATTTAACGAGATCCGTTTAACCAAGCTTAATGTACAGCTCCCTTATTACACTTGTTTCTATTAGATATTGTCGATACCACTACCCTAACGCAAATATTATGGAATATTCACCATGTAAATCATTAGCAACTTGTTATTTTTAAGTTAAATGTTGTTCTGGACAGAGTATTAATTAAACATACACCTTGTAAATGCCGAGTATTTAGGCCTATGCTGGTATTAACATAAATGTTTGCTAATACCAATGCATACGCTTTGCACTTCACATATTTTAATACATTAAGAAAACTTTTCATTACATGACTTAATGTTTTATATATTAAAAAAATATCCCCAAGCAATACATTCAATATTTCACTTACAACCGTTATAATACGTCATAACCTAAATTAGAAGTAATCAATTAATGAATACATTCACCTAATACCCTCAATTCTACTTAAAGTGAAATGTACAAGCCACTTGGGATTACTCTCAAATTAACTAATAAAATAGGCCTATATGTGTCAGATTAAATTGTAACTGTAACATTATCATTTCACATCTATTGATGGTCGTTAAAAATTTATAAAAAAATTATAAAAATTCAGTCGTACTGCGTACTAGTCGTAATATATAAAAACACCATGCAGCAATTGCAACACTAGTTCCCAATAGTTGTATGCAGAAGGTCAACAGCCTTAATATATAAAAAATCACCATACAGCAGTTGCATAATTGTTATGTATAGGAAGTCACTATGTAGCAGTTGTATACAAAGTTCATTGTGTATGTGCTAAAATTATATTATGCTCTAATTACAACACTTTTGTAAATTAGAAGAATTATTTTTTGCATTTTTAATATCAGATCTAAAGAATAGTGTTATAATTTATTGTGGGGAAATTGTAGTAAAATGAAGACTATAAAACTTTTAAACAGCAGAAGTACATATCAAGGTTAATGAATAAATCTAGTACTTTAGGGCAGAAAGTGATAAATTCATTTTAATACAACTTAAAATAATGACTGTCATTAATTTGCAGCTAATGGAGAAAAATGTATATAAGAAAAAACGTAAAATCCTATAAAGTATAGAAGTAGTACGATCTTAGCCATTATGCCAGTCAAAGCTGATGTCCCCTTAGAGACATGTCTATGGAAAATCTCTTACATTAATTATTTTCTAAGTATTTTCTGATGGCTGGTGACAAGTTTATGGAATTTCCCATTCCCTTAAAACCAGTGAAAGCATTTCAACTAATCGACAAGAACCGCATCCATCATGCACATACAGCTGCCAAGTAAGTACTAAGGAAGAGAAGGCAATGTGAGAGGAAGGAAAAGACTGAGAATAAAGATTATAATGATTATGGTCCTGTAATGCATTGATGTAAATCATAAAGTCGTAATTTTTTAACGAAATACCTAAGAAACTAAATTTTCATATAGGCTACGTTTGTACCCTCATGTCTGAATGTATAAGAGACAGAGCACAAAAAACTTGCAACATAATACGACAATGAAGAACTGGTTGCAGATTTGCTTTGAGTTCATATCTATTATAAATTTAGAGACATATTTAAGTTGTAAATGTCACTGTTTCTGTGTGACGGTTTTTATACACTTATTATATACCTTTATAGTAACCTTTAATGAAGATAGTTTCATAATTATGCTATAAGAGTTAGTTATATATATATATATATATATATATATATATATATATATATATATATATATAACACTCCATGTATATCCTTCATATATATATATATATATATATATATATATATATGAAGGATATACATGGAGTGTTTTTAGTCTCTGTTTAAAGTAGTTTCAGGGATAGTTCATAAACTTTCCCTTTTTACCTTTCCTTCCATTTTGTATAATATATATTTTTAATTTTAACTAATAAATGGCAAATTTAAAATAAGTTTTCACCTTATTCCCTCATATTCCTTAAAATTTCTCTAATAAATATAGCGCATAGCTTTAAAAGATAACCAACCTGATAGATTTTATTCACAGTGTTCTATATCATATATATTATAGTGTTCTATATCATAAACGAATAAGGAATATAGTTCCGAAACAATCCAGACTATCATATCAAAATTTGAAATCAAAACTCTTTATAGTTTTTTTACTAATAGCCACTTAAAGTGAGTGCTGTCCAGAAAAAGAATATAGTACCTTGTTCCCTTAACAGCCGCGTGACCTGGAGGCGGGGGTGTGCGATATATACCGTACGTCATGCTATGGAGCTGTTAGTGACGACATACCCGGAGAAGAGAACGAGGGGTAGTTTGATGGTAGCTGGGCAGTTACCGTTCTGGTAATGGTATAGTATCCACCAAACTTAATGGCAACTGCCTGCTTAGTCTGGCAAGAGACGTAGGTGGTGTTATGACTACAAGCCATTTCAGCAGTGTAACACTGCACCAAATGGAATTAGAAAAGGTGACCACTTGATGATACTGCCAGTGAAGAGATTGCAGAATGCTGGATGCTATGTGCAATCATAATTCTTAATGACATTCATAAACATCGGTTAATGATACTATTAATGTTTGGGTAGTGTAATGGAATGATGGTGATGATGTATATGAAACAACAGGGGATACAAAGCTGGTTTACTTCAGAGACTGGCAACATCTAATGATTTTGTGAAACTCCGGTAATTGTCGTTTATGTACACAGTGAGGTAGTAATTTTTTAATAGTCTCGCTTAGAAGCTACCTTTGATAGCCTCATTTTGTTTTCTTTTGGATAATTATTCGTTTCCTTATTTTCTTATATAGGTGTTGACCGCCTGCGTCGACTAGTGGATAGCGTTTCCGACTGTGGATCCGCAGACCTGAGTTTGATCTTCGGTACAGCACAGGAATTGGTGGGGAAGTGCTACATTCAGCATTGTGAGGACAACTTTGGATCTGCTTCAGAAATAAGTTGGGCATCCGTTGAAGAGACAGCCAATTCATTCGAAAGGTGATACATGATGACGCAGCAGGCGGGTGGTAGGTCCTGCCCTCCATGGGAGGCAGCACCAAAGAATTCGTTTGTTCATTTCTTACTTTATTATCACTTCGGATCTTCTATTTATCCAATTTTTCTTTTTCGTTCCGGCATTGCCCAAATTCTATGTACTTGAATACATATACACTTCTTTTACAGTCTTACAAGTTTACATGTATATATGTGTATGACTAATAATAAACCAAATATTTACATATTTTCGCCTATGGTTATAAATCTAAAGAAGAAAGCCATTTGTTCCGTATGCAGTACAACAAGTTTTAAATACGATCGTAAAATTTAGATTTTCTTCACCATATCATCGCGACATACTGGAATAACTAAAACATTTTGAAGTATTTGTCACTAATCTACACATGTCTCTGCCACTTCAAAATAATTATTGTTCCTGTTTCCGAAAGGAAACCCCACGGGTTCTTTTCAACATAAATTAAGCAATTACGTCACAAAAAAATTAAAATCAATAATAGTTTCTTGCGATCTAACACTGTTCTAAGCAGAATATAGGTATCTCACTTCTGGAATAAGTGTATCAATCCCTCGCTTTTGGAATTCGTTGCCTTATCATGCCTTATCATACCAGAGACTGTCGAAATGTACCACAATTTAGAAATAAATTGAATATACATTTTATTAGTAATTAATTTTATTTTAGTTTAGTTTATGAAACTTGTAATTAAATTAAATCCTTGTAACTTGTATTGTCTGTAGCATGTTTAGTTTTAAATTCTAGTTTTTCAAACCTTGTAGGCCTATTGCTTGTAATGTATTATTTGTAATATGTATAGGCTCTGGTGCAGTGGAAGAAAATGTCTTATGGCCTTATCTTCGTCAGTATACATTAACAATAATAATAATAATAATAATAATAATAAAATAGACGTTATTAATAGCCAAATTTTATAACAAAGCCAACATCATTCACATTTAGTGATACGCATAAGCATGAGGTAGAACGAGAGGGTAGGATTTCGTTTAGCCGTGCTGCACTCTTGTGGTTAAATTTTTATCTACACGCAAAAGGTTCCCATTGCTGTTGAGTAAGTAAGTAAGTAAGTAAGTAAGCGAAAGCGGCTGGCCAAGTAAAACGGGGGTTTTATGCGAAGTAGTTTGTAGAGCATTAAAATAGATTTTTGTATACTGCGTCCGTGAAGAGTAAGCCATGACATATGTTGCAATTACAGATATAAACACATTTGGAACAAACTATTGATGTTTCATATTTTCTATTTTCCTCTATCCTGATAAAGACCTCTCAGTTCAAAATTCATACATCTTAGCTCAGCGTTTCTCAACCTATGGTCCGCGGACCACTGGTGGTCCGCGAAGATGGTGCAGATGGTCTTCAGACATAATTAAAAAATATCATTAAGCAAGTGGAAAGTAAAGAAGTAACATTTTTTCACATATTTCGTTATAATGACCTATAATTAATACCCGAAATGTTAAGAATATGGGCCTTCTTTTAAAAATGGGATGTAAAATTAGGGGTCCGTAAAATTTTTTAGACATTTTAGAGGTCCTCGGGTTCCAAAAGGTTGAGAAACGCTGTCTTAGCTTGTATCGTGACCTTCTAAGCGTATATTTTAAAAGGTTTTGCCTGACCCGCATTTTCCACGGTAGAGGGCAAGAATATGGTTTTATGATTTGTGCTGCAAGTCGTTTGTTTCAAGCAGGATGGAAGGGGACGTACGCTGCTAACAAGTTTAATCCCTTTTGAGATAACAGACAGTGCCGACTGAACTCATTAACTAACAAGTCTTTTCCAGTTTTCACCATGCAAACCAGGGAGGGTGTCAACCCTTCGCCCTTGTTCGTCATTATTAAAGTGAGACGTAAATGGAATAGCGTTTTAATGGCATATAGGAAATTGTTTGGATATGCCATAGGCAATACTGTATTATGTGTGAGTTTCTAAGGAAAGTTAAACAACTTAAGTGTTCGAATGAGGAAGCCTGAGCCACAGAATGAAAATACTACAAATCACTTTAGTCATTACACTCTCATTAAGCGTGAAAATTCAACTTTCTAGGAGTCTTCTACAACTTTCTTTACAATGCGTCCAGCTCAGCTTACTTTACATTCCGTAATATTTTATATAACTTTTATTGCTTACATTTATTAATTTTTGTTCCGTTCTAAGTCTCAAGTTCATTATGTATTATAGTATGTATTATAGTATTGCTTACAGTCGGCCGCGGCCTCTAGATTCGAAGGTAGCGGGATCAAACCCGGCCGCGGTTGATGGGTTTTTCAGGACGTAAAAATCCTGGGCACGGAGTCCTCCGGGAGGGACTTTAAGCTTGGAGGTCCCTGTCGTAGATTTACGGCACGTAATAGAACTCCAAGCCTAAATTAGAGCCTCTGGACAAAATTTCTCGGCCCTTTCACGTCCAAGTAATACCTTTGTTTCCTGAGGGGGGGGGGTCGAGAGGCGATGGCCTTACCACCTGTCCCTCGGCCCTCTCTCGGAAAATAAACGTAACAAAATTCATATAGGTAACAGAAACCTCCACTTTGAGGGCCCTTCGCCCCAACATATGGGCTATAGGGTTCCAGACAGACCAGACAGATTTATTGCTTACATAGATTTCATTTTCATTCCCAACACTTTTAGGGCCGATTGTATAAACAGTTTGATCTTGAATCAGAGACTAAATTGATCTCAGTTCACGCTGAACTCGGAATTTTTTGTTTTATAAACGCTAATCTGAGATCAATTCGCACTGAACTAGGATCAATTTTGACTGGAGAAATTTCTCCGATCAAACTAGTTGATCTCAGTTCAAGGGGCTGTTTTCCTATTTGAGACATAAGATTAGCTCATTATAAACATAATATTAGGCCTACCTGTGTGGTTACGATAAATATAAAGAAAATACACAAAAGAAAACTTCATACATTTCTAGCTATAACGTAGTTGTGCGTATATAGGCTATGTTTTAGGCTCTTTATAATGCAGTGTAACATAACTCTACAGCATAACCTGTACGTTATTATTATGCTGCACTAATTACTATAATACGAAAATAACCCTTGCACCACAATTGCAACTAATATGAAATTATCAATCTTCCTCATTTCATGCAGCTCCCTAACCTTAAATAAAGGAATTCTCGCACCTCACCCAAATGTTCACTTAATGGTGTAGTGGTAAAACGACTGGGTATCATGCTAGCGGTCCCGTGTTCGAATCTTCTTAGGTCCAAAATTTTTATTGTAGGAATAGGTAGGTAGGGTAAAGGAGAAAAGAGGTTGAATAGTAGAAAGCGGAATTTTTTTTTTTTGCAAATTTTCAATGCTGCTAAACGAGACTATGGCGACTATGGCGACTATGGTGGAACTACTAGGAAATCTCGAGTGGGAGGATTTTCCCCAAATGTTTTCTTCGTTATCTTTTTTTATGTGACCTATTAACTCTTTCAGAAATTAGATTTTACGTTGTAATAAGTGAGTCATGAGGTAAAAACTTCAGTGGGCTGTTAAGTATAAAATCGATAGAGAAAAGTTCAGTGGAATACGCTACCTGGTTTCCATGAATGACAAACATAACAAATGAACAAAAAATCCTCAAATTTTTCTTCTCCGCTTTCATACAATTCATGAGACGATGCATTTATACGTCATTAGCCGTGAAAATGTTAAGCCGATTTATAACGCCAGAAATGAAATTACCAGAACATTTTTCATCGCATTTTGCTCTTGCAAGGATATTATCGCATCCGTCTTTTGGATTCTACAATATCTTTAATTTCAATTAGGAACGATCCTTTTCTGCTTAATTTCGATCATATTTTTCTTCCTCTCGCACAACACACTGTCTAAATACTAAGGAAAACAGAATAACAATGCTCTCGTCTCGCGATACTCATCTGTTTCTGCGATGTTGCCAAGTGCTCATGTTTGAACTAGGATCAAAATTGAACTTCGATTAGTTGATCTTAGATCAGTGTTATACAATAAGACTCGAGCCTGAACTCAGATCATTTTCTGAACTTAGATCATAATTGATCTCCAGTCAGTGATGTTTATACAATCGGCCCTTAGTCGACTAGGACGTTCATAGTCTCACGTTTAAGCACACAATAAGCATTTAACGTGTTTCTTTGTAATAGTTTTCTCAATTAATTTATAATTTATAATTATGTATCCACCTTACAACCTAGTCATTCTACTCGCTCACATACACGCACACACATATAACTTACACACAAACACATACAATTTTTTTTATTATGTTTAATTCGCATTGTTTTCGTTTCTATATTCTCCCCTCATTTTAATCTATTGATGACTGGATACACAATGTTTTCTTATGTTTCAATGTAGGCTATACCAACTATATTATAATTTTATTGCTAGTATATTATATTGTAATTATATTTATTGTATTTCTGAATGTGTGCATAATATGATTTACTTTGTATTTAACCAAGCTGAGTGGAAGAAAAAAACCTATCTCCTTAACTCCCTGCGGAAAAAATAAAACATTATTATCATTATTATTATTATGAAAGTAGGCCTATAAGCAAGATACACATTTAGGAACTTAAGCAGTATAGAACTCACTTTTATGAAAACATTGAATAATTATTTGACTCTGCCATTGCACACTTTTTCATAACATTTTCACACTCATTCTACTTTAGAATTGTTATAATTTGTAATAGCCTACAAATAATAATAATAATAATAATAATAATAATAATAATAATAATAAAGAGGATGTTATTGCCAATTACATTTCCTTTTACAAAATCTGATATTATATTCTAAATAATAATAATTCTTTATTGCAAACAAATGGTCATATTACGATGAATGGAGCAACGTTGGATTGATATATAGCAGGGGAGACAGAAGCACCCCGAGAAAACCTTCCCCGATTCCACTTTGTCCACCACTGATTCACAGACATTGGATCCCAGGTTCCAGCGGTGGAAGGCGAGCGGTTTAACCAGTCATCCATGGGGGTGGACCATATTCTAAAGATTGGACCTCAGAAAGTGTAACATCTGCTTTGATATTAAACGTATAATTTTTTCCATTTTCATTATAATACTTATTTGATTTTCTAAGATATTTTTTTCAAAAACTTAGTAGTTTTAAATTAAACCCTAACGATTGTAGTCCATAATTTACAATATGATCTCAGATTTAAGGTGGATTAATTTTAATTTGTATTAACTTCCTCACGTAGGTTAGGCCTATATGTTTTTTAATAATTGCTATAATTTTTTTAGAAAAATTCAAAATCGTATAAATAGGTGTAGTTATCAAGTGTGTTACCTACCGAACAATTGAGATTTTTCAATTGGCCTAATACTTCTGGTGGCACTATGACCCTGGGGTCGACTCAGCCCCTAACATAAATGAGTACCAGGAGCAATCCTGGGGGTAAATTCAGCCTGTGCGTAAGGCTGACAACCTTACCACCTTCATGTGCCGACTGTCCAAAATCTGGGAGCCTCAAACTCCTGGAACCCTCTTGGCCTCCATGGCCGGTATAGGGATCACTTTACTTTTACTTTTTTTTACCTACCGAAAAAAGCTACTATCATGTGGAATCAACAGGCAACATTTTATGAAATTCTACTCACTCACTGACAAATTGTTGAAGAATTGGTAAAGCGTGCCATATTGTACAGTGGTTCTTTAAGAGCAGCACAATAAACGAACTAAGGGCCAGTTGTATAAACATGTAAACTGCAGTTATCATGCAAAATTAACTTTCAGTTACATTTAACTACCTTTTTTTGTTGTATAAACATTAATCCAAGTTTATCTCATCCTAACCAACATTTTAATATAACTGGTGAATTTTTGCAAGTTAAAACATTAACTGATGATTTGGAAATTTTAAATACATTTCAAACAGTGAAAAAGACACTAGAAATCCATTTTATAAGTACAGTGTGAGTTATTATTATTTTCATATCATTTAGATTCAGTTTGCTTTAATTTTGTCTAATGACATTAAAAATACAGCCACCAGTACCTTGGCTTTGTTGTTGGTTATGGTAGCCCCACATTATAAAATAGCAACATTTATTTTTAGATTTCTGATTATTCTGATACCCCATCTGGTGATGCAATGAAAACCCATCATGCATCTCTTGAATGGCATAATTTTTTATTAGTCCTGCATGACATGCTACCAAAATTTGAGCAGAACAACTAGACAGAGGTTATGTCTCCTTCCCATTACAATCAAGTACAAAGCAAATTCATGATATGTTTATGATATTCAGGGTCAGCCCTGAGGTCCTGTGCGATTATTGTGATTGGAAGCTTACAAATAGTTACTGAGGACAAAGGAACAGCCAGTAGAACCATTCATAAATTGACAAGAGAAAATTATACTTTACGGCCTCGGTTTATTTGAATTCCAACTAAGGACAGTGTCTTAAGAAAACAATATTAGATATCTACAATATTCGTAACCTTCCAGGCATTATAGGTACTGTAGGTTGCGTTTACACACCTAAACACCTCTATAGACAGGTTAAAGCAGTTTGAAGCAAAAATATGCATGGCGTCAATGAAATGATTTTAAAAAAATAATTAAAAAAACTCATCTTTATTAAGCAATTGAAATAAATACCATATGACATATGTGTAACATGGTGCTTTGTCTTTAATTAAACAACTGAAAATCAAAGACCAAAGATATAAACATAATACTCCCTGAAAATTTCCCTCAACTTTTGCACTGTTGCCAGATGTTTTATTATTTTCTCCAGTTATTTAAAACTGTGAGTTACACAATCTACGGTTATTTTTATACAACATAAGTAGCTAGTTATTTTCAAACTTTCAGTTAAAAACAACCATCAGTTTGTAAGTTTTATACAACTGGCCCTCAGTCATGTAGAAATCTATATTATTAATTGCAAGAAAGATACAACATAGACCTACACAAAGAATGAAATTTTCAGGAGAAAATAAAAAAAGTAAATAAAATATAAATATAAGCAATTATGTCAAAACATGGGCATAGATGTGAATAACGGTGTGTATACAGGAAAGAAGTAGGTATTCTGTCTGCCAAATGTACTGAAAGCACTCAGAATGAAACGTGGTAAGTCTCGGTCTAGTTCCCGAAAACTGTTATGCACCATACGAAAAGAAGAAAATAATTATTATATCCTTATGTATTTATATAGTTTGCTCTTTCTAAAGATTCAAGAATAAGAACCTTGTCATAGTCTACTGTCATTTTGCTGTTCTGGGAGTTATGTATTTTTTTAGAGTAACAAATCAACTTTGCTTACGCTTTGTGCTTATCTCCTTTATTGTAGACCTTTTTAATTTACATAACATTATTTCTCGTGTACAAAAACTGCAATATCATCCGTAGGCTTTATCATGAGTGGCAGATCTTAGACAGAAGAAAATCGATTGTTATACCCCTTTTTCGTACATTAGCTATGGTTAACGAGTTATAAAATCGTTTAGCCCAACGCCGGAACAGTAGCGATAAGTTAGAAGATACCTGGTTTAACTAAAGGTTTATTTCTTGTAATGGAAATCGACCGGCGACCGTGTTCATGACACCAGTAATAAGTAACAAGTTTATGCCTGTTTAATTTCCACACTGAAAGCTTTTATATATTAATGGGCGGTGCGATCAAAACAAAGAGGTTTCAAAGGACGACATTCTGTGTAAAAAGCGACTGCTATCTGATCCCATAAAATAGTAAATTTATAAATGTAATTAAATCCCTTCTTTATTTTCGTAGCCTTCATTATTCATTGCTTTTAGGTACAATGTAATAAATTAAGGATTATTATTTATATGCAAATGATTTTCGGTTACTTACTCTGAGACATTTAATATGCTTATTATGTGTTTTTTGTTGTTACTTATTTAACAAAAGCAATTGGATCCAATTGAATACATCTCTGATGTTCAATGAATACAGAACATTAACATACATAGAGGCAACCCTACATGCAAGATAGTGCTATCTATCATAAAATCCTAGGATACGTGTACTGGTCCCATAAAGGTAGGCCTATGTGTTTCTTTCAAGTGTAACCAGGGATGACACGTTTTCATAATGCAAATTCTGGATAAGGATCGTGGAAAAAGAAACGAGCAAAAACTAAACAAAAAGGCAGAAACGTTAGGCCTATGCCGATTTTACAGTCGGTTTCCAATTATTGTAACCTCTTGTACTTAAATAACACAAGAGATTATTGAAATAGGAAGTTAATATTAAAATGACAATTCGTATAAATTTGTAAATCTCCGTAAGTGAATGTCTATTAACATTCTAAGTGTAGTTTGTTTAATCCTAGTCGAATCCATTATTCAGTAGCCTATGGCATTATTTGATGGGGAAGCATTTCTAAAACTAATCTTGCTTCATTAACTTCATTACAAAAACGCATAATCAAACTCTATTTAAAAAGCGCCTGGACTACCCAACTAAACTAATCTATTTCTACTTTAATGCATTTAGCCAAGTTTATAGATACTCTTCATTTAAAAAAATGTAATATGAAAATAAGACAAAATTCGCAGCGATTCCACACGAACACTGCACAATACGTAAAGTTCTTACTTTACTATAGCAAAAATATTTCCCTTTTGCTGGTCTGTCACATAGCCTAGCCTAGTTTTGGTCCTCGTCTGTATAATTCTAAAATCAAATTACATCTGGGTTTAGCTACATGGAGGTATGAAGTCTTCAAATACAGAATTAAAAAAAATATATATAAAAATTAATTGCCATTCCTTTTAAATTAATTCTGTTGCCACTTGTTCTGCTCCGTCACCTTGTTTCTATTATCATGATTATTATTGCTTATTTTATAGCCTATTATAATAATCATTATTATTATTACTTGCCCACATGTAGACTATGTATATAGAATGGACTATATAGAGTTAGCCTATAGTTACTTTATGTTTGGAAGGAACAAGTTAAGAGTTCCAGTGTATTATTATGAAAACATTTAAAAACAGTAGCCTTTATTCCTATAGAATCTATGTATATCAATTCAAATCTCCATCTTCCGGAGAAAAGATTAGATGAAGCCATCTTTCGGTATTAATTCTCATACATTAAAATGATTCATATCCATTTTTTACCAATTTTGAATTGTACAGCTTCAAATTAACTGCCTTTATAGCTTTTCTGCTAGAGCCAGAGCGGTTCAGCTCCGAACAACGAATGACGCTGTTTATTCACGTGACTTACGAAATAAAAATAGGTATGTCATACCTAGTGGTTATAAAAACGAAAGTGGGAAAAGGGGAAGATATGGTGATAAATGGGTAAAAAATGTAACCAAAATGAAGATGGTCCAGTTGGGTTTTTTGTGATAACTTTGAATCAGAACGGGCCAAATCCCACTTCAGAGAATTATCACTATAGAACATTTAATAAAACTTAGATTTGAATAAAGTGCACAAGTTCAATGATATGCGCTATTTTATAGATTGTACTAGAGAACATGTATTTTTATTAAGTTAATCAATGGATTATGATTTTCATTTAACTTTAAACCTCATTATCTCCTTTAAAAAAACGCCACTTAGTATACGGTTCTCAGTCCTTCAATTAGTCGTATCTTAATTTTAGAAAGTTCGGCTGATCTATGTGTGTTGGGGCTTTTTTGTGTTATGTGTCGATTTATCTGGTTATTTTCAAAATTTGTATAGCTTACAGAGAATATTTTTTCAAACGAACCAACATTACAAGCCATCATTTGGAGTCTCGTGCAAATGAAATTCATCACAGACATGTATAATATACCAAAGATATACCCGTAATGGCACATGCCACCAGAATATTTATGAGAATTAGCCAACCACCTGACTCATGATCGGATAATAAGCTATCTTATTTGGATATTTAATTACCCAGTCATTTGGAGCAAGGCTGTAACATTACAGCATCAAAGTCACCATTCCAAATAACTGGAAGAGCGTTACACTGAAGACCTCCATGTCCCTGATTCGATCTCCTGATTTCGGTAGTAGTTTTGTTATGTGTACTCTACCCTCACTTCACAGGTCTGTGTTACGAACATTAGTTCTGACAAACAACGGAATAAAAACTCCTCTGCCCATAACGTAAAATCATTATTGATTAGTGTGGTTGAAGTATACCGGCAGGTCAAGTCTATATGACAAACTCCTTTCGGCGAGGCTATTACTGGTGAGACCATTGATGGCAAATAGGCCTATATTAGAAAGTTTCCATTGTCTTCGTGTCCCAATTATTCCAGATAACTCTCACATATTTCAAAAGATATATTATAATAAACTGTGGAATTATATAGCCTAGCTATACATACACACGTGTTCGTGAGGAAGAACTTAGCGTGGGCCTATGAAAACTCGCAGACCAATTTTAAGCCTAATTGACAACCCGAGAAAGCCTATTAAGCCATTTTACTCATGAATAGGTATATATATATATATATATATTTAAGATAAATTACTGTATATATGCCTTTCACGTGAAAGGTAGAGTGGCTTTCATCGTGCGTTGTCTGAGACCGTCAACGGGGATAGGTGAACGTTCGCGAAGACAATGTTTAGTTCTCGCCGATAGTAAGTAGCATACGGGTTTTCAGTGTCCCATTTCCTTGAATTTTGTGAGTATATTCTACCACTTAATGAAAATTATGCTTTATGGGTTATGAACATCAGTAAGGGATCACTCCAGTTCCATTTACATGGCGAAAGAGTAGGAGTCCGGTGTGCTACTAGCGATCGTCGAATCATACGCCCAAAACTTCACTGTGCTTTAATAAATGAACAACGATTAATAAAAAGCGAGATGTGAGAAAAATACTTTTCTTTCTTCGGTAGGATGATTGAAGGAGGAGGCCAGGATGCATACTTTGAAGAAGACAGATCAACAGCCCACATGGCAAATCCTTCAATAGCTGCTCTCCGTACGATGTATGACGACGAGAGAATTAGTCTCGGACTATGGCCATCTCTCATGCTTAGCGCGTGAGCCTGGCATGCTAGCGGTCCCGAGTTCAAATCTCGGGGCTGGCGGGCGTGTCATTTGTGGTGGACAAAGCCGTGACCTTTGGGGGTTTTTCTCGGGGATCCTCCCGTTTCCCCCTTCATTCATTCCACCAACACTCTCCACTTCAACTTCCTTTCCCCCCTCATTATCATCCCGTTCCCCTTTACTGGTTTTCGGGCCAGCTCCTGCTGCAGACCCTGCTGCGGGCCTCCCCCGTCCAGCCCCGTTGCTTGTGGTCAAGAGTGGCTGGTGGTGTACCGTGCCTTTGGGGCTCTCAGAGGGACCCTGGGTTAGTGGCGCATGTCTGGCTGTGCCGCGCCTATGGGGCTCTTGTACGAGGGACCCTGGGTACGGTGCACGTGGAGTGGTACCTGGTCCTTGTTGGATGTAGGGGAGCTCCGTGGGGGCTCGTGGTGGAGTCTGTTGACTGGGGGGCCTTAGGGCATGCACATCATTCGTTTCCTAGGGGGTGTACAATGGGCCCGCCTATGTGGCCTCCGTACGCGAGCCCGTCAGGGCTCAGCCCCTGTACCATACCATGGCCATCTCACTATTCAGATTTAAGTGATTTTTATTTATGCCTGTGAGAAATATTTAAACAAAAGCTGTACTGTAATAATCCGCACGAAGGATTATAGCAAGAAAAGTACGCGAAATAGAACTTCAAATGGTGTTCCACAATATTGCACCTCCTTGTCAGATATGTACAGATGAGAACACCTACTATAAGAAAAATGAGCCACATACTGAAATTCACTTGGCTATTATTTTATTTCAATCTTCAGCGAGCGAAAGAAGCAGTGACGGTCGGCCTATCCCCATGACGGGCGACGGGCGCGGTACAAGTCCAGTGGTTCGCACTCTACATCGCATGTTTACATACCTCCTGTTTCAACAGGAGGCCTACGCCTATTTGTTGGGTATGGTCTGTACTTTAGCAAACTGTTCATGCAAAATTGTGAATAAACATTGCCTCAGATGATTTTTGTTAGTAACCGGTACGCTTATTTATTTATATTTGAAAATATTTAACAGAAATGAAGTTTCATTTTGGGATCTTTGAATTCTAGAGGGAACTGATGAAATGGAGTGACCGATAAAGTAACAGTTAAGAACTCGTACTCGGGAGATCATGGTTTCAGTTTCCGTGCAGCCAATCTGAATAGAGTTTTAGGGAGTTTCCCACAAACAAATATGAATTCAGATTGGAATTTACTTACCCTTAGCTTCAGAAAATGCTTATTTATGTCTAATGAAATAAATCAGGCCGGGCTTACCTATCGACGTTAGGAGATCTGTAACAGAAAATACTTATATAAGTAAATCAATAGCATTATATAGAGGGTAGAGTATTTCCCGCCTAATCACCACTAAATGTTTATAAATACAATCCCAAGAAGGCACGTCATAGAATTTACAATTATTGTGATTAGTTGTAGTTATTGTCTCAGCTATACTACTGATATTGACTAATAATAACTTCAAGATTTTCATTTCTCAACATTGCTACAGAACTCTAAACTAAACTAATCTCCGTGGCGCTACATCCCTGAAGGAACAAGGCCTAACACCCGAACGCTGCGTCATCTACCATAGGCAGACGGCAGGATTGGGGGCATGTGGTCAGTATGCCGACACCCACGGCCGTTAATGGTGGTTTCCATGACCGGAGACGTTATTTCTCTATCAAGTAGATCCTCAATTTGAATCGCGAGGCTGAGTGCACCCCTACCAGACCTCCCTACCTCAGAAAAATCCGAGGACGTACCGGGGATCGACGCTAACCACAAGACCACAATATCTACTCTCAAGTGTTGAACCAATATTGAAACTGATATGCTTAGTTTGCTGGACAGAAATAATTAGCATCTAGCTATTCTACCTAGGTAGTTGTCTCTATTACAAAATTATTTTGAAAGATCCAACACTGTCACATTTGTGCTGTATGTCTTTTGTGTGTTTTACATTTAAAAAACTGATAGGCCTACAATAGAACCTTGATTAAGCCTATGTCACATCTACTTGTTTTCAGTTGGCTAACGAAATTGCATATAAAGACATATTACCATGTGTGTATAATTCCAGGTAATTTGTATTTTAGGATATTATAGGCCTACACTGTATTAATTTTATCAACATAACCTAATATATAGAATTTGACAAACTCTGTTACAGTGTGATTTGATTTTTAATTACACTAGTCTACAGTGATTTTGCTACTGAAACAAAACAAGAGAACCAACCCTAATTTGAATGTGCTGATTACAGATCTGAAGTCATTTTTGCTCTACCACGTCACAATTTTTAAATAATTACGATTTACAGTTTTACTCTTAAGTAAATTGTGATAATGTCATTGCGTATTCAAATTAATATAATTGTCTTGGCCTCCTTGATTTCATTGGTCAGTTGTTTTAACATTTCAGCTGCTTCTCACCAGGTGTATTCATTTTCCCGCCAAAACTTGCTGATTTCCATTAAAGTGGCTTTATTTGTGAAGGAATACAGAAAGCTGAAGTAAAATAAAATATAGTTGATTTAAGTTCATGTAATATTGTTATGTAAGTAAATACATAAGTAAATAAATTGTATGGCTTTTCTATTAATGTTTTATGCACTTAAATACCAAGATTCAATACCCTATATATTTACATTTGCTTCACATAACCTATATGAGCTTCACCCATGAACGTTAATGTTTACTTTTATTGACGATAGTGTCCATTTCATTTCAGAAGTTCAGAAATTAATATGATGAATAGAAGAAACTGTGTTAACATCCCACAGACTAGGTTTCTAGGAAATTGTCAAGCTGAAAATTATCCTGAGCTAGTACATAAAATGCTTAGAGCTTATCAAAATCCAGGTTGCCGTATGTCATTAAAGTTACATTTCCTGCATTCTCACCTAGACTTTTTCCCCACCAAATCTCGGGGCTGTAAGTGATGAACATGGTGAGAGGTTCCACCAAGAAATATCAACCATGGAATCTAGGTACCAGGGTCAACATGGACCGCGCATATTGGGCGATTACTGCTGGTTCCTACAGCGATCATCCACAAGCCAATATAAAAAGAAAAGTCAAGGTCTCAAGCCCTTTTAAATGGGGTTTTTGGTGCTCACTTCACGTTGTAAGTCTGCATTTACGTATTAAAGTATTTAAATAACTTAACTTAATAAATATACATTTATTTCACTTGCTTAATGGGACAGGATATTTATATGAAATGTCATATTAGACTTAATAGTTACATTATCATAACTCAAAAACCTGTCGTGCTAGGAGAAATCTGACTTCAGATCTGGAATCAGCACATCAATTACTATATAAAGCACATAAAGTTTCCTCAGTAGCAGACAAAAAATATTTTTTGTAGACTAGTGTTATTAATGTTTATAACAAAACTTTATGTAATTGTTACACACTGGTTTTTAAAAACGAAACATCATATGTTTTTATAAAGCTGAATTAGTGTGTAAATACTGTTAAAGATTTGTACATATGTTTTTGTAATTTTATTTGTTTAATTAACATTTAAGTGTATAATTTTGTAATTTTTAACAACTGAGACAATAACTATAACTCATCACAATAATTGAAAATTTTACGACGTGGCTCCTTGGAATTCTGTATAAACATTTGATGGTGTTTAGGCGGAAAATACCCTACCCTCTATATTATTCTATCTCACTACTAAGGAAATGAAACTCATCAATACAAAGAAATAGCAGCTTTGAACAATCATATTAACAAAATAATGGAATTTGTTATTGTAAATAATTGTACATTCTGAAAATAAAATATGTTCATTTCATTCAAAACCACTGAGAAATTATACCAATTCAAGAAAAACGAAAAGGATTCTTTATAGGCCTTGTTTTAAATTTGTTATTTATTAACCAAACACCTTACATGTCCAATAATATTGTTTTGTATTCTTGCTTACGTGTATTTGTCACTAATCATTTGACTGAACTTTACAGGAACATGAGCTTTGTCCTTCAAGATGCACAAATATTATTTTGAATGTTTATATTTCCAACTAAAAATTGTAATGTCCAAAGGATGTATGAAGGCATAAAGGTATATTTTATAGTACAGTATCATCTACTCCACAAAAGCTATAATGTGTACTGCACAATAATGTCTCCAACTCGAAATGTTAATATAAATGTTTCCTTGGTAATAACGTGTAGGTTTCTTAATACTTGTATTACATCAAAAAAGACAGAAGACAACGCAAATCTGAAATCGTATGGTGATAAGTCATGGTAATTTTAAAATTCTAGCAAAAATGTATCAAATAAATTAACTGCACGAAGAAAATGATAGACGTTTACCAAGCACATAGAGATAAGTATCAAATCAAAATTTATATAAGAAGTTAGCTGTTGGCAGAACTTATAACAGGAAATTATGATATGTAATATAACCAATTTAGTTTATTTAAATTTTGTCTACTCATACAGAAATATTTTCTTCAGTGTTGACAGGAATATTTTCTTCAGTGTTCTGTAAACTCTATTTCAGTCAACACAAATTTAACAATAACATCAGATCTACCATCTATAACCTATTTATATGTTCAATTTATAATTTATTTATTGAACATCTAAATTGCGTTAAACCCTATTTCACCTGAAGGTATACAGCAGATTCGCGGTATTTCTAGTCTCGATAGTTCGATATTTCCATAAATTCAAGCTGAAAAACTCGAAAACCTGAATTAACAATAAATAAATAAAGTAATTAATGAATTAATCGTCAGTTTTCAGTGCGCTGGTGCTTTACTGTATAAGAGGCTTAGACACCGATAAGGATGTGGAGGGATTAGGAAGAGAGACCACATATCTCTGAAATTAATCATTTTCGGCTGCAGTTGTGAAATATTCAGAAAAAAACTTCTCTGCGTTTCTGGTACAGCCTCTTACGGGAACAATAAATGATTTGGGCGATGTAATAGATAGTAATGTGTACTCAGAAGTATTAAAGTGCCGAATGAGGAAATGATTACTGTGAGATCATTCGCCCACTCAAACATGATTGGATTCTGTAGGCGTCTTTTCATTTTGTATTGCTTACTTAGAATAAAGATTCAACCTTATAATTATTGGCATTCTATTTAATACATTTTTGGCCTCCTAAAAAGTTGTCATTTTGGAGATAAGTTCCAGGAAAACTTGCAGTTTAGATGATGATGTGACAATGCTGCTAGGAAACGGCGAGGTAGTACTTTAAAACAGAGGACACTTGCCAATTTTCATAAAATCGAATTAAAAAACGTATTTTTGTTTCATCACAAGTGTAAGACAATCTGTATGTTTTTGTTCTCTAAACTAGTCTCCTGTGCTGTATTATTTAAGGGAACTAGACACTCCGAGATGCTCAAAGATCACTTTCAGAGAAATGGTTTAGATCGATTGCCGTTGCGATGTTCAACAAATTACCGCAAGGGACACACGACTTGCACTTCAACCGATTTGAAACCGTCTTACTACTGTCTGGCTGCGAGCTGAAGGCCGAGCTAGCGTTCCCCCACTACCTTACCATGCGCTTGCATTTACTGTCTATGTCTTTCCCCCACTATGCCACCAGCTCGGCCTTCAGCTCACAGTCAGACAGTACATTGGCTAGCAGAAAATCCCTTTTAAGATCTAAACTAAAGGAATTTTTCGACTCTCCTATTAACATCCTTCAAAAGTGCAACGTTTCATATTAATTTGCATTTTATTCTTAAGTTTATAATTGTTCTGCTGTATTTGTACTTATTTGTAATTAAGTATTGATTTGTATTTAATTTATTTGTATTTGTAATTTATTTTATTTTTATATGACCAAGAGCAATTTCTCGATGCTCACGGCAAATTAAATATTGATAATTTATATTTTTCCCACTTAAACTACATTTAAATTGGATTTGCATCATTTCAAAACAGAGACATTTCAAGTGATCAACAAGAACTGCATCCATGAAGCACAAGGAGCTGCCCAGGTGAGTACAAAGGAAGCTAAGACGAAGAGAGGGCAATGTGAGAGGAAGAAAGAGGCAGAGAATGAAGATGGTAATAATTATCATTATGGAATGTATTGATCTAAGTAAGAAAATTGTCAAATTTTTTTAAATGTAAATATCTCAAAACTACATTTTGATACAGGTTTGTTCCATCGTCTCAGAATGTGTGTATTAAGAGTTAGAGAACTGAAATTTTGCACGCCATTAACATGTGGCATTGACGAACTGGTAGAAGATTTGCTTTGATACCATTTTTATTATAAGATTTAGGGATATTTTTATGTTGTAACTTAAATTTCACTACTGTTTGTGTGACGAAATATTTTATACGTGTGTTACAGTTTCTTTAACTAATCCAATGAAGAAAATTCATATTTCTGCTACAGGAGTTAATAACGTATATGCAAGATATACTAGGCAAGTTTTAGGTCTCGGTTTAAAGTAGTATTTCTCAATGTCCACTTTAAAAGCTCATAAACTTGCCCATTTATTTAGGTTTTCTTTCTTTTTTTGTAATATGTATGTATGTGTATATATATGTTTTAACTAATGAAGCCACTATTATAAACGAATAAGCGATATCATTCTGAAAGTATCCGGAATAAAATGTAAAAATTTTGGATCAATACCTCTTCTAGTTTATTTCCTAATACCCGCTTAAAGCAAGTACTGATCAGAAACAAAATGGCGACTGTTTTTTGTTCCCTTAACATAAGGAAATTCTTTCGTACAGGCCTACACAGACTTTTCGTGTAATTTCGAAAGTCGATTTTTTTATACAGTTCTATGTAAGGTCGGTCCTGTACACCTTGAATAACCGAGACTCTACTGATGGTAATTATTTAAAATAAATACAGAATTCTAATAATCTGAATGCAGGCTACAAAGAAACAGACACTGTACATTATTCATGTGCACTACGTTATAGGGGAGACCTACATTACTTACATTCCGTTGACCAACTGCCTTTAGACTTGCAAAATCAGACATCATGTAACTAGGTATATATATGTATCGTGTAGACCTTTTAATAAAAATTAAATCTTTCAACAATCCCTCCAAATCAAATAAATAAAGGGATTTACGCCATTTATGCAGGCATTTACTTACAATAGCACAGCACGGATTTAATATGACGCTTATTGTACTCTATCACATGGAGAAGGTTCGTAAAAATACTCATTCCTTCTAGAAATATTATGTGAATAGCACACTGTGTCTTGTTTAAAAACACCTTATTCGATCCCTGTGAATTCATGGCGGCTTCAAGTTTTTGTTGTGAGCTCCCTTCCTAACCATTCATATGGAAATTTGACAGTGTCTATTTCAGCCATCAACGCTCGGCCATTCAGAGTACTGAACTGTCGTGCGAGCGGCGAGGTACCTGACCGGAGGTCATTTATATTATTATAATGTATGTTGCCGGAACCTACGTGCATTTGAGATTATTATCGTGGTCTCCACGGCCATTATAATAATTATCAACATCAGTAACTCCACAAACCACAAAACTAACATTTCTCCGACTCAAGGGAATATATATGTACTGTATATAATATAATATAACAAAATATTATTGCGTGGTCTTGTGGTTAGCGTCGCTGACTACAGATCTTTCGGCCCGGGTTCGATCCCCGGTACCTTCTCGGATTTTTCTGAGGTGGGGAGGTCTGATAGGGGTGCACTCAGCCTCGTGATTCCAATTGAGGAGCTACGTGATAGAGAAGTAGCGACTCCGGTCATGGAAACGACCATTAAAGGCCATGGGTGTCGGCATGTTGACCACATGCCCCCAATCCTGCTGTCTGCCTATGGTAGATGACGCAGCGGTCGGGTGGTAGGCCTTGTTCCTTCAGGGATGTAGCGCCACGGAGTTTAGGGTTTATAATATTATATTATACTATACTAAGTTATATATAGGCCTATATATATAACTGGTAATGCAACATTGGAGAATCGGGGAGAGGTGAAAGAAAAGTTAAAGGCGAATCTCTTTCAATTTCCTAAGTTTTTTATGTGACAAGCGATACGACTAGCGGAGGCGCAAGACGTTCCATCATACTTAGGTGCTGGATGAATTTAATCGCAGTTTTACTTATCTTTTTTAGAGAAGCGTAAGTGACCCACGCCGCCCGGAACAAACAGGGCCGGACCTTCACTAGACAAGGACATGGAGAGACTCCAGGATGAGTGATCAGCCCAATACCGGGGCAACTTCCGAGACAACACGAACACGTAGGACGAGACACACCATTCGCTCACACTTTCACCCTGAACAAGACGAGGATGAGGTGAAGACGATAATGACGGCCAGATGATATCCGGGAACCACAAGGGCCTGAAGTTACCCGACATTTTCTCACAGGTGATGAAAACCCCCGGAAAATCCCCACCTAGGTAACTTGTCCCAACCAGGATTCAAACTGTGTGAGAGAAGCGAACGAATCCTCTCCGGCACAGCGGTGGACGCAAATCAATGTTAAGAAATAAAAAGGAAGTAAGATCACAGGTAAGAATGAAATGGTAAAATTCAACCAGCAGATGTGATTACATAGGTTGGTTTTTTAGTTTTGGCCCCAATGCTTCAGTGCCAAGTTGCAACAATGTTGGGCGCTGCCACTTTTACCGACGGTTGCTGCCCTGCATCTCCTCCCTCAGAGCACATGACCTCGCCCGTCCCCACCGCCGCTCTTGCGCAGTCGCGCCTGTTAGATGAGTACTGTGAAACCAGCGCTCGCGAAAGACAGTCGAAATGTTTTCCAAGCAGGAGCAGAGAACGTGGATAAAAATTCAGTATGCTAGGGGTCGCAGTGCTAAACAGTGCCATCGAGGATTGGAGGAGGCGTGCGGTGCAGTTGCGTTACCGTACAGAACGGTAGCAAGATGGGTTGCAGCCTTTCGAGATGGGCACGAACGTGTGGAGCACATGCCTCGATCTGGTCACCCACCAGTAAGTGATGACAATGTACAGATGGTGTCCGCGTTAGTAGAGGTGGATCGGAACGTAACGATTCGACAATTAGAGCAAGATACCGGACTGGCGCATTCGACTGTCCTCTACATCCTGAAGGACTTACTGAAAATGAGGAAGATTGCGACCAAATGGGTTCCGCATGACATAACCGACATGCACAAATGGCTGCGATATGATGCTTGTCGTATGCACTTGCAGCGTTATGAGAGCGAAGGAGAGGCCTTCTTACGGCGTATCATAACCATTGACGAGACGTGGGCCAGATCTTATGAGCCACAGTTAAAACGCCAATCGAACGAGTGGCGGCACCACGGATCACCACGGAAACAAACAGTTCGACCAACCCCCATCAATGTGAAGGTAATGTTGATTCTTGCCTATGATTGGGATGGTGTGATTATTCACCATACCGTTCCCCGAGGGCAAACCGTTAATGCGGCGTACTATTGTTCGTTTCTGGAAGACCATCTCCGAGGAGCTCTGAGAAGGAAACGGCGCCCCCACATGGTTACACCGCCCATCGTTCTGCATGACAATGCTAGGGCACACACAGCAGGCGTTGTGTCGGCATTGTTGGATCGCTGGGACTGGGAGGTCCTCTATCACCCCCCCCCTATTCTCCCCACATCAGTCCCTGCGACTATGATCTCATCCCGAAGATGGAGATGACAATGCGCGGGGAGCACTTCCGTACCATTGAAGACGTTAAGCAGGCTGCCGAGCGCTCTCTTCGCACCATCAATAGATTGGGCAGTGCCAACGGGATCCAACGACTTCCACATCGCTGGCAACACGTTGTACGCAACGGTGGGGACTACATCGAGGGTCTATGAAACTTGGAACCATCTATTTTGAGTTATTAATCCAGTTATAACTATGGTGCCAAAACTTAAAAAACAACCATGTTAGTTAGTTAGTTAGTTTATTTTCTTACACAGTACAGTGTTTTTCATTAACCTACTTATAAGTTTATATATACTTATAAACTACATATCTTAAAGTTTAACACACACATTTACAAATTGATAATTTACATACAAATATTCAATACATGTACAATATTTAAACATGCTACATTTTACTACATTATACATTTTAATATTATTTCTAGCTCTATTTTTACAGTATATGGAAGATGAATTTTACAAATTGACTGATAAATAAATTTAAGAATACAGTATATACACACTTATAAAGAATAGAGATCACTTATATTATAAAAACAGTTTGATAAAAGAAAGGATTTGAGCATTCTCTTAAATGAAATTTCTGTTTTTTGTGATGTGATATGAGAGGGGAGTGAATTAAATACCTTAGAGCACAAGTAGTATGGAGAAGATTCGAAAAGATGGGTAGAGTGTTTCGTCAGTGCTATGCTGTTTTTATGTCGGGTGTTGTAAGAGTGGTAGTCAGAATTAACTTTGAAAAGGAGTCTATGAGAATAAGCAAATAGGACGGTTGTATATTCAATTTCTGCAATAATGAATATCGCTATATCAGAAGTCAGAGGTTTTTTTTTATAATGATGCACTTCGGCCGCATTGAAGGAAAAGAGCGGTACTGGGTGTAGAGAATTCAAGTTTCCACAGTAATATCAGAACGGGAAGTGAATATAAAAAAATAATCATCGAATAATGTACGATTCATCCAATTCTGCAAATTCAACAAATTGGTCTAGATGTTACTGCTTATGAAGACATGAAGATCTAGTCTGGAATCTGTAGCAAGTCTGATTATTGAAATGAACACAGTAAGTTCGTGGGGTACGCCGTAGCGTAGTGGTTGAGGCGCTGCGCTACAAACCAGAAGGTCGCGGGTTCGATCCCCGATGAGGTCATTGGAGTTTTTCAATTGGCCTAATCCTTCTGGTGGCACTATGGCCCTGGGGTCGACTCAGCCTCTAACAGAAATGAGTACCAGGAGTAATCCTGGGGGTAAAGGCGGCCGGTGCGTAAGGCTGACAACCTTACCACCTTCATGTGCCGACTGTCTAAAAATCCGGGAGCCTCAACCTCCTGGAACCCTCTGGGCCTCCATGGCCTGTAATAGGGAACACTTTACCTTTTTACACAGTAAGTTCACAAGTAGGTATATTTACGAAGAATCATCGTTTCTATAAGTATCCCCATTTTCATCAATTCATTCCGACTGATCATCTGTTGAGCGAAACATAACCCGCTATACCAGACATGGGCAAACCCCTATCCACTGACACGCAACCCGCAAACTTTTGTCAACTTACACATAGTTCAAAAAGAACGGGTAGATGGAGACACAAACAGACAATAAGTGCAGTGGCGGTTGCTCATTCTTAGGGAAACACTAATTTCACTTTATAATGTACACTACAAGAAACAAATAATACAAACAATTTTGTATTTTTAATTATTTTTTACTTACTTACTTACTTACTTACTTACTCCATGGCGTTACGGCCCTTGTAGGGCCCGAGCCTGCCTGACTATTGCCGCCCAATCTCTCCTGTCCAGTGCTTTGCGTCTCCATCCTCTTATACCCAATTCCTTCAAATCCTCTTCTATATTTTCTATCCATTTATCTCATGGCCTCCCCACACATCTTCTTCCACCTGGTTTTCCTTTATATATCTTTTGTAATAGAGATTTCTCACCACTTCTTTCCACATGTCCTACCCATCTGAGCCTTGCTCCTTTAATATCTCCTATAATTTGAGGTTCGCCATACAATTCATAAATCTCTCTACTGGTTCTACTTTTCCATTCATCATTCTCAACCTTGGGTCCATATATTCTTCGTAAGATTTTCCTTTCCCATATGGCTATTCTTCTTTAATCGCTCTTTAACATACACCATGTTTCTGATGCATAAGTTACCACCGGTTTAATTACCGTTCTGTATATTTTCTTTTTATTATTTTTTGAGAGGTTCTTTGACTTCATTAGTGGTAATAGAGCCCAATAGCATTTATTTCCTGCTTGCAATCTTGCTTTTATCTCTTCTGCTATCTCATTGCCTTCAGTAATAACTGAACCCAAGTATTTAAAGGATCGAACTCTTTCAAACTTATAATTCTGAATAGATATACTATCAATCTGTTTCCATCTGTTCTCTACTCTGGTAGCAATCATGTACTTCGTTTTTCTTTCATTCACTCTCAGTCCCATTTTTGTACTCTCTTCCTCTAATTGTATAAAGCTTGTCTGCATTTCTTGTATGGATCTACTGATCAGGACAACATCATCAGCGTACGCCATAATTTGGACCATTCTATTAAAGATTGTGCCACCTGGGTTAATCCGAACATTCCGTATTACTCTTTCCAATACAATATTCAATAATATTGTTGAAAGAGCGTCTCCTTGTCTCACCCCTCTTCCAATATCAAATTCATCAGTTATCTCTCCTTGAATAATCACTTTACCTTTATTTTCTGTTAACGTCATTAGAATCAATCTAATCAGTTTTCTTGGTACATAGAATTGTATCAGGGTTTCGATTAGAGCCTTCCTATCGATACTATCATAAGCCTGCTTATAATCAATAAATAGTATATGGAGGTCCACATTATATTCATAGCATTTTTCTAGAATGGTCCTTAATATGAATATCTGGTTGCTAGTAGATTTTCCTTTCAAGAAGCCACCTTGATATTCTCCTACATTGTTCTCCATAATTTTAACCATTCTGTTAGCTATTAATTTTGATAAAACTTTATATGCTACGCTAAGTAAAGCTATCCCTCTATAGTTTTCACAGACTGTTTTGTCCCCTTTCTTATGTATCGGTACAAATATTATTCTTTTACGTGTGCAATTATTTCATTATACGAAGGCTTAGAATGTGCCATAACGCCTTTAAATCGGAACTGTGTCACGACCCGTCACTGCTTGCAAAGAGATTATGACTCGTACATGGGAAAAATCCACCATGTACACCGAATGTTCGCAATGCCATCTTGTGTCTTTTGCGGGAAGGTGAAGAACCACAAGTGGTTCGCGAACCAGTAAATGCCCATGTATGCGCTATACCAACGGGTTATGATCGAATATTCATCCACACACCGCCAGGTGACCTGTCGGAATCAGCTGATGACGGGAATACTCACTGAAAATATCGTTCTGGGGAAGTATACCTAATAGTGAAGTTAGTGTGCATATTTCCGTAGTCATTCTTGCTACAGATTTCAACATTACCCTAGTAATGTTACTAGTCTGGAATCTTTATGGGTGTACAATGTGATGAAAAAACTAAAATCTACATATCTTTAGTTATTGAGTAGAAACTTTGCACACAAATGCCACTGCGTTGTGCCACTCTCCGTATTTAATTTCGAATCTATATATTCAATAGGTTCTAATATATGATTTTATACTTTTATTTTAAAAAAAATTCTCAGACTTTCCATGACAGAGTTTCTAAAGTGGACATTGAGAAATTTGTGTCAGAAAAGGATGTCAATCTCTGCATTAACTCGTCTAATGTGGAATAGTTTTGTGGGGTAATAGTGCACACATGAAAGAAGCTTTTATATGGCAGAAGAAAGCTCTCAGAATTATAATGGGTTTGGAAAATACTCAATAGTGTAGACCTGTGTTCACTACATTAAAAATAATGACCTTACCATGCCTATATATTTATGCATGCCTAGTGTTTGGTAAGGAACATTTTAACACATACGCTATTAGGTCTGAAGTCCATACTTACGATACGAGGAACAAACATGACATTGAAGTTCCGAATGTTAGACTAAGTAAAACAACTAATAGTCATAGGTATCTTAGTCTAAAATTTTTTAATCACTTACCTTTAGCAGCACGAGAAGTGACAACAAATCATTTTAAACAAATTCTTAAGAAGTGGCTAAGAAAGAAAGCTTTTTACAGTTATAAGGAATTTATTGAAAGCAGTGTTTGCGATTTAGTTTTTTAAAAAAAGTTTCAGCATAATGTAAGGTTTGCTAATTTATTTAAGTTTTAACTGTATAATTATGTGATTGTGTATTTTTTTAACCTGATCTTTAGTATATATGGGACTATGTATAAGTAATACTGTAGTTTTTATATATTATATTATGTATGTATATATTTTATATGCTGACAAGATCTATTGCTTGTATAGGCCCAAGGATCAATAAAGTTTATTATTATTATTATTATTATTATTATTATTATTATTATTAATTTTAAGGTGTGCGAAATGAGTAAACCGGTTAAAGTATCAATGAATGTTTTTCGTTAACTCATCTGTAAAGGCTAATAAACTATTGAATGACATTTAAATCTAATTATAACATATTTTTAACACTACGCAAGATGTGTCAAATGAGTACATTGAAGTCTGCACGAATCACTTTCGATGTCGGTAGGTAGGCAAGCACAACTGTAAAGTCAGCTATGTGAGATGTTTTCTTTCTCTTCAAATAAAGGCGATGGCCCCTCACCACCTCGGGTAATGGGAGGATAGACCACGGTAATGTACCTGAGACCTGTTTTAACCCATATTGATTAACGCCCTGTTTTCCTATACAAGATTAGTATATATTGCTTCACCAGTAAGAAAAACTGAAAATCGTATATTGATAGCTGTTCGTATTTTCTGGAAAAGAAAAGATCTACTCGCTAGGGACATAAATAGGATTTTCATGGCCCATGAATTATCAAAAAATGCCCTTAAATAAGGCATTTATGACCTAAGACTCCTTCAAAAATGCCCTAAACTTGATTAGAAATTACCTAATTTAAATAAATTTTATATTCTAAATTTGCTTAGTGGATAAAGGAGGTTTTCATTTTTGTTACTATTTGGAGTGGCAATTTTAATTAACAATTGCAATACTGAATTAAAGTTCTATTTTAATATTGTATATTTCTTTCTAAATGTTGTACCATACATAAATTATTTTATATGAAAAGTATTTCTGTCATTGGCAGTAGACAGAGAAAACACTTTATGCACGTTTTACCAGATTAAATTGTATTGAAGGGGTGGTTAGACTAGTCTATTGCATAGGAATGTAAAAAGTTCCCAACAAATGTGTATAAATAGGCTGCATTGAACATAAAACATACAAATACTAAAGTTGCCATGTTTCTGTGTTACTAGGAAAGAGATGCAATTTCGTCAAAATCGTAGCCATGGTTATTAGCTTGAGAAGCCTTTTTACCTCCGCCAATACTTGTGGACTCTTTTCAAACGAGAGGAATCCAAAGGAAGAAACAGCTTCTGCACCCTGGAATTTAATGAAAAAGGGAAGGTGCAGCGAGGGGATAGAGAAAAGAGTGAAAGAGCGAGTGAAGAAAGAGAAATTCAAAGTAAAACAAAAGGTAAGTATGGCGTGTGTAGCTGCCAACGAGGGGAGTATGTCACCAGAAATTCCGACTACATTTTCTTTTCCCTCTCTTTTATATAAAACATATGCTCTTTGATGTTGAATTACCATGGTTAGCGTCAAGACCATTTACATTCTAGCGTAAAAATGTTCAACTTTTCCCAGCCCCGCGCTCCTTGTTATTTATCATTATCTCCATTGGAGTGAAGGAGTCCTCCAGGGGTTCTCCCGGCCACCAAGTCAGTGGCTTCTTCCTTAGCTAGATTTGCACGAGGCTTTCTAATGAACGACATTCTTACAGGCTTGTTTACATCGACTCAAATGCAACTGATCCAAAAAGTCCACATGATCCAATTTTTATATACACTGACAGGCAAAAAAAACTGATCACTTAAAGAAATTTTAAAAATGAAGTTTATTTAAATTATGAAGTAGTGCTCGAAATAAAATTACTGCAATTGTATACTTCTTCTGCCAGACCCGTGTCTTCTGGTACAACTCGCAGTTTCTCGAAATCTTCTTACGGCGTCTAGTACCATGGTGTACGGTGAACCTAAGGTTGCAGGGGCATAACGGAGGTTGCGTACATCATCAATTAGAGCAACAGCTTTGGCAACGTCTTCGGGACTGAGAGGCAAAATTTCAAGTAAACTACCTACAAAATCACTTCGATGCAAAGGAAGACAGTTTCCTTTCAGTTTGGAAGGAAATGACGCAATACAACAATGAAACATCTTGCAATGTGTATGACAAGCTAGTGCAGATTAAGTTCGGAAACGGCCTATCGCGATGTTTTTTTTGTTGTTTTGTTTGGTGATAAAGTGAAGACATTAAGGAAGCGGATATGCTGAATCTATAGCTAATGGTCCAATAAAAATAATAATTCATCCTCACCAACAACAATGTATATACACCCAACCAATTTATGTTTAATCTTAAAATTATAACAAATTTTACAGTGATCGGTTTTTTTGCCTGTCAGTGTATTTTTTTACAGCACGTTGTATTCGAAGTGGTCTTCATCCAGTGAATACAAGAAAAACATACTCGACTTTGCCATAGTCCCACCAGAAGGAATAGGTCAATTGAAAATCTCGACCTCATCGGGAATGAAATCCACGATCTTCCGGTTTGTAGCACAGTGACTCATTCAATCCCGCCACAAGCATCCATACATTACCGAAACAACTTGACTTCAATAAAGTTGAAACCCCTTAATTTTTGTGGTTTAAGAACAAATTCGAAAGTGTGCGGAAGCAGAGAGGATTATTATGAGGTTGAGAGGGTGAATTCAGGATGACATACACACGGGCAATACAGATTAGGACATCAATTACTCTAGATTTTGCGGGGATAGCACCAGTGAGAATTCAGTCTTGCGTTATTATGGAGTACATATTTGTGCTGTGCTATTTGATTAATTGCGTGCTGCTCTAACTCTTTGATGTCCGATCCCCTCGTCACACACACATGTACGCACTTTCTCGCTCGCACTTACTCAATCATGTACCTTTGCTTACAGTGGCGTTTCAAGCTGTGACGCCATGCGTGTCATTTGCTTCAGAAAGGAATATTATCTTCACCTTCAACAGGATCATAAATTGAAGTCTCTGGACCAAATTCCTTGGCCCCTTCACGTCCAAGTAATACTATACTTTAGTTTTCTTTCGAAGGTGGTTGATGCGATGGGCTTATCACAGCTTTGATAACTATAGCTTTTGATAACTATCCTAAAACAAGCGTAACTAAGTTAGTCTCCGGTACTGGAACCTTTACTAGGGAGGCCCTAAGTTCCCAGCGAAGCGAAAGGAAGTAGACCTATACTTATGACCACCAGAAACAGAACGTACACTCGTGGAGTTATATAATATGGTCGCAAGAAGATTCCACGATAAATTTGTGTAAAGGTAAAACGTCAAATTAAATAAAATAAAAAATAGTTTAATACATAAGGTCTAGTGCCCTCTGGTGAAGGTCAAAACGTCTAAACCTATAATGTCTTATATGCATTATAACGATTTTAAAATCTAATGTAAGACAAAACGTGTAATATCCACTACGGTCTAGCAGTGTCTCTCAGTCTTTGAGTCTTGAGTTTGTGGCCTGGAAAGCGGGAGAAGGGATGGGACGACGCTAAACAGTTGATCCGTATAAGCCATATTGTGCCAACTCCGGGGACGAGATGAGTTGCGTGCCCATAAGCCTTCCGGTCAAGACAGTCCTCCGCGAGCCCCCACGGAACTCCCCTACATCCAGCGAGCATTCACCATTCCACCTGTGTGCCACACCCTTGGTCCCTCCATGGACACACAGCTTGGAGAACAGTAGGGTATCATTAAATGAAAATACTTAATTATAATACAAATGGCAAAATAGAAATAGTTCACTGTGTGTTTCACAGGATATTTTAGACAGCTGTTAATATTTGCGAAATAATACATTTTGCAATTATTTTTCAGGAAATACCTAGCGGGAAGATATATTGGAGCTGAAAGCTGCACTGCCATCTACCGATGCCCATACACATGCCTATGCGTAGAAAGCTGTTATTGATTTTCTGTTGCACAACTGCCAACATAAGTAATGGAGTCGACAACGATTTTCAACCATTAAGTAAGGCGATTTTTGCTACTACAACACCTTGAGAAATTTAATAATTATAAGGCGTAATGTATTTTAACATTCCCAATTTGTTTTTATCAAAATGAATCTGATTAATATTCATATACAAATATTCTTAACTAAAAGAGTATTTCCATGTGACAAAACCATAGTTTGTAACAATGGAGTGGCATTACTGTGATGGTCGTCGGCCGCGGTGGTACTGTAGATGTAGCGTGCTTGCCACTAGATCATAAGGTCGCAGGATCGAACTCGGCCGATCGATGTTTTTTTTCAGGACGTAACAATCGTGAGTATGGAGTCCTACGAGAGGGATATTAAGCTGGGAGCCCATGTCGTATATTTATGGCATTCCAAGCCTAAATCTGAGCCTCTGGACAATATTCCAGGGCCTTTTCACATCCAAGTTATATCTTGGGGTAGGTGAGACGATGGGCTTACCACCTGTCCCTCTGTTCTCACTCGGAATATAAGCGTAACAGAATAAATCTAGGTACTTGAACCTTCAATTTGAGGCCCTATGCCCCACAGGAAAGAGCCAGTCAGTGTGATAACGTGCAATTTTTACTTGGTGTGTCCGGTGTCAAAAGTTCTACTTTTAATTGAAGCTGTCTAAAAGTACCATTATTATTTTCACTCTAGACGTGCAGATTGATCAATAAGCCCCCGATTATACCATAACCGGCGCAGAAATCTTTTGCAAGTTACAATAAAAATTGTTGGGAACAAAAAACAAGAGGTGAAGTATGTATGAAAGAAGGGGGGGGGGAGGATGGAAGGATCTAACCCTAGAGCTAAAAGTCCTTGAAAACACGCCTAGTGCGTACCCTGGGCCTTGAGAGATCCTCTCAACATGTTCCTCCTTAGCCTATGCATTGCACCCTTTGCCTTCATACACTAGTTAGGCCTTCTGCGTTTCCCTTTGAACGTGCCGACCTTTTGTTTTTTCACGGAGCGCAGAGTGTCTCCTCAACAAAGCGCTGATTCGTCATGTTAAAACAAGAGGGGGCGGGGCGGGGAAAGAGGTATAAAGCTGGGATGGATGCGCAAGGAACTGCGGAATATGGATTACAAAGAAAAGTATGCGAACATCTGTTTAAAGGGTAATTAATTTTAAATATTAACTTTATGGCCGGGTCACAACACAGATTTCTGAACCTCCTGTCGTGATAAAAGCAGTCGGAATTATGAAAGTAATTAACAATGCCGTTGGCCGTAATATACATACGGAGAAGCACGTATCGGAGAAAAACATAAAACTCCAAATTCAGACAATTCCCGGACATTTTATCATGTGCTTCATATAGCGGGAGGTCCGCATTTATCGATAAATTTCCTTACTCGTGAATTTATCTCCAGAGTCCTGACATCGAGTTATATTTTTTGTGATTATTTAGCGAATACTGTACTTGCAGAATTACCCAAGCATTCATCAACTAAATCATCAGTGGGTTAAAAGTTTCAAACGAACATGGAACAGTTCAGTAGAATAACTAGTTTACAAATTTGTTAACTTTACATGGCGATAATTATTTCAATTTTTAAAAACAAAACATTAACATAAAAACTAAAAAAAAGCTAATCTCCGTGGCACTACTTAGGGAAAATTTTAATTTTGATAGAAGGGAATTAATTTGTATAGTTGTTTTAATAATTAAAATGATTGTACCATTATTGATGTTATGATTAAGAAATCTTGAGGGACTAGGCCTACCATCAAACCGCTGCGTTATCTACCAGAGGCAGATGGCAGGATTGGGGGAATGTGGTCAGCATGCCGACACTCACAGTCGTTAACGATGATTTCCGTGACCGGAACCGCTACTTCTCAATCAAGTAGCTCCTCGTTTTCTATCACGAGGCCGAGTGCACCCCGATCCAGACCTCTCTACTTCAGAAAAATTCGAGGAGGTACAGAGGATCGAACCAGGGCCTGTAGACTCATAGCTAGTGACGCTAACCACGAGACCACACACGTGGTCAAAGCATTAACCTAGCATAGATAACTAAAATCATCACATTTGATAAAACGTATCGCTATTTGTGTCAGTGCTTAATTCCAGCATTTATACATTTTTTTTTTAGTTTCAGTTAATAAAATAAAGCGATCCTTCGCGTGTTACATTAATTACCTTCTGGCCTATGTTTGTCATGATTTTTATGAAAATGGCTTAGTATATGTAGTATATGTAGCATAGTAGTATATGTACTTGTATATGTAGTCTATATTGAATACGTTAAATTAAAAAAGTAATTACTTGGAAAAACAGGCGAGAGCCTTTGACAAACAAATTTTTATAATGTGTTTCTGAAGGCTGAAGACAATTCGAAGGGCTAAAGTCGCTTATGCAACTCCTTATTGAGTGAATTGTGGATACATACACCGTACGCAAAACATGAGCTGGTAAATTTGAACGGAGAATAACAAATTTATAAATTCTTTTACGCAACCTATTGCAAAAATACATTATGTACTTGTCTCATCTTAAGTGCCGGAAACGCCGATATCTATTTTTCCAAGATCACTGAGAACATTATCTATTTTTGTAGTCTATGTAGTACAGATAGATTCCAATGTAATGAAGCACAAATATATTCAATAGTGTCAGTAAGATATTTGATACATAGCTTAGCATATTTAGTATGCTAAAACACAAATTATTGTAAAATTATTTCATTTAACAAAAATAATTTGTCCAATGAATGAAATGGGTTTGGAACTAACCATTATGTAGCTTACAAAAACTTGTAGATTAAGACATTTAAAATTGTCAGGCATCTTGTACAGCTTCTGTCCAATATATAAGTGACTGTTTTGTGTTTCAGATAATTTGCATAAGGGAAGGTTGATTATATTTCTGGACCTTGTCTGGTAAATATGAATGTCACTTTTTAATCATAGTGTGCTTATTTCTTCAAGTAAAACAATTAAACCATCATAAATCTGTAAATAAAAACCCGTTAAATGCCTTAGTATTGCTTAAATATGACCGAAATAAATTTAAAACATTTTCTCTAATGCCTAGGGCATATGATTTTACCAAAATAATATTACTGTCTACCTTGTCAAATGCCTACCCAATCCCGGGCCTCGAGTTATATTTGTTATGAAATGTTGGTGAATACTTACAGAATTAACCATGTAATGAATAATTAAAACCAAAGAATGAATAAAATCAATAGCTATTTCGGTCACATTCTATATATCTGAGATTGGCGATCTTCGTGCGGTTATTAGAAACATTTTCGTCATCGAATTCAGGTGGTTTATAGGCTATAACGCAAGCACACCTGGGCGCGATAAAAATAAACGACAAAAATATGAAGAGATACGCTTGTGATTGGTCGAAATTACACATATTCTTGTAATGAAATGGTCACTGATTCATGAGCTGAATAGTCAGTGTGTTTTAATACTAAGTTTCAAGATTCAAGCTTCATGCTTTTCAAGTGAAGTTCTAGTCATTGCAGAAGTCTAAAGTCATTTGTTGTCATTATTCATATTGTGACTACTATTGATATTATTATTGCTATTTTTATTATTATTATTAGTATTTTTATCATCATTATTACTATTATTGAATTACACGTGCTGGAATTCACACTGGAGCTGCTGGAACAGTGGGACTGACTGAAGATAAAGGATACAAATTAAATCATGAGTTACAATTTATACGGCCCGGTCTGGGTAATTGGATTACCATGCAACAGAAAATTCCGCTCAACTTCTAATTCAGTTAATGGGAAAGCCAAGAGAACCAGAAGAGTACCGAGAAAGCGGGCTTATCAACACTTATCCAGAAGTAACTAAGCTGCATGTTACCTCAGCGTCATTATCACCGTGTGTGATTATCACATTACTAATGTAGAAAATGTCTATAGCTATTATTTTCTTATACAGAGTGTAAATGGTTTATCTGCGATTATTCCTTTGGTAGAAGAAAACGATTCAAATACCATTAAAAAATCGATAACTATTATCTGAACTATATTATTATATTTTCATACCATGAGAAGAAAGAATAAGAAACAAAAGGTTCCTTTAATTGCGTTTATTCAATAAAGTTAGTAGTGCAAATTAAATGGGCTACGCAGGTTTTTAAATGGACTACATAAATCCGCAACGTAGGCCACATTATAGGTCTAGAACCTTGAAAAGAATATTTGCAGTATTTATGTAAGATTGTACAATTTTTTTGTCACGATTTGGAATTTTAAAAAAATGTTAAGTGTGAACATGAAGAGATGTCCATCAAAGTCCCAGAGCTTCTTTTCCTGCCACACATCAATTATTCCCAGCCGGAAAATGTTTAATAGCTTAGCGAACAAGGATGGTATATATTATAATACACTGTACAAAAAAAAAAAATAATTTTGTAATATAAAGAATACTAATTCGCTTGTCCAAAATTCGAATTTGAAGTAAAAAAGAAAACAAATCACATACGTTTTGTGTGGCAATCATACTTATTTTTAAAAATATATTTGTTTTAGTTACGCTTCCTAAGCCGAAATTTTACTACACTCAGCGTACAAGAGAACCCGGATTTTATTGAAAACGATGTGTAGATCAGTGACACAATGTTACTGTCAAAGAGAGAAAAAAAACAAATCGATAATACAATCACATACTTAAAGAAAAACCCCTACTTATTTAAGATTTCTCTGGAAGACTTCCTTTTGTAGCTAGATCCGGAAAAAGCTCAGAGAGAAGAAACCAACAGTAGTCAGCAAGCGTGTTATTCCATTTGGGATATTTGCTGGTGAAAGAATTGAAGACGGGAGTACAGGAAATGGATTTAAGGGACATCATTTAAGTATCATATGCTCTTAACGAAGTTTTCACAACTTGTATGTACTTATCTGCTCTATAATTTCCCAGTACTTTCGAACATATTACGTCATGGAACGCTTTTCCCTGAACAAAGGAATAATTTTAAAATAAACTGGGAAAATATGAGTGGATTAGGTGGTTTCTACGAATGACATTCCTAAGACGGAGATAGAAAGTATAATATTTTAATATAAAACATCAAAATTTCCCGTGACGCATATATAGGCTACGTGAAAAGTTAAGTATCCTAAACCATTCCCATTTTTGTGCACATCTTTAACGAATTTCTTCATTAAACTCAGCTTTATATGAAAGTGAGAGTGCTTCAGTGAACAAAAGAATTACATGATATGAAGAAAAGGAATGCATTTTCCAGTAAAGCGCAAACATAAACATAAAGATTTCCTTAAATAAGTTCTGTTGCCACGAGTAACTTGGAAATCGCCGATAAATTCACAAGCGACGACATCACGGGGAGAGTTTCATTTAACAAGTTACGTTTATAATCAATATTAATAAATAATTAATCATTTAAAATGAATTGTACTGAGTGAGAGACTCAAAGGGAAAAGACCACTTGCAAGACCTAGACATAGGAGGAAAATGGAATAGATTTAAGGGAACTATGATTTGTGAGGGAGGGTTGGATTGAGTTCGCCCAGAATAGGGTTGAATGGCGGATTGATGTAGGCCCAAAAGCAACAACTAACCTTCGGGCTCCATAAAATATGTGATTTTCTTATAGTTTGCTTAGGAATTAGCTATGCCACTGAGTAAGTAAGTAATTGAAATTTAATTTTTTGAATAGCATTTTAGATCGAGACAATTCCATATAGACAATATAGTAAAAGGCATGCGAGACATACTTACAGTATAATCAATGTGTCTGCTTTTATGAACAAGACACGACCTTGGACCGGGTGAAGCCCAGTGGTTATAAACATCCATTTATTGAGGTATTGTTTGATGAAATATTGAAGATATCTTCCGTAAAACACAATTCTATTATTTTTATAGTGTTTAGAGATGCAGAATGGTAAATACTGTTTCCTAAAAGATACTACACACGTAGGAATATATGTATTTCATTCATCCCGTTGAGGTTATGTCTTAATAATGTTTATAAGAGGTCATTACAATTCAATTCCAACCGCAGCTATTTTATGAAATACATTTCCTGTAAAATATTATAATGCTGATTCCTGAACAGATGTAAGCGCATTAATTATTTATTTCCAGAATAACGCGACACTCCCACTGGTTAGAGTCTCCGACCTGCAAAATCCGTCGCCGTGGGTGAGTCGGTAGCGCGCCTGCCTTCCACTCCGGCGGCCCGGGTTCGATTCCCGGCCGGGTCGGGGATTTTTCAGTAGTGAAAAATCCCTTTCCCGGGTTCAGGACTGGGTAGGTTAAGTCTTAGGTTAAGATAATGCACATTGTGCGCGATTCCTTAATTATTAATATAAAGAAAAGGGTACGGATCTTTATCACTTTTGTAGGAGGTAGATATTGAGTAAATCAGGTATGTGATAGGCTGATCTCAGACTCTTTCTTATATGTTATTGGTCCAAATAGAAAGAAAGAAAGGAATATTGTCTAAATAGTCAGTGATACTGGCTGATTTCAAACAAATTCAAGAGAGTGATGTATTACTGAACCCTTCCCTAATTAACATATCCATAACGGGAAAGTGAAAGGAGGCACTTGAACTCTGAGGAAATGTTTCCGATAACTAACTTGTAAAGAGGGATTAAGTGACGATATTACTTTTCGAGAAGTTTTGTGGCACCAGTGTTATTTAGGGTGGCAGCCCCTTCTCTCTCGCGGTATCCATTTCAGCAGCTTCTCCCTTGCTTTATGATGCCCTGCCAATCACGGGGAGGATTGAGTAAAACCAAATGGAGCATGCTGAAAAGTAATTAGGCGGAGGTCGTGTAATGAGACGCATACAATAGCTATCGTTCCACAGCCGCCACCTTGGCTCGTTTCAATCTCCCAGCAAGTCCCTTGCTACTTAACTTCTTCTAAGCACAAAGTCGTTGAGAGCTCGTCAAACGTGGCGAAAAAGAGGACGGATTTAGGGCAAGCCTTATAATTAAGGCCCGGATGTTTATGACCTAAAAAGCCGGAAATATGCAAGACATTATGAACTTAAAAATACCTAAAAAATGACACAATATAGACCATTACGAACAAAATCACAATCGATTAATGTATCACACAAACTGCCAACATCATTTAAATATTAAATCATGCTATGTAAGTTCCAAAGCATTGTCAAGTAGAGTAGGATTACCTCCACAACGTCTCTGAGTTTTTACGTATATACCTTAGGAGCGAGTCTCACCGCTCGTAGAGTTCCTGGCTAGGGGAGGTAGCTGCACCCTGATTGGCTCAGCTCTCCTATTTCACTCCACGTGTTGTCTGTCTCTCTCGCTGCGCATTATCCCTCCACTCAACTATTATAGTATTTTCTACGACTGGCGACATGCTGCATGATGTTCACTCTCTGCCCAGCGGTAGCTTACTGATCTTACGCGCACCGAATTCGCGCATCTTGGTAACGAGACGTAACGAGAAGCTCGCTGGCTGGGTTACTCTTCAAGGCCAGAGACTTTGTGGGAATAATCCAACTCTAGTATCGCAATTGCCGAATGATTTATTGCATCAAGGACTTGTGAATCCAGTAAAAATATATTATCAGGACTGTCAGCGAAGAGTGGACCGAAATATTCACAACGGAACTGTTACAAGCATCCTACGTTTCAACAGACTTGCTCCCTGAACTAATTTTATTTTTCTCAATTCACTCTGAAAAAAGAACTACAACAACAACAAGCAAAAACAAAAAAAACCTGATGTGAAATTCACTTAACTTCTCTACCCAAATAAATGTTAGCCTTTTATTATAATATATTATGTATGACATTCTCTTCGTGTAAATTGGTTGTAAAAGTTAACAGAATATCGTTACCAAATCACATCGCATCCCCGAAGGCTACATAACCCAAATATGATCTGATTAATACACTCTTGTAACTTTCTTTACCTTAAGCCTCTGCAATACATTTTCCTCACTTCAGATTCCGATATAGAACAAGAGGCCATATTGCAAAGAGAGCGTATTCGAAGGAGATGGCTTATAACTACCATTCAGAATTTTTTTCGAAAAAATGTTTTAATTAAAAGTTTTAGCTCTTTGTATAAGCACCCCACGTGTAGAATTAAAAAAAGATCGTTAACTGTTTTCGAGAAAATCGCAACAAAAGAAATTTTCTCCATCTAAAGTCCCCTTTAAAATAATAGAAAGTCGTCACCAATCTTCGTGTCACATCCCCAGAAGGTCCCTAACCCGAATACATAATTCTGTTTTCGTACAATTTTCCGTTCTGGAACTAGGCTGTTCACAGACACACACAAACACTCACAGACACGCACACAGGCATGTTTCCGAAAATAGTATTTTTGGATTCAGGGTACTTAGAAAATCGTGTATTTATGTTTTAAAAAACTCAACTTGGAATTTGGGGGTCGAAAAGAATACTTCCTCTACCTATAACTACCTATGGCACGGGCATAGGAAGTAAATAATCAACGTTTTAACTTTTCTGAATATTAGACTATATCCGCAAATTTAACCAAAATATGACCTTAAATCGCGAAAATATTCACAATATGACCAAAACTGCAAAATGACTTATGTAAATATATGACTATAAAGTATACCTGAAAATATCTAGAAACGTTTACTTGTTGTTTAAATCAATGCAATGGTATGCCCGAAATAAAAGTCATAAAGAAAATATGACCGGGGCCTACTTGTAAAATTTTGTTCAACATAAGCCCTTCATACTTAGGAAAAGTTATCAGTTCTCAACGTGCCTACATAAGGGATTCACATGTTATATTTCGATAATATATGTATCTAGTACGCAAAATAATTCTTAGTGGCGAATGTAGTATTGGAAATATTGGATGACTTCGCTAAAGCTTTTGCGTACAAAAGGCATACAATATATATATTTTTTTTAGTAAAAGCTCTGTAAATTATATGAAATTAAATTAAAATACCGTATAATTAATTTAATAAGGCATAGTCAGCCATATTGCCACAGCCGCCTGAATCCTATGCTATAAACCATTACGAAATGCGGATGTACATGGCAGTGCGGGCTTCTTATGAACAGGGCCCGGATTCTGATGATCTAAAATGTTTGAAAAATGACCTATAAAATGTCCCCAAATTTTAAAGAAAATGACTTAATAATTCTAAAAAAATGACCTAAAAACCGATATTTTATTTATAAAAAATTATTGCTGTACACACAAAGTTATAGACTAATTTGTACATAATAATAAAATAAATAATAATAATACTAAAATAAGCCCATTGGCATCCCTTTAGGGCAAGGGCCTCCTACCGGTCGTAGGGCTGGCTCAGGTTTGCTCGCTCGGTGAGCCGGTCCGTGCGAGCTCTGTACATAATAATACAACTGTAAATGACTGTAATGTTGTGAATGTTCTTTTCTCACGGAAATTTATACTGGCACTGAGGCACTGGTGAGTCAAAATTCGGCTCATCCTTTGGTGGTTTGCCGGATTATATTGTTGTTTATTGAGGGTAAACAGTAGTTTGCACTCTCAAATCCAAGCAGGTGGCAGACTCTACTGCCAAGTCTATCTAATAACAATAGTAATATAATGCAAAATTTTAGCGTTTCTTTGATTCTCATTTCCGACTGAGACATGACAACACTTTAACGCCGAATTTTTCCTTCTTGCATTAAACAAACAACACTTCAAAGACAGCACCGCTAGTGACGAAAAAAAGTTAATACACTCAATGTAAATACATGAGAATGACTAAATAAGGAAGCAAATGTCATGAAAATGACAAAATAATGACCTAAAATTGAAATAAATGCCCTAAAATATAAAATTGCTTAAAATGACAAAAACAATTAACTAATAAGAATGCATTTCTATATTCTAGAAGCCATGGTTATGATTTATCTACAAGTTGGCAATGTCTATGCCGCATCAATAAAAAGATGACATGTCATTAGAATCCGGGCCCTGCTTATGAGTAATATAGCTATGTTTGCATATGTCTATGTTTGTTGATATTATTAAGTGTTTTGTAAAAAAAACCTGGTCAAGTTCCTTAATATATTGTAACAAGGGCTTGTCGGGGTTCAAAATCAGAACACCGAGTTTATAATTGAAGGATGGAGGTTTCTTTATTTCCTACAACAATTGTCAATACAGCCAGAAAACTCCAGACTATTCGCCAGTTCACTGTCCTGTTCAGTGCTCACTCTCACTGTGCTCAGTCCTAATTACAGCACTGTTCCGTTCGCACACACTGTGCGGACTCCCAGTCGAGACAATTCCACGTTGCGCCGGTCAACTCCACAGTCCTCGCTGCCGCTGTGCGATCCACCCGTCGCGCAGAGTTCCCCGGGACGGCACTGCCTCAGCCCAGATCAGCTCACCAGCTCTTCCGTTCACTAGTTCCTCCGTTCACCCTTCTCTCCGGTCACTAGTTCCCCGTTGACTAGGTCTTCCGCTCGCGGGTCCCTCCGGTCACACTAGTCTCTACGGTCACCGGCTCTTCAGTTCCCCAAGTCACACTCACTTGAGGCCGCGCTGATCAGTCCTCTCCGTCCAGCTCACCCTCTGACGCTGACGCTCGCCGCTACTCACGGACTGCCTCTCGCTGACTCTGACTCTTCACAAACTCTTCACTGTACTGAACTGCACTGAACTCCCATTCATTCACTGACTGTCTCTCCTTGACTGACTGACTCTCCGCTCGCTCGCGGCCCTATATATAGGGCCGACGAATATTCCAGAGCCGGTCTCTCGAAAGTTCTCCGCCCGCGCATGGTCTAGAATGCGCGCTGCGCCGCGCGGGCACACCCGTTAGCGCGAGCTCCTCCCTACAGGCCTTCCCCCACGAAGCGTGGTCCAATAGCTGTGCTGCTGTCACGCCCACTGGCGCTCGTTTGCCGCCCGTCCACTAGGGGAGCGCGATCTTTCTAGACTCCATTGTTCTGGTTCTTTCTGGGTGACTCCTCCTTCTAGCAGTTTCTAGCAGAGAGTCTTTTCTGGGCTTTGTCACAATATAATAATATTTTAATATTGTGATTTAGCAATATAGTCTACAATAATAGACACATTCCTGATTATCGTAAAGAAATAACGTGAAATATTTTGTTTCACACCCTGTTACGGTTGGTGTGACTGATCACTGCTATCTGGATTTTTCAGTTGCCATGACGACTTGTCTGGCCTAGGCCGGTAAAATTACTTTACCGGCCTAGGCTGGTAAAGTGCTACTTTTCGGCGTTTTTAATAGTCTGACGAGCAGCTGTTTTACAGAGCTTGTACCAAAAAGGTTTTTATGAGACCAAGCATGCTGCGCAGTGACATGATCTAAATATTGGGATATTAGAGAAGCATGCAAATAATGATAATAAATACTTTTGGCCCACCATTATTTTCTTGGGTATGGTATCATGCCTACGTTCCAATTTTGGGAACAAGCTCAGTGTTAAAAACCAATTTGCTTATCTCTAAACGGCATATAGGATATTCCACAGAATTACAAAAGAAATAGGATACAAAGGGTTATGATTACTGTAATAATAGTAAATATATGATGATGATGATGATGATGATGATAATAATAATAATATTAATAATAATAACGACAATAAAGCTACAAAACAGAATAGAAAAAGAAGGAGGAGGATACTGACAGTAGGATACTCCGATGGAACGGTTTACTCAAAGAAGTTATTAGGAAGATTGCAGGTCTATTATGCATTCATGATTTCTAACTGGCATTTCTGTTCCCCTAAAATGAGCAGTACGTGTGGAATAAGGTTCATTAGGGGAGATAATGAATGGAAGGCCTGTAGCGATGATTTTGCCTCCCACACAGGAGGGCCGTGTTCATGTCCCTTTCGAGCGTCCAAGCACAGTTAGTGAATAGATATCGAGAATTGTTATTATCCAGGTAACGTGTGCTCAGTGCCTCAAACTGAAAATTATACATACGAGTCGTAAAAAGTCCACACTAATGGAAACTTTCAAGTAGTTTATGTGCAATCAAGTTGTACGGAAGAATATTACGATCAAATTTGAGAACTATCGTTTCAGGGAAGGGTGCAAGGGGCAAAATGAAACAAAACTAATACTTCTTCAGGTGAAGCAAGAAATTACCGACTGCGGGAGCCTCTTAAAGAGAAGCAAGAGTATTACAAATTCAATTTTGACTTTTTGGGTAAGTTATACCTAGATTAGATGCACTTCATTTCTCTATTTTAATGCAGTTGCTTTTAGGAAAATTTTTTTATCAGCATCACTGAGCAGTCCATACTTAAGAGCAAAGGAGGTATGACTAGGCTTTTTTTATGTAACGAGGGTTGTAAACTGTTACATAGCAATGTAAGAATCGTCGGAGTGCTGGAATGTTGTTCTCTTGGAGATCCTTTACATGCGTATAAATAGCCAGAAGACTATTAGCATTTATGCATACAGAGATGCTGTCGACTGGCCACGACCATACAACAAAAAATGACTAGATATGAGTATATAGGAAAATATCCAGCCTCCTGCAAACTTTGTAACCCCAGAAAAGAAGAAACGAAGAGCTTCCAGTTTCAAGACAACAAAGCAAAGATGCGTATCACATTCTAGTTCAGTCTAGATACTAGTAGATACGGATTTATAATTTCAAACATACACTTTATGCAATTCCTAAGGATCACGTCAGCAAAAAGGAATAAATGTGCCCGAAGGGAAATGTGCAATGCGTTGACTACTGGTAACGTCCATTAATATCTTATTTATGAGCATGCACTGACATTTTTGAAATCTATAATACAAAATCTCTTAAAAAGCACTTTGAACATTAATAACTTTATACAAAAAGAGGTTAAGATCTGTGTTAAGTATTCAGTATTGGTGTCCGCCCACATGCGCATGGTCATTTAAATTGCCAATAGGCGTAAATGGATAGAGGAATACAACTCTTTTCAAATTGTACAAATTGTGTGTATATTACATGGTGTAGGCTTTCACGGCCGGTGTCCATATTGTTAAAACTTTCCGGGCTCTGTTGCCGTGGTCCATCGGATTGCTTTCCGGACGTTTCGCCCACAACTGCGGCAGGCATCATCAGCGGTGAGTTCTGCTTCGGAGTTTCCTCGGCGAGGTCTTGCTGTCGACTGACAAGACCTCGCCGAGGAAACTCCGAAGCAGAACTCACCGCTGATGATGCCTGCCGCAGTTGTGGGCGAAACGTCCGGAAAGCAATCCGATGGACCACGGCAACAGAGCCCGGAAAGTTTTAACAATATGTGTGTATATTATTTGTATTTGTAATAATTTCGTATCAATTTGTATTTTATTAATATGTAATAAACTTAAAATAATAGGACCTAAGAACAAAACTGATAATTCGAATAAAAGAGGTAGAAGTAGTGAAAATTGAGTGAAAGATATGAGGAAAATGATCGTCCAATTAGATTGTGAACCAGAAAGGGTTAAATCTCTTTCATGGAAACATTACCATGCCTATATTAATTTAATAAATTAAAATAAAGTAAGTTCGATGATACACTGTCAACATTTAAGTAATATTTTCTAGATTTTGCAGGAGGTAATGTATTTTGTATTAAGTTACTGAAGAAATTGTGACATTCATTTAACTTTAACCTTCAATGTATCATCATTGATTTCTCTAAACGAAAACTTATACATTATAGGTCTCAGTCCTTCAATTAAAACCCAAAGAATTACATGAGAATATTATAGGAGAAAAATTCCTCCGACACTGGGACTTGAACCCAGGACCTTTGGCTGTTCGCGCCAATGCTCTACCAACTGAACTAAGCCGGAGTTCAATTCACAGCGCCAGATGGAACTTCTCTCCTATGACTAATAAATTGCCCTAATGGTCTACCTCACAGACAGACAAGTTATGTCATATGCAGTACGGTGAGGCACACTAATTAGTGATTTTTGTGACCGAGCTCCCACTGTTATTTTACAGTTAACATACAAGATAGATATGTAAGCTTTCATGAACCACAGATTATTGTCTCTGTTGGACATTACATGAGAATATTATAGGAGAAAAATTCCTCCGACACTGGGACTCTCCTCCAACAGAGACAAAAATCTGTGGTTCATGAAAGCTTACATATCTATCTTGTATGTTAACTGTAGAATAACAGTGGGAGCTCGGTCACAAAAAATCACTAATTAGTGTGCCTCACAGTACTGCATATGACATAACTTGTCTGTCTGTGAGGTAGACCATTAGGGCAATTTATTAGTCATAGGAGAGAAGTTCCATCTGGCGCTGTGAACTGAACTCCGGCTTACCTCAGTTGGTAGAGCATTGGCGCGAACAGCTAAATGTCCTGGGTTCAAGTCCCAGTGTCGGGGGAATATTTCTCCTATAATATTCTCATGTAATGTCCAACAGAGAAAATAATCTGTGTTTCATGAAAGCTTACATATCTACCAAAGAATTACATTTGGAAGTTTAGATTTTATTTACCTATTTTACACTGATGCTCCTCCTGCATCAGGTTCTGTTGTACGCTGTCCATATCTAAATCGAATATATTCAATAAACGCGTTTTTTGGAAGGTACAAAACATTTGCTCTAGTCTTAGGCTATATGTTGTTGGCCTAATAGTATAATTAGTTACTTCCATTTGCAGTGTCTTGTTAAATTCATCGTGTTACTCATTTTGGTAAATTAGGCTACCTCTCATTTAAGAAATAATTAATAAACTGCGGTGTATTATATGGATGTAAAACATGGTCCTCTTCGGGAAGAACATAATCTGAGTGTTCGAAAACATGGTGCTTAGGAAAATATTCGGGCCTAAGGAAGATAAAAACAGGGACGGGAGAAAACTGCATAACGACGAGCTTCATAACTTGCACTCTTTCACCGGATATAGTAAGGGTAATTAAATCATGGAGGATGAAATGAGCTGGACATGTTACGCGCATGGGAGAGGAAAAATATATCCAAAAAATATTGACGGGAGTTCCGAAGGGAAATACCACTTGGAAGATCTAGAGGTAGTTGGAACGACAATATTAAAATACATTTAAGGGATATAGGTATCGCGAAATGGTTGGATGAGTTAGAACAGAAGAGGGTTGAAAGGTGGGCTAATGTAATGTATGTGATTGAGTGTAAGAGAAACCCCCTAACTCTGCCAAATTAAATAAAGAGTTCTTATTATTAGCCTATGTTATCATTATTATTAGGTATTATTGTTATTCTCATGTATAGGGTTGGTAATATCTTTAAAATGCCTCCAACAAATGAACTTGTTTGTTTCATGCTGAGCCTATCTCTTCCATCAATACGTTGCCTATCATTATGTGATGCAGCCTAATACCTGAGGCATATAATTTCGTTCCTCTTGTAGTACGTTACCTACATCCATGAAGCAGTTAATCTCGGAATATTTGAATGCTCCCCCTTCAGATTACTTTGATGTCTGATCAGTGCATGATTCCAAACACATAGGTGTAAGCATAACTACCACGCGGCGTAGCTAATACAAATGTTTTTCCCTTTTTTCATGGTAGCAGCGGGAGCGAGTATTCCACAAAGAAATGCGAACAAGTATGAACTCATTGGCTAAAAAGCAGGGCTCTCAGTAATGAATGCATTATAACATGTGGGAGGGAGGGGAGGCTAATATTAAGGCTTGAGGCTTTGCTATGTGCATGCAGAGTATTTCATTGTTAGCTCTCGCTCAAGAAGTTCAAGGTAGGGGAAGTAGAAGCACCGTGTCGTATGGGGGAGACATAGACATACTAATTAGCCCTTTTCAACTATCGATCTAAGTAATAAGCAGAAGTTTCAACATGAACCGAATCTCAAAGTCGATTTTTCAATTGGAAAGCTGCTGCATTTAGGTATTAAAGTCGCTGTAGTCATGGAATCTGTCAACTATTCATAATTATCAGGGGTTGAATATATATATATATATACACACACACACACATAACATATACTTGAGTGAAGCAAGAATTATAAACAAAATTTCCTTCACATCGGGCTTTATCCGGGCAACAGAATTATTCCATTGTTAATAAAAAAATCACTGAACGTTTGTTACCGTTAATTCCTAACTCAATCGATGTCAAAGCGTTTTCAGTGGCATCAATTACTCGAATAACTAAGTCAATGCTGCAACTAGTTACCACTTGATCATCTGCAAATCCAGTCAAACAAAAAGGTTCAATATAATTATTTAAATAATAACCATATTTTCCTGCAAATTTTTTTATCACGCATGTCCTTGTACATGAAATCTATAGCAAAATTGAACAATACAGGAGTAAGGTGGCTTCCTTGTGGTACCCCACGTGAACAAGGATCCCTTTAGTTCGTTGACTTCCAGCCTCCATTGAATAAGTTGTCTGTGAGGAAGGAAGTTATTACGTTATGAAGATAGGAATACTCCACATGCTGAAAGACAATTTATTAATATGTGGAGGACCAGTACGGTGATAATCACGGGAAATGTAAAAAAAATTACACAATCTTTTGTGTTCAATTTTGCATCATTCAAAACAACCCGCATACATTTGGAATTCACGATACCCTATATATAATATATAACGGTATATAAATAGGCTAAAACTAAAAACTAAACTCCGTGGCTCTACATCCCTCCAAGCCTACCATCTAACCGCTGCATCATCTATCATAGGCAGATGGCAGGAATGGGGAGCATGTGGCCAGCATGCCAACACCCATGGTCGTTAATGATGGTTTCCATGACCGGAGTAGATACTTCTCAATCAAGTAACTCCTCAGTTTGCACCACGAGGCTGAGTGCACCCAATTCAAGACCTCCGTCCCTCAGAAAAATACGATATCTAATGTCACACGAATAATACGCCGTGGTAGGAAAATATGGATTCACTTACGTTTTAAGTAGAAAATTCTTGCTAAATTCATAGTTTTGTCGCGTTTATCATCGCTGTGATCCTCTTCACCATTTTACTGCACTCAAAGAAAATGTAACTATGAAATTGTAATGTTGTTCTAGAAATATACGGTACATAGTTCTATATAGAAGCAACTATAAAGCAATTGTTTCTGGCCTTTAGAATGAATTCCTAAGCGTTTTCATGAACAATTCAAAACTTCTCTCTAATATATTACTTATTCTATCTCTTTCGCTCTTTCCTCTTCTGTGGAATGAAGTGTTGAAATGCGTAACTTGACACTGGATGGTTCGTGATTGCAGGTGTCCACCAAGGGCATTGCGTTTGTTGGTATGCACCGCACTTCTGCAGAAAATGCCTAGAAATTACATATATCTTATGCCAGAGGCTGTTTCAAATAGACTAATACGGTGACCCCACCTGCCGCTGTAATGGTGTTTGCTCCCTTCCTGATGAATTGCCACTTAATTTGTTGTCCTTAAGAATGATACGAAGCCGGCAGTGTTTCCCGCGAACCTTCTCCATCTTTTGATAACTCCACGAAAGCAGCTTTCCTGCAGCGTGCTCGGAAAACAAAGCATTCTTCTCTTTATTGTTTCACGTCGTGACCTGCAGCTGTTTTGTAGCTTCTACTCGCTACCCTGCCCCCGCGTTTCTGGAATAAAATTATACCCGTAAACGTTTAAAAAAAGAGCCGAAACACTACGACGAGTTCTAATTCATAACTATAATATGTATTTAAAAATATCATGAGATGATATATTGTGAAAGATAATGTAATTATAATATTGTAAAACGAATTAAAGTGATCCCATTACAGGCCTTGGAGGCCCTTGGTTTCCGGGAGTTGAAGCATCCATTTATTTATTTTTTATTTTTTTTTAAAGATATTCGGCATGTGAAAGTGGTTAGGTTGTCAGCCTTAAGCACCGGTCGCCTTTTACTCCGGGATTGTTCCTGGTACTCATTTTTGTTAGAGGTTGAGTTGACCCCAGGTTCATACTGTCACCAGAAGAATTTGGTCAATGGAGTAATCCCAACGACCTCTCCGGGTTCGAACCCGCGGCCTTCCCGTATGTAGTTATAGTGTAATAATTTTGTTAAACGTAATTTTAAGGGTCATTCAAAGGTAATAATGAAAATATTCTTATACCACACATATCAAGCACAGCACTTACAAATGCGTTCATTAATACTATACATAGGCTTATAGGAGAATATTATCCTGTTCACATCGTAAAGGCATCGTATGGAGAATCCGTGCATTTTCGGAATATAACCAAAGTAAATTTAAAACTTTTATTTCTGCATGAAATTTTATGAAGAACATGATGGTAGACACGAAAAACTTATATTTTCGTTTCCTTTTGTTTAAATTTAAAAAAATTGTGATTTTTTGTTTAAACGAAAATTTTAACATACTTTTCGTTCCGAACTTGAAAACATATAGTAAAACTGAAACAATTGAACGAAAAAATCTCAAGTATTCCTTTGTCCTTATAGGCAATGCTGGTTCTTACAATTTACCAGTATTTTAAAAATAGTGATTACAAAAGAATAAATTGTCAGACAAGGTGAGAGTATTCTTCGTTTTTGCACTGAAAAATGTCGTTGCTGCCTAAATTTTGTTCTACATGTCCACTTAAAAACTTCCAGCGACAAAGTTGTAAAGAAAAGTGTGAATTTATTTTTCATCATCATTCAAAAGTCCCCCGAACAATATTAGCCATGTATCCTTAGTTTCTTTCTCAGGTGAACAGCGCATGACGTAGGAAGACGTAAGCTCACTGTTCGGTTTGGCACATATCTGGCAACATAGCACTCGCGCGCGCTTGATTCTCCCTTATGAATAGCATGGCCATAAGAGCCAATTGTGCTTTCACGATGTGAAAACCGGTATAATCTCCAAAAATATAGTTTTGATGCAGGGAAATTCTTCGCATAAACTAGTGTCCATGGTAATAATTTTGATATTCAATGTGTTTATAATTTTTATTTTTGTTTTGTAAATACATAAAGTTATAATTACGTATAGCGTTATACTGTTTATATTATTTGTATTATTATGTGTTGGCAATACTTAATATAGAAGCTCTAAGCCTATTTCTTTTGCTGTGAATAATATGTCAGTTTCTGAATCTACAAGGCTATTCCAGAAGTGACTTGCCTGTTACCACGCCAAGGTGTATGGATATCGGATAAATGTCACACACGAAAGCTTGTGCATGAGACAGCCTTTAATGAATATTAACGCGACAAGCTGGGCAATATTATCTTTGGAAAATGGACACGGTCCTGCTTGCTTTACTTGCACCCTCCACAATACATTTAATAAAATCAAGTCTTCTCAAAGGAAGCTGTTTGTTGCCATTCAACAAGCCTAAACCTGAATCACACTTTTATGGAAATAATTTAGGCTACATATATATGCGTTCTATAAAGGAATTGTTTAAACAAAGAAACAAACACAAGCAAAAAAACATATGATGTGAAACGCATAACTTCCTCTAAAGTGTAGGCCTACCCTTAATATATTCCAGCCCACTGTTTTGAATTAGTGCGCTTTCAGTTGCCTCAACCTCATTCGAAGATTGCATTAGAGACAGAAAAATTAAAACCTAAATTTTGTATGAAACATATTATCCGAACCGTCAATTATCCGAACGAACTTTTTACCTTTAATTGTTTTTTTACGATTTTAGTAGGAATATCGTACAATATTTACATCGTTACCGAGAAGTTACCCTCACAACATATCGAACAGTTGAGAGTCAGAAAAAGCAGGACAATTCAGTCTTTGATGGGATTGGAGAAAGCTACAAAATAGGGGGTTGCTCCTAGAGGTTTTTTAAAATGTTCATATTAATTCTTTTTAAATAAACCGTGATTACCCCACCGTTTCTTTAAATCAATTTTTCTGAATTATTTATCACAAGATTATCACACAGTGGTTCAAATCTCAGGCGGCAAGACTTCTACGACACAAGTGTTCAAAAGTTGGCCACGGTATGACAAATGTCTCAATTCCTGTGGCAAATATGTTGAAAAATAGCTGAATACTTGCTATATTTCTTGCAATAAATCGTTCCATGATATTTTGTTTTGTTCGTGTAAATGACCCTAGGGGAAACTTACTTTGTGGACGGTCCAATGACAGCACCGCATCAGGAACTTCAAGTTTCCACCATGATGGCATGAACACGAAATTCATGAAAATACACTATCATACCTAGTATAAACATATTTGAATGGAATCTAAAGTTTTAAATTAGGGCTACGTGGATTCTTATGTGGACACTTCCTATTGCTGTACAAAGTTGAAGCCAATAACTATTTCAGTAGTTAACTAATGAGTCATAAAGATTGTGGTTAATGTATAATACTATGTAATATATCACTACCCGCGGTTAATTCTGCCTAGGGTAGTTTCAGTGTCCGATTGGAGAGGCTGGCTTATATATGCAAACCAATCAAACTTAACCTACAGCAGCCATAAAATTAAGAGCCGGTAATAAGGAAGAGCAATAAAACAGCCGCAAAGCGATGCCTACAAATAATGATGCCTCTTCCGCCGTTTCAATCACAATACAAAACACAGAGCCATCAAAACCAGTGTTTTCATACCAGAATAAATGACAAAACTATTTTACGAGTCTTGTTTCCAAAGTTATGCTGTCAACTTTTCCCCCCATATAAATAACTTCAGAGTTCTAAATGTCACGCAAAGTGGTCCAGTGGATAGCTTGCTGTAACATGGAAATTAAGAGAATTCTTACTGGTGAATGTAATTGAAAGCTTTTATCATGTAGGTTTTGGAAGAATTAAGTGTACTTGGGTACTAGCCTGACTTCACTGATTCTGATGATAGCCGGATCTCAATGTTTCCTAAGCTTTAACTTACGAACTAAGCAAAACATAAATAATATAAAGATAATTTTAATGAAAATTAAAACATAAAAAACACCATAATTAATTTTTAAAAAGTTTAGTCAATAAAGTATAAACACTAACAGTATTACTTTAACTAAGTTATCTGTGTGTTAAGCCATTAGACAGCCCAAGTATTTATATTTGTCTCCCCGAATTGTCCCAGGATTTACATTAATCTCCCTGGATTTGCAATTTTCCACACCTTTCTTAACCTTAGATCTAAATAAATTGTTTCGAAACCTAATGACCAATGTGTTATCTTAGGTATCCTCAATTCCATTGTCTTTCAAACTGATAAAGATGTATAATGAGTTGTATTTTCTTCGGCTGTCGATATAGGCTATATATATATATATATATATATATATATATATATATATATATATATATATATATATATAGGCCTATATATCACATGACCTAATTTACGTCGAATACTCGTTGCAGTGCCCGAAACGCGAATCCAAATTCATTACATACAGAGACATTAAAAATATAGACGAACTACAACTGACTGAAGACGCCCTGCAACTGCCTTGGCACTCCATATGGAATCTGCGCACTGTTGACGAAAAAGTACAAGCTCTCAATGACCTGATAATACAGCTATATGACAAACACGCACCGTTACAGACTAAACGAGTAACCCGTCCCCCTGCACAATGGATGACTGAAGAAATACGTGAATATATGACAAGGAGAGACGCGGCATATCGTAAATATAAACACAAAAAATGTGATGAAAACTGGCAACACTATAAGCGTTTCAGAAATAAGACGACCCAAATGATACGTAATGCTAAAATACAACATGGACACAAACTTGTTGTGCCAACTATGACGACTTGTGACGTATGGAAAAACTTACGTACAATGGGACTATGTAAACAAAAAACTGACTGTTCTTTTGACAATTTATCTCTCAACGAACTGAACGAGCATTTTACGTCAGTGCCTATCAGAACCTTAGACAATGCAACTAAACGACAAGCTATTACTGAACTGACAACCTTACCTACACCAGATCGTGAAAAATTCTATTTCTCTCACGTATCTCCCATGCAAGTAAAGAAAGCTCTTCAAAGGGTAAAAACTAATTCACAGGGCATTGACAGAATAAGTATAAGAATGCTAAACAGAATCATAGATATCATCCTCCCGACCATAACTCACATATTTAACGCTTCACTTGTTACATCCACATTTCCTCAACAATGGAAACATGCACTCGTTCGACCTATTGCTAAAGTAAATCGGCCAAGCACTCCTACAGACTACAGACCTATTAGTATTTTACCTACTTTATCTAAAGCACTAGAACGTATTGTTCACAAACAACTTACTGACCATTTACATACTTACAACTTGCTCGATCCACTCCAGTCTGGCTTTAGGACTTAGTCTACCACAGTACCTCTACTGCACTCCTTAAAATCGTTGAAGATACTCGTGAGGCCATGGACAGACGTGAGTTGACTATATTATCCCTTCTTGACTTTTCCCGTGCATTTGACACAGTCGATACTGACATTCTTATTGCAAATTTGAAATCGTTGTATCTGTCTGACACTGCAATCAAATGGATGGAATCCTACCTTCGCGGTCGTCACCAATGTGTTACTGATAACAAGCGCTCTTCATCGTGGCGATGTGTGAAGGCAGGCGTTCCCCAGGGGTCTGTATTAGGGCCTCTCTTATTCTCCGTATTCATAAATGATATATCTAGTCACATAAGACACTCCCAACACCACCTGTACGCAGATGACCTTCAGATCTATATTCACTCACCTCTCGATGCAATTAATGACTCTTTAACATTCCTTAACGAAGATCTACAATCAATCGGTAACTGGGCACACAAATTTGGCTTACAACTTAACCCAAGCAAAACCCAAGTTATTGTATTAGGACAGCAAAGACTCGTGTCATCCATCAACAAGGCTACATTGCTACCAGTGACACTGAACAACACTATTATCCCGTACACAGAAACAGTAAAAAATCTAGGTATCTATCTCGACTCAAACATGAATTGGAATTCCCAAATCAAGCATATATGTAAAAAGGCTTTCTCTATCATGCATGCTCTAAAACGACTGAAAAACTTCCTTCCTACTAGAATAAAGCAAACCCTCATACAGACCCTAGTGATGCCTTATTTCGACTACTGCGACATCTTGTATGGAGATCTGAGTGTTGAATTGTCACAGAAACTTCAGCGTGTTCATAATACATGTGTTCGTTTTATCTTTAACATTCGTTTCCACGATCATGTCTCAAAATATTTCGAGCATCTGTCTTGGCTTCGTTTGCAAAATAGACGTTTGGTCCACTCTCTGTGCTTATTATACCAAATTCTTAAGTTTTCCATACCTCTTTACTTGGCTCCCCGATTTACATTTCTATCCTCCTACCATAATCATGGTACACGCTCGCAGCACAACTCTCTGTTATCAATCCCTAGTCATCATACAACCTCATACTCTCATTCATTCACCATAGCCACAGCCCGTTCTTGGAATTCCTTGTCACAAGATATTAGGGGTAGTCGGAGTGTACACTCTTTCAAATCTGCGCTTATTAAGCAATTATTGCCCACTGAACAGAACTAGCTCTTTGTAGTCACTCCATCTTTCACTGTATATAACATTACTTAGTCTCCTTATAACGTATCTACAGCTAGACTTAAATTTCCATTATAACATAATTTTACATATTCCTTGTTTTACTTGTAACATAATTACTATATTACTATTTTCTTTGATGACACTTACGCTCTCTATGAAGCCTAGGCCTATGCTTTTTATGAAACCTATGCTTTTTACTTATTTAATTTATTATTATGATTAGCCTTAACCTTAGTCTTAGTATTAGTCATAAGTCTCTTATTCACTAATTTGCTATTTATGTAAACCTACATTGTATATATTTTCTGAAACCTGGTTGAGTGGAAGAGAAGGCCTTTTGGCCTTAACTCTGCCAGGGAAAATAAATCATTTACTACTACTACTACTACTATATATATATATATAGTTCATTGGTTACACTAAGCCAACGATATATATATATATCGTTGGCTTAGTTTAACCAATGAACTCGTTAGGTGAAGTAGGCGAAGCAAGGACCAGCCTGGGATAAAATCCTGTAATATAGGCTACTATAAACTCATCGGAAACTATAACCCACAAGAACTTAGGTACCTTAAGAACCTATAATATATATAAAAAAAGAGTTAGACGCAGCCCAGCTTCCATGTCTACAGTGCAGTTTTTAGGAGTCTAGGGTAATATTTGTGATGGAGCTGTGTACGTTCCTAAGAAGCAGGATAGTCCGGCATCAAATCCCAGGTTCATTTCCATCCAGGCGAGATTTTCTTCTATAGAATCTAATTTCGGCCAATGATAAAATTATTTCTCTACAGAATACAGTTAAGTTAAAATCTTTCATGTTCCAGAACGCTCTCAATATCGCCATTATGTACGCCTATGCTAAAACCCACACAATCGACATCAGTATCATCCTGACTGAATAAAACAGATTAAGTGTTATTCCACTTAACTTACGTAGACTATTCTTGACAGAACTGCTTGACATACTTCTGTTATTCGTACATAAAGAAAGTGCGTACGAACTCCAAATTTACAAATATTGTAAAAACGTGAATTTCACACAGAGTATCCTGTAGTTGACCGAATGAAGCGAGGTCCTGCTGTAACTCGACCATTCGGCATTTCATCTGTTTGTAAATTTTTGTTACGCAGTTAAGACCAAACGCGTTATTTGATTTTCCTCTAATTCTGCATCAGTATTCCTTGAAGTCATTACAAACGGCGTAGGCCTATGTGTAAAGATTTAAATTTTTTATTCAGTTTCAAGATGGTTGCCGATTTAAGCGATTTTTTTATTTAATCAGCAATGAACATTACAGGTATACACCCAATTACAATGCTCATGACTATGCTAGCAATACATCATGTACTTACAACACACAAATAGGTGAATAAAAGTAGGAAAGTTAGAATAATTGCCTATGTAAAAGTATGGAGTAAAGAGAATAGGAGAGAGTAAAGAGAACGAGAGAGATTGAGAAGAAATGAAGCATGAAAAACGTAAAGAAGGAAGAAAAAAATAATAAGAGTAAAAGTAAATAATATAAAGCAATGTAAAGCGATGAAAAGTAGTTCTTACAGTATTTTTGGGCAGATTCCCGAGGAGACAATGCTGTCTTCACAATGAATAAATTTTTGACGTATATATAATATTTTAACAGCTTTTCGTCTGTTTTTCTGTAAATGTGTTTGCTACGTAGTCACGATCAAACGCGTTATTTGGTTATCTTCCAATATAGTATGAATGTTCCTTGAAATTATCAAAAACGACGTAGGCTATGTGTAAGGAAATTTATCTTTTGATTCCGTTTCAAGATGGTGGCCTTTAAAAAATGAAGAGGTCTTTTTTTCTCTTTCTATTTACGTCAAGTCTAAGTTCACGGATCTTCTAGTTAGCCTACGTCGACATAGGTAAGATAGTTTGTAATCACCCTGTATAGAGAAAGTATTTATGACGGAGATGTTCGTGTCTCAGAGTGGTCCTTAAGGCAAGTAATAAATTAGTCTTAAAGGATTTTTAAAGTCAAAGAGCACTATTTACATTTTGTACATGACGAACTCACATAAAATCGACATAACTAGAACAAAGACAGCACTTTTATTAATTCCCAAAGATTTGTATTTGCACTTGCAACCTAAAGAAAACATTAATCTGGGCAGAATGTTGTGAGGGAAACCAGTAAATTTTCCTTATTTTTATCCATTCTCTTTAAAGAACAACCAAATCAGTGGGATTCACGAAACACTTGAACAAATACGGAAGATACTTTGTTCTTAGCTAGTTCCTTCTAAAGGTGACAAATTAAAGTTTGTTTTATAAATGGAAAGGGCAAGATAAAAACATTAGTTTCATTTTCACAAAAATACAAAATAAAGCAAACAGTAGAAAATACAGTACACAAATTGTATCGGTAACATCATAAGACTACAGAGATAACTAGGGATCCAATTTTACGGTGAATAAAAATGTTAAATTTCGGTACAAATGTTGGGTTAACTTCGGTGTTATTTCGCATAACAAAATACCATTTCTGCGCTTATTTCACATTAATATAAAATAGACTTGCGGCTCATGTGGAGCAAGAATGCGGTGGTGGTGGTTAAGAATGCTATTTAGAAGTAAATGTATTGTTATTTTCAGCACTCATAGCTAATTGGGAGGCTACTCATTTATTTAAATTCCATATATAATTTAGGATTTTTTTGTTAAAATATTGTTTAGATGAATAATTGTAGCCTATAGGTCTACTCTTTTATAAGTTGCATAAATCGTATAGCCTAATTCTTGAGTTATACAAGGCCTTATGGTAAAAAATCCCTCAGGTTAAATGAATAAATCAACGATTGAATGAATACATAAGTAAATATTATTATTATTATTATTATTATTATTATTATTATTATTATTATTAATAATATTATTGTCATCATCAAAAATAATGACACGAGAGTTTCAGTATTTATCTTTTAAGATTCTGAACCTCCAGGTAGCTTATATTTATTGGGACGATTTAGCAAACACACAGAATTAAACATGTAATGAATAATAAAAAAATAAGAAAATGATTAAAAGTACACTTTTTGTGTAATGGTAAGCGGGATAGCCTATGACGAAAGAATCGATATATTATATCGACCGTCGCGCCATTATGGATAGTTGCACTTTGTGCAAATTCATCAGCTACAAGTTGCTGTATGTCATCGATTAACCTCCTTGCTCAAATAATATCGTATTATTAATATTGTATTTAATATTTTAAAGTGTAAAGTCATCCCTACACAGACCATGGAGGCCCTAAGGGTTCGAAGAGGCTGAGGCTCCCAGATTTTATACATTCGGAACATGAAGATGGTAAGTTGGTCAGCCGCACCACCCGCCTTAAGCCCCAGAATTGCTCCTGGTACTCATTTCTGAAAGAGGCTGAATCGACCCCAGGACCATACTGCCCCCAGACGAATTATGCCAATGGAAAAATCTCAACGACTACATCGAGAGTCGAACCCGCGACCACCCGGTTTGCAGCGCAGTGCCTCAACCACTACCCCATGTCGTACCCCGTATTTATTATCATACGGGATTTTAAATGCTTCAGCAGATAATATTAATTTTTTGTTATTTTTAGACGTGCTTTTGCTCGTATCTGTTTAAGCTGTTGGTCGCTGTGTTCAATTATAAGTCTTAGCGTAAATTATGTTTTATGAAAGAAGCTACAGGTATGAAGATGTTCCAGTGTTCACTTGTAACGACGCAAATAGCGACGTGCGTAATCAACGATAGGAGACCATTCCTAAACAAAGGAAGGGTTGGGGGACCGCAACTAATCGATATTGAACATTTTCATGATTATCGATACTGCCCTGAATTTTATTTGAATTACAGAAAGGAGAGGTGCGCATGCGTCGACGCTGAATCGACGAGGGAGACGTGCGGAACCTGAAAGACAGTTAGTAGTACGTGCCTGACCACGAGAGAGAGAAGTTGAAAAGGCAGAAGGGAGAAGACGAGATTGGGATGTGTGACAGCGGTAGAGGCGGTCTGGCATAATGGTGTGTCAGACTTTCATCTAAAGGAAATTCTGGTTGTGAACTTCCTTGACACGACTATATGGAGATAGTCATTAATCAGAAGAATACACCAAGTCGGCCAGTACGAGACACCGCTGCAGCGAACATCAGCTGTGAGAGTGAGTCGTGACTGCTCGCTCTGAATAAGAGCAGATATGGACATCAGGAAGTAATGGAAGACAACTCAGGATCGGAGGATAAGTTGGACATCACTGGTTGAGTATTATCGTCTAGACTTTTTCTTATTGTTTGGGGAGTGAGAAAATTGAGATATCCTTTTTTTTTTGTAAGGATGGTTTCTAAGTCATGTATGGCGATTAGACACCGTATGGAATAATAGAATAGAATAGAATAGAAACATAGAAGTGAGAATTCTAGAAGTAAAGTGATGAAATCCAGTAATCCAACTATTTTCTATTTCTGGTCTAAATTAATTATAAAAGAGCAGTCAAGAGCCTAACCGCTGAAGGCTACAGATAAATCTCTTCACTTTAGGTTTTTTTGGGTGATTGTCCCACGAATGAATACATAGCTAGGGGCAATTGGTGATGCTCATAGAAACTTTGTTATTTTTGAGACAGGACGCGAGGGGAGTAAGGAAGAAAGGTAATTAAGGGGCATGCTTAGTACTTCTTACGAGGGCCCCTCCCTCTTGGGTTTCGTTCAGGTGACGGGTGACTATCTATAAATAGATTTCATGCTGGCCTGTAGTGTTAAGTTATTTTTTTTATAGAGATTTATCTACAAGCGAAAGTGTATGGAATATGGTAGAGGGGGATAAGAAGTGGAAAGATTGAAGGGCAAAAGAAGGCCTACGAGTGGTAGTGCATTAGGTGTGTACCATTGGAAAATTTACATGTTAGGGTAGAAGTAGAAGTCACTAAAGGGGTTATAGAGAAGCTTACTAATCTGGGCGTGAATTAGTTTCAGTTAAAATTCTAGGGAATTTAGAGACAAAAGAAGATTGGGTGCCCATGCTAAAGAGTAGTAACGTAAGAAGTAGGAAAACTAGAATAACCACCGAGTGAATTAAATCAATGGTATAAGCTGAAGGGAACTCTACTTAAAGAAAGAAAGGGGTTAAAAGATAATAGCTGATGACTGGTCAGGTTAGAAAGAGGTGAGTGAGTTGAAAGATAATAACAAATAATTGGTTAGGTCAGAAAGAGGAGAAAAGGTAATTACGAGTAGTGTACTGATAAGTATGAACAAGTACTAGAGATTGTAAGGGTGAGGTGAGGGAACGCCGGAAGTATCCCGAATCAAACAAATAAAATCTGGTAGTAGGCAAGGCCTATACTAGTACATATAAAGAAAAGAAATTTATGAGAGATTGTGAAAGTCATCGATGTTGGAGGCGAACAACGGCCCCACGTGCCTCTAGGAGAGAGTGTCAGGGACCTCTGACTTCGATTTACAAAATTTTATTTTTGTTTGCGGCCCATTAATATTTTCCCGGTTGCAGGAGAGGAGTCAGATTGTTTGTAACTCAAGATCTAGACGTCGCTCCTGTATCGGTGGTCTATCGCCACAGTCACTCTGTGGGTATAGGCCTAAACTTCTATTTCTTTCTTCATGAGACTGTCTTTCCTATCTATCTTTAAATACAATTCTTCATGGACTAAGCTGACTAATAGACTAATATAGGAGACATAGGTGGGATTATTGAGTGTAATTTGTAGAGTTAAGGACTGGATTATGAATTGAAAACCTTTATTTATTAAAAAAAAAAAAAGTATAATATATATATTGAACTATCCTGAAGTTGCACATGTAAATGACTACACAAGTCAGTAGTAAATTAGAAGAATAATACCAGATGTTCTAGTAGATACCTGAAAAACAAAGAAAGAAAATTAAAGTAATTAATTAAGGATTTGTTATTGTTGAACAGAGAACGTACTTATATAGTTAAAATTGGGTATACTAACCTTGAATAATCAAATATTATCCTACCAATAAAAGTGTTGAAAGGTTAATGTAGTGTAAATGTAATTTATTGTATATAAGATTGTTATTGTTGAAAAAAAGAAAAAAAAAATAATATATTAAATAAAATACGGTCGTTGTTACTTAAAGCAAAGTAACGGGAAGTTCAGTCTTCACAAAAGTTTGGCGCCCATATCGTGGGGCTGAGTAGTGTTAAAACAAAACAGTATTGCTAATTGTTGCAACTTAATTTAGTTAAAATTGTTAAAAAAAAAAAAAAAAAAAAAAAAAAAAAAAAAGAAACCTTTATTCAGTTGAAGTTCCATATTATGATAGCCCATAGCGTGAGGCAGTGATAGTTTGATATCCTAACGTGAGGCGAGATAGGGTTAAAAGAATTTTGGGAGTTAGGTTAGTATAACTGAAATTTATTCTCAAAAACAAATAATAATAATAATAATAACATATTTTTGGGAAAAGAATAATGACTATTGACAAGTAAGGACTTCTATAGATGACTAAGACAGACGACTGAACTATTGTGTTCTAATCTTTTTTTTCCAGTGGTATTGTTAATATATAAATATGGCTACTTATGTTGATCCGTATGCACAAATAAGAGCAGCTGAGCTAACCCAAGCTATTAGGAAGTTGAGGAAGGCGGATTTAGAAGCAGAATGTGATAGAGTAAAGTTACCGACCACAGGTACAAGGGATGAGTTAAGACAACGCTTGTTAGATTATGCCCGTAAGAACCCTCAGTCATTTCAAGTGTTAATTACGGCTTTTGCTCTGAGTCAGGAAGTTTTGGAAGAAGATTTAGTTGAACATAATATAACGGTTCCACAAGATTCATATGGAGATGTAGTGTATACATGGGTTAAGTTAATGCGTAGGAAGGCCATGGCGGTAGCTGATTCAGAAGAAGTTGTACCAGTAGTACCATCGTTTACAATTCAGTTAGAGCCACATAAACCAAATACTTTAGATCTGGTTCGTAAATGGAACATTAAATTCAAACCTGGGGATAGTATTTACTTATTTTTGGAGAGATTGGAAGATTTAAAACAAAGTTCTAAGTTACAGGGTGTAGAGTTATTGTCAGTATTACCCGAAATTTTACAAGATTCAGCTTTACTTTGGTACAGGAACAGATTAACAGATTGGCCTACATGGGAAGCTTTTTTGAAAGAATTTAGAGAATATTATTTGCCTATTGATGAGGAAGACTCGCTTTTGGATGAGATTAGACAGAGAACGCAAGGTCCCAAAGAATCGATTTTTGATTATGTTAATGCTATTCAAACGTTAATGAGGAGGCTAAGTACTCCAATGAGTCCTCAACAAATGATGAAGACTGTTATCAAAAATTTGCGTCCTGATGTAAAATTGTACCTTAGACCTGCAGAGATTCAAACTATAACAGATTTAATACGTGTAGGTAGACAGTATGAACAAATATTGTTAGATTCTGAGAGATATATTCCTCCTCCAACGCAGGTTAGAGCTACAATTAAAGAAACGGCTTATAAACCTCAGAGACAAGTTGTTATACCTTCAGTTCATACAGCGCTAGGAATTCAGGGAAAACAGGAACTTCCATCGTCCGAGTTACAAAAGAAACCCAATGTTAGTTTTTCTGCAAAGACGTGGGACAAAGAACGAAATTCAAGTCATGTAAATGATTCCAGAATAGTTAAAGCAACAGAAAATAAAGAGAGACAGGATGAGTCGAGGGATAATGGTAAAAACACCACCTTACGTTTTTCAAATAACCAGCGATGTTGGAATTGTGATAAAACAGGACATAGGCAGTTCGAGTGTAAGGCACCTCGTAGAGTTACTCCACGCACTACGATTAAATGTTATAATTGTAATAAGCTTGGACATAGGTCTATTGATTGTAGGATGCCCCAAGAAAGAAAAGTTAGGCCTACAAATTCTTTAAGACAATTAACTAAAAATCAGGCTTGTGTGATGTTAAATATAAATCCTACAGATTTAGTTAATGGAGATAGATGTTTTGTTGAAATTTTGCTGGAGGATATTACATTTATTGCTTTAATAGATTCAGGTTCAGATAAAACTTATGTGGGAGAGAAGGGTGATTTTTTGTGTAAAATGTTAGATTTAGCAGTAGAAGAATCTGAAGTTAGGGTGGTGCAACTAGCAGATAAAACTTATAGTTCTATAACAGGAGAGAGAACTTTTGAGATGAAATTGCAGGACAGGATTTTTCCGATAAAATGTAAAATTATGCCAAATTTAGCAGTAGATATGATTCTGGGCATGGACGTTTTGAAACAAATTGGGTTAGTAGTAGATTTGCAAGATGGGACTTGGTATTTCAAAGATGAACCAGCAAAAATTTTTCAATTTGTTAAGGCTATAGATTTAAAAGAAGAAGATCAACTACATAATATTCTTACTTTACCTACACCTCAGGAAAGGGACAGATTGAATATGTTTTTGGAAAATCAGTTACAGAAATTTGATCAGTGTACTGGACTTACCGATCTGATTTCTCATGTTATTGATACAGGCGATGCAAAACCTATAAAACAAAGATATTATCCAGTATCACCCATTTTGGAAAAAGTTATACACGCGGAAATAGATAAAATGTTATTGGAAAAAGTTATAGAGCCTTCAAATTCACCTTGGTCGTCTCCGGTAGTTATGGTAAAGAAACCAGATAGAACATGGAGGTTCTGCGTAGATTTCAGAAAAGTAAACAATTATACTAAAAGAGATAGTTATCCTTTGCCATACATTGAACATGTTTTGAGTAAATTACGACATGCTAGGTATATCAGTACAATAGATTTGAAAAATGGGTATTGGCAAGTTCCATTAGATGAAGCAAGTAAAGAAAAAACAGCATTTACCGTACCTGGTAGAGGATTGTATCAGTTTCGAGTTATGCCTTTTGGAATCCATAACGCACCAGCCTCGTTTCAAAGATTAGTTGATACTATATTAAGAGAAGAGATAGGAGAGAAATGCTTTTGTTATTTGGATGATATAGTACTTATTAGCGAGACATTTGAAGAACATTTGTCCTTGTTAGAAAAAGTCTTAGAGAAATTAAGAAAAGCTAACCTGAAAATTAATAGGGAAAAATCAAAATTTTGTAGAAGTGAATTAAAATATTTGGGTCATATCATTACTCCATTAGGAATTGCTGTAGATTCAGATAAAATCTCGTGTATCCTTGAGTATCCAGCCCCTACAAAAGTCAAGGAAGTACGAGCATTTTTAGGATTGGCTTCTTGGTACCGACGATTCATTCCATTTTTTTCTGAAGTTGTAAAGCCCCTCACTGCACTTCTGAAAAAGAATCAGAAATGGCGTTGGACTAAGGAATGTCAGGAATCTTTTGATGAATTGAAATCGAAATTATCTAGTAGTCCTATATTAACTTGTCCAGATTATACTAAACCCCTAGTGCTACAGACCGACGCTAGTTTTTCAGGACTAGGAGCGGCTTTAATTCAGACAGGAGAGGAAGGAGAGGAAAAAGTAATAGCTTATGCTAGTAGAACTTTAACAGTAGGTGAGCAAAAGTGGGCAATAGTCGAGAAAGAATTGTTAGCTATATTGTGGGCAGTTCAAAAGTTTCGTCCTTATTTGGAAGGTTATCATTTTAAAGTATATACTGATCACTTTGCTCTGAAATGGTTAAATACATTACAGAATCCGACTGGACGATTAGCTAGGTGGAGTTTATTGCTCCAGGAGTATGACTTTGAAGTAATACATAGGCCTGGTAGATTACAAAAAGTTCCGGATGCTTTATCTAGAATACACGAAGGGAAAGTTCAAGAGAAAACGGTAGAGGAAGAATTTTGCCTCTTGTTGACTGATAACTCTGAAGTAGTGGAATGGGAAAATATACAAGATGCTTGGTATATTAAGCGGAAAGAGCAAGTACAGAGTAAATCTAAATTTTGGCCAGATTGGAAGGTCGTAGATGGGAAGTTGTACCATCTTAGATTAGATCAGTTAGAACAAACTTTAGAGGGAACAGTAAATAGGTGGAAATTAGTTATTCCGCAAGATTTTAGGATTAAAGTATTGCAGGAATGTCATGATGCACCGACTGCAGGGCATATGGGGATAGCTAAAACTTTCTTTAGGATAGCAAACAAGTATTATTGGCCGGGAATGTTTAGAGATGTTGCTAAATATGTTACTGCTTGTGAAATATGTCAGAGACAGAAAGTGTTACAGACGGCTCAAGCAGGACCAATGCATTTTTACCAGAAAGAGAAACCTTGGATGACTGTAGCTACAGATTTGTTGGGACCTTACCCACGTTCCAAAAAAAGGAACCGATATGTGATTGTATTTCAGGACACCTTTACCAAGTATGTAGAATGTAAAGCGTTAAGGAAAGCAACCAGTAGAGCAGTTACGGAAGCATTTTATGAATTGATTATCCTTAAATGGGGAATTCCGGGATATTTGCTGATGGATAATGGACCGCAATACACTAGTAAATTAATGCGAGAGATAGCTAAAGCTTTTAATATAACTCCTTGTTATTTACCTGTATATTCGCCACAAGGAAATCCAGTAGAAAGAGTCAATAGAGTATTGAAAACAATGATTTCTAGTTATATTCAAAAGGATCAGACAGTTTGGGATGTGTATTTGAGAGAATTTAATTTTGCTATAAATACGGCTAAGCATAGTTCCACTGGATGCACTCCTTATATGCTAAATTATGGGAAGGAGCCTGAAATTATCAGTAGGATTGAAAAGGTGGAAAACCAACCGATTTATAAAGAAATTCCAAAAATTTGGGTGGAGAGACTCAATAAATTGAAAACGGTACGTTTAATGGTTAGACATAACTTAGAAACCGCCTATAAGAATTCGAGTCATTATTATAATCTTCGGAGGAGAGAGATGAGATTTCGTCCAGGAGATCTAGTGTTAAGAAGAAACTTTAAATTAAGTGATGCCTCACAAGCTTATACAGCAGGTTTAAGTGCAAAGTTTGTCGGGCCCTATATTATAAAGAAAAAGTTCAGTGAAAATAGCTACGAACTGACAAACCGTTTTGGTAAAAAGTTGGGGAAGTGGCACGTCAAAGACTTGAAACCCTTTGTTCCTGGATAAACATTCTTTAAGGCTGGTAAACTAAACAAAAAAAAAAAAAAAAAAAAATGTGAACAGTGTTAACATTATTTTTTTTATGGTGAGTGCGGGAAGAATGTAACGACGCAAATAGCGACGTGCGTAATCAACGATAGGAGACCATTCCTAAACAAAGGAAGGGTTGGGGGACCGCAACTAATCGATATTGAACATTTTCATGATTATCGATACTGCCCTGAATTTTATTTGAATTACAGAAAGGAGAGGTGCGCATGCGTCGACGCTGAATCGACGAGGGAGACGTGCGGAACCTGAAAGACAGTTAGTAGTACGTGCCTGACCACGAGAGAGAGAAGTTGAAAAGGCAGAAGGGAGAAGACGAGATTGGGATGTGTGACAGCGGTAGAGGCGGTCTGGCATAATGGTGTGTCAGACTTTCATCTAAAGGAAATTCTGGTTGTGAACTTCCTTGACACGACTATATGGAGATAGTCATTAATCAGAAGAATACACCAAGTCGGCCAGTACGAGACACCGCTGCAGCGAACATCAGCTGTGAGAGTGAGTCGTGACTGCTCGCTCTGAATAAGAGCAGATATGGACATCAGGAAGTAATGGAAGACAACTCAGGATCGGAGGATAAGTTGGACATCACTGGTTGAGTATTATCGTCTAGACTTTTTCTTATTGTTTGGGGAGTGAGAAAATTGAGATATCCTTTTTTTTTTGTAAGGATGGTTTCTAAGTCATGTATGGCGATTAGACACCGTATGGAATAATAGAATAGAATAGAATAGAAACATAGAAGTGAGAATTCTAGAAGTAAAGTGATGAAATCCAGTAATCCAACTATTTTCTATTTCTGGTCTAAATTAATTATAAAAGAGCAGTCAAGAGCCTAACCGCTGAAGGCTACAGATAAATCTCTTCACTTTAGGTTTTTTTGGGTGATTGTCCCACGAATGAATACATAGCTAGGGGCAATTGGTGATGCTCATAGAAACTTTGTTATTTTTGAGACAGGACGCGAGGGGAGTAAGGAAGAAAGGTAATTAAGGGGCATGCTTAGTACTTCTTACGAGGGCCCCTCCCTCTTGGGTTTCGTTCAGGTGACGGGTGACTATCTATAAATAGATTTCATGCTGGCCTGTAGTGTTAAGTTATTTTTTTTATAGAGATTTATCTACAAGCGAAAGTGTATGGAATATGGTAGAGGGGGATAAGAAGTGGAAAGATTGAAGGGCAAAAGAAGGCCTACGAGTGGTAGTGCATTAGGTGTGTACCATTGGAAAATTTACATGTTAGGGTAGAAGTAGAAGTCACTAAAGGGGTTATAGAGAAGCTTACTAATCTGGGCGTGAATTAGTTTCAGTTAAAATTCTAGGGAATTTAGAGACAAAAGAAGATTGGGTGCCCATGCTAAAGAGTAGTAACGTAAGAAGTAGGAAAACTAGAATAACCACCGAGTGAATTAAATCAATGGTATAAGCTGAAGGGAACTCTACTTAAAGAAAGAAAGGGGTTAAAAGATAATAGCTGATGACTGGTCAGGTTAGAAAGAGGTGAGTGAGTTGAAAGATAATAACAAATAATTGGTTAGGTCAGAAAGAGGAGAAAAGGTAATTACGAGTAGTGTACTGATAAGTATGAACAAGTACTAGAGATTGTAAGGGTGAGGTGAGGGAACGCCGGAAGTATCCCGAATCAAACAAATAAAATCTGGTAGTAGGCAAGGCCTATACTAGTACATATAAAGAAAAGAAATTTATGAGAGATTGTGAAAGTCATCGATGTTGGAGGCGAACAACGGCCCCACGTGCCTCTAGGAGAGAGTGTCAGGGACCTCTGACTTCGATTTACAAAATTTTATTTTTGTTTGCGGCCCATTAATATTTTCCCGGTTGCAGGAGAGGAGTCAGATTGTTTGTAACTCAAGATCTAGACGTCGCTCCTGTATCGGTGGTCTATCGCCACAGTCACTCTGTGGGTATAGGCCTAAACTTCTATTTCTTTCTTCATGAGACTGTCTTTCCTATCTATCTTTAAATACAATTCTTCATGGACTAAGCTGACTAATAGACTAATATAGGAGACATAGGTGGGATTATTGAGTGTAATTTGTAGAGTTAAGGACTGGATTATGAATTGAAAACCTTTATTTATTAAAAAAAAAAAAAGTATAATATATATATTGAACTATCCTGAAGTTGCACATGTAAATGACTACACAAGTCAGTAGTAAATTAGAAGAATAATACCAGATGTTCTAGTAGATACCTGAAAAACAAAGAAAGAAAATTAAAGTAATTAATTAAGGATTTGTTATTGTTGAACAGAGAACGTACTTATATAGTTAAAATTGGGTATACTAACCTTGAATAATCAAATATTATCCTACCAATAAAAGTGTTGAAAGGTTAATGTAGTGTAAATGTAATTTATTGTATATAAGATTGTTATTGTTGAAAAAAAGAAAAAAAAAATAATATATTAAATAAATTATGGTTATTGTTATGCAAAGTAAATTAACGTGAAGTTCAGATTTTTGACCCTTATCCTTGTAATGGTTTGAGAGTAGCTGGTTTTTGTGCTAAGTTACATGCTTTGGTAGTGAGTATAAAAAAAAAAAAAGGAGAAAAAGAAGAAGCAGAATAAAAAAAAATAAACGAAAGGTAAATCCGAACCCAACTCCCGTCTCCTCTGTTAATTTAAAAGCTAGTCGAGGGGCATGTAGGTACATAGCCTGTGTATCTATAATTTAATTTGTGTCTGGGCTGATACATAACAAAAAGAAAAGAGGAAGCGTATTGATGATGGCGCCCGTTAATAGAAATTTTCATCAATATTATCAAAACTGGGTAATTTGTTAAAAGAGAGAGAAAGTAGACTGAGAGTAGGAAGTTTGCAATCACCCGGTGTCAAAGGTAGTCGTACTGAATGTTGGAATGTGGACTATGCAGGCAGTGTTGTGATGACACGACAGGTGTATGAGTGACCTTGTTTTGTAGGAGTTCAGTAAACTTATATACTACGATTGAGAATAATCACATATTAGTCGTCACAGATTTTGGCGAAGATTTAATCCAAGAAGTTAGGGAACTTTATAGCATAAAGTAAGAGCGCCTTCAAAAGTTTGGTCGCCCATAGTATAAAGTAGAAAAGCCCGTCACACACTGTTTGAGAATTAGCGTAAAAAACAAGTGAACGTAAATGATGGCTTGCGATTGGTTGATATTCCTCACATTGTTATACTGGACTGGTCTTTGTTTCATAAGCTAAACAGTACTGGAGCCTTCTCCTTATCGCGGGATGAAGGGTCTAGATTGCCGCATCGTCTGAATGATAGCGTTGCTAATGCCATGGAAGATAACATTTCCAGAGATATAATCATATGAAGGGTACAGGGGAAAAACCCCGTCAGTCAGTTTTTCAAGGAAATGAAACAATGATGACTAGGGCACGGATTTTTATGTGCTAAAAAACTTAAAAATATTTATTTTTTATGTGCTAAAAATGTTAAAAATATGTGCTAAAATTTAAAAAATATGTGCTAAAACTAAAAAAAAATCCTTACAAAGAAAGAAAAAAAAACACCAGAAAGTTCGTAACTTACTAGAACAAATTATATTGAAAGTCGCCAACATCAGATGAAAATTGTTGACTGGAGTTGCAGTGCACAATAAATGCCATCTCCAGATTATGGATCACAAATCCTTGCCTATTATCCGAGAATAATGCCTTATATTGAGAAAAGGAACGTTCTACTTCACACGATGTTAACCTTGCATATTTGTAGAGGGGTATATCAATAACACACACACGATCAAGTTCACTTATGTTTTAGCCTTCCAAAACTTGAGCGACTTTGCAGAGGGTTTAAATTATGTTCTTAGAACTTCTATTTTCGAACCTGAGATAGTGTTAAGTTGCCTTTCAACTTATTGTATTTCTTTAACTGAATTACTCAATAAATCTACAGAAGTTTCTAGTTTCTTAATTGAGTGAATCAAAATTAGCCGATATGAAAGCAAAGTCACATTTTAAAGTAGTATCACATATTAAATTCTGAATAATCTCAATTGCAGAGGCATCGTCTTTGTCCAGTTCACTTACTACAGATGCAAATGCTTCAAGATGATCTGCTTAATACAACAGGGCACTTGAGATTGGGTTCTGTTGTTCCCCGAATAAGCAAGTGCAAGTGAATCACTCTCACCTCATTGCAATTGGAGCATTTGCATTGAATTCTTTCGAGATACAAATTTTTGTTGTAAAATGTTAACAGAGAATGAGGAGAACTACTAAAATATTTATTTATGGAGAATATATCGAAAATATTTATTCACATAACTTTTTTTGTAAAAAATCTGTTTTTATGGAAAATAAAATTTGGAATTTGCGGTTGTCGGACCTAGATATGAGCATCAGAAAAAAAAAAATACATAGAAAATCCGGAAAAAGTACTGAAATATGTATTTATGTAGAAAATATCGAAAATATTTATTCACATAACTTTTTTTGTAAAATATGTGTTTTTATGTGAAATTAAATATGGAATTTGCGTTTGTCGGACCTCGATTTGGATATTAAACTTTGTTTTAGGAATGTACGCATGAGGGAAAAAAAAAAACATTTTTTTACATACAAATCCGGGCCCTAATGATGACATCTAGTGGTTGCTGAAGTATACCCGTAGTTTTACCTCTCCCTTTTAGGATTTAAGAGACCCAAGCCACCCGGGCCTAACAGGCCGCGACCTGTCGGGAGAGGGATTGTCTTTGGATCACTTGCATACTTTTTTTGACCAGACAAGGACATGGAGGGCCTCAACGGATGAGTGATCAGCCCAATGCCGGGGCCACCTCCGAGACAACACGAACACATAGGACGATACACATAGGACGATACACACCATTCACACACAAACACACACACACACTCAGAGCAAGGCTCTGGAGATGGGGATGAAGATGATAATGACGGTCAGATGATATCCGAGGACCACAAGGGCCTAAAGTTACCTCACAGGTGAGGGAAAACCCCCAAAAAAACTCACCTTGGTAATTTGTCCGGACCAGGAATCGAACCCGGGCCCGCTACGTGAGAGGATTGAACGCATCCCCTGAGCCACAGAGGTGGACGAAGTATACTTTTCGAATAGTCTTATCATCTTTTGTACAAACGAAAGTCTGACTTTGTACAAAAGATGATAGACTATTCGAAAAGTATACCGGTACTTCAGCAACCACTAGATGGCATCATTATTCCGTTTCCTTGAAAAACTGACTGACGGGGTTTTTCCCCTGTACCCTTCATATGCATTAATGAACCACAGATCACTGTCTCTGTTGGGCATTACTTGATAATATTATAAGAGAAAAATTCCTCAGACACTGGGATTTGAACCCAGGACCTTTGCTTATCCGTACTAATGCTCTACCAACTGAGCTAAGCCAGAGCTCACTTCACAGAGCCAGATGGAACCTCTCTCCTGCGTTCAAATCCCAGTGTCGGGAGAATTTTTCTCCTATAATATCATTATTTCCAGGGTAGTTCCACAAATAAAAAACAGGACTAGTCTATATATATGTAGTTAAAGTCTGGCCGTTGTAAGAAGGAAACCTGAAGTAAACAAACAAAAAAAAAAAAACTAGTACATCTGTCTCACTCTAGCACATTACTCGTATGGCTTAAGAGTGAGACAGACATACTGGTTTTTGTTTACTTCAGGTTTCCTACTGAGATCGTCTCGGGTTATAGAAGTATTGACCTACAATCGACCATGACGACTATCGCCATTTGCCTATAGCTTGGTCAATATCCCTATAACACTGGACAACAAAACTGACCTTCAAAAAAAGTTTTTGCACAAAACATATAATTTCTTATGTATTTTGATGTGCTGAGTTCAAATATGGCCTTAGGTTTTGTCTAGCACCCTCAGTTTTTTAGTAAATCGTATACTTACACTTCTAGTCGTTTATAAATAAATCGTAAAGTCACCATAATATCAAAGACTAACTGGTAATATTTTTTTACACAAAACATATCATTTCTTAAGTATTTTGATGTGCTGAGTTCAAATATGGCCTTAGTTTTTGTCTAGCACCCTCAGTTTTTTAGTAAATCGTATACTTACACTTCTAGTCGTTTATAAATAAATCGTAAAGGCACCGTAATATCAAAAACTAACTGGTAATATTTTTTTTGCACAAAACATATCATTTCTTATGTATTTTGATGTGCTGAGTTCAAATATGGCCTTAGTTTTTGTCTAGCGCCCTCAGTTTTTTAGTAAATCGTATACTTACACTTCTAGTCGTTTATAAATAAATCGTAAAGTCGCCGTAATATCAAAGACTAACTGGTAATATTTTTTTACACAAAACATATAATTTCTTATGTATTTTGATGTGCTGAGTTCAAATATGGCCTTTGTTTTTGTCTAGCATCCTCATTTTTTTAGTAAATCGTGTACTTACACGTCTAGTCGTTTATAAATAAAACGTAGTCACCGTAATATCAAAGACTAACTGGTAATATTCGTATGTAGAAGAATCCTTCATAATAAAATTATATTTAATTTTGTAAAAGCAACCAATTAACATTTTTCCAACCAATTAACGTTTTCAAGTCCATCCTCTACTGCTGTCAGTTGAATTTCTGCCGTTTGCTGCTTCTTCTGTACTTTCCTGTGGTTTCTCTTTTGAGGCTCCAGCAGTAATCTGCAAGCATATTGGGTTTCCATCTTCCTTGATACCTTTTCTCCATTTCGGAAATATCTTGGTGGAATCTTTCTCCATGTTCATCACTAACTTGTCCTAGATTTTTAGGGAAAAAGTCCAAATGGGAATGCAGGAAGTGAATTTTGAGAGACATGTTGCAACATAGATTTCTATAGGCTCCTAGTAATTTCTCAATTAATTGTTAGTAATTTTGTGCTCTAGTATTACCTAAGAACTGTTCGCAAATGGTCTTGAATGATATCCATGCTTCAAGTTCCACATGATTCAGTTTACTTTCAAACAGCTGATCTTTCATTAGTTCACGAATCTGAGGCCCAACAAAAATGCCTTCCTTCAACTTAAAAGCACTGATTCTTGGAAATTTTTCTTCTAGGTATTTGAAACCTGCTCCAGATTTGTCTAATGCCTTGACAAAACTCTTCATTAGGCCTAATTTTATATGAAGTGGAGGCAGTAAAATTTTTGATCTATCAACCAATGGTTCAGCTGAGATATTATTTTCTCCAGGGACAAAATTCTTCCGGAGAGGCCATATTTTAGTGTCGTAATGTTTGGATTTATCACGGCTATCCCATTCGCACAAAAAGCAGCAATATTTCGTGCATCCGCTTTGCAATCCTAACAGTATTCCAATCATTTTGAAATCGCCACAGATGGACCAGTTGTACTTGTCATACTGCACTTTTTGTAATATTAGCTGCATATTTTTGTAACTTTCTTTCATTTGAACTGCATGACCAATTATCATATCACCACGGTCCTTACTAACTAAAGCAGTAAAATAATAATAAATAAATGTTATAATCGCTATTAGGTCTTGTTTACTATGTCAATCACTTTAACAGAAATTTAAGCATTTACAGCCAGTGCTAATTCAGAAAACAGGCTTTCTTTTTGAAACTGAGGGTGCCAGAGAAAAACTGTTTGCATAATTGAATTCAGCACTAAAATCCACATAATAAACGCCCAATTTCATGCAAAAAATTTTTTGCCTGTTGTCCAGTGATAATCAGCATTATCATCACCTACTCTAAATCCCTTCTTGTTACCACTGATATATTTGTCAAAATGACATCATTGTTCAGTAAGCAGAAGTGAATATGTCATAGGGTTGCAACCTTAAATAGGCTATATGTAATTTATCACCCGTTTAAAGTGTTAGCAGGAACACAGTGTAACAACCTAACACATTAATAAAACTGGTCTTCGATAGCTGCCTGCTCGTGCAAAGGACAATATCTCCTACTAATTATTTTACTCGGCAACTGTACTACGTCCAGACTCCCATAATCTAGCTGAAGATAATACAATGCAGCTCATAATATTTTTTAACGATTCACCCGTTTATACCTCACAGGAACATAAAACACATTTATATATATACGACATAACCAAGCCCTGGCCATAATGCGTTCTCCCTCCACGATAATTCTGCTATAGAGAAACGCACGTTAAGAACTGGTTATACAAAGGCCACAGTCTGCTGACTACTATTATCATGTAGATATTAGGACGTACGCTGCATTCAATCTACAGCAGTCTCATGTGTCTCATTGTACTCAGCAGTTTTCATCCACACAGGCAAAAAGTCATAAAAATGTAATGTTGACCATTCATCTTGTCCAATAAGGCGAGGTCATTCTCATTAACAAAACAAAGTACCAAACACATGTTGATTTTGCATTTATTCCAGATAACGTTATACAAAATAAGCACTATCAAATAAAGTTGTAATTGCTTGTCAAGGAGTTTCTTAGGAAGAGATTTACGTTTCTGAACAATAGACCGGTCCGGCCTTTTGGCCGAGTTTTGACTACTAATTCAGGGGTAGCGGGTTTGGTTCCTGGCATTGCCGTGGAATAATTGTTCGTTTAAGGATTATACCAGGAAACATATTAACAAGAAACCACCAATAAAGCCCAAATTTCTAAGCAAAATGCATATTTATTTTCAGACTCTAAACCCAAGCAGAATTAGGCTCACTGTACTTCCTAAGAAACTCCTTGACAAGCAATTACAACTTTATTTGATAGTGCTTATTTTGACAGAAATCTATTTTGATCAGGCCTACTTATTTTATGATTTTTAACTAAAATAATATATTTTACTCATAACTGTAACATTGAAACTTCGTATTTCAATTCTAGACGTCATTATTACTATTAATTATTTTAATTAAAGTATCCTGCAGTCATTTCTCATGAAAACCTACGGCGCTGAAATTTTGTCAACAAATTGTACTGTTTGAGGGATAAGGTGATACCTACTGGTTGCATTATTATAAATTGCTCTCGAAGGATCAACATGAAATTTATTAATTATTACTACTGTGATTTCTAAAACTCTTTCCGGTGAAGTAAGAGATATTGAAGAGGAATTCATCAATGAGGAACTGTGTTGCTCTTCACATACGCCTGTGAAGTCCTGGGTCGTTGGAAGAACATTTTCAATTTACATTCGCTCTTCACTGAAAGACGCGGAAGCTACAAGCAAGAAAATCTGTGGATGACCTTCCTTATATACTGTTACGGCCGCAAATAAGATAATATTTCTAGGATAATAATAATCTATACGACTTTCGTGGAAACCTGATTTCCTTTGCTTATTTTATCGCTTATTTCTTACATTTTCCTGCTAATTTTCTTGCTTAATTTAGTGCTTTATTTTACCTGTAAATCCGGGCTCTAGTAATCAAATTTATAGTCGGCCGCGGTGGTATAGAGGTAGCATGCCCGCCTCTAGATCCGAAGAACTCAAAGTCTAAATTAAAGCCACTGGGTAAAATTCCTCGGCCCTTTCACGTGCAAATAATACCTTAGTTTCCTCTCGAGGGTTGTCAAGAAGCTGTCCCTCTTACCTCTCTCAGGAAAAAATGCGTTACTAAAGTATTCCAATGCTCCACTGACAGTCCCTAGGAATTAGGAAATATTAATCCTCGAACTATGAACAGAGTGATCATGTTTGTCAATTAATAATATCGTTTGTTGTAACGAACAAGGACTTTTAACGAAATTTATGTCAAACTCTAATATGATTTTACTTTTCTGAGTGAGCACCCCAAGGCCTATGCATAGGCTACACTCTGGAAACTTGCTGTGGGTCAGGCCTATGCATAGGCTACACTGTGGAATCTTGCTGCGGTATACGTAGCCTACGCTATGGAATCTTGCTGCGGGTCAGGCCTATGCTTAGGCTATACTATGGAATCTTCCTGCGGGTCAGGCCTTTCCATAGGCTACACTATGGAATCATGCTGCGGTATACATAGGCTACGCTATGGAATCTTGCTGCGGTATACATAGGCTACGCTATGGAATCTTGCTGCGGGTCAGGCCTATGCTTAGGCTATACTATGGAATCTTCCTGCGGGTCAGGCATATGCATAGGCTACACTATGGAATCTTGCTGCGGGTTATTTATTGCATTAGCAATTAACTGCAAAGAAGGCTATCAGGATTGTGGAGTTCACCCAAGATTCCGACTATTACCTTCATTTATAAAGTTTGGGATCTTAACTTTGTTATCAATGTTCATCTTGGACTATCTAGCTCATGACAGGAGAATATTAATGTTGTAGATGTAAACTGTGGACAGCAATGTTTTACGATCCCATGTCTGTTCCAATTTATTTATTTATAGACATAGATGGAAATGAACTAAAGCAGAAAATAGTTTTGCAATGACACATTAAATTGTATGTCTTCCTGATTAATTGAAAATACTTCAATACGTGCATTGAAAAGACAGTCAGATATTCATATCAAACCCTCTTTACAATCAAGATTTCTCTTTGATAGAACAATGTTTTAATTTTGCTAAAAGTCTTAATGATAAGTTATGGACTCGTGCTTTACCTTGCATTCATTTCACTCTGACATCACTATAGCCTACATTCTAAAGACCTACTCACAAATGGCATAACAGTAACATTGGCCTTGTGTAATAATGAATGTCAAGCTATATTTTTTGTACCAGACAATCTACTAGAGTGAAATATTTACTAAGATTATAAAAATTACATGAAACACAAAAACTAACTCTAGTAGAAATCTGAGTTTACTATAATAGATTACTAGAGCTTTTACTGCAGTTTTATGAATCAGTCCCTTGGGGTATTTTTTCCCTACGCTTCTTTAATTATATAGAAATAATTTTTGAAGCTGACATAGCCTTCTCATCCTCCAGATAAACTTTCTGCAGACATTTTACTATAATTGGGTAACATATTCATATATGACAGTTGGTATAAGTTGGCATGTGTTTATCACGGAAAACCAAAAGGACTGGCAGTAGCTACTGACAATAATGATTCGGCAATACCGACATTCATACGTGCATTGTTGTAACAAATTCAGACGCCAATTAACAGTGGTACTTTGGTGCAGTAAGACGTAATATATTTTATTCTTTTGTGTTGAAATGGCTTTTGGAAGTAAAAAAACTAATACATAACATTAAAGAAAGTAATAGACAATAATTTTTATGTAACTTTAGGTATATTTGTAATGCATTTCACAAAATTATTGTTATGATATAGATATTATTGGTTTTCTGCATATATTTGCATTACATTTACATTTATCATCACTCAATTGTGGGGCCAAAAAAGATTCCAGACGTACATGTTTCTGTAGAGCTGAAACTATGTGAGTGTTAAGGAAGTATGGTCCCTAGAGCTGATATTTTGAAAATTATTAAGTTTCTTATACCTGTAGATTTAGACTAGAGTATCATAAATGTTGTCAAGCGAGTTAATATTTTTAGAAGCTTCTTTGCGAGCATTCCGTTGCTTGGAAAATAAATACTTGGAAGTTGTTTCTTGTGTCTGTAATAAAAAAGAACAAGCCTCCTCTGTAACTGGGTTACTGGTGTCCCAGCAGGACACTAGCTTCGGCAACCTGGAGCGTATCTAATTTCATACGCGAGGGATCTTCAAGAACGAGAGAGAAAAAAGCTTCATCTTAAGTTGAAGAAAGAATGTCTCATTATAAGCTCCAATTCTCTGGAAATCAAACCATAAAGGCGGTAAGTCTAATTTTCAATTATTTCTTCGTTATGGCTGATAAATAACATCACTTAAGTCGCGAAGGTCTTTTATAGGTTTTGGTTAAGAAGATGGATCAGCCGGACAACATTTACAGCAAAGAGACTGGTTTCAAACTAGCTGTCTTATCCTTGCTCGCTTTAAGGGGATATTTAATGGCATTTCAAAGTTAACAGTAAATACAGCCACTGTTTTAATTCTTACAAAACATATACAGTATATTTTCACGGGAGAAACGAGAATTATGGCAATTAGGCCTACAGTTATAAACAGGCTTCCAATATTCATACAGAGATTGAAGACTCAGTTTAGTGTGACATGTGAGTGGTATAGGCCTATTATGCAATTTTGTCACAATGTCGGAATATGACTTTTATTTTAATTTGCTACATTCGTTAGAGAGTGAACGATATCAATCCCAAAGAAGTTCTCCATAGGAATGCCAAACAAGAAGAGGAATTGTCTGCTGCATAACGTTATCGAAGGGAAGTCGGAGCGAACTCCAGGCCTTAGAAGAAGAAGAAACCAGCTGCAATACGAATTAAAGGAGAAAAGAAAACGCTTGTTAGTGAAATAGTAAGTCAAGGACAGCAGGTAATGGAAATTTTCAGACTAAGTCCAAGGACCTGCCCAAGGGCAGAACAAAATAATAATAATAATAATAATAATAATAATAATAATAATAATAATAATAATAACAACAATAAAGATTAAAATACATATGTTATCGAGTATGTTTTCACAATTAATTAATTAAGGCATGAATTAAGGAATTGCAAGCAGATTGCCTGCAAAAAACAGTGTCCTATATACTGCATACCTTTCAAAGGCCCACATTACTTTGAAAAGTCAACTTCTGTTTTGAAAGGCCGGAGATTAAATTAGAAAATTGTGCCTATTTAAGTGCCTTTTATCAATTTTTTTCCCTGCTTGCCTGCCTATTTTCAGTTTGTTGAATGCTTTAACACGCTGCCTCTAGTTTCAACTTTTAGCATAGTTATTTTCAGCCAGATGAAATAGGGTGTCTAGAAGGAAATACCAAGATCTTTTAGCGGGTATCACCTCATTCGCTGGGTGGTAAATGAGTGTGATTTAGCTCGGCCAGGTACAGCTGGCGATTGTGGGAATCAACCTGCAAGCAAATTTCCTTATTTGCCATGTCATGATTTATTTCTTCCGTTCCTTTCACATTTCCTGCATTCGTCTCCCTATCTCCGTTTATTCGTCCTTTATTGCATAGCCTATATGACCGCAAAATTAATAAATTACTCACATCCCTTAATATTTTCTTGTTTTGGTTGCTGTCTGCTCTTGCCCGTCCACAAGGATCTTAGTTCCTATTTTATTATTATAATTATTACTATTTTTATTATTATTTTGTTATTATGATTTTTATTATTATTCCATGCTTCGTATATGTGTATGTGTATAGGTGTATAGTAGCCTATATGTAAGGGGTGGATCTCTGTCACCACAACATGGCGCGTCCATAGGTTGCAGATAGAGGATACGGCCTCCAGACATGGAGAGTAGCTGCGAATACATTAAATAAAGCAGTCGCAGACAGACGACATGAGGTGGTCCTCCAGCTTGTGGGGTTTGGACAACCCGTCTTGCCAACCACCGACATCGACTATTGTCTATTGAATAGCAGTTTTCATTTTAAACTGTTTTACTTTGTCCATGTTTTGAGGTCTTGGAATCCAAATATACAACTTTCGGCAAAATTATTGTTGTGTGTCTCTATGAAGAGCATAGTTAGAGAATGAAACACGAAGGAAAATAAATTTCTATATTTGGGTTAGGTATCTTCTGAGAATGTGACACGAAATTGGCAACGATTTTCTCTCACTTCTCCTTCCTCTCTACATGAACACTTCATTTCTCCAGAACATTTTGTCTAAATATTGTATAGGAGATGCCTATAGGCCTACCAAGAGCGAAAACTTTTATTCATACTCTTCTTCGTAAAATAAATTCTGGAGGGTAGTTATAAGCCAACAATTGTTTGCACAAACTCAGGCTTACATGGCGAACCAAAGAGACAAAACGAGAAAAGAAATTGAATCTAAACATGCTAAATGGCCAGTGAGTAAAGTAAAGCTAATCTCAAATCATTTGAGAGTCTTTAAAACATTTATACACAGCATAGACTTTGGCAAACTGAAATAATATATAAGCATTATTATGAAGATATCGTTAAGTGATATTGTGGAGTGTTAAGTGAAGTGATAACCTAAAGAGTATCTATAGTGAATAAGTCAACAATAAGTGTGGAAGACAATGTGCAAATAAGCACAAACTATCTCGAAGTATGTTAAGTAAGGCATGTAGTACTGCACACTGCAATGGGGCATGCCAACTAAAGCCAGGAACAAACAAAAACAAACAAAAAACAAAACAAACAAACAAACAAAAAACAACAAAAAACACACCTTCGCACCAGGCTGAAACAACTAAATAGCAACTCCCTGCAATAAGGCCTCTTATTCTACGTGAGAATTTAAGGAAGTGTATTGCCCTTGATAAGGGCAGAAAAAGTTATGCTAGAGCAACACACCAGATTTTTAACGACTAGAATTCAAAATTACAGTATTAGAATTTATACCGCTTAATTCCTTGAAAAATTAGAATTTCTTACAGAATATGACTACATTAATGCATTTTTTATTATTAAAATGAAATCTGAGAACATTATTAACTGCTCACTTGTTGAATGTCATCTATATAGTACGGACATTTCTAGCAAGAAAGGGTTATGACCGCTGAACATGAGCTTCAGGATCTAATCAAGAAATGATTTTCTTCCTTTTCTTCCATTTATTTTCGTGCCTATCAGTTTGCTGATATAATTAGTGATCATTCACTGAATTAAATAAATGTGACGTGAGATGTAAAGTGTATGAAGCTGATGGTCAGACATGCTTACCTTTTTATTTATATTCTTCGTATTTTTACCAGCATGTTGCTATCTGTTATCGAAAAATGAGAGATTAGGTCGTCATGTAGGCTACAAACTTTCCAAAAATAAACTTTTTTATGTCATTTGATAGGAAATTTTATATAGTTTTAAAAATTTTCTTGTATATGTACGTAACTCTAATATAAACCTAAAAATATTTATTGCATAGGGGCGTTCAGCTGAAGCACCCTTCTGCTTGTTCAAGAAATATAGAACTTTTCCCGAACAAAACGTTACATATTGTGTATCTACCGGATTGGTCACTGATGCATGAGATAAGCAGTCACAGTAGCAAGTTATTTTCATTCCAGGAATTCACACTATAATAATTATTATAATTATAATTAGGTCTACAGAGATCCGTGAATTAGGCCTAGTTGATACATATGCTATACGGTTTAAAAATATATAAAAACACACACGCCTATAGGCCTACTAAAAAAAGAAAACATCACTCAGTTAATGCATTCTGTGCTATATATATATATATATATAATAATCATATTTCAGGTAGGCGTTATTATGTTAGGCCTACTATATTTAGTTTCCTAATAATAAATTTTTATGGCGATATAATTCCCATAAATTTAAAATAAAATGAACTTGATACCAGCAACTTAATAATATTTTTTTTATATATTTGTATAGGCCTTTCGGTGTATTTCTGCCATCTTCTTTTGCTGGTTTGGATGCCTCAATAATTAAGCCCAAAACTGCATTGCCTTACATCTTGTTAAATTTATAAAATCAAAATGACTAAAAGATTTATAAAAAAACACTATCACTGAATCGTCCTCAGCTACATCCCCCTTTTGTGGCCTCTTCCTGTGTGTTTTTGTCGTCGGCAATCTATCTCTGAAGATTAGAATAAGCAACAGTTGGTCATCGAGATAGTCTACAGTTGTTTGTTTTATCAATTATAAGGTATTCTAAATCTCAAAACCTAGATGTTTAATGAAATCTAACAAAACAGTCTACGCAACTTGCCTATAATGGCAATTGAGACGCTCAAATGAAAATTAGGAAACTCGCTACGTTCCTATCATAGAAATAGGTCTACTCTCATTTTAGGCTCGTTGCATAATACACTATTCTGTTCCTCACTCCTTTTAAAGCTTATATTAAGTCAGTGAGATTATATTGATGCAATTTGTTTTTCTTGTGCAGCTCGAATTACACAATCATTTGTCTTCTTCATTAAAAATAGTCACAACTGAGATTTCAACAAATACTTGAATCGATCACGGAATGTAATGTGTGGAAGGAAACTACATAATATGTTTTCATCATTCAGAAAATTTATTCCGATCCTCATTCCAAGTAATTTTTTCTTAGATTGTTCTCGTTCCATATATTTTTCAAAGCTTCATCTTCAACATAACCTTGAATTGTCTTTTTTCTCCTCAAACCAATTCCAGTCTGTCTGTCTTGTCAGATGAACCTTGGACATTGAATTACTGGGTCGTGGTGTTTTCATTAACTGCGGAATAATTCAGTGCTGGCTTTTGAGGAAGGAAAGAGCAGAGAAGGTCAATGTTGAGACAAGGGATGCTGCGAAATGTATCCCTGATCACACTTTCACACCCTTGACCATTTTTCAGGAATGCATGTATCTTGTTCGGCTACAACCAATGCACCTCAGCGTTCCCTTTTTTCATTCAGTCCTTAATGCCAATGCAGAGCTACAGAATCAGCAAGGAATGAAGACTTAATGTACACTTTATTTTCTGAGATATGACAATTTTGGGAAAAAATTACCGGTACATTTTTTTTTCTAACCCTTACTCTCATCGGAATTTAATTTATTGGACAAAGAAAAATAGTTAATTTTTTGGGCAAGGCTTTTAATGACCATAAAATAGTGAAAAAAAAATGCAAAACCAGAAATGTATTTATGGCCTAAAAATAGTGAAAAAATGACACAGAATTAAAAAAAAACAATAAATTTTCCATTATTATATCTAGTTGTTTTTTTTTAAATAATGAATTGCTAAAAGCATTTTAACGGATTACAGTACCTTATATATATATATATATATATATATATATATATATATATATATATATATGTATTTACAATATAAAATACACCAATAAAACAACTAAGTAAATTTATACTACTTGGACACCCTTAGTGAAAAAATCTTTCTGAACTGGCATGCCCATTAAATTGCCCCTAGCAAATATATGCCATTTAAATGAAAGAAAAAACTAATTCTTTATTGCTACAAGACAAAATGCTATGGTGTTTACAATAAACCGAATTAAAATTAACTATGAACACTTGATGGAGATTCTCAAATAAAAACTATTGCATGTTGTCTGAAAGTAACTATTTGTGAGAAAGTTTCTCTCTACCTCCACTGAAACATGACCTAAAATACCAAAAAAGATTTAAAAATGCCGAAAATTACTTAAAAATGCAGAAAATTACCTTTCTCTTGAAAATTACGAAGAATGCAAAATAAAGCAGAAAAATGCAAAAAACAAATTGCCCTTATTTAATCAATTATTTCGTGATACACCTTTATACATATTCGAGCTGTCATTTAAATTTCATATAAAAAAGATGCAAAATCATCAAATAATTAGCCTATGTTGATTGAGAAACATAAAGCATGTCTTTAGATCTTCTGGAAGTACAAATGGATGTTAGAAAAACGTATTTGTAAAACAAATAATAGCCTATTTTTTCACATTGGACATGGTTATAAAGAATAATAAAAAAATAATTAATGACGGAATTAATGTTATTGGTATCATAAAACTTCTGGAATCCTAGCACCAAAAAATAAAGAACCTTTGCTGTACGCCTTTGTTTGGAATCAAGGAAATGAATAAGAAATTACAAGAAGGAAAAACATAATTCAACATTTCAATTTAAAAAATAGATTTTTAAACATTAAATGATATCGTAAACTATGAAAAGTATAATAAGGAGTTAATGACTGTGAGTAAAAGGTTGTAAAGATGGGTATTTTGTGCTTACTTGAAGCAAAACCTGTACATGTCAAGGTAGCCATTGTAAACTTTTATATCCTCCCGCTAAACAAGGTCCAGCAGGATCCCACCGTTAAACTTTATAGGTTTTATAATTAAAATATTTAAGGTAGATTTTTTTTTAATGTGTTGCAAATTTCATCATGTTTGTAGCCACAAAACAGTATTGTAAAGTTTTCTAATAATATAGTTATATTTAAAAAGAATATAAGTTGGGGTCTACTGGACTGTTCTTAGCGGTTCATGCCTTACCAAATATTAAGCATTATGAGAGTTTTAGTTTGGCTGCCTTGTATTTTTCAGTTATTCTAACATGCACTGTTGGTTTCAAATTGGACAGAAACTTTAATAACCACTTCAATACTCTTCTAGTGTACATTGTAAGCTGTAGCCATGTCGAGACGGAAAGCTCAAAGTCTTAATTTGGAAAATCCAAGAGATTAAGACAGAGAAAGTAATGTGAATGATAATGATAGTAGTGGTGAAGGTGAATTAAATGTTCGAATTCAGTTAATATGCATGCTTCAAAATGGAATAGGAAGTTCCAAACACTCAGAGAATCGAAAATTGCAGAAGGATCTTAGAAGCGGAATTATCTAGCAAAGATAGCAGTGACAATGAACACATTTATAAATGTGGTATGAAATGGTCAACTGACCTACAGAAGTTTTGCAGCAAATGAACATGAATTTCAAAATTTCAAGTAAAAAGTTTTTTTTGTTGTTGTGATGATGATGATTCTGCTGTTATTTTTTGTGGTTGAGAGGGTTCATGCTTGTAATTGATTTATGCGGTTGTAATTGGCTGCGTAGAAGAGATTTCATATAATCCAGTAACTTTCACGTTCAATAAAACATGGTATTAACCTCTTACATGTCAGAAATGGCACATACCAGTTTTTTTAAGCATGTATTCCTCAACTGCATGGATGGACAGATATAGTAGACAGCCAAGAATAACAATGCAAGCAAAATTTGTCAAGGAACTAGTGAGGAACTTCTTGACTTGAAACTTTCTCTTCTGTTGTCAGCTGTTATCCGCAATTCTGTCCACATAAATAGTTTTATACCGTATTTTACAGTGAAAGTTGAATTTGTATTCTTATAGGGCCTATACCCGTGGAAACATTGATATATCTGGACAATTATAAAGAGTAAGTTGAATATTTATCTACTAGTATGATTATAATATACGCCGTAGCGTGGTTGAGGCGCTGCGCTACAAACCAGAAGATCGCGGGTTCAATTCCCGATGAGGTCGTTGGAGTTTTTCAATTGGCCTAATCCTTCTGGTGGCACTATGGCCCTGGGGTAGACTCAGCCTCTAACAGAAATGAGTACCAAGAGCAAAATTTTTGAGCCTCAACCTCCTGGAACCCTCTGGACCTCCTTGGCCTGTATAGGGATCACTTTACTTTTAATGATTTTAATTTCCCATAACTGTTTGGGCCGCATATGGCACAGTACTCGTTTATGGTAGGCTTAGGCAGTATTGTGTGTACAATAAACTCTTGCTACTTAAAGTTCAGTATAACGAATTCTTTGCTTTCAGTTGGTTTGCTACAATGAATATGAATGAGTTTTACGGCTCTTCATCTGCTGTAAGAATTATAGAGCTATATAATAATTACAGTGCTGCAGAAAACAGGAATCCTGATATATTAAATGACGTCACTATTTACAGAAAATAATAAAGCAAAATGGACAAAGACAAAAAAAATGCAAAGTATGTAGCTTGTCAGAAGTGCAATGGAACAATATGCAATGCAGTACGAATGTTATCTATTCCACAAGGATCCTATGTAGGCTCAACCCTCCTTGGGATGTAGTGCTAGTGTCTCGTAGCATTATACCCTTAGCAACCAGGGAAGGCGGTTGAGGCCAGGTAGGTTCCTTCACCCGCTAGCACCCTCACATTTACAAGCAGAGGGAATTAGGACCAACCGTAATTTCCTCCTCATGAGTCTCCTAGTCTACTTCAATCAGTAAATCTTAGATTTTTTTAATATGTCGTTTTATCTTAAAATGTTAGTTATATATCAATTCTACACAAAATTATAAGAAAATTGACACCAAACAATGTATAATTTACTTTAATAGGAACATTTATAACAAATACATAAATAAAGGTTACGAGAAAACTGCTTTCAAGTTCTATGTTCCTATAAAGTAAATTATACATTGTTTGGTGTCATTTTTCTTGTAATTATGTGTAGAATTGATAAATAACTAGCATTTTAAGATAAAATGACATATTAAAAAAATCTAAGATTGACTGATTGACGTAGACTAGGTGACTCATGGGGAGGAAATTACGGTTGGTCCTAATTCCCTCTGCTTGTAAATGTGAGGCTGCTAGCGGGTGAAGGAATCTACCTGGCCTCAACCGCCTTCCCTGGTTGCTGAGGGTATAGTGTTAGTACCAGGCGCGAGCATAGGAAAATGAGACACTTGAAATTCAATAAAGCAGATGGGAGGGGCTTTGACGGAAATGGTAAAACCACAAAGACGGAAAGTATGCTGACACAAAAGCAGTTAACGCCACCGGAATGTAAATGCGTGATGTCTGTGGTCAACAAATTGTGCACAAATTTGTCAGATGTCTTAAGGGAATTAATTTATTCCCAGTGATTCACAGAGTCTGCTGGAATCTTGAACTGCTTCTTGAACAGGATTCGACCGAATTTCTAATAGGTGACGACGGCAGCCAAGCCTGTGTACATTACAATATTGCATGGCGTCACTGGTTGTTCACCCTCCTCGTATTTAATACAGGTCGGACTTCGGTGTTAACAAGAAACATTTAGCAATACCATGGAATTTATTCTTACATACTTTAACAATGGGAAGAACTGATTCACACAAGGCTACATTTTTCTCTTATAGCGTTTTTATTAGGAATTAATTTACAAGCTGGGGGATACAGTGATACTCTGCACTCTGTATATATTAAACTCCGTGGCGCTACATCCCTGAAAGGACATGACCTACCACCCGACCGTTGCGTCATCTACCATTTGCAGATGGCAGGATTGGGGGCATGTGGTCAGCATGCCGACAACCACGTCCGTTAATGGTGGTCTCCATGACCGGAGCCGCTACTTCTCTATCAAGTAGCTCCTCCATTTGAATCACGAGGCTGAGTGCACCCCTGCCAGACGCACGCTGTCTATATAAATATATATATATATATATATATATATATATATATATATATATATATATATATATATTTTTTTTGGAAACACGAACAACGGCCATATTTGTGGTTGTAATGTTTTTTAGAACCTATGGAATTCATATATAAACTCAGTTTGTTCTTAAAAAAACAGCAAAATGAAAAATCGTGAAGTTAGCACTTATATAACCTGAAAATGGCGTAGCCTAATTTGTACTGGTTACGGCAAATGGCAACGACAGGGAGAACGGTGCACAGGAACGATATTTTCATGAAACAGTTTGGGCAATCTGAAAATGTTCACGGTGGTTATGGTGTTGCCGCTAGAGCTATCTGCCAATAAATTAAACTAACCTTAGTTAACCTAACCTAACATGTCACAAACCTACGAGTAGATTATGTCGCAAGCCTCGCACTTGTTCGTCCCACGCGTAAACCTACGGCAGCATTGTACAACGCAATCGAAATAAGTCGAATGATCGCAACCATCCAATCAGAGTAACTCTCGTAACAAGCACTGCAACATCCGGGAAAAATTGTGCAGATTGTTAAAGAAGACCCGAAAGCTCTCATAATAAGATGTATTATCAATGTTTTCAATAAATAATTATGCATTTTGGGGGAAATCGATGAAATCTAAAGATAAATATAAAGAAAACTCACGTAGTAACTAATAATTAAATTAAATGAAATTGTATCTAACACACACACTAATGCAAACACATTAAACTGAATTTTTTTCTTAGATATTAAATTAGAATACGATAATATAAACGATTTTCTGTGGAGACATGACATTCATATCGAGATCAATAGATAGCTTACCGGCAGAAGGTATATGTAAGCTAGTTATTACACAAGATGTTTTACTCTTTCTTCCTCTGCCCGTACCATACGTACTATAGATAGAGGAAGTATGGTTTTCGTCTCCAAAACTCGAAGTTGAGTTTTAACATAAATACACGTTTTGAGGTGCCATTAATCCAAAAAGACTATTTTCAGATACATGTCTGTGTGTGTCTGTGTGTCTATAAACAACCAAGCTTCAGATCGGAAAATCGTATGAAAATAATATTTCATATATGGGTTAGGAACCTTCTGAAGATGTGACACGAAGATTGGCGACAGCTTTTTCTTACTTTTAAGGGGACTTTACACGAAGAAAATTTCGTTTCTCGCGATTTTCTAGAAAACAGCTCGAGCAATTTACTTTAAATTTTGTACATAGGGTGCACCAAGAGCTAAAATATTTTTCCAAAAAATATATCTGAAGGGTAGTTATAAGCTACCCAGTCTGAATATGCGCTCTTTGCAATGCGCCTCTTGTAATGGAAAATCGTATTAAAAAAAAAAGTATTTGGGTAAGATATCTTCTGGGGATGTGACATGAAGATCGGTGACGATTTGCTCTTATTTTTAATGTCAAATTTCAAATGAAGAAAATTTTGTTTGTCGCAATTTTCTTGAAAACAGCTCTAACGAATTTCTTTAAATTTTATACATGGAGTGTTTATACTAAGATCTAAAACTTTTATTGGAACCATTTTTGCTGTTGAAAACATTCTCTGAAGGGCACTTATAAGCCACCTACTCTGAATACGCGCTCTTTGCAATATGGCCTCTTGTTCTATATCAGAATGTGAAGTGAGAAAAATACGTTGCCCATGCTTAAAGTAAAGAATGTTACGAGGGTGAATTACTGAGATTTTATTTGGGTTATGTATCCTTAGGGAATACGAATACGATGTGGTAACGACATTCTCTTCATTTTTACAACAAATATACATGAAGAGAATGTAATACATAATATATTATACTAAGAGGATAACTTTTATTTTGGGAGAGGAAGTTATGTGACTTTCACATAAGACTTTCTTGAATTTATTTTAAGCTGCGGCACAGCACAATAGTTGTTGCTTTCCTATAACTCACATGCGTAGTCGGGGTTAAACTTTCTGTGGAAATAGCCAAGTGATTCTTTACGTGTATAGGCTTACTTGGTTGGTTGATTTTACGGTTAATTAACGACGGTGGTGTACTGCAACGTCAATATGTGTTTACAATGTGTATATTATTCACATGGTGAAGAATATGAGGCATACCCAGTGTGTTTCAGATTAACCTAGAATACTTTATTGTAACAATTAAGATTCCAATATGTCCATCACTCTAACTTTAAAAAGTGCCTTCTGAAAATAAGTTTCATTTTTACATATAGGGTTCTGCCTTACTTAGTACCAAAGGAGAAAATAGTGGTCCTGAAACTGAAATCGCTGCAATATGATGTTTGCAATTTGAACACGATCTTGCATTCAATTATATCTTAGACCAATTTAGATTAATACAGCATTTGTTTCGGAAGTAATCAATTTTAATGCTCGTTACCACAACAGCATGATTGCTGATTTGTTATACCAATAAACAAATATATCGTTAGCTATAGAAATTTTTCTGTCTGAGATTAAATAACATTACTCCTTCTGTTAATAACTTCCGGCAGTCTATTCAGTTCATTATCTCTTAAAGAAACAAAAGGAAGAAGAACAATGGCATGGATATTATTTTTAAATTGGTATGGGTAAGGAAGAGCTGGCAGAACTGATAGCAGTTGTGGTAAACAAGTTGTATGGCAATGTTTTACATGAAACTGTATGAATAGTGAACGGCCCAGGTCAGTGTGTCCCGCCAATGTGTCCCCCTGTTGAAAACAACATTTGGAAGCTCATGGCTGGTGAGCGGCGAGATAACCGCCCAGAAACAAAACCATCGCAGCCAATATTGTTAAACGTCAAAACAAAATGGCACAATAGTCTAACCTAGGTGAGCGCTACCGAACCTTAGCGGTCAGTGCAGGACTGGCTATCTATTAACAGAGCCCAAAATACTGACAGGGTTAAGACTTAACGCGTAGAAGAAGGTTTTCTTTACGACGTGTAAAATACCCATAACAAATTAGTAATGAACGTAATAAACGCAAAACACGGAAACAAATTTCTTACACCTTTTAATTTTATTCTTTTTCGTAAATTTTTCACGTGGTTCAACAATTAAAATTTTAGCTCGTTAATTAATCGTGGAATTTTTAGGAAAAAAATTAATGTCTTTCGAATTAAGGAAGGCTAGCGTTTTCGTTATTTTTGAGATTCACTATCCACAACCTGCCCTATGAAAATTCTTACGGTTCCCCAAATGATCCTAATTTGTAACAACAAGAACTGAAATGAATTTACATCTTTCAAAATACGAAGAAAGATTACTGGTTTGGTATAAAGAGCTATATTTGTACATATTTTCTATTTTTAGTACATAAATTTCAATTTTTAATATAACTTCGTGCATATTTCCTAGATTTTTATTGCATATAAATCCATACCTTAGTAGTCCGCGACCCCGCCGGTGGCAGTAACAGCATTATGTCGAAATTTTAACATATTATACTTTTGTGTGTTCAGAAAAAAACTGCAAACTTCAGAAAGTGGCCATCGGTATCTGGGACTATTGATACTGGTACGAAAATAATTAATATAAAGCTACAAGTCTAATCTGATGTGATATACTCGAATAACCTTCACTTCCCTAGTCATGGACAATGCAAGAATCATGTTACCATTCTGACATAGGCCTAGAAGTGACCCCACGGCAGAAAGGATGCATTTAGTTGTCTCAGACTTACATGAAGGTAAACTCTTCCGGAGCCTGCCCAAACTATGGATAGATAGGTTTCTGCTATCTGTGTACGTAGTTAGTGTCCATAATTTACAAAATCGTTGGTGAAGTTTTCGATAAAAAACGAAACAATTTCTACACGTAAAAAGCAATTATTATTATTATTATTATTATTATTATTATTATTATTATTATTATTATTATTATTATTATCATTATTATTATCATTATTACTTATTAATTATAACAAAAATGGTGTTGGGCCCACTGCCCAATGGTGGACACGGGAAGAAGGCATGGAATGGAGATAAACGTGTAAAAGTCAAAAGTGATGAGGATTTCGAAAACTGTTGAGGTGTTCCATAGAGAAAAAGAGTACTCGAGAAAGAAAGCCTACCTCAATTTAGGAAGAATGGTTACATGAAATGCCCACTGCAGGAAATATATTAGGGAAACGATAACATCGGGCAAAATTACTTCCAACAAAAAGAGGACTCTGTTGGCCGGAAAGCGAGACTTCCAGCTAATGAAGTTTATATAAATGCTATAAATAGCCTATGGAGTGTTGTTTTTTTATGAGGCTGAAACGTCGACGCAAAGGAAAATGGGAAGGAAATATTCAGCGAGATTTTGATATACGATGTTGGAGCAAAATGGAGAATATTCGGTGTGCAGAGAGCATATCATATTGATTAAGAAATTTTAAAAAGAGTAGACGAAGAGATATTTATTTCGGAGATTGTAAGGAAAAGAAAGACTAACTGGTTAGACCACATCATGAGAGGAAGAGGACTTCTGCAAGACGCATTGGAAGGAAAAGTAAAAGAAACAAAAACTCTGTAAACGAATTTAGATACTCGATGATATCAAGAAGAAAGAAAAAAAATTGAGAATTAAAAGATGCAGGAAACGGACAGAAATATCAATACCAATGATGATGGTGGTATTATTATTAATATTATTATTATTATTATTATTATTATTATTATTATTATATTTTAAGAAATATTTTCTTATTTTGTCTCCGCCTGTTTTGATGTGTTATCCTATTTGTCAATGGTTCATTGTGTCGTTCAGTAAATAAATAAATATACAAACGTGTTTCCATTTCTTTGTAAGCAAAACAGCAAGACCCTGAAAGGGATTGGATAGGGGATAGTAGAAAAATAAACAAATGAAAAATGTTTTGTGCAGAGCAAACTTAAGCCCTCTGACTAAAGCTTTGTTTTTGAATACAGGGGCTGGCTGGTTTAATTAAAATGATAATGTGTAGGTTTCAATCAATGCCAACTACAATTAACAAAAGCTTTCCCTATGGGAGAAGCTACGTGCATTTCTATGTCGCAGTAGAAGGGCATTCCTGCTTTATAAGTTATAACGAAACGAAAGATCCCATAAGTGATATGCATTATTTTAGACATGCTGGAAGTAGGTTATTTTGAACGTACGCAAGTCCCACATTTCTGTCGCAGAGTAAATAAGTTAAAAATAGATTTTAGAGGTGTTAATGAATAAGTACAGTAGCAAATTATGAACAATTTTTACTCATAATCATAAGTAAATAGGTCTCAGTTGTAAAGTGAGCAAGTTGGTAATACTATTGCAAACAAAGTAACAGTCCACATGTTGTTTAAGGCACCGCTCGAATGAGCACATGCTCATAGTTCACAATAACATATACGTAATTATAAATTCATACATATTCCCATACAAATGCAATTAAATACGTTAATTTACAATAATAGGGAGGGAATAAAAAATACACATGAAGAGTATTGTGTATACAATAAACTTAATTATTTTTCAAAATTCTTAATTGATCACATTAATTAGTTCAAAGTTTTTTTAAATAATGGAATTGAATAATCTGGGACCAAAACTAGTTCTGTGTATTGAACTGAAGTCTCAAAATTTTAGATTCAACATAAGAGTAATTAATTCACTTAAGATGAAATGGGCTGGATTTGTTGCGCGCATGGGGGAAGAAAGACATATACTCTCAAAAATATTGACTGCGAGATCCGAAGGGATAGACCACTTGGAAGACCTTGACGTAGTTGGGAGGACAATATTAGAATAGATGTAAGGGATACAGGATTTGCGAGGTATGGTGGATGGAGATAACACAGAATAGGTTTGAACGGCGGGTTCGTGTAAGCGCAGCAATGAACCTCCAGTTTCCATAAAATAGATATTTCTTTAACTTCCTGAGGATTTATCGATTGTCATTGAGTAAGTAAGTAAACGATTTATTTGGTTTCGTCTTGTATCGTAGTTATGTTGATGTGATCTAAAGTTTGAATTTTTATGAATGCAACTTAATAAAATATATTTCTAAATTTGATAGGCACTAAGTGCTTTAAAATAGTTATTTGGTTATTTTAGGTTAAAAACCTATGTATCCTTTATTTAAAATATACCTTGCGACCCAGGCTTCTGACTATTTCTTTTCAATCGGCCATTTCATTTTTATCAAGAAGGTAAGGCTACAAAAGTTCACCGGGAGGGACTATAAGCCCTGGGTCCCGTATCATAGTTTTACGGCAGAACCCCAAGCTCAACCTAGAACCTCTAGACTAAATTCCCAGTCCTTTCATGCGTAACACCTTAATTTCTTACTACACCGTCTAGGGGAAGGGCTCAACCCCAGTTACTCTGGCCCTCTGTATGAAAATAAGTGTAACTAAATTGGTCTTCTGTTACAGAAACATCCACGAGAAAGCCCTATGTTCCCTAAGCGGAGTCACCAGGACTCTATTCGACTTGACCAATTTGGTAAATTTTATAGTTTTGTAATGCTAACCCTATGTCCCAAGCACCAATTTTTTGTCAAAAAGTTGTATCAGTTGGAATTTCTATACAGTTGTTTCTGGCTGTGCACACGAGAGTGCGATTTGGTCCAATTACTGTCAACTGTTCACCCGAATCGAAATCGATAGTTACTAAAAGACAAGAGAATCGATATGCACATAATGGCAGCATTTTCGGTACTATCGTTTCCATAATTTCCAGAGCACGTGAACGTTTATGCTAGCTATAATAATGGTTGTTATCAATATTGTTGTAAATTCAAAGTTCGCCTTAGCTTCTGTTAAAATTCTTGACTCTAATAATTCATTTTATTTTGTTGTTTATTGTTCACATGATAGCAGCGCAATGAATCAGCTGTTAGGAGGAAGCTCCCATGTTTCTGAGTCGTGCTAGTCAAGCGGGGAGAAAATGACGCTGATATTTTTAATAGAATACTAGGAGCGTTCCTATTCCGTTGATGCAGTCAAATTGTATGGAAAATATAGGATGAAACTGTGTGCAAGGTGATGCCGATGTCACACGAACCAATTTGATGGTATCATGATCCAATTTGATGGATTGTAGAAATTTGGGCAAAAAATTGGATCGTGGGACATCGGCATTAGAAAAGGAAAGATTCCTTAGATTTCATTAGGACAAAAAATTAATTTTAGTAAAGAAATAAGTTTTTATCAATTCTTCTAACAAAACGTAAAATCAAGAATGGTACAGATAGAAGTCATGGTTTAATATAAGCGGATTTATATTTCAGAGATAACTTTTAACTTTTCTCCTATACGGTATTTAGGTACATATATACGTCGTGAAAATTGTGACCAAAGGTTCTTCATGTTTCATTCAGTTCACTGCACACGATATTAATTTCCTTATTAAATAGTTTTCTCTAAACGAATCTGACATTGAATCCTTATTCTGTAATGGTTCGCCACTGACAAAGGGAGTCAATGGATAACCTGGCATGTGTACAATAACATCCGCCTTTTACCACAGAACACCTACTTTACCTCCACTAATTGTACGGCTGTCGGTCTGTATACCTGTAGATTTTCAATTTTGAGTTAAAAACGCATTACATTTAACCCTCCTCACTTTCCCTCGCTTGAAATTCCCGTCTAGTGTTATACCTGACACACGAACTGAATCTCCTGAGTTCGTTTCCTCATTTATAACGCCCCTATTCGTAGTTATAATAGAGGACACACTGAAATGAAATGTACTGTCTGACTGCGAGCTGAAGGCCGAGCTAGCGTTCCCCCACTACTTAACCATGCGCTTGCATTTACTGTCTATGTCTTTCCCCCACTATGCCACCAGCTCGGCCTTCAGCTCACAGTCAGACAGTACATTTTCTACACCATTCAAATGTTTATAGTAAACATACTTCACACAGAAAGCCTCTGTATGAAGTTTAAAGTAATTTGGACAATAAATATATGAATAGGCTAATTACTTTCTTTACAAATTGTTTTTTATTTGCAACTTTTAACATAGATTTTAATATTTTTGTTTGATTTTTTTGAATCTACCACTGTCAAACTTTTATCAATAAATTTCTCTATCGAGATTCTCGATTAATTTGTTAGGGAAAAAGAAAGATTTTCCAGGGAAATGTGAACACCATTAATTAAAAGTGCATAATAATTGTAACCATTGTTTCAATTAACTCGTGACATAAATCCCTAGCCATCAAATTTAAGAATATTGAGTTATTGCTAAGAACAATCCAGGGGAAAACATTATTAGATTAGATACACAATACAGGAATTAGGGACAAATGCCAAATTCAGGACATAACTAAATTTACCAATGACAGAAGAACATTTTGGAAAGAACGCGTTGATAGAATGGAAAACAATCGCCTAGCAAAAAAGGCTCAAGAAAGCAGACCAGACGGAAAAAGATTAAGAGGAAGACCTGCTACGAGATGGAAAGACAGTACACATGACTCATCTGAGGAATAAAGAGAAATAAACAGGATGCCATCCTACATCACAAGAATAAGAAGAAGTTTTATTCAATGCCATCTATTACACAGCATGCAAACTGTCTTTTGTGACTAGCGCTAACATCTTACCCGTTAAATAATAATTCAAGGCTTCGAAATTCTTCTGATTTTCAGATCGGTTACAAGAAATGTACACAGAAAGACTTAGGGACAGGTAACTTTTAAAGTTTTATTTTATTTTTGTAGAATGTAGCGTATTTCACAACTTCAATGAAGATACACATTTTAATGACTTTTTTGGTTATTTTGAGTTTTATAATGTAGAGCAGCCCGTGATTTTTTTTTCTGGCTCCCTGCAAATAAGTTATGAAACGTAAAGAATATTTGATAATTTCACATATTGACGACAACATTAATAGACTATAACCTAATCGATTAAGAAATCTTAATTGTGCAATAACAAGCAATCTTGTCGTGTAACAGTGTTATATAAAAGAATAATATAGAGACACTTTTGTAATACATTTATTTTAGGAAATGTTAAGTAATATTTTGTGACGATTGAATATTAAAGTTAACGTAAGAGTGCCAGTTTTGCACGCATTGATAAGTATGCGAGTAGCTTCCTAGTGTCTCATATGACCAGGAAAGCGGATGCAATACCATGCATAATATCGCATTACAGCAGATCCGATTCATCAGTTATTTTAGGAATGTCATTTTTAAGACAATAATATTAATTGTACAAGCAGTTTTATTGCTGATATGAAGGTTAATCTTCTCCCATTTCTCTAACAAAGTAGGAAATACTATGTCATCAATGACGTATTATTTTGTATAAAAACTCTGAATTTTTGTTATTCAGGGGGCACAATGTAACTTGAACGTCGACAGTTGACTACTGTCAAATCTTCATTACTGTATACTTTTATTGGAATAAACTATAGAACTACTGTCATTCATCACGTCAATACTTCGTATTTATTTTAGTAATTAATTATTCTCCTCATCTAGACTTCAGTGCTTCAGATAAACAACTAGACTACATCTACAAGGAAGGCTGATATTCAAGAGCTTAGCTTTTCTCAAGGGGAAAGCCGAATTCACAGAAGAAATAAATATTTGACGTAGAAGAAATTAATATTAGCGGTATCGTACTATCGCTACCAGTACGATTACACGTCAATCTTTAAGGTGTGTGCATCAAGCGGCTGCGATATGTTTCTTTGTTCATGCGATCAACAATTGAGGCGTTCTTCTGACTAAGGGCCTATAGGCAAAATGATGGTTCTGAGACAAACGCAATTGAAAGTTTGAAGCACTTTCATTTAATAGAATTTTGAAGTCAAACATCAATTCCTAAATGTACCGACACAATTAACACTTTGACAAAGCCTACTAAGTTATTCCTGAAACATGATACTGTTTGAATATATTAGAAAAATTTTTGTAACAGCACTCAATGTGCCTTTCTTCCAAAGAACACAAATTAACCTGAAAAATAATAGTCGAATGGAATTTACTCCAATTTCCTCCACAACACATTCCTATATATGTATATTTATAAGTATATGTATATGTATATATGTATATACATAGGTATATGTATATACCTAAGCCTTTACCTAGTTCGTGTCTATATTTACGTTTTGAAAAATACTGTTCCTCTGAATTTAACGAACACACTTAGTAATTCATTATCGCCTCACTCATAACGTTGACGGGCGGCTCGCTTTGTTCTCATATTACAATACTTGTTGTTACTGTAAAAGGTTTTCTCAAAAGAAACCGCTGACTGTATCCGTATTGCCAATTCTCTCAATGTCATTGCCACGTAAGTGTTTTGCTGCATCTACATCTTCCCGCTCTGTTTACTAACACTGTGCAGTATGGCAACTACTCCAAACGGCGGCGACTTCTTTGATGTTAACTGTCAACGAATTGAGTGCGGCGATAATACGAACATGTATCGATTATATCGATTTTTTATTGTGATTTATGCTACTGGAGTACAGCTGCAAATGTGTTTTGCTGTACCTACTTTGAATTCGATTCTAACTCTATTCTTGGCTTTAAATCTAGTGATATTATTTGTTGTACCTTACATAAGTGTTACGATGTCTATTGCTGTAATGGCCGAATGACAATAACATTTTATTTATTTATTTATTTGGAGCCAGCTCCAGTCTGTCGGTGACATGAAAACAACAAGATCTTGAACATGTAATTATATGGGACCTGATTCAAGGCTATATTTACATTTGGAATGAACATCACAACTACAGTTCTAGACACAGGTAACAAAACAAACCACTGGTTTTTTATGGTCAAAATTAAATTTTCAGAGAATCTAGATTAAACTATGGCGGTTCATTTAAACAGATCTCCGAAAAAGGTCTCATAAGCCGATAGGCCCTTAGTCAGGAAAACGCCTCAATTCTGTAAAGTTTAAATGAATGGTTTTATAATGTTAATTCGCATTTCAGATAAACATGTTTTTCAACCTTATGCCTTCCAGTGTCCATTTTTAAACAGGATTTTACAATAATAATTTGCATAGTAAAATGATGTAGGCCTATCATGTAAACATAAAATGTGCAAGATATTAAATAAAATATCGAATTTTTATGTAAGAATTAAATCTAAAAATCAATCACTTTGCCCAAATCCATTCCACATTCCTTAGTTTAATACCAGAAACCAATAAGAATCTATTTTGTAAATATACCGGACGTACGTAGTCTATTAGTGCAGCAATGCTTTCTTAATCAGACTTGTCTTCGTTATCATAATTGAACATTGCATATTTTTAGACACCTTGATTTAGACATATAATTTCTAACACGAAGGTAAAGTTGGATATTATTGCACTAGTCTTAAAATTCATTGTAGCCAACTTAGGCCACATGGAAAATACTCTTTCAGTTAAGAATATTTGTATATGTTTGTTTATATAGATTCGGGTTGATAAAAAGTTAAGGCATTAAAATTCATTACGCTTTTTAAAAATTATTAAATCTCTCACGGTGGTCGCAAAAACAGTCATACTTGTCGACTCCTATCCTTATGTTGGCAGCCGTGCACTAGAAAATCAATAACCTCTGTCTGCACATGTGCATATGCACATGTGTCGCAGAAGATAGCAAGGGCAGCTGGATGCACCATTAAGGCTTGGCGGCACATATTCATGAGAATTAATCTAATAATATTATTATTCACACATATCAATGGCTGTCTAGGAAGCAATCTACTCTTATACAATTCAACGGCCCTAAATAGCGTGCTTGCTCGCCCGCTTCGTGAGACATCGGGTATACTCGGCGATGTTCGTCTCTCGCAGTCTAAACTTTCATGACGACTACAAAATTAGGAAAAAAAACAGTTTATTATATAAGGCCTAAGTGAAATGAACACAATGAACAAATATTCTGATTTTATTTTTACTTACAATTTTCATAGCTCTGAACCACAAACATTTTTAATAATCTACCAGTGTAATTTTCTTAAAAATCCTGGAGTCAATGAATAATGGCCGGCGAAGCCGGGGGCAACAGCTGTAAAATATTGATGGTTTTATCTCTTGAAATATCGCTGATAATAATAATCCAAACAAACCATTCCTTCCCTTGAAACATTATATAATTTCTGAAAATTACACTGAATTGATAAAATAAAATTCACATCATATTCATGCCAATAAACAGCTGAGATACAATACGTAGCCTATTATGTGTTCACAGGTTCTTTGGAACTGCATAATCGATTCTGATATAGTTTTCCCAGGGGGCGCTTTCATGTCGTGGAATTTACTCTAAAGCTCTTAGCTGTTTCATTACTTATTAATGGCTTAGTTTATGAATGATTCGCGTGCAAGTGATAATAAATATAATGCTTTAATAATTATTATACTCTTAATTTTTAAAAGAATTATCGTGGCGAAGCCACGGGCACCTCCTAGTAGTGTACAATGCAAATGGTAAAGTTATTTTATTTTACTCGTAGGACTGTTATACTTGCCCTTACGGTCTTGTTTCGCAAACGTACCTATTCGCAACGTACCTTTACCACTTGTATCACAAATAACTACTATTCCCATCTCGGACATCCACAACGTGTGGGGTGTTTCCAGTAGTTTAGTGCAGGCATGATGAGGTGTTTATCACAATGAGTGATGGGGATGCAGGTAAAGACGGTACAAAACTAGCACCATGGCAATTTCCTCTGAATCTGGAGATGGGCGTGTTACAGAGGTCCGTAATAAATCAAGCCCTGAAAAACGCTGCCTTCCTTTTTTATTTCAACCCAATCTACCACTTACAAAGAGAATGATTACACAAGTAGAGCCCACTCATCTAGCTCGCAAACCTTGTTAAAAGTGGTCTGGGTTAGGAGTATTTATGTTTCTGCTACGCAGTGTATGAACATCCTACAAATACAACTTTAATTTTTAATAATAATATTTAATAACAATTAACAATAACTAGTTTTCATGAATGACAGATTCACGAATTGTGTGTTTTACTATTGATAAACCAAGTAAATGTTGAGTTGAAAACTTGTCAGATAGACTATAAGTCTACAGAATAGACTAGGCCTACTTATTTTAAATAAAAATAATCTAAAGTACCGGTATAGAAATGTTCGTGTTAATTTTTTATACAGCCTAGGCCTATTTGAATTTAGAACAGCTCATTTATTTTATATTTTATTTCACCATAAAGGTAGCTGTAATTTAAATTTGCAATCGAGCCTCCATGTATCTAGGTCAAGGAGATTGTGTTACTCCAGTTATTATAGGCTTCAGGTAGGCCTAAGTGTTAATTGGTAATGTTAAAACTTTGTTATAATCTATAAAATTAAATACCTAAAGTCTTAGGGGTGTCTGATTCTTTTGCAACACATAAATTGTTTGGTTTTAATGTGAAAAAAAAAACTGGAAGCAACCCAATTCTTTTACCGTAATTTATCCTTTATACAAAGCGTTAAGTATAATGAATAAAATAACTTTTAGTGCGGTATTTTGGAAGTATACGGTAATTTATCAGCTAGTAAAAAAGATGTAAAATCATGTGGGTAAAACCAAGTACATCGTTTAATCAAATACTCGGAAAACCAATACTAACGGATGAAACATGCAAATTTTCTATCTTTTTACAGATTTATCTTGGTTGTTATTTTTATTCTGAAATACATATAACTTATACAAGCGAATACCAACTCTACTCAATCAGAAATTGCTTTAGGGTTACATATTAATTTATCATAGGTGTTATATTGCATATAAATTACATTTTAATCATATATGGTTTAAATATTTTATATTTGAAACGTAACCTAATCTATATTCTTATGTGTTTAACGTTTACTAGTTAATTTAGGGATTCCGATACTGTGTAACGCATCGAGATTATAATGCCGTATTCCCGCGATCCAATATTTGGTCCAAATTTCTACAAACCATAAAACTGGATCGTGTAACATGGACAACTGCCATTCCACACAATTTTATTCAACACTTTCGAACCAATTGTTTACATGCGACGGAATAGAAACGTTTCTACTTTCCTATTAAATAATATTAAATCAACCAACGAGCGTCATTCTCTCTCCGCCTGGCGTAAAAACATGGCTGCACAGCTAATTCTCTTCGTTGCCAGCGCTCGATGAGCGAACACTAACGAAGAAAATAAAATTAAATATTGGAGTCAAGAAGGTGAACAGTCGGTAAAACAGACTTTCAATATTATAACGATATAACCATTATTAACATTTACATACACGTTGAGGTGCACTAGAAATTATGAAAAAGATTCAGCATAAATTTTACCAATTTGTGAATATCAGCTGTCATGTTATTGTAGTAGCTAACGATTTTCACTTCCGGAGAAAAGCTGACAGTACATTAGACCAAAACGCACTCTCGTGTGCACAATCATACATAATTGTATGGGAATGCTACTGGATACAACTTTTTGAACAACAACAAGATTAAATCGTGGGACATCAGTTTACAGAACAATTGAAAAATTGCAAACATTGACATCGTAGTTCCTCAAATAACTAGGCCTATCAGGTTAGAATCTTATATTTCCAGCACTAGGAAGAATTAAAGCAAATTTTAAAACATTATTCTTTATTTTCTATACAGATACGGATCTCTCTCCCCTACGGTTTGAGAATAGACTTGTTTAACTACAGACGGTAACGTTATTCCGCCGCATGGCTATGCATCATTACTGAACGTAATTAGAAGATAAAACACAAATCATAAAGTATTTCGACATTATGAATAAATTACAAGAAATACCATACGAGATATATACTTATTCAGATATATTTTGTATTTTTACACTTCAAAGAAGAGAATCTGGCTTGTTTTCTTGTACAGATTTACCAAAAAACCTTTTTTAAACATCGGTTACGGGGGCACCGGACGGAAAATAAAACATTTTATGGTAAAAACAAACCCTTACAGCGGTTCGGTGGAAATGATGGTTACCTGGGCGCCACAGTATAATGCATATACTGAATATTTCTGATTTGTTGAACCCGCCTCCGGTCTGCCAGTCGATCGTTGAGCACTTCCCTCTAGCTTCAGGGTAGGAAGCGAAGAACACCTTAATATTATTGCTTGAATAATAATGCAGTTTCTTTGAACACTGAAGGAATATTCTGTTTATTCAAAGCGTTGGAAATACAAGTCCAGTCATTGACAATAATTACAAAATTTGTTTGTGAATAATTAATATTGTTACAAGTTCTCGGTAGATCGTTACTAGTGATACAATTGCTGCCGTATATGATTTTGACTAATCGCGATTGAAAGTAAGAATCCTTCTAAGTCGATTAATTCCACAGCGAAAATTTTATAAGTCCAATTAATTCTGTGGGCACGCGGCCTCAAAGATAAGTAGAGTGATTGATGTAGGCACGCGGCCTCGACGTAGATTGCTGTTGACTGCTCTAGGCACGGGGCCTTGAAGTAGAGTTGAATATGACTGTTATAGGCGCGGGGCCTTGAAGTAGAGTGATTTTACAGTGCCCCGGTAGGCCTAAGGAAAACTTTCTTGGACAAACATTTATCCCTACTCTTCTTAATTATTATTCGTGAATCCCGGCACGTGGTACTATAGACCAGTTCTTATTGGCAAATCTCCCGACCAATAATAATATGTTAGTTTCCCACGGAAATCAATTGGATTTTCCCTTATTCTCAAAACCCACAACTTAGCGTCTCGGATTTCTAAGAAGGTTCGGACAGCGTGTTGTATCAGTAGCAACATCAGAAGCAAGGCTTAAACACAATAGCCGACTTCTTAGAATTACTTAAGTGGATCAGTACCCTTTGTGATAAGATCTCGGGAGATTCCCGATACATTGTACCTGAGTACTGCATTGCCTTATCTCGCACCCGCTAGGTCTGCTAGGGAAATTCCCAGCTTCTCCGTCTATTCACTGCAATCTCATTTTAATAGTTATTTAAAATGATGTAGTTAAACTTTTTACCTTTGCCTTCTTTCTAGTTAATAATATTTATAATGAATGTTCCGTCTTTTCACGGTCATTTTAAGACCAAACACGGGCTATGAGATTTTATGATTTTAGTTTGAATAAATTTGGGCAATTAATCTGTCATTTATTATACTTAATTTGGTTATCTTGTTTATTTCTTTTTACCGAAGTATCTGAACTGCAATATATGCCCCAGTCTATTAAGACAGGAATCATCATAGCCTATGATTGACTTACTGGCTGAATATACTGCATCTCTCCACAAAATATTATACCTTATTTTCCTCCAGTGTTGCAACTATCTTAAACAAATACATAACTAATTTAATTCCTATCTTGACACGAGACTTCACCTTAAATCCTGTCCCACATGTACAAGTTTTCTGAACCTATCACATTCATGCATTCATACATCTTGCGGTTTCCTGTAGTGTTACGTTGCTTGTACTTATTACTTGGTTTATTGCACGACCAAGACATTACAACAAAATTTTACGTAAACACCATAAATTTACCGATATACCCTCGTGAGACCATGAAAATTAAGCTCAAGCAGTTCTCACTGAAATTTTATAAAATATATTGAATGCATAAAGAAAAACAAAAACACTTTTTTTTTATATTGAGACTTTGACAAGGTCGATCAAGCAGTTCTCACTACACCTACACTATATTATAAAGAAGGCATAAAAACACTTTTTCATGAGGCTATGACAAGGTCGATCAATCAGTTCTCACTACTATTACACTACGTTATAAAGAATGTATAAAAACACTTTTTTTTATGACAAGGGCGCTCATTCAGCCCTCACCGCAATTTCAATACAATATATTGCAATGCAAAATACACACGCATATTTTACTCTCATTCATACCCATTCCTCTAATCCTAAACCTATGTGGAACTGATAACCTATCATGCCAGTAGCTATTTTACCGCGTAAAATATACATTACAGGTTATAGGCCTACATTATTCCAGCTCAGTACAATGCCTTTCGGTTATTCCTTGCTTTCCTCTAATTTGTTCATATTTACAATACATTGTCGATAAATGACGTCACACAAAATCACTGATCATCTGAATACATTTTACGGATTTATATCCTTTATTGGTTCTGCCCAAAAATTTTCTGCTTCTATGAATAATTTAAGATAACTAGAGTCAAAGGTTAAGCGTAGTTTTCCATGTGCTTTCACTACACCACAAATCGGATTTATTTGCTTACCGGCTTCATCCCTCATTGAAATTGGTACAGGCCTACTCTTATAGCGACGCTCAGGAATTTCTTGTTTTAATTTAAATTTGTGTTGGTAACCCCGAAATAGGCCTGGAGTTGAACTGAACACTGATTTGTTCTTATATAGCATGTTATATAAAGTCGACTTTTGACCATCTGACAGCACATCAATTTCTTCTACTTTCTCCCTGAGAATTAATTCGATATCAACATTTTCCTCTTCATTTCTTCCATTCTGACTAATGTTAGTAAAATTCGCGTGTACCGTTTCACATTCATTTTCATCTACATAATTATTAGAACCCTTAATGCACAAATGATCATATTCTTCGTCCTCCCAAACAATATCAGATTCCATTCCCTGTAACTCTGCGACACTTTCGTCACAATCAGCCTCATTATCACCTTCATATATAAATACGGCCGGTTTAATTCCCATAGGCCTATATTCGTCGATACTATTTCCCTCTTGTACTACAACTGATTCCACCACGAAAGGCTCGCGTAATAATACATCTTCATTTTGGCACTCCAACTCCTTAGTAATTATATTCTCATTAGATAAAAACGGTACACGTAACTTTTCTTTCTCATCTAATTCCATTTCTACCCAATTTTCTTCAAAATTTATTCTCATTAGTTGATCTGTCATAGAATCACAACCCAGAATTAATTTATGTGCTAAATGTTTTATTGTCAAAAAGTAGACTTCTAACTTCTTTCCCTCAATTTCCAACGGCAACATACACTGATGCTCAATTTTATGGGATTTGGCACCAATTGCAGTTTGTGCGTATAGGCCATGTACTTTCAATTCCTGAACGCGCTCTCTTGCTGCTTTCAGCGTTTCATAGAATTTTTCGTTTATTAGAGAAAAAGTACAGCCAGTGTCCACCAACATATCGACTTCAAATTGGTCTATTTTTACCCTTATTAATGGCGGATATGTGGGTGTTATACCCTCTCTATTTGCACATCCTACTACGCACCCCTTCTCTCGTGTTTTATTTTCATTATCAGGTCTTTTTAATCCTTTTAATCCCTCGGTCTGTGTGACGTCATTTCGACCTCCAAATGCGTCTCCTAGTAGTTTAAAGGCCTGTCTTGCGCTACATGCCTTTCGTCATTTCTGTGACGAATGTCTCCCTGAATATCATTGTGGTTTCCCGTGCTATGCGCCTGATTCCTTTCACCTTCTATGTTAATGTCCCCCTGGTTTTCTGGAATTCGTTCTCCTACTTCGTTCTGCATCCTGCCATGAAATCGAACATTATTTACTTGTCTGTCTTGAGGCCTATTCTCTTGATTATTTCCCCTCCAGTTTTGGTTCCCATTATTTCTATATGAGTTATTATTAGGGGGTCCTCTGTTCGATTCCGCATTTCTGTTGGCATGTCCTTGGTTCCATCTACCTCTGTCATTATTTGGACCTCCTCTCGTATCTTGATTCATTTGCATATTATCCGGTCCATTTTGTCTCCTATTATCGCTACGCTCTTCTCTGTTAGTTCCTACTTCGAAACTAGATAATAACTCCAAAGCCTTGCTATAAGTTTGGGGACATGATACTATAAGCAGGTTACATATTTCCGGCTGAAAATGTCTCGTCACAAGCTGAATGGCCTCGCGTTCTGGCATTCCGGGGTCTAGTAACTTGATTAGGCCTATAACTCTTAGGAAATGGTCCGATAGAGAGACGTTGCCCCTAGGAGAATATCTCCCATTATAGACCTCATTTCTAGCTAAAGCTCTCTTCGCCTCACCCCAATATCTTGCTAAGAATAACTGCTTAAAATCCTCATAGTTGCACTCCGGGTGTACTGTAAGTTCAAACCACTCTTTTGTTTTTCCTTTTAAGGCTCTACCGAGGATCAACATTTTGTACTGAGATGGAATAGACCGTAAAGTAAAATATTCTTCAACAGATTTCAAGAAGCTCTGAGGGCTCGTGTTGCTCTCATTGAAGCTGGGAAGTGATACCTCATTTCCTATTAAATTACATATATTAATCCTATTATCGCTAACTACCGGCACGCTGGTGGCTACCGTCTCGTGTACTGTATTACAGGACTCATTTGCAACACTAGGAGGCCTATATGTATTTCCTATTCCATTACATATACTCTCACTACAATTTACAGCATAGTTATTTGCTACAGGCCTACGATTTTCGACCTCTTTAGCTACCGTGCTTACTTCTTTAGAGATTTCCCCTATTTTAACCGCTAATATATTTTCTAAATGCACTACCTTGTCATTTACTTCCGAGATTTTGTCTCCTAACCCTACTTTTACTTTTCCCACCTGAGTCTCCATATTCTTTTTCAAGCTAGACTCCGATTTCTGTATTTCCTTCTCCAAAATTTTCCTTTCATTGAATAATTTTTCTTCATATTTCTTGCCCTGCATTTCTATTTTTCTATCTACCGATGCCATATTAGCCTCTAATTCAGACCTAATTTCCCCTTGACTTTCACTAATTTCTTGCCTCATTGCTTTTTCACTTTCTTTAAGTTCCCTACAGAGTTCTCCCCTGATTTCGTTGCATATGTTAGATTGGACCTCTTTTATATTATTAAGCTCCCTCTCAAGCCTATCTATATTCTGCCTATGTTCTTGGTCCGATTGGTCTATCCTATCTCCCAGTTTCTCTATCTTTTCCCCGGTATTTTTCTCTAGTTCCTTCATATTTTCCTTAGAATTTTTCTCTAGTTCCTTTATACTTTCCCTAGTTTCATTGATACTTTCCCTAGTTTCCTTACTAGATTTTTCTAACCCCTTAATACTTTCCCTAGTATCGTTACTTGATTTTTCTAGTCCCTTCATCATAGCTTCCTTAGATTCCCTCATCGTAGCTATCAAATATGCAATAGAATTCGGGTCTATAGTTTGATTCAATTCCCTAGGCCTATGTTCAGTTACACTATCATTCTCGGTCAGCTGAATATTTGTTGCAATATTTTCCTGCCTATTATCAACTCCCTGCTCCAAAACCCCGTCACCTGTCGCGACACTGTTCTCATTGTTAATCTCCATTCTACAATTATTTATTTCCTCACCAGTAAGCAAGTCGTGCCCCTCTCCACCTTCCATATTAATTTTATTCCTAGTAACTTTTCCGTTTCTAAGCCACATACATAAATTATAAGGGTACTGATACACTCTTACGATCTACCTTACCTTTGGTTAAGAAGTTCAACATATAATGCATAACATGTATAATTATACCCTTGCACAATAAATATTCGATATGCCTGAGTTCTTTTAATTTGAAAAAGATTTTATTTTACTTGAATTTATTCTTTAATTTACTTAGTGAGTTTCAGTTTAATTTTACTTTGATCTTAAATTGCAAACTTTTAAAAAAATATTATTTGATGTCAGGCTTACTAATTTATTTAATTAATATTTACTGTTTCTTAAATTATTGATAATAAAATTGTTTACTTTACTGAAACTCTATGTATATTTAAGTTCTTATCTGTTGGTGATTTTTGATGTTTTCTGCGGCGGTCTCCGGAACTGATGTACCACGATCTTGAATTCCAGCGGTGCCTTTACGGGTGACGTTCTAGAAATTCTGCGGTGTCTTCCTTCCGTTTTGGGATGATTTTTGAAGTTGGTGATCCTTGATGTCCAGCTTCACTCGTGCCTCACGTTGGGAAATAGCCATGTACAGCGGTTCGGTGGAAATGATGGTTACCTGGGCGCCACAGTATAATGCATATACTGAATATTTCTGATTTGTTGAACCCGCCTCCGGTCTGCCAGTCGATCGTTGAGCACTTCCCTCTAGCTTCAGGGTAGGAAGCGAAGAACACCTTAATATTATTGCTTGAATAATAATGCAGTTTCTTTGAACACTGAAGGAATATTCTGTTTATTCAAAGCGTTGGAAATACAAGTCCAGTCATTGACAATAATTACAAAATTTGTTTGTGAATAATTAATATTGTTACAAGTTCTCGGTAGATCGTTACTAGTGATACAATTGCTGCCGTATATGATTTTGACTAATCGCGATTGAAAGTAAGAATCCTTCTAAGTCGATTAATTCCACAGCGAAAATTTTATAAGTCCAATTAATTCTGTGGGCACGCGGCCTCAAAGATAAGTAGAGTGATTGATGTAGGCACGCGGCCTCGACGTAGATTGCTGTTGACTGCTCTAGGCACGGGGCCTTGAAGTAGAGTTGAATATGACTGTTATAGGCGCGGGGCCTTGAAGTAGAGTGATTTTACAGTGCCCCGGTAGGCCTAAGGAAAACTTTCTTGGACAAACATTTATCCCTACTCTTCTTAATTATTATTCGTGAATCCCGGCACGTGGTACTATAGACCAGTTCTTATTGGCAAATCTCCCGACCAATAATAATATGTTAGTTTCCCACGGAAATCAATTGGATTTTCCCTTATTCTCAAAACCCACAACTTAGCGTCTCGGATTTCTAAGAAGGTTCGGACAGCGTGTTGTATCAGTAGCAACATCAGAAGCAAGGCTTAAACACAATAGCCGACTTCTTAGAATTACTTAAGTGGATCAGTACCCTTTGTGATAAGATCTCGGGAGATTCCCGATACATTGTACCTGAGTACTGCATTGCCTTATCTCGCACCCGCTAGGTCTGCTAGGGAAATTCCCAGCTTCTCCGTCTATTCACTGCAATCTCATTTTAATAGTTATTTAAAATGATGTAGTTAAACTTTTTACCTTTGCCTTCTTTCTAGTTAATAATATTTATAATGAATGTTCCGTCTTTTCACGGTCATTTTAAGACCAAACACGGGCTATGAGATTTTATGATTTTAGTTTGAATAAATTTGGGCAATTAATCTGTCATTTATTATACTTAATTTGGTTATCTTGTTTATTTCTTTTTACCGAAGTATCTGAACTGCAATACCCTTGAGCCAAATAATTTTATTATAAGTACATCATGTAAGTCATTCTGTAATATACAGTATTTTAGTTTTATGAAAACTACAATGGCCATTTTACATGAAACAATATATTTGGCTCACCACATAGGGCATATATTGCTGTGAAATGAAACTCGTGCACTGATAGGCGCAAAAATCTCACAATTATCACTTATTGCAAAGAAAACTACTTTTCGGCAAAACAAAAATACACGTTCCTTCTTCTTTACAACAGGCGAAAGGCCTATAAATAAATAATAAGTATGATGCAAAAAATGATATATACTGTAGTAATAATAATAGTAATAATAATAATAACAAAATAATAATAATAATAATAATAATAATAATAATAATAATAATAATAGGTTATTAAATCTGGCAGAGTTAAAAGCCTTATGGACTTCACTTACACTAACCAGGTGTGAAATTAAATTATATTATTTAAGAATACAATCATATAAGATATACTTAGCAAATTGTAGCAAGTAAAAAGACAGGAAATATATTTAGGAAAGATACAATGTAAACAGCAATATCATAAAGAGATAGTAAAAGTAGTAAAAGAAAACATGGATAAACATGGATAAACATGGATAACGGAATACAGAGAATACAATAAGATTAATTCGCCGTAGTGATTTTGTTTAATTATTATGTATTAAGAACATGTGCTTAAGATAATACACAGGCAGCAGTTTTAATCCCTCGGTCTAGGAAATTGCACCTATTTTGGAAATAGGATATAGGTGTAGAGTAAAAGTAAAGTAAAGTTCTCCCTATACAGGCCCAGAGGGTTCCAGGAGGTTGAGGCTCCCAGATTTTGGAAGGCACGTGAAGGTGGTAAGGTTGTCAGCCTAATCCTTCTGGTGGCACTATGGCCCTTGGCCTTTATCCCCAGGATTGCTCCTGGTACTCATTTCTGTTAGAGGCTGAGTCGACCCCAGGGCCATAGTGCCACCAGAAGGATTAGGCCGATTGAAAAACTCCAACGACCTCATCGGCGATCGAACCCGCGATCTTCCGGTTTGTAGCGCAGCGCCTCAACCACTACACTACAGCGTACTCCATATGCGTAGAGTATAAAATGAAAATGTATATCTCAGGTAAAACATAAAGGAATTTTGAATGAGACAAGAACTGAAAGCATCAAAAAGACAAAGCTGGAAGGAGGTAAGAAATAGCGGTAATGGATACATTTTGAACATAGAGGCCGGAAATACTTTCCTGATAATGGGAGTGCATTTGCCTATGACAGTTACAGAAATGCCGACGAATACTCGCATTTGGTGTAGGTGTAAATGCAGGATGTGATAGCACATACTCTTGGGAAACTACTATTAGTAGCCAATTGAATTCTTTGACGAGGTGCAATTCAATAGAAATGCTTTAAGTTGAAGTTGTGGTATTGCGTGCGCTTTTCAGATATAATTATCACCCCTTTCTTCTCACTGACTGATCCATGTCGGTAGCATGCGTGCATGTGAATAATCACGCTCCTCTTCTTCACCGTTTTATAAAAATTTAATTCTACTTTTTACGTGGCTTTGTCTTCCTTTATCATTATCTTCACTTGGTATGAACATATAAATGAAGAATAATACAGGGCACTGGGCGATGTATCGAGGGACAGTTTCGTGAGCACCGTCTAGCAGTGGAAATTGATGATCGATGAACTACTGAATACAGAAGTGAAGCAATTCATTATCTAGATACAAAGATGTAAACCGATTTATATTAAAGGAGCCGAAATGGTCAACACATGCATGCTTTTATTCTCTGTGGTCCGTAAAGCCATTTTGTTGGTCGAAAGCAAAAAATAAATAAAAATATAATAAAAAAGGCACTGTGGTAAGAGAGGGTTGCTGTAAGCAACCGGTAAGTTTGAAGTTGAAATATTTATCGAGTTTTCATTAATATTTCGTGAACTACTTCGCAAGTTCTGTGTTTTGTTTGGCTAGACTATTCTTATATTTCTTAAACAGTGCTTTGGTGCTCAGTGGTTCGTAAAACATTAACATTACAGTTTATATACGTTTTGAATATTTTAATTTGGCCCGGGTGCTGCAGCAATCTGTCCCCCGTTTTTCTATTGCAAAAGCTCTCTATTGTACTTGGTATCACCGCACCACTCTCAACAGCTATTCTGAACAAAGCCGTAATCTGCATGAGACTAATTTCATGTTTTTATTCCTCATTATTGACTTCAAACTTAGGAAATTGGATGTCTGTACTATTTAGTATAATTTCGGTACATTTTTAGAATCGCCCAACAAAGTCTACGCTCAAATTTGGCCAAAAAGCTTAAACTTCGACATTTCCTATCTTTATTTTTTTATAATATTAACAGAGGAAAAATGAACCAGAGACTCCCATTTATGCACCAAGGGATGCGAGGGAAAATATACAAGAATGTACCGATAGAGTTCTAGAAAAAAAAAAAAAAAAAAAAAAATAAAAAAAAAAATAAAAAAAATAATAATAATAATAATAATAAAAATCTTTTTGGGGCAGGAGGGAACGATTTTTATGTTGTAAAAGTGAAACTTATTGAGCATTAAAATTGAAGGATAACATTTTTAGCGGATGGAATAGAAACATGAACATTTTATTCTAAAGATTACTGACATTTATAAAATTACACGAAACACAATTTAAACTTGTAATTTTTAAATCTCGTCCCACAATACAGTCGATTAATAAGACTGGTACTCAATGCCTACAGTGTTTTGCAGATGACAAGCCGTTTTGTCCTTCCCCTGCTTAGATACGCGGTCCAATCAGAGACGGCGAAACGGAGGGTTGACTCTTACTGATAGCGGCGCTCCGTTCGCTCGTACACGCGATTGTCGGTGAAGGAAATGGCTTCTCAATTGAAAAGTACTGTAGTAGCCTATGTGATGTGGAAGAGGAGCAGTCTTTCAAATAAATGGAGGTAGCAAATACATCAGTTTTATGGGGGTTTTCTTTGATTCTTGGGGAAATTGGTCACTAATAAGGGCGGTTTCTAAATATAAATACTCTTTGAAGGGTTGTGTGCACATCGGCACAGTCGCATTTTCGTGCACATCGGCATAGTATTTTTATCTTGCAATACCATCGTGCTCATCGCCACACACTCTTCGTAGGGATGGACATAGAGACAAAGTTGGAATTACATTATCGTATTGAATGCAATGGAGTTCACAGTAACTGCTAGATAAACAGAAAGACAAACACTTCCTTTTATTATTATAGATACATACTGTGTACATTAATATAATTGTATTGTTTAGAAAACATTCATAAAGTATCTCCCTGCGATTGAATGAGACTTTGACCTAACCTAACCTAACCTAACCTAACCTAACCTAACCTAACCTAACCTAACCTAACCTAACCCTCAAACCCAAAACCCCCCAAAAAACAAAAAACCACTAAAACCCCCAAAACCCCAAAAACCCAAAAAAAACCAAACACCCCAAAACACCCCAAACCCCCCCCCCAAAAACAAAAAAAAAACAAAAGAAACCCAAAAAAGAATCCAAAAAACAAAAAACCCAAAAAAAACGAAAACCCAAAACCCACCAAAAACCCAAACCCCCAAACCCCAAACCCCAAACCCCAAACCCAAACCTCAAACCTCAAACCCCAAACCCCAAACCCCAACACCTAACCTAACCTAACCTAACCTAACCGAACCTAACCTAACCTAACCTAACCTAACCTAACCCTACCTAACCCAACCCAACCCAACCCAACTCAACCCAACCCAACCCAACCCAACCCAACCCAACCCAACCCAACCCAACCCAACCCAACCTAACCTAACCTAACCTAACCTAACCTAACTTAACCTAACTTAACCTAACCTGACTTAACCTATCTACGATATCAACGGCTGGTTTCCTTAGCCGCGGTAGCTAAGGGGTGCTGCCTTGGAGCCGTGGTGAAGGAGGCTGTAGGTTTGAGTATCTATGTCCACCCCTACCCCCAACGCGCTGTGTGGCGATGAGCACGATTATATTAGAAGATAAAAACACTATGCCGATGTGCACGAAAATGCGACTGTTCCGATGTGCACCACAGCGCTTGAAGAATGAAGAATGATGACATAAAGATAAAATATAACGCTGGACAATTTTGAGCCCTCCCTTGATCCAACATGTTTCGAAAAAACTTTATCCGAAAATTTCGAAAATCCGATTTTTATAATATGAAGTTACGCTAAATGAGCGAAAATGGCACGAAAGAAAGAAATTAATAATTTTATTCTCATAATTCAGAAAGTATTAAAGGAAAAAATTAGTATTTCATAAAAATACAGAAGTTATTTCATTCCAAAGGAAACGAGTTGAAAACGGCAAATTTTCACACGTACAAAATTGTATAATTACCCTCATGAATGACTTCTTGGATGCTGTATATCAAGAGCAGTAAGAGAGTTGTCTCACCCTGTGGTGCGCTCGACGCTGTAAAGTAATGTATTGATCTCATTGTACTTTGCATGGCCCTCCCTTGCAATATTAGCCCCTGCTTTTAATAGTAATGACGGCGATTCCCTCCATTACATATTTAATTAAACAAGTATGCTGTACAGTTATCGACAATGAACCTACAACTTGGCCTTATGAAAGCTACATTAATGCCAGATTCCAATTAGAGAATGTGATTTAGAAGAAGTTGTTATAAGGCACTCTTCTCTAACCATGTGCATACGTTAAAGGAAAAGAAAACCGAAAATCTTAAATTCCACAACCACTAATCTGTTTCATTGAAATTTTTGTTACAAGTATGCATATCGAGGAATTTCTCTCTTATCAACATCATACAAGATTCTATCTAATATACTGCTGTCAAGATTAACCCCGTATGCGGACGAAATCATTGGTCCTAAGAGAGATGAAAATGGGGACTGGAGAAAACTGCATAACAAGGAGCGGCATGACCTATACTCTTTACCGGATATAGTAAGGGTAATTAAATCACGGAGGATGAAATAGGCTGTACATGTTGTGCGAATCGGGGAGGAAAGAGATATCTCAAAAGTACTGACTGGGAGACCGGAAGGAAAAAGACCACGTGGAAGACCTACAAGTAGGTGGGAGGACAATATTAGGATAGATTTAAGGGAAGTAGGATTTGCAAGGGATGATTAGATAGAGTTAGCACAGAATAGGGTTGAATGGCGGACTCAGGTAAGCACAGCAATGAACATTCGGGTTCCATAAAATTGATAGTATTCCATTAGGTTGCTGAGGAATTTTCTATTTCCATTGGGTAAGTAAGAAAGTAAGTATGTACTTTGCACTTACATTAACACTTGAAGTTTCATGCAATTAGGACTGTAACCCCTAGAGTTAACATAGGCTATCACTTAATATCGTTTAAACGAAGCTTAAGCGTATTACAGTACAGATAAAAAAAAAGGAAACCAAATATATTACGAATCTAAAAGGTTTTGGGATTTGCTTAATGTCGGAAAAATTATCGTTCTTTCTAAGCTTTTGTCCTAATTTCAGACGAAAATGTAGTGTTGTGTATTTGCGCACTTTTTCAATACAGTAAGATGGAATTTTTACCATACATGCCGCATGTTGCGTCAAATTGTCATTATATTCTTAAGTATTACAGTTAACTAATATCGTATGTCAAAATATAATGATACGTAGTTGCAATATTGGAATAAGATACATGCCAGAGTAAGTTACATAGACAAAATTATAATTATCATAAACATTGATACTATTTAGTACAATATCTGCACGTTTATGAAATTCATTAAGACCAGAAAAGCTATGTCAAACAGCCAACTACAGAATTTTTTTTTATCTTAAAGTTCAAATATACAGCCTAAGGGTATCCTACTTGTTATAGTCTTCGCGCCCAAACGATCCCCAGTCGGCTACAAAGCGGGCGGAACGCTTTTAAGTCGGACCACTTCCCTCATCTGGAAAAGATTATTAGGATCTACCCACCCCTAAACAAATGCGGTGGTCCCTGCCACCAGGTCAATTGTTATGGCCTTACATGCATGATTGCTCATGATTTTGATTAGTCCACATTTAGGCATCTGAAAAGTTGTGCTATCTGAGTTCAAACAATGTATGGTAGATGACGCAGCGGTCGGGTGGTAGGCCTAGTCCTTTCAGGGATGTAGTGCCGCGGGAGGAAGAGACAAGGCGGATAACTTAAAACGCACAAAATGCAGAAGATTGTATGAGGCATAAACTGGTAAAAGAGGTTCAAGTGAATCCCAACTTATATTTTATTTTATCGACAGTAAACTGTTTAGTGTAAATAAACTTGATTAAATTTGTAACGTATTACAAAACTTTCAACATTTTAACTTAAATATTTAAACCGTAAAAAACAACCATCTTAACACTAGGGTCAGGCTGGACCCCGCTTAGCTGTAGGAGGGTTAAGAAGCGAGAAATTTTTCTTTTCTTAAGTCACAATACATGCAACGGTTATACAACCTAGAAAGGAGACTTTGTGTTAAGATTTTCAAATAAAATTCTTTCATAGGAACCTAGGCCTCCAAACATAAAACACGTTACAATTAAACAAATAATACAAGAATGATTTTGTCAGTAGTCTAAAGGCACACCCTTTAGAAGTACATCTTCACACACTTACAAATTCTATTTCATCAAACGCATTGATTTTCATCAATAACCTATTTGCGGAATCAAATTACGTATATATTATTAATAACGATTATATCAACATATGCATTATAAATGCACCTATCCTATTTTCCATTTGACTATCAATAACTAACTACAATGTTACAACTCCGTAATTACTCTACTAATAATTAGTTTCCCGTAATTTAACAGCGTTTCTCCGGTGAATATATATGAATTATGAATGAATAATTAGAGCGTATTGGTACAGGATCAATACGATGGAGAATTCTTCTTTCGTTATATGTGGGAATGCAGACCAGATGGAATCTGTTAGAAACTCACAAACTGCAGGTACTGTTAGAGTATAATTTAACAAACTAAAATTTAACCTAACACTCTGTTCCCATCGTCATCATCCACAACAACAACAATCAAGATAGGCCAGATTGACCTTTTTCGTCATCCACCGATGCCTGAGTCTTTCTACATCTCGTTTTCCTTTTGGCTGGTAGTGAAAAAATTGAAGTGCTAACCGCTATTACCTGAAATCAAATATTACTGTTTCTTACTGCAAATGACTTTGCAACGTTATTATTGCATCTGCAGAAAAGTATGAGTTAATTTGTTTAGAACTTTATTCATACCGATGTGAATATTTGAATGATAGCGATTACTCCCTTCTTAGGTCTACGTCAATCGTTTGATATGAGCAAATCAAATGTATAACTCAATCGGTAAGACCTGAGCCAAACACGCGCAGATAGCTTATCGTCCACCGGTTGCAATGGAGTAAAGACAGAAGAGAATGCATATACTGTACTGTTCATTCCAAACTATGCATTTCATAATAGCCCGTAACTATTGAAAACAAAAATAAAGTGAATAAAGTATTTGTTTTTTTAGTTATGAAATATTATTTTAGTAATGGCATGTAACTCACAGAATATCTCTGTTGGGTCTTCACTGTTGAATGCTGTGAGGCTATCTAAGATGTTTTTACACGGCCTGTACAGTATGAACTAGCAAAGAACATCACGTGCTATGAAGGTCAGGCAGGTTTAGATTACGTCATCGTAGACTACTGCGCAGCCATTTGCTTGGCTCAAGTCTTACCGATCGAGTTACAAGAATGATTTAGAATTTAAACAGTCAGAGCACTGACATACCACAAATTTTATCGAATTCTGCTCTAGGCTATCTCCTACAAAAGTGATCAGCTAGGAGTATCTCTAGCCAGTGGCATACGCATAAAACAGTCACCGAAAGTTTGAAACAAACATGGCAGGGAAAAGATTTGGGCAGCGAAGGAATAGAATAAATTATCTGCGTATCGAAGCCACAAAACACCAGAAGCAACATGTATGGAGCCAGTTCCAGAAATTTTGTCAGGAACGAAATTACGAATTCACAGGAGAAACTCCAACTGAAAACATTGCTGACAGGCCTATTTTAAAAGATTGGAATATGAATATGAGAAATTCAGACGGAGTGCAATGTCTTGGCCAAGAGACAACGTCAGAATATACAAATTAAACGCAGTGCTTTGAGATAAGGTGAATATAAATTAACGATTGATCTGCGTGACAAAAAACTTAATTTGGAAACTGGGTATTTAACAATTGTATATTCAAATGACGTTGAATAATTGTAAAAGTTTCATCAAGTTACATTTAAGAAATTCCACCAATAGACGTCTAGCGGTGAGCGGAAGGCCGAGGTGGTGGCATAGTGGGGGAAAGACATAGACAGTAAATGCAAGCGCATGGTAAGGTAGTGGGGGAACGCTAGTTCGGCTTTCAGCTCGCCGCCAGACAGTACTTTCAAAGTTGTTAAGTCACTAGATATAGCCTATATTGCAACTTATACATTTAATTGTAATCACTAGCGTTCAACACTGGATGGCTACAAGGGGTACACGCTTTTGTGTCCTGATTCCTGTTATAACGATTTTATTGCAGTGATTAACGAAGGATTTGTAATTACAGTAGAGCCTCGGTTATCCGAGCCCCGACTAACCGAGTTCCGGGTTAACCGAGGTAGTAAAAAAAAAAGTTCGGAAATTCGGTTTGCGATAGATGAGTTAAACCGTATGTCTTTTTACTATTTTGTATTTGTATTTTTATTTTATTTTTACGTTAGTTTTTCATTTGATAATACAGTAGAAGCCTTTTTTCACATCTTCGACCACGTTTTCATTCATTTCACCAGTTTACCAAACGTTTCCCTCTCAATTTTTGACAGAGTCCTTGTTATCCGAGTTTTCGCTTATCCGAGGTACCCTCGGTCCACATTACTTCGGATAATCGAGGCTCTACTGTATAAATATTCACGTAATTGAAATATTAACGTTCTGAGATGCCATCATTTAATTCTTCCATTTTATTCATAAAAAATAGCCCATTAAAAAATTCAATTCCCGACTTCGAATTCCTCTTGCGACAATGTCGAATTTATCGGCGATTTCATACTCACTCGTGGCAATGCCTATGATAATTTATTCTTTGTCGTAGCGTCAATTTAACAATTTCGAAAAAACTTCTAAACGTTAGTTTCTTTTTTCAAGATCTAATTTCTTAGGCTTTACACATTTTCCTTCACTTTTTTTATGTTAAGCTGCAGAACAACAGCTGTCTTCTAAGATTGTGAACAACATCTCTACAAGAACAAATTTAAAAAAAAAACTACAGTATTATTTCATATAATAAGCTAATACTTAATAGAATTCTAACGATATTGAACTTTCGGATGTTTATGTCTTACCCTTACTTGCTTACTCATTGGCAATAGAAATTCCTAAGCAAGTTTACGGAATATTATCTATTTTATGGAACCCGGAGGTTCATTGCCGCGTTTACTCGAGCCCGCCATTCAACCCTATTCTGTGTTAACTCCATCCAACTGACCCTCACAAATCTTATTTCCCTTCAATCTATCCTAATATTATCCTCACACCTACGTCTAGGTATTCCAAGTGGTCTCTTCCTTTCGGGTCTCCCAGTCAATATTTGTTAGATATGTTTTCCTCCCATATGCACGCAACATGCCCAGTCGATTTCATGATTTCATCCTCCGTGATTTAATTACCTTTACTATATTCGGTGAAGAGTACAGGTTTTGAAGCTCGTAATTATGCAGTTTTTTCCAGCTCACATTTCCAGCTCTTAGGCCCAAATATATTCCTAACCACCCTCTCTGGAAATTTTACATTTTCATAGTTTTCAAAATACAATATATTCGAAGAGGAATTATTACAAATATCATTAACACTATTATGAAGAAAAATAACTTTAGAGTTAATTTGTGTTGTAGCCTCCAACTCACAAGAAGAAAACACACATATTTAAATATAATTACATACATAACTTACATAATTTAACAATACAATACCTTTTTATAAAAAGGATGGATGGAAATTGCTTGCAGTCCCCTATTATAGCCTTAATTGCGAGTATTAATGCATTTTTTTCGCTTCAGCAATTTCAAACTGTTTCTAATATCAGCTAATAAAGGAGGAAGAGGAACGTTTTTGCTCTTCTTCCATAGGTAAGACTACCCTGTCTCATTTGTCCTACACATCATAAATGACAAACATCCCTACTTATCTTACAGACTAATTGAAATTAGCCGTCTAATCTGACAGGGAAATATAGTTATGAACGAGCAAAAACAAAAAATTGTATTATAATGCTATAGACCTATATTCATGGGGCAGTCGACCGTAAGGAGGGGGACTGTCGCGTTATTATGAAAAAGAAATAAAGGGCTCCCGACATGAATACAAGTCGACTATTCAGTGCAAGAATTATCTATGTCCGTATCTTACATTACTATAGTCCCTTGTTGTTGGTTGACAGACAAGGATGACCCGCATTGCTAAGCTTAGCAACCCAGGCAGGGTCTCGCAATGGCAGCTCACAGTGAGTTTAGCAAGTTACTAACTAGTACAATATGTAACAAGCCTATAATTGTATTCATTAAGATAAGAAAATGTTTATGAAACTCGCGTTGCCCGTTTCATAATTTACATACGAGTATCTTAAGTAGCATTAGGCTATAGGCAAGTTGCATACGACAGTTTTTGCTAGACCATAATAATTAGTCTAAGGGCCAGTTGTATAAAACTCTCTAACTGGTGATTATTTTAAACTGAAAGTTAGAAGATAACTAGCTACTTATGTTGTATAAAATTAACCATAAATTGTTTAACTTTCAGTTACAAATAACTATAGTAGGGCTGTTTTAAGTTGGCACAGAATACAGCAGGTAGCCGAAAGTTGCTCACTCCACTACCCCCCACTGGCAGAGTGGTAGAGAAAATTGTGGGGTAATACAGAAATTTGTAGTCCAAGTATTTCCAGATGTCATTCAGTTGTCGTTTTGAAAGCAGACGTGGCGGCTTGTTATTGTGAAGAGTGTTATACTAAATATTTATTTATTTTATGTTTCCAAAATGTATTATAATATTCATCTTTATTCGATTTTAGGTTTTATTGCGTTTTTTATTTCATTGACATTCGTAATAATCCTGTTTGGTGTTGGTAAACGAGGAAAACCCTTACAATCAGATGCCAGGGAAATTGTATGCAATATACATAAATTCTTTGAAGAAGAGTTGGACGCTCTTAAAAATGGAAGGCCGACCATATCAGTGACAAATGTTATTGACAGAACTTCTGCTGCTACTGGTGTTTCTCGGAGAACAGTGTACCGAATATTACACGAAAAAATAAAATCAGTGGAAAATGGACATGTTCTACGCACACCTGGAAAAAAGCGACCTGGTAGGACTCCTGTGAAGTCTACAGTTGATCCATTCAATGCTGCTGCCATACGCCGTGCGATATATGGTTTATACTCGTCACGCTTTCTACCGGCATTGGAAGATATACGCGTAGCACTAACACAAGGAAATCTGTTTAATGGAAGTAAATGGGCGCTGCGTAAGATATTAGAACAATTAAAATTCCGATATGTTAGAAATAGCCAGGGACGAAAAATGTTAATGGAAAGACCTGATGTCGTTGTCAAACGGTTCAAATACTTACGGGAATTGAAAGTCTTACGCAATTCTAACCGTCCGATTATTTATTTAGACGAAACGTGGGTTAATATAAACCACACCAAAGGCAAGGTTTGGATGTGTGAAAACCCTGATGGCGAACTTGAACCACCTCTGCGAGTGCCCTTAGGAAAAGGACAAAGATTTATAGTGGTGCATGCGGGATCTGAATCTGGTTTTATCCCCAATGCTTTATTATGTTTCAAGTCGAAATCCACGAAGGATTTCCATGAAGAGATGGATGCAACCGTTTTTAAGAACTGGTTTGTTCAAAATTTAATTCCTAATATTCCTCCAAATTCTGTAATAGTAATGGATAACGCTAGCTACCATTCGAAAGAACTAAACAAACCTCCAACATCCTCCACGTTAAAGGCAGACATGCAAAAATGGTTAAGTGAACGAGATATCAATTTTGATCCCATGTCAACAAAACCAGTACTGTATGACATAATTAAATCAGTAAAAGATAAGCACAGGCATTACGAGATAGATACGATAGCACAACAACATGGGCACACTGTTGTACGTCTACCGCCATACCATTGTGACTTAAACCCTATTGAACTAATATGGGCACAGGTTAAGGGTCACGTGGCAAAAACTAATATTACTTTTAAAATTAGTGACGTAGAAAAACTGTTCAGGGATGCAGTGGAAAAAGTGAATTCTGTGCAGTGGAAAAATGCGTGTGATCATGTAAAAACAATTGAGGAATTTTATTGGGTCAAAGACGGTCTTGTGGACGAGGTGTTGGACAAATTCGTTATAAATTTAGACGATTCAGATTCTGATGAAAGTGACATGGGATCAGAAGATGAAAATAATCTAGACTCCTCAACTTCACTGACCACCACTGCTTCTTGTAGTTACACGGATGGTGTTTCTCCCCTTCCACCCTCGCCATAATGGCAGGAGCACATTTTTGGAGTGAGTAACCTTTTACAGTAGTATCTGTTTCTATCTCTTTCTTTCCAATACCTGACATCTGCCAAACATTTTCTGTCTCTTTATTCAGAACTGTGCCATCTTAAGACAGACCTACTATAGAGAAAATAATAAAACATATGGCAACAGTGTAAGAGATGAGGGAAATTTGCAGAGAAAGTTATTTTTGTGTCTTTGGAATGTGATATTCAACAGTTAGGCAAAGATGATTTGGTTGAAAAAGGAGGCCATGTTTACTATTGCCTCTGCTTTAGCCTATCCAGAGAGGTGTTTATGAATACTGTGTTTGTGGATTTAAGTATTATTCCAATTAAATATGCAGGAAGAAAGAAACGGATTCATTCTGTTAATTTTACTGACAGGGAAAGGGACATGTTAATTGAGCTTGTATTGGAAAGAAAAGACATAACTGAAAACAAAAAAAAACAGATTGTACAACTAATAAGAAAAAGGACCAGGCTTGTATGAGATAACAGAGTTTAATTCCAGAAATGCAACCCCCAGGGACTGCAAGAGCATCAAGCTGTGTTATGAACATATAAAGAAAAAAATTAAGAAGACAAATGCACATGATAAGGTAAGCTGTACCGGTATTTGGTACTGTAGTTATGTGGGTGCATTCAAGAACCTGACATGTAACAATTTTTTATATTCTGTCATACATAGCTACAGATTTTGTAAGTTTGTATTCATGTAACATTACAGGAGTTCACATGAATCGTTCCCTGGTGCATTTATAATTGGAAAAGTTCATTTCTTTTTTCATGTAGCATGATGATACTTATACAATGGTTCTATGATATTAAAAAAATGTTACCATCTTCTTGCATGTACCCAGAAAATGCAAAATAATATGTTGATGTAACGGCTGAGTAGAATACTTTCATTTATCTTTTCTATCAGATTTTACTTTTATACAAAAATTACTCTCCAAACACCCAACCAACCATAACCCTAAATCTATAACTAATGTATATTTTAATTTTAATTTTAGGTTGAAATGCACAAAACTGGAGGAGGGGGTTATGTACCAACTTCACTTACAGAGAGTGGACAGAAGTCAATTGCTGCTCTGAAACCACAATTTCTACTTGTTTCTAACAATGTAGAGGATGATGATGCAGATTTTCATCCTAAAGAAATTGTTGATGTAAGAGTTGAAAATGTTCTAACATCCAACATCCAACTGGAATCACCATATTTTATTGATATCATTGAGAATAAAGATATAGAAGAACAAAGAAGCCCCATAAGGGAGCTTAATGAGGTTGGTGGAGAAGTAATCAAATGAACTTATTTTTAATAACATATTTTCGAAGAAGCTTCAACTTTATGGAAGAATAATCTTGCATTTTATTCATTACAGGTAGAGGAGCACAGATCAGATGCTGGTCCATCATTGCCTAAAACAACAAATTCAGAAAAAAATAGGCAGCGTTATTATAAACGCAAATTAGAATGTTTGGAAATTGAACATGAAATAAAGATGAAGATTTTGAGAATGGAATTAGAAATCAAAGAATATGAGAAGAAGAAGGTTGAAAAATAATTTTACTTTATGATAGAGTAAATAAGTTTGAAAATTAATGTGTTTTATCATTTATAATATTATTATAATAAAAATAATAATAACACCTGAATGTGTTGTCAATCAGTGCAGTTTTCAATGCAGTATTTTCTCTTCTGAGTACTTGAACAACAGGTATAGGGAGTTCTTGATAAATCCTTCTTCCTTGAAAAATAGCATGGTCAATCTCAGGGGTGTCATCATCTGCATTAATGGCTATGTTATGCAATACAAATGTTGCAACTATGATGGGTGGGACACGAAGTAATTTCACTCCTAACTTCATTCTCAAGCAGGGAAATCTCCTTTTGATGACACCAAATGCCCTCTCAATAACTGATCTTGTTTGCTTATGGGCACGGTTGTATGCTCGCTCTGATGGAGTTTCTTCATGGAGTACAGGGGTAAGTAAGTAGTGGGAACAGTGATATGCGCTATCTCCTAACAGTACTCCTTCTGGAAACTCACCCACTTCGAAATGTGCATGTAGTCTACAGTTGGTAAATATATGGCTATCATGAGCAGATCCTGGCCACCTAGCCACCACATTTTGAAAACGTAGCTTAGAATCACAGATTGCTTGTACGTTTAACGAAAACCAACCATGTCGATTTCTAAAGATTTCACCATTGTTACCACCAGGTGATACAATAGGTATGTGAGTGCAATCTATAGCACCTATAATTCCTGGAAAATTACTAATATTGTAAAATTCTAACATTGTTTTCCTTAAGGCACTATCCTCAGTTGGCATTTTGATAAATTCAGGCCTTAAAGCAGCAATTTCTCTAGTGACTTTTGTATTGTTCTACTGGCTGTTCCTTTATCAACATTGAATATGTCAACAACAACTATTTGGAAGCTTCCAGTCGCATAGAACCTCAGAGTTAGAAGTATCATAAATAGGGTTCGGATGTTTATGACCTAAAAAAGTGGAAAATATGACTAAAAATATCACCTTAAAAATGATCGAATATGACCCAAAAATCGTAAATATGACCTAGTAAAATAATATATTAAAAAAAAATAAAAGTTCCCATTTAAAACTTTTAAAGACACTAAATTCTTACATTACATGAATTCAGTCACTTTTTAACAATTTTGGTGATCTACAGTTTTACTTGTAATGAACTTCCATTTTTAAAGAATTTGCTTCTGTTTGCTCGCGTTATCAGCTCCAAATAGGCCTACTCGTAATATTTTGTAGACCATGCGTGTCTCTATAAAATACTCGTGTGATCAATTGCATTAATTTTAAAATTTAAGATACAGTACTATTAATTTGGCATGAACATTAAATTAATTAAATAAATAAATTTCAAATTTAACTGGACCATGTAGTACATACACACTATAATTGTGCTCTTTTAGCGAACTTATGAATGAAATATGACGTTAAATTACAAATATGACCGAAATATGACCAAGACCATGAAAATGACCAAAATATGACTTCATATGCAAAACAAAAGCAGTTTGATTAGGATAACAAATGTGCAATTCATGTTTAATTTGTGTTTGCGGCGAGAATGGAGGTCAGGATAGAAATATGACATGTCATGAACATCCGAACCCTAATCATAAACATAGGATACAAAGCATGGTTCCGCTTAGTTTGTGGTTGCAGTGGGCGACATAACCTCTGTTCTAATTCTTCTACTACAAATTTTGATAACCGAAATCGCATTTTAAATTGCCTTTCATTTAGTTCCAATATAGGATTCCTTCTCTCATGAAATACACGAGGTGCACGTCGGATTTCCATTTCATCATCAGATGAAGTATCTGAATAGTCAGAAATCTGGAATTAAGTGTTTCATTTTGTAATGTATACACTATCTGTGTGTGTTTAGTGTCATTACTCAGATAAAATTAAAGCAAACTGAATCTAAATGGTTTAAAAATAATTATAACCTACCATTTTACTTTTTAAATGAATTTTTCGTGTCTTTTCACTTTTTGAAAAACTATTTAAAATCTACACAACATCAGTTAATGTTATAACTGTCAAAAATTCACCAGTTTTATTAAACTGATGGTTAGGATGAGATAAACTTGGATTATTGTTTATACAACAAAAAGATATAGATAAACATAACTAACAGTTAATTTTACATGGTAAACCCAGATTAAAGGTTTATACAACTGGCCCTAAATGTTTAAACTTTGATTTTTTAGAGTCATTCAAACGGCAACGACCATGACAATCACATTAGTTGGTTGCTGGTCGACTTAGTTATTGTCGTCTCCGGCAGATGGCAGCTTACGGCTTCGGTAAATTGAAACTTTATTTTGCTCGATTTCTTCAAACTAACGGTTTTTGACAACACGAAATGAATTAATTTTAGTATATTAAAAATAACACGAACAGAATTGATTTCATTTTAAATACAGGCTAATTATTACGCAGTTTTCAGCTGCTACTGACAAAATTTCAAGATCGTTCCGTGTTCTATAATAATCGCTACAACACCAGTTTCGAAATAAGTATCATTATGCTACAGTGAGCAACTATCAATACTATCGGTACTATCGCAACTATACTCTTCGCCCTCTTTGTTCTTTTTGTTTTTTGTTATGGATTTTTTTTTTGTTATTATATCTGTTTCTGATATTTTCATTATATTTGTTTTTATTGTATTTGATCTTTTTATTTTTATTCTATTTGTTCTTGTTATTTTTATTGCAATTGTTTTTATTGTTTTAATTATAATTGCTATTGTTATTTTTATTGCAATTGTTATTGTTACTTTTATTGTAACTGTTTCTGTTTTATTCACATTTTTATTGTTATTTTTATTGTAATTGTTACTTTTATTTTTATTATTATTATTACTTTATTATTATTACTATTATTATTATTATTATTATTATTATTATTATTATTATTATTATTATTGTTGTTGTTGTTGTTGTTATTAGGTTTGCCTAGGGCTCATGGGATGTGAGAAAACTGCGATACATCTTCAAATAAAGAAATTGTAATACAGGAGGCTCAAGTTGTGTTTCTAGGCGCCTGAATCACGTTTTTCGTGCCTAGCATCTTCATGGGTTGATGAATGAGGGAGATAGCCACGTTCCCAACCATGTGCCGAGGCCGCAGTTTCGTACACGACGCGCCATCTGTTATCGCACGCTTAAACTACCGCTCAGTCTCAAGGTCTTAGCTCAAGTTCAACGATCACGATTTTCGTCTCTCGCTGGAATCCGAGAGTCCAATATGCAGGCCAATACCCCTGGGAACAACATTTCCATGGGTTCGTTCAAAACTACATTGTCTAGGTATTTGTTCTCCAGCTGCGGTATTATCCTAACGCCATCAGTAAACCCTAAAGTGTTACATATGTATGTTTTCCCATCAACATTGAACTGGAGGAGTACCAGATCAGAAACTGAGCGGTAAATAAATGTTTAAGTCCGTGAGAAACTAAATTTATGCTAGCCTACTCACATATAGTGTGATCCGTATAAAACTGAACACTTTTATAGACTTATAACTTCTAAACTAATACATGTGCAACTCTGCTGAATTACAGAGTAGATTTGGAAGATTCCTCAGTATATATTATGGTATTTTAATTAATGCACTACATTCACTTTGTATGCTCTCTGACATGTACCATACGAGTAGCCTGTCTCCTGGCTCAACACATCATCATCACGGTCTTGACTCAGTCTCATTGCGCACATTGAATTTTCTTCCAAAAGCCCGTTGTGTTTCAATCAATGAATTTGTCTGCCAGTATATTTTCACAAGAAAGAACTATGCCGGACATTTCTGTTAAGTCTAACTACAGGGGCATCTAGCGACTATCATCTAAATTGAAAGATAAAATAATCTATGGAAATATTCATCTAGCATTTTTTCCTGTTTATTAAGCTACCATCTCACTGGTATAAAGAGTCACTTCATTACTGTTAGTTCTAGTTATGTGCATTCAGAATTATTGCTTGGAGGGGAACTAACCAGTTTCTGAGAAGAAAACCAGAATATTTGTCCTTTGAAAGCACAAATTTTAAAACTAAAACCTCCGATTCCTTAATCCATTTTTTAAATAGCACAATATCCGTCTACATCCTTCATTATCATTTTACGAACTTAAAACTGCACTTCTCGCCTATTCTCACAGAAATTGTTTCAACATTAATTCCGATATCATTCGTATAGCACACGGAAAAAAAAAAGTTCTCAACTCACCGTATTACCCGTGTTCCAAAATAGTTAAGTCTCTTCCACCTTATATTACGATACAGAAATCCGAAATTTATTTTTAAAGAACTCTTAATTAATTGTTCCTTTTAGACAGCTGTTTTATAACATAGGATATTTATATTACACTTAATTTATACTTAAAACAATTAATAACACCTTTATATTCTTTGTGTGCATTTATTGACTTTATGTAGGCCTATGTGTGTTTGTACGTAGGCATGTGTGCACGTGCTAACACTGAACTGAAGGAAACATAAAGTGACAGTTGCTAGCTAACTTACTTTTTAATTCTCAGTCTCATTTTATACTGCTTCACCTACACTACTCAAGGCTACAACTAAATGCCGATTATACCCTTAAAATAAAACTGACAGTGAACTCTCTTTCAACGTAAAAGACTACTTTGTACATTAGAAACTGAATTTCATATCATAAGGATTTTTTTTCGAAATTTGCGGAGAAATTTTAATGATTAACCTTATTCCTGTATTTTTCGTCTTTATTAACTTTATAAATGGTAGAAATATTGTTTTAGACAATTTTAGAAAACAAGTGTGTAATAATACTTTATGCAATTTCAATATTCTTGAAAAAAGACTTTACTTAAAAATTCTAAAGTAATATTAAGAAAAAGTATTTTATAAACCTTGAAGATTTTTTTCTCTAACAAACTGAGAAGTCAAAAATAAATCTAATCACTGCTCATCTGCATAACTGACGGCAAAGTAGGCCTAAATTGTGCTGTCCTAGAAGAAAACTGGCAACCAAGTGTTTCTAACAACACATACGGGTTTGTTATAGTAACAACATTTTGAGATATAAAATAGATGACAATTTAGTCTGTCAACTTAAAATTTCATTTTATTTTATTTTTATAATAAGCTTCCTTTGTCTGGCAGAAACGATACCATTAACAGATTTAAAATAAAACTGTATAGGTGACTTCTAAATAATCCATTTTATTCTATAGGCGAATTTATGTCTCAAGATCATTTAGGCATAGCTTTTTAATTATCCTTATTATGACACTGTCCTATTGAAATGTTCATGATCTTTGAGAATAAATTATTATTATTATTATTATTATTATTATTACTAGTATCATCATCATCATCATTATCATTATTGCTGCTGTTTTTATTCTAATTTATTGTTATCATCATCATCATCATGTCTTCCACCATTCGTAGCATCTAAAAAGATCAGATAAAATAAAACTCAAATCGATCCACTTCACAAGCCTGGAATCAGATCGACGGCGCCAATGCTTGTGACGATGGAAATGGTTTACTATTATTCAGAAGCAAAGGTTCGTGAACCTCAAGTGATAGCGGGTAGGCAGACAAGCTTGAAGTCACTTCCATTATATTACCCTGTCAGGATCTCAGTAGACAAAAGCTGACCGGCTCCTGCCTCGTCCCAAAACAAGAAACGACAAGGAAAAATCAGGAGAAGATGGAAAGCTTGGGTCGTTGTGAATGTAGGCTGAGTGATTTCTCAGTGTCTCGACGTGCACTGAAGAACGCCATGCTAAAACATTCTAACATCAGATTCAGATTTTTTAGAACTTTCATAAAGTAAAGGATTAGGAAAAATAGGAAGGAAAATATCTGCTATAGTGCATTTTTAAATCAGACTCTCTATCCAGATTATTACATAGGGAGCCCAGAAAGTTAAAATAAGCAATAAATAATAATAATAAAAATAACATTAATAATAATAATAATAATAATAATAATAATAATAATAATAATAATATCAAAATAAATTGGCTAGAAGCAAGACGGTGCATTATCGCCTTTACTTTTTAATTTATCTTTGGAATATGCCATTAGGGAAGTTCATGTAACGTAGGCCTAAAATTAAATGGCAATCACCAGAATTTAGCTTATGCAGTTTATGTTTGTCTGTTGGTCGATGTTGCAAATACAATCAGGAAAAACGCAGAAAGTATTTTCGATGCCTGCTGAAATGTTTTATTGGAAATTAATACAGAAAAACTAAGAATATGGTCATGAAAGGTCAAGATAATGGAGTACAAAATAATAGAATAGACGGCCAAGCTTTTGAACAAGTGGAGAAATTCACATATCTGAAAGCAACAATTACATACACAAATAATATTAACGTAGAAATAATATTTAACGTAGAAGTTAAGTGTTACTGGCCTCTCAAACCCAGTTTCGTTTCACAGAAGAGGAAGAAGGAGAGAATTTCTCATTCTAAAATAAAATGTAAAATATGTTTAGGATTTTCATAAAAGTTATACACTGCTGGAAAAGTTTTGAACGTCGAGGAGTATGAAATGCAAGATATATTAAGGGCATTAGAGTATACAGACAGGTTTGTAAAATTCACTTTATATGGGAGCAGTAAATCTGCTGCTCGGAGTTCTCACTTACGAAACATGGCCACTTCTATATGAATATGTATTTATCGCCCTACCTCGTGAACACCTCGGCGCCATAATCCTCCTTTTTTTTTACTTTATTTCCTCATAGCCACTTTCAATACAAAAGAACCAATAACCTAAACATTTATTCCGGTCATAATAGGAAACGTACTATCAATTTCGGCTATTATTTATGGAGCAAATACTTCTCCTGTTTCCATCCTGTGCTAAATGAAGATCTATCGATAAATTATTTATTGAAAAGGCATTAGACCTATATACCACAAGCAATAATTTATTATTATAATGTGGCTTGGTTCTAAAAGGGCCAATGTCCTAAAACTTGGCTTTTGTGATAACTTTATAGAAGGAACATTTTTTTGCTGAGAACATCTATGGGGTGGAAACATCCGTCATCACCTGTCCGAAAGAAGTTCAAAACAACGCCCTCTGCAGGTAATGTGCCCCTCACAGTGTTCTGGGACGCCCAAAGGATTTTGTTGCAGGACTTTTTGGAGGACGGAAAAATCACTGCTGCGCGGTACTGTCACACCCTGCCAAAATTGAAGGAAGCGATTCGGAAAAAGCCTTAGGTAGGTCTTATCCCTTATGGGATGTTAGCGCCACGGAGTTAAGTTAATTTGGAAAAAGCGGCCTCGCCTTCTCCAATCTGGTTTTCTGTTCTTGGATGACAATGCGAGACTACACTTGGTGCCGGCAACGAAAAACCATATTGCAACTTTTGGTTGGGAGCGCAGAACCCTGATTTTTTCTTGGAGGGCTTTTTGAAGCCTATAAACCGGTATGACAAATGTCTCAATGTTCGTGGTAATTATGAGGAAAAATAAAGATACGTCTTATTTTTCATGTCTCATTATATTTTTTGTCTTTCATCCACATCTCTGTACACAGTCGCCAGGGGAAACTTATTTTCGGACTCACCTTCGTAGTTTATCGAGGTTAGTCATTATTGCTCCTTCAAAAATTAAATTCTATGTACACTCTAGTTGCCCAGTACACAATGGCTATAACTTTTATAGATCCCTCGAATGTTAGTATGCCTAATACGCAAGTTTTCTTTACTTTTCAAGGTATATTACTTAACCTAGTAACATTACATGAAATGTGGTACCTGCAACGATTCCTCAAATCACAATTTGCGTCTGCGTAATTTACAATACAATACGATAGTCTGACGCAAAAGGTACTCATTTGTACATCTGTGTTAAAACTTATGCCTTTGAAACCAGCAAAATCTGGTTTGGCTTATAAATTAATTATGGCTTATAATTTCTTTGAGTACGTGTGTATATATATGTCTATATTTGGTTCATAACATTTTATCTGCTAACATAGTTCAATAATTATGTATTTATTTCAACATTGAATTTTAAAATGAAACATCTCTATATATAGTGGTACCTTAGTATTAAAACACGTAAACTATTTATTTGTTGTTTGGTAGCCATTTGGCTTACAGTTTATACCAAATAGGGTTAAAGCAATAATACTCACGAAGATACTTCATAGTTGGTGAACATGAAGAAACCAAGTTTTTGTAGAAAGTGTTATTTTATTGATGTCTATGTTACAAAAAGTAGTTTGGAGTTATTACAATTTATTACGGTATATATAACAAGTCAAGGCACAAACATTTGCATATTTCAAATCTCATATTTGAGAATGCAATAAAACCTGTGTAAGGTTAGAAGAGTGCCACTAAGTTACATTTAAAACAATTTACTTTCATCAGAAATGTTATCAGTATCACACTAGTGTTTACATTTAAATAGATGTTTTTAATATTATTTGCAAATGTGATTCCAAACTATGTGAAGCAAACTTATCATAATAATTTAATAATAATAGAAGCTTTGTATATTTTAAAGACAAAATATCTTTGAGGTAGTGTCTTATATGTTTCGAGCATTCTTAGGAGAATTACAGTTCTCTGAAGTTTGTATAATGCAGACTCTAAGAAAGACATAGTAATGTAAAATACATAAACCACGTGGCAACAATTAAGAGAAATAATATTTTATGTAGCCTACCGAATTTGTAAGCACAAGGAAGTGGAAATCCGTATTCGCAACGGTTGGTCGGAGGAAGAGGTACTTAATGGAATTTAGTGATTCACTTTTATTACACAATAAAGTTTGTCAAGGCCCTTGTATGTGCTGGAACTGTGAAATTCATCATTGCTTTTGTGCTGTGTAGGAAAATAGGCAAACACACGCAAACAGGCTATTACAAGCAAGGGGGAGAGGGAGGGAGAGAGAGAAAGAGAGAGATAGAGAGATATATATATATATATAGAGAGAGAGAGAACCGTCTCCAAGACTGTCTCTGAATTCAATGAAGCACTGGAACAATTGATCTTCCCAGCTCTCACTTAGGCAAATAAAATTAATTGCGCCAAGTGACAAGTGCATTTACTTCCATTTCGGCCTTCTCTCTCTCTCTCTCTCTCTCTTTCTCTCTTCATCTCCCTCTGCTTATTTCTCCCTTTACCTCTCTCTTCTATTTCTCAATTAGTCTCCCGTTTGTTTCACAAGACATTTATTGTAATACAATTCTTAGATCTTACGGAAGCCCTAATGATTTCCCTCCAAATTCACAGACATTGTATTCACTTCTCTAGCATATTTTAACGGTGTAAACATGATTTAATGGTAAGTTAACGATGAATTAATACAGCAAAGTTTAATACACTATTATGTAATTTATAATGCTATTTACAAATTTCACAAGGTATTTAATGTTGGATTGGAAATTAATGCAGAAAAAGCTAAGTATATGGTCATGAAACGTCAAAGTAATGCGTTACAAAATATAAGAATAGCCGGTAAATCGTTCGAACAAGTGGAGGAATTCAAATATCTGGGACCAATAATTACAGAAACAAATACTTTTAAGGTAGAAGTTAAGTCTCGACTAAAATCATGAAATGCTTGTTTTTATGAAGTTCAGAAACTCTTACCTACTCGAAAATAAAAAATTATAAGACTATTATCCTGCCGGTTGTACTACCCAGTATATGGATGTGAGACATGGCCGTTTACTCTTCTGAAAGAACATAATCTGAGAGTGTTCCAAAACAGGGTGCTTAGGAAAATATTTGGGCCTAAAAGAGATGAAAATGGGGATTGGAGAAAACTGCATAACGAGCTTCATAACCTGTACTCGTCACCGGATATAGTAAGGGTAATTAAATCAGAGATTATGAAATTGACTGGACATGTTGCACGCATGTAATGAATGGGAGACCCGCAGGGAAAACACCACGTGGAAGACCTAGACGTAGGTGGGAGAAAAACATTAGAATATATTTAAGAGGAGTAGGATTTGCGAGGGATGGTTAGATGGAGTTAATGCAGAATAGGGTTTAATGGCGGGGTCAGGTAAACGCGGCAATGAACCTTCGAGTTCCATAAAATAGATAATATTCCTTTAGCTTGCTTAGGAATTGTCTATTGCCATTGAGTAAGTAAGTAAGTTACAAGTTATATAAGGTTATTGAAAAATTATTTACACCTGAAAGAGCGAATTCTTGAGCTCGGATGCAATTCAGTTCCAAAGTTGTGAAATTTATAAAACAAAATGCAAAAATACAAAATCACAGAAACACATGCAAAAATAAAAAAAAACATAAATTGTGGTAAACATTCCATTATTATGTGATTTTTTATTATTACAGATGCATCCTATTGAACTTATTTTATCTAGGTAGAAGTCCCAAATACTTCACTACTAACAACGTGAATAATAATAAATTGGTTAACGAAATAGAATAGTTTAAAGTTTTACTTAGCTATAGTACAATCTTCTTGAAGATGTGAAGTGGTACTGACAAATGCGTCGAAGTAACAAGAACTGAATTATTTGAAAATGATAAATTTAAACTTAATATAAAAATATCATTTTACAATGTTTACATGATGATAAATTATTGTATTAAATGTATTAAAATAATTCAAATTAAAATAAAGCTTATTAGTGCAATAATATAATTTAAACAAGGTGGAACCATTTTTAATCAAAATTGAAAAATCTAATTGGTAGATGAAATTGTCCTCCGAAAAAGCATATGGTTACAAAAAATGAATAATAGAGGCGTGATTTATATTTTCGTAAGAATTATATATATAAGAAAACATCAGTGAGCTTATGGGTTGGTCTGCGTGGCGTAGACAGTATGACTTTGACTTTCTAAGCCGAAGTCCTGGGTTTGATACAGGTCCAGGTCGATGGCTTTTTATGTGCATAAATGTGAAAAGCCCATGTCTGTGGAATTACAGGAATGCAAAAGAACTCCTGCGGGACAAAACCTTAGCTCCCCGGCGAAGTTCACTGACCTGATGCACCAGTCATTAAATAACCTTAATACCACCACCATAACTCCACGAGAAAAATGACATTTTCTTTTAAATGAAACAAAAAATGACAAATATAACAACATGTATGACACGATCGAGATAAAAATAGAGATACCGGTAGCACATATTTGATCTTTTAAATCTTTCACTGATCTGTAAAAGAAAGACCTTTCCAACAAAGTTGTTGTTATTATCTAGTTCTATAATTATAAAAGGAAGTTTTTCTGTGTGTATGTGCGAAGCCCAGCCATGTCAGCGGTACACAAAGCATTTTAACACAGGCGTACAGTGGTATTAATGAGACGTGGCAGTCGAAGCATGGATGCTCAGTAGACGCAGACGAGTCCAATAAACATTCGTACTGCATGGAGGGGTGTATGGGTTAGTTGTGTCGTTGCTTTCAGAGCGGTAAGATCTTATAATGCAGTGAAGAAACAAGAGACCTTGTTACAATCGCTTCTCCTCTCCCGCTAGATTCTTACCCCTCCCCATGATTCCTCCTACATGCGTCACCTCTCTCACGCGCATCTGACTGCCACCTCTCATTAATACCACTGTAGGTTTAAATGGAAAGCAATGATCTCTTGAACGAAACTCACTTTATCGTCACATTACAATGTGGTTTTTACTAAATATATCTATAGTATTTAAATAATAATTTGCAATGTAAAATTTAATTACATTTTTGGTTCATTTTTTACTGCTGTCATATGTCACCAATCCTAAATTTTACTTTCACGATCTTGAACTAAATCTCAATCGTATATTACAAACTCTTGGTTTACTTGTTTATTGTGAGCTAATGAACTAATAAACGTGACATGTAGGGCAAGGAACTTTATGAAAAATCATATTTTTAATAATACACTCTATTACATGCTAGCGTTAAAATGTGTACAACACATGAAATAAATAACAGAAAATTTATGGTTCCACTTTGGATATTGTTGCACATTTTCTTAGTTTTGCGATAATGCGCCATAGTTGCTCATTAGTGTCATTTTTTAAAGCATATTTCTGCCAGATTTTAAATATTGTGCACATCTTCAAATATTTGCAGCATATTTCGCTACGTGAATGTTTGAGTACCGATTGTGCAATAACGGACGGTACATACAGTAGTATTAATGAGACGTGGCAGTCCAAGGATGGATGCTCAGTAGATGCAGACGAGTCCAATAAACATTCGTACTGCATGGAGGGGTGTATGGGTTAGTTATGTCGTTGCTTTCAGAGCGGTAAGATCGTATAATGCAGTGAAGAAACAAGAGACCTCCTTACAATCGCTTCTCCTCTCCCGCTAGATTTTTACCCCTCCCCATGATTCCTCCTACATGCGTCACCTCTCTCACGCGCATCTGACTGCCACCTCTCATTAATACCACTGTACCTCCAAGAACTGTTTGCATAATGTTAAAGTGATGCTTGAATTCTTTAACCTCCATTTTACTCAAATTTGTTGCATTGACCTTGTTTTTAAAAATGTTTGTAATGTAATTTATACAACTTCTACTTTTTTGTAATTTATGAAGTAGGCTAATTCAGCTAAGAAAAACAGAACATAACGTAATGAATTTAAGTTAATTAAATGACAGAACATAATTCATTTGACTGTGGAGCATATTTTACAGGATTTGTTTATTTGCATCAATATTTCGTCTTCTCATACAGCATTAATTTCCGGGCCTTAGTGATAAGGATATCATCGATTATCATTTATAATTATTCGTTCGTGTATTAGGCTACTTATATGTTTTTTTTTAAATTTATACAGTGTGTTTTTTTTTTAATTCAGCAGAGAACGCAACACTCTACCTCTTCACATTTTGTTATATTGTTTCATGTGTAAACTGTTTATTTTTAGTAGCCGCATTATGAATGGCATGAATTATCTCTGATTCCCATTTGATGTAGGACGCTTGAAAAAACCTCAGATCCCACTGTGCATACAGTGCTTGTGGCCTCTATAAACCTGTCGGAGGCAGTGAGGTGTAATTTGAAAAGGTCGAACGAGCAATTAGGAGTATTTGCTATGTATGAAATTATGATTATATGGGCTAGCATTGTTGTTTACATCTTGAGCTGATTCGCCCTGACAGAGCGTCATTGTAGCGAAGGCGAAGCCACAAATTGTCCGCGATAATCAGATAATTAGGAGCCAGCAGTGTGGGAATTAGTGCTCCTTTGATGGATATAGATTGCATGTTGTAGCCCAGTCCTCATGTCAAACTCCCATAAAGGACTTCAAATGACTCCTGGTCGGTAACAAGGTGTTTCATCGTGTATTCAACGAAACTTCACGCCTTTTTTCTGATAAGCATTCTTACTTCATCACCACTCCTCCCCTTTCTGTTATTATAAAGGACGGACTGGGGATAAAAATCGGTCCTCGATAATTATGACAACCATAATAATAATTAATACAGAAGTGGAAGAAATCCATCTTTAACACGAAAGGTCTGTTTGTTTGCCGGTACCCTGTAACTCCAGCATCATTGATCCGATTTACTTGTAGTTTTCTATAATTTATACAGTAGGATTATTGTATGCTTGTTTTATGGATTCGCAATGTTCAATTTACTAAAAAAAAATCGACTGAAATAGGCTTTCTTACCACATGCTACCTGATCCGTTAGAGATGTATCAATGCAATTTGTGTAATATTTGTTGGGAATGGTAGGTCTACATTCTACAAAAATGTCACTATAATTAAGAAATTTTCCAAATACCTAAAACTGTTGTAAATTTTACAATTGTTGTAGGGTACAAAACGGGCAGTCAAACTATCATATCAAATCTATTGAATGAAGCATGAGGAATACAAAGCTCTCTCAATTTTAAATTAAAAGACAGTGACATAAGGTCAACTGATATAAGAACCTACGGATAATTACCTTTCAGCACACTTTTGTGTGGCTATTGTAATGCAGGATTGCATTATAATATAAAACATTATAATCAGTGGCACAGAAGAAATCGGCCCCATTTAACACCGCCTTTGGGGAAATTCCCGATATTCCTGAAAGCCAGTCCGGCATTGCCTATTATATGCGAAAGATTTAGCCTAAGTTTCTCGAAGCTATTTGTAGATTTACATGCATGTAAAATAACTCCTGCGAAACACAATGTCGGCATACCGGCCTAATTTGCATTGTAACCCGTTGTGAAATAACAAACAATCAGCCTGGAATTTATTTGTATTCAAACGGATTTGAGACTGATCATAGGGATACGTATATAAATCGATTTTCCAAAATGAAAATTCCTATAGTATATTTTATTATTGTCTCATGGACTTATCTTATTTTTAACCTGCTTAGCCTAACCTTTCGAAGGTCTTGCACAACAAAGTTATAGGTAACGTAAGAAACAACTGATTAGCAGGAGGGATCAACTCGAAGCAGGGTTTCCTTCTAGACAACATACATAGGGCAAAGGACAGGAACATTCAGGGTAGAAGAAATGTTAATTCCTATGAAGCATTCGCCTTTGAGAGTTAAAAATCCAGGATAATCCCCACACTCAGACTGACGTACAGTACTTCATAGTATTTGAAGGTATTTGAACGCGTGAACTTCTAAATGTAAGTGAACGACATTTCCGCCCCCTCACTAGATGACTACGTGGATTGGAAAAAATTAGGCCTATAAGTTTTTAGAAACTCTATATTCTTAAAGAATTATAAATCTGGGCATATGGATATCTACTTAAGGAAGATGTGCCGGGAAACAAACCCAGTCACATAGTCGGTATTCCTAACGACTGGACCAGAGATGATCCTTTTATGGCTAACACTTTTAGTAAAATGGTACAGACAAACCATGTAACCAGCAGATAAGTAAATATCTTTTAGTTTTCAAGATCAACCATGTATAATTTTAGTCAGCAATGGTTAGTTATTTGTATAACTACTTCCAAAAATCCACAGCGGATTTTTTCAACAACTCTTGTTTAAGGTTTTATGTTTATTTAGTGAAGTTCACTGTTAACTAGGAACTTCTAAAGCAGACTACCATAATCAACGTGGACAACAAACTTGTGTCAGATGTTCAGCTTGTTTTGAGGGCAATGGAATTTTGTGCACAGCGAATCTGTCACTTATTCTGTAAAAGATCCAAGTGTTGAGAGATGTTTTCTAACTACTTGACCTAGAAACCTGACATTTTGCACACTTGATTAAAATGTACACTGAAACTATAGTTTAACATTTCTTTCTAACATTCCAATTTGTTTTTGAGATATTAGGTTGATTTTTTAATCACAAATGGAACATATCTCCTCCGACTGGCATTAAATTACGATTCTTCCATGCTAGCTTGATAGATTTACTGATGGATTTTCTTTTTGTAGACTACTGTTTATACTTTTTTTTTAATAAAGTATTTTGAACAGAAATATGAAAAGAAATGCCCTGGGATTATATTAAAGATCTTTTTCAATAGAACTAAGGCCTAGACATACAATTTTGCATAGAAATACTTTAGGGTATGCTTGGTTTATTGTCTCTAAAATTTAAAAAAATCTAATTTCTTCACCAAAATGGCTGAATCAACACTTTAGTCATCCCTCAAAAATACCATCCAGTAATATTTGTACGTCAATATTTATCCTTCCAAATAAAAAGAAAACTAAGGTTTGTCCTGGAAGTGGAATGACCGGGAAATTTAATCCAGAGGTTCCAATTCAGGCTTTGGAGTTGAAGAAAATTTGTAGTGCCTTTTGGTGATATAAAAAAATCGAAGTTAAATGACCGAATGGAGTCCTTGCAACTTCGCACACGAAGCATTGGGCTCCTGGTAAATGTTTCATTCATGAATTTAGTTACGCTTATTTTCCTTTAGAAAACATCGTGACACAGGATAATCCCATCACCTAGACAACCATGTAGTAGGATAATATAGTAGTCTGTCCACATAATATTCAGTAGACTTGGACGCTGAAGAGCCTGGAATTTTGTTCAAATTGGCTAGAATAATTCCTGTTAAACCACCAATAGTGAATAAGAATACAAATCCTAAAGATCATAGGCAAGGAGCACTATATGATAATTGGGATCCGTAGACTGTTGAAGATTTCTTTAATGAGCCGTAAATCTATGACATTGCATCAATAGTTTACAGTCTCTCCCAGGAGACTTCAGTTGAGAATTTTTACGGTCCTGAATAATCCATCGACCTCGACTAGGTTTGAACCAGTGATACTCTGATCAAGAAGAAAAGTTCAATGAAGAAGGCTACATTTTTCATTGTAGTATTAGGCTATAGGCTAAATTACTGAATTATCACAGAAATCAATTACCCTACCATATTACATTGTTAGGGTCAATCTGATTATTCAGGGCAGTTTTCATAATGATTGGTCATTATAAATAATGACCGATAAAATCGGGAAATTTAATAATTTTACGACAATCTAGGATAATTTCTTACACTGCCCGGTCAATATTAATACTGCTACAATTTCTCTGGTCACTTTAATAAATTGACAGCAATTTGGCAACGTGCGTCTGGTGTGATTCTCCCTAACCTAACCTAACCTAACCTATATAACTCGAAATGTCACCAAAGTGGAAGGTGCTCTAATAAATAAAAACTCCTGGATTTGACATTTTGTCTGTATATGTATATGTTTACTTTCTTAGGCGTACGTATTTTTCATACTTATTTACTTTAATATAATATCCACTTATTTTTGTATGTAGAGAAATATGAATAAGAATTCTCTCAAATTGCCCATTCAATTTCCAGCATTATTCATAATGCCCGGGCAATGTGTTAATTTCTATATATTTTATCATTTTGTCACATCCCATTGGGCACTTTTGAAATTGCCCGGGCAATATAAATAATGCCCAATTGTTTACATTGACCGTATCATATATATATATATATAAAGGTAAACTGATCCCTATACAGGCCATGGAGGCCCAGAGGGTGCCAGGAGGTTGAGGCTCCCAGATTTGTGGACATTCGGCACATGAAGATGATTAGGTTTTCAGACTTACACACCGGCCGCCTTTACCCCCAGGATTCCTCCTGGTACTCATTTCATATATATATATATATATAAACAAAGCTTATTATTCTAGGACACGTACTTGTTGATATCAAGTAACTTGCAGGTGGCCGTCCCTCGTCAATTAATTCAACCGCTGCATTAGGCTACTTTATATCAATGATTTAGCAGTAATCTAATTATAGCATTGTAATTATTAACTCTTACACGTAAATCATTCATAAACAATTAAAACGATGAATGATGAAAATTCTAAAAATTCTGCTTGGAGGTTCATTTCGCGATCAGAAAGAGCCTCTCGGGGGAAAAAAAGACCTGAGATTCGAGTTCCCATGCCTGCCCCAAAAACCCGCAAAGAGACTTTCGTTAAAATCCATTAATGTTTTCCCATTTAGGCCTACATTCACGACCCTCCATCTGACCACACATGTAAAAAAAATTCTGCTTGCCGTAGAATTATAAACAAATTAATCAAGCAGAGCGGGCTAACAAACTTGAAGGATCGACAATGCCATGCAAAAAAAAAGAACTATTTCAGTGATGCTTTTTATTTTCCGGTTTCTAAGACAGCAGAGCAAGACCACTTGCAATTATTTTCACAATTGAAATATAATAGCGAAAAGTGAAAAACGGCGCTTGGGTAGCGAAAAAATCACGTTTTCTTCCAGTCTTTTGCAAACGAAAGCGAAAATTAAAAATTCTGCTTCGAGGTGCATTCGAACTCTCTTCAGTCCATGTATGTTAAACATTTCTTAACTCTGCGTGCCCCAGATTTGGTTGGACATCGCTCTCGGATAGGCAGCCAGCCAGACAAACAGATTATTATACAGATATCTTAAAATGCATTTCCTTGTCGCTTCTTGGATTGAATAGCATACGGAAAATGGAAACCGAGTGTCTTGTTTCGACCACTGCACTGTATAATATGTTTGATACTTGAGAACTGTTCTCTAATACGAGTACTTAATGTGGAGGAATAGAAACGGCTACTGAAATTGTTAGAAGTATAGATATGAACACATAAGTGAAAGAAAGAGAAGGAGGTAGGATGAGACTTGTCAACACCGGTTGCAGTGCTTGATAGACAGAGAGAAGCCAAGAAGGACAAAGATGGCGAGGACCTGTATGGGTGGTCCACCGTTTAGCATGGCTTGAGGCAACTCTCAACTCAAAGCTTGCTCCTCAGTAAGAGTTCGCAACATGCAATTTGCAGTAATGGGGGATTTGAAACCATGCGTGTTTCCTTCAAGTAAATTAGAAAGAATTGTTTTAAATAACACAGAAGAAGAGAGTGCCTTGGTTAGACCCAAAGCCGTGGATTTTTTATGAGCCCCCTCCATCTCTTTCCTTAGTTGTATAGAATCTTGGACTATAATGAGGCTCTTTTCTTCAAGCCGGTATATAACAAATAATGTAGACCGATCCATTCAGCTTGGCTGTGAAGAAAGAAAGTCTTCCGCCCAAGGAAATTACATTTTCACCCCGTCCGCGTCCGTTTGTCCACTCGCAAAAAAGTCGATATTTCAGAACAGGAGGAAGGCATTGTTCTCTTTAGCTTTAATCAAGCTAAAGAAAGATGCTGCCAAGATAAGCAGAAAAAATCCCATGTTTATTGATCATACATCTGTAACACGTAACGTGACGAATAAAAATATTACCAATCTAAGTTTTAAAAAACGCGAAATAAAGTCGCGAGTTGCTCTAAATTCTAATTTTTCTGTACGAGCAAAAATACATGAATAGTATCAAAGAACAGTGCCTAAGCCAGGTTTTTTTTTTTCAAGGGTACAATTTCTGTTACATTTATTAATAACATGCGTGTGTGTAATAAATACAATATATATACGCTGCGGCGTAGCCTACCCCATATATATATATGAGGCGCTGCGCTACACTCTGGAAGGTCGTGGGTTCGACTCCCGATGAGGTCGTTGAGATTTTTCAATTGGCCTAATCCTTCTGGTGGCACTATGGCCCTGGGGTCGACTCAGCCTCAAACAGAAATGAGTACCAGGAGCAATCCTGGGGGTAAATGCAGCCGGTGCGTAAGGCTGACAACCTTACCACCTTGATGTGCCGAATGTCCAAAATCTGGGAGCCTCAACCTCCTGGAAATCTCTGGGCCTCCATGGCCTGTACAGGGATCACTTTACCTTATATATATGTATATATATACTGTATATATACACTGTTTTGGCTATATATATCTGTGTTACAGGTAGAGCTAGAATCCCGGATAAACCTAAGCCTACCTTAAGTTTTAGGTAAAGCAAGAATTATAAACAAAATATCCTTCACTTCGGGATTTATCCAGGTAAAGCGCCACCTACCCTCATATCTCTGGGTACGGCTACTTCTAATTTTGTTAAGGCCTGGGCAAAGTCCCAAGAAGCCAGTGTTGTTCGTTAGAAATTCATCTTTACCCAGTAGAGGTTGGGGAAACTTAAGAGTAATAAGGTATAGCTGAATACGTACATTTTATTCGAACTTTACCAGTACTTTTGGATAGTCTGCACTTTATCCAGGTAAAGCTAGGTTTTCCCGACTTCCAGCTCCACCCGTAACAATTATACCACACGCACACATAAAACACACACACTATATATATATATATAGGCTATATTTGGTACTAGATGGTTACTCGTAATTCGCACAGTTAAAAAGGTTCAACATTTCTATGCTTTTGTAGTCTTCTTGGGAAGATCTCCATTTGTTGTGGAAAAACAAAGAACAATCGATTTTACGATAGCCGTAGTAACACTATACGCAAGGAACAATCTTGTTGTAGGCTACACCAGAAGCCAATGAAGGATCCATCTCTTGATAACCGTATAAGATATGGAAAAGTACTAAGATACTTTTTGATGAGAAATTTAGTTACAAATACTGCAAGTGATCTCAGGATATGTTCGGTTTAGTCATAGTAAAGTTGAATATCGGGAAGGGACATTATGCGGCTGTTACCGCAAACCATTAAGACGGTCACTATAATTAAACAGTGAAACATTTCGAAATAAATTGCTGTAGTCTATGTTCTTTCCTGGAGTATAATATCTATGTTCATGAAACATTTCAGCTGTATAAGTTGAGCAGTGCTTGCATGAAGTAGGAACAGTGTCAAAGGAACCAGAAAATTTTTATATTAGTAGGCTATAGTTTTATTTTTTGAAAAGAGGCGCAATGTTTTTTAAAAAACAATTATGAAGCATCAATAGGGCAAGAACTACTAATACTTATTCATTTTAAAATTTACAACAATCGCATGTCCTCCACTACCATTAACGTGTTTGATTAGCCTTCACATGTCAATGTTACGGTGTTACATAATTTGTACTCAAGAATCTAGTTTTCGATCAAATTTCTAACTTGTCACTGCTCCTAAGTAATTGTTTTAACATTCTAGTTTTACGTATAAGTCGGCTGCTTGCAGGAAACAAAAACTGTTCCATCATCGTGCTAGGAAAATGGTTTATTTAATGGTTTGTTTTCCTACTCTTGGGAGAGGATTCCGTACCCTCCAGATTCCCCTTTCAAAGAAGTAGGTACATAAAAAATGCATTTTTCTTTTCTTTCGCTTTTTATGGCGATACTTTGATGAAAATAACGAAATATATCTTTTTTATTGTTATTAGGCTGGGTTACTAATACATCGAACCAATTAACGTAATTCGACCTTATCATTTTGATCTTTTAAATGGCATTACGTGTTTAGAAGACAGCATAATGTTCTCCTGCTGCTTGCGTTACTTTACAGTGCATGTTACGGTAATTTATTTTCTTCCTGGCACTGGAGAAACGCGTGTAAGGGGAAGGGCATTCAGAGGTGGGAGTTAATTTCAGAGAGACAAGCCACCTCTACCCCCCCCCGCCACTCATAAAGCCTTAGCCGTATACCTTTGTCAGTACGATGTGACTCCCCTGAAGACTGACGTACAAATGAATCATCACCCCTACAAATGACAATATTTGATATATACTTAGGCCACAGTCTTTTGAGACAGCGGAATGTGTAGACATTTTCCGCTCTGGAACCGGCCGAAAGTAAACAAGTTAGTCTGTCTCATTCTTATGTAGATACGAATGCATGTTACACTTACACTTAGATGTTTACTTTCGTGCCGATCATAGGGCGGATAATTTCTACCCATTCCACTGTCTCAAAAGACTGTGACCAAAGTATAGACTACAAAGATTAGATTTTCTGCAAGATTTCGCTGTCCCATCGCGGATCCGTATCGTACTTGTGTATCCCCGGTTGGGAGCATAGGATCTCCAAGTGGAGGTTTCTGTACCTAGGCTAATTTGGTTACCGTAAAGTGGGGTTACTTTGTTCCTTAGGTTCCTACTTTGTCTCACCATGTGAAAAAAGATTCAAATGGGTTTGGCGCCACATGATTAGGTCACAAAAATTTCAAACCTGCATTGGCAACACTGCCACATGTTAGTCGGTAACTTAAGAGCGAAAACGCCGACTTTCTTGTTCCTATTGTTGACAAAGTCAGAAATACCCAAGGTGAAATAATTTAGAAGTAGCAAATCAATTTTTTTGGGGGGGTTACTTTATCTCACATTGTCAGAATCGCAAAGAACAATGGAGATTTTCAAGGGAGACAAAGTAACCCCAAATAGGTGTCAACTTTGTACCACTCATTCGAATGTGTTTTTGTATTGGTAAAAAAGTTCCAGACTTTTTCGTTGAATTTCTCACAGCGGATCTATTATTTTCATATTTAAAGAAAAGGAGCAAAAAATGTTACAAAGTAACCCCACTTTACGGTACGTTTATTTTCTGAGACAAGAGGGACAGGTGCTAAGCTCATCTCCTCAAAACCCTCGAAGAAAACTAAGGTAGGCCTATTACTTGGACGTGAAAATGGCGAGGAATTTTGTTCACAGGCTCTAATTTAGGCTTGGAGTTCTTTAGCGTGCCGTAAATCTACGACACGGGCCCCCAGCTTAAAGTATTCTCCGGAGGACTCTGACCTGTACTTTTACATCCTGATAATTCTGTCGACTTCGGGCGGGTTTGAACCCGCGACTCTGGGATCTAGAGGCAGGCAAGTTATCTCTTCACCGTAGCGGACTATAATGGGAGTAGGCCTACCTCGTCGAAATTGTTTTCTTCTAAGGAGTTTCATTTTATATCTGTATTTATTAAAAGTACATTATGCCAAGAGCATATATTATCATTTATTCAGACATGAGTCTGCTCATTATTTTCTGCTCGTTTCATAATTTTCTTACGAGTGTCTTAGTAACCATTATAGACATATTGCATAGGACTGTTTTTGTTCCACTATAATTTAATCTATAAGTTTGAGTTTTTATAACCCCTTGTAATTCATCGAACAAACGATTCTCTCTTTTTCGGCGATAAGCTATTACTAAATTCTAGTCTTTTGCGATAAATGGCAGGTGACGACATGCACGCAGCTCAAGGCTTCTCTTAGCGATTTATCTTCAAAGGAACACACATCAAAACGCCCAAAGTAATCCCAATTTAGTATAATATTAAAATTACCACGTACAGAATTGATTTTATTTTATATTCAGGTTGACATTGTGCAGTTTGAATTGTGTTTTAGAAGACTTTAAGATTATTCTGTTTACGATATTAAAATAGTTGGGCAACAGTAATGTAATGAAATTCATTATTGTAATGGATGTCATTAAGATATTGTTACGTCCTTGTAATAAGTGTATTATAACTTGATCGAGCAAAATTAATCTTATGACACGGGCAAAATAACTTACTGGCTTTGATTCGATGCTATATTTACGAAGAGTGAAGAATTTCGTTTCAAAGTACAAATGCTTCCATCTAGTTATTATTAAATTAATTACTAGTTTCAGAATTTGAATAGGCTTTTAACAGGCCTCTGTTCAACAGTATTTTAATTAATTACGAATATAAACTTGGAAAAAAGATTTATACGCAGGAAGACAATAAAGGATGTGTATGAATCAGAGAAAAAACAGAGCTTTGAACTCACAAGGAGAATTACGTATATTCGCCATAATTTGAAGTTACGCATTTCAAAGTACGTAACTTAGTATAAATCTGTCTTGAACAGACTTTCTTTTGAGTCTTGTCTCTGGACCGTGTTCTCTTCAATCAAGAAAATGTTATTATAGCAGTTCACAGAAGAGTCTTGGAAGTGGTGAAATAATCCCCTATTGAGCTTCCCTCGCCAGATCTATCAACGCAAATGGCACATCTATGCCATATTGAAATGAAGGATGAGAGTTGGGGAAGACGAGGAAATATATGCTGTGCTTCAAATGTAATGGATACAGGAGAAGAAACCCGCCGAGTACCCGACTGTTACGTCATCATCTCCCTTATACACTTGTCCCCACTTTGAGTAATTGAGGAGGTTCATATTTGCCGATATCAACGTGGTTATGGCAGAATTATTGCCTGTCCGCGTCACCACAATAATGATTTCATCACTTTCACTTCTCACCACCGCCATCCACAAATTGCAACCAACACTCTCGGTAACTGATAGACATAGGTAATGTAACGAGAGGTTAGGACTTGTCTTGGGAGAATCCAGACCTTGAGTTATAATTAATGTGGCTATTTAGCGAATACTTACATAACTAAAGATGTAAAAAATAATATAAAACCACGAGACAGCTTACGGCAAAACAATATATCGATATATCGATCGTCGCGAACTCGTTGATAGTCGCAGGGTGTGCGAATTTTCAATGTTTTATCTCCCTCATCTGGTTAGATTAACCAGATTGTATTTATTGATATATCAACGAAACCTGAAATACTTCACACATACAGATAATTATCTATTATTTTCATCTTTTCTTTTTTTCGTATGCAGCTCTACACGCAATCGCTGTGTTCAATGATTTTTTTATCAAAGGAGCTATAGGCATAAAAATGTTTCAGATTCATTGTTTGTGAATTTAACTGAAAACAATTGCACGTAGGTGCTAGAAAGCGACAGTCATATAAACAAAATTATAAAATCATGACGATAGACTGGTAGAAATTCCACATATTCTTACACTGGATTGGTCAATGATTCATGAGGTAAATAATTAAATGAGTAGGGTTGAATGGCCCGCTCAGTTAAGCGCTGCATTGAACCTCCGGGTTCCATAAGTAGATAATATTCCTTTAGCTTGCTTAGGAATTGTCTATTGCCATTGAGTAAGTAAGTAAAGAGTGAAAACTCACAAAGAAGATACACAGGAAAATTATATTAAGAACATGATTAGTTAAGGTAGAGTAACAATGAGCTAAAATTTAAACTAGAGAAGTAAATATACAACTCCATAGCGAAACGTACTGTTACATATAGAGCTAAAACATGGACATTTAATAAACAAGAAGTCAAAATTGTTATCAGTGGAAATGAATTTCTTACAGAGGTCAGGAAGATATTCAATATTAGAAAGAAAATAAAAAAATACAGTTACAAGAGAAAACTGAATATCAATAAATAAACAAGTAAGAAGAATGGAAGAAGAAGGGCTACCAAGAAGAGTATGGGAATGGTGTACACCTGGAAGAAGAAACAGAGGCAAGGCTCGACACTCATGGATGCAGGAGAGCAGTACAGGATTGAAAGAAAGAACTACAAGATATGGATTGAATAGACAGAGACGAATGGAGGGAAAAAATAAAACTTTAGGCACAGAAAGATGTTTGTTAGCATTGTATTCTTAAATAAATGAAATAATAATAATAATAATAATAATAATAATAATAATAAATCAATAACAGTACCGATCCAAGATCAAAGCGCATTGAATAGGACTTTGTCAGTATTCTAGGGAGATAATTGACAACAATTAACACGGTTAAAATGAATATCCAGGAAGTTATAAGAGATCAATTGTTCAGTAGAATAAAATGGCCTTTGATCGAGCCAATGGTACAGTGACATTTAGGTTTAAAAAATCTCTTTAGGCAAGCCTACAAGCTTAGGTAGATTTTGAAGTGTTTTTGGTTTAATTTATTGTCGCTGCGCAGCACTCTTCTTCTTTAGCCTTGGCATGACAAACCCGCAATAATAACGGCAAAAAAGAGGAAAGAGCAATTTTTCAAACATTCAAATCTCGCCTTATATGAGAACTATCTAGAATCTAGTTATTGACTTGTAGAGCTTTTCAACGATACCCCACAAGACGTGGTTTCAAAAATTTTCGAATTTCCATCCTCCCACCCCCACTCGTACCCCCAAAACCCCCGAATCGTTGGCGTCAATGTGAACTCCATAGGGAGTACTCTAATTTATTCAGACAAAGTTTCCCTCTATACTTCATAGGGTCCGAGATATAAATTTTTCAAAATTTCAACCCCCTCCCCGACCCCCCTTAAGCCAATTTTCCTCATTAACGAACTTGTCCGAACTATTGTACCTAGAAATAACATTATAAAGTTTGGTTCAAACATCTTCAAAATTACGGCCGCTAGCGTGTAAAGATCTCAATTTATTATTCTTTTTGAACGGGCGGTGGTTTCGTAATTAGGGAGGAATGAAACGTAAAGATATGAAAGAATTTTTCGAAAGTCTTGACATGGTATCGATTGCATCCCGGCAAGATTTCAGTAACGAAGACGGACTTGGTTATACTTAAACCATCGATCAACAGTCCTCTAAGTTGAAATTAAGGTAGGCTATACTTTGGGCGTTGAAGACCCAGAAGTTCAGTCCAGAGGCTCTGATTTTTTATTGGAGTTCCTTCATGGGGTCCTCGGTTTTAGTTCCTCCCGGAGGACTTCGTGTTCAGGATTATTACGTGAAGAATGTACCGACTTCGGCTGGGTTTAAACCCGTAACCTTGGTATCCACAAGCGAGTACGCTAACTATGCTCCACGAAGGTTAACAATTATATTTCAAGTTAAGAAAATATTAAGTTTATGTTTCATGTAAAACAATTTTCCGAACTCAAATACAGGAAATGAATTATGACACAAAATTTCCTAACCTCAATAGGCCAAATTTAAAGATTTCTGAAATCATACTGATATTTTTTCCTGGCCTTGTACTGAAATAATCTGTAATTGCATATTACTTGCACCCTGCTCAAATTAACACGGGACAACTGAAGTAAATCAAAATGATATTGTTGCAGACGGTATGTAATAATCTAATAATATTCCCTAATTATAATGCTTTGTTCATTGTTTGAATAGTGCAGTGATAGACGTGGGTAATATGAATTTCACTGTGATGGTGGTTCCCTGGAAGTCATAAATTTCTCCTTATTACGCTTTATATGACAAATTGTGAAGCCTTGTGGTTTCGTGTATATAATTATCGACACCTGGCCAGCCGGGCGATATCCGGCGTGCATCCATGCCCCAGGCTATCCTCACTTCACCGACCTACAGATCCATAAATAATTTCAAATGCTGTGGTTTGGAGAGAAAGAATAAAGAAAAGAGAAAGAAGGCGTATACCAGTGAACATCAAAGAAATAATGCTATCCACACAATGCCACAGTACAGTAAACAAAGCGAAGAACTTTTTCCCACAACAAGTCAATTGAATGAAACACTGAAAGGATTGACTGCCAGTGTAAGAATCTGTTTGGAAATATGTGTGTAGCCTATATATGAAGGGGGCGAAATTTCCGGCCACCACGTCGCCATTGGCAACCAGAATTCTGACGCGGGCGAAAAACAAATACTTTTTTGATTTCAGTATTTTCGTTTCTGCAATAAAATATTTAATTTAATAGTAGATTCGCCAAAAAATTGACTGAATATCCATAATTACACGGAAGTGTTTAGAAAAATCCCGAAGTTACCAGTATAATGTTAATTTCCACTGCGACTTCATTGATTTTGGTTCCCTCTGTTTTGACCAAAATATTTCGGTTGTTTTTAAATCTGGACAATCAGTTTGTGTCATGGATATATACACAGTAATATTTAGTATTTCATTATTTGAATAGGGGAATAGTTAAGTGAGAACGTGTTATTTTTCTATTAATTACATATTTACTTAAGAACAGATAGCGCAAGAGGTCGTTCTTCATAATACCTAAAAGGCTGTAATAGTCTATCATATAGAACAATAATGACGACTGAATATATTGGCTTTGCTACTGTCTTCAGACATGACATTTCTTACCTTGAGATAGGTAAATATCTATATAAGAGTACTTGCATACATATACACATACACATACACACACACACACATATATATATAATGATTTATTACTTGTAAACACTGACAATACGAAAGGTACCAGTAATATATATTAATACGCAGATGATATTGTTACTATATTCTCTGGAAGTGATTTGAGAAAAGTTTACAATTCAGAAAATACAGGAATAAACTTTATAAAAAAAACTGGCTGGATAGTAATCTCCTTGTTCTGTGTACCGACAAAATCAACTTCATGCCTTTACTTGAATGCAATCGAAAAATGATACTAATATAATATTTAGGCACGATAATAATTGTTCAGAGAACTCAATCTCTGTAAACAACCAAATTTAAAACCATCAATCAAAGTAAAATTATTATATATGACAATATACGTTGGGTAATAAAATTAATTCCTTGCGTTCAAAATTACGAAAACTATACATAAATTTGTTCAATTAAAACATCGTACACCAAAAGCAGTGTTAAGATTAATTAATATATTTAACTCTAGTTCGATTCATTTTGCATTAAGGAACTATAGGAGGGGTTTTACAGGTCGGAATGATGAGATTTTTATAACAAATCTTTGAACATGTTTTTGTTAATTCCTGGCCACAAGCAGTATCTTACTCGGGAGTATCTCATTTAAAACTGTAAAATTTAAATTTAAAATGTAAATAAATGTACTTTCCAAGGTTTCAAGGTATTTGTATACAAATAAGCCTAAACATAAATATATAAATATACCCTAAGAGAATAAGAAAAGATGGAGAGCGAAATTTGCAGAATACGTCCAATGATCTGCCCATGGACAGAACATTTAATAAAGCTCATTTTGAATTTCCAGAATGTTTGAATAAAATCAAAGTCAAAACAAATTGTCTATATTCAACATACTCAGAGCAATCCAACTGGTTCATCAAGTTTCGAATTCAGTTTTTACATTCATAATTCAGAATTTTGCATCAAGCGTTCGAGAATCGTCCTAAGCGAACAAAAATCTCGATATAACATCTCAGAAGTCTGACAAATACTCTTATTTTAATTTATGTAAATTATTGTTATCGATTCTGAAGTAAAAGTGGTTCTTGAAGTACAGATCCTTTATTTGATCTGGACCGTACTCACAGCAAACGATTAGCTGGTTTTGAATGCGTCTAGCATGCTTAACCTTCCCCATACCAAGTGCGGTGCACATACACCCCAAATAAACCAATGTTGCCATACAATAACTATAATTATTGTTGTGAGGAAAACTGGAGGCTTGTAGCTTCATAGCATTTATAAACCCTCACAATACAACCATGGTGAACATGTTCTTAAACATTTAACATGAGTGTAGAACTAAATTAGCTGATGGGCTGAAAGTGCTCCCCACTTGGTGTATAATGTGACTAACCGATGTGTTATAACTCTTTTTGTACTCTAATAACTATTTTTATGCTGATGTAATTATTTACTACGTTGGTATAGGCTAACTGCAATAACTGACTATACCTAATTATAGGCCATAAGCCGATCTTAAAAAGGTGATAGTGGAACCTCATTCCCAGGGCCAATTCCTGGTAACATTAGTAATATCACAGTTTGACCTATTCATGGCCTATTTATAGCCGATTTTGTACCCACTTTTGGATCCTTGTGATTCATTGTATTTTGTATTTCAACTGGTTTGTGCTAGTTGAAAGGACTCAAATTTAACTTACATTCCGTTTAAATTCTTTCAATTAGCAACTTAAAATGGAAACTAACACTAATGATACGTATTAAAACTCTTTTATTTGAATGGAAAACAATTGAAACACATTAGATTAGATTAGAGTAATGAGGGGTAGAGTATGCCCTTCGGCTTCTAAAACTGCTACCTTAATAGATCTATTGTCAATACCTTAAGACCCTATTCTAGCAGTCAACACTTTAATTTTAGCCGTTTTAATATAGCCTATAATTTTCCTGGGATGTCCAGTCCTGAACCCGGGGACTTTTCGTTATTGAAAAACTCACTACCCGGCCGGGAATCGAACCCGGACCGCGCGGTGGCTCATGCTGTAGCGCGTGAGCCTGGCATGCTAGCGGTCCTGAGTTCAAATCTCGGGGCCGGCGGGTGTGTCATTCGTGGTGGACGAAGCCGTGCCTTGGGGGTTTTTCTCGGGGTTCTCATTCCACCAACACTCTCCACTTCATCTCACCTTTCCCCCTTTTCATCATCATCCCGTTTCCACTTCCGGTTTCAGGCCTGCTTTGGCAGTCAGCGCCCTTTGGGGGCCTCTCCCGTCCTCCCCGCTGCTTGTGGTCAAGAGGTTGTTGGTGGTGTGTGTCGCGGACCTTTCGGGGCTCCGGTTGGAGGGACCGAAGGGGGTGGCGTGTGTCGCGGACCTGTCGGGGCTCCGGTTGGAGGGACCGCTGGGGGTGGCGCATACGAGGCATGGTAATAAGGCTTGCTGGATGTAGGGGAGCTCCGTGGGGGCCTGCGGGGGGATCTGCAGTCCTGGGCGGTCTATGGGCACGCAACTCATTCCATCCCGGAGGTAGGTACAATAAGCCTGCGGCTTCGGTGCTTAGGGGCGTTCCCACCCCGCCTCCCGCCTAAAGGGCACTTATTCAATTCAATTCAATTCAATGCTATCTATACACCCATGGCGTCGAACAATCGAAACACATAATGTCATGTTTTTCTTTTTGGGTGCACTTGAATCCCAGTTGATATATCATGAATAATTTTGATGTCCGGTATGACGAAGGTAAAGCATTGAGATAGCTGGTTAAGTAGGTCCATTCTGCAGCGCAAGGCTGCACGTTGTTCCACCTGTTTCAGCAAAAATAGAGAAGGAAACAGCTTAGCCAATTAAGACCATAAATCCTTATTCAAGTGGACAAATATCCAAAATCACTTTTCATAATTTTTTGTACAGTAACCTGCTGATTCTTTTACGACTACAAGTTTTGCCGAAACCCATCCACTCTACTCCCCCTACTTCCCCTACTTGTCTCTCTCAGGTCGCAGTCGAGTAGGCGCAACTTCTACACTTCTTTTTGGAATATACGAGTCGGACGAGTCTTCAATCATTGCACAACACCATTCAGGAAGTTGTACGATGGGGCGTTTTTCAAGTCGCTTACCAACTGTCGTTTATAGTTAAAAATTATTTTAGCTTCTCCCACTGACCGTGACTTATTTGGAATGACTGGGGCTTCTTACCACTCATCATCACGCTAAATTGACTTCCTAATCGCATACCCGACGTTCCTAGCCCAGCTGTAGTAATTGAAAGAATTAGAGTGGATAACAATAAAGTGGAGTCAAAACAAAACATAAAATCAGGGTCGGGCGAGTAATTTACCTATAAGTATTTTCCTAGTAAAATACATATGTAAAATACGTAATGTAAAATATTTTTATACTTGTGATGTAATAAGCTAACATTTAATTTATTTTGACAATGTAAACATTTATCAATTTTACTTTAAATTCTATCAATGTTCAAATACTCAACATACTCAATAATATATTTATTAATGTTTATAACTTATACACAAAATTTTCAGTGCAACAGCAAAATGAATTCAGTTGCATCATCACAACTGTTGAATTGAGTTGAAGCATCACAAATTATTAGTAAATATATCTTTACTGCTTCCATTTTAAATTTTTTCTATTATATCACTGAAACCGCGTAATTTGGTTTTTTCGTATTTATAATTCTATGAATTCTAAAAATCAATATTTCTATTAGAGGTTTGAAAATTTGTAATTTTTGCTGTTGGGCATTAACGGACAACAGTTCGAGTTCTGTGTCTAAAATGTTTTAAATGGAATAAAACTAAAGTCATGAGGATTTCATTTATCCATTATATGTTTATTACATTCTTTATTTGTGTATTTTATACGTCATGAAGATATCCATTTTTTTACGCGTCAAGTCCCAAACCCTGCATAAAACTTTCTATCCGAATCAAAGTTCTGTACAGAATCACATTTTTGACAAAGACAAATCTTCTTTATTTCCTATGTCTCTGTTATATTGTCTTGCTTCCGTTAGCCATATCATTAGTTTTTTTTAAATATTTTAAGTATGTCAGTATTTTAATTTAATTTTGGGATGAGTCCATTTTCTAATGCTACTATTTCACATACTTTATGCAATATTTTAAATTTTTATACATAGCTGGAGACAAAATATATATCTTTTTGTGACAATAAATTACGATATAAAATAAACTGCAATGATAGAGAAGGTAGAGGTGTTAGAACACAAAGAAACCAAAGCAGGTGCCTGGTTTTTGTTGTTTGAAGATACAAAACAACGAACTTGTAAGTGCAGAAAATATTTGATTCTTAACCAATTGTTTGTATGCATCAAGGCCCTTATTGTAAATAACAACTGATCGAAACCATTTTCGTGCTGATTTTATTTCTGTTTTCTACTATTTTGCGGATGTAAATTGCATTAATAAGGGCTCATATATTGGAAAATAACTTACTTATAAAGAAGTAAATTACAAACAAATGTTTAGTAAATGCTCCATAAGCGCATGACTTATTAAATATTTATACAACAAGATTTTTAAGAAACTACACCTTTGTGAAGAACTCAAGGAACCTCATAAGAAATCTATACAAATCAAATTTTTTGGTATCATCCCAATGACGGGGGCCCCATCTCGCGCTATGCAGGTTCACACGGATGTTTTCTACCAAAGCAGGATGATGACCAACAATGCTTCTTGCGTATCACGGTATTAAAATAGACGGTGGCAACTAGATTCTAGTTCAGTGACATATGGTGAGAGTGTTAAGTTTGGTACAGTGGTAAGTTATTAGCTTAGCAGGGGCATAGTGAATTGGCAAGCTAGATTCTAGGTTAGTGACATGTAGTGCCAGTGATAGGCTTGGTTAGGTAAGGAACAGTGATATTAGTTTAGGAGTGAAATACTGAATTGCGCGCGTTTTGTAATGTGCCATGTTTAATCTCCCGCGTCTTGTGTTATGTTGGTCACATTGTTCGCAGCTTTCCCAACATTCCCCAGCCATGTGAATTCACACTACCATCGTCCAATCAAGAATTTCTTGTCGGTTAAGTGAATTAAATATGGTGGAAGTTTCGCCACTTTCCGCCAGTTCTTGATGTAAAGAATGTGTACTATTTAGAGCAGCGGGTTGGACTCAATTGTTCGTCAAGACAACAACCCTCCAAAGAACGAGTCATAACGAACTATGTGTGATTTTAGGTGTTTTACGAAGTATGGGCTCTCTTCATTAGAACATTACCAATTTTTCTCATTGAGGTCTAGCAACGTAACAGAAGAAAATTATCAGTACTAAAACTACATTGCACATGTATTTAGACTATGTGATTTAGTAGTGGCCACCTACTCACAGTCAAACCAAAACAGAAGCACTTCAAGCAGGGGTAAATACTCATTATAGTATGGATCAGCTATCTTCACTTACCTAGAAGAGAAGAAATAAGCACAAATTAAAGTATCGTATTCTCTGTTAAATTAGTTATTTGCAACATAGTTGCGGATGAGTACGACTGTAACCAATATAAGAAATATATATTAAAAAAAATTCTCCTGAGATCTTTAAAATAAAATGAAATAGAAAATTGATACCCACAACTCAACAACCTTATTTATTTTATGCCAACGCCCTTCGATATTCTTGCACCATCTTCAGGGCATCTTGTAATGTGGGAGAAGACGTATTAATAGCTAAAAATTAAAATGGCATCCTCTGCTAGTACTGTCATTGTGACAAAATACAATTAAAAGCTTTAAAAGTTTAATGAAGAGCAATAACACTGACATATCTCCCAGTTTGAATTTTTTTTAATTATCATATTATTACATCTATTGCCTACATAATAAGATACCCAGAAGACAATAGTAGAGTATCGTAAGACCAAAACATAAAATAACTAAAAGTTGTGAGCTGATCTACTTTATTTTACTCATCGAGCACAACCGTACAATAACATGTATTTTAACACTTAAGTAATGTTGTTTAAATGCCGAAATACTTAACCTTAAATTTACATGTGTAGCACGTTGTTTAATTTCAGGACCTGATTTGATCATTTTAGATGAGCCAGGGTAATGACTAGCGAACACAAACACGTGTATGTGTTGTTTCGTTCTTTAGCTCTAATTAATAATCAAACACAGCACAAGGATTCCTCATTTAATACGTATTTCAGATAAATAAAATGTTAAAAAAATAAAAACACGAGAAATGTTTATTCAGTAGAAAATGTTTCATGCGCGGAAATCGAATGGAACAAATGTCTTCAGTGAGAAAGTGCCCAAATTGTGTCAATGTATTGTGTTAGACCGACTGGTGAAAGCGAAAGAAAAGATGTGAAACGGAAATACCATGCGATAAAGTAAGAGAATATGAAAACTTCGAAAAATTAAAAGTTGTTCTATTTCATATATAACTGAGTACTATAGGATGTACCTCAATGTCGATCGCTAGGAGCTTCATTACAAGAAACACCCACTAAACGAAAGAATATAGGGAAAGGAAAACAATGGCCAAAACTGCTTTAAACAAAAAGAGGACTCTGTTGATCAGAAAACTAGTTCACAGCTAAGAAAGAACTTTACGAAATACTAAATAAAATGGAACAGAAACATCGACGCTAAGGAAATGAAAAGAAGATATTTAGAGATGTTTGAGATGTAGTATTGAGGAAAATAGAAAAGATTCGGTATACATACAGATAAATGAATACAGAAGTTTTAAGAAGAATGGATGAGAAAAAGACTTATCTTCGAAGCTGAATGGAAAAGAAAGGCTAAAATAGAGTACAAAATAAAAGGAAGAAATCATATCAAGGATATCAAGAAGAAAGGAAGCTACGGAGAGTTAAGTAATGCAGCAGAAGACAGAGTTGGAGCGGAATTTCACATAGCGACATTAAGTTGTGGTCCGATGGTCCTTGAGGCAGAAATACTTCATAATAATAACAAAAATTATAACAATAAAAATAATAACAAGAATAATAATAACAATAATATTAGCAATAATAATTATAAATACAAATATTTTAATATACGGTACCCTTGTGAATAAATAAATTCAGCACATAGTAAGAAATGTCAGTGCATAGAATGTATAAAATAAATACTTTCGACCGTACGCTAGTAGCAATTTTGACGTTTATTTTGTTTGCATAACATAGTTAAACCGATGGTCATCCGCAGTTAAAATGATAACCATTTTGAAAGCTTAGCCCCAGAAAAGGCGTGCTGGTGAATTTTATACACCAAATTTACAATTTGCCCTCTACCGGAAAAATGCCAAACCTCATAGCCAACTAATTGTGGTTACCTTTGCCGTCGTTTCTTAGCTTCAGTTAGTTCGTTAGTTGTGTTAAAGCGAACTTAGCATGAAGAGATCAAGAGTTACAGTCTGTTTTTCTTGAAATTGCATCAGTTGTGCAATGTGTATAGGTAGGGGGAAAAAAGCGGATCAACTTTTGTAGCTGATTTCAGAGCCTTGTGATACGTAAATAAATGTAAGAGTTGTAACGGAAACGTTTGTTTTCACATGCAATGCAAATTACGTGAAATTATTTATCAATTCAAGCAACGTTCATTTCAATACATTCCCTACTATCCTTTGAATGCCGCTAGGTATGCGCAATGGCTCATGTAGGCAACTTCGATATTTTAGTCGGTTCGCTTTTTCTCCCCTTACCTGTACACCGCGTGCCCGGTCATGAAAGTATTCTGGTAGGGGTAAACAAACAGAATGGAGCACAACTGATATGCATAAAAATATTTCATGTATCATAAAAAACAATATTATCAACATCTTTGTTCCAAACAGCAGTCCTTTGCGAGAAATGCAACGTTCTTTCAAATGAGGTTGAAGTGGAATAATTTGCAATTTGTGACCAGTTAGCATTTATTAATCATCTATGAAACTAATGTTAAACTTTAGCTTAGATGTTATTTGTAATCTATGATGTGTAAATTAAAGTAAAGGAACAGCAACAAATTTCCATTTTTCTGTACTGTGTATAGAACACACCGCGCGCCTGCTCACATAACATTACAGAGCGCGCCCGCTCTAGGGTTAGTTATTATCACAGGTAATCCCACGAGAGTTGACGAGTTTATCGATAGATTCGCGACTGCGCAGAAGGAGTAAATTTATCTGATGGAACTCGTCAACTCGAGTTGGATTTATTAAGACTATTCTATGAATAAAAATGTAACGGATTATACAAATAATAATTACTTTCGTGCTTTGTTGTATAAAAACAAAACAGCTGCGAGATCACGGCATACCATGAACCATCCATCCATGAATCGATTCGCGTTACCATGTCGTGATCAGTATTACTAATGGTGCATAAAATACATAGTTAACTTCATTCAGGTAAGCTAACAGGAGAACAGAATAAAAGCACACCAACTAGCTTGCACCGAATCGAAATTGTGTTTTTAATCAATGTGCATTTCTATTATTTCAATTTCCAAACAAGTTGTGTTGTATAAAATAATCTGTTTTCGTGTTGATTAATGGCAGCATATGACGTATTAATCTCTGCACACTGATGCTTACGTGTCCAGTAAAGAGCAGACGATTTTATCGATAAAACATTATCCTCAAATTAAGAGCAAGCATTTTATAAGATAAACGATTGTGATTGGCCTATATCCGAGAAACGCTAAACGTTATTGGTCAATATCAAACACGCGGCGTATGAGTGGAAAAGTTTAGGAAAAATGTGAATCCTCGAGTTCATTCGCCAATGAAAAAATAAATAAAATATGTACGATATATGATAAGGCATTGAGCTTTTATTGGTGCAGGAAGCAGACTTGTATGCATCGTATTTTCTTACGTTTGGTTGACAATAGTGAGCATGGTTGTATTTGAAGCGAGTGTCAGACTAGTCCTGAACTTGCCTAGTTCATGCACTTTTCAGCATATAAATTTTTTATAATTCCTGTTACTCCAACCATTTTCAGAAACAATAATGGCCACTTCGAAACTTGGTTTCAAGCAAACATAAAAAAAGAACGACCCTTCAAAATTTATTAATACAAAATAGCCTGTTACAATACAAACTAGAGCTGGGGCAAATAATTGGATTGGGCAGCTAGGCTGACATAATGAATGCAGTATAAATAATAGAAAAAGTTTGTTATAAAAATAATGAAAGATTTGCATAATATAATGCTGTAAATATGTTAGATTGAAAGTTATAAACGTATCAGTGATCAGTGTAAGGAGGTAACACAGCTCAGATCGTTCTCAATAAGCGTGGTAATGGCTTAACGCAAGATATTATTTATTTTATTTCATTTCCTCTGTGCTCTTTGCTCTTTTTAAAGTCATATTAACGTAAACATTTTTACTCAAATAAGTTAATAACAAATACTGAGTAACTTACTTTAAGAATGTAATACTAAAAACAATATTGCAGTTATTTTCTTTTTAAAACATAATATTATTTTATTAATGAATTTCATCTTCAGACAGGGTTAAAATAGTTATAAAATTGAAAGAGTGTCCACCTTATAACCCTTGTCGTAACACTTATCTGGGGCCACTTATACAATATAAAATAAAAACAATACAGAAGACACACGCACACATTAAAAACAATGTTGTCATAATATTAAAATCTTCTTCTTGGTCCCGGATGCGTCCATTATTTGAATATGCATTTCGATGCAAGTTGCATCATCTTCAGTTCAGATTTGGAGATACAAGAGTCACTCTGTCTAATGATATACTGATGTATGCGCCGGTTGTTTACTTAGACTATTGCGTGTTTTAGGTCACAGCTGTAGCGAGTTCAAACAGGTGATTATGGTCAATTGTGGTTTCATTGAGAATATAATTCTTATTTTTGTAGATCTGGAAATTTTCTAATAGGGCCTATATTAAGTTTATTACCTTTTTTATAATTATGGAGGATTTCTAATGTATTGTCTATGTTATCTATTCTATGTCCAGTGCTGAGGAGATGTTTTGCGTATGCCGAGCGAGTACCATTATAACTTATCTGAAATCATTGACATGTTTCTTGAATCTTTGCTTGAACTTTCAACCTGTTTGGCCTATGTACACTTTTTTACAGTTATTGCATGTTAATTTATATATTCCACTGCCTTCCATTTTGTCTGTATTGTTATTGTTGTTGTTATGTAATTTTCTTTTTAGGTTGTGATTTGTTCTATATGCAATTTTAAAATTTTCTTTACGTAGTATTTTCGTAATTGCATGTATTCTATTATCCACGTAGTTAAATGTAGAAAATTTTATGTTATTACTTTTATCTTTTATCGGTGTGAGTTTGCTTATTGGGTTTTGTTTATTGTGTAGCTTCGTTTTATGTTTGGTAACCATATTTCTAACTACCCATTTACTATATCCGATATTTTCAGCAATCTTCATTATTGTGTTGTATTCTTTTTCTTTATTATAGTTGGTTTTATTCATGGGAATATTAACCAATCTGTAAACCATACTGTTTAGAGCAGAAATGTTATGACTAATAGGGTGATTAGAGGATTTGTTGATAATATTGTCGGAATATGTACTCTTCCTAAATATCCCAAATTCTAGTTTCTTGTTGTTTTTTGTTATGCTTAGGTCCAAGTAGTTTAAAGTATTGTTCTCTTCTTTCTCTATTGTAAATTTTAAGCAATTACTAATATTATTGAATTCTTGGAAGATATTCTCTATTTGAGTCCTATTACATATTAAAAGTATATCATGTAACCGTACTTTGTACTCAACACAGACGACAATCTCATATGTAGCCCCTGTACGATTGACAATACGCACCCTACTGTTTATACTTCCACACATAACACCTAACTTCAAACATTCATTCCCCATATAACACCTAACTTCAAACATTAATTACTCCATTAAGAAAAAAGCGACAAGGAAATCAATTACACCCATCAATAGCCAATAACAGCCCCTACAGTTTGATATATTACACATAACTTTTTATTAACCCGTTCCATCATTTTAATATAAAAACCTTAATAACTCTTTTCATTTTTATCACACCCACTACAAATTAATACCATTGGAAGCCCCGTAAAATAGCCCATCAGGATTAAATAACCAGAACTATGATAACTTTCAGTTATCAGAGTTATTGATAAAAACATAAACCTAGTACCGCCTACTTCGTCTTGAGCCGCCCGGCTGGCGCCTAGCCAATTTTGACAGCTCAAGTAATTAATGACCGATGCAACTTGCCTGTTTCAACGACGAAAAACGGAATATATTTCAAATCGGATAGCAGAAGAAACTACCTTACCCCAATCAGAGAAGACTTAGACACAGACACAACCAATTGGAACTACTCACCCCCACTACCCCTTACAAAGATATTAGCAGAAAGCACGGACATCTCGTCATCTATTGATCACACGACAGCTTAGACTAAAGAACTTCAAGACACACTTCAGACAAAAGACCACGTTAAACATTATTAAACTCAAGTAACTTTGCAATATATTGATATTTAAACGTTATAATCCGCGCGATAGAAATAGAAGTTATTAGCAGCGTCGAAGCGCGTAATTTATATTATTTGGTAAAGACATTGATTTTATTATTACGAAACCTTAATTGTGAACGTAAGATTGAACATTATTATCCGCGCGATACAAATAGAAACTACGAGAGAGTAAATGTGAAAGTAAATAGAAGTGTTCAACGGCGCGTACAAGTGAAGTAATTACTATTACAATTTAGCAAGTTACAAAGTGTTACTTACGAACCTTAACGACGTACTAAATACTACTAAATATCAGGACTTACATCATCTAATAGAACTAAATCGATTAATTCAGCATTTCAGCAAATACTAAACTTTGGAAAATATATATTAATTTGAAAAGACGACTCAACTTTTAGTTACCATTATTCCTGACACCGCCCTTTGACTGTTATCTCGATTTTCTCTAGCCACTTCCCTAGATAAGAGTTCTCTAGATTATAACTACCCCTGAGTACTACGCCCGGCACCCCTTATTTTAATCAGAACTCCAGAACTACTACACATCTAAAAATCCCACCTACAGTGATAAATCTTCATAACCCCAGTACGGTTATAAATGACGTCCAATCTTGTGGCCTAATTAAAGAACTGTTATAAATAGCTGACCAACGTAAGCAACGGTTATAAATGGCGACCATCGTGATTGCTTGAATTTGAAGATCGAGGGACCAGTCAATAAAATTTAATTTTTCAACAATAAAATTCAGGAACACTACACTAAATCACACACCACCAAGTTTTAAATTCTGTGAGAAATTTTATTAGAGTCAGCACACCATTGGATTATTCATCATTTCATCAATACCCCCCCCCTGGATCTTCATCTACAACATTTTCCCTCATCACCTGGGCACCTGGACATCACCTTTGGCCTGCCGCTGGACATCTGGACTACAAAAGGGTATCGTTAATCCAACTTAAGTGTCGAAAACTGAATTTTGCTCCTATTTTTATTTGAATTCAAAGTAAATTTTTTCAATTTAAATTTCAAATTTTTTTTGTATTGTAATTAATTTTTATTTTTTAGTAAATTCAATTGTATTGTATTAGTTTATGAAATTAAGGAATAATAAAGTATTCCAAATCATGGAGCCAAATTCTGATACTCCGATATTATGTTCAGAACAGAATCCTACTTCTGAAAACAATGAAAGTGCCTCTGTTCCTATTTCTGACAACTTAGAAATTACTCAGCATGAAACCGAAAGTGACCTTGCTAGCTTGCCTGTTACGCAACCCCCTGTTAATATCCCAGCTGTGAGTGCACCCACCCCATCGACTTCAACTCAGAACACCATAAATTTAGACCCTAACCTTCCTTCTTTCAGTTTAGATTTTTTGTCACAAATCCAGGCAATGATGGTAGGAATTTCTACTCAAGTGAACGAATTTGCTACACAGAACTCCACACTTGAAAGTCAGATTGCTAACATAAATACTACATTAAATTCCACACTAGAAACACAGAGCCAACAATTGAGAAATGAAATGGCCACACAAAATGCTACAATGAACTCCACACTTGAAAGTCAAATTGCTAACATGAATACAACTATGAACTCCACACTAGAGACACAGAGCCAACAATTGAGAAACGAACTAAATTCAACACTTGAAAGTCAAAATCAACAAATGACCACAATGAACTCCACACTTGAAAATCAAATTACTAACATGAATACTACACTAAATTCTACACTTGCTACTCAAAATCAACAAGTAAGAGACGAACTTGCTATTCAAAACCAACAAATTACAACAATGAACTCTACACTGACAACCTTAATCACTGAACACCGCACTCAGGTTACGTCTGAATTACAAAATTTAGACAGTAGAGTCACAGCTCAAATAGCTACTTCAGAACAAGTGTTGACAAATCATATTTCCTCTGTAGAAAATCATGTCACCTCAGTAGAAAGGGTAACTGTTAGCAATTCTACTAAATTGGTATCCCTTCAATCAGAATTAGACCGACTTAGGCAAAGGGTAAGAGACCAGGAAAGCCTAATCGAACAAACCAGGGAAAATGCTTTGATCCCTCATGTTTGCAATACCCCATCAACATCTGCCTCTACTTCTTCCAACCCCCCTGATCCAGTACCTCAAGCCCCTGAAATACCAGAACCACCTGCACCATTACCCAGAACCAACAATGGATTGGATCAACGAGCTGCCAGCACTAATCAAACACCCCAAAATGTTGTAAACAATAGTTTTTCATTGCACAATTCAGATTTTCCATTACCGTATTTTGAAGATACCTTGAAAACAAACCCTGTCAGATATTTAAAGGACCTAAAAACTTATTTTGCTTTACGAGGAGTCCCAGAACATCTAAAAATGATTTTTGTGAATCAATCTTTGAAAGCTAACGCAGCTCGCTGGCTCCAAGTCATCGATCCCAACAACCTCCTGTCCATAGGTCAGTTTGAGGAAATGTTTTTATCTGAGTATTGGAGCGAAAGCGAGCAAAGCCGTTTGAGATCGCGAATATTTCAAGGTAAGTACGACCGTAGCCACGGCCAAACCTATCTAGAATATTTCATTTCTTTGTGTGAAAGCCGCCAACTGCTTAAACCAGAAATTTTGGAGCAAGATTTTCTAAAGGCACTCCCGTCTCACTTTCCGCCTGTAATAAGAAATTGCCTTGTTGTCGCATCTCCTCAATCCACCACTGAGATGTTAAAATTACTAAAGTCAATGCAGGACCTAACTTATACTTCCACTAAACCATCGCACCCCATTGTGTCAGCTAACCAAACTCACCGGAAAAACATCAATCTGGTACAAACTTCTGACAGCCAGGAAAATTTCCAGATTGGGTTGCGGACAGGAAATTCTAATGAGGACCAGCAAAACAATGATTCTAGGGACAACAGACCTTATTGGCCCCAAACAGAGTACGTGCGGAACGCCCGCAATAATTGGCAAACCCGTGGTTTCCGTTTCAGGCCGTATGGCAATTACAATAATAGGCAAGGGAACAGTTACCGTGGTCAGAACAGACGTGGCTATGCAGGAAATAGGCCTAACTGGTTTAACCGAAATCAGTATAATCAAGGTTTTTTCCGCCCCTACTATAGAGGCTGGAATAATTTCAGGTACTCCCGCCGTAACAACAATAGTCAATATGAAAGGAACAATTCATATGAAAGTCCGAGAAATAGGCCTAACAACAACCCCCAAAGCAATGCAGAACCCCACACTCAATCCCCCATACCCACCGTGACTTTAAACGAATAAGGGTTTTACATGCTCCTTCTGTGGACAACCCTGCAACTCCTATGAATCAAAATGAAGGAAATACTGGAAATATCGATATCATACATTGTGGTAGCAACTATGTAAATAATTTTCTTGGCTTCAAAACCTCACAAACTTGTGACATAAACCCCTTGCTGGCTAGCCGTGGGAAAACAAATCATGAATCTCATATGATGAAATTTCCCAAGGCAGCAAAGAATGTTCAAAATATTCCAGTAGTTGAAAGTAACAAGTTGACACTTAATACACCTCAGGAAACAAACATAACATTTTTGGAAAATAATAAATCTCCTAATAATCTGCAACTAGAAATAGAGAGTAACCATGCCAGTGCCAACAATGTGGAAGTACTGCCCATTGTTGACAACAATTTAATTGTTGGTAGTGTTATTTCTCCTCTTGTGAATGATGAAAGCTCCCTTATTCAGAACAGTAATAATCCTAGTCAGAATATTAATAATAATGTATACAACAATGTAAATATCTCGGGACATTTGCCAAACAACACAAACAGCGAAGAAACTGACATTGTAATTGGTATTTTGCAACGAGATGAACTATTGAGCACCCGACGTCGATCTCCGGTCATAGAGGTCAATATCGGTGAAAAAGCCTATCAAGTGACATTAGACACTGGAAGCGATGCTCAAGTCATCTCGCAATCGACTTTCCTAGAGTTACAGCGCACTAAAGCGATTACGCAAATACTGCCTGTATGCGGAATGACAGCATTATTAGCCGTAGGGAAACAGAGGTGTAGGATCAAACAACAATGTTTAGTGCCTATTACCTTAGCTGGGCAGACAGTAGAAATATTATTTCTAGTAATCCCTGGACTTAATCTGCCCATTATTGTCGGCTTAGAGGTATTCCAACAGTTAGAAGGGATAATTAACTTCAGAAATGAAAGTTTCGCTTTCATTGATGAGAACCAGCAGGAACAAGTTATTCCTTTCTGTGACAAGACACCTCACCCTCCTGCGACCGCTCGCTGTGAACCAGATGTGAGCCAGGAAGAATTCTTCATAGAAACTCTGTCTATTTATGACCAACCCCTCCTCCACCTCAGTACAGACGAACCCTCTTGTATACAAACAAGAAATGACCCGCTCTCTACAACACCACTTTTAAGCGAAAATAACATACAAACTGAACTCCAAATAAATAACATCAACACACTAGATGAAATTAAAGAACTAATCACACTTAAAGTACAGGAAGCACACGATTTAGACCCCGCTACACGGAAGGATTTATTTGACGTGCTGTACAAGCATAAGGACCTATTTTCCAATAAGATTGGAAAGTGCCGTTTGTACACGCATAAAATAATCCGTCCATCTACCACTGTAGTAAGACACAAGCCCCGACATATCCCACTCAGTTTGCGTGAGAAAGTCTCAGCTGTCATACAGGACATGTTATCACAAGGGATCATTGAAAATTCTACCAGCCCCCATTGCAACCCCCTGTGTATAGTACTTAAGCCCTCTGGACAAGTACGTCTTACAATTGACGCTAGGTCAATTAATTCTGACTCCCAAGAAGACCATTATAGACCTTTGACATCAGATGAACTTCTTACCCGTGCTAAAGAAGGAAACTATTTTTCTACAACAGACTTAGTTTCCGCCTTCTGGCAAGTACCCCTGGATGTAGAGTCACGCGATTTAACTTCTTTCAATTATCAGGGACGAAATTTCCGTTTTACTCGAACACCCTTCGGGTGCCGCACTTCCTCGTCTGCCCTCTTGCGTGCATTAGCTCTGACCTTTGATTGGCAGACGGATAACTTCATTATCCCCTACCTTGATGATATTCTGGTAGCCTCCAAAACCAAAGCTGAACACCTGTCCCACATAGACCAGACTTTGGGAAAACTATTACATGCAGGTTTCACCCTCAATATTTCGAAATGCCACTTTTTTCAAAAGGAGGTGAAATTTCTCGGATATATTATATCCGGGAAGGATTGCCGAATAGATGAAGAAAAAGTGGAAGCCATCTTGAAAATCCCAGCCCCCCGTAATCAGAAGCAACTTAGATCTTTTCTTGGCGTATGCCAATACCAGTCACGCTTTGTAATCAATTACTCCCAGGAACTTTGCCCCTTAAAGCCACTCCTCAAGAAAAATCAAAAGTGGACATGGACCCCAGAGCAAGATGCTGCCTTTAACCGGGTTAAGCAATTGTTTGCGGAGTCTATTAAGCTTCAGAAACCGGAAGAAGGAGAAATGCTGTACGTGCAAACCGACGCCAGTGCAAAAGGCATAGGAAGTATCCTTTTTCAGGTGATAGATGGCGAAAAACGCATTATTGCGACTGCTAGTAAAGGTCTGACTATCTCCCAGTCCCGAATGTACCCCACAGAGCTTGAAGTGTATGCAGTCTATGAGGCCCTCAACAAATACAAACACTACATTTACAACCGTAGAGTCACCGTATTATGCGACCACATGAGTCTCAGTTTCCTGAAACAGTGTAAGTTAAGTAACTCACGTGTATCACGTCTGATCAGCGCCATCACAATGTACGATATTGAAATCCAACATATTAAAGGATCGCTAAATTATCTTCCCGACCTGTTTTCACGGTTGCCTAACCACCCTGGAATGTCTAGTTTAGAAGGTCAGGTTGAAAAAGAAGTGAAAATTATGAGAATTTCCGTTAATGACCGACATCAGTTGAATAAGAAACTTGGAAACTTATCAAAATTGCAGTCTGAAGACCCCTATTTGTCCACTATTCAGAGTGAGTTGCAGGAAATCCAACCACCAGCCCCTAGCCCAGTAAATGAAAATAATGTACAGAGTACCTTAGCTACCCATAATGGCATCATTTACAAACTCTGTGGAAAGGAAAACCCCGCCTGGCGCCCATACATCCCCTCTTCTATCGAAAACGACATTATTGTCAGTTACCATGAAAATCTAGCCCACAGTGGAACAGAAAAAATGATCGATTCCATTAGCGAGCATTTTTATATCAAACAACTTGGTAGGAAAATCAGACTTTTCCTGAAAACATGCCATCTATGTCAAGTAGGCAAAAGTAAAAACACCGCCTACGAAGTTTCAGTCAATTCTATCGAAGCTACCAAGCCTAACCAATTGATTTGTGGTGACATTTTAGGTCCTTTGGTGCGGAGTAACTTCGGTTGCCAGTTCATCTTTGTTATGGTGGACACATTTTCTAAGCTAGTTGCCTTATACCCCCTCCGTAATTTATCTACGAGTATTTGCTTGAAAAAGGTAAAAGAATACGTGAATATTTATGGCAGCGTAGAATCTTTTCTTACGGATAATGCCAGTATCTATTCTAGCCCCAAATGGAACTCAGGACTGTCAAAACTAAATATAAAGACCTTACACTGCTCAGCTTATAATCCATCAGGCAACATATCAGAAAGATATATCAAACAAGTAATTTCATACCTCCGACTGTTAACTCATAGACAACACAAAAATTGGTTCAAGTACATAAAGCCCATTCAGGCTATTCTCAATGAAACGCCACACCATGTCACTAAAGAAATCCCGTTGCAAGTCGTAACACACTGTAAAATAGACCCTCTCTTCAAGAACACCCCTCCTGTGTTACCGACATGCCATAGATCAGATCTTGACATATGCAATTCCATTCTCAAACGCCTTCAGAGCAGGTGGCTTAAAAGAAAGCAGAAGCCCAGACGCATCCGCAAAAAGTGGAACCCCGCTCCTGGAGATTACGTACTTTTAAAGGCACATGTAATTTCTAGCACACTTCACAATCGTCAGAAAAAATTCAGCCTCCCTTTTAAAGGCCCCTACCGTGTCAATGCAAAGTTTGGAACTGACACCTTCCAACTAACCAACATCAAAAACCCCAAGAAAATCCTTGGCAAGTACAGGAAACACTTGCTAAAGCCTTATCATGTAATGGCCCACAGACCATAAGACAGCAGAAAGTTTAAAGCAGAAGGAGAAGTAAAAAGGATTATCGACCAGGACTCAGGAAAACGTTTTATCAGACTGACATTGTAAAATAATTAGAGTGATTCATACTTCTCAAATTAATGTTTTACCTGACGTTATATATAACGAATGTGATACTTACAAGGTAGAGTGTAATTAGCCTCCCCGTGGTTGTTGCAAAGACTATGATGAGATGATTCTTATTCTATAAAATAGAGTGAGACATCACAACAGCCATGCCACTAAAGATATAAGTGCAACAAATAAGTTTATTGCCATTGTTAGTGAATCTTTGTATATATGTAATTTTAAGATAGGCCACTCCCTTTATTTATTCAACTGAAGAGTTAAAACATTCATTTGACAAAGGTAATCACACTATTATTTGAAGTAGTAAATAAGTAAACATTGAAATTTCGACATATTTGAATTTTATTGGAGTAGTACACAGAGTAAGAATAATTAAATTTTGTTAATTTTTCAAAAAGAAAAATTATTTTACATAAACAATATGGACAGGAAATAACCCTCTCCCTACACTAATTAAGTAGAATTGTATAGCAAAAGTGAAGTAAAAGAATGATCAGAGTTAAGTAAGAATTTGAAAGTGAAATAGTTGTTGAGAAATATGTGTGTTAACAAATAAGAATCTTGAAGGTAAAACAATGAGGAATATAACAAAAGGTAAGAAATAAATGTATGATAAGCAAAATGAGTGAATAATTAAGATGGTACAATATATGTCTACTAGGAAAATATGAAGTAATGATAGTTATGAAGTGAGAAATATGAGAATAAATGAGGAAATATGATAACGAGTATTAAAAGTAATATGAAAGAAAAGAATGATAATGAGTATTGAGATTAATAAAGAAATTGTGAAGGTAAGACATAAAAGATGATTTATGAGGTTAGAATAATGGAAACAAGGTAAAAGAATATTGAAAGAATGAAAAGGAACATTAAGGAATGATTATTAATGAGGTAAATAGATAAAAAGGAGTAGGAAGAAAACATGTGTAATCTGAATATAATATCAGTGTATTAAGTAGACCAATGAGGAAGATTAGCGTACTCCAACGTTTGACATCAACAACATATGGATTAGCATCAAAAATCAGCGTTATGCAAGAAGATATTGAAATTAATATTAATATCAAGAAATTCGAGTGTATTTTATAATTTTATTTGTGTATAAGGTATAATTATGATTTTGTTTTACTAGTTAATCAAATGGACTATGAACTCAGCAAAATGTGTACTACGACCAAGAAGAAAAGTGACCAATTTAAGGTAAAATTATGTTAAAAGTGTATTTTATTGATTATGAATTTATTTGTGTATGTGTAATTACGGCAGAATTAATCAAAAGTATAGATGATGTAAGGATCTAAATTTTTCAAGAATAGATATTGAAAACAAAGACAATTGATAGAAAAGCTAATATCAAAGTAAAACACAATAGAGAGAACCCACGAAATGATTCGAAGTGACGACGGAGAATTATTTTAGGGAATCGAAAAATTATATTTCCATATTTCATACAAAAACTAAACACCGCCACTCTTCAAATTCCAGATTGGGTATTATAATGATCATAAAATCCAGCTCTTATTGATTCTGCGCAGATCAATTCCTCGCGTGAGTTTTTTAATCATTATGCGGACATCTTGTAACCGTACTTTGTACTCAACACAGACGACAATCTCATATGTAGCCCCTGTACGATTGACAATACGCACCCTACTGTTTATACTTCCACACATAACACCTAACTTCAAACATTCATTCCCCATATAACACCTAACTTCAAACATTAATTACTCCATTAAGAAAAAAGCGACAAGGAAATCAATTACACCCATCAATAGCCAATAACAGCCCCTACAGTTTGATATATTACACATAACTTTTTATTAACCCGTTCCATCATTTTAATATAAAAACCTTAATAACTCTTTTCATTTTTATCACACCCACTACAAATTAATACCATTGGAAGCCCCGTAAAATAGCCCATCAGGATTAAATAACCAGAACTATGATAACTTTCAGTTATCAGAGTTATTGATAAAAACATAAACCTAGTACCGCCTACTTCGTCTTGAGCCGCCCGGCTGGCGCCTAGCCAATTTTGACAGCTCAAGTAATTAATGACCGATGCAACTTGCCTGTTTCAACGACGAAAAACGGAATATATTTCAAATCGGATAGCAGAAGAAACTACCTTACCCCAATCAGAGAAGACTTAGACACAGACACAACCAATTGGAACTACTCACCCCCACTACCCCTTACAAAGATATTAGCAGAAAGCACGGACATCTCGTCATCTATTGATCACACGACAGCTTAGACTAAAGAACTTCAAGACACACTTCAGACAAAAGACCACGTTAAACATTATTAAACTCAAGTAACTTTGCAATATATTGATATTTAAACGTTATAATCCGCGCGATAGAAATAGAAGTTATTAGCAGCGTCGAAGCGCGTAATTTATATTATTTGGTAAAGACATTGATTTTATTATTACGAAACCTTAATTGTGAACGTAAGATTGAACATTATTATCCGCGCGATACAAATAGAAACTACGAGAGAGTAAATGTGAAAGTAAATAGAAGTGTTCAACGGCGCGTACAAGTGAAGTAATTACTATTACAATTTAGCAAGTTACAAAGTGTTACTTACGAACCTTAACGACGTACTAAATACTACTAAATATCAGGACTTACATCATCTAATAGAACTAAATCGATTAATTCAGCATTTCAGCAAATACTAAACTTTGGAAAATATATATTAATTTGAAAAGACGACTCAACTTTTAGTTACCATTATTCCTGACACCGCCCTTTGACTGTTATCTCGATTTTCTCTAGCCACTTCCCTAGATAAGAGTTCTCTAGATTATAACTACCCCTGAGTACTACGCCCGGCACCCCTTATTTTAATCAGAACTCCAGAACTACTACACATCTAAAAATCCCACCTACAGTGATAAATCTTCATAACCCCAGTACGGTTATAAATGACGTCCAATCTTGTGGCCTAATTAAAGAACTGTTATAAATAGCTGACCAACGTAAGCAACGGTTATAATCATCAACGTTCCTTTGATATGTAGTGATGTTATATTTGGTTATAATATTCTGTACATATTCTTTCTCAATGTATTGTAGATAGGCTTCTGTTATGATCCCTGATAAAGGCGATCCCATCGCCACACCTTCTTTCTGTATGTAGATTTTGTTGTCAAATCTAAAGTAACTTTGATGTAGTATAGTGTTGAGTAGCGATGTTATCTGTTTGGATATATTGGTATTTTCCCCTTTTTCTGTCAGTTTTTCTTCTATTATTTTAATTGAGTCATCTATTGGTATATTTGTATATAGATTAGCAATGTCTATGGATATTATAGCATCTTCTTTGTTGACGTGGATGTCTTTAATCTTGTTAACTAATTCAATTGAGTTTTTTACATTGTACTTGTTAGGAAGATCTAGTTTTTGTTTTAGTATTCCACCCACTATTTTCGAGATGTTATAACTAGGTGCACTTATAAAGTTTACCACCGGTCTTATCGGGTTATTTTCTTTATGTGTTTTTATTTGTGCTTTTAATTCCGGCGCTCTAGGATTCATGTTTATACATATCTTCCTTTCTTTGTCACTAAGTATTAAGTCAGATTCTTTTACTGTTTTCTTGATAGCTGATTGAAAGCTGTCAGTAGGGTCTTTATTTAGTATTTCGATATTATTGTTGTTCATAAATTCAACTGTTTTGTTTATATAGTCTTTTTTATTTAATAGGACTATTGTATTACCTTTATCAGCTTTTACATGAGTAATATAGATGTCTTTTAGTTTCTTGTCGATATTATGTAAAGTAAGTAAGTCTCGTTTGGTTGTTGGGTTGGGTTGTTTATTGTCAATATATGTCTTTTTGATTTCGGTGGCTAATTTCCGCTTATATTGTTTTGATCTTCAGGATGCAATGTTGATACTGCTGCCTCTGCGTCAATGATAATATTATATATTAACTGTTTGTTGTTTGTCCTTAGGTTATGTTTGTAACCTAACTGTAAGAATGCTTCTTCCTCTTTGTTGAATGTGGTTTGAGTTAGGTTGATCAGTCTGGGGTAGAATTTGAGTTGTTTGTTTTCATGGGTCTTCTGTTCGTTGTAGGCATGGCTCCGTGTTAGGTTGTTTCTTTCATTTATAAGTTTGTCTAGTTTTTTGTTCCTATTATGGTATTTTCTATCTAGTTCGGCATTCAATTAAATATGTATGTCATTTTCAATATAGGTCCAATGATGTTTAAGTTTTCTGGAAGCCAGCAGATGTAGGTCGTAAACTTGCTTGTTTAAAAAATCTTTCTTCTTATGTAGAAATTTAATTTCTGTCAATGATTTCAGATATAATGGTACTCGCTCAGCATACGCAAAACATCTCCTCAGCACTGGACATAGAATAGATAACATAGACAATACATTAGAAATCCTCCATAATTATAAAAAAGTAATAGACTTAATATATTAGAAAATTTCCAGATCTACAAAAATAAGAATAATATTCTCAATGAAACCACAATTGACCATAATCACTGATTGAACTCGCTACAGCTGTGACTTAAAACACGCAATAAGTAAACAACCGGCGCATACATCAGTATATCTTTTGACAGAGTGACTGTTGTATCTCCAAATCTGAACTGAAGATGATGCAACTTGCATCGAAATGCATATTCAAATAATGGACGCATCTGTTACCAAGAAGAAGATTTTAATATTATGACAACATTGTTTTTAATGTGTGCGTGTGCCTTCTGTATTCTTTTTATTTTATATTATATAAGTGGCCCCAGATAAGTGTTACGACAAGGGTTTTAAGGTGGACACTCTTTCAATTTTATAACTATAATATTATTTCTCCAGGTACTAAATTAAAGTTTCTTCCTCCCTTTGTATTACAATTTATTCTGACACAATAAGGTCATTATTACAAATTTTATCAAATACGCAGAGCAAAAATAAACTTGATTATAATGCGGAAAATACGCGGGGGCGCAAATTACGCCAGCAAATACAGAAATTACTTGCTGGTCAGTGTAGACATAAATGTCTGTAAAATACAGGATCCTGACAGACATGGACCAGGCTTATTTCTCACTAGCTATACATCATCTCAGCAAGATGCAAGAAATACTGTAGTAGGTTTGTATTAAGTGTAGGTATTTTCTTGTAATAGAATCAAAGACACTGCCGCAGAAATCCACAGAAGGATTACCGGTTTCGCCTGGAAATGACAAATGTCCTGCTAAGAGGTTGTTTAACCAGTCGGCTGTGATTTATGTTACAGTCGTCTGATGATGTCATCACCATAGATATGTTATGTAAGGGGTGTCAACCTTTTAATATGAAGCCACCCTTCATAACTTATTGTGTCTGCAACCCACTAAATTGATGCAGAGTCAGAACACGACCGACTCTAGTGCGATCACTGATCAATTACAAAGTAAGATGACAACAACTTTCTAAGGCCGATTTACACAGATTCTATACGAAACGGAAAGGTAATTTACTTATTTATTTCATTTAAGAATTGATAATAATAATAAGAATAATGATAATATTTAATAATTATAGTCTAGCAAGATTTATGTGATGGTGCATCCTATTGTGTGAGGACCATATAAAAAAATACGAATGACGTACTTATCATATTGCAGATTGCAGAAGTCTTCTCCAGCTGCCTAAAGCAAAGGCGTTGGTCTGCCTACGTTAAATTCGTCACGTTTCTCGTCGGCATTAAAAAAAGTGTCTGGGCTCTATTTCGTACGACTTACCTATAATAGTAGAAATAATAATAATAGTTCATAATATTAGAATTCACAATAAGTAATATTATCTATAACAAAATTCTGTTTCACAGAGATGTGTATAACTCGATCGGTAAGACCTGAGCTAAACGGATGCGCAGTACGCTACGATCTCGTAATCTAGACCTGCCTGACCTTCATAGCACATGATGTTCCCTGCCAGTTCATACTGTACGGACCGTGTAAAAACATCTTAGTTAGCCTCACAGCATTCAATAGTGAAGTGTGATACGTTAATAAGAGCAATGGAAGGCGAATTACTTAAAAAAATTTCATAACTAAAAAAAAACAAATACTTTATTCTCTTTACTTTTGTTTTCAATACTTACGTGCTATTATGAACCGCATGGCTTGGAATGAATAGTACAGTATATGCATTCTCTTTTGCCCTTACTCCATTGCTACCAGTGGACGATAAGCTATCTGCGCGTGTTTGGTTCAGGTCCTAGCGTCCTAGTTATACAGCTGGCTGCAAAAAGGATGAGCCGGCTATCAGTAGTTACAAAATTAAGGTTCTATGGAGTTCACAACAAACTTACATTGCTGTGATGTTTGTTCAATGACTGAATGTCTCCGCTTTCTGTACCGAACATCGTGAGTTTGCTTCCCATTATTTCGTTAATAAACAATGTTATGCTAGCTTGAAATTCTTGGATGACGTACTAACCAAATTATTTACGGAACTAACCGACAATATGAACACAAGTATTCGTTATTCAATTCCTTAGAATTGAGTAGTACTACAATTGTATCTAGTTTTCATATTAATTCTATTATTAAATCAGGAATAGTCTAATTGAAAAGATGCATCTTTTCTAAATTTAAATATAAAAGCATTGCTATAACCCAAAATGATGAGTTTCACAATAACAATGAGAAGTTCGTAGAGTAGGATTACCTCCACAAAGTCTCTGGGTTTTTACGTATATACCTTAGGAGCGAGTCTCACCGCTCGGAGAGTTCCTGGCTAGGGGAGGTAGCTGCACCCTGATTGGCTATCCCACTCCACGTGTTGTCTGTCTCTGTCTATGCGGCATTATCCCTCCACTCAACTATTACAGTATTTTCTACCACTGGCAACGTGGAACATGATCTTTACTCTCTGCCTAGCTGTAGGTCACTGATCTTACGCGCAGGGAATCCGCGCATCTTGGTAACGAGACGTAACGAGAAGCTCGCTGGCTGGGTTAGTCTTCAAGGCCAGAGACGTTGTGGGAGTAATCCTACTCTACTTTGAATTTGTGCGCTCCCAGGAAGGTTTAATCTGTTTAGTAGTAAACGAAAAATAGCAATAGAAATATCTCCCTCAATATTGAATTTATTGAACATTCTACAAGCGAAAAATGCTTAGAATAGGCCTAATCTTTCCGAAAGTTTTAATCTTTCTATCATTTCAATAAAATAAATATTCAATGAAATATACATCACTTATACGGTCTTGTTATGGTTAGAAATGTTGCTTCCGTAACATGCTATTGATTTTGTCTGATCTTCTAGCTGCCAATTAAATTGAAAACTTTAAAATGGAAAGATGGACACTGGCAAACGCATTAATATGTAAATATTTTAAAATAAAGTATGTAAATGATTCTTTCAAATCAGTTATGAGAAAAGTTCAGTCATTCTTTCTGATAATTGTCACAAGTGGTCAATTCCCTCATTTCTAGCATCCGTTCGGCGAAGTCTTTTCCTTAAAAAAAACGCGAGTTCTCGTGTAGCCTATCTAAAATGGAACAACAATGATTGCCGCATATGTTAATTTCAAAGAAACTAGGAATGATAGTTATGAAAGAAAAGGAATGCTTCTTTATCCTCTGCCCCCAGGTATTGCCGAAATACCTCCATGTCCACCAAGCTGGACAATGCAGGCATGCTAAGAAAAATGCAAAAATATTTGATGCCTTGTGCTATTTACAATGTCTTGCAGCTGCAAACAGCAGCATTGTCTACGTGACGTGTTTTCTGTAAAATATCAACACACGAACTTCTGCCAGGTAACGAACTGACGTTAATTTGCACTTGCAATTCCAATACGTTTCTCACATTGCCTCGTGTGTAAATTCTTGAGCATATCCCCTGATATCTGCTCGGAATTTTTTTAAAATTCGACGTACCGTACTCAATCTTTTCACAGTAAATGATGACAGTTGAACTTTCCGAATTCTGTAATTTTTACGCGACTATTCCACTCATACGCCGCTTGTTTGATATTGACCAATAACGTTTAGCAATTCCTCGGATATAGACCAATCACAATCGTTTAGCTTACAATATTCTTTCTCGGATAGCAAGGATGCAATTTTATCTGATAAAACGTCAGCTCGTTACTGGACATGTAAGGCATCAACGTGCCGTGATTAATACGCCACATGCTGCCATTAAGCAGAATAAAAACACATTAATTTATACAACATAACCTGTTTAGAAATTGAAATACTATAAATGTACATTCATTAAAAACCCACAATTTCAATTCTGTGCAAGCCAGTTCGTGTGCTTATATTCTGTTCTGCTGTTAGCTTACCTGAATTAGGTTAACTATGTTTTATATCCACCATCGGTAGCATTGGTTAGAACATGGTAACTCGAATCGATTTATGGATGGTTGATTCATAGCCCCCGGGTTCGATTCCTGGTCGGGACAACTTACCTAGGTGAGGTTTTTTCCGGGGTTTTCCCTCACCTGTGAGACAAATGTCAGGTAACTTTAGGCCCTTGTGGTCCCCGGATATCATCTGGCCGTCATTTTCATCTTCATCCTCATCCTCGCCTTGTTTGGAGTGAGTGTGTGTGTGAATGGTGTGTATCGTCCTATGTGTTCGTGTTGTCTCGGAGGTGGCCCCGCGTTGGGCTGATCACTCATCCGGGGAGGCCCTCCATGTCCTTGTCTGGTCAAAAAAGTATGTATGTGATCCAAAGATAATCCCTCTCCCGACAGGTCGCGGCCCTGTAAGGCCCGGGAGGCTTGGGTCGCTTAAATCCTAAAAAGGGGGAGGTGAAACTGCGAAAAAGAAAGAAAGAAAGAAAGATTCATAGCCCTTGGATACATAGTACGCCGTGATCTCGTAGCTGATAGTTTTGCTTTTTTTTATAACAAAGCACGTAAGTAATTATTATTTAATAATCCCTTACATTTCTATTCATGGATCCAATGCAACACGAGTTTACGAGTTTCATAAGATAAATTCACTTACCCTAATACTAATAATATGTTCACTTATCCATAAAAAATACTCTGCATTAGACTGATTCGCTTCAAAAATAAGCATGCAATTACAGTAATTGTTATTTCGATAAGCTGAAATTCATGGAAGTATTGCTACTACTGGAAACTCCATTTCCAAACAATCTGAAATCAGATACAAATAGAAATAACATACTCAGGTATGACTGCAACTAGAGTTAGGATAACTAGTAATCAGGAAAATTACAAGTACTAGTAGTTCTGTGTCCATCTGCCTATGGTAGATGACGCAGCGGCCGGGTGGTAGGCCTTGTCCCTTCAGGGATGTAGCGCCACGGAGTTTAGATTAGTTTTAGTAGTTCTGTTGAGCAGTAGAAATCTAAGATCTGCTCTTCATCTTAAAACGTATTAAAAAAATTAACTCCTTTCACATACGTCGTCTTTAAACTTTTAATTGTTGTGGCCGTGGCAACAAGGTAAATAATTTCCTTAAATGTGCTCATATATAAGACAAAGTATAATATAAAATATATAACTTATATCACACCTTACGTTAAAAAGTGAACATCGTTAAACTTATGTTATAAATTTCACTCACAAAGCGCAGATTATTAAAAATTTCCTCAATGATTTAAAAATGATTTTCCGCTGTCACAGAGAAGATTGCAGCAATTAAGAGGCCAATGGCTTCAAGGAACATTGAGGCCAAATTGGAGGAAAATTGAACAACGCGTTTAGTCGTAACTGCGTAAGGCACAGATAAAGAGACGAAGTGCCGAATGGTCGAGTTAAAATAGGATCTCGATTCGCCACTACTATAGGCTAGTAGTAGCAGTAGGGCCTATTCATTATTATTATTTCTGTTTGAATAATAATCTAGTCTAGACTGTATTTTCGGTAAAGTTTCATTTTCATAATAATGCACTTATCCTACCATTTAATGATATTCAGAATATACACTATACTGTCGTGTAGTTCGCAAGGTTCGTATACTTTATTGCTTGCGGCAACTTGTGCTGACTGTAGATGCGGGTTAATTTTTCGAACTTGATGAGTTAGAAAGGTATTATGTCAGAACCCTGTTTCAAGGGTTGCATGCACTTCGCCACACGTGCACATCGGCACAGTCGCATTTTCGTGCACATCGGCATAGTATTTTTATCTTGCAATATCATCGTGCTCATCGCCACACACCCTTCGTAGGGGTGGACATACAGACAAAGTTTGAATTACATTATCGTATTGAATGCAATGGAGTTCACAGTAACTGCTAGATAGACAGAAAGACAAACACTTCCTTTTATTATTATAGATACATACTGTGTACATTGATATTATAATTGTATTGTTTAGAAATCATTCATAAAGTATCTCCCTGCGATTGAATGAGACTTTGAATTAACCTAACCTAATCTACTCTAACCTAACCTAACCTAACCTACCCTGACTTAACCTATCTACGATATCAACGGCCGGTTTCCTTAGCCGCGGTAGCTAAGGAGTGCTGCCTTGGAGCCGTAGTGAAGGAGGCTGTAGGTTTGAGTCTCTATGTCCACCCCTAGCCCCAACGGGTTGTGTGGCGATGAGCACGATAATATTACAAGATAAAAATACTATGCCGATGTGCACAAAAATGCGACTGTGCCAATGTGCACGTGTGCCGATGTGCACGACACCGTTTCAAGCGCACTCTGACAAGACCTCTTTAAACAGAAAGTTCAACATTTTAGGTATAGGTCATTCTCAAGAAAATTGCCGTTTTTGTGTCACAGGCCTGAAAAAGACACTTCTAGTTGACATCAAGCAATTTGTTTTTTTCACATTTCGCCCCAAACCCGTGCGAATTTCTCTTCCATCCCAAATAATCTCTATGTTTACATCGAAGAACGTTACGTTCATGTTTGTGTCAAAAAACGAGATGAAAAAAGTAAGGAGTGTGACTATCACAATCCATATTCTGCATCCAACATTTTGACTTCTTGACATGAAAATGCCCAAAATGAATCGTCATTCGTGGATGAATGTTACCTCAAAATCCAAATGAAACTGTCTAGAGGATGTTTCCAAATTTAAAGAAAGAATCCTAGCCAGGAAGTTAATTTGTCTTACGAATCCGTGAAAAAAGACGTTAAGGAATGTTATCCGTTCTAGTGTTCATCTAAAAAGGAATAAAGGGGTGGGGAAGAGAGTGATATAAAGGGGATGAAGTATTGTTTAATCTTTTTCCCTTACGACCAATTTCCGACCAGACATTGAGGAGGGAGGACGGCAAGAAGCCAAAACCATGGTGCGTAATGCTTCATGGTAAAGAGTGTTACCTATATTTTGACTTTTAATTTATGCTTTTCTGCATGTTTCAATTAGCTTCTGATTGCCATATGAATGGAGTATGTTATAAACATTCAAGTTGCGGTTAAATTTGAATAGACTTCTGTCAAATGAAAAAAAAAAATCTTAATTGGAAGGGATGTTGTCAGTAATATGTGTTACTGCAATGATTGTTACTGGGTGTCTAAAGATTGCAAATAGAGATTAACTGATAAAAATAGGCTACTTCTAAGTCACTATGTGATAGAAAGTTACTTGTTCTTAAAGCTACTTACTCAATTGTAAGATTGCACTGTGATTTTACACTAATTATTTAGCTTGAAATGTGCCTTAATGAAGAAATGAAAAAATTCAAGACTGACCACGTTTCAAAATATTCAATTCATTGAAACCTGTGACGTATTTATATAAGACGTTGGCTTTTAAATGTATTTTCATGTTGTGCATTTGTCGAATACTGCTGCAAATTTCTCTGTTAAATTGAAAAGTTTATTGGACCCGTTCTTTCTTACTCAATCGAGTGTATATGTGGGGACTATTCAGACGATAAGAAACAAGTCACACGAAGAGGCTGAAAATGGTTTTATTTTATCTAATTTGTATTTTTCACATTTAATCAAATAAAAACTGTTTTGAGTTCACATACATGATTACATGATCTCTGTCTATCCTATTTCTAGTATCAGCTGCCTTGTGTCCAGACAGGCATACACATGTCATTTTCAGAGTGTTCCTAAAGAACAAACCCAATAGAAGAGCTTGTTTGAGTCGATTTAAATAAAATTGATTTGGGTAACACTCATTACACTTTGGAGATTTTCAAGTTTGGCTCATTATGAACGACAAGATGAACATCACAATAACTTCCTCGTGGTATCAAAGTTCAGTTCTTGAGATGAAATGTCGAAGGTTTGCAAAAATCTGGTGTATATGGAAAACAAGTGAAAATAAGATTGAGGAAAATTTGTTTGGGTAACACTCCTTACTGAAATTGCTGTGCGACGTCTTTTGTAAACTATTTTCATTCGTCTCTAGCATTTCAAGACAAAGGTATTGCTACCTTGCAACATCTCAGACCATTTCCATTTCAAAAACCTGAAAACAACATGTTGAAATAGGACATGCAAAATGGTAACACTAATTACAAAGTCAATAAGTCCCCCAACTTCAAAAACTCATTCACAATCACAAAACGAAAAAAATCATGATTCCTATGCAGTTTCGTAAGGTACAATAGTGGTATGATGCCATGGAAAACCAGTCGTTCAAAAAAACTGAAGTTGAATTTTCAATCTGGGGATCCTGTCGAGGAGGCAAAACGGCAATTTTATTTAGAATGATCCTATGCTGTGATGACGGGTTGTACATAGCAGTTTAATTCTGGTCGTATTAGTTCAAAGTTTATTCCAATTCAAGACTTCCCAACAAAACTTGATAAATTTCTTTATGGATTTCAGACGGTTTAAGATGAATGGTTAAGATCAGTACGTACACGTAATAGGCTATTTTCCAACTAGACCTGCTATTTCATTGTCTATTTGTATTTATTAGTAAAGCCGTCTCGAAGTAAGAGAAGCACCCTCACGTAAGACAAGAATTTTTAACAGTTTTAAAAAGAAGACAGTCTGAAAAAGGAATGACAAAGTCGTATCATCCAAGTTCCCTCAGTACATGGTTTCTTGTGTTACATAGGGATATCTGAAGAGGAGACGGTTTCCTCGAGTCGCCTGCTAAGAGATTTAGTGGACTGTCTGTCTGTGTCAGGAGCAGTTTCTACGTGTCAGGTTTTTGCTTCGGATTCAGAAGAACCCTCAAACTTATGTAATTCCAGCTTCATCCTAGTCAAGGCAAGCCACTCGTTCATTCCTGACTTTTATAAAAGTATGCAATTTCGCATCCTTCATTCACAACAAAGTTCCTGTTCTTCCTTATTTACACTTTAGGCGTTGTATTTCAAATTCCAGCTTTCATTTTTAGGTAGGTAATTTCGTAAGTCCACCCTCTCATCAAAGTGGTCAGCAATGGTGACTACTAACCGACAGGACCAGAGTTCATTTTAGGCTCCGCCGTGGGTCTTTCTTCTGTCAATTACTATCACGCGGTAGGTCTATGTTGGACCAGGCGTTTGAGTTGTTCTTAAATTGAAATCAATCGCAACAAGGTAACACGGTAGCATATCCCCTTATCGGATCACAAGGGGTCGTTCGCGACTTCATTCACGTTACATAGCCTATACAAAATTATAGTCCTTTCACATTCGCCAGAGGTTTCAAGGCCAAACGTAGCAAGCCTATGATACCCCCTCTTACCGCGCTCATATGACATCATACCCCTCCAATGCCAGTCACATGACAAGCCAGTAGGGAGTTCCCCCTTGGTGTCGTATGAGTGTGTGCGACAGCGCAGCTCCTCTGCGCAAAGGGGAATACTGACTTCTGATCAGTGGGGGCATATTACACGTGAGAAGTTGTGGCCTTGAAACCTCTGGCGAATGTGAAAGCACTATAATGGCACAGAGTTACAGTAACAGCTTTAATATTTGATATAAGATTCTGCATTTTTTACTAATCTTATCAAGAACAAAATCAACAGTAATACTGTTATTATGAAGTGTAATCATTCCTGTTATTCTTGAGAGACAGGTGGTTAAAACATGTACAGTCGGGTGCACGGAAACTTTCCGAAATTATGTTGCGAAGGGAATACATCAATGGCTCCGCCAGGCCCACCCCTAACCCTGGCTCCTGTCCTTTTCGCGTTAGAAGATACGCAGCAGAGGCTAGCCCTCCACTTAACGTTTGTCTGAATCCTCTTCCCTCCTTCACTCCTAAACCTGAAACCGAATTGTGTCCACAGGTTAATATTTGAGTGCAACACTTCTGACATCAAACCAATATCAGTTATACTCATTTAGGGCCTAGTGAGGGCCAATGGCGCCAACTTCTATGGGCCCGTGTCGGTCAAGCCCATCCAATAATTTGCGTGTGTTATCATAATTATTTATTACTATTACTCAAAATTGTGTTTATTTGTTGAATCGCTGTAAAACGAAAATCAACCTCTTGTAGACATATACAGTACGATCTTCTCTTGTTCCAATTTCCTCACGATAATTTGAAATCGTTCCACACAGCCACCACTGTTCTAAATACTGTGTACTTAAGGAGAGAAAAGCTAGATTTAGATTTTAGACTATGCTTGTGAGAAAAAAATCACAGGAAGGCCATTAATGGACAAGGCAAAATTTTTTTATATAAGATAAAAGTGTGGACATTGGTAACTGGTTAAAAAGAAAGTGGATGGAACATGTAGAAAAAATTAATTGAAAAGGTCATAAAGCGACAATAATCCACGAAAAAGATAGTGTGATTGGGGAGAATAGGCTCCTGGTCTAAGGCAAGACAAAGAAGATAGTTTACTCCAGTGAGGAGAAACACATTTTGGAACAAGCCGTGCTACGTATTATTTTATTTTAGTAGATACCGGTACCTAAAACAAAAAAATTATAATATATTATAAACATTATTAATTTTAAAGGATTTCCGTTAACCAGGCAACACAATTCTTTTTCTGGCGGTTGAATTACGTTGTTATTTGTTATTACAAATAAAGACATCGTTTCTTACACAATTCTATGTTTATCCAAATTATCATATAAGTCCATTTCATGAATGAAATAAGGGCGGGAGTGTGAAAATTTGAAAGTCTTTGAGCCCACCTAAAGGTCTTCAAAAGTTGGCGCCACTGAGTGAGGACATTCGTTGTGAGGCACGTCTTTTAGCTACTCAAATAAAATGTTCCTGTACTCCACCCCCATTTTGTCGCTTACATAGACCTGAGCGTTGTTCATAGGCCAATGCGTGTGTCCGGACTTGAATTCAAACAAATAAGAGACTGGCTCACCCAGGGCTGGTGTGGAACACAGATGATAAGAAGATTCAACGCAAACTTTGAATGAAGAAAAACACGGGAACAAACCAAAAGCATTGAAAAGTTTCCCTTACGTAAGACACGTGCACTGTCGACTGTACCATTATCTTTGTTAAAAAGTAAACTTTTGAATTGAAGATCAAGGTAAGTATCAAGGTAAGATTTTATTATTATTATTATTATTATTATTATTATTATTATTATTATTATTATCATCATCATCATCATCATCATCATCATCATTGTTATTATTAGTATTATTATTAGGGGAGAGTTGCCTATATTGTACCGGCTCCTAATTTGTACCACCTCTGTAAAACTAGTGCTTTGGTAGCATGTGACATCTAGTGTGCACAGGGTGGAACTATGTCTTCCTACACACCGTCTTCTCAGTTGAGCTTGTTGTGTGATGCGTTGTGGAGAAATTTTTATTTTGTGCAGCTTTGATGTAATATTTTGTGTACGTGGCTAAGAGAAGAACTGTAATAAGGTAAGTGAAAACAAACTGTATTGTTTATAGGCTGAATGTGTGCTAATACATCTTACTTTTCGTGTAGTTTTGGACTTATAAACTTAAAGGTTAATTTGGGATGATGCAACAAAGGAAAAATGGCGGAGTTGCTTATATTGTACCAGCGCAAGTTTCCTATATCGTACCGGTACAATTTAGGAAACTAGTTCTAATAAGTGCTTCATATTAATACTGTCATCAAGCTTCTTGTTAAATAAATTATTTAGATAATTATAAATATTCATAGGAATTTTTAATCAATTTTCATTTATGCAAATAATTAATTAAATTATCAATTTACTTTGCAGTATGGCAACAAAAGGACGGTATGGAAAGTGGAGCCCTGATGAGCTGCATTTAGCTGTGGCTGCATATCTGAACGGAGATCACGGTTTAAATGAGTGTGCTCGCATTTATAATGTTCCCAAACCAAATATAAAGAGGCATGCGGAAAATAAAAACAAAAACGCAAATGGGGACACCAAAATTTTTGGAAGAAGTAAAATCTTTTCTGACGAAATTGAGCTGGAGTTGGAGGAACACATTCTGAAATTTGAAGAAATGATGTTTGGGCTAACTATGTCTGAAAAGTTTTTTTGCAATGCCTGTAAGTAGACTTGGGGTAAGCCGTAGCGTAGTGGTTGAGGCGCTGCGCTACAAACTGGAAGGTCGTGGGTTCGATCCCCGATGAGGTCGTTGGAGATTTTTAATTGGCCTAATCCTTCTGGTGGCACTATGGCTCGGGGGTCGACTCAGCCTCTAACAGAAATGAGTTCCAGGAGCAATCCTGGGGGTAAAGGCGGCCGGTGCGTAAGGCTGACAACCTTACCACCTTCATGTGCCGATTCTAATAATCTGGGAGCCTCAACCTCCTGGAACCCTCTGGGCCTCCATTGCCTGTAATATGGAACACTTTACTTTACTTACGTAAGTAGACTTACGGACTGATGGAGGGAAGTAAAATAAGCTACATACATTATCTAAACTATTAAAAGTTATCCAATATATGTTTTTAGTTTTAGTGTTAATTAATTCAACATTAGTAGTAATTTTGTAATACTTGGTAAAATTTAGTAATATTAGTATTTTAGTATTAATTAATTATGAAAATGTCAACAATATAAGTGATAACAATAAAAAAAATTGGTGGTACAATTTAGGAACCCACTGGTACAAATTAGGAAACCAGTATCCTAAATTGTACCACTTGCAGACATTCACAAAAATGAATACACTGTGCACGATTTATTAAGTTCCAAATTTTTCCTATCGCATTTCGTAAGTAAAAGTATACTGATCAAGATGGTATTCAATTGGTTACTTAGTAATCTACCAGTTCAGCTGTAAAAAATAAAACGTGAAAAGTGGTACAATATAGGCTACTCTCCCCTATATGATTTATTATATTATTCATTTATTTATTTATTTCATCATAATTCAGCATCCTACAATAATTACTTCACTTGTTGATACTCTAAGAATAATTATAATTTATTCTTCACCCCACTCTTGTCATTTTATTCCTGGTTTCTTCAATTACTACAATATTTCATTTAACCACTCTTTCATATCTTCAGCCCTTCGTTCATTCTTCTGTATTTCTGGCTTCCATTTTACATTTCCATCTCTTCATTACTAATTTAAATTAGTTTCTCAATGCGGCAAACGTTCATTTGTCGATTTCTTCTTTTTTACGCTTTAGATCACTTTTCTCACCTGTTTTCTATTCATTTTCCTCACTGTTAATATTTAATTTGTAGCCACATACGTTCGGTAGATAAACAGAATAATAGAATAGATAGAATGCTAATAATGTATCACAATGTACAACTTAAAACTGATTAAATGCATGATTGTTTCCTAGATGGACATGCACCTATGTGGAAACAGAACAGTGACTCCACAATTTGCAATGTCTGTCCATGTAAAATGTAGTTATCAAACAGCAAACATCCGTTTTAATAGAAAGCTAAAATAAACTGTTCTATGGAATATGCATGTCACAGAAATGACGTACGCGTCATGATAAACGGAAATTTAATTCATAACATCCATGCAATCAACGCGGAGATTGACACAACATATGAAACTACTACCAGTAACCTACATTAAGGGTGAATCAATAAAACTGAAAAAAGTTTCCAAAAATACAGCAGTTTTAATGCATGAAATACTTTGTTTTATGTCTCCACAAATAAATCCCAGTGATACGGGATAGGCCTATTAGTTCAATGAATATGAGGAGATAAAACTTTAAGTTGATTCTTGAAGTGCGTAACTAAAGAATCGAGGAATAGAAAAAGTTTCTATTTTTTTCAGAGATCCTCCGATGTAGCTCAATTATCGTTCCATACATTGAAAAGTCTATTTGTTTACCATAGGTTGGGGTACAAAAATAAGAAGTGTCAATTATTTCAAATTGATCATATGTAAGAATTATAAAATACGAATCACAGTATAAGTAAAATAGAGAAAAAGAAACTAAAAAGTAATATATATAATATATATACATACATACACAGATCTACACGTAAACATTCAGATGATCTTTAGTAAGTGCATTTTTAAATTCTTATTTTCTTATCTATTATACTCGTACTTACACTGCGACTCTTAGTTTATATTATGAACAATTGTGAAGTAATTGTCGTTTTTAATTGTTATACAAAAACCGTTGATAAAAAAATACTTTCCAGTGTATTGAACAATTATACGTAAAGCTCAATCGGAAAAAAACGAATCTTACTTAAATATGATTAATACAGAAAGTCATAAAAATATTTTCTGGAGTCTTAAAGATTAAGAATAAGTATTAGAGAAATGAAATAAAAAAATAACCGTTAAAAATAACATATAAGATAAAAGGAATGAATTCTGAAGGTGAAAATAATAAATTAAACGTAATGAAATTAAGTAAATACAGGAATGTATTAAAAACAGAACGATCATGCTATGAAACATGCTTTGATGATCACAACATAACATGAAACATACTAACATATAGGCAAAAACAATGAAACGAATATGACAGCAAACAAAAGGTAACAAGAAAGAAATATTTCACATAAGAAATCGAGAAAAAGGGTACTACGATAAGTGTAATGAAAGAATAGAGAGAAGTAGCTCAAGATGCACGCTGTTAACTTAATTTCTTGGAAGTCAAGATCCCTGAGAAAGCTCATTTCCTTGGAAATTTTTAACTAGTATTCACGTGCCTCGCAGACTTCGGCAGGGTAAACTCTACGTAAATACAATGTTTTCATTTAATATACAAAGGCGCTCTTGCCTCGTAATAACAAACTAGAGAAACACACAAAGGTCTTTGCTGCGGCCCCCGGCGAGTAAAATGCTTAGGGCCCACCTTAGCTGAGCAAGTGTAACGTTTCCTGTTTATATTTTGTGAGTACTTAGACTTGGGAAGGTGTATCCTCATGCGGAAATAGCGCTTCTCATCTTTTTCTCATTATGCTTTTTACAATATGCCTGCGAACAATGGAAAACAAACATCTCCTAACTTAAAATAAACTTTTAAATCACGATGCTTGAAGGTTACTTGTTTTGCTGGCAAAAAGAATAGCTGATTAAGGGGTTACATATAGCTTCAAGGATTAAACAATTTATTTTTAAATTTCATTGCGTTAAGTTTTATAAATATGAAACAATTTTTAAGGTAAAGTAAAGACATTATATCTGTGCCGATAGTCACGTCACTGGCACGGTTCACCGACTACTCATGATTTCGTACGACTGCATGTTACTACCTACTCTGAAATCATCACACAGCATGCACCTACTGTATAGGCCTATAATATGAAAGACAATAGGTTTGTTCGCAAAGCAAATCCGTGACCGCTTGAGAATTTGTTGTACTGCGCATGTCCAGTCTGTAACTTACCCGTGATTTGCACTTTGCGAACGGTTACAAGAATTTGGAATCGATAGTTTCTGCGTTTAATCGATATGATATGCAAATAAAATATATATTTCCCTTTGACATGTTATAAATGCAATATACATCGACAATATAATCTATATTTTGGGAAACTTTTAATTATCTTCCATTATTCATACATATAAGTAGCCTATGTTTATAAATCTGGCGCAATGTTATAGGAGGGAGGAGTCAGGCGCGTGAAAATAGGTTACTGCGCATGTCTCTGATAACAATTCATGCTAGAGCCTGCAAACTTTTCTTATAGTACAGAAACTGTCCGTGAGAGCTTTGCGAACAGAAGATTGAAATCAGAATCACGGATTCTCGCTTTGCGAACGCGTGTGGAGAAAGAGCGCATGCGCGAACGATATGTTCCTGGTTTCTGACTGCTTTGCGAACAAACCTAATATTGTGAACATACCTATAATTCGCAAATTCCAGGGAAAGTGCTGCCATCACTATCAAATTCTTGCTATTCGCTATTTCAAAGAACACGTGTAACCTATAATAAATGTTTTTGGAAGGATTGTTGTTGCGTGGGTGGGAGGTTGTAATGATGCACTAAAAATTCTCTCTCTCTCTCTCTCTCTCTCTCACTCTCTCTCTCCCCCTCCCCCCCCCCTCTCTCTCTCTCCCTCATGATATTGCATCTCCGTCTACTTGTAAAAGTTCCCGTCGGCACAGACTCGGTGTGTTGACGGTACGTGTATTGATAAACTTGACCAAGTTATGCAATAAAATGCTTTTGAGGGTTTCAATAACATTTTTTTTTTTTTAATTTCAAGTTTATCGCTCTCTCATAATCGGTAGCTTCAATTTTATGCTATTTTTAACTAAAGTAAAGAAGATAAAAAAGAAAATATTAATACCAAATATTTGAAAATCCTTCCTCTAGCAGTATAAGAATTTTACCTATTTGTTATAGCTTTGCAATCTCAATATTAGCTTCATGAGAAAATATATTTATTTTTATTGCAATATGTATATCTAAACTCATTGTAACAGATTTAAACAGCATTTTTTCACCTTTAATTATTTCTTAGTCATTGGTTAATAATATATGGCAGGCCTAATAATATTACTTTTAGACATTTTTAGATTGTACTGAAAACATATAACATAGGAGTTATGGAAATGGAAGAACACAATTTTTATTTATCAGGAAATTTTGGAACGCGTAGAAATAGGATAGCTGTCATTACACCTTTAAGACAAACAGAAGAATGAGATAAAGATAAAAGAAATAAAGGAACGAGGATGATGCTTGTTGCTGGTATGAAATTCAAGAAATGGGAGAACTCTGAAGAAAGCTCGAACAATTCTATCATTGTCCAACACGAATATTTCTCCAGCCTCATTGAGTTTGTTCCATAATCACAGCATAAAACATCCACACAAAACTAACATTTCATTTCCAGTTCGATCTGCTTCGGTCAACCTTGTGTCAACCCATTACATTCCGCTTTGCCACAATACTCTATATTATTTCACGCATATTTTTTAACATTTGTTTTAATAGTACAGATCGATTTAATTAAAATTATGAGTTATAATTACCAAAACAATATTGTTCGATTCTTCCTTGTAACCAACACTCCTTTCTCGTATACAGTATGTTTAACGAATATCTAGAATATGCAAATTTGTTTTCAAAATACTAAAAATTCAAAATAAAACCGTAACGATAAATTTGTGTTGTTTATAGAACGTGTAATGGTTTCAAAATTAACTTTCACTGCGATGATCAGTTTAAATTGGAAATTAAGTAAAAAATGGGAAAACAATAATGATAGAAAATTGTTCCTGTTAACAGCACTCTCATCTCGTATCTGCTTAACAAAAACTAGAAAAGGCAAGGCTGTTTTTATTATATTCTTAATAATACGAGATCACGAGAAATTACAGCATTGCTTACTTTTATTAAAAATTAAATTAAAATTCGCAAAACAATATTGTTAAATTTATCACCGCTGTGGCGAAGGGGATGCGATTTCTCCCCTCACGCACGGGCCAGGGTTCGATTCCTGGTAGGAAGCTACCTGGGTGGGTTTTTTCGGATTCTTTTTTCTCACCAGTGAGATGAATGTCGGGTAACTTTAGGTATGCCCTTGAGGTCCCCGGATATCATCTGGCCCTCATTATCTTTATCCCATTCACACCTTGTGTGAATGTTTGTGTGACTCATGTGTCTCAGTACTATGTGTTCCTATTTGTTCATGTATCTCGGAGGTGGCCCCGGCATTGGGCTTATCACTCATCCGCGGAGGACCTCAATGTCCTTGCTTGGTGGCTTAGGCCACATAAATGTCCCTATAAGAAGGAGGTAAAACTCAGGAGAAGAGAAACCAATACTACTTGCAAGATTTTTCTAAACAATTATCTATCTAAAGCAATTCCGTAACGAAAAAATTCCATTCACATTATGTTTTTCAATTTAGTTTTTCAATGCTGATGTATTAATTAAAAATCAAATTAGCCCTTAAGTGATGAATTTACATTGATATAAGCTTTCAAGTAAAATCATCAACGGATTATAAGCTTGAAATGAACATTTTCATTAGAATAGCTGGTTACAATGAACGAATACCATAACACCTAAATAAAAATACTCATATTTTAACATAAATCATTATTCCGTTAATCCAATGATTGTGCTTTTGAGCATTTTTTACGGTGAGAAATTATACATGAGAACCAGTGAAACAGTTCAAGTTTACAAACCAATAAAGCCAAGACTTTTTCATCTCATCATTGTCTTCTACTGTCCTCTTGTAGTTTCTTAGCAAATAGAAAAGGCAAATATCTTTAACTTAATGATAGTGGAACGAGAAATTTCCTTTCTCTTATATGACCAACGAGTCACTCGTTTATGCAAAGCTGGGTAGAGTAGAGTTGGGCAGCTTATGAAATATATTTGATTATTCAGAGCGTACGTTTTGACCATACGGAGACAGCTGTCGCCTGCTCCAGTTTTAATTGTGACCAGCAGAGACAATCGCAGAGCACTGATCCTCCCGTCCATCACTTAAATCACATCCATGATTCATTTTCCCGCAATTCCACGCTCCTGCACAAGCAAAACACATGTAGGCTTACCTTCTATGTTCTCTTTCTATGAGAGATTTAAATTAAAGTTATCATAGTGGATGTTTTTAGGACATCCTTCTAAAAGTAAAATGAGCTGTTAAAATTTATGAACTTTTGATTCTTGTTTTGTTGCCTGGTTAAAGTGGCTCATTACGCACCACAAAAATAAACCGTTCACTTCACAATAATTAAAACAGCAATTCAGTGAAAGTAAGAATGGAAAAGAAATTGAAATATTATTCACTAGGCCTATTGCTGATATTAGTATTTAACCGGGGAGGAGCTTTACGTCCTTGTATGTGATCCATGGGGAATTCTTCTCCATACAGGTTGCGATCCTATAATACCCAGGCGGCGTGGGCCACATAAACATCCCTACAACGGGAGAGGTAAAACTAAGATAAAGAATAAGAATAAACTAATATTAGTAATAAATAGTGCCCGGAATTTTATGAAAAGTCATAATTTTAATCATGCAGTCTATTATATGGCAGTGTTATAATATGTGCAAGACTTGAAAGAAATAACACAAAATTTATTCTTTCATTTTTCATATTGGTGCATATTTTGTTAGTTGTGCGATAATGCATCATATTTGCTTCACAGTAAAATACTTGTGCTTATTTTATTAATTTGTCACATTTCATCTTTATATTTTTAGCAAGTTTTAAATATTGTGCATATCTCTGATAATTCAAACATTTATACGCATATTTTGCTCAAGGAATGTGTTGAGAACCGACTTACAATAACTGACAGTGCATAGCATAATGTTTTCGGAACCGATAGTATAGTTTTCAATATACTAAAATTTGTTGCATTGACTTTCCGCTAAGAAGAGAAAGTCATGTATTAAGATTAGTTAAACGATACAGTTTACTTCATTGCATGCATATTTCGCCTCTGATAAAGCATTAACTTTCGGGCCTTAGTGACCGATAAACGAAGTCCTTTGCTATGGCATGATCGGTCATCATTTGATAATTCTGAATTACAGCAGCATCCCACTAGTCCGAAAATCCGGATAAACCGAAGCCAAATTTGGAATCATTATTCACCATCTTACTGAGCAGGAGTGACTTTTCTTGGTATAGGACCACTCAGTGGAACACCTATCTTTATTGCGAAAACCATACATAAACGGCTTCATCAAATTTGTCAAAGTCTGACATTTTTATGCATGGCGCTTGTCGATTGTTTTATCTTGAATCACTTATCGTTGCTTTTCAGACACCGAATTCAACAACAACGGCGTTCGCGCCACAAAAATAACACTGCACGTTCCAACAACTGTATAAATTAACTTATAAACTTCATACATGCCTATTAATTTTTTGACCAGACAAGAAAATGAAAATTGTAAATGAACCTCGATAATCCGATTTTTTTCCAAATCTGAACAGGCCCCAGGGGGCGTGAAATAATCCATGAAAAGGTTAGGGAAAGAAAAGACCCTACAGTCTGTACACGGAGACAAAAGAACGTTCACTTTCTTCCTTTCTTTATCATAGTTTTACCTCTCCCTTTTAGGATTTAAGCGACCCAAGCCGCCCGGGCTTTATAGGGCCGCGACCTGTCGGGAGAGGGATTATCTTTGGACCACATACATACTTTTTTGACCAGACAAGAACATGAAAGGCCTCCCCGGATGAGCGATCAGCCAAATGCAGGGGCCACCACACCAAACACGGCGAGGATGGGATGAAGATGATAATGGCGGCCAGATGATATCCGGGGACCACAAGGGCCTAAAGTTACCCGACATTTGTCTCATAAGTGAGGAAAAACCCCGGAAAAACCTCAAACAGGTAACTTATCCTGACCAGGAATCGAACCCGGGCCCCTGCGTGAGAGGAGCGAACGCATCCCCTGGGCCAACAGCGGTGGACAAGAACGTTCACACGAGTCGAAATTGGGAAATTACAAATTACAAGTGCATTGTCAAGCCATTACAATGTTTGGAAATGTTTTCAATAATACATCCCTATATTTAGGATTGTAATTTCACCTTGAAAATGAGGAACATTAATATAATAGCCGTGTTATAAAACAGCATTTAGCTTCGTTACTCTTATAACATTTGGATTGCTTTGCGGCATCCCGCCCCCTCATCAGATTCGCCGAGTGATTAGGACAACTTCGGCATAACTAATCGCTTTGGCTCTCCTCCTCAATCATCTTATCTCCAACACTCATCGCGTAAAAGGTTCTCAAAATATTTGATTTTTTAGAACATCATGCCGACACCTACATCATACAAAAAAAAACAGAATTACACGCAGGAACGCTTCAAGTCACATAAGTTAGTAGGAATACAGAAACTTATAAATAAACCGCATCAATATTATTGTAGGTGTGAAAGGGATGCCCAAATTTTGGCCATATGTTTGTCAAAATATTGTATTACTAGATGAATCCTATAGGCCTACTTGTTACTTAGTACTTGCGGCCACCACTGTGTGTGAATGCCTTCACTCTCCTCACGCGGTGGCCCGGGTTCAATTCCTGATCGGGAAGAATTTCCTAGATGGGTTTTTTCCCCGGGGTTATTTCTGACCCGTGAGACGAATGTCGAGTAACTTTAGGCCCTTGTGGTCCCTGGATATCATTTGGCCATAATTGTCACCTTCATCTCATCCGCGTCTTGTTTGGCACGAGTGTGCGTATGCGACTAATGTGTCTCGTCTTAGGCCTATGTGTTCGTGTTGTCTCGGAGGTGTAGCCCTCCGCAACGGGCATATCACCCATGCCTTGTCTGGTCAAAAAAGTATGTATAGCCTATGACATGTCACGGTCCTGTAATGCTTGGGCGGAAAGCGTCGCATCCTCCCTACAATGGGAGAATTTATGCTAAGAAAAAGAAAGTGAAATAATAGGCCCTACTATTATTTTAATATTATGATTTATGAAGTTGTGCAAACGGTAGGAGGACGTTGATGGTTCTCACGTGAATTCATTAGTTGAATTACGTGGCAGTACGTAGAAAGATTATTTCTTTGACATCTCCTTTCGTTTCCAGATCAGATTACACAGTACACAATAGTGTGTAATGATTTCTGAATTCCTTTATTCGAAGTTAGGCTACACTGCGAGAAAATTACGTAGGCCTATTAATTTTACTATTTTCATATGTACGTTAGGCTGTAACAAAATTTTCCTGGTTACTTTTGTCCACCATATAAACTCAATATCTACTGGGCGATAAAGAAATTTTAAAGAAGTAATTATTTTTTTTATTTTCCAGTAGATGCTGCGGATATAAGGTGGCCAAGAGTGTCCAGCAAAATGCAACATAAACCTCATTGGTTTGAAATTAATTAATACATAGGTTATAATGCGCTCAACAAGCACACTTTTATGGATTCATTTCATTTCGAAATACGTAGCTGCTCCAGTACACAGAATATTGAATACTTGTAAACATGTCTTTCAGTATCAGGCTAGGTCATATTATATGCTGTAGTGTCTATTTACTTTACTCATTCCTTTACAACTCCACTTGATGTTATATTTTGCGTTAGCAATAAATTTATTTTGCTAAATTATTTAATTTCCAGGTCAGATTATACTATGCACAGCAACGCATGTCAGTTGTGTTATTATTACGTTATAATATATTACCCTGTAATAAACGCTTAATGAAAAATTTACAATAAATGTGAGAGTAGTTAATACCAATAGAAGGTAGAGAAACCAGTCTACCTTTATATTTTCTTGCATGATTATGAATTTTGGATCTATCAAATACGGATGGGTTTCGAGACCGTCAAAACTTTGAAAATATTACATGTAAGGGACAGAGATGCATAAGTAAAAACGTGTAGAATCAGTTCGTTGCGCTGCAGTTGAGAGCAGCAATGAAATATGGCTAATCTTGAAACCTATCCCTACCATCAAATACTCGATTTTCAGTTTCGCGCTCTATTAGAAATCTAAGGTTATATCCGTACAGCAAGCGATGCAGGAACACAGTGCGAACCGAAGATGAAGCCAATGGACTTCTATCGTGCATATCGTGCGGCCAATACCGATCATTGGACGATGGCCGTCGTGAGAATTTTAGCTCTCGCAACAACTTACATCTCTCGCTGGAGTTTCACATACGAGAATATCCAAATGAAAAATAATTTTACTCACCTTCCTAAAAGTAGACGTTGAGACCGTCGCCTCTGCCTATACAGTCTTATAACAGTAATTTATTTTGAGTGTACATTACTTTCAGGAAATCGTATCTGAAATTTGAGAATGCATCTATCAAAGTTCTGTTTTTCAGAAGATAAGTTCCGACTATGGAACAGTTTTAAATAAGAAGAAATCGTGCCATAAGACAACTCTGACTCAAGAAAAACTTAACGATATTCGCACGAGAGTTAAATTGAGTCATAAAATGTCCAGTCGCTGTTTACCTCAGATAGTTAGTGCTTACAAACATTAGTGTTAAGGGGAAGTTCCGTATATACAGAATGTAGTCTATACATCGCTGTCAGATACATACAGATTTGACGGGACAACATTTTCAGCATAAGGTGAGTTAAATACTGAAATTGGATCGGTAATGACCGAAGGGGTTAAGTAAAGAAAACGCGAGAGATGGGACAAGTTCTCTCATTTTCAATTGCATATAGGTGTCCTATTCATTGCAGGAATCAGTAGTGGATGTGTATTCAGAAATCTAACAATACACTGTAAAGAACTTAACAAAGTGACAAGGTATTTGTAATCTGCATACACTCTTAGGCGTCGTCATTGTGTACTCGTTTTGAAGTAGACTTTTTCTTCATAATAATACAAAATTATATCACAATATCTTGGGACATTTCTGCAGTATCAGTAACGGTTAAAATGTAGAAAGTAATTATGTAAATGGTGGAAGTAATTATATATTGTTATCAATGCAATTTAATTTTTTCAAATGTTGAGCATTAAGAAATATTTAAATTTCATGTTTTCATTTACTTTTAAGAATTCATCGCAGAAACGGGAAAGTCCTGGTTCTATAATAGAATTCTAGAAAATTGTTTGAGATGTCGGACATTTAAAATGCTTCATAATATTTCACTATTTATAAACTTACAAAAAAATAATAATTGTAATGATTGCTCCATTATTGGAAGAAGGAAACAGTTTTTATTCATTATCTCAAAAGTAAGATTTTATTACTTATGACTTATGAGTTTATGACTTCGGAAATGACTGATTTAATTGATATTCATTTGGATATTCTCGTACTTCAACTTCCGGTGGGATATGGAAGTAGCGGAGAGAGATAAAATTGCCGCGACGATCGGACGCCCTATGCCCGGTGAAGGCTAAGCATTAAGTACGGTAGAAGTTCTGTGACTTCATCTTGTTCGCACTATATTGTAATGTTTGATTCGATTACTATACCGGTTCTGGAAAAAGTACAAGATTATTGTTAATTTATGGTAATAATCCACGACATATAAGGTTTGTTCGCAAAGCAGTCAGAAACCATGAACACATCGTTCGCGCATGCGCTCTTTCTCCACACGCGTTCGCAAAGCGAGAATCCGTGATTCTGATTTCAATCTTCTGTTCGCTGTGTTCTTACGGACAGTTTCTGTACTATAAGAAAAGTTTGCAGGCTCTACCATGAATTGTTATCAGAGACATGCGCAGTAACTTATTTTCATGCGCCTGACTCCTCCCTCCAATAACATTGCGCCAGATTTATAAGCATAGGCTACTTATATGTATGAATAATGGAAGATAATTAAAAATTTCCCAATATATTGCCGATATATATATTGCATGTATAACATGTTAAAGGGAAATATATATTTTATTTGCATATCGTATCGATTAAATGCAGAAACTATCGATTCCAAATTCTTGTAACCGTCCGCAAAGTGCAAATCACGGGTAAGTTACAGACTGGACATGCGCAGTACAACAAATTCTCAAGCAGTCACGGATCTGCTTTGCGAACAAACCTATAGATTGTAAGCGGAAAAAGTGGGCTAACTTGGCATTCACAGCAGAGAATAATAACTCAACCGACACTGTATGCCAGAAAAATGTTCTAAGACTAACCGCAAAAATGGAAACATTAGCAACCGAATTTTGCTAACCACCGTTGCGAGATTGGCCCCGTTCTCATACACAAACGAAATTTCCACAGAAAATTAATTCATGGCACCTCCTAGCAACTCGTTAGCATAGGGCCCAAGGCGTGTCACTCTCTTGGAGACTAAGACATGTTAATAGCTTTATTCCGTTGAAATTGTTTTCGTGAGAACATGTGCTGCACACGTAACAGCAGCTACCGAACATTTCTTTTAAGTGATAATGATAGTAGATTTACAGGCACTACGCTGGAAAACGGAAATTGGACGGTTGCGGGTTTGATAATGGACGAGGTAACACGCCTTTTCGCTGAGAAGCCTTCTTGCGGTACTATGGTTCCAATGTTTACTTTAACTCTAGCTTGTCCTTTCACTCCATGGGATTATAAGCTATCTATCTGAAACGTGCTATATTTTCTAAAATTAACTTACGTTTCCTTAATAATATTTTAGGAGAAAAATTCCTCTGACACAAATTTGAACCCGTGATCTTCGGCTTTCCGTTCCGACACTCTACCAACTGAGCTAGTTAGAGTTCGATTCACAACGCCAGATTGAATCTCTCTGCTATGACTGAGTACCCTATAATGGTCAACCTCACTGATATACAAAAATTCTCATATAATGTTCAACAGAAACAACATTCTGTGGCTTCATGACATCATATTACTTTTGCTTGTCACTTCAATCCTAAGAGTAAATCCGCCAGCATACAGGAATAGCATGACATTTACCTGTATGTGCCTCAAGGGGATGACAGGTGAACATATGGAAATGTATGTAGTAAAACCATTTTTCAAATTAAAAATATTTTTTATACCCTACATTTGCATATGAGAAGTTTGAGGACGCTAAGTGACAATAAAATAACAATCTTTAAAACGTTTAAAATTCATTTTATTTATCTGGAAATATTAAATTTACTTCTGCTCTCTGTTTAATTATATTTTCCTTGAATTAAAAATGTTAAGGTTTCCATAGTTTTGATGCTAGAATGCGAACGTTTGTAGCAATATTCAGTATACTAATGCCAATAATAATATAAATGTAAAAAAACTGTTTCCTGATAGCACTGGTCAAAAAATGAATATATCTGGTAAAAAATACTTGTTTTAAATTCCTACCTACATTTATAAGAATTATAAACGCAAAGCGTATTCATAAACTTCAATTTAGAGAATCTTAGAGCCTTTTCACACTTGGTCACTTGAGACGGTCACCGGCGAAGAAGCATTGGTTTAAATAGGAGCGTTCACACTGGGTCACAAGTTACGGTCACCGCATTTTATGATTGCCGACAATGCTAGTTGTATATACATTATTCAGATGTATAATTATTGAGCTCAGCGAAACTAGTTATCCAGCCATGAGTTTAAATTTTATTAATACTGAGCATTTTATAAGTGAAGTGGAATGTCGACCTGACATTTGGGATGTTAAAAGCGATTACAAATAGTTTTATCATGTAGCTACTATTGACAATACTAGCGGTGACCGTCACAAGTGACCAAGATGTGTTCACTGCAAAAACCGGTGACCGTCACAATTGCAGGACATATATACTTGAAACTCTGTACTCTGAAAGCCTTTGCTAAGGGAAGAATCCGCACAACAAAATATGTAGAATCTATGTAAACATTTGTTAAAGTTTGCAGATATTATTCACCTCTTCCACCTTAGGAAATCACCTTTAACTCCAAGTGCGCGCGCAAACACACTCACTCACAAACGGCACATAGATATGTACGCATAGACGGTCTAACCCTCATGTCTAAAATTTCGTCTTTGCAAATGCCCCCCAAATAAATAAATAAATAAACAAAACAAAAAAAAAAAAATACCGACATCACCAAAAATTTACAGGGATATACGAACCCACAGAAAAGGTTTCTTGATTTCAGAGAAACCCTATCTTTAGGAATCTATTCAGTGAAGGTATGAAAGCATAAATTAGGTAAAACTTCTTTTTAGGATAGACCGATCTTCTCCAATTTTTACGACTGCACTTCCTGTAATGAAAGCACACTTAACACTTGCGGCCTAAAATACATACAGATCAATGGGGTTGATAAAACATGAAAATACTTATGAAATTACTGATTACGAAAACAAAACAGTCGTTTGCTTAGGCCTAAACGAAGCTTACGATGTTTCCTGCGTTTCAGTTCATAAAACCAGCTTCATTTCCTGGATAGCTTCAAGTATTTCTAGGGACAGTTCATCAAACAAGAAAGCGAAAAGTTTTAAAAGCATTAAATATAATTTGTTGTTGAATAACAACATAAGCAGATTAAGATTTCCATATCTAAAGATACACCCAACACCAAAGTCTTTTGTCGGTGTCAGTAGGAGCTACCTGCTAAGTTATCTTTATCATCTGCATCTTATAATTTCCACTCTGTTAACTTTCTATGAATATTTATACGACAGTTTAAATACACATTATTATAATCAATATTTCATTAAGTGTCTAAAATACGTGTGAAATATTCCACCATTAAACATTCAAATGAGAAGGTTTGGCTTTGTGATACTGATCATTATTCTTATTGCTTAAGGGTGCATTATTTATTAGACTCAACTGTTCAGGAATTATTACTAATACAGCATGTATATTATCATTAATAATAATGTAACACAAGGCTTCTCACTGAAACTAGACATCAAACATCATTTCATTTAAACAGTAGCTTCTGTTATGAAAAATAAAACATGATTTTAATGTAACCACGACACGCATAAATCAGTGTACTTGATAAGAGAAATAACCAGGGTTTTTATATCTGATTCTAGAGTTCACTCCAGGCCAGATTCTCTTGCCCCCTATACATATTTCCCCTTGAACTTTTCTTGGCTAATAGAATAGTTTCAAAATTCCAAATAGGCCAATGAGAATCGCATTACTGATAGTAAAATCACACATAGTTCGCTCTACACCTTTTCAACCTCAATTTCGGAAAAAGTAATTTCAATTTCGGAAAAAGTAATTCCAATTTCGGAAAAAGTAACTTCAATTTCGGAAAAGGTAATTTCAATTTCGGAAAAAGTAACTTCAATTTCGGAAATGCGAGGGCTATGAAGAGGGTATAGTAAAGTTGGTACCACGCTAAGACAAATGACTCAATCGGAGCGAGATTATGTAGAGAAGTAGCTCGAAGGTGTACCTAAATGTTCCAAATAAAACAGTTTTGATTTTCACTGTGGTTTTCATTTTATGCCCCATCGAATGCTTTAAAAAATAGCCCTCGTATTTCCGAAATTGAAGTTACTTTTTCCGAAATTGAGATGACTTTTTCCGAAATTGAAATTACTTTTTCCGAATTTGAAATTACTTTTTCCGAAATTGAAATTACTTTTTCCGAAATTGAGGTTGAAATGGTGTAGAACCGATCTTGAAGTAAACAACTATGTCTGTCTCACTACTCATATCTACTTAAGAGTGAGACAGACATAGGGCCGGGTCTAGTCCGGACAATGTCTACCCATCCCACTGCCTAAAAGTTTGCACGCCGACTAGGAATATGTAAAAATTTTGCTTTCCACAGTGAAACACGAGATCTCGTAGTAGCTTTCGAGAATGCAATGAACTTCATATCTACCTTCATTGTGTTATAATCTTTAATAATCTCAAAATGGAATTCTTTCGATTCGCGTAGAATTATCATAGGTAATCTCGAGTAGAGTTAATTGCATGCAAACGCGTTAACTGTCGGCATGATGGCCAAAATTTCAGTAGTAGACTGGATGGCTGTTTGTTACTTCTCCTTTAACTTTCTTGCTACCGGCCTCACAACAAACCAATGCTACGTTATTACGTATTTTTAATTATTTAAGCTGTGAACGATATCTTTTCATAGCATTAATTTTCATTGACGCATTTAAGAAGTACATCATGTGAAATTATACACAGGAACAGCCCTGAAACTTCAAAAACATTTCTGCCGAAAATTGAACGTCTGATTCCCCAGTTCCACAGAGCACAGAGTTGACAATGCACACAATAATTTAATTGCTACTAATTAAATTAAATTCCCTACAGGGGGAATGTAAGATCTTGCTGAATTTAGTTTCGATTATTCCCAAAGGCAATGAAGCAAATTGCAGGAAGTAAGTAGAATTCTCGTTGCTACTGTTTCATATCCATGTTACTTTCCCAATTATCTGGTTCAATGCAAACGTTCTTCTGCAATTTATAGGCTATCGCATATTGGATTCTAATATATTGTATTCAGCATTCCACTCATACGTCATTGAGTAATGCGGTTTAGGAACTCGTTCAGAATTAACCAATCAGATGCACGTTATCCTCGTAAAATTGAAGAGTTGTATGAGAAAACCAAATAACTTCACTTTTCGCCGAAATGTAGTTGTTGGCAGGGACAAATCAGCGCAAGAACTACGTCGATACAATGAATAAAACCACTATAGGCCTGTAAGCAATTTAGATTTGAGTTTTGTACCAAGGCAACTCTAAAGCTACATGCTTTCTGAATGATATACCTAATAATAAGTGGTTTTGTGAAATTATTTGTTGAGACAGTGCACAGTAGGCTAATGAGAATAAATAAACATGAGGGAATTATTCTTCATGGAACGACTGAATAGGCCGAGGCCTATCAGATCTTTCAGAGTATTATTGAACTGAGTAAAATAATTTTATGTTAGAAATGAATGTGTAAATTCATAAACCACAAGTAACTAAAGTTTCGTCATATTCGCCCTATAGATGAGGGAAAGCAATTGAAAATCCCCACCTAGGAAACTTATACCGACCGGGAGATAACCCGAGTCCGCTGCGTGAGGAGAATGAACGGTGGACAAGTTCATAAAACTGTAGATATAAAATGAGTTTGTAATTTTTATAAGTTTAAACGAAGTGAATTTTGATCGCTTTTATATGAGAAGCAGGTAGTGCCAACAGATTACCCCCGTAAAGAATCTAAAACGAAATTACATCAGTCTACGTGTTAACGCACTGAAACCTACCTTTTTAAACGCTTTTTTCCCATGTAGAATTGGTAAAACTACAGTTAGCTGTTTATTTCATCCAATCCGTCAATGCTTTGCCGTTTTCATTTCATCACGCAAGCATTTACTAGGATTAGTGAAAACTGAACAAAGATCATTATTACGTGAAATCGTTTAGTTCCATCTCAAATGACAGATTATCATAGGTAGACCTAATATAACGAGACGTCCGGATTTCCTCGAGTTATGTTTCTTGTGACTGTCTGGCGACACTTGCATAATTAAGCATGTAGCCTAATAGATAATAGAATGCTGCGAAAAACTACGATACTCTTGTCATTATGCCATGGGAAAAAAATCGAGACATCGATATATCGATCGCCACAACATCGTCGATAGTTGCCCAGCGTGCGACTTTTCAATGTTTTCAGCTTCATCAGCTGGTTAGATTAATCTCATTGCTACAATAATTTCGTGCTACTAACATTGTAAATATTACTATTATACACTAACATCTCAAAAATTGCTATAAACGCAATTCAAAGGTTTCGTGAGTTTCCCACAGATTATTTTGTGGCTGAAAAGAGGAAACTTTTATGTGCTGGTATGTTATATTCAGTGTGGATTGATTTTTAAAAAGTTCACTGTGCAAATGCATGTGGAAAGATTTAAATATAGGTCTCGGAAATAGGGTGATGAACATTGTTCCACTAGCAGCACACGTACCAATAGGCCTACTGAGAGTTACCCCAAGTATGGCAGCGAATAGAACGTACAAAGGATAATGAGATAATATGAAATGGCTTTCTTTCATAAGTTCATATTATTTTGTAAGAAAAACTTACTTTACTGTAAAAAATTAATTTATGATACTGAAGTTGATTTATATGAAAGGAATACGTCATACAAATAAAGAATATTAAATCATAATAATGAAAAAAGATAAACAATAATTATAAAAAATAAAGCATAACCTGGGTTACTTTGTTCATGAGCTAAACAGTCTTATTAGTTACCCCATCTTGTGTCTTCTTTTTCTTCTTCATCATCTTCAGATAATTGCTCTCTGCATAGGCTCTTCACATACATTCGACAAAATGAAAATCGGTGTATGAGAGAGGCCTATGGTGGCGTAAACTAAGTAATTGTAATATGCAGACGAACTTCAATATTATAACCTATAAGCTAGCTGCTTTGCATCAGTGTTTATTTTACTTTACAGTAATTTAATTTATTCTAGAATTCCTTTCTGTTGAATCTGTAGGAGGATGCCTCAGAACAGTCGGAAGATGACTTTCTTGTTAGCAAATAAGAGCCAAGCACTGAATCTTTGCCCTGCAGATATTAAGCTGTATTGGATTTTTCGAAGTAGATTATCTGACGACCACGTGCACGATGTTAGAGCATTTAACAATAGGGGACAGAAGATGGTTTGGATCGATCAATGATTGCTGCGATGTGAAAAAAACGGAAAAAGCCCATCCACGTAAGACAGGTTCAGCCACTCTGCAGTAACTTTTTGTCAACAGTAGCAGAACGCCTAATTCAGTATAACGTCCTCCGGAATTATTCTGAAGTTCTGAAGACTGCTGATTTGAATCCCGCGTAAAGCAAGGTACATAATTATTGTTTCAGTTGGTGTATAGCCTTACATATTCTTCACCTAATTATCTCGCATCACGCTTTCATTATTTATCTTCTTACCACAATTTGGAAACCCTGTACCAACAAAATTTTCTATTATCCTTACCGCGCCATAGGACACCTTTGTATGCGGTCATTTACGGTCTCTGTGGTCTGCTGCTGGAATTCACTGAATGATAAAATCAGGGACCATGCGTTGGATCCTCAATAGTTTATGACAAAGATAACAGAGTGTGAAAGTAATGAAAATAAGTTAAAATCCATTTAGCTTGCAGTTATACTGTGTTTGTAGATAACTCTCACAAGAGTGTAAAAGTAATGGAAATAAGTTAAAATTCAAGTTAAAATCCATTTACAAGAAATATTTTATAGTATTATCTTAGTTATTGTTTACGAAATATTTTATTTGTTGAAAGAAACAAGCTTTCAATTTTCTTTAATAAATTATTTTACAATTTAACCAAAGGTAGGCCTACATCAGTTGATAAAATACAATTTTTTATATTTCATTCAATGAAGCTCAATGTTTCTTCTTAAAACTTTTATTGAAAAGTTTAATAAAAGAAAGTATAATTGTAGTTCAAAATATAAACAAAATTATTTATTTTAAACAGCTTATATTAAAACTCGTATCTTCAAATTTTCAAAAGACTTAAACATATTGAGAATTTTAGTTTTATTTATTTCAAGGGTAATAAAATTAGGTTGGCTAACCATCTTTTTCAGCAGTGTTTGAATATTTCAGTACCAGGTGCGTCAAGTGTTTGTTTACATACAGTGAAGTGCTTGCGAAATAATTAGGTGACTATAAAAGCTTAGGAACAGTTTGACTTCCTCCACACCTAATAATATAAACTGACACTGACCAAAGCCGGGTCACAACATAAGCAACAAACTTGTTCAAGCATAAAATACACTTCTAATATTTAAATCACATCCAGGAGAACGATAGAAAATTCTTCAATTAAAATAAATATTAAGAGAATATATGGGATTACCGAAGAAGAGTTTTTCAGAATAAAAGTAAGGTTGACAATGTAGGATTAATGCTTTCGAGTTTTGTAATTTCAGAGTCACTATTTCCCCGTGCTTAAAACGATCGAGACAGACATTTGAGTGGAATAGTGCAGGAGCTGTAGGCATCTTGGTGTTGGCCTCAGCTTTGTCACGAACTGCATTAGTGAAAAAGGGACTAGAGAAGACTCTTTGCTCTGCATGCAATTAGTGCTGATAATCCAGAAGAAATTAAATTAGCTAATATGGGAGGGGTGTTTCTTAAAGTGGACCAGAACTCTTTTACTAACGATAGAATACATCAAATTTCTTAGCAACGCTTCTATCTCGTCTATTCACCGCGTGTCTTTCTATGTTCCTCTTTTCCCCAGTCTAGCTGAGCGGTAAACAATTAGTAGAAACAGTAGAATTTCGCAGGAGCAATGCAGAAAAATACGTAATCGCTTTAGTGTGAATGAATGCTCTCGATCTTGCCTTCCAGTGAAGTCTTGGTAGACAAACTCATTTGCTAATTACTCCAAGCGGAGGTTTTCAGACACACTAGTTAATTCTTATGCTACAGTAAAAGACGTAAACTTGTACCCATTGCATTTTATGTTGTGAAACAGTATTCATACATTCATACGTTTACGTTTACCGAATCTTAAAATTTCTTTATTTCCAGATGAATTTCCAAATGCTAGGGACACGCAGGCCTAATAGAGAGGACACGGACACCGAAAATCTTATGTGAGACGCCTACGGTATTTTCCTGACCTAAGAACGGTGATTATCAAAATAAAGAAAACATGAAATAGCAGTTTTTTCATTCTTAACGAGTTGCGCAAAGAAAACTAGCATTATTTGTTCTTTACTTTAGAAAAACTAAAACTTACTTTAATTTACCACTGAAATGGTTCTACTTTATTACGAGAGAGTTCAAACCATCCAGAAGTAAGGTGAACAAGCACCTCATGTGTTTATGAACCAATTCAGTTGAATAATCATTTGCCTAAAAAAGCTACCATGTTCAGAAAGTAAAGGAAAAATCAGATCAAGTGAAATATTGAGAACTTCCATAAGTATGGCCTCTGGTCGGGGAAATTGCAAACAGAGTAACAGGCCCAAATCTTCTTCTTCTTCTTGTCGTAACTTATACATGACCGAAATGGTTCTACTTTATTTGTCGTAACTTATACATGACCGGTACCATAGCTGGGGGAGGTGTGAAACCCAACGATCCCGGCATAGACTGGATGCCGGTGGTGTTGCTACGACGATGCCCTCGACCCAGAGGGCGGGGAGGCCCAGGCATGGGGGTGAAGGCTTGATACGAAAAATGGAAACACGGGCAGTAGTTTACCAGGCAGGTTCTAGGAGCGCTGATCGTTCAAATGTAGAGCACTGATTGGCTCTCGCATCTGCGAATGAATGAAGCTCATTTCAAGAAGTTTGGAAACGGAAAGTTAACGGAATTTTTCTACGTGTTTGCTGATCTCAAGTAAGTGTATTTTCAGATTGAATATTTCTTTTTCAAAATTTTGCCTAATGAACGTTACTCCCAAACAACTGCAACTACCAGATAATGATCCGAATTCTATGGTTGTGTGTGGAATTTTATATGATCTTATATGTGTTTACAGAACCCTAATCAGCTTGTGCTACAGACCTCTAACGTGTTCTATTTATCATCAACACAGGATCTACAGGACGAGATAGCCTATCTACATCTACAACATCTGCCTCTAGACGCACAACTGATTTTGAATGATGGAGGTAATATTAACAGTTACTTCAGTAACCTGTTTTTATCAATTTTATCATGTAGTTTTCAATATGAAAATGGCCACATTTGAGGTTATAAAATTCTTAGTAACATGTGGAATTCATATAGCCTATAAATTGAGTTTGATCCTACAAATAGTAGGAAAAAAACCATGAAGAAATAGGCAATATTAGGCCTTTATATTTGGCATAGTGTAAGTTATAGGCCTACTGGTTACTCACAAAAATGATCAGATTTAAACAATATAATTATAGGCTACATGGTTCCTATGTAAACAGTACTTAGCGAAACAAGCTGGTCCCCTTTCCACAAGGCACTTGCCTGGCCGATTCCCCGCAGCGCATGCCATCATGCCTGTAGCCAATGCTCAACCTCAACGCTGGTAATGCATAATTTAAATTGACATGTCGCCTAATATTTCACAATACAAAAATACCCTTGCACCATACATAATATTTCATAATTATAAAAAAAACTCCATATTATAACATTAAATATGGCTTAATTGATGCAGGAAAATTCCCTTGCACCAACACTACTCTTTTCATAACTAACAAAATATCTTAAAATGATAAAAACCGATTCTTGCATTAAAACTTATGAAATCCCCCCTATAATAACTCAAATATACGAAAGCTACCTTCATTGCTCAACATTCACTCGTGGCGTAATGGTTAAGACTCCTAGCTATATAATGCTAGGGGTCCCGAGTTCAAATCCTGATCAATCCAAAATTTACTAGTAGGAATAGGTCTCAAATAGGTAGGTAGGGTGAAGAGGAGGTGAGAGGAAGGAGACTGGAAAGGAAGAGAATAAAGAAGAATTAAATTATATTTTGTTTCATCAGTTGCATAAGAGATGGCGCTACCGTCGCTGCTAGTAGGCCTAGTACAAATGCCGCTGCTAGGGGAGGGATTGAGAGTAGGAGTGGCGGACTCGGTTGTCGTAAAGTACCATTTTCCTGCCATCGTTGATTTAGGTCTAATTTTTTTTTCTTTACATGGTGACTGGTGCCCCAAAAATTCTATGTTATCTTTGTTCTCATGTTGTCCAGTTTTCAGGATTTGTGTGTTAATATATAGTTATTTGTGCTTTCAGATTCTTGAACAAAACCAGCGTGGGATGCTGAAATACTATTGCAAGTTCCCTGGGTGCTCATGAGGATATTATGAACATGGAAAGAACAATCATATGTACAGATTCTCCAAACAGCCCCAAGATGTCCTGGAAACTTGGAAAACTATTTGTAATATTCCAAATGGGGTGAGTTGTAATAATTTTTATGTTTGTGAAGACCATTTGTTGCAAAAAGACATAAACTACACTATAGACAAATTAAATAAAGGTATGATGTGATTCCAAAGCCTTTGCCTATCCATGAAAATGATAGGCCCATTCACAGTTCCGATACTGATACATTGTCGGTATTGGTAAGTGTCAGTTCTGATAGGCCCACTGACACTTCCGATACTGATACATTATCGGTACCAGTAAGTGTCAGTTCTGATAGGCCCACTGATACTTCCTATACTAATACGTTATTGGTACCGGTAAGTGTCAGTTCTGAAAATGGGCCTAGTAGTCATGGCAGTTCAGATTCTCAAGGCGATGATTACTCATTTCTGTCCTCTCCCTCTTTTGATAATGAAGGAGGTGTCTTAGGTACTGAAATTCCAAAATCAGATTTATCTCCCAGAAAATCTAAGACGTATAAAATCCAAAGATACGCTACTGCTAAGTTCTCAAAATTAAATATCTTTAAAAATGAACCAAACAAAGTGAAATAATAATTATGAATAGCCTAGATATGAAGAGCTGTGGATCCATTATGCCCTTTTGGAAGTCTTTTATATTAAAATTTTCTACAAACAGTAAGTTTTAGCACAAAATCGGTATGCAATGTCAGAAATTGGTAAAAATAGCCTTTCTAACGATACCTCATTCGTGCCTGTACAATTAGGACGTGTTGAGAGGAAGGGATCTTGACTTGAGAAATAATATATATGATGGAAAATTTTGCATGGAACTTATCATGCCATAACTCCTGATTGATAAACATTTTGTAGTTCAAAGTTGCGTGCGATCTTCATGAATCGACATTGCAACATAGCGCTCCATGTATATTGTAGGCCTACTGCATTTTAAGGTCCGAATGCTCTATACATTGTGTGAGCAAGAACCTACAGCGAGTTCCACACAAGAGTTGGCCAATGATGTGGGTTTCTGCATCGCGGCAGGCACAGCTCAACTCCCGAGCGATCAGGTGAAATATCTATGCAAATAAAGCCACGATCGGTGTAATGATTCAGGTTCTCACATTTACAGTTAAAATTACAATGAAAATAAACATGTACCTCATCACAAGAGATGTTGGAAATGTTCTCCTCTTGCATCCACACAATACTGGCACCTTTTTAGGAAATTTTCTTTCACGCGCTTAAGTTCAGCTTCCGAGATAGAATAAATTTCTCTTGTGATATTGTCTTTAAGTTCTTTTAATGTATGGGAAATTGACCTATTGACCTATACACTTTATTTTTCAAGTTTCCCCATAAATAATATTCACATGCTGTTAGAAGAACTTAAAGACAATATCACAAGAGAAATTAACTCTATCTCGGAAGCTGAACTTATGCGCCTGAAAGAAAATTTCCTAAAAAGGTGCCAGTGTGGATGCAAGAGGAGAACATTTCCAACAACTCTTGTGATGAGGTACGTGGTTATTTTCATTGTAATTTTAACTGTAAATGTGAGAACCTGAATCAATATACCGATCGCGGCTTTATTAGCTTAGATATTTCACCCAATCGCTCGGGGAGTTGGAGCTGTGCCTGCCACGACGAGGAAACCTGTGTCATTGGCCAACTCTTTCATGGGACTCATTGTAATTATGCACTATTTTATAAACCACAAGTCAAAGTTGCTTTGGATCAACTTCATAATTGATTCTATGTCTAGTAGGGTTAAGTGGGGTAATTGTAAATGATATTTACAGATTCAAGTTTAAAATTTGTTAGTTTTTCTCAGTTTTTTCCTAACATTTAATTGTTTCTACAACAAATCTTGTATGCCCCTGATTGTACTGGAGACTTCTAGGATTTAAAATTAACTTTTTGGGCATATAAATAGATGTTTACAATGAACCCATGCTTTTGTTGTTAATAACCATCCTTTACCTTAGTTACTATAGTTTTGATCTCTTTAAACATTATTAAATACAACTTTCTTCAAATTTTAATGATGTCTGCTGCTTTGCTTCATGAAGTAAACTGTCAGTGTTTTATTAAGTCAAAATTGAACTTTTAAAAACCTATACTTGGTTGTCATTTGTGAAAATAAAAAGAGGGAAGAGTAAAGACTGTAATTATAACAAATATCTAACTGAAATAATCTATTACAAAATTTCCCAGTAGGCATTTACATTTACAAAGAATCTACAATTACCACATCTGACCCTGTTGTTTTCTGAATCTTTTTCAAGGAAGTGGTCTCCACAAGTGAAGTAATTAGCACAATTCACTTCATTGCCTAGATTGCATATATTTTTCCAGTTGATAGGGATTCTCAGGGTAGGGGTCCCAGATGTCCTGATTTTACTTTCTCGCATATATTTAGTGTAGAGAAAGTATTGTGATCGTGACAAAAATCAAAGTCGAGATAATACCGGGAAAGCATGTTTCAGGATTGCTAGAAACCGAAAAAAATATTTTTGGAATGACATCTGTCCGTCTTTCTGTGGACAAGCACAGCGGGTAAACGGTTCGTTGTATTTACTTCATTTTTTGAACTAAGGACTTTTTCGGAATTTTATCGACCGCTCAGAAATTGAGTTTTATAACTGAAATATTAAGGGGACTTTTCATGAAAGTATTTTGAAAAATAGGCTCTAGCGATTTAATGAAAAATTAAAATTGGAAACACTTATCTATGACTAACAAAATGGCTGTATCCGTTTTTCTGCAAAAATGACTTGGGGGTACTTGACTCGTATCCATTTTCAATTTTTCTAGGCTATTTCCATTACATTGGTCTATACATGGAAACTTATTACAGACAAGTTGTAGAGAAAATTAAAAAGAACATTATTTGTTAAACGCTTTTCTTTATAAAATTAATAGGTATCAAGATAAAAACGATATAACATGACTTAAATGCAAATTTCAGAACAAACATTTGGATTAAAATATGAATATTCTTTTGTTGCCCATAGTGGCAAGAATACTATAATCTAGATATTGTTGTGACATATAGTCAGTTCACCACAGTCGTAATGAACGCACCAAAATCAATTAGAGAAAGGTGGTATGGAGTAATAGGGAAGAGGTCGTGGGTTCAAATCAAATTTCATGGCTAAAGAAATTCACTAATAAACTCTTGTAATAACTCATTAGTGCAGCATTTACTTCTATTGTTCAGATATATCTCAATGTATCCTGTATTTTGGCCTTTGTGATTGAAGAAACCATGCAATTATTATTATTATTATTATTATTATTATTATTACAACTATTATTTCACGGTAAAAGCATTGAACATAAAGATCGACCCTCATGCTTTCCATTCTAGATACTTGTTAGTTTCATTACTGTTATCATTAACTGTTTTCTGTAAAAAAATCTTCTGATTTTAAATTTAAAAAGCGAGAAACTTAATATTTTGCTACTGATCGGTTACTGGCACTCAATAGAAGAAAGCAGCTAAAAGTTTCCCTTTTTCTATTAACTGTAGCATGCAATGAGTTTTTTGGCATGGATACAGCATCAAGGAGGCAGATGCTCACGTCCATACGTTAGTGGTATTCGTATATTTTGTTTTCTCACTTCTCTGTGTTCTGGCGAATAAAACCACGTGCTTGAACTCATATGTTTCCATATCAAGTGTGTTTACGTAGCATAAAATGCCCAAGAAAAAAATGTTCTTTCAATGACCGCCAAGTGTCCCGGTTTTTTCTTGTCAAGAAATGGGAAAAATGCTTGAATCCCAATGGTTTATATGAGTAAAAATTGTACATCCTGAATGTAGATGTATCTGCTGGAAATGAAGATCACAAGTCATTTATAACTATTGGTACAATCTATGTTAGCCTATTTATTAATATAACTTAGTATAATCAATGTGTTTTGGATCTTCAATTACAGTGTAATATGAAAAAAAGCTGTGTAAATACTTAATGCTGATTTATAATGTAATAAATTTAATATTATTTGTTGGATATATGTGAATATTTTATCCTTTTTTTCCTTCTCTCCTTTTATTGTATTTAACAAAATATTACATGATTTATGCTTAATACATTTTCTTTTTAGACTGGCTAAAGTCAAATCACTGAAACTTAACTTTTTGTTATTAAGTGCCAGAATGGTATTCTTGATTTTTTACCAAATCAGTCGACCAGTAATCCCCCTCTCCAAATGAATCCAGACTCTTAGATGTATATCTGCTATTGACGGGGATAACTTATGGTAAGTAAACACATTAACAATAAGTATTTGTCAGTATTTTGTTAAACACATATTGTGGTAGGGCCTAGTAGCGTAATTGAGATTTATAGTGTGGGAAGGATATTTATTTACAATGGTGCTAAAGAATTTCGTACTAAACATATTATTATAATATTTAAATAGGTTCTCCATTAATAAATATTTATGTTTCAGACAGGCTTATAACAATATTAATATAGTACATATCGCTGCCTCAGTTCAATACTAAGACATCTTAAAATCTGATGTTTTGAGAAAAGAGCATTTATGTAGTTAGTTTTTATGCTAAATATAGATTTACAAGTCTCTTGCCTTTTATACATGCAAACTGTCCAAATATAACTATGGACAGAAGTTGTCATAAATATATAAATGCTCTCAAAACATCAGATTTCAAGATGTCTTAGTATTGAATTGGGACAGCGATGTTATTAGGACAATGATTCAAATTTCCCTCTCATACCTCTAGTTGCTACCAGGCAACTAGGCGCACTGCGATCGCTTCGTGTTTCCAAGATTTAACACAGAGGGTGCACTTCTAATAAGTTTGTGTTCTGTGGGCCCAGGTGGTGCTAGAGACACTGAGCCGTGAAATTCGGCTCAAGTCGTATAAAGCGCCCCTATGGTTGTTTGTTTGAACCACAAAAACTTTAATTATCATTGATTTTACGCGTCCGAGTTTACCAGCGGTTACGTCTGGTATTTCTGAACGTGGTACGTGGAAGCGAGACCCTGGAGCGCCGATCTTACGTGCTTCAGTTGGGAGCTGCCTCTGACAACGCGAGTATGTAGTGCTTGATTCTGTGATTTGGTGGGCGTGTACAGCAGTTCAGCCATGGATCGTGCCTGCTGTTTCGGTGAGATTGTTCCTTTTCTATCTTAATACAATTTATAAATTCTGTTCAATTCTTTTTCTCACCTGATTTTGGATCTGCTAAATTTGCCGTAATGTATATATAGTTCGTTTATTTGTTGAAGTTTAGATTATTCATTTTCTCGGGTTTTTGGCTTCTAGAAATTTCGCCCACAATTAGTAATTTATTCATATTATGTTTCATTTTTCTTCGTCCGTCCGTCCGCCTAAAATATATTCTCCAGTTCTCCTGAAACTAATACCACGTTCGTAGGTTTTTCTAAATTAATGGTTAATTTTTCAAGTAATGTAAAGAATGTCTGAAGCCGGCTATGTTAATATAATCCAAGCAGTGGTCAGTAACTGGATGTCATGCTGCAGTATTTGAAGTTTAAGATAGAATCTATGGCATAAGTAAAGTACGAAAATACAGAGTGATATTTCATAACTGGTATAATCTTGCAAGCTCTTTTGAATTAGACTTTGGTGTTACGACGAGCTCGTACTAATTAGTTCCTGAGTGGAGTTTAACTTTACAATTCAAAAATAAAATCAGTAATATAAATTCATATACAGCGTGATCACATTTTCAGTAAATAATCTGACATGTAATTTGAAATAAGCTTGGATGCCACAAAGGTGTATGCACAGAGTAATTTTAATGAAGTAATTTTTGGCTACTGTTTAAATTGGATAATTAGCCATTTTGTATATATTAACTTTTAGATTATTTATTACTATTTATTTAATTTATTTGCATATTTATTATGTCTAAAGAACCATACAGGTATCAATAATCAGTACCAGATATACCCATGTTTGTTAAATAAAATTGTTAATTAAACCTTACCCTTGCTTCTTAATGGTATTTGTAGTTACCCGAGGTTTCCAGATTTTGTCCAATCAATTTTCAGAGTTACATATGGGGATAATGGGCCGCAGTGTGAAAGTTCAGCAGGGCGTTTACTTGATTTAGCTAAAAATGGTCAAAACCAAATCTACATTCTAAAACCGTACGCTAGCTTCCCGTACGTTATCTCGTGCACCCTCAGAGGGGGCACAAATAAGCTGCCTCTGACAACGCGAGTATGTAGTGCTTGATTCTGTGATTTGGTGGGCGTGTACAGCAGTTCAGCCATGGATCGTGCCTGCTGTTTCGGTGAGATTGTTCCTTTTCTATCTTAATACAATTTATAAATTCTGTTCAATTCTTTTTCTCACCTGATTTTGGATCTGCTAAATTTGCCGTAATGTATATATAGTTCGTTTATTTGTTGAAGTTTAGATTATTCATTTTCTCGGGTTTTTGGCTTCTAGAAATTTCGCCCACAATTAGTAATTTATTCATATTATGTTTCATTTTTCTTCGTCCGTCCGTCCGCCTAAAATATATTCTCCAGTTCTCCTGAAACTAATACCACGTTCGTAGGTTTTTCTAAATTAATGGTTAATTTTTCAAGTAATGTAAAGAATGTCTGAAGCCGGCTATGTTAATATAATCCAAGCAGTGGTCAGTAACTGGATGTCATGCTGCAGTATTTGAAGTTTAAGATAGAATCTATGGCATAAGTAAAGTACGAAAATACAGAGTGATATTTCATAACTGGTATAATCTTGCAAGCTCTTTTGAATTAGACTTTGGTGTTACGACGAGCTCGTACTAATTAGTTCCTGAGTGGAGTTTAACTTTACAATTCAAAAATAAAATCAGTAATATAAATTCATATACAGCGTGATCACATTTTCAGTAAATAATCTGACATGTAATTTGAAATAAGCTTGGATGCCACAAAGGTGTATGCACAGAGTAATTTTAATGAAGTAATTTTTGGCTACTGTTTAAATTGGATAATTAGCCATTTTGTATATATTAACTTTTAGATTATTTATTACTATTTATTTAATTTATTTGCATATTTATTATGTCTAAAGAACCATACAGGTATCAATAATCAGTACCAGATATACCCATGTTTGTTAAATAAAATTGTTAATTAAACCTTACCCTTGCTTCTTAATGGTATTTGTAGTTACCCGAGGTTTCCAGATTTTGTCCAATCAATTTTCAGAGTTACATATGGGGATAATGGGCCGCAGTGTGAAAGTTCAGCAGGGCGTTTACTTGATTTAGCTAAAAATGGTCAAAACCAAATCTACATTCTAAAACCGTACGCTAGCTTCCCGTACGTAAACTCGTGCACCCTCAGAGGGGGCACAAATAAGTGTTACCGCAGAGCGTGGTTAGGTTTTTGACTCCCATTTTTCTAAATTTGTGCTCTGCTGCTCTTTATTAAACAAAACTTTGGAAGATTTTGTATGCTTTTTCAAAATTCCGTTTGTAGAAACTCATGCGTTACCACTTCTCGATTTTTGATCTAGTTCCTCAGTGTAGGCTGGATCTGCATTTTGTTCTGGCATTGATAGTAGTTCTGCGTTTCAATTTTGAAGAATTTCAGTGGACTTTATCAGTAACTTTTACTATTCTGAACTTCATCAAATCCGTTTTGACATAATTAACCTCACTTATTTTGTATTATTAGCCTTTCTTGAAACTGATATCTGCAAATATTCAGTTTGTTCATTATTCTAACCTAACGCTGATCTTGCACTTCTTATTCTATCCTAACAACAAAATAGTTTTGGCTGTTAGTATTTATATATCCTTCATCATGAGTAATAGGATTCATGTACCGATTGAATTTCTTTTGAAAGCTGACATTATTTATGAGTTAGTTATCCGTGGAATTAAGGTGAATTCGGAGGATTCAGTGGCGAATTTATCTAAACTATTAAGAGATAATTTCTCGACCCCAGTTAATCCGAGTCACTTAAAAGATATTAATGCTGATAATGAAATTCAAGCTCTTGTCTCTAAAGTGGAAGAGATTTTTCAACAGTGTCGCGAACTTGCTGATGAAGGTGGTTTTTCACAAAAACAGGCAAAACGTCTTATCGCTAAATTGGATCATATCCAAAATAGAATTTCTGATTTAATTCAAATTGGTCTTTCTCTAGATTATAGCCAGACCTTAAGCTCACTCAGTATGGAGATCGCGACGGAAAAGGATAAGCTCAAATCACAGTTGGCAGAAAATTTGAATAGAAATTTTGAAGCTGATCATTCTGAAGTCATTACAGCTATTAACGGGGATTCTCCGAACCCTTTTCTCAACAATGAGCCAGTAGTAACTAATGTACTCCAACATACCCCAACGCCGGTTGTTAGAAATTTACAATTTGATCTCAGTAAAGATTTTTGTAAACTTCCCCACCCTTTAGGTAAACTGTTAGACAGGTTGGAACATCTTAGTGACAGTTCTTTGGAAGAAATAATTAAATTTTTGCTTTTTCTATGCGAACTTAAGACTCAAGTGGATATTTTTGCATTTTCTCAGAAACAAATTCTTGCCTTATGCTCTGCACATTTACACGGTGTTTTGAAAAAGCTAGCCACTAGAACTGTTAGAGAAGATAGAGATTTGAATTATTTTCATGATATTATTCTTGAATATTATCTCCCATCCAGAGCTCGCGTAGGTCTTATGAACAAATTGTATTATAGGGTTCAAAATGAAAATGAAGCCTTTTCGGACTATGTTAATGATATTAAGGCTTATGCCGAAGTTTTTCGTGTTGACTACTCAGAAGCACAGATAGTTGAGAACATTCTGGTCGGCATGTCACCGAAAGCTAGGGGCATGTGTATATTCGAAAATAAGCCCTCCACCTTTCAAGAGTTAGACCTATTATGTGCTAGATTTCTCTCTTTGGGGTTTTCTGATTCTTTGAGAACTGGGAATGGGGATTGCAGTAGATTTCCTTCTCAATCTGAACCCCTAATTAATCAACAGAGAATAAAGATTTCTACCAATTATATAGAGCGCAGGTGGTGTTATTTCTGTAAGGAACAAGGCCATATTCGGAGAAATTGTCCTAATAGACAACCTCGGGGTAATAGTCAGAGAGTTCACAGTTTAGGGCCGAGACAGCCTAGTAATCCTGACACGGCTTGTTTTTCTGTGAATTCCGCTGAGTATTCCGCCCGTGTTCAAGGATTTACTGGGCGATGCTTACCATATATCAGTTTAGAGTGTGGGAATTTGGATATGATTGGTCTAGTAGATAGTGGGTCCACTATAAATATTATGTCTGAGTTTATTTATAAGAATTTGAGTAGCAAATATAAGAAATCGCCCCTAAACAATGAAAAGATTTCCTGCCTTGTAGCTAATGCTTTACCGATGAAATTTTTGGGATGGACTGTCTTGAAAATCAAAATTGCTAGGTTTTCATGGAAAGTTAAATTCTGGATCGCGCCCCATTTATCTGTCCCTTTGATTTTGGGGGTTCCATTTGGAGAAGATTCAGGTGCTATTTTGGATTTCGCTAAGGAGCAAATTTATTTCAAGTTTTCCCCGGAGGTTAAGATACCTTTCTATAAAGGATCTTTTACTGAGGATCCTGTCTCTTGCAAAAAGGGGGATCTCTTGTTAACTGCTGATACTGGGACCGATTCTGGTTGGGACGTTAGTTCATTGGGCCTTTCCTTGAACCATTTATCGCCGGAACAGAAAGGAATTCTGAGTGGGATTTTGGAACTTTTCCCTGAAGTCTTAACTACCAAGTTGGGTCTCACTAATTTGCTCGAATATGAGATCGAGTTATTGGATCCTACTCCGGTGCGTAGACCCCCGTACCGACTTTCTCCTCCCAAAGTCAGGGTGATGAAAGAATTAATTCAAGGGATGTTGGACGAGGGCGTTATTACCACCTCAAATTCTAACTATAGTAGTCCCATGTTTCTTGTAGAGAAGGGAGAAGGGAAATATAGACCAGTAGTTGACTATAGGTATTTGAACTCGAAAATAAAGATAGATTCTGTACCGTTACCAGATATCCATTCATCTTTCGGCTGGTTCGGCAAAGCTAAATTTTTTACGTCATTCGATTTGAACCAAGCATACTACCAGATACCCTTGTCACCCAAATCTCGTAAACTAACTGCCTTTAACACTGATTGGAACTTATATGAATTCACTAGAGTCCCCTTCGGGTTAGCCACCGGTGCCCAAGTACTTCAAAGACTATTAGACCAAATTTTTGGTGATGTTAAGTTTAATTTTGTGTTCCACTATTTGGATGACTTGGTAATCTATTCCAATAGCTTTAAAGAACATGTTGATCACATAGTGCTAGTTCTGAAGCGGCTGAAGGAAGCTGGATTAACAGTGAATCCCGCTAAGGTCACTCTAGCTGTTTCACGGTTGTCCTTCCTGGGGCATGTAGTATCCTCAGAAGGGGTTACCATTGATCCTGACAGAACCAAATCCATCAGGGAGTATCTTCCCCCTAAGGACGTTAAGGGAGTCGCTAGATTTTTGGGGATGATCAATTTTTTTCACCGTTTCATCCCGAATCTGGCTGATCTTGCTGCCCCATTAAATCTTCTCCGGAAGAAGGGTACTAAGTTTCAGTGGGGTGAAGAACAACAAAAGGCCTTTGATTCATTGAAACACATGGTTATGAATCCTCCCCTCCTTAGCATCCCTGATTTCTCAAAAAGGTTCGTGTTGCAGACGGATGCTTCTTCTGTAGCTTTAGGGGCAGTTCTGTTGCAAAAATTTGATGAGGGTAGGAAACCTATAGCCTATGCTTCTAGAACCCTCACAAGTCTTGAAAGAGCGTACTCGGCCTATGAATTGGAGGCACTGGCTGTCCTTTTTGCGGTGGAAAAATTCAGGATGTACCTTGAGCATACCGAATTCGATCTTGAAACGGATTGTCAGGCACTGAGTTGGGTGTTGGCCAAACCCCGGACTACGGGACGCCTTGCCCGTTGGGCAGTGCGCCTCTCGGCCTTTAAATACTCAGCCCGGCACATAAGAGCTTCCGAGAATGGTGTGGCCGACGCCTTATCTCGTATGTTTTCTGTTTCTCAAGAAAACAAAGAAACGGGCAAAGAGGAAGAAAACTTAGAAATGTTTCAGAGTCCTCATGAGAGCCATGGTAGTGCGGTCAACCTACCTTTGGGCGACTGTAATTTGGTGAGTGGGATTCTGTCTGATTTCCCTTTAGCTTTCAAATCTATAGCTTTACACCAAGACGCCGATTCTGAATTAAGCCCAATTATTAAGGACTTACAAGAAGGCCGTCAAAGAGCCGGATACACTCTAAAGAAGGGAGTCTTGTATAGTTCTGACCGTCGATCACAGGTGGGAAAGATTATCTTGCCCTCAGTATTGATCGACATGGTGTTCAAGTTCTTTCACGAATCACCAGTGGGAGGTCACTTGGGACTTTTCAAAACCAGGGCCAAGATTCGTGAGAATTTCCTGTGGAAAGGTATGGAGTCAGACATCCGGGCACGCATTCGAGCGTGCGACCGCTGTGCTTCGGCCAAACCTACTCAGGCGAGTAATTTGGGCTTCCTGAGTTCTCAAGTGCCCAAGGCCCCTTTAGACCGGTTATACATTGATTATGTAGGTAAATTTCCCAGATCTCGGAATGGAAATCAGTACATTCTGGTAGTTGTTGACGCCTTCACGAAATTTGTTTGGCTCTTCCCAGTCCGTGACGCCAACACGAGAAGTACTGTTGAGTGTCTGAAGAGGGTTTTCTCTGTGTTTGGGTTTCCGAGAAACCTGGTTTCGGACAATGCCAGTTATTTTGTTTCGGCTACCTTTCGCAAGTTTTGTTTTGACCTGGGAATTAAACACTGTACCACCTCTCCGTATTATCCTCAACCATCTTTAGCTGAAAGGGTAAACCGAAATTTGAAGAGTGCTTTGATAGCTTACCATGCTCAGGATCAGACGTCTTGGGACCAGAATTTATTCTGGCTCCAATACGCTTTTAATTCTGCTCGACATGAGGCGCATGGTTTCTCTCCTATTTCACTCATGCTGGGGTTTACCCCAAATAATCCGCTGGCTAACTTATGGTCTATCAACGAACTGTTACCAGAACCAGATAGAGCTGAACAAGTCAAACAGATGTGGAGAAAGGCCGCTAACAATTTACAGATTTCCCATGGTAGGACCGTGGAAAGATATAATAAACGGAGAAGGGCAGTTCCATTTAAAGAGGGCGATGCGGTGTGGGTCAAGAATTTCCCTAAGAGCAATGCAGCCAATAAGGTGGCAGCAAAATTGTCGGAACGTTTCGTAGGCCCTTATCGTATCTTGACGTTTCTCACTCCTGTAACGGTTTTGTTACAGAAGTGTCAGGATGGAACGCGGCGGAGGTGCCATGTTTCGCACCTGAAGCCTGGTCTTCTTGAACCTTAAGTAGATACTAATGTTTAAAGTTGGGTATTTAGATTAAATGAGGTATGCCTTGCCTAAAACATTCACTGTTGTCTGATACAAAACTGGGGTGTTTCTAATATTTTAAATGTTTGTAAAATTTTATATTGTGTGTGAATATTTCGGGGTGTTTTGGGCTCCCTCTTACTTCTTGCTGGGAGGAAGGGTAGATCCACGAATACGTTTATATATTCTTCTGCTAATTCCTGTAAGGAGGTTTACTTTTCAGATATTTCGTCGCGGGCGGCTCACTGGTAATTCCGGAAGCCATTGAGCTGGACGTTTCGATTTTGTTCCGTTGTCTGGGTAAATTCAAAGGAATTCCCTTGACGTCACTTTTTGGTTTCCTTATTCTGGGACCCCTACAATAAACTCCCCGATTATCACTCACCTGGATTTTGTAAATTGCTGGTATTTATTCTTGATAAATGTTATGGTGGATGTACCTGAAATTTTATTAAGTGGGAAAGGATTCAGGAGAAACTGAATGTTCTTTTCGCGAATCGCTTTCAAGGAAGCATATTTTCAGCTCCCAACTCATTTTGTTTTAAATGTAATTTATTTTAAAGGTAAAGTATGGTTACAAAACATATATATATATTTGCTTGGACGCATACTGTGTGGTTTCTATTTTATGTTTCAGTTTGTTGTCATCTGCCCAAGGGACTTTGTTGTGGTCGTGTACTCTGACCCAGACTTGGTGTGGACCTAGTATGTGGGGGGGGCTATCCCTCTCTTTCTTCTTGGCTGCCTGTCTGAGTCCCGTCTTGTGCCGTGGCCGTCACCTTGGTTCCTGCTCTGGAGACGTCTGGGGTTGGTTCCTGTAACAAAAGAGGAAGCATCTATTAGAGAGGACGCATTGCTGAGCTACAAGCTGGGTTGCAGAAACATGCATCTGCATCCAGATAAGCGGAGATGTCTGCTGGGATTGGGAGTAAGCGGAATTCCAGGAAGAGAGGAGCTTTTGATGGAAACATGGAAGCGTGCTGGTCCAGGTCTTGGTCATGCTGAGAGAATCTCTGAGGCATGCAATTTGAAGCAAAACTTTTATTGGAGCCATTTCCATGCTATTTGGCAAAGCAAACTTTAAGAGCCATGCATGACGTCATTGAGACAGTGAGATCCTGCTCGGATGGGAGAACTTGTGGATCTATAGCAAGCAGTATTTCTGACACAGCAGATAAGAGCTGCCCAAATGCAACTTACTGTGCAGCCGACTGCCATCTTACGATCACTTCATCTTGTTGATCGTTTTTTCCATCCCCTATTTTCCTGTCGTGCCCTTTGATGCTTTGCCTCAAAATTCTAGTTTGTCCTTCCGCGCCCTTCCTCGGCGAGACTTGCCATCCTGTTAGCCCCCATCTTTATCTGATCCATCGAGTGGCAGTACAGATTCTCCTAGAAGATACTTCGCAGTCTTGATTAAACTTGACCTGGCGGCACAACATCTAGCTAGAGACAAGAAGTCCATGACACTGTGTCTCAATCTGGAATCTAAAAGCTACTGTCCATCTGATGCAGTTATTCTCTACAGTTCCTGCTCGAGCGGCTGGGCGGTGGGAACCTTCCCGCTGGCTGTTCCATGGTCTTCGCTGGGCACTCCTGTGGTGCAGAGTTGCAGAATATTGGAAGTCCTGTTCCAGTGGTGAAATGCTCGGTGCGTCTGGGCTAAGAATTGGATGTCTTTCTCTCTTCAGTTTGGTGCTGGTGTTTATCTCCTACCCCGGGGGGAGGAATAAATGGAGTGGTTCGTGTGTTTGGAACTCATGAAGAGTACAAGAGTCTCTGAAGTTTCGGCGGCACTGGTCAAGGCGAGGAACTTTCGACGGCAGTTTTCAGGAAGAAGATTGGGTTTAGTGTTCTATTTATTTAAATGTTGTGTTTTTTGGGGGGTAATTTCTAAGGTTAAGGTCTAAAGGCATTGTTGAAATAAAGTCTTCGACTTTATTTAGGGCAATTGGGGGAGAATGAGCCGTGAAATTCGGCTCAAGTCGTATAAAGCGCCCCTATGGTTGTTTGTTTGAACCACAAAAACTTTAATTATCATTGATTTTACGCGTCCGAGTTTACCAGCGGTTACGTCTGGTATTTCTGAACGTGGTACGTGGAAGCGAGACCCTGGAGCGCCGATCTTACGTGCTTCAGTTGGGAGCTGCCTCTGACAACGCGAGTATGTAGTGCTTGATTCTGTGATTTGGTGGGCGTGTACAGCAGTTCAGCCATGGATCGTGCCTGCTGTTTCGGTGAGATTGTTCCTTTTCTATCTTAATACAATTTATAAATTCTGTTCAATTCTTTTTCTCACCTGATTTTGGATCTGCTAAATTTGCCGTAATGTATATATAGTTCGTTTATTTGTTGAAGTTTAGATTATTCATTTTCTCGGGTTTTTGGCTTCTAGAAATTTCGCCCACAATTAGTAATTTATTCATATTATGTTTCATTTTTCTTCGTCCGTCCGTCCGCCTAAAATATATTCTCCAGTTCTCCTGAAACTAATACCACGTTCGTAGGTTTTTCTAAATTAATGGTTAATTTTTCAAGTAATGTAAAGAATGTCTGAAGCCGGCTATGTTAATATAATCCAAGCAGTGGTCAGTAACTGGATGTCATGCTGCAGTATTTGAAGTTTAAGATAGAATCTATGGCATAAGTAAAGTACGAAAATACAGAGTGATATTTCATAACTGGTATAATCTTGCAAGCTCTTTTGAATTAGACTTTGGTGTTACGACGAGCTCGTACTAATTAGTTCCTGAGTGGAGTTTAACTTTACAATTCAAAAATAAAATCAGTAATATAAATTCATATACAGCGTGATCACATTTTCAGTAAATAATCTGACATGTAATTTGAAATAAGCTTGGATGCCACAAAGGTGTATGCACAGAGTAATTTTAATGAAGTAATTTTTGGCTACTGTTTAAATTGGATAATTAGCCATTTTGTATATATTAACTTTTAGATTATTTATTACTATTTATTTAATTTATTTGCATATTTATTATGTCTAAAGAACCATACAGGTATCAATAATCAGTACCAGATATACCCATGTTTGTTAAATAAAATTGTTAATTAAACCTTACCCTTGCTTCTTAATGGTATTTGTAGTTACCCGAGGTTTCCAGATTTTGTCCAATCAATTTTCAGAGTTACATATGGGGATAATGGGCCGCAGTGTGAAAGTTCAGCAGGGCGTTTACTTGATTTAGCTAAAAATGGTCAAAACCAAATCTACATTCTAAAACCGTACGCTAGCTTCCCGTACGTTATCTCGTGCACCCTCAGAGGGGGCACAACACCGACGGTAGGGTCGTCGGATGGAGAGGTGTTGAAGTGTCAGGATGAAAGGCGTGCGCAAGGTGAATATATGATGCCTGATACGCGACGAGACTGAAGGGGACATGCTAGCCCACGTACTAACAGGGTTGAACGCTTGTACCGCATGGCTAGATGTAGGACTCGCAAGGGGACCCTGACTGACAGGGCCGGATGTTCCGGAGGGACAAAGACGGCAGTGCCTGCGACTAGGAGTGGTGACCCTGGCGTAAGGTTTCTGTCGTCGGGAAAAGGATCGGAGGAAGTTAAGTCTGAGCTGCTTTGTTCGTCGGGGGGCAGTATAAACTCAGGCGGGGAAGTCAATAGTTGAATGGTCTCTTCGGTCAGATGGTTCAGACGAGACTAGTATCAACAAAAGGCATGAAGCGCAAGAAATTGAATGAGCGACTTGTTGAATGAGCGCACTTTTGTCACCTCCAAGCAAAACCTGAGAGTTAGAGCAAAAACAGGAATTTGAGTGGGACAGGAGGGAATGGAACAAATGGAACAATGGAATAAAAGCTTGAGAGTCGTAGTTCTTGTTTTAATTCATCGCAGAACTATCATATCAGAAAGACATGTACCCACAAGAGTGGGACAAAATTGAGATACATAAACACATAGAGATCGAATGATACTCAGAACGAAAGTCGGCTAGAAAGAACCGAAAGCTGAAATTATGTCCAAAAGACTAATCAAGAAGAAATAACATTTGCCAGCTACCAAAAGTTTTACAGAATGAAAAGAACCACTCAGATCTAAAGTGCAAACAGATCGTACAAAGAGTGTGGCCTATGGTCGAGGGCTCTGAAAATCAAGACTGATGGCCCAAATCTTCTTGTCGTAACTTATAAAATTATTGACCACTTAGATCGTTTCTCTATGAAAATATCTTCATGCGGAAAGTGAAGCTTTCCCTCGTGACGGTCATATTTTGTATCTTAAATAAAAACATGTGAAAAAAATATGACCACCACTTGAGTATTTCATCTTCAATGAAATCCCAAATTGATTTATAAAAATAGGAATGTTCATGCATCAGAACAGGTTATACTTGATTTAAATATAAAATATGTATAAAGTAAGACAGAAATGGTTAATAATAATGTATAAAGAAGTGGTTCGTCCAACAACGAAAGGCCTAAGGCAGAAACGTCTAATAAAATTAAGTGGGCCTATAAAGAAGTGGTTCGTCCAACAAAAGAAGGATTAAGGCAAAATGTCTAATAAAAAGTCTAAAGAAGTGTTTCGTCCAGCGACAAAAGTCTTAGGTAGAAATTCCTAATAAAAATATAATCTAAAATGACACATGAAAAAAAAGACCAGTTGTAAAATGGTATGATTAAAAATTTAAAAATTGATAACATTAGTAACAATGGATTTTTTCAAAGACAATGGTAGGCTACTTGCGATAATGGCATTACTTTCTTAGGTAATGATACTGGCCTTCAGTTTTCCATTAAGTTATTTGTGGAAGTTCAGTCATGCCGTCCTGATCATTAACGTCCAATAAAGCCAAACATATATTGATACTCAACAGTTCTGACTATAACTTCAGGCTAAAAAGCAAAGATTGCAAAAATATCTAATGTCGATGAGGTAGTACAATGTCATCAGTTAAAAGGACTTTGATTCTATACCCGAGGCTAAGAAAGAAATCTGAAGTAAACATAAACCAGTATCAGTTTTACTCTTAAGTCATACGAGCAATGTGCTAGAGTGAGACAGATGTACTTCAGGTTCCCTTTTTAGAACGGCCAGACTTGAAGTACTCCCTAACAGTACAAAAGTTATTACGCTAAAGTGCATCCTAATTGCTTACTTCATTTTTTTTTAAATTTCTTACATTGCAAGATCCCATTTCATCATTTAGTTATAACGGCATTATGAATATCTTTGATAAAGTTCACTATGCAAAACGAAATTGTTATTGCCCCTGGATATCATCTGGACGGGGACCACAACGGCCTAAAGATTCCCAACATTCCACTCACAAGTGAAGAAAAATCCCGGAAGAAACACCACCTAGGAAACTTGTCCCGGACAGGAACTGAAATTGGGCCCGTTGCGTGAGGTGAACAAACGCAACCCTTATGCCTTTCCCTATAGTAATTTTTATGTACGTATTATGGTGTACTTAAATCAATAAGTTTATTTATATATATCAACAATAATAATCATTTATAAGTTATGCTTTCTTTTTTCATCCATTTTGTTTTACCGATTCAGTTTATTATTGGCATAAAGATGAATGTAGGTTCACTGAATTACCTTCTTTCTTTTGTGAATATTTACTTCACATTAAGTTCACATAGTAATTGAGAAAACCTGTTAGCTTCATATAGATTAAAATAAAGAAATATTTCGAAATACTGCGGAGGCTGCGAAACTGAAGCCGATGTCGTATGACCTAACTTTTGGCCCAGATTTCTAAAGTCATTAACACTAGAACGCCGACAGGGGTCAATTTGGCTCCTACGCAGAATCTACTTTCGACGTTAATAATTAATTCTTGTGACTTATTCTTTTGCATATGTTCAGTACACTCACCAAAAATAATATTTTTTTCTGGGATTCAGTTATGACCTTTGACGTCGTTTACCTTAAGTGCGGGAGAAGGTCATTTTGACCCCTTTATGCAAAACTACGGTTTTCGCATACTTGAAATGCTAATAATTGCTCCTAATTTGATATCAGTGACAAGCAAATTATACCAACGATTAAAATTACTACAACAATGCTTTATAGCAACAATGCCCTTTCACCAGATTGACCTATACTATTCTTCGTTCACCTCAGTGATAATTAGGAAGTTGTATTGAGAAGAATAATAATTAAAGTCTAATAATTGGACCCTCTTACTTGGAAATGAAATACAGAACTAATGAATGTTCTTGATGGTAACTCGGACGGTGGAGAGTTATTTTCAGATTTTGAAATACCTAGGTAGTGTTAGATATTCAGGAGAATCTTCAAGTGAGGAAGAAGTAGCTTCAGATGAGAATGCAAATAAAGCTTGACAGAATGGTAAGTTTATTATTATTATCTTTCTTTCTTTCTTTCTTTATCGTAGTTTCACCTCTCCCTTTTAGGATTGAAGCGATCCTAGCCGACCGGGCCTTACAGGGCCGCGACCTGTCGGGAGAGGGATTATCTTTGGATCACATACATACTTTTTTGACCAGACAAGGACATGGAGGGCCTCCCCGGATGAGTGATCAGCCCAATGCCGGGGCCACCTCCGAGACAACACGAACATATAGGACGAGACACACCATTCACACACACACTCACTCCAAACAAGGCGCGGATGAGATGAAGATGATAATGACAGCCAGATGATATCTGGGGACCACAGGGGCCTAAAGTTACCCGACATTTGTCTCAAAGGTGAGGAAAAACCCCAGAAAAAACCCCACCTAGGTAACTTGTCCCGACCAGGAATCGAACCCGGGCCCGCTGCGTGAGAGGATTGAACGCATCCCCTGAGCCACAGCGGTGGACTATTATTATTATTATTATTATTATTATTATTATTATTATTATTATTATTATTATTATTATTATTATTATTATTATTATTATTATTATTATTGTTATTATTATAATTATAATTTCCTGAATTTCTCATTTATGTATTTCAGACTATAGGCCTACAAGTGGCCACATTCATCCCAGTGTCCTGAGCGCTTCAGTATCTGAGGCTTGCAAATGAATGCGTACTCAGTAAGCAGGCATATTCTTTTACCAGAACTGTTGATTTTGTTTTATAAATTCCAGAATTTGTTAAGGAAATGTTATAGTGCGACAATTTAAATAACAAGCGTGTGAATATCGCATCGACAATGTCTTTAGCTCTTAGTTCCTGTGCCTACTTGTTTCTACTGTGCTTCTGCTCATATTGTTCTTTAACTTGTCTCGCTATAAGAATAATGCTTTAATGATAACTGTTTTAAAAAAAGGGACCTTAATGTTCAAACACTGTACTTTATTCCGGCGTTCTAGTGTTAGATTGTATCGTTTGATATCGATTGTCATTGCATGCAATTTAATCCAATATTTTCCATTGAATTAAACTGGATACAACGGAATAAGAACGTGTCTAAACTTTTATATAAAAATACCAAATCAACCAATGAGCGTCTTTCTCTCCCTGCATGACGTAGAAACATGCCAGCTCCCTCGTAACAGCTGATTCTATGCGTTACCCGCGCTACGAACATGCGAACATTTACCTAGGTGGTAAAATAAGAAATTATAACCAAGAAGATTATGTGACTCTAAGACAGATTTTGAATTTACAATACGATCTACTACCATCATGACAATCGTCATAAACGTTGAGGTGTTCCGGAAATTACGAGGGAGAATCAAATGAAAACCGCAATTAATTTTTTCCACTGTATTACTGCAGGAAGAATGTTTGCTTGTACATTATTTTTCTACATAGTCCCCTTCCAGTTCAATGCACTTACGCCATTGGATAGGAAGAGCTTCGATACCGCATGATACTGTAAATACATGTTTGACGTGTCAATCTGTTATTACGTAACGGCAATCTGACAAATAAATCTGAATGACTGACTGAATGAATGAATGAGAAAAATTATTTTGGTTGACGCTGCAGCCACTCCTGCACCATTGATTGGACGTCTTCGTCAGATTTGAACTTTTTCCCTCCAAGGAGATCCTTTAACGGATCAAAAATTTGGAAATCTGATGGTGACAAAGCGAAGGGGGTTGCTGAAAGAAGGTGTTTTGCTTCAACATGATAACGCCCGTCCTCATGCTGTCCGTGCAACCATGAAAACTATCGACGACATGTGCTTCAAGTGCCTCCCACATCTTCCATATTTGCCAGGTTTGGCACCATCAGATTTCCACATCTTTAGTCCATTAATGGAGCTCCTTGGAGGGCAGAAGTTCAAGTCTGATGAAGACATCCAGTAGGCGGTGCATGAGTGTCTACAGTTTCAACCAGAATAATTTTTCTCATGCGGTATTGAAGCACTTGCTATCTGATGGCATAAGTATATTGAACCGGGAGGGGACTATGTAGAAAAATAATGTAGAAGCAAACAATCTTTCTGCAGTAAAATAGTGGGGGAAAAATTAATTGCTGTTTTCATTTGATTCTCTCTCGTATGAAAAGGATTCAGCAGAATATAAGACCATTGTATGCATATCGACCGCCATGTCGCTTGTAGGAGCGAACGCCTTTCGTTTCCGGTGAACAGCTGGCAATGTATTGGACCAAAAACCACTCTCATGTGCACTGCCAGAAATAATTGTGTAGAAATGCTAGGTCTACTTGATAAAACATTTTGAATAAAGACAAATTGGATGGAGGGACACCGGCTTGCACGTGCTGGCGGTGGCGATGAGCAACTTGCGGAGTGCTGACCAAGTAGGCACAGGGGATCTGGCAGCTTCAATTCACTTTCACTCTGTATCGACGAAGTGGTGCTCAAATAATGGCAAAAGCGACAGCATACCTTGCTTACGCGTCTTAGTAGCTAGCTCCTTTATTACTAGATCTTGGAACGTTATCACCAGGGCCCGGATTCTGATGACATGTCATCTTTTTATTGATGCTTCATAGACATTGCTATCTTGTAGATTAATCCTAGATTATAGAAATGCATTTTTATTAGGTCATTTTTTGTAATTTTATGCCATTTTATATTTTTAGGACATTTATTTCAGTTTTACGTCATTTTTTAGTCATTTTCGTGACATTTGCTTCCTTATTTAGTCATATTCATGCATTTAAATATGTAAATAAATTAATATGTTACTATAATGCAACATTCTGTACGATCTACTTTAAAATCAATTTTCTTACTTTTATTCACAGATGCTCCAATTAAGAACAAAGAGCCATGTTTTTAGACCTACAACCTCATTTCTGCATTTACAGTTTTTACAATTATGTACAAATTTAGCCTATAACTTTGTGTGTGAAATAATAATTATTTTATAAATAAAATATCAGTTTTAGGTCATTCTTTATAATTATTAAGTCATTTTCTTTAATATTTAGGGTCATTTTATAGGTCATCAAAATCCGGGCCCTGGTTATCACTATAAACTCCTAAATATGGATACAACTATCACTTTAAATTTATTAAATACGACCTAACAATAAAACATATACAGTAAAAGAAATAATATATTACAGAGGGAAATATCAGATGAGAAAACACAAGAGAAAATATAAACAGGCTTCAAATGTTCATACTAAGATAGGTTAGGTTCACTATGTGTGTTCCGCAGGAAGAGGCGGATGAGTGTATCACGCGATGACATCAAGAGATGACAAGAAGAATGCGCTCAGGTATAATCAAGTAAAGAGGAAAAGTGAATACGCTCCATATTGCTTTTATAGTGAAGACATGATCATATAGAATTCTACACATAAATGGTGACCAGTGAATGTAAATAAATTATTGTCCTTTTATCTTCTTCGTGTATTCTGCAGCAGATGCACTCCAGGCGAGCACTCCTCATGTTGTGGAGAGACTGCGTACCTCAAACATATCATTGCAACCAAAGGAAACACTGATATCATCCCATGGTTTATGTGTGCCCCTGTGACATCATGTGACATTGAGAGAAGTTTTACTCCGTTTAAACATTGTATCTCAGAAAACAGAAGAAATTACCATTCAAGAATTTTAGAGTGTACGTTTTAAGCCGCTGAAATAAAGGATATGACACATAAAACGATATATCATCCCAACAGGCCTACATATGCTTATACTGTAACAGGGTTATGATCTATGTGCATTACACATTAAAAGTGAATTTTTAGGTTAAAGGTATTAGGTGTAGTGTAATAAGTTAATAACTAATCTTTGATTCAAATATTGCCTGACAAATTCTTGTTGAATTTCTTGTCCAATGACTTGGGTATTAGAATTCCGCCCTAACCCCCATCGATGAAACTGGCAGCCAATGCTTTGTTTGTTTGTTTTTTGTTATAAATCTAAACAAATGTAAATTTCAGGAATTTGCGGATCACCTGCAGAACCAATTTGCTTGGACGCAGACTGCAACGCCGTGTCCACTAGCATAGTTCCGAGCGGTCCTCTGGGGTATAGTAGCGCTCCACTCCATATACTGGACCGTAAAGCAGTCGGGGCACAAATCCGACCCGGAGGAGTAAAACCAAGTAGTGGTGGAGTTCTGGTATATCGCCAGGGATGCACAAATAATACTGTCCGCTGAGACAGTTGTAGTGACCGCAACAGCTAAAATAATTACTCAATTAACTACATAGTGGGAAAACCAGCACTGTCAGCTACCAAACACCAAAGTTGTACGCGTTAACAGATAATTTGAGAAAATAATCTCTCGAAAAGGAAAATACTCATCAATTCTGTAGAAAATATATATATATATATACATACATATATTTTCTACAGAATTGATGAGTATTTTCCTTTTCGAGAGATTATTTATATATATATATATATATATATATATATATATATATACATACATATATTTTTTCTTTATTGCTGATAACGTAAAATTTATAAATATAACATGGTAAGATATCCCGTTTATTTACAGATAAACTACATTAAAACTAAATATATATTTGCAAAAATGAAATTTAACATGGGCTATTTTCAGTTCACACAAACACTCTCAAAAACTAATATATTGTTTAATAATATTGTAAATAGTTTCGAAGGAAATTATATATAATTAGATCGTGAAGAAATTGGATGACGTTTTCATTATATAAGGGAATAGTACGAAGAAAAATCTGAGAGTACTTTCTAGAGAAAATTATAGTATGTTAAATAGCTCTTTAGAAACCCCCATTTTAAGTTGTCTATTCCACTCACACGAAGTGTATTTGATAATCACCAGTAATGGTTACCAATGATTCGGATATCGGTGCAAGCCACTGCGTGAGTTTTTATTCTGTTATAATTTTAGCTTATCTTAATAAGGTTACGTATTTCTCATATGCACTGTTGGTAGCATTGATTAGTATCTGGTAACCCATTCGATAGTCGACCGTTCATTCTTTTAACATGTCGTGATTTGACAGCTGACACAAAGATGATTTGATTTTAAACAAAAAAGTAAGAATTTAATTATTATTTACATAATCTCATACGTTTTAATCATTTAAAAATAGTCTCAATAAATTCCACATGAGATTACAAGTTTCATCAGATAAATTCGCTCTTGGTTTGCACTCACGAATCTACCGATAAAGTCGTAATCTCTTATGGGATTACCTATGAAAATACATTTTATCGATATATGAAAATATATTATTTTGCATACCTCTGTTAATATTAAAAAAAAAAGCCTGCACTTGGTTTTTAAAGGAGTCGGAGATAACGTCCTCGCCTGTATTTCGAATTAGCATACCACTTAGCATTAATATTTTGTTTATTTGGTGTTAATTTAACTCATTTTTTTTCCATCATTCATTCTCAACTGTAAATTTTTAAATTTTAACATGAGGTATTTTGTTTGTATCTCTGTTATGTTATTGTAATTAATTTTTTCGTATCTTTATTCATGTATTTATTTCATATGAGCAATATTATTTATTTTTATTTTCATTTTTTGCCTAAAACTATAATATGTGTGTTTTTGATATAATGTTCATAATATAATTTTAGTATGACTGAACTGACCCCGAACACGAGCTATGCTCATGGGAGCAAATAATACTCTTTTGAAATTGTACTAATTGTGTTTATATTATTTATATTTGTATTTGTAATAATTTGTATTTTTGTAATTTGTAATAATTAGAAAATTATGTAAAAAAAATATATTTACGATAGTTACAGAGGATTTGTATATGCAAATACTATCACTTCCATTTGCCTCTTCAAGTTTGCAATTTATTTAATTTAATTTTCGATGGCTATTATTTTGTAGTATATGTTTGGTTCACAAGAGCTATGGGTAACAACAGTTTTTCTTTGTCCTGAACTACGACAGCAATAGAAATATGGCATGAACTGAGCGCACAGCTAAACTAGATAATGCCAGCTATCTTTGTTGAAATCACACACAAACTCCTGAAACATCCTGTATGTATAAAGATACGAGGCCACCTAATGGTTGAATGGACCGATCGCCTTCCACCGCTGGGATCGAATCTCGTATCTATGTAGAATTTGTAAACAAAATGGAGACGGGGCACGTTTACTCGCGGTACTCCCGTTCCCCTGTCATATTTCATTCCACCGTTGCTCCATTGAGCATTATACGACCATTTAGTTTCAATAAAGGTCCACCGCTGTGGCTCAGGGGATGCGTTCAATCCTCTCACGCAGCGGGCCCGGGTTCGATTCCCGGTCGGGACAAGTTACCTAGGTGGGGTTTTTTCTGGGGAGACAAATGTCTGGTAACTTTAGGCCCTTGTGGTCCCCAGATATCATCTGGCCGTCATTCTCATCTTCATCCTATCCTCGCCTTGTTTGGAATGAGTGTGAGTGTGAATGTTGTGTCTCGATCCATGTGTTCGTGTTGTCTCGGAGGTGGCCCCGGCATTGGGCTGATCACTCATCCGGGGAGGCCATCCATGTCCTTGTCTGGTCAAAAAAGTATGTATGTGATCCAAAGATAATCCCTCTCCCGACAGGTCGCGGCCCTGTAAGGCCCCGGCGACTTGGGTCGCTTAAATCCTAAAAGGGAGAGGTGAAACTACGATAAAGAAAGAAAGAAAGAAAAAGTTTCAATAAAGCAATAATTATAATTAAAAGGATACAAGTAACTGTGTTTCTGTATAGGCCTACTGATACTGCTGAATAGGATTCCACAAATGAATCCAAGAAAAGCGTGTAGGAATTGGAGGATGTTTGAGCATTCAAGTCGGTGTAAATCGTGCAGTTGGAAACACACAGTGAATACACTCTATTATAATTAACACCGTGGAGAGGATAATTACTAAGATGTGAAGCTTCCTTTGATTCTATCAGGTCCGCCCATCTCCACATTCTTAATGTCCTCCCATTATTTTATGTCTGGTTCCGATCTAACTGTGCGCTAAGTTCATGTTTACGTCTGTACGTGCAGTCGCAGTTCAGGACCACGAAACAATTTGCTTTAGTTATCTATTCACAATACTTTCACCGTTGTGTGTTGCAACTGTAAATTAAACGATTATTCTGGTGGCTGGAAGACGTAGAAACAAGACCACAGTCAAGATTACAGTACTAGTACTTACAAGGGTTCTCCTAGAAACACTTTCTCAAGGAAATGGGCTGGTCGAATGGAAAATTTCCACAATTTTTTGGCCCGGGTTCGAATCCTGGTCGAGTCAAGTTAAAAAAAGTTGGGATTTATCCTAGGTTTTCCCTCAACTGGGAGACGAATGTTGGTTAACTTTAGACCCTTGTGGTCCCCGGATATGATCCGGCCGTCATTTTCGTCTTCATCCCATCCGCGCATTGTTCGGAATGAGTGTGTGTGAGTGACTGGTGTGTCACATTCTGTGTGTTCGTGTTGTCTCGGAGGTGGCTCCGGCGTACAGCCGATCCCTCACACCCGAAGACTCTCCATGTCCTTGTCTGGTCAAGACAGTATTTATGTGTGACCAATAAATAATCCTTCTCCCGACAGGTACCTGCTCCGTATATGGGTGCATAAATCCTAAAAGGGAAGAGGTAGTCTACCGGTAAAACTATGAGTAAGAAGGAAAGAAAGAAAGAAATTGCTCCGCATGTACTTATTGTCCACGCAATAACCACAATACCGGTGTGTCAATAACCATTATTAACAGCTTTATTGTTCGATCATACTAGGCCTATAATACGCTTACTTCGTGTCACGTAACGGCATCATAATGATACTCATTTTGAAACTGATTTTCATTATTGCATCGGTGTGATATCGATTATTATATAACACGGTGCGAGCTTGAGAGTAGCAGCTGAAAACTGCGTAATAGTCGATCTGTATTAAAAAAAAATCATTTTTGTTCGTGTTAATTTTAATATTTTCATTTCGTGTTGTGAAAATTTTGTTTTGTTAAAATCGGTTGGTTTCAAGAAAACGACTAAAGCTTCATTTTGACCGACGCCATGAGCTGATATCTGTCGCAGAGGAAAGGAACTACGAGAAACATGATGCGAAGGGCATCGTGGCCGTTTGTTTGAGTGAATCTAAAACCTCATGACATATAAATTAGACTAATTATGACCGAACGAAAGCAGTTGTGTGCAATTTCCCTATAATGGTAATTAACATAGTCCTCGTATGAAAATTATGAAACTAGTTTTACTCGTTTCGCCATTATAGGCTTGCTGCATAATGTACTATTTCTGTCGGTATGGGGCGGTAAGCATACAAGTTTTTTTTTTTACCGTATATATATATACTGTATAATATAATGCACACAATATTTGACGGAGGAAATTGATTTAAAGATCAGTGTTCTTGATTTTCTAGATAAAATATAAAGTAATACTAGCGTTAAATAGCATATTCATCATGGCTAGAGTATTTTTTCCACGCACTACGAACATTCGACTTATCTAACAATCAAAGCAAATACTAAATTCTATGGGCAATATATTTGTGCAGCTCCTGAAGTCAGCTGAAATGTGGGAAAATGAACGGGAATAGTTGAGTCGATTAGTTCCAAAACTCAACATGTCCACAAATTAAAAAAAAATGAGATAATGCAAGTTCCATAATGTTGGCAGTATCTTGTCCTGTATGGCACATTGTTTTGTTCCATATCTCATTTTATCCTAGAGTTATTAGCCATTAAAAACTGGGGTTTGTTCCAGAACTTTGTATGTCCACAGCACATTCTGTTCCAAAACTCTTTATATCCAATGGTAGATGAGGGGAGTATTTTACTGCCAGATAGATATTGAGGGAAATAGTTTACGTTAGTTTCTCATTATGTGTAAAATGGAAAAAAAAATTATTAATGGCAGTTTGTCAATAATTCATTCCTGTATTTTTGATATGTTACATACACAATAGACAGTGATTATCATCGTCAGTTCGTTCAGTACTAAACACAGAAATGGACGTGGAAGAAAGTGTTAGAGCCTGTGAAAACAAAATTTGTGCATCAGAATCAGGACGCAGTAGAAAACGAAAGCTAGATGTGCTCACATGGGAAACAAAGTCAACAGAAACGTGAAAGGTGATAATAATAATGTATACGATTAATATTTAAATTTTATATTGTTAGTCACAATTCCTAGTTTTTAAATTCAGGGTAGTATTTACAGGTAACAAGATTATTAACATTAAAAAAACTATATTTCTGTATATTTAAGACATTTTTCAAAATTTTTACCAAAGAAACCAAACGGCTACCACCCACCTAGATTTGGTTTTAAATAGTAACTCTGAACGTGCAGAAGAAATTTTCATTAACTTTAAATAAAGGGAGGTATCTTGTTTTATATTTATGTGGATATTTTTATTTTTCTAGACAATTTTTTACCAATCTGAAATGATTATCTGTTTAAAATGTTTCAAAATTACGAGGATAAACAAATGATTCATTCTTCAGAATAGATTATTAATCCTCCATTAATGAAGACAATGGAATGACAACGGTACGTTGAAAATATCAACTTCCTATCTCTTATAGTCGGCCGCGGTGGTCTAGAGGTAGCGTGCCCGCCTCTAGATCCGCAGGGCGCGGGATCAAACCCGTCCGCGGTCTTCAGGACGTAAAAATCCTGGGCACGGAGTCCTCCGGGAGGGACTTTAAGCTGGGGGTCCCGTGTCGTAGATTTACGGCACGTATAAGAACTCCAACCCTAAATTAGAGCCTCTGGACAAAATTGCTCGGCCCTTTCACGTCCAAGAAATACTTAGTTTCCAGAGGGGGGTTGCGAGGCGATGGGCTTACCACCTGTCCCTCTACCCTCTCTCGGAAAATAAGCATATCAAAATTAGTATAGGTAATGAAACCTCCACTTGGAGGCCCCTTCGCCCCACCTGGGGATCATAGGGTACCAGATATAACTCTTATAGATTCCGAGTTTCTCAACTGTGAACCTGATAAAATATAGTAGGCCTAAATAATCACTATCAAGAAAACTGACGTCAATGTTTAGAGAAATGCCCAAATCCAATGTCCAGAGTTTTGAATAACAGCTGGTATTAGTGTAAAAAAGGTAATTTGAAATTGTTAATTACATCAAGATTTATAGGAATAATTAGGACATCAAATTAAAACTTATTTTATATCATTTTATGAAAATTCATAACATTTTTACCGATCTATCCCCTTAAGTGTGAATGTTCAAAAAACCATTTTTTTATTAAAACTCATTAAATATTGACCCAACCCTCCCTTTAATATATGACTTCACAACAGCTAGAAATAACTACCATTACTGTGTCAGGTCGCGAAATATTTCGGTTGTCGTTTATTTATTTACATATTATTCAAATGTTGAACTTCATTTTACCATGAGGACTCATGGGCAGCATCGCTAGCTACGGATCCGCAGACTCGGGTTAGATCCTCAGTACTCCTTGGATGCACTCAGGATCGAAATTCAAACAGAGGAGATACATGATTAAAAAGTAGCGGCTCAGGTCACGGAAACAATCATTAATGGCCTTCGTTGTAGGCTTGACCCCAATCCTACCACGTGTCTATGTTAGATGACGAAGCGGTCGGATGGTACGGCTAGTACCCTCCGGGAAGCAGTGCTACGGAAATTAGTTTTTTCTTTAATAATTATTAAGGATAATTATTCACAAACACAGAATACATTTCTTTCTTTCTTCATCGTAGTTTTACCTCTCCCTTTTAGGATTTAATCGACCCAAGCCGCCCGGGCCTTACAGGGCCGCGACCTGTCGGGAGAGGGATTATCTTTGGATCACATAACATACTTTTTTGACCAGACAAGGACATGGAGGGCCTAACCGGATGAGTGCCGGGGCCACCTCCGAGACAGAGAGAGAGAATTCAGAATGGAGTCCTGAATAGGAACATCCACCTGTCAAGGGCCACCCCAGTCATAACGACTATAGCCCAACAACAAGATGGGAGGATCGGGAAGGGTAGTTTGGAGAGACGGGGATCCAGCAAAACTCTTACCTCGGTGGCACCGCTTATGCGGAAGAATCACCCCCGTCGGGCTCCGGTACCTAGTCGGTCCGACGACGGGGAAGCGAAACTTAACCTAAACTGGGTGGTTTCCCAGGGAAAGCCACGTGGAGGCGGTGCCCCCGGCCGCAGCCGGTCGTTTCGCTTCTCTAAGGATCCGTCTCGCCAGGGACGGTGCTAGAGCTTTCAGCTGCCGCAGCATCCCTCGGGACCCGAAGGTAGCTCAAGCGGGGAAGTCAAGCCGAATTCATACATCAGCCCCGTACGGACTTCCACCGCCTCCCTCACGCTGTTGGTCTGTGGGAGACTCTTCCCCACTGGGATGCTCCTTGACCCTTCAACATTCTCGCCTACGTTCTTGTCGGCGCTCGGTTTGGCGGGCAACTCCACATTAGCCCTGATCAAGCGCCATGGCGCGCACATCCTTTGCTCGCACAAAGGGCCACCAGGGCCGTCAACCCACTTACTCTCACACCCATCGATGCTCAACATCGTGCTCACTTTAGAATGTTGAAGGATCACTCGTGTTGCCAGTCCAAGTCACCACCTGTTCCGGAGCAGGCCGGGCAGGAATTGCGTTCAAACTCACAGTGGGCCGTGACACTGGAGGTGTGATGCCCCCGTAAGCGGGGGCGCTTCCCATGAACATCCCATCAGTCCGCGGAGCAAGCTCCGGGATGATAGGCATGTTCCGTACATACTGGACGTCCCAACGGGCCAGCCGTCGAACGTCCGGTTCCCCAACAGGTCCGTCATCCGTGAGGACAGACGGCCGCAACATGCTTCCCGAACAATTTCCAACAAGAGTCCCAGCGCTCCAGAGAGCCACTGGATGACTAGATAGTCCGAAAACAACTTCCCAAACTTTCCCGCGCTTCCAAGAGCCACGGGATGACTAGAGTTACCGATTATCGGTGTTCCAGCGGCTAGGCCGCGTTACTGATCCCAGATCGCTCCGAAGAGCGGTCGGGACTCCCCAAGAAAACTCAACAGGCCCCGTCGTGTGTATAAACACGCGGGGCCCAACAACCTCCCACACTGCGAACGAACCAATCGCAGCTTCGTTAAGGCATATGGAGATAGCTGCGGCTACCTCCGCCCAAACATACACAACATGGGCTCGGAGGGAGCCCACCAACCTTTTCGCTCAATTCGAACTACTCGGGGCCAGGACGATGGACGCCTGTACTTCCCCACACTCGCCGTTCGAAAAGAGCGAGCCACGCTTTACGACCCCTGAAGTTCGGGGCCGTCCAGTTTGTACAGGAATGACACGGTTTACTACTCCGTGCTCCTGTACTTCAGTCTCCCCGCCCGTAACCCGCATCCTTTCCCTGTATTGCAAGGTTTCGGGTAGCGGAGAACGAGCCTGAGTCACGTTCCCTGAAGTACGGAACGGCTCCCTGTACGTGAATGGGATTGCTCCTCACGCACTTCGGTCTCCCCACCCACGACAACCGTCCGTTGCCACGAAACCATGGATAGGGTGGGACGCCGCAGGCCCTTCAAGCGCATTCCCCGAAGTACGAAACACACCGTCCCTCTGTCTCGGGATAAGGTACGTCCCAGAGTTACGAACGCACCTCCCTGAAGGACAACCACAGAAGGGAGTAGCCCGCTATAACTGTGGTCCCAGGGCAGGCTCCCCTCACCGAATGAGGTTCTCCGCAACAGACCCCTTTGGAATGGAAGCTCCTAGATGTGCCCATCAGGAGCCCGTCCCCCAGGATCCCCCTCAAGATCCGCCAGAGGCGCCTCCAGCGTTCCCTAGCGCGGCGCCTCCCACCTCCGAGACAGAGAGAGAGAGATATTCAGAGTGAGTTCCCTGGTAGGGATATCCACCTGTCGAGGCCGCCTCGCGATTACGCATAGCCCATGTGACACGGAGAATGAGGAAAGGGCGTTGTGGGGAGGGATGGAACCTTTCGGTGGACCCAGCACCACCTAGGCCACCCCGCCCATCTAGGTCGGGAGCATCGCCGCCGTAACGCCACCGACGTCCAATCAGGGCAGGGATCGTTGGACTATGCCTCCCCCTGCTATGGTACCGGTCACGCACACACGACGACCTCCCTCCTCGTTCCCCGAGTACGGGAACCACTGCCACGTCGAATCCAACACCAAGCACGGTAAAATCCGGGCCCCGGTCGGGCGCCTAAGAAGAGAACGACCCCTAAGGGAACCCAGACCGGCTCAATACCGTCCCGACTACTGCATTCAGCATCAGTGGACTAGGCCAGAGCTCCGTCTGAAAAAACGGGGAAACACAACTTGTAGGTGGAGATGACCCTTTGACGGCCAGAGGCTAAGTGGCGACGCAACCTGCCCGCCATAACATCGCTTAGCACGCCCATCCGAATCCTAGGTGCCCCAGTACGCACCACCCTCACTGGTACTTCAGTCTACAAAGGGGGTCCCGCCCGTTACCCCGAAACCGGGGATAAGGCTAAGGTACATCCCTCCAACACCATGGCCCTGAAGTACGACCCATGACGCCCCTAACTGTCCGGGGAGGAGTATTCGCGTAAACGCTTATTCCTCCTCCCCCACACCATCACAGTGTGGGGCCTGCATTCGCAACTTACAGGACCCGCCCGATAGCCTGAGAGGAGGCAACTCTGTGTCATCCCAGAGCCCTGGTCACCGGTGCTCCCAGCCCCCGGGTCATCCCAGCACGGGCCCACCTCCGAGACAACACGAACACATAGGACGAGACACACCATTCACACACACAATCTCTTAAAACAAGGCGAGGATGGGGATGAAGATGAGAATGACGGCCACATGATATCCGGGGACCACAAGGGCCTAAAGTTACCCGACATTTGTCTCATAGGTGAGGGAAAACCCCGGAAAAACCTCACCTAGGTAATTTGTCCCGACCAGGAATAGAACCCGGGCCCGCTGCGTGAGAGGATAGAATACATTTCAAACTTTGAAAACAATACATGAAAATGTATAGTGCATGAAATGGTTAACAATAGGCTATAAGGCTGTTATTTACAGATATAACTTATAACACCTTCTTAAGTATTAAAGCAGTTGGCCAATGTTATTATTTAGTGCAAAAATGGCTAACGATAGAGATGATAAGAACTCAATTTTTTAATGACTTTCGACCGGTTCTATTTTTGGGAATATTTAGTTAAAATAGGAAATGGCATTTATGAAAAAAATAGTAACAGAATGATTTTATTTTGCGAGTAGGTATATTTGCGAAATGTGCCCTTCAGAGTGGTTGTAACAATCCTACGAACGAAATAAAATAATTTTTCCATTTTTCCATGTGTCCCATACACAGCCGTTAATATTCGTGACACAATAATACCTGTTAGATTCATTCTAGTGAATTAAGTTCAGGGTACCCATATTGAAGCGTCAAGCTGCTCTGCCATCTATGCGCAGAAAGAGGTTGAGTTTCTGGTGCCCAGCTGTCAACATACGGGATGAAGTAAACAACGCTATGAACCACCAGGTATGACGATTTTTGCAACCACCGTGAGCATTTAAAAACGCCTAATGAATTTAAATATTTTAAATATTATCAAACTGGGTCTATTAGTAATCATATACAAATATGCCGGTTGTCGACCAAGAGCTAAGCTAACTTAGCTTAGCTTAGCTTAGCTCACATACAGTGCGGGATTTCATATGTAGTTGTGCCGACAAAACTACTCGTACATATGAAATCCGGCACAACTATATATGAAATCCCTAACTGTGTGTGAGCTAAGCTGAGCTAAGTTAGCTTAGCTCTTGGTCGACAACCGGCAATATTCTTAACTAAAATAGTAATTTCCATGTGACTGAAACCGAAGTTGGTACAATGGAGTGGCATAAAGAATAATTTATAGCACTAGTGCGATAATGTGCAACCTTCACTTCATGTGTCTTGTGTTAAAATAGTTTACTAAAACATGTCCTTTTTTCGAAAAAGGACCTATTTTTACTAAACTATTATCATTCCTCAAAGAAAAAGTATGAAATTAGTTAATTCTTTTATTAGAAGTTCTACTTTTAATTCGACCTTTCTAGAAAATAAGTTAGACTACATAATAACTATTTGTATGTAGGCCTATCAAGTACCCACAATAAGGGTTTAGGGGACGAACCAAGGGAACAAAAGAAATGTGGGATTATACTTCGTCGAAATATGGGAAGAATGCGATAAAACTTTTGCATTTGTGCAAGTGAAAGCTCTCAAAAATATTTTGTATATTTATTTCATGTTCATAAGATACTCAGTTGCATTCCTGCTTCACCGCAGAGACATGTTTCACAAAAGCATAAATAAGAAAAGGAATCTTAAAACAACACTACAGGAATACAAAACTAGATCTTGTGAATGTGCTTACTTCAGCACCTAACTCCAAGTACTATTCTCATCAGTTTAGGCTAACCATTTTCTTTAAATTAAGAAGAACATTTTCCTTACTTTCTTAAATAATGGCGCATTTGTTGTTTTACGTAAAATTCTATACCCTATATTTTTACTCACCTTTAAAAATTTCCTGTGGATAAAATACTTATCCATTCCTCTGTTTCGCTACACTCTAAAATGATTATTTTCGAAATTGGAATTCTGCAGGAAAATTAAAAAAAAATATTTTCTGATGTTTTTGAAATGTGATTAATAAATTGTATCTTTCTTATTCAAAGGCGTCCATGCTGTATTCCATTCCAACATGGGATTATTTTTTTCTTAAAATGTCGCTGTAGGTTTCCATGACGACTTTAGTAGCCTAGACCGCTAAATTATTATTTTTCGGGTTGTTTGCAGCCCTACAAGCAGCTATTTTAGTGAGTGTCAATTAAAAAATTAATTAAAACACATAATGAAGGAAGAACGACAAATTAATAACAAAACACCATAAACACTGTACCATCTGATTGAACAAATCAGTGAACTTAAGACGTCTTTTGAAGAGCCTCAAAATATTCTAAAGTGAAAACTTTGAACATAATTTTGTTAAAGAAAATGAAAACAAACAAACATGCATACTCACATCAAAACAGAATGTGCTATTGTTCTCACAGTTGTCAATAATACTTCGTGTTAACAAGATTCTAGCTCCAGTCCTCCGCTTGGAAATGACTGCACCTAACTGTAGGTGGCAATAGGCCTACTTAGTATAATCTAACTAGCTGCAGCGAAGAGAAAATGGAGCAGAATGGTGTTCTCTGTAGTGTGCGTGGAATTCTGATCACAGTACTCAGTGTAATTGTGTTCCGCAATTAGCATAACGACAGTGTTTAAATCCCCGTAGTCACCAGGCAAAACATTCCATTCCATCAGACATTGAAGTACGCGAAATTGTAAGCAGATAAAGAGCAACCAATACAGGTTTTCGCATTCACGCTTTTTTGAATACTTACGTATAATATATAGATCTAAGGTACGATATAAGCAAAGTAGGGGTATAACCAAATTTCGAATAAACCATAAGACGTAAATATTTTTGTTCGTTAACATTTTGTCTCCATAATGCAGGAAATGTGTTTTGCCCTTTTTTTTAACAATTTACTCTATAGGGTCTCAGTGATATATATACGTACGTACATACATACATACATACATACATACATACATACATACATACATACATACATAACAAAAGCCTTCTTGCCTTCGATCGCAGAGCGACTGAAGATGAATCTGCCCATAACAGCTCAATTCACTGCTATGATTACTGGACATGGAAGGACAAGAGAATACCTCAGCCGTTTTCGTATCATTGAAGATCCTACTTGCGTGTGTAGAAAGGCACCACAAACTGTGAATCACCTAATATATGAATGTTCCAGTGTAAAAACTCAAAGGGCAGGACTGGTAGAAGAAATAAGAAGAAGAGGGGACAAGTGGCCTGTGACAAGTGAGAGACTTATACGAAAGCACCTTCAAGCATTCAATAATTTTGTTAAGAGTATAAACTTTGAAACTTTGTAAATATAAATATATAATTACTAACTAGGATATAACGTAATATAGGAAAGAGATTAGTAACACAAATAGAAACAAACAAATAATAGGAAGTAGGAAATAGTGTAAACTAAGATACAATAAGGGAAGATATAGTTAATTGCCAATTGTAAATATTTTATAAATATTCTTAGAAAGTAATACACTCATATGATAAATATTGTATAGTACATAGTATGATAGTCAATTGTAAATATTTCAAAATATCTTTAACATAGAATAATCAGATAGACAAATAATGTTATACAAATTAATAAGTATAACAAAGTAAAAACAAAACTGAAATTAGCTCTAAGAACAACTGTAAATAATGTACAAAAAACACATGTATTATTACTTTGTAATGGGGCATGTGGACTATGCTAATAAAAAAAAAAAAAAAAAAAAAATACATACATACATACATACATACATACATACATACATACATACATACATACATACATACATACATACATACATACATACATACATACATACATACATACATACATACATACATACATACATACATACATACATACATACATACATACATACATACATACAAACATACATCCATACATACACAAATTAATAAAAATAATTTGTATTTTATTTTGTATGTCTTTATTTGATAGGTCAATTTCTTTTATAATATCAGCATACTCCCTACGGTATCATTTTCGTTTTCCAACTTCAGAATGTGATTATTATTGTTATTGTTATTGTTATGGTTATTATTATTATTATTGTCACTATACTATTATAACTCATTGCAAATCATTTGACCAATAAGTACTTTCAAACATACAGTAAACAAACAAGAATTCCATTCTTACCATGGAATTTGTGATCTATGTCCTACAATCATGGAAATACGAATATAACTCTGAAATAATCTGAACGTTTATAAATCTGAAAAGTAAAATATTACTTTCAAAAAGTTAGCAAAAGTAGGCTAATTGACCTATATATACGAAAAATCGGTTATTATTTTTGTTTTTTGGATTTGAATAATCTTCTCTTTATCAATTGTTAAATCTAAAACTTCAATTAAGTTCCCTCTTAAGCATAGAGCCTAATTTTCATCTACTCCAAGCCCACTCATCTGCAGTCTCTAGGCTTTTCCTATGTAGTTTTCCTATCGTCTCAATTTCGCTGGAATAGTGGAGTATACTCCAAATAAAGAACTTAGCATTTTTACTCTTAACATGATTATTGCGATTATTATAAAAAATGTATATTATTATTATTAATATTACGTGGGGTGCTTACGTCACACCGCTCCAGTAGGATTGCCACCCCGTTGTAAAAGAATCTCCCAACTTCTTTTTCATCATATTTTTATGTGAAAAACGTGACTTGAATTAGACAACACGCGTTGCTTCAGTTGATCAATCTAATACCAGTTACTGTGCAGAAGCAGACAGACAGATGATTCGGAAATGTCTGCGCTTTACGACTATGCTGATTCCAGCTCTTGGTGTTCAAAGATAGAATCGAGTATGTCATAAATAGACGATGTGTAAATGTTTGTGATGGGTGGAGGGTCTAGTGAGAAGGGAGGGGAATGGAATTACGATGTGAAATTAAAAGCGTTATTAGTGACGCGGAGATGGATATATTTTTTTTTTTCAAAACGGTCCAGCACAGGGAAAAAACAGCACATGCCGAGGAGATGTAATGGTCTGTTTGGTACTGCCTGACGCCTCTAAGCAGACACTGTTAATAAAATGCACTCTCCCATGAAGGCATAAACATGCAAATGCTGGTGAATCTGTGCTACTTCTGATCGTGGCCAGTACACTGCCATGTCCTCTATAATTCATTTCAGTATTGTGTAGGCTGTAATATTTTGATAACGTTATGCTTATAGCTGTAATCCTTTCCGACATTATCCTTTTGTTTATGAGCATTTTTTCTTGCTTCTTACTTGAACGCGTACTCCCTCGGTTGCTGCGTTGGAACGAAATCTCATTATCACAAAATATGCATTAAATATTTTTATTATAGGAAGTGTTAAGCGTTATATGATTCCCTTTATTACACATACTCACTTGCCCTCTGCAGCGGTTTTATCAATGTCTTATGAGCTTATATTTTCAAGTAAGAATGATTTAGAAAAACTCCTACGTTAAAAAAAATAATAAAAAACTTGGCAGTTCGCTGGCAATATTAATCAAAATATCATGTTTATGGCTAGTTTCTCCAAACATGTCAGTGTTTAACTACCAGGTAAGGCTGCCTAACAGGAATGTGACTGCGTTGAATCTTATTTTTACTTACAGTTTATTGCTGATGTAATTGATCGTAAGATTTGGAAACGTGTCTGTAATTCGTTAGCCTGCTATTGATGCTTTCTGATCAAAATTGTTCTTGTACGTTAAAAGCTATATGATTTGGAATCTTAACCATTGTCCATCTCTTAAACACCTTGACGGGAAGTAACAGAAAAGAAATTAAAGATTCTTTTACCATTATTATTATTATTATTAGTTGTTGTAGTACCACTAACATTAGTAGTGTTGTTATTCTTATTGTTCTTTTTACCAACTGCCAACTGGTAAGCAATTAATCAGTCATATATTTTCGACATGGAGTCATTTACGAGAAATGTCGGTCTGTTAATTTCTGTTTCTCAGAGAGGAGTTCCAAATACAAGTACAAACTAGTTACATACATATAAATTTTATACACTAGTAAAGCAAATAAATATATATGTATATACAAAGGTATTGATAAATTTAGATTATTGTTTACAAACACACACACACACAACAAATATATATATACTTATATTATAAATATATACTTATATTATATATATATATATATACATACATACCAAATGGCCTTTCATGATTATTATACTTTTATTTTTAATTCCCATATTTTCTTAATATTAATAAAAAATTACTAAAGTTCTTACAATGATATATTTATGGAACTTCAAATTTTATTATGTGCTATTGAATTATCAGTTTTAATATTTTTTCTCCACTTCGATTTCTACCAAGTCACTTGTTGCTGAACATTCCACCATGATATGCAACTCTTCCTCATTATTGCATAGTGAATTTTTTTTAATAGGAATGTTTCCTCAGAATTGAGAGGTAAAAAATTCAGCTTTCAATTTTTTTCGCAGTTTTTGTAATGCCTTAACTAACAGCTTTTTTGATAACATCTAACCGAGTATACAGTCGTCATATGCAGGAAATAGTGTAGCTGTTGAACTTTGTTTATGTCCACCAAACGCATGTTGCAAGGGATATATATTTACACTCAGTCTTCTTTACCTCTTATTAATAGATTTGTTATTTCAAACGCAGTATGCCTATATTTTTATATTTTAGGCATTTAACTTATTTATAAGTAACCGTCATCTCAGCCTAGTTGAATAATTTAATGGAGATAGGGCAACAGTAGAATTTCTTTTGCAGGAATTCTGTAAAATGCCAAGGAAATCTACAGACATGGAATTGTTGCAATTTGTACAAGTAATAAATTATATCTTATTCGGCCTAGCCGGAGTCAACTTTGCGAACCTGCCATTGTCTTATCCACTGCACCAACTAGGCCTATGAAATTACGGAATGATAAATGACAGAGGAAATGGACCTCCCGAGAAATATGTCCCAATTCATTTTGTTTACTACAAATTCCACGTGAACCAACCAAGATTTAAAACGGGTCCCAGCGGTTGAAGGTAGGCGACCATGAGATAGCAACTAATCGTTAAAATTAACTGTATTTTTCTTAACTGTATTAATGATACCATTAATCCTAGCATTTTAAATGTAACAATTTTTTTCTAAATATACATTTTTCTAACGTTCGGATTCTATTAATTATATAAGATATTGTAATGTAGGCCTATTTTGATTGCCAGTTTTCTAGTTGAAATTAAAATGATTTGTTTTCAACGTTGTAACTCCTTTATTTTTTTTATTTTTATTATTATTATTATTATTTTTTTTTTTACTTTCTGTAATCAGTAAACCTTTTTCAATTCTTTACTTCACTAACTCCAATTTTTTCATTAAAGGAGTGTTTATCCTATTCGAATGATTGTGTTCACTGACACCGAATAATAATAAACATCAGTCAGTTTATTAATGAGAGTAACGGCAATGGTGCACATGCTTGTAGAGCAGTTTCCAAATTAGAGCCAAAACATTAACACTGAGGAAGAACCTGCTATGAAGATGCCACGTGTGCGTTAGACAAGCTCCTACAAGAAATCTGTTCATAAAGTAAAAAAATAAATAAATAAAAGGAAACTACATAGGCTACTTAATTTCTTTAAAAATACTCACACACAAAAATTGTGTGTGTTGGAGCATCTAAATCAGAGAATGATTAATGATGAATGATGAGTGAAAACAGAATTTAATTTTTAAAGAAATATATAGCCTGATTCGGTTTTATAACCGAATCTAGTTAAATGTAAGGAAATTAAACAAAGCTTATTACACTAAGAATAATGTATTTAGATATCCAAGTGATAAAATTATCATAGGTAAAGCTATGAGTGACTTGGAAATCACCGAAAAATTCACGAGAGACGAAGTCCCTTCAAACGAATTATTTGAACAGCATTTTAAATTGACACAAGGCACTCGTGATATTATAATCATTGTTGCTATTTTCTCTGAACAAAACACAATTAATAAACATCTATATTTTTAAGTGTTGCTTGTTGAAATTTAATATGGAAAATATCTTGCGTAAAACTATTATATTATTTTTTTAAGCTCCTAGCAATTTAAACGGGTAAGTACTATATCTTGAAATATATTAAGCTCGTATGATCTGCGAAAGAGTCCACTATATCCAAAGGCAGGAGAATGCTACCTCACACCTGTGAACGGTCACTCGAGTGTGACCAGTGTACATTCATGCTATAATGTTTACTGGAGGTGATTATTATTATTATGTTATTATAATTCTGAATCCCGAACATAGTGTAAACATAATTTTCACATTATTTCCAGAATAAATCTTAACGTATTGCGACAATGGTCACGTTCCATAAATCACTCCCCACAGAGTCTCCAAATTGATAAGAATAACAAGAAAAAAAGACGTGTCTTTATCACTTTTGTAAGAGGTGATAAAGCAAATTCTATGAATATTGTGCGAATCAGATCTATGATTGACTGATTTCTGGCTCATTCTTTTATGTTATTGGTCCAAATCGAAAGAAAGACATATAAGCTAAATAGCTTTAGTAATGGTTAATCTATTCATAGCAGTTATTCGGAATACAAAAAAGAAGAGATACTTCGGTCTTTGATATAGGGCTATATCTTGCATTAAACTTTAATTTTCTTGTTGGGTGTCTTAAGGGTTGAGTAGTACCCCATGGGGAACCTTTCTTCTACTCCTAGTTCCGCACAATTACAGTCCACTCAAGAGCAATCATCATTTCACAGCATGACACCTGATGGCTCCACACAGCATCCGAACAGCAGCATAAGAAAATGTATACCGATGTCTAATCGATCCAGTGGTTAACATTACTGATTGCAGAGGTAACCACGTTATTTCATATGATATTTCTGAGATAGGTAACTCTGGAATGGAATGTAGTCTCATGAAGGCCACTTTTTTTTTTTACCCAGAGTCCCACAGCCGGAGGCTACACTACTGGGGAGAATACAGATAATACATAGACTAATATTTGTCTATAGTTTGCTATCTTGGTTTCAAGACTTCGGCATAAATGTAAATGATGGTGATGTGAGTGATCTGAGGAAATAATGTAAATTAAGTAGCGGTTCCTTTCAAGAAAACCATCAATGCCGGCCGCGGAAACCGGCATGCTGACCACATCCCGCCAATCCTACCATCTAACAATGGTCAGAAGGCAGAGATGCATGAAGCTACGATTAAATGGCATGTCCTCTCTCCATGAGATTTAACATCAAGCAGTTTTCTTAATGATACATATATTATGAAATATGGCACTACTATCCACACAGAGGTTGTGTAAGAAACAAAATGTCACTTAATTACCTTGCTTTGCTTTATAAGAAGGCGGTTTTTATATGCTAACAGCGTTATCTGTCTGGAAATTTGTCATTCTTCTACAAGAAGGTATAAAAATATCACTTTCGAATAACATTTAAAAGAGCCGGTTTGCTAAACATTCTAGCGCATAAAAGGTATGGAAAACTTTGCATCACATTTATATTCATTGTATTTTTACTGTGCTCTATACATTAGTAAAATTAGGCTTTTATACTAGGAGGTTTAATAATAATAATAATAATAATAATAAAAACAACAACAATACTAATATCGCCATATGAAATATTTAATTCATAACATGGGAATGACCACTGATAAAATAATACTGATGACAATAACCATTGTCTTGCTTTATAATAATAGTTATAACAATTATAATTGTGCCAATTATGTTTCTTCTCAATAGTCAGTTTGCCAACTGTTACGATTCATTTTTGACGTTTCCTATTTTAATTCAATTATAATTTATTGATTGTGTAGATGACCATTCGACAATGAAATGTGAATGTTAGGCCGGCATTAGAATTTAGAATTATTTATAATCCGTTACTGATATACTTGATTATACTTGTTCTGGTTTCTTTCACATTTTGTTAACCAATTTCTCACCCAAATTCGTATCTATTCGTTGCAATATCATGCACGCAATTAAAAGTAGCTAATTATTCGGCACATTCTTTTTTTACTACAACAATTTAAACGCAAATTCGCCAGATCACTTTCGTTGGCTATTCCTGTTCATAAGCAAACTTACGCGCATTACAAAAACTCGGCGAATAAAGATTGCATATGTAAACGTACTGAGGAAGAAACGGCCAAGTCCTATGTCTCGGTTATATGCAGGTATGCACGCACGATGTGATGTCTATTGGTTTTTCATCGAAGCAGGATGACCAACTATGCTTCTTGTACATTGTTGGCAGTTAGGAATGGTGATACTAGGGTTAGTGACAGGTTCTGTTAGGTTATGAACAGTGATATTAGTTTAGAGGGCAAACTAAATTCTTCCGTTTCATAAATGTGCCATATTATATCTTCCGAGTGATTTGTTGTGTTTGTGAACATGTTTACCCAGGATTCTAGCTGTCCTGGTGCTGTGACGTCACACCACTAATGCACAATCAAGAGTTTCTTCATGATTCGGCAAACTAAATATGGCGGATATTTTGCTACTTTTCACTAGAAAGTGGTATCAAAGAGAGTGTATGATTTAGGGCGGGTGGGTTGGACCAAATCATTCGTAAAAAAAAATATCCTCTCCAAAGAACGATTTGTGTGATATTAAGTGGTTTATGAAGAGAATCTCGGTTTTAAAATACGGGCCCCGTACAAATTAGTTTTTCCAAAGAAACTGACAGGAATCAAGATGATTCTAATGTTTTCATATGCATTATTGCTTTTGCTCTAACTCATTTGGAAATGGAAATCTAGCGTTACTTGAACTACACCATTCCACGACAAGATGGTTTTGTTCATTGTCTATGGCTTCCCAGGTCTCCAGACCATAATTCTTGTTATTTTTTTCAGTATGGAAATACATTAAAAAACACAATGTTTGTTCCACCTGTGCCCACTAAGAATTGTGAAGAGGAGCTGTAGAAGCCGTGGACTCAATACTACCAGTAGACCCACGTGTGGCAAGAAATGCCGTACCACTTTGGTGTTTGTCGCGCTACACATGGTGCCACTACCTTAATTATCGTAAACCTAAACTATTAACCTCCCTTTATCCGGTGTTGTACGGAATATGCGTGTGTCTTGTTTCGGATTTCTTTATCATAAATTTCTAAAATTGGCTCCATCATTTTGAAATGTTCTGTATTTATTTACGGGTGTACATTGATTGAGCGCAAACTGATTAAAAATGCATCAATTGAGCGCGGTGGTTGGTTTTGGAACGCTTCAGTTGAGCGCGTTTATAAAGTAATTCTTCTATATACTGTTTCCTCTTTTTGAATGTAGGATTGGCTCTAACAATATTCCCTAGGCGTGAGAAACGTAGTGTGCAAAGTGTGGCAACGCTGATCCTAGAGAATTTTTGTTTTAATGTAATTATTTAGTATATGGGAACACTGGGTACTAGTAACTTGTCTTTGTTTCACATCTCCTCTTGTGTCTTTTAGCGGTTACCATTACTTGTAATTCGAACAGTGCAGTAATGGATAGTGACTGTGTACTGCAGCATATTGTAAGCGAGAAAGCCTGGTGCAAAAGTAAGCGTTACGCTCAATTGAGGCATTTCAAAATTGACCGCCGCGCTCAATTGATGCATTCAGTTCTGGTAAAATTTTCTCTTGCGCTCAATTGATGAACTCCGTTTATTTACACCCTGTATAAGGGCAGAGACAGTAAACTGCATGAGGTCCTAGTGACCTTTTGGAAAGTAATGGCGTAAAAAGGATGCTAACACGACAGACGTCTGGAAAATAGTTCAGAATTGACATTGGTACCGAACCTTTCCTCCTGAAGATAATTTGAATTGTACAAAATCGGTCTAATCACACGGGGCAATTTGAAGTATAAATTGCTTTCAATTACAGCGTTCTTGCCTACTGTGGGGCTGCTAATAACGTTCCAATGAATGTCCCCGTCTTGCAGCCGTCCGTCCAATTGCTAAAATAAGCCAGCATCGATTCTTTTCTGGGAGGGGAATCTCCTATCCACCCCTTCATCTCCAATTCTTTTCAGTCTCCCGTCTAGCCTCTCTCATAACAGTACATGCTACTTCAAGTTTTATAGTTCTACTCATCGATTAACTTTATCATTTATGATAACTCACATTAACAGCTTCAAGACCGCAGACGTGACGAAAAAACGAACCTTATATCTGACTGTTATTCTTCTATTTGAACGAAGAGATTCACTATCAAATATATTAATGTATAAATATAATTCACTATAATGACAGCGGTGGTATCTAGCCGTGACAAGCAATAAATATTCTTTGGACGAAACGACGCCAACAGTAGGCCTATATAAATTCTGTATATATATATATATATATATATATATATATATATATATATATAGTTAGTTCGTAATTTCTGCAGGAGATTCCATCTTAGAGGAGACCTGACACCAGAAATTGTACTTAATGCCATCAAAGGATCCTTCAGCATACTGAAGATTCATGTATATTACATTTTACGTAAAAATAAGTTCAATTTTGTTATTGTATTACAGTAATTATTTGCATTTTGTTATTTAATTATCGTCTATCTTTATTTTTTCTAAGCACTAATTGTATGTTACGTTTTGACTTTTATGGCTATCCTCAGTGTAGGGAAAACTGAATGGATTCCTTCAAAATAAAATGTTTGTATTTATGTATGTGTGTGTGTGAATGGAACGAAAAATATTCCACTTTATCACAGCTCTTTAGAAAAAATACAGAGAACGCTTGCCGTGGCTTGGCGTGGAGTGATGAGGTGAATTGAGGTGAAGAAAAGCCTCAAGTCAAATTTTAGGCTTAGGTGTCCTAAAAGATTATCATGAATGACCATGTATTCACTATGCAACCAGCATCCGACCTTACGTACTACAAGCAGTACAGTAAACAACAGTGGAGTAATTAGTAATGAATTTCATCGTCAGACAGGGTTAAAATAGTTTTAAAATAGAGAGATTGTCCACCTTAGAACCCTTGTCGTTGCACTTATCTGGGGCCTTTTATAAAATATAAAACAACATAGAAGGCACAAGCACACGTTAAAAACACTGTTGTCACATTATTAAAACTTCTTCTTGGTCCCAGATGCGTCTATTACTTGAAAATGCATTTCGATGCAAGTTGCAAGTTGCAAGTTGCAAGTTGCAATTTTGAGATACAACAGTCACAATGTCTGATGATGTACATCATGTCTGATGATGTACATCATCAGACATTGTGACTGTTGTATCTCAAAATTCTGAACTGAAGATGATGCAACTTGCATGATGTACATCATCAGACATTGTGACTGTTGTATCTCAAAATTCTGAACTGAAGATGATGCAACTTGCATCGAAATGCATTTTCAAGTAATAGACGCATCTGGGACCAAGAAGAAGTTTTAATAATGTGACAACAGTGTTTTTAACGTGTGCTTGTGCCTTCTATGTTGTTTTATATTTTATAAAAGGCCCCAGATTAGTGCAACGACAAGGGTTCTAAGGTGGACAATCTCTCTATTTTAAAACAGTGGAGTAAGTTTATTTAATTACTGTTTGTTTTAGAATTCTAGCCACCCTAGGGATAATTGACGAAATGAATTTCTCTGGTATTTTTCGCTTTGCTTTCATTTTCTTAGACGAAACACTGGCCACTGTTTAGAGAAAATCGTTATTAACAGGGCCCGGAAGTTTATGAATAATCATATTTTTAATAAAGCACTCTGTCACATGCTAGTGTTAAAAGGTGTACAATACATGAAAGAAATAACAGAAAATTGAAGGCTTCGTTTTGCATATTGTCGCATATTTTGTTAGTTTTGCGATAAGGCATGATATTTGCTTGATATTAAAATATTCGAGTGTTTTTATTAATTTGTCACATTCACAATACCATATTTATGATATATTTTAAATGTTGATGCATATCTCTGTACCGTACATTCAAACATATAGGCCTACATCATATTTCGCTAAGTGAATGTTTTGAAAACCAAATGTGCAAATAATTCACAGTACATAGCCAAATGTTTTCGGAACTGATTGTATAGTAGTAAAACAATGCTTAACTTCATTAGTTTTCAATATTAACTAAAATTTGTTGTATTTCCTTGATTCTTTAAAAAGTTTTGTAATGTAATTTACACAATTTTTCTATCTTTTGTTTGTAACTTATAATGTAATTCAGGTAACAAGACAACGTAATGTATTTGGATTACTTAAATGGCAGAGCATACTTCATTGGTTTGGGGGAATATTTTTAAAATGTTAAAACGTATTTTCATGCAATCTCGTCTTCTGATAGAGCTATAACGAGCTGACGTTTTATCAGATAAAACTGAATCCTTGCGATCCGAGAAAGGATATTATCAGATAAACGACTGTGATTGGTATATATAAGAGGAATTGCTAAACGTTATTGGTCAATATCAAACACGCGGCGTATGAGTGGATTAGTCACTCAAAAAGGCGTCATCAATTTTAAAATTATCGACTTTTATCAAACTGAGTTTATTTAATAATTATATGCAACTGTTTTAAACTAAAAGAGTGTTTTTCATGTGCTTGAAACCATAGTTGGTAACCATGGAGTGTCATAAATTTACACCACTCAGTGGCATAATTTTCTCCTTTTAACTAATATTATCTACCGAAAGGGCTTCTTTTACCTTCGACTGACTAAAACGTATTTTGTAGATTCATAAGCTTTATAAAAAAAACATGAACAGTTTGACGTAATGCAGACACTTTAAAGTTTAGCCTATTTGTAGCAACGAAGTGCGGTATATAAGGCTCATTTTCTCTGCGTGAAATGAAGAATGATTATTAAGAGCTATAGCCAGACCAAACGAAATGTGTTAGCGCTTTAGAAAGGAGGAAGGACCACCAAAGTCGTCAGCAAAATGTGTGTCTCTTGTTTGAACTCCAGTCGATGTTTGCAAGTGTTGAGCGTTTTACGTTTTGTGGTCGCCTAATCCGACAGTTCTTGGACTCACTCCAGCGGATTCTGTAAAGTTGGAACTGTTGATTTTTTCAAGAGAAACAACACTGCCTCATAAATCTAATCTCTTTATACCATCCAACCATTAATTTTTTGTATCGAACATCCATTGCTGTTAAATTATCGTACGCCATTAATTGTACTCAACAAAGCGTAAATGAAATCGAGGAGGAATTCGAAAGATGAACCGAAGGCGAGCTTTTAAGTTTGAGAGAATCTCAAATGCACTGTATATCACACTATATTTTAAACGAAAGGGAATTAAAAACCATACGATTGAGAAATGGCTTAGACAGACAGTTATTTTCTGTTTAATTTAATATACAACTTTTTAAATTCTGAATGCTGGTCCCTTAGATAGTTCAGTCTTTTTTCTAAGAAATTGCGCTCATTATCTACTTGCCAAATTACGTTATTTTTATACTTTCCTTTCTGCTAGAAATTCCCATATTGATTATTAGATGTCTTTAAAAGAACTAGCAACTAAGTGGAGTCTTACGCTGGGAAAAGAATGAACTGTTCGAACTTCCTGTTTTCTTGTTTATCTCCATATGTATTTCCACGTGTTTTTATAGGCTACAAGTTTTGCTTTCTTCTTTAATTTCCGTAAGTAGTAAGTCACTTGCTATCCAATTATTTCAAACATAATTCTTCTATAAATTAACATATCAAGGTGATTTTGGTTTCATTTTGAAGCTTCTAAGGAACTTCTTAGAAATGGATATTCTATTGTAGTCTATTGTAGATTTTTGTTTATACTGGCGCGAACAAAAAGCTTGCTGTTTATGTAGATCTACATAATTATTTAAAATCTTAAGTAACGCAAAACAATTAATGGTAATCACTAAATAATTCCTTTGTTACAAAATAGGGAATATTTGGTGTTTTTATCTTTCCTAGTTTCGAAGTAATCAGGTTGCAAGACTTGAGTCAAGATTTTCAAGAAAATAAATTTTATAAACAATATAAATTATTTTCTTGTGGTATGTCTTCATATATAGCCGTATAATAGTCTAGGCTACAAAAAATATAGTATTGATTTTCAAAAAGAACATTTTTATATCTGAAGATGTACAGGTAGGGGGAAAAAAGCGGACCTACTAAAATATCGGCAACTTAGGTATTTTAGTAGGTCCGCTTTTGTTCCCTACCTGTATATAACCAACGTGGTAGTAAAAATAAGAGAAATTCGCCGCTAATCTTCGTGTCACACTCTGAAAAGGCATCAACCGAAATATGACATTTTGATTCTATACGACCCTTCGTTCTTGAGCTATGTTTCATTTGCCTTCTACGACACATAAATCTTCGCTTCTTTTCAAATCATTATTTCGGGCTTGAAGCTGCTGCATGATACTGAAAATTTGTAGACGTTCAAAATGTGCATTTATGTTGAAAACTCAATATCAAGTTTCAGGGTCGAACACAACATTTGCCTATTTGCGAAGTAATGGGTTAGAAATATCTTTTTTAATTTTCAAATCTGAAATTGCGTCTTTTAAAATTGCTTTGAAATCATTATAACTCCGCTAAACACATCAAGAAATAATAGCCCATTAAGATAATTCTAAACCTTGCAACAGCTTCAGGATCTGAATCCAGATCTAGTTCTAAGTTAGATCTCATTTTCAACATTCCATGGAAATTACAGAATCCAGCTTTGAAATGCAGATGCTAGTAAAATAAAGTTTAAAGGCTTATCTGACAAAATATGTTTTAAACCACAAAATATGGAACATATTTAAAACAAAACGTTCAGTTATGTAAAGATTTGAGAGTCTTCATAGAATTTGTAAAAATATGTAATATACCCTTATATATGGACAAATATGGAAAGTCAAAATGTTAAGACACTCCAAATATCCTATTTGTTAAACATATAAGGAATTCATAACTTGAAACCTTTCAAGCACATAAGAATTTTACTACGAGCAATAATGAATATTAAAAATTTAAAGCTTTTTACCACAACGATTTTTATTGACATCATGGGCAAAACAATATGAAAATTCAACATTAATAAAATCATTATAAATCGATTTCAAAGGTTTTTAAAATTACCTTGGTTGTAAGATTCAAAATAACTTTTTGGACAAATACGACCCTTATGCATGCAAGGGTTGACTAATGTAAAGCGAAATATGTATTTAAATAGAAATCCTAGGACTGGTAATAAATATTGAAGAAATGTTTGGATTTTTAGGACTCTGATTTTGTATTTGAATTTTATTAAGTGTGTATGGCAGGAAATTTTAGTTGCTAACAACTTTATTACATTCTATATATATCATTCGTGTAATAATGTATCATGATCACGATATACCAGTATATAGTAGCCACTTCTGTTGTCGTCTAGCAATTTCCTGCCTAGTCTTACCGTATCTTGTCAGTCTGCCTTCAAAGTTCCATGACAGCATTATCCCTCTTTCATATCTTCTTCTCCCTTCCTATATCACCTCAGTGTCGGCTACATGTGTAAACACTGCAGCATTAATAGTCAAATTAATCTCCCCAAATGCACACAATATTTATTGTAATTAATAAGTGGAGAAGGTACTACCCATCTTGACAGTGTGAAAACAATTTCGTCAACACGCGTCTTTTATGGAAAATAAAAATATTAATGTGCCCATCGTTTCACAGGAGTCAAAACACACGGGTCTAAAACAATATATATAAAAAATATACATTGAGAAGGCTGTCTCTAAAAGTCTCTAGAAATCATAGTGATAGGCTACAGATAAGGGGGCTAAAGCAGGGTTAAACATTTATAGACAAAGTGTTTTTTTCCCCCTGAGTATATGTTAATATTAACTTCAGACTAATACAGAAAGAGAATTTTTTATCCAAGGAGTAGAATGTTATACCCCTTCCACTCTGTACGTACGAGGGTTGGAACACATCTATAAAATCAAGGTGAATTACAGGAAGTTCAAATCGCTTTTTTCTTGGATGTTGGTTGGATATCCAGCATACTTCAGAGCAAATAGGAGTCTTCTAGGACTATGAATGCCTTCACAGTATCCAGAAGAAATTGAACTGGATCTATCAACCGGTCTAAAATGATTTTTGGATCTGACAGAAAACCATTATTAAAAATAGATCAATATCTTAAAATTATTATTGATTCACAACAATATGCAATAACATAATGCAGCAAGATGGGTCAAAGCCTTTCACTTTAAATTCACTTCCCTGTGGCGGAAGGTTCAATCATTTGCATATATGATCATTCAATCATTCATCGTAATGAGTACAATTTTTAAACTAAACTTGAAACAGTTCGTTATATGATTGCATATTATTGTGAATCAAGAATAATTTTAAGGTAATGAATTATTTTTAATCATTGGCTTTCGTCAGATCCAAAATTCATTTTAGACCGGTTAATAGAGCCATCTCACAATTTCTTCTGGTTACTGTGAAGGCATTCGTAGTGATAGAAGGCTCCTATTTGCTCTGAAGTATGCTGGATAACCAACCTACATCCAACAAAAGCTATTTCAACTTCCTGAAATTCACCTTGATTTTATGGATGTGTTCCAACCCTCGTATGAACTGAAATTTAAAACTAATATAGAGAGTTAAATGTTTGATACTGGACAATAATTTAAGTAATAGTGTAGTTTTCATGTCATTTTTGAGTGCCCTCACTTGCGTAAAACGATTTCCAAAGTGCATAATTTTAACACAACTCTGTAAAAATATGCCGTGGGGCAGTTGGTTGAGGCATCGCGCTAGAAAATGAAAGGTTGCGGGTTCGATCGCCGATAATCTCATTGTTAAATTCTGGATAGCTCAGTCCTTCTGGTGAAACAATGGCCATGGGTTTACCTCTTGGAACCCTATTTGCATCATATATATATGCAAATAGGGTTATATACAGGGTCTTTATTATAAGTTGAGACCGGGCGACCGGTGTTTTCACTCTCCGCTACGGAGTCCGCATTAGCCGCGGGCCTGCTTAAAGTGTAGGCTATATAGGCTTACCTTATAACATATGTTGGAAGTGTCGTCCTTCCTGTGTTATACAGGCATTGTATCTGGAAACCACATTCTGGCTGACGCGAGTGAGTTCTTCCACTGTAATGGCCCTAATTTCATTCGTAATGTTTTCTTTCAGCTCCTCCAATGTGTGAGGATTTGTTCGATAAACCTTATCTTTAAGTTTAAACCACAAGTAAAAATCACACACTGTGAGGTCTGGGGAGCGAGGTGGAAAGAGACCAGCACTGATCACTCTGTCAGCAAACACTTCCGAAATTTTAAGAAGGGAGACTTCCGCTGTATGAGCGGTGGCCGAATCTTGTTGAAACCACCCGCGCGTTTTTTCTTCATCCGTCAACTGCTGAAAGAATGGCACCAAAATGTCATCTTGGTAAATCTCTGAATCTACTGTAGTCTCGTAAAATATAGGCCCAATTATTCGCCTTCCATTAATAGCACACCAAACCCCGATCTTCCTATCGTAATGAGGGATTTCATACACACCATTAGGATTTTCTGCACACCAATGGCGTGAGTTATGACTGTTCACACGACCATTAAGATGGAACCAGGCTTCATCAGAAAAGAACACAGGCTGGGGGTCGATTAAACCATTATCCACTGATGACAGAAACCACTCACAATATCGCAATCTTGCTGCTGGATCGGCAGGTTTTAAACAATGGGCCCGTGTAAATCTGTACGGTTTGAGGTGTAACAACTTTGTTGCTTTGTGTGCAGAAGAAACTGAAACCCCTACTTGTTGGGCTAATTTTGAGAGTGATTTATTTGGTGAATGTTCAAGATAAGCGCCAATCTCGTCTAGCTTTTCTTCTGTTAACACTGTTCGTGTGCGCACATGCTTTTTGTTTTGCATTGAGCCAGTATTTACAAATTTATTAACAATTCTGTGAATTTGTGCTCTTGAAGGTGGCACATCAGCAGGAAATGTCCGAATAAATTCATCACATACAAGTGATGACTCGTACTTAAAACAATGTTTACACACAAAAATACGATGCTGCAGCGAAATGGGTCTCACCATGTTGACACTTTAACAATAACTGCACGTGCCGCTGTTGCATCAAGGTCAGACCGGCTGCGCGCGCCTTCCGTCGCCCGGTCTCAACTTATAATAAAGACCCTGTATATGATGAAAATAGGGTTATATATACATATAACTTATATATGCCTATATACACCAATAATACTATAATGCTGATATATAATGCATTTCTTTGTTATTTTATTTAGCTACTATTATTTATAAACATTTTGCTTTGGGGTACTCTTGCATATCATTTGGCATGCCAAGAAAAGATTTAGAATGTAAAGTTTAATTTCTCAAACTCACTTTTTTTTTATTCGATTGTTTCAAATCTGCAGCAGTGGTCTGGTATTTGTACGTTTATTTGAATGGAAATAACGAAAGATAGGCTATGTTAATGTCCAAGATTAAACTTTATTGGCTGGTAAGGGTATTGGGCATGCTTAATATAACAATAACTGCAAGTCAGTATTAGATAGCGACGCGAGATGCATTATGCAGGAACTGGTATTACAGGAGCTATGAAAGAACGAGTGATGCGATACGAGTTGCAGTGGCGGCTTCTAAGTGAGAAAGCCTGGTAGACATAAATCTTCTTTCTCTTTAACGTCTCCCGTTGTAGTGACGCCTATACCATCGTATACAATCGCGACCTGTCAGGGAAGTATTACCTTTAGGGTCAGAGACATACTTAATTAACAGAGAATAAACTTGGAGGGCCTCCTTGGATGAGTGATCAGCCCAATTCCAGGGCCACCTCCGACACAACATGAACACAAAGGACGACACACATCAGTCGCACACTCATTGCGAACAAGGCGGGGATGAGATGAATATGATAATGATGGCCAGATGATAACTTTAAAGTTCAAAATCACTTATTTAGAATATAAACTTATTTCCTTATTAAATACTGTGTACTGTATTCGAAAATGTTTATCCTTAAATTTTTCACATTACGTTTTATTGTGCTACTAAAAAAGGTATATTTGAATGACTGTAAGCAAGTAACGGCCAGTGAGAGCGCTCTCATAGTGATTACATCAGTAATAGGATCTTCCTTCATCGAAACTTGTCTGAAGATGATGTAATATTCACCGAAATGCATAACAATTAATAACTAAGGCACAAAATTCCCAACTGGAAACGTAAACCGAAAGATAGAAGGATATAGAAAGTTCCATCATACAACAACAACACACCTCTTCAATCATAGGCCATTGTGATACTACGGTACAAGATAGCCACTACACCTCAAATTGTAAGATATGGTGATGCAGAACAACATTCCCCCTAAATGAAATTCTACCTAATAGAAATATTGTTAATATATCTTTTATATATATATATATATATATATATATAAATTTAGCCGGCAATAGGCCTATTTTCCTGAATTATTTATTATGTTTACTGATTTCTTTTCTTTATTTTCCTTTTTTCCTTATTACACACAAACACCCATGGCTGAGGCGAGACTTGAATTCACAGTCTCCTTCACCACGTTGTATTTAAATAAATTACAAATTGAATATGCTTCTTCTTTCCATCAAATACGTTACCCAAGCCGGAATTTATGATATTATAATTTGTTGTGTACTTTGACGGAAAATGCTATTATAACCTAATCCAGTCCTTTTGAGACGAAACAATGTTTATAACTCGAGCTACTTTTAATTTAGTTTTTGAAATAGAAGTTATGCAGAGATAAAGCAAATGATGTAATCGTATCCCTTCACTTAATACATCGGCTATCTGCTTTAATTTGTAGCAAAATACTATGAAAATAAACTATACTTAAACTATATATAAACCATTTTAAAACACTGTAAGCACTGAAACGGAATCCATTAAATTGCCTCATATCGAAGTATAAAGCCACTGTGTCTTACGAAGCTTCATCTTCGCGAAAGTTTTATAATTGTATTACATTCCGGAAATTAAGAGATTTTCTCCTGCAGAAGTTTCAAAGTTTAATGTTTTCATTGAAAATCTGTATTCTCCTTTGACAGGAAGGCCTCAGGGTATTTTTCCGCTCCTACAGTACTGACTGGGGATCTGATTCAAAACCGATTTTGAAGCAAAGAGGATTAAAATAAAAAAAAGTAAATCCCACGGTTGATTGGCATATCTGCTTTGCGATTTCTGTATACTTTATATTAAAAATGAAAACAGTATTACCGAAAGACGTTTTAACCTTCCATCTGACTTGAATATTAATTAAGAGGATAAAGTTAATATTTCATTGAACACCATCACATTCATGAAGTTAAAACATAGTTAAGCTTTTTCAGTTAAATTCTTCTCTAGTGGATCACTTGCTGTTCTGAACACATTCAGTGAAGTTGTGAGTGAAAACTGGTAATTTTTCCACGCTAAAGATGTCATTCTAGTAGACAATATATATTTTTTTTAGTTATTCGATTCATTAATTGGTAGACAAAAATTTTCAAAATCTATCCCTCAAACAATCTGCAGCCTAAATAGGCGAACAGTAAAATAAAGTGATCCTTATGCCTATACTGGCCGGCGCGGTGGCTCATGCTGTAGCGCGTGAGCCTGGCATGCTAGCGGTCCTGAGTTCAAATCTCGGGGCCGGCGGGTGTGTCATTCGTGGTGGACGAAGCCGTGCCGTTTCCCCCTCTCATTCCACCAACACTCTCCACTTCATCTCACCTTCCCCCCTTTTCATCATCATCCCGTTTCCACTTCCGGTATCGGGCCTGCTTTGGCAGTCAGCGCCCTTTGGAGGCCTCTCCCGTTTTCCCCGCTGCTTGTGGTCAAGAGGTTGTTGGTGGTGTGTGTCGCGGACCTGTCGGGGCTCCGGTTGGAGGGACCGAAGGGGGTGGCGCACACGTGGCATGGTAATAGGGCTTGCTGGATGTAGGGGAGCTCCGTGGCGGCCTGCGGGGGAATCTGCAGTCCTGGGCGGCCTATGGGCACGCAACTCATTCCATCCCGGAGGTAGGTACAATAAGTTGCGGCTTCGGTGCTTAGGGGCGCTCCCACCCCGCCTCCCGCCTTAGGGCACCTATTCAATTCAATTCAATTCAATTCAATGCCTATACTGGCCGTGAAGGTCCTTAGGGATCCGGGAGGTTCAGGGTCCCAGATTGTTATACAATCGGAATATGGAAGTGGCAAGGATGCCAGTCTTACGCACCGGTCGCCTTTACCCCAGACACTTATTTCTGTTAGAGGCTGAATCCACCTCTGGGCCATAAAGACACCAGAATTATTAGGTCAATTAAAAAAAACCACTACGACCACATCGGAAATTGAATCAGCAACTTCCTGGTTTGTAGCACATTACCTCAATCAACCTTGCCATGGCGCCGCGTACCCCAATTATTAGGGGGATAGAGTTGAAATAGCCTGAAGGTGAATGGCTTGAGTAGTGCAATATAATAACGAGAAAAAGGAATCATTAATAAGTGTTTAAAATGAGAATAGCAGAATGCAACAGATAGACATTATAATGAAATATTAAAAATAAAAATAAAATAATAATCATAATAATAATAATAATAATAACGTTAAATAAGTACTTTCCAACTTCAAGAAATCGTATTGTCGATTTTATTTCTAAGAGTTATTTGGTAAGCAACATATTTTTTGGGCATAAAATTAGACAGATTGTAAATAATGAGATAAAAATAAAGTTAAATGTACTAATGTAAACTTTGCTTCTTTTAAATGGGTTTTCCAGTGATTTCGTATTTTTCAAATAATAGAATTATTATTATTATTATTATATTATTATTATTATTACTATTATTATTATTACTGTTATTATTATTTCACATAATTCTGAATTTCATAATTTAAGCTGAACTGAATTTCTAAAACTAGGCAGTAGTACAATGGAACTTTAAATTAAAATTACCGTATTTACGTGAATCTAATGCGCACCTTTTCTGTCCATTTCTAGAATTCAAAATTGTGGTGCGCATTAGATCCGAATGCAACTCCGTTCCGTAGTTCGACGTTAACATTGGTCACTTCCATAACAATGCTTTGCTGTAATTCTCGACTTCGTTACGTTTGTCGTTGGCCTATTACCGGTACGCACAAACACGAGCTCAACACAAAGCGGAGCCGCACTCTCTTCCCTAAACCGTTATATCAGCCTACTCTTTATACATCGGCATTCACAAATATTATCGCCTCGCTCATTGCGTTGACAGTTAACATCAAAGAAGTCGCCGCCGCCGCTTGGAGTAGTTGCCGCACTGCATAGTGTTAGTAAAGTGAGCGGGAAGATATAGATGCAGCAAAACACTTGTGGCAATGGCATTGAGCAATGAGAGAATTGGCAACACGAATTCAGTCAGCGGTTTATTTTGAGAAAACCTTTTACAGTAACAACAAGCATTGTAATATGAGAACAAAGCGAGCCGCCCGTCAACGTTATGAGCGAGGCGATAACACTATTGTTTAAAACAAAACACAAAGGTAAAATAACGAATAAGGTGTCGTTAGATAAATAAAATTTCCTACTATTGACGCGCATTGCATTTGCCAACAAACCCTTTCTTATGATTTTATGTTTCAAAATTGTTGTGCGCATTAGATTCGATTACGCATCAGATTCGAGTAAATACGGCAGATACTTAAAATTTATTTAACTGCCAAATACATATTGTTTATATACTTATAATTTTTAACAGAACGGATATTAAATCAATGTATTTTTCAAACCAACTTCTCGAGCCTCCAAATGGAAATCTTTCTGTTAGATTATCTAAAAAATATTCATCATCATTCATCATCATCATTCATCATCATCATCCTATCATGTATTAGGCCGAGGGGTCCGTTACGGTCTCAATCCATCGTTTAATGGGTCTGCCCCATGATCTCTTGCCTGATGGTTGGTATTTTAGAATTTGACGGGGTATTCTTGTTCGGCTTATTCTTCTTACGTGGGATATCCAGTTGTTTCTATATTTTTGTATATAGTCCATGATTGGTTCTGCTTGTAATTCTTTCATAATCTCAAAAATATTGCTCTCTTTGGCTAGTAACCTGCTGAGAGGACTTATCTTACTAAAAAGTCTCAAAGAAAGCGTAAAAGGACTCAAAAATATTAAAAGATAAAATAGGGCCGTGGAAGGAATATTATAAGAATATAAACATTACAAAATGTAAAAGAAAGAGGGAGGTGTTATGTGGGCACGAAGTAATTTCTCGGTGTGAACTCATTATGGGTGAAGTCCGGACTTGTCTGTCGCTCACCCCAAACTCTAGATCTAACGCCTTCAGTAATCAAGGAGAATGAACCATTTGACAAATTGATGCACATTTGAATGCAAATTCGACCTCGTTATCGGTCCCGGAGGTTAGAAGCTTGGAAATTGTGGGACAATTCAGCCATCTACAGTACACAGAAACTTAATACGACGAAATCTTATTCGTACTTTAACTCTGTACAAGTATTAGGCCTATAGATCAATGTGCCCGAATCTAATCCATGCCTTGTCTAAATGGCTGTGATTCCTAGCTTTGTCCCCTTTTCTACAAATATTGGGATATTCCGTATGTTGTGGCAGTGTTTACGGTTTCCGTACCTAATGAAAACATTGGAATTTTTCAATTGAAATAATTCTTCTAGTGTCATTACGGCCTTTAAATAAAATGTGCACCAGGCGTAAAGGCGGTCGTGCGTAAGGCTGACAACATTACAATATTTCACGCGCTCAGAAACGCTGACATCAGATCTTCCGTCGTCGTGTGCCGATTCAGTAAAATCCTAATGGCATTTAATACCTATCATATGGAACTCTGTCCTTTATTGTTAGTTATTGCCTGTAGGCATCACAAAATGGGGAGTTAAACAATTAGGACTACTAAATCGAGATGCAGCCGCGGTGGTCTAGAGGTAGCGTGCCCGCCTCTAGATCCGCAGGGCGCGGGATCAAACCCGACCGCGGTCGATGGATTTTTCAGGACGTAAAAATCCTGGGCACGGAGTCCTCCGGGAGGGACTTTAAGCTGGGGGTCCCGTGTCGTAGATTTACGGCACGTAAAATAACTCCAAGCCTAAATTAGAGCCTCTGGACAAAATTTCTCGGCCCTTTCACGTCCAAGAAATACTTAGTTTCCAGAGGGGGGTTGCGAGGCGATGGGCTTACCACCTGTCCCTCTACCCTCTCTCGGAAAATAAGCATATCAAAATTAGTATAGGTAATGAAACCTCCATTGGAGGCCCCTTCGCACCACCTGGGGATCATAGGGTACCAGATACAGATACAGATACAGAAATCGGGATGCAGAGTTTATAGACCTACAATTTTGTTTTATTACTTTTGTCATCGAGAATGTATTATGAAATGGAAACTTTTTCATTTGCATAAGCTTTTTAGTTTCACGGAAAAATAAGGTATTTTAGATTTTTTATTACATGTGAACATACATGCGCTCTTACTAGTTTGTATATTTAATTTGAGAACGCTCTAGAGTATTTATGCAATGACAAGAAGAACTCACACGTCATACTGGAGTCTGAGCTAGTAGTCATTTTATAACTGCCGTGGAGTAATGCCTTTATGATGACATCAGGTTGTATATCCAGAAATCAAATCGAACGACGTGTTATATTTTTATCATACGTAATCCCACGAGAGTTTACGAGTTTACCTGATGAAACTCGTCAACTCGAGTTGGATTTATTAAGACTATTCCATGAATAAAAGTGTAAAGGATTATACAAATAATTACTTTCGAGCTTTGTTATATAAAAACAAAAATAACAGCTGCGAGATCAGGGCATACTATGAATCAACAATCCATGAATCGATTCGAGTTATCATGTAGTGATCAGTGCCACCAGTGGTGCATATAAGACATACTTAACTTAATTCAAGTAAGCTAACAGCAGAACAGAATAGAAGCACCCGAACTAGCCTGCGCCGAATTGAAATTGTGGTTTTAATCGATGTACATTTATATTATTTCAATTTGTTAAAAAAAAGGTTGTTGTATAAAATAATCTGTTTTCGTGCTGCTTAATGGCACATTTGATGTATTAATCACGGCACATTGATGCTTAAGTGTCCAGTAACGAGCAGACGTTTTATCAGGTAAAATCTCTTCCTCATATTAATAGCAAGCATTTTATAAGATAAACGATCGTGATTGGTCTATATCCGAGGAATTGCTAAATGTTATTGGTCAATATGAAACACGCGGCATATGAGTGGAATATTCTCACTTATATAATAGCTATTTATGATACAAGGGCTCATAGGATTGCTTTACTTGCCCTTATGGACTCGTTTCGCAAACATACCCACTCGCAAAATAAAAATCATTTTATCACGTGTATCATATACTATTTTTAGACTTTCGTTAACATTTGTGAAATAATAAATATTAATGAACTACTCACCGTAGAGCCCGCCATGTTGCAGCGCGCAGACAGTTGAAAGCTGTTATTAATTTTCTCGTACACTGCTGCCAACGTAAAACGCTTTACACGTACCAAATATAAGGATTTTTGCAATCACAGTGCGAAATTTCACATTTAAAAAGGAGTAGTGAAGTTTAAAATTGCCAATTTTTAACAAACTGAGTGTACTTAATAACCATAGGCAAATATTTTTAACTAAATGAGTGTTTTCCATGTGACGATAACCAAATTTGGTACCAATAGAGTGGAATAAAGATCTTATAACACTAGTGCGATGATGTGCAGCTTTTACTAAGTGTGTCTTGTACTTGAAGTTCTCTTTTAATTCAAGCTGTCTAAAAATATTTCCAGTATTACCCATAACACCTAGTTTTACGATTGTATAAATATGGGGAAATGAATCCTATGAAATTAGTATTTAATCCATTCTGCTCTCTATATAATTTATTAAGTAATAGTGTAGGTCTATAGACAAAGCAATATTCGGAATTAGGGTGTAGCCAGCGTTTATCAAAGCAAATTGATATAGGCCTACTGTACGTGTCAATTAACGGATGTTAAAGAAGTTATGTATTAACAGTAATTTTTTTAGAAATAACAATAAGAATAGGTAAAATTCTACAATAACATTAATCACTTAGGCATAATCGTACAGCAAATAATACTGTGTGTTTCACGTACGAGTTGACCAATCATGCGGGTTTTTGCGTCGCGGCGTCCACGGCTCTAACTCCCGAGCAATCCGGTGAAATATCTACGCAAATAACGCCGCTAATGGTGTAATTATTCAGGATTCACAGTTACAGTTAAAATTAAAATAACCAAGTACATCACAAGAGATGTTGGAAATGTCCTCTTCTTGCGTCCACACAACACTGGCAACTTTTGGGAAAGTTTCTTTCACGCGCATACGTTCAGCTTCCGAGATAGAGTTAATTTCTCTAGTGCCAGCGTTGTGTGGATAAATCGCCTGTGATATTGGGCTTGAACTTTAAAAATAAAGTGTATAGGTCAAACCCCCATACATTAGAAGAACTTAAAGACAATATCACAAGAGAAATGAACTCTTATCTCGGAAATTGAATTTATGCGCGTGAAAGAAAATTTCCTAAAAAGGTGCCTGTGTTGTGTGGATGCAAGAGGAGGACATTTCCAACGTCTCGCTTGATGAGGTGCATGGTTTATTTCATTGCAATTTTAACGGTAAATGTGATAACCTGAATCATTACACCGTTAGCGGCTTTATTTGCGTTGATATTTCACCCGATCGCTCGGGAGGTATAGGTGTGGCTGCCGCGACGCAAAAAGCCGAAAGCTTGGCCAACTCTTACGTGAAACACACTTTATTTTTTGGTCTGTTGCAATATTAATAGGTAGATTTTTCAACTAATCTTTCGGTTCGCTAAACTTTGTGGCTATATGCTCCTTTAAGTCCATTCAGCATTACATGTGTGACTTGTCTAAGATAAGACGTTTTAAGATAATTAATTATATCGCATTTAATATTTGCAAAAAGAGAGGAAAGATCCAGGAAAACGACAGGTTCAGTGTGTCGAGAATATTTTTAAGAATGAGGTTTCGCATGCGCGTACACATAGCGCGCTTCTAAGCTGGAATAGGCTTGTGGAAAACAAATGTGGAGCACTTATACACGCTTCCTTCATGAAGTATCATGAAATTAATTGGCTACCATTACAATACATTTAGACATATTTGCACTACTCACTCTGCACACGGCCTGAGCAGTACAGCTTTTGTCTTCAAATAGACTAATATAAACATACTCCACACAAAGACTTCATACAACTAGATCGCCAATGGCTCCCAGACAATGCAATAGTAAGGGATAGTGTATTAAGTAATCTCCTAGTTCAATTTATTTGTCTCATCTCACCAACACGGGTTGTTATGCGGCTTTACCAGCTCTAACGTCATCTCCTAGGCTGGATATCGACAGAGAAAAAACCAACCCTTCCTTTCTGGTATCTTGTTCATCCAATCTAAATGCAGCTTAATGGAATTAAAATATATTTGATATTATATCTAACATGGAATCTAATGTGAAATTGACATTTTCCCTCCATCCAGCCACCAGAGCACAGCGAAGTGGATTGGGGTGCAGTAATTTAACGCGTATTCTTTGTAATTGCCTTCGGTTCTGTCCCTAATGTCTTTATACAAATTCAATTTTTAATTGCGCGATAAAGAGTAGTTCAGTTTTAGCTTCAATTAACTTGGAAAGCGAAGAGTAAAAATATTTGATTAGGGAAAAAGATGTACAGTATTGCTGGCGAAAATACATGAACATACCGAATTATTTAAAAAAAATAACGATGAGGTTCGAATCCTTGAGTCAAGAGGTCTTGTAGACCGATCACTTAGAACATTATGTTACCGTCAAAGTATGAAATTCAGGTATTGTAGACAATGCTTAGGAAAAGTTTAAATGGACATATTTAGTGCTAAAGTCGCATTCAATTATTCCGGATTTACTCAAACGAACGTCAGAATTTTAAACTCGTATATTTTCCATGGTATAGACCTGTACATTACAATGATTTATCATACATGAAATGAAAGAGTATCCTACCAAGATGTCATAACACATTTTCAATTTTTAAATATGGCGCCATTCGTGATATGGGACACACCTAGCCGGCAGTTCATTTCTTGTATTTAGGAAGTATGGTGTAACAGACTCTACCGCTGCAACAATCCTGCATGCGAATTCAGGTAGGCTGGCATGTAGCGGTGGGACATAAATAGGATCTTTCATATACCTTCACGCAAAAAAAAATCGAAGGGTTGAGGTCAGGAGACCTTGGGGGCCACTAGAAAAGATGCAAGTCGTCTGCACCACGACGACCGATCCAGCTATTGGGAAAACTGTTTAACCAGTCCTGCACTTCATTTTAAGAAAGTAAGGGGTGCATTGTCTCGTTGCCAAAACATAATATCTTGTTGCTCATCCTCCAGCTAAGTAAAGAGCCAGTTTTGCTGCATGTCTAGAAAAGAGGACTAAGGACTCAGGGCCAGTAAAATGTACAGTGGAACGTTGCTTATCCGAGCTAATGTGGGCTGAAGCTGATGTGTAGAAGCTATTAGGTGTCATGTTGTGTTTAATTAGTTCCGTTTAGAAAGTACACAATTCGGGTTTAATCCAGTGTGCCTTCTTACGATTGAAGGATATGAATAAATTAATAAAATAATCAATGTTAATCCTGAGTCATTACATCTTATATCTCAACATAGTTGTGTAATATCTAATGCTTTAATTTTTTACGAGCAAATACAAAACGATCAGTTTTGCTTTTCGCTGTAGTGTTTTGCCTTATAGCCGATCGTGCCGCTCGTTAGCCGGTTAGCCAGTTCGGAACCCAAGCCGCGGAGGAAAGGATAAATAATCGCACTTATTAGTAGGCTACTATTATTCTATATTTAGAAAATAAGTTATCTATTATTCGGGAATATATCACAAAGGTTTGAACTCTTGAAATAGTGGTATAACATAAACAAATGTAACATTTTATTGAAAAAAGACGTAAATATATATTTTGTAAGAAGTATACATTTGAGGTAGCAAATTTGAATGTTAAGTTTACACCTTATTCCCTCATAATACTTGAAGTTGAAAGATAAATACGAGGGTGGCTCAGAAACTAATGCACCACATTTTTTTCTTCAACAATTATATATTGAACAGAATGAAAATTACACACACAAGAAAGAATGAAGTTTATTTTACACTTCCTATTATTCCACGTCATCTCCACCCCTTTCTATGGCCTTCCTCCAGTGAGAAAGAAGGGCGTGTATTCCCTGTCTGTACCACTCCTTGTTCTGGACACGAAGCCATTTCTGCACATTTCTGTCACAATCCTGGACAAGAACGGTTCCCCCTCAGCTTCAAAACGTTTCAGCAACTTAGAATTTTTTTTCTCAGAGATTTGTGGTCCACCGTAAGACAGCGCGGAACCCATCGTGCACACTTTTGAGTATTCAAAAGCACGGATGATTCCATCCACACGTCCTTTGCTGATTGACAGCTTCAGGTGAGGGGGAAGCGTTCTTGTCCAGGATTGTGGCGATCTTATCCAGGAATGTGACAGAGATGTGCAGAAATGGCTTCGTGATCAGAACAAGGAATGGTACCGACAGGGTATACACTCCCTTGTGTCTCGGTGGAGGAAGGCCATAGAACGGGACGAAGATTACGTGGAAAAATAGGGAGTGTAGAAGAAACATCATTCTTTCATGTGTGTAAGATTCATTGTGTTCAATAAATAATTGTTGAAGGAAAAAATGTGGTGCATTACTTTCTGGGCGACCCTAGTACGTTATGTCACGAGCTAATATAACGCAAGATTTATAAGAAACCCAATATTTGTTTATTTATAACAATTCTATATACACCATCCCCTTTTCTTTTATTAAGTTGATGACACAACACATTTGTCACTGAACTTCAAGTGATTTAAGGGAATAAGGTTCTATATATTATCTACCCTCACAGAAATCAACATGGACTTTATCATAGGTAATCCCACGAGAGTTTATCGTTAGATTCGCGACTGAGCAGCAGGAGCGAATTTAGCTGATGGAACTCGTCAACTCGAATTGCATTTATTAAGACTATTCCATGAATAAAAATGGAACGGATTGTACAAATAATAATTACTTTCGTGCATTATTATATAAAAACAAAACTAACAGCTACGAGTTCGCGACATACTTTGAATCAACGATCCATGAATCGATTCGAGATACCATGTTGTAACCAGTGATACGAATTGTGCATATTAGACATAGTTAACTTAATTGAGGTAAGCTAACAGCAGAAAAGAATAAAATCACACGAACTGCCTTGCACCGAATCGAAATTGTGTTTTAATCAATGTACATTTATATTTCAATTTCAAAACAAGTAATGTTGTATAAAATAATTTTTTTTTTCGTGCTGCTTAATGGCAAAATGTGACGAAATAATCACGGCACATTGGTGCTTGCATGTCCACTAACGAGCTGACCATTTTATCAGGTAAAATCCCTTTCTCATACTAATAGCAAGCATTTTATAAGATAAACGACCGTGATTGGTCTATATCCGAGGTATTACTAAACGTCATTGGTCAATATCAAACACGCGGCATATGAGTGGAATAGGCAATCAAAACATTTGATGGTATACGGCGGAAAACTAATTTGTTCAAGAAGTGTATAATGTTTATTCATAAGTAAATTGTATTTCATTATATAAATATTTTGTAACTAGTGCATTTAAGTAAACTAACAGTTTGTCACACAATATAAGATTATAATGGTGAGATTTTAAAAATATTATCTAATGCTAATACTTCAGTGTGCAAATAATCTCTATTCCCATGACTATCCGGGTTTAGCAGCGTCGTAGGCCTATTATTAAAATCAGACGTCTCGGACATTCCTTTGATGTCTCCTTCTTCGGAGAAAATCCTCAACGAACTTCTTCGAACAAAAACATCGAATAAATGACCGAAATGTTAGTTTTTAATGATATGACGTAGGACTACTCTAGATCACCTATCTTTAAGTATTGAGCAGTCCGGTTTTGAGCTTGCCTGCTCAGTACATAAGCGTGATGGGAGCAACGGAAAGAGGGGCAAAGGGTAAAATGTTGAGATCATTCATACCCTCACTCAGCCCAATGGCGGGTCATGTTCAGTTCTGTCTGGTAGTGTTGAAATCAATTGTATCGCAAAATAAATCCTGTGCACTTACAGGAACCGCCACTGAGTTCTCAAACCGGTCGGCTGCTCAGCTTTCCTTGAGGAAGTCGGTAGACACTAACGGGAGTGGAGCAGGTAAAGTCGACTCCTAGAGCTGCGTATTGTGGGTGGCACTTTTTAAATACCTTTATCCCAAGAACTTCCCCTTTCTGCTGCCACCTAATCCTCTTCGACCGGTCAATCAGTGAATAGAAAGGTAACTAGGCGTATTTACACTTGTTTGCAGTCCAGTAAAATGTTGCCAAAATGTACCACAGCAGGGTTACTTCACTTGAGAAGTGGTCAATGACAGCGGCAACACTGGGGAAACCTACGCGACTACAAGAGCACCTGATCTTTGTCGGTATCAGTGTTGATGCAGATTTTCGGATTAGGGAACAATGCTATTATATTATTTTGTAGATAGCCGATGGTTTGGGACGAGGTCTTCTTAAAATGGCAAGAACAATACTAATGATAGCTGCTCTTAGATCATATGTGGGTAAAATATTAGGGGCTTAAATAAACCAGTAATACGGGTCTGAAGGCCCAGCTCTTAACAGTTTGATGGGGGACAGTTTGTTTTATCTCCACAAGTGGATTTCTCCACTATACTGCGCCTATTGGATACAAATTATAAGTGATGTTTACCTGATTTCTTCAAGTCATGTTTTTGAAAGAACTTATTTCGTCGAAATTAGTATGTACATATGTGCAAGCAATTTTTGACTCTGCAAGGAAACGTTATCGGTTACGCGGGATCTGTGGTTGAAATTTATAAATGTCACAAAGAAATAGCTGTTTTCACTGACATGTCGATGAAAACATTCTCAAATTTTTTAGGCAAAACTCCTAAGCAGAGGATGTGTGAGCTAGGTAACTTTCAAAATTTTCTAGCCCCTAGCTGGTCAGTACATTGTTCTTTCACACAAAAAAAACAAAAAAAAAAAAAAAGGCGTGTATATAAAATTACTAACGTGAAACCACGTAGGCTTCGATGATATTACCCGCATTCTATTATAATGTTATAAATCACTGAGAAGTAACTGAAAGGAATGCGTTTTCAGGAAATAATTGTGTTGAAAGGTTGTATTCTATAAGTACAGCTTTTCTATTCAGTGAATATCATGCTTGCAGCTTATCTATTCAGCGAATCTCATATCAGTGCAGTGCAGCCTGTCCGTTTAGTGAATTTCATATGGAAAATGTAGAAACTAAATAAGAGAATGTGAGATGTATCTGAAAGGAATGAGTTTTGAGGGAATAACTGTGTTCAAAGGTTCTATTCTATGAGTACAGCTTGTCTAGTTAGTGAATCTTCAAACGTATGGGTAGCAACTAAATACTCTTGATGTATGGGAACTGAAAAAAAGACATGAATACAAAATGTTGACATGATGGGACTGACAAGAAACGTATTTTTAAAAATTGTTGTCAACATCATTTTTATTGAATGTGAACTATAATGAGACTAAAAAATAACTTTCAACAACCCTTTCCCTGTGCCTAAACACACCTCTATTAAATATGTGCTCTTTTGTTGTAAGATGTCTACCGGAAAAATAATCAGTATAACAACCGGCAGACTTCTATTGTAACCTTTTCTTAGTATAAAAATTCAATATCAATATAATATTGCGCTAAACTTGAGAATAAGGTGACCGCTGTCTCAACCGGGCCGTACCGAGTGGGACCAAGTCTACAATGTAGCCAATAATATTACAAACATGACTACATGCCGATTGAATTCGGCAGATAAACGACGGTTGTAACGATGTTCTATGAAAGGTGTGGAAGGGTAAAAAAGCTTCTGCATTAAGTTAAATAATGACAGGTAAATTCTAGGTCAGTGACAGGTTATGTTAGGTTAGGAACAGTTATATTAGTTAGGAGCAATACACTGAATAACGCAGGGATTATTATGTCTCACATTAAACCTCTTCTGCGACGAGAAATTTTACCCTTGCACAAGTCGTTCCTCCGCGGTTCGGAGGGGCACGGTCGCTACTGGCTGAGCATACCTCACTGTTTGCTCGCTACTCTATTCTGGAGGAGTTCCTAATATTGTAAATTAGGGATGGGTCCTCGATACTTTCGATACCTCGATACTCTCGATACTTGCATGGTATCGGCATCGAACGATACTTCAGAAGACTCGCTCGATACTTTTTTGATACTTTTGTAATCCTGGAATTCTGCAATTAAGTGAGAATGCTGGTATTTTTTAACAAAAACTTGTAAGTGGACTGTTTCAAAAACTAATTTTAGTTTTAATGTAGAATTTAAAAATAATTATAGGCTACTGATAATATTAAATTTTGTCTCATTAAATATGCAGGCTTAATTAATTTAGTTGGTATTACACAGTTCTCTCAAATTTTAATTTTTAATGTACCTATTTATTGAAACTGGAAATGTTGAAGGTATCGAGTATCGAGGAAAAAAACATGTATCGGTATCGAGAAAATCTGGTATCGACCCATCCCTAATATATATATACATATATATACATACACTATTTATTGAAAATGGAAATGTTGAAGGTATCGAGTATCGAAGTATCCAGTATCGAGGAAAAATCATGTATCGGTATCGAGTATCGAGTATCGAAAAAATCTGGTATCGACCCATCCCTATTGTAAATGTAAACAGAACCATTATTAACAGTAATAAAATCGAATCACAACATAGGCCTACCTACAGTTATCTTAAATTCAGGTGATTTTTTTCCAATAGGGCCAATTGAAACCCATGAAGAACTTTAGAACAGAGGAAAAAACGTAGATTACCTCAGAAACTACAATATATTCACTTTCCCATTCTTTTTGAAAATGTCGTCTAAGCTCCTCAAGTGGATGGTTGTAGAGAAGACACTGTACTTCTAAAGAAGTTATGAAATAAAATATTCCGTCACAGGCCCATGTAAGGTGACAATGCGTTGGGTGGAAAGGTAAGACGGGCTAGGCTTGAATTATCCAGATAAAAGTTAATTGGTTAACTGAGTATTAATTAATTTCTTTCTTCTTTCTTTTTCGTAGTTTTACCTCTCCCTTTTAGGATTTAAGCGACCCAAGCCGCCCGGGCCTTACAGGGCCGCGACCTGTCGGGAGAGGAATTACCTTTGGATCACATACATACTTTTTTGACCAGACAAGGACATGGAGGGCCTCCCCGGATGAGTGATCAGCCCAATGCCGGGGCCACCTCCGAGACAACACGAACACATAGGACGAAACACACCATTCACACACACACTCACTCAGAACAAGGCGAGGATGAGGATGAAGATGATAATGACGGCCGGATGATATCCGGGGACCACAAGGGCCTAAAGTTACCTGACATTTGTCTCATAAGTGAGGGAAAACCCCGTAAAAAACCTCACCTAGGTAACTTGTCCCGACCAGGAATCGAACCCGGGCCCGCTGCGTGAGAGGATTGTATTAATTAATTAAGTTACTAAAATAACCATTATCTTCTATTCAATCAATAGGATAACAGTTAACCAGATAACAGAACATTAACGCCATTTTAACAAATAATCCAATTATTTGTACTTATTCAATTAACTCTTAGAAAGAGTTTAGTCTGTGAAAAGTACAGTCTGAACCATCGGTTCCTGTGCAAAAAGGTCATCATTTCTTATAATGGCTGCTTCTGGAGCTTACGTGTATGGTATTGTCTACGTGGAGACACAGAACACAGAAACGCGTATAATACATAGATAGTTAAGACACAGAGAGTGAGAATTAATTAACTGTCCGTCTGCGATCAGTAGACATACAAATCCAGATAATTACAAAAAATATTTCTTTAACTTTAGTTAAACAACAGCTGATATCCTATACAGTTAACTGTTCGGGCACATAACCGTTATCCAGTTATTTGACTCAGCTCTATGGCCTAGATATCTTGCATAATCCGGTGCGTCTTTATACGTAGGACTCTGTATGCCGATAATATATTTTAAATACTGTATCAGAGAACGTAGTTCTGAATGCCCTTGTAAAAACGCAAGTAAGATAATTTGATGGAGATAGGAAGCTACCGGGAGAGAATCATCTGGGATTAAAGCTTGCCACCATGTTTGTACCAAAATCGGTTTTAGCCAGCTCATGGTTAATAGTAGTTTGTTAGGAGTTGATCACAGTAAAATCCCATAAGGAAGCAATGAATAGGAAACTTTCTCAAGACTTTTTTCCCTTCCTTGTGCCCCTTCTCTCTCGCGTTCACTTTATCTTGTTATAGCTGAGTTGGAAAGTGGGGAGACCTAGCTCATTAATTAATCAAGTTACGCAAAGTAGTGCGAGAGCTCCTAGCATGAATTAGGCTATACAAAAACTCTGTATTTCCACGTCATTTCTCCAAGTTATACCCAAGTACGCCAATTCGTCAATGTCGTCCAAGGGTCACGGAAAGCTAACCTTGCATCTGTACTCGTGGTTCCCAAACCCTTTTGCCTCTGTTCCCTCTCCTCATCCGATCTGCTAAAGAGAGTATGATTGCAAGTCTTCCCCAAGGGACTGTTGATGGACTGCTCAATTTCAATACGCACAAGCCTAAAAAGCTGTAATAGTACTTAAAAGGTTCAGTTGCCTTTTGAGAGTCGTTATAGGATCTGAACACTTTTTTTTTTGGTAATTCACGATTCGTGTAATGGTAATAAGATGGCTTCACGCCATTAACCCCACCACCCTAACATTACCCTCCTGATTTTCTTTCTTCTCTACTTTAGTCCTAACTCTTAAAAATTTCTCCCCTACTAAAGGGGTTGTTCACCCACGGTATCACTCATACGTCACTATTACTTTTTGAACGATTAATATGGTACACGTTTATATTTCATACGTAATTATCGGAGACAAGGAAGAATTTGTAATGTTAGGTTCATTCTTGGCATAACTATAGGCCGCGTTAAGACGGCTTTTTTTTCCCCAAGATCTTAACGGAAAGCTTTATTTTCAGATCCCAGAGGCCAAGAAAATAAAAAATTTACAGGAAATTGTATGTGCGCGTATACCTTGGCTATGATGCGTATTTATTTATTTAGTTAAGGGGTAAGGGGTGAAATTTCCACAATTAAAAATTAGCATTATTTGTTTTTGTACTAAACATGCTATGTACCTTAATGTATATGTTGCCTAAGTTTCAATGCTTTTACTAATTACAAAACACTAAAAAGGCTACACTCGTTAAATGTTCAAACCTTAGAGATGAAAGGAAATATTTTTTTTACAAAATTAAACTGCCTTCAGGAAAGTATCCCTGGGAAGAGAAAGGTAATATTCAAATTGGTTTGATTTAGAAAAAAAGCATAAGTTACTGAGTACTTCAGATGAGGCTGCATGCACCCATTTTACATTTAAATGTCACGCAAAAGTCTGTCTTTTTCCCATAATTTTTTTTTTACTGTATGTGTATACATCCAGGTCTACCACTTGTGGCGTAGGGGATGCGTTCGCTCCTCTCAAGCAGCGGGCCCGTGTTCAAATCCTGGTCGGGACAAGTTAACTAGGTGAGGGTTTTCCGGGGTTTTTCCTCACCTTTGAGACAAATGTCGGGTAACTTTAGGCCCTTGTGGACCCGGATATCATATGGCCGTCATTATCATCTTCATCCCATCCTCGCCTTGTACAGAGTGAATGTGTGTGTGAATGGTGTGTCTCGCCCTATGTGTTCGCGTTGTCCCGGAGGTGGCCCGGCATTGGGCCGATCACTCATCCGAGGAGGCCCTCCATGTCCTTGTCTGGTCAAAAAAGTATGTATGAGATCCATAGATAATCCCTCTACAACAGGTCGCGGACCTGTAAGGCCTGGGCGGCGTGGGTCGCTTAAATGTCCCTAAAAGGGAGAGGTGAAACTAAGATAAAGAGAGAGAGAGAGAGAGAGAGAGAGTATATATCCATAACTAAATTGGTTCTGTCGATTTAACGATTTAAGGAGTTCTACAGGGTAACACTAACATAATAGGGCATGGGTTTATTGATTACCGGTAAAGTCAATAGATTTTAAAATTGCAATTAAAAATAAAATACGTGTGGTGACCATAATTTTTTCTTAAATTTAAGACATCAATTAAATGTTAATTTCTTATCTATAATATTTCAAGTAAATATACAGGAAACCAAGGCGTGATATATTTTTTCTAAACATGTTATTGATTCTATTTAAAAAATCAGACTTTTATTGAAAATTGTTAACAAGTTCCATTTTTAAATATGGACATTTTTCAATATGAATATTTGAATATAACAACAACTGGTAAACTGACCGAAATGGAACTTCTTTACAACATCATCATCTATTACACATCGAGGATGTGTAAGAAAAATCAAGTAGGCAAAGTTATGTAGCTTTAAGAATGTAGAAAACGGAAGTTTCTCCCACCAACCCCTTATACTCTTGCAGATTTAAGGAGTCCTATATTATTGTTGTTATAATAATAATTATTATTATTATTATTTTACAGATATACATTGTAAGTAAAGAAAAATAAGCAAAATATTTAAAGACATAAAGTTAATATAATTAAATCTAGAGTAAATTAGTGAGTTTAAAACAACACTACATGAGTGTACTACTCCAGTTATGTATACCCTATATAGTTGAATTATATCCTCAGACAGTTTGAAGTTTCCCTTCTTACGCGATTCGAAAAAGGCTACACTCGTTACATGGGAAATGTTTAAATCTTAGTGATGGAAATAAAAAATCGTCGGTAATATTATAGTAAGCAGAGAAACTTGAATATAGGCTAAAATATAGCAGAAAAGAAGACAAAATTAATATAAAACGTACACACCAAAAACATTATATATGTAGCATATATAGCAGTGATAATAGTATTGGTCGTCATTAAGTTTCCAGCCCTGTTTCTGGATCACGTGACCCAACGACTCCCTCCCACAGCAGAGCAGACGATTCTCGTGAATATGCATGGCATCAAAGCGTCATTTTAAGTTAATTTTGTGTGAACTTCTTAGCGATTTCCCTTATATTTAAAATACTCCTAAGAGAAAAAGGTGCTTATGTAAGGATTCTACAGGTTTTGAAGAACAAAATAACGTATAATTTTACCGTTTCTCGTAAAGAAAAGAAGTAAAAGGATACATATATGAGCTACAGAAACGCATTAGGCTGTAAGTTAAGTAGGAAGAATATGTAACTAATTTTATATAATCCTAGAATAAAAATCTCAATGTCATTTTACAGTCACACGGTTCATGTCGAATAGGACTTCGGTCAATAATGCATTTATTTACTATGAAATCTCTTTCGTCAGTAGCGATTGTGTATCTATTCAAATGAACATATTTAAAATTACAAAAAATGCCTATGCCTGACATTAGGAATTAATTATCAAATTAAAGGTTACATTCGTCCTTGCGATCTGTTTTGTTAGCATGTGTAGTTCTTTTCGGGGCGTTGGTATTAAGAGTACATTGGCCACAAGTTCCACTCCATTTGTTTCTCTGTATCTTGTTGTTCTTTTTTATACGAAATTCTCTGATGGTACAATTTTAAGACATGAATATGTTATTATAATAATTACCATACCATATCTCGTCTTTTGATCGGACTAACCATTACTTTTTACGACACAGATAATGAGAGAGAATTTCATCCGAGTTCAAGTCGCTATTATTCATTTGGGAAAGTACTTACAGCAATAAAATACAATTTACCAGAAATTGATAACTAAACATATTTTCAAAGATAGGCTACAGGTATTTAATCGAGATAAAGACTAGGGCTTCAAAATGTAGAATTTAAAGCTCTCATTAATGTTGTAGCCTACATAGCAGAATATACTAACAAGTAAGAGCTGATTCTCTAATGGCAAAACATTTAGAATAGTCAAGTGCATGGATGTAATTAAATATACCGCATAGGCCTACGTAGAAAAAATCATTGCAGAACTGCAATCAATGATGTTGGGCAATTAATTCTGAATCCTGTTATGCGTTCTGCAAGACACAAAGTGATTATTTTAGCTTTAAGTTGATCACTTGAAGACCTGAGAAATAACTATGAATCTTACAGTTTCACTATTATGAGATATTTCAAGTGTATGGACCAAAAATTGAATGTTTATCTATCACAACAAAATCTGTTAAAACAATACACATTAAATTGCTGAAACCTGCGTAAGATTAGACGATGTACTGATCGGCGTCCAATTTAATGCAGAGGTAAATGGAAAACTAAGTAATGACTGATTCTGTTTCTCACGAAGGATATTTATTAATTTTTTGCTTTTTTAAATCTTCAAGGTGAAATAACTTAGACATTATTAAATATACATAATTGCAGTGTACTGCATCTTTTGAAGGTGGTGGCGTGCTTAGGCGAGACTTCCCATTCGTCATCACAATTTTTTTTTAATCCCAAATTCGACATTTACTATAGTTAATTTAGGTAGTGTATCTAGTGTAGTTTTAACTTATCAATGTTTCTTTTCCTTTTTACATTTATAATTTATTTATTTATATATATATATATATATATACACATACATATATATTACAATTATTAATGTTTAGATAACCTATGTAATTATAATTTAGTAAATTACAAATTGTATAACGCTTGCAGGGGCCTCTGACAGAACTCGAAACAGGGCCAATAAGTATTAAATGATTCAAACGAAAATATATAAATAAAGTATATAAATCCATGAAATTTACAGGACTTCTTTAACATGTTCAAGTGAACAATTCTACAAGATTTTTTTCCTAAACTTTACGTTACTTCAAATAATATGAAATTGTATATACGTATATGCAGACTTTTAATTACAATTTTAAAAAGGAAAACTTCATTATTTTTTTTTAAATAGCAGAATTAGAATATCTAAATTTCATCTTGAATATTTTTTGTGTTCATGAGGTTTTATTGAAGCCCACATTTAAGTGTTTATATGTCTCTATTGTTTTATTACTGTGGATAACAAACGGGTGGTCACGAAACTGAAATCGAAAGTGAGCAAAAATATGTTGAGTATTATTGATTCAACCAAAAATTATAAATTTTAATCAGAGGGTAAGGCTAATCCTGATTTCTACGCTATTTAATATTATCATGCATTAAAATATATCCTAGACACAAACACAAAGTAAGATTTTCACAGGTCTCCTCCCTTAAATCGCCCTAGTTGAAATCAGTACACACGAACTAAATGAACTGGCGTGGAGCATTACATAGTTCATTATTGAAAAATGGCTATAGGAAGGCAGACTTGTACACAATGTCTTTATATTATTAGGCTTTCTTTCTTGGAAGGCTCTCGCTTTTTCTGCTGTTGTTGCTTCCGTTGAATCAATTAATACCCTACTGCAAGAAAGCCTGCTTTTCTTAACCGATGTTAATGTAAACGGATGCTCAGAAATAATTCAATACCCTCGGGTAATGTACAGTATTATGCATCGGAAATGTTAGCCAAACAAAAACAGTTACTTCTTCTTTCAAAGAACTTAGAAAATATACATACCAACGGAGATGGTCAAGTTGTTCTAGGGCTCTGAAATTCTGTGAGCTTCATAGAACAAATTCTCTCCTGTTAGTTTTACCTCTCACGTTCTAGGGCCCACGCTGCCCGGCCCTTAATTATCGCGACCTTGCGGGAGATTTGGATCACACAGTACTTTCCTTGACCAGATAAGGCCTCCCTGGATGGGTGATTAGCCCAATGCCCATCGTCTAACATATGAGGAAAACCCCCTGAAAAAATCACCTAGGAAACTTCTCCCGAAGCCGGCCCTGATGCGTGAGGAGAGCGAATGCCTACGGCTACGCCACAACGACGGACTCCACAGCGGGTCATCCCATTCTTCGTGTTTTCTTTATTGTTACATTTATACTTCATATTTCAATATGTGGCCTCGTTTGTTTTTAGCCAATCTTCCTCTTCTCATTTTCTTCGTTAATTGTACGATATGTATTGTTTCCCCGTTTAAATTTCTTTCCATGAAGATGTGCATACAATCTCTGCCCATCTACCCATCACTTTGGGGGATCTTCCTATTTCTCTCTTCCCATCTATAAGCCTGTCTCCTTTAGCTCTTCTCAGTAGCCTGTCCTTAACCATTCTATCTGCATGTTCTTTCTAATATGTTCTTCTATCTTTAGTAAAGTTTGTGATATATTGAATTTTGCTATTCTCCCTATTTCCAAAATTACGTACCCCCTTCAATACAGGAATTCAAGTGTGCATAGCCACCGATTAAGGAAGGTAAGGGTGTCAGTCGCCCCCTACGATATTATCAATGGGTGACCTCACCCCAAGGCACCTCACCCCTCCCCAGAGCTCGTATGATCTGAATTTTAAGTGTTTTAATATAATATAGGATGTACGTATAGAATCTCGGTTATATTATATTATCATCTCTGCTTCTGCAGGAACTTAATTAAGAATAATAAATCCGTAAAACAGGTTAAAATAAAACCATATTGTCGAGTTTATTGTTTAGATTATGAAATGTGTGGCTCTTTGATTTGTTTGCGTAATTCAGCTATTAATTCAGCCACAATTTTATTTACAACATTTTTCGGGATTTACAAGTAGTTAGTGCAGTGCTGTAATATCTTAAACTTGCCGTTAAATAACAAAAACAAATTGTCACTCCCTCTTTGTTTATATTTGCCTTAATTTACTGTAACATTTTTAGTAGCTATTAAACTGTTTGGTTAAAACTTATTACCAACAAAGAATAAAAACAATTGCCGTATTTTACGGACCATAAGACGTACTTTTTATTTTGAAAACAGAGCCTTGAAAGTTGGGTGCGTCTAATAGTCCGAAATACATGAAAAAATTAAAATCATGGTAAATATTGCCGGTAATACCATAATCATAAAGAAAGTGTTGTAATAGGTTAGTTGCAAATTTTGGCACAGACTGTACATCAGTGCACTTTTCACAATCTTAAAATGAGGGTAGCTGGAATCCAGGTATACAATGCGAAAATAAAGGAATGTCATGTCACACTTACCGTATGCTGAATTGAGGGTTAGATGGTGTAAAGTATTTACAGTCTTTATGAGAAATCAGTTCATTGTTAAAATTTACGTGATGCCACTTGTACAGAAGAGATTTTCGTACAACGCAAATTTTAAGTTAGAAGTGATTTACACTGATTCCATTGTACAAGGTTATAATTTGTTTATGCAATGAAGTATATTATTCCCTTCAAAATTTTTCGTCGAGTCACATTAAATTTCTTTTCCTTTAAATTTCCATCCTAAAATCAAGGTCCGTCTTATGTTCCGGAGCGTCTTATGGTCCTTAAAATACGGTACTTAAATGTTGCCTATGCTTGCTTCCAGTAAGAAGAACTATGCATAAAATCTGAAATCAAGTAGTCGAATCAGATTAAGCTAAAATAGGTTTTCTTTCCTACTATCTTGTTTTAAACATATACATGTTGGTTTGACACAATAACCCCACAAAGTGTATTGTAAACTATTGTTTTATATTCCCAAGAATAGTTGAAATGTTCGGGAAAAGTAGCTTTGCGGATTTCTGGCACGAGATCAAACAGCTGATGTTTATTTATAGCGTCGGGAAACGAACACATGGACACGACGCCGCTCGGGTGGTCCCCTGCTAACCATGCATGCAGTCGACAACTCTTCCTGTCTCCGCCCGCCATGCTAGCATACCGATCATTTCATCAAAACACACGTTTCCTTAACTTTCATCTTCAGTTTGCTTCCTTCACACGTCTGTAACAGTTTGTCCAACTGTAGCGGAATTCCGCTAGACGTTTAAACTCTGAGGGACATTTTCTCTTTTTTACACTAATGTTCTTACCGTCACGAACGTATTCACATACCCATTCTGACGTTTTTCTCGCTGAGACCAGTTACTAATGCAAACGTAATTTAAGGGGGGACATGTATTTACTAACTTATACAAATGTATCAATGAACCCCTTACTGTAGAAAGGCAACATGTCCATTAACTGATTTCACAGAGAGACGGACGAAAATTGAAGGCGTTATTATTAAACTACACAGAACGTTAACATGCGGTACATCAAAGGCATGCGATATCATTATTGTTCTTCGCCGCCTTATCACTCGATAAGGATGCGCTGTTGTCAATGTAACTTAGCGCCCACAGACCAGTCAGATGAAATATACAGTCATTAATATAGTCGCTCTTAATAGTTTGCATGCACGGGCAAGAGATCTTGCAATTCTGCTCAAGTACTCACGGGGAGTTGACACGTAGCTGTCAAAATGCATTCTTAGATTCTGATTGGTTGAAATTCCTGAGGTAACAATCTGATTGGCGCGGCATGAAATAAAGAACATTGCTATCTCCTGTATTAAATAGCCTATCAAAGGCATTCCGCATATTAACTATTCCAGTCTCACAATAATACCAGCCTTGTGCTATCGTGCGGACATGGCAATACCTCCTACTTCACCTTACCACTCTTGCTTGACAACGAGGAAAATTTCCAATTTCTCCCCTAAATTTGTCTTGAATAATTGCAACCTATGCCTATGGTTGATTCTATATTATTCATATAGTTTGTTCTTTTTTGTTTTTAATCATTTTCAAGGGCCAGATGCGGCCCACGGGCTAGCAGTTGGACAGGCCTGATTTAGAGACTACTACTATTTTGTACTTTTTAATGCAGTGTAACAATTAAGCAACTTTTGAAATATACTGTGCACTAGAATTTGACGTAAAGCATGTGAACTGTGAGTATAAAAGCAGTACGTCTTGCTGCAGTTAGGAAGTGGAGATGCTGAAGCTATGAGAGGCCGTAATGGTGGGGCTAATTGGGATATAGGCTTCAGGTTGTTGAAGGATCATTTGACTGGTTTATGAGGCAGCCTAGCAAACTGGAAGTACATAACAACCATGGTAATCCAATCTCAAATTATACTCTTCATATAACGAGCAGTAAGCTAAAGTCCAGTATAAATACTGCAATGCGTGCATTTTTGCAATGCATGTGCTGTAAACAATATCTTTGAATGTACATACATGAATATCTCGGAATGGTTTCTTCTTATAAATGATTTTCATTTTAGATTTCTGGACAGAAGACGAGAAGATAAGAGTTTCTGAACTGCATTTCCTGATTTCAATCAACACTTAACTTCTACCATAATATTACTTTATAATTATTGCAGCCAGATATTTGAATTTCTCTACTTGTTCGAATGCTTTACCGGCTACTATAATATTTTCTAGCGCAGCATGTTGACGTTTCATGATCACGCACTTAGTTATTTCCGTGTTAGTTTCCAATCACAGATCGGTAAATTTAAAAAAAAAAAAGGAAAGCTTTGAAAAAAGACCTAAACATAGTATTAATAGGCCTACGTGTGGTTTGCTGTTTTCCCGGTATTTAGAATATAATGTAATGGTTTCTCGGGCTCTTAACCGGGTGAGTAGGAGGATTGATTCCGAGCTTTCGGCAGCTATGTCTGCTCTGATTTTCCTGAAGAAGTGAGCTGCTCTTGGGAAAATGTATGTATTTTATAGAAGAGAGGTGGGGTGGGGGCCAATAGGCAAATCGGAAACTGGAACAATTCAACGGAGAGCTATGATTGGTCGAATAAAAAAGTGAATAAGTATGAGATGATAAATTGGCCCTGTCCATGGCCAATAGGCCTATAGAGCAGCTCACAAATCCAGAAGTTGGGAGTGGAGATTATTATTATTATTATTATTATTATTATTATTATTATTATTATTATTATTATTATTATTATTATTATTATTACTGTTATCTTTATTGCTGTTATTATTATTGCTATTATTATTATAATTATTATTATTAATGTTGTTTGGAGGCCAAGTAAGGGCAAAAGTCATTTAGGCCAATATAAACAAAGGAAATAGAAAACACGAAAGAAACAAATCGGTTCATATTTGTGTAGATGTAGGCCAACATTAACTAGAGGGAAACGAAAGTAAGAATAAAAGAAGTGGAGAAAGAGCTATACTATAAACTGAGATAGAATGGGAGGGAATGGGAGAGTGAGACAAATAAAGGGCAGAAAAGTACACGGATTACGAGAAAGAGATTCATTTTTTAAACAAAAAGTAGGTATATTTTACAATGTGCCGTCAGCTTTTATGTTCCATTCAAACCTAAGTATTTTGATACCATTGACATCACTCCAATTCTCCTGATATTTCTTTTCCTCTCCAACACTGCTCTGCTTTTGGTATATATGAGCTACATTAATCAGTTGTTATGACAAGTGCTTAATTATTATTATTGTTACGCCTTTCTCTCTCGCAGCGGAGAGGGAGGAACAAAGAAAACTCTTCGGTGTTCCAAACGCGTCCCGGACCCGGTACAACCGGCACCTTAAAATATTAATGCTCAATTTAAAAACTATCAATTCTTCAAAACGTTTATTCTGTTTAATGTTGTTATTATTGTTATTGTTTATTATTATTATATATTAAAACCGCTTACAACAATGGCTAATATATGAAAGCTGTTTTCATGCCACATAAAATATTATAAAAGAAAATTCTAAATCCTGTCTTGCTTTTTCACCCTTCATCCATCTCTCTCTTTTTTTACCTTCTTATCTTCTCTGCCATATTTTTTTTTTCATATTTTTGTTTTTGTATGTCTTCGTTTTAAATCCAGAAAACTTGAACCACGACTCTTCATCACTCAGCCTTCATAGAAGATTACTTAGACTAAATTATAGCTCATGAATAGAGACAGGCAAAATATGAAATTTCATATTCTAAAATATGGCTACTAGCGCTCTGAAAACTCGGATCTTTACGAATCACGAAGTTTAGATGGCAATGCAAGCAAGAAAAAAGTTCATATTTCATAATATTTTGGTAAAATCTTCATATTTCGTGAAAATCTTCATAAAGCTTCATATTTTGTATGATTTGCAAATTTTTCCTTCGTTAATAATTCTATGACAAATAAATCGAGTTTTCCACATTATTGAAATGTTTTGAAAAGATTTCCGGGAATCGCATCTCAAATCCCTAAACCGATAACTCCAGAAAGCTAAGACATTTTGGCAACACTTCTAACTGTTAAGTACCCTACACCATTCCGCTCTAATAATCGCCTACTTCCATTATGATCGGGAATGGAATTTCTACGTATTGTTTGGAAGTAGTCACATTCCTTGCATTCCAAAAGATAACTCGACAGCAAGGGCGGGGGTAGGGAATGTTTACAGTTAGAGGAACCAGCTCACTAGCAGGGAGGAGGGAATATTCATTTGTGTGTTGTTTGCGATTCGTGGTGATTTGGATCGTGTGCCTAAATCTGGAATGTGCAATTGGTGACAGAGTTAAACTGTTTTAAAACAGATGGAACGATTGTTATGTGCACATTTTGTAACAAAAGTGTTAAGTATGGAATATAGTCCTTTTTATTACCTGTGTAATATTATCTAAAGACAAATTTGTACTAACATTCAAATTATGTTTACGCTACATTTGATATCTTGGGAAAGAACAAATATAAGATGCATCTTCGCATGAGACATATCCCGGCCAGTCCTCCCCCAGTGAAGCAATTCATTTTATGCCGTGATCTAGCGAATTCTTCGAGGATGAATAGGCTGACAAACCGTTGGGTACAAGGCACATATTCTCGCATTTAATATTTGGTACAAGGGGCGCTCTAGAATTTTTAATATTTGGTACAAGGGGTGCTCTAGAATTTTTAATATTCGGTAGCAGTTTTAATATTTGTTACAAGGGGCACTCTCGCATTTTTAATATTTGGTACTGTCGGGAGTGTCGGCGACAATATACAAGGATAGTTTGTCACCTGCTTCCCTGAGAAACAAAATGTGAATATTGAGTGATCGAGTGGGCGGAGCTTAAAGTGCACTTAATATTTGGCTTTCGCCGTTATCTTTATTCTGAACAAATGGGTGACTGAATTACATAATAATTTTGTTATTAATTTATTTTTAATACTGGTATCTGCAAACACAAAGTTTCAGCTGAAACAACACACAAATACCATTATACATAAAAAAAATGAAAATTAAAAAGACACACACACTGTTCAGACGTTTCTTACCGACAGAAGATGCGCTTTTTGCCAGAAAACATTGAAAAACTGCTTTTTGTAATAAATATTAGTTGATGTGATGTGAAAAATGTAGGTGAATAGAATATTGTGAATATTTAACGTATTAATTACCAGTTAACTAGTGTTTTTATTTTGCCCTCTCATTGTGAATATGGTAGATATTCCTTTGTGTGTTGTCTTAAATCAAATAAGAAATATTCAGATGATAAAATTGGTGATTTATTGCATTTCATAATATTTTTAATTTTTTTCTTCATAATTTCATATTTAGCATAAATAAATTTCATATTTTGGCAAAATTTTCTTCATATTGTGCCTGTCTCTACTCATGAATCATTGACCAATCAAGTCTAAGAATACGTGGTATTTCAATAGCAAGTGTCTATCGTGATAATTTTTATCACTTTAATTTTATCGCGCCTAGGTGCAATTGATTTATATCTGAATCCACATGGACAAAAGAAAATATGATATATCGATTGTTTTGCTATAAGCTCTCTCGCGTATGCCTAAAATGACAAAACTAGCGTAGTTTTATTGATTTTCGTGGTTTTATATTATTCTTCACATGCTTAGCGAAATGGCATTAAGAAAAAGAATGCAAACGACGTACTAATTTTTCTTCCAAAGAAACAGCACTTCTTGTGGATCGAGTAAAAAGGTACAGTGTAGTCATTGAGTGTATTTTTTTTTGTTCCAAGTTTTTTTATTTATTTATTTTAATAAAGACTATATTACAGAAAACTATCACTTAAATGAGCAAACTTTGCCAAAACTTAAATATATAAAAGAGGATATCGACGGCAGGCTTTCTATTAAATATCTTCACTTAATCCTTCCTTTTCTGTCTTCGTTTCCTCAATTCCTTCCATCTCGCTCTCCTCATAAAATCCAGGTACATTTCTTGGTCGATGGTCCCGTGATTTTTTATGATATAGTATACAGTATTAGCTATAAACCCTATCAAGTCGTTATGCCTACTGGCTGGCTGTATGAGGAAATCGGGACGTATAAAGATTGATGGTCCAACCCAATCGTACTGGTATATTTGCAGTTCTCGGAAGAATTCCTTCGCTTTCTCTAAAATCGGCACTACTGTATAACAAACAGAAAACCGGTGAAGTAAGGTGTCGACATGGCCACAATATTGACATTTTTCAGTGTCCACTCTATGTATGCGGAACATTCGCTCCCTCGTCGGAATGATGTCATGAACTACAGAATACCACACGGATCGAACAGATACTGTGAGGATAGGGGATGTGATATTTTTCCACATCTGTGTGTAGTTGGTTATTGGAGGCGCCAGCCGTTGTAAACGCATCGGTACTGTAGGGGCGGTTTCTTGGAAGATATCATATATGTCCCTCGACATGGTTTTCGATTCTGTGACTTGTGAGGGCTCCAGGTAACACCATTCCTTAAGGTAGATGAGTACATATTTAAAGGAAGGCGGTATACGCCTGAGATCAGGTGGAATTCTCATATCGACTTGAAACTTCCAATACTGGAACCAGGTTACGGTTATACTATTGTTTGTATGTTCCATGTGTCTTCCTCGACTCAAAAATAGCGCTAGACATTTCTCAGATATATTTATCAAGCCAATACCACCTTCCATATGTACCACGCGATGGCGCAGGTGATCTGCCGTGCTGCAGTTAGGGTGATGGGTAGAACTTGCGCCACATACCAACATTTTGCCAGAACATACGTATGCACAATCCAGCTGCGTTGGTAAATGCAGAGATCTCGATGGTATAAGTCTTTTGCATAAACCTTGATTTTCTGGACAACAGTTTCCCAGTTCTTGTTCTGCATGTCGCGAATGGAATCAGAAAAATATATTCCCAAATTTGATGGTTCGTTACAACCTGTAGTGAAGGCACTCGAGGTTGAGTTGACCAGTGCCCAAATGGAAGCACTTTGGATTTTTGAGGATTGATGTGCAAACCGGCCATCCATAATTCATGCAGATCTTGGTCACTAGTCAATACAACAGTAACATCATCGGCATACGCCGTAACTGAGAGCTTTGTAGTATTCAAGGCAAACCCATGGATAGCGTTATCAAGTCTCCATAGTAAGGGGTTGATGGCAAGGGTAAACAACACCATTGACGCCGGGCAGCCCTGTCTAATAGACTTCTTGACGGGTATGGCTGCTGTATGGAAGCCATTGATCTGTAGCACAGAAGATATATTTCCATACAATTTCCGTACGAAATCTATAAAAGCTGGGCTCAACCCATGCCAGCCAAGACACTGAAAGAGATATTGGTGATCGACATTATCAAAAGCTCGATGCATATCCAGGGAGGCTAGTGAACCTTTTGTTTTATTATGGCTAGAGGCTGCCATCACATCCCGCAAAGAACATATTACACCAAAAATGTTGCGACCAGGTACTGCGCAGTGTTGCGCTGGATGAAGTAATCGGGAGAGGTAAGGTCGAAGTCGGTTGGTTAAAATGCGGGCCAACATTTTATAATCATAGTTCAGGAGAGTAATCGGTCTATAATCATCCATTTCGAGAGCCGACACCTTTTTCTTGATTAAAATGACAACACCCCGCTGCTGCGAGGCACAAAGCCGCTGTCTGTTTAACACCGTGTTTAGCATCTCTGTTACATCTACACCAATGATACTCCAGCATCGGAGATAAAATTCATACGGTAGACCATCGGAGCCAGGTGTTTTGGAAGATTTCCCTTGACACACTGCTTCATATGCCTCATCTTTACTAATTGTTCATTTTCTGGATCGGTGACACAACCTGCAGGGGATGTACCGAAATCTCGTAAGGAACACCCAGTCAATGGAGCTGCATCGAAGAGTTGGGTGTAGTACGTGTGAAAACCACGCGAGTTAGACGGTAAAGTACTATTGATCGATCCATCGCCATTTCTTGTCGTGTATATCATCATCCCACGACTACGCTTATAATAGTGCATGAGATGGTAAACATTGATTCGTTCTTGAGATAAGTGTGACTGGACACGACTCCTAACTTTAATGCCTTGCATCCGTCTCCTGTATATGGCCTGTATCTTTGCCTTGTAACAACTCAGTCTGCTGCGCCGTTCTGCTGACGGCATATAACGTTTTTGAACATCGTATAAGCAACGAAAATAGAAGTTGAGTTTCAGGTTTTCATCTGTATATTTTTCACTCGCAAACCGCTTGAAAAAATATTTAATTTGTAGTTTGACAAATTTATCCCACCAATCGGCGACATCATTGTAACGCCGTTTATGTGTCGCCCATCCCTTCCAGAGTTCGGCGAATTGAGATAGCAATTTGTCATCATGGAGATAACTAGTGTTCATTTTCCAGTAGGACTTGCCCATGGGAAGAAACTCTATCATTAAATTGATGTGTAACAGAACTGCCGCATGATCAGAAAATGATATTGGAATCACCTCGACTCGGCTCACACTTTTCTTCAGTGACTGGGGAACATAAAAACGATCCAAGCGTGCGGCAGAGGTACTGGAGAAAAAGGTGGATTCAGTGGTTTTCTTTGTAGTTTTCCACGCATCACACAGGTGGAGATTTTCAGTTAGAGTTTGTAGCGCTGCACACGGCTGATAGGTACCTGTACAGTCATCTGGCGACAGCACGCAGTTAAAATCACCTCCCAGAATATAAGATGCAGGCAGTGTGCGCAGCAAGTAGGATACCTCAAAACAAAAAAAAAATCGGATCTCTCTTGCCGTCTGTTGCTGCCAGACGGCGCATGGATGTTAAGAAACAAAACCCCATTAAACATGCCACTGATTCCCCTATAGACAATTATTATGTTCAGAAAAATATGTAAGTTAATATTAATTTAATTGGGAAACAAATAACATTACACGCTATTTTCGAGTTGTGTGTTATATCCTATTTCGAATTTGACGAAATAAGATTAGGTCAGTCTCCTTAGTACAGTACAGTACAGTACAGTGCAGTATGACTTCAATATTTCTGAGTTACAAGAAAATTGTCATAACACGGGACGAGGTAAATATATTTAATGGGTTTTGGTGAACATGTTCATTCCTTGGTACACAGAAACTGTTCACTATAAAATTCCAATTGAATGGGTAACTCTGCAACATTCCTTATAGGTGCAGTGTGGGGTTGTTCTCGTATTTTTCGTACATATTTTTAAATAGACTCTGAGATATAATTAGACGAAAGAATAAAAAACAAATTAATAAAAATGTTTTTGCAGTCACTTATGTTCCTCCTCCATGCTCAACAGATGAAAGGCATCAAAATTTGCCTTATACATACAATCCCAACACATTACACTTTCTCCTGGAGGTTATACACTTAAAGATAAAAGAATAACCACACTAAGAAGCTCCGAGCAGAAATATGACTGGGCTCTGCAAGAGCTTTTTTCTTTTCATTTTCTTTAAAAAGCAGAAATACCTAAATGTGAGAAACATTGCGAGAGACCTTACACAGTCGATGGGACAGATGTTAGTAAGAGAAAAGGTTCTGTGTATATTTTTTCTCCATCTCTGTCTTTTTCTTCAAGATGATACCAAGCAGAAGGAGGAGACTTAACGATGCCACATACCCCATCATCTGAAAAGCACGCTTTTGCAGAGCTTTCTTTATAGCAAAATGTTACTAACATTTCCATAATTTGAATTTCAATGAAATGAGGGGGGAATTTGAAATGACTTTCGTCGTAATGTAAGATCCTTGCTCAGGCCGTCTAAGTCACCTACACCCCTACAGCAAATCCTGTTCGCAGTATATTACCCAATACAACGCGATTTTGATTCCTAGAAGCTGCATTTTTATCTTTTACACAAAGGTTACATTGTTTCTTATAAAGGTTTTACAGTAGTTTCGTTTGTTAGGTATTCCAAGTTCAGAACCTAAACAATCAATAGTAGATTTTCAAGAAAAAAAAGTCTATGATTTGTTTGAATGGATTTTTATTGTATTTTAGAGTAAAAAATTAGTCCGGATCTCGAATTGAACTAGGGGTTTGTGCTTAATAGGCAGATGAAAACACTGAGAACTATCCACACTCATTTTAAAAAGGAACTTACCCAGACTCAAGTCAATATTCTCCTACAGAGTGGACGTAATATGACTATGCAGATTTTAACAGCTTCTTCCTTTTGGTAATAACGAACAAACAGTTTAAATAACAAAAAATACTTTAACCCCAAACTTTAACCATGTATCATCTGTAAGGTTCTAATTTCTATTTTTGACACAAGAAGTGGAAAGAATGGGAATAATTGTTTTTCCTTACAGGTTTCAAAAAAGTTGCCAGTTCTTTAGTTTAGTTTCAATTGCACATTAGGCCTATATTGTACTTACATATGTGTTTTGTTGTTGTGTATTCTATACATCCATCCAAACACCCATCGAAGTACCCTGGCCTACCGATAATACCAAGAGCTCCAAACCACAGAATGAATAATTATTGTAAAACTCCAACTACTGTCCCAAGTGTCCCCAGGCTTTCATTCCGAACGATCTTTTCCAATCGGGTAATAAAAAACATCACCTTCCCAAACATACAAACGTTTTCCATAAGCAGTGCTGAATCCCAAAACTTTCATAGGAGGAACTTTTATTGGAGATGACATTTTCATTAAATGTTTGGATTGCGCAGGAGCAGTTGTTGTAAGACATTTATGCATAAAGTAATTTAATTTCTACAAAGATTGCAAAACGCGTCGCTGAATTAAAATGGCAGGCTGAAAAGAAACATATTACTATTCGCTCGCATTTAAAGATTTAAAAAACTACATTTTAGTGATCACAAACATGAAAACTATAACACAATAGTATTAAGTTTGAACAGTGCACTATTTTGAATTCACAATACAATTTTCTTCAGGAGCTGTCGAGAACACACTCCCAAAGCGCCACTTTGGTTGTGCATTAATGAAAGTTTCCATCTAATAGCAACTAAATTAATGGTTGCTTACGTATAAATTATTTGCATTGTTATAGTCAAATTTCTCACATAACTGTAACGGTGTTGGTATAATTAAGTTGAAATATATCGATACTTCAAAAATTCAAATAAAACTTTTATATAATTAATTTGGAAACAGAAATCAGCTCACATAGTAGGCTATACAGAGTGGAGATAGTGGTATAATGCTGCTTACATTATAATGAATGTCCCTCTCATATCAATGGCAGAATGATCAACTGAAAAGAACAAATGAATCATAAATAAATAAAGCGTAACCATAACAAAAGGTAACTTATACGCAATGAAGCAGAGGAGAGAAGACATGAATCATAGCCTGCGCGAAGTCACTCCACAATCTCATATTGCTGCCGCGCATCTTCATACCATGATTCTGGTCTCGTCTCCCCGCCTATACCTGCGTATCCTTTGACTAAAACACTGCCCATAAGCCACTTGCCATGAATGACTAGTTTCCAGTAAAGTTGGAAGATTCCACTGGAATCGACAGGAGATAAATATACTCGTATAATGTAACGTTTATGGTCCACCTTATATCCTCATTCGGGGCGGATTCAGAATTTCCTTGAGAAGTCATCATGTTAAATATGCATCAGATGGCATAGCACAGGTTCCCCTTTTAAAGGATATAGACCTAAAATCAGTTATGTCTGTACAAGGTCACAGGCGTTGTAATAAAAGAAATGTGATTAATGAAGAAGCTTTTACCCACATTTTCAAGTAGTACAGATAGTATGAAAGCAAGTATGTCATATTGTTGCAATATAAGATGCACATATTGTAGAGGTACTGAAGTAATTTAAGTCAAGACTCCATATAAATTTTCGGCAGAAGATTTCTAGAACTTGTTCAAGCGGCTAAAGTGTTATTTTTGTTATTGTTCATTGTAGCTAATCCATTCAGTCGGTTTTCTGTTATGGTGCTACGAAGATTGGATTTTATTCCTCGCAGCACCGATAATGCTCTCTCTGCTGAGCTAGATGAGATAAACTCAGTCATTCTACTCATCTAGTTCAAAACCACGATTTGACTAGTTATTATCTATATTAGTTAGTTTTCCCGTCTGTACCCCCTCAGAATCCGCCACTACTCATTAATACTAAAGAATAACTCCAAGAGACATTAATAATGAGTGCATATGCAATTGTTGTGTAGTAACGCAATTGATTCACTACTAGTTATATTATACGTATACAGTTGTATTTACTGTAAATGAAATAATCTACTACAAACTTATAAGCTACCCATTATTTTTCTTGAATTTATTCTTTAATGCTAAAGAGGGTTTATGTATTTTAAACTATACGCCTATCTAGCTTTAGACTTCGTTCATGGCATTATTATGCTCTACAAACTCCAAAATAATAACAACATATGCATTTCATTGCATATTACCCCATTTGTCTAAATAGACTATGCAATTTTATATACCGGAGATACATCACACTATATTCACAGAAGCAAGTATTGAACTAATTTTAGACCTTTTTAAGCATCAACTTCTACAGCCCATTAGGCACAAAGTCAAGGATTTCAGAATGCAGTATGTAATTGGAAGCTGTAGAGTTCAATCTGCTGTAATCACTACAACAGAATATTTTTCAGTCATTATAATACAAAAATGTAAGTATAATAATTAGCCCTGGCTTTGCTCGTCCATACCTCCCATTTTAATCCCGGAAATGTATGATTTCTGTTTCAATACCACCGCCAACCAACGCAATTCCTGCGTCTCCCATTGTTCGTGAGCTCAACAAAAACAACATAAAAATGTTTAACTGGAAATAAATAAACCGGAAAATTGAAACAAGTTCGGATGCGTGAATGAAAACAAAAGCCCCAATACAAAATAAACAGTCATTGCGCTCGAAGTCTGCCAGACAATGCAGAACATAGAGTTTAATCCTTTCAGCAAACAGTATCTGCTTCCAGCATTCCTCACTTCATGGCCATGCGTTTCCCTATACAATATAAGCAGGTTCTTTTTGACATATTTGACAAATCATAGCAACGTGTTTGGACAAGAGTTGTGATAAGGTAATAAGCTTCCACTTGTTTGTTCCTCCTTGCTACCATTGCCAAAATGTGTATTCGAAACGATGGGGAATGCGGACATAAAGATAAAATGTTTATAGAGCGTTAAGATTAGCAAGAATCCCCTAGCATAGGGGTGCTTAGTGTTTTTAAAATGCATTATCACTCCATTAAAACTACACAGTTTGTGTTACCAGACCATGCCCGTTCTGATCATGTCTGTGGTGACTGCTCCTTTCAAAAAAAGTGTTGATAACGCGTGGAGGCAATACACAATTCTCTCATCTAGAGCATTGTGTGAAAACAAATGTCGGAATTGTCAACTGTTGGGTCCATAGGCGCTGGCTTTGTGGGGGCGCAAGGTACTTTCTTCCCCCATAACATTTAAGTTTTTATAATATAAGGTCTATGTTTAACTACCAAAAACCAAATTCTTTCCCATTCATCAACAATATTCTCATGTCAAGTCAATAAAACTTATTTTAAAAATTGAGTTTTCAGGAGAGCAATAAAGAAGTCAGAGCAAAGTTGCTTAATATTCACCAAGATTCAGGCTAGGGAAGTACAGTTAAAACCCTCAGATAATTAATAGGTAGGCTAAAACAAGTGGTAAAACAGAGATTAAATTTGCGGGTTGGTATGTTTGCAAAACGAGTCCGTAAAATCGAGTGTAGCAATCCTACGAGCAACATAAAATCATGTTACCATGTTTTAGACAATTGCTAATGTGTAAATATTAGATTCACTTCAATGAATACCGTAGAGTCATATTGGAGCCTGGAGCTGCCCTGCCATCTTCCGCTATCAACTCCAGACAGGAATGGAGCCTGTAACGCTTTTCGACTATCAAATATGGCAATTTGTACAACCACCGTGAGAATTTAACATTACAAAAGGCGTAATGGATTTTGACATTTTCAATTTTATATTAAACTAAGCCCTTTTAATAATCATTTACAAATATGTTTTACTAAAATTGTTTTCCATGTGATTGAAACCAAAGTTGGTTACTTCATATGACTAGTGTTATTTCTATTTTTAATTCAAGCGGTCTACAAAAATATACACACAGAGTGGAATTAGTATAGATGTGCAGAAATTAATAGCTTGTACATTCGGTAGTAATTAACAAAAAATTCATATAGGCCTACCATTTTTGTCCCAGTTTTTCCTCAGGAAGGATATTCTGTCCAAATACTTTCACTGTGCTGTACTTGATAAGTATTATCCGAACTCTTCTAATTGTTCGCAAGGAAATAATAAGGATTAAATATCACCTTTACGGTTATCAATCAAGATGAAAGTTTTCTTGCAAATTAATTACAAATATTAATCAGTGGACGACGTGATCCACGGAAGAACTTGACAACGTCAAAACAAATATATACGTTAAGCATATTTGTATTGCAGTTAATTACTTTATAGAGGTATATTGTTGTAACATTTGTTATAATATTTTAATTGATTCAACGTATCAGTGTCAATAGTCAATTCCTTATCAAGCTAAAGGAATATCTATTTCGTGGAACCCGAAGGTTCATTGCCGCGCTTACCTGAGCCCGTCATTCAACCCTATTTTGTGCTAGCTCCATCCCTCGGAAATCCTACTTCCCTTAATTCTACCCTTACATTGTCCTCCTACCTACGTCTAGGTCTTCCAAGTGGTATTTTCTCTTCGGCTCTCCCAGTCAATACTTTTGACATATGCCTTTCCTCCTCCATGCATGCAACATGTCCAGCCAACTTCTTCCCCCGTGATTTAATTACCCTTAATATATCCGGTGAAGTTTACAGGTTATGAAGCTCATCGTTATGCAGGTTTGTTTAGTCCCCATTTTCATCTCTCTAAGTCCAAATATTTTTCTAAGCTCCGTATTTACGAACACAGATTATTTTCTTCCTGAAGAGTAAGCGAAAATGTTTAACATCCATATAATACAACCGGCAGGATAATTATCTTATAAACAATTTTCATGTTATATTTCTGGACAGAAGACGAGAAGATAACAGCTTCTGAACTGCATAAAAGGTATTTTCTGATTTTAGTCGACACTTAACTTCCGCTCCCCTCACGCAGCGGGCCCGGGTTCGTATCCTGGTCGGGACAATTTACCTAGGTGGGTTTTTTTCTGGGGATTTTGCTCACCTGTGAGACAAATGTCGGGTAACTTTAGGCCCTTGTGGTCCCCAGATATCATCTGGCCATCATTATCATCTTCATACCATCCTCGCCTTGTTTGGAGTGAGTGTGTGTGTGTGTTCGTGTTGTCTCGGAGGTGGCCCCGGAATTGGGCTGATCACTCATCCGGGGAGGCCCTCCATGTCCTTGTCTGGTCAGAAAACTATGTATGTGATCCAAAGATAATCCCTCTTCCGAAAGGTCGCGGCCCTGTAAGGCCCGGGCGGCTTGGGTAAAACTCAGATGAAGAAAGAATGAAAGAAAGACAAATATTTATTGCTCCTAGATATTTGAATTTCTCCACTTGTTCGAACGATTTACCGGCTATTCTAATAATTTGTAACGCATTACTATTCTCCAGATTTATGTGTACATTATATATATGGATTGGTATTGTTATTAATTTGAGGCAAATTAGTGTTGGCATCCGAAAAACGTGTTCCTTGTTCAGATTTGCCTACTCGCATGATACAAAAAATAGAAAAATTTAATCGCCACATTAAAAGATCGAATAGTTGAATGCGTTAGCAGAAACTAAACAATGTTGCCAACAGTGGAGATGAGAAAGAGTTAACCTAAATAAGATAAGCTAAAATGACAACTGAATAAAACTCATGAACAGGTTACGAAAAAGTAAAATTGTTTCTAATCATTGCACATTTAAAATGTTCAAATATCCAAATAAGTTTGTTGTGTAAAATAATGTTTTATCTTGTTCGCTGGAAGTACGTGACGTATTAATCACTATATATTGATACTTTCACGTGTCCAGTATTGAACGGTCGTTTTAACAAATAAAATTTCATCCTTGTGACACCTGCAAACTTATTAAAAGATAGATGAACGCGATTGGTCTATATTCGAAGCATTGCAAAACGTTTTTGGTGAACATCAAATAGGCCTATAGATCGTATGAATGGAACGTATCAAACGCTCGACTTAAGAAATGGGGGAAGTGGTTTACATCATGATTTTTCTACCAAAGTTTGGTAAGTTTGTATTTCACTATCTATTAACGAAATAAGACACACGCACCTGAAAAATATCATAAAGCAATGATTTTTAACCTTGAAAAGAACATTTTTCTCTTTCTTTTTTCTTCCTAAGAGTGCATCATCTCTGTGTGGATGTTTATTTCATAACACCACCAAGTAGAAGTTATGCCCGGTTGATGATGAGGAAAGAGTAAAAAGGTGAGATTTGTAGCGTAATAGCGTTTGTAGTCAAGAGTGGGACAGGAGTGAAGAGGGAAAGATTTTCAATTACATGTCAGGCAGAGGAAAGCAGGTGCCATCTCAAACAAGAAATATCTCGAGTAATAAATCGCAGATGCTCTGACCAAAATGCCGCCAGTGACGCGAGCGACTGACCTCAGCAGCAGATGTAATATTATTGCTATTCCATCCCTAGATCTGGCACATCATATAAACCAGTAACTCTTCAGAATATTTCAAATATCAACCAATAATATCGTTATTATCATCGGTATCATACTGGTACTGTCGACATCTGAACAAAGAACAAACAAAATTGGACACTTCATAGACGAAGGCAAGTGTTATGTACCGTGAGCCCTCTGATGCCTCAAAAGTCAAAAGTGAAAAAAGAAGAAATACTGTACACATTTTACAGACAAAGGTAGGGTTTCAAAAGTGAAGAAAAGAAGAAATACATATTTTACAAGACAAGGTAGTTTTTTTGTAGTAAACTGGAAGAATGTGCTCAGTTTTCAGACCGAATTAATGTTTAAAAAGTTTTTAAAAAATGTTCACATCTTACAGGCCAACGTAGAGTGTCAAAAGTAAAGAATGGAAGCTTCACACTTGACTGACCAAACTAGCGTCAAATTAAAAAAGAAAGGTAAACATTAAAAGGCCAATGTAGTTCCAAAAGTTAAAAAATATACAAGTAGTAACGTAGTAGACAAAGTAGTGTTTCACAATAAGTAAGATTGACGTTTTAAGACCAAGCTAGTGTTTTTAAATTTAAAAAGTACACATTTTACTGGCCAAGTATGTGTTTCAAAAGTAAAAGAAAAGAAAATACACATCCCATAGGCTACAGTCGTGTTTCCAAACAATGTACGAAGGTACACATTATACAAGAAGGCACACATTATACAGATCAAACTAACGTTTCAAAAGTAGAAAATGGAAGGTACCGATACACATTATTTTATAAGCCAAGGTAGCGTTTCAGAAGTAAAGAACTGGAAAATACATATTTTACAGGCCGAGCAGTGTTTTAAACGTAAAAAAGATCATGGTGCACATTTTACGGGCCAAGATAGCGTTTGAAAAGTAATAACTGCACTTTTACAGGTGAAAGTACTGTTTCCAAAAATAGGGTAGGTCTATACATTTGAACACCCAAAGTAGTGTTTCCACATTTTACAGGTCAAGGTAGTGCTTTGAAAGTATAAAAGGATAGGAAAATACACATTTTCCACAACGTGTTTAAAAATACAAGAAATATGAAAATAAGATAAGCTCTTTACAGACCAAGGAAATGTTAAGGTTACTGGAGAATGAACCTTCTGGAATTCAGTCAGACAACAAATAATTCTGAAAAACTAGTCAGCATCGCAAGTAGGCTACACCCGGGCTGTCTTAAATCGAAGGTTAACAAAAAATTAAGAAACCAGAAAGTCCCTAGAGAACTAAAATTATGTAAGGAATAGTAAACCGTCTACTCCTTTATCTAAAGAAAGAAAGAAAAAAAAGATCAAAGACAACTATTCCACTGACACGTTTTCAATCATATATCAATGTGTATACATATATATATAACATTTTGTGGAGTGAAATATGTCTTGGGTGGGAATCAAACCCGGGAGAGCTTAGTAGGCCTACGTTGAAGCCGAGACTACACGGCCATTGTATAAATTTGTCAAACGTACATTACTATAATTTCTTTAAATAAATAGTTTAACATTAACATGATTTATCACATATTAAGACTGTTTTCCTACAAATGTAGGCTTGTAGGCTTTGTGCCACTTCCCATCAGCAGCACTAAACAGAACTGACAACGAGGCGGTCTAAATAATATGGAAACAATTTGCTTGCCTTTCGAAATAATTTCGGTAGGTCCTGCTGGTATATATTTTAATGTATGCTAATTTCGGATTTATGTTATCACAGGAGACTTCATACGAATGACAGACTACACTATCCAGTGGATAGAATTTGAGAGTACTGAAAACATCGGTCAGAAGATGGCAGCACAAAACACAAAGCTGTACAGGTAACTCCCCAAGGCCCAAGCAGACCAAGATCAAGGCTACAAGTAAAGTTAAACTGATTAGACCTTCAGATGGCAGCACGCGTCAGCTGTACATTGTTCATCTATAAACACTGGAATGCGTGGAGAGAATTTTACCGATCTGTAATCATTCAAGATTCCGCGATGTAAGCACTGGCACTTTGAGTTGTGACTAGACGGGAGCAAGTTCGATTCCCACTTGCTCGATTAAAATATTTCTCATATTTCTTTCCTAGTCTTCTGTCAATTTACAAAACAAACGACAGACGATTCCTGAGTATTGTAAGCTTTTGGATTTTTTTTTCTAGGCGGAATTCGAACCCCAGCCATTTCCGATTAGTTCTTAAACCTGATACATCTTCAATACCTAAGAATTTATTCAATAAATTTTTCAGAAAGGACACAGAAATAACTTATGAAAGAAAGTAGATGTAGAAAGATAGCGAAAAATTTTAATAAGTAAATTTTAATCACTTAAATGTGGTGATATAAATATTATATATTGCAAGACAGGGAACCCGTACCCCCTTTCCTTATCCTATATTAATTTAATGGCTTTAATGTGCCTGTTGTCATAAACTATTGACAGTAGTGAAGTGAAATTTTTACAGCTTATTTCCGGAACGCTTGAAATTTAACACGACACTTTTGGAAAACAGTTAATGTGGTATTTATAATCAAATATAATAAAATGCACATTTTAATTATTTGATTATACATTTATAGGCTTTACCCTACGAAAATACAGGATTCATAAAAAATATCTGTAGTAAATCGTGCACTAAGACGCACTGAATATTTCCTACAATTTTGGAAGTAATTCAAATTAATAGAAGCTGAAAAAGACATAATTAGTACAGAAAATAGAAACATGAGGGAAAAGGTAATCGAAGTTTGTAGTTCGTCCCGAATGTGTATATTCAGAGAATAATGTTGTTAGGTAAAACCGTAAGCTGCAGAGGTGACAGGAACAATGTCATTTTATGTCCTAGCCTCTTCTGTTGCACATTTCATTAATCTCACAGCAACGTCTTCAACAATATCACGTAAACTATTTCTTATTTATCAAATTTTCATGGCAAGGTGTGGTACTGCTACAAGAAATCATTTTTTTAAGTAGTGAGTATCCGTTGAAAACAGGATATAAGTCAATTCCAGTAACATTCAGATTGCTGGACTCACGCGCACACCAGTAGAGCGAACCCATGCGTTCCAGCTCCAGAAAAGTCAGCGGACTATAGCATGAATTACTTATGAGAGACAGCCATAGGCTTAATAAGCGTAATTGTGGATATTTCCTGATTGACGTCTTTTCCATTGACCTTGAGATATTTATAACCACAAAGTAGTTTTTTGTAAAATGAAATTAGGCCTAAGTTCGGTAAAGTTTCTATATTTTCATTTCACACAAAAAAAAACCCTATCCTCGTGATTCAATCTCACGCCGTGGGTGTCGGCATGCTGACCACATGACCCAATCCTGCCATCAGCCTATGGTAGATGACGCAGTGTCGGGTGATAGGCCTTGTCCCTAGGGAGGTTAGCGCCAAGGAGTTAAGTTAATATTTCTGTATACGTTTAAAAAATATATAGTTTTAATTGAATGGTAGTAATGCTACCCTTTTTACATATAATTCATGTTTGTCTTTAAATCTGAATATCATCAATAATACATAGACCTATCGAAAAGCTATCGAACGAATTGTTATGGTTCCAGCTAGAATCAGAGTGAACTAGGTAACTGTTAAATCGGACATGCGCAGTACAACAAATCCTCAAACGCTTGCAGTTTCTTTACTGGAACAAACCTAATTCGACAACGAAACGAATAATCGTAATGTCTTACAAGGCAAGAAATACGCTATAATACCTTACATCATGATGTTAATACCTCATTTTAATGAAATTTGTTTCCGAACGAATGATTGAACGGAGAATTATTGGATGAAACTGAAGAATTTCAATATCTAGGCAGCAAAATAACATCTGATGGAAGAAGTAAAAAACAAATTGTTAATAGCATATAAGTTATCAAGCAAAACTTGCCTTCAGTGAGAAAAATAAATTATTCACATCCAATAATATTAGTTTAGAAATAAGGAAGAATTTGATGAAAACATATGTATGGAGCATAATGTTGTATGGATGTGAAACTTGGTCAATCCTTGAAATCAGAGAGAAGAAGAATAGAAGCATTCTAAACATGGTGCTACAGAAAAATACTGAAAATTAGCTGGATCGATAAAATACCAATGAGGAAGTTTATGAGAGAGCAAAAGCAGAGAAAGAAATTTGGAACCAAATAAGAAAATGAAGAATACAACTCATAGGGAATTTACTAAGGCACCAAAGTCTTTTTAAAAATAATTATCGAAGGCACAATTGAAGGCAAGAATAGCAAAGGAAGAGTAAGACTACAGTACATGGAACAAATTAAGGATGACATGAACTGTAAATGGTATGAAGAATTAAAAATGAAGGCAGAAAGAAGATCAGAATGGAGAATCGCTGCAAACCAATCCAAGGTTTAAAGACTAAAGAAGAAAACAACAAATATGTAGGCTACAAATGCAACAATCTTACTGCAAGAAGTAGGCCTTCTAGAAGCAGTGGTAAAACTAAAAAATTAGAGATTTAATGTTCATCTTTGAATATTTTACTTTATTGGTAGGCCTACCTCCTCGAGAGAAATGTAAATTTTTGGCAGTATCAGGTTTATTCCCGTCTGAGAACAAGAAGGATCTATGATTTACTTTGGTGTTCTCTCATGACCGCCGTCCTTACGCTGTTGAAGGAAACGAGGGAAATTGCTTTCGTGAGCAAGCTCCATCCATCTGGGTATCGTGAGGTAGAAGTACACAAGCAGACAGCCTATCCATCTATATTTTCCCTTCTCTAGCCACAGCGACAGCTTGGAAGGTTTCTCTGAAAGCAAGTATCTTAGGAGCATACCTTTAAACATAGCGATAACGGAAATTTCCCAAATTAGACCTAAACAGAATAATACGATTTTCTTTGATTTTCCACAGTTAGAGCAAAACGTTAAAACATTTCCATGAATTTCTCCCATATAATTTTAGTAAGTTTTTGTTGTTGTGATGTATAAAGACGGTTTTGTACTGCTTCTTAAGTATGTAACCGTCATTGGTGTGCAGGAAGTTACTGTCCCATGAAAAAAATATAATATATAAAAATATATATAATATAACAAATATATAAATATATAGGCTATATATATTAAAATTTAACTTTTTTGCGTTATGTGGTGTCCAAATATTCTCACAGAATCTGTGCATAACATCTACTACAATAGAAAAAAAATTGTTTATGAAGCTTCTGATTGTGAAACAGCTTTATAACAGGATTTAAACTGCTCCCATGGCACCCTAGAGTAATCCAAAGACTTCACAAGTTCGCAATATATAATACAATAATATAATTATATATATACTATATATACATATAAAGTAAAAGTAAAGTGTTCCCTATTACAGGCCATGGAGGCCCAGAGGGTTCCAGGAGGTTGAGGCTCCCAGATTTTTAGACATCGGCACATGAAGGTGGTAAGGTTGTCAGCCTTACGCACCGGCCGCCTTTACCCCCAGGATTGCTCCTAGTACTCATTTCTGTTAGAGGCTGAGTCGACCCCAGGGCCATAGTGCCACCAGAAGGATTAGGCCAATTGAAAAACTTCAACGACCTCATCGGGGATCGAACCCGCGACCTTCCGGTTTGTAGCGCAGCGCCTCAACCACTACGCTACGGCGTACCCCCCATATATACATATAGATGGCTTAATACATACAGGTGTTGAGTGCAATTTTGCTTTAAATGTGTTAGGAGCAAATTTTCAAGCACCTGGGGCATATCTTTACTCTATACAAATATAATTGAAAAAAATAAGCTTACTCTATAATGTTTGCATGAGAAAATGTGATAAATTACTTTTCCTGGGCACATTCGTGATAATTAGGCCCTAAATTGGATTTAGTGAAAACTTTAGAATTGGTACTTAACATATGTGGTGCACTAAGCCAATGATATATATATATATATATATATATATATATATATATATTATCATAGCAAAAAGTTGTTTCAACAATGTAGTTTTAGTTGTTAAAAATGACATCGTAATAGGACGCTGAAGAACCGATTGGCAGCCAATTTAAAATAGCGGAACAAATGGAATATTAAGTCACGGGGAAGACTTATAAAATCAGTAAAAACACAAACAAACAATGAGAATTTTTTTCGTTTATCATAGTAAGAGATTATGTAAATTCAATTCTTTCTAAAAGCTTGTTTCATTTTTCAAAAAGAAGGACTAAGACAGAGTTGTAAGCTTAATTTATTAATCAGGTTTCAATGATCTAATAACAGGAAGCAAACTACAATGGTAAAACGAAACTACAATTTAGATACGTGGAAATCTGTAAAGGAAATTAAATCAAGAAGGTTGCTGCTGAGAAACATTAACTGGTGTGCAATAAGATTTTGAGAAAACGTGTAGGGGCGACGGGTTCAATCAGAGCGTATGACACTAGCGCCAGTTTGTCTTCATAACGCCCAGTTACTTGTTTGTAAAAATTCCTGCTATACCCACCGACGGTTTAGTTTCCTATTCCAGAACGATCGGTGCATACACAGGGTTCTGGACGGCCTTGGAAGTTGCCGTTTGGAATGACAATGTGTAACATTTCCGTATCCAGAATTAAACCAATGGCGTTAGAAACTTGAAATATCGGGAATGGATATTTGAAGAGTTCCTAATTAAGATGGTGAAGTCATTGAACACTTTGGAGGAACTTCAACCAATGACGTTAGAAACTTGAAATATCGGGAATGGATATTTGAAGAGTTCCTAATTAAGATGGTGAAGTCATTGAACACTTTGGAGGAACTTCGAAAGTGAAGAGAAACCTAATATTGCTATGCACACGCTCTCTATGCTGCGTAGGTCGAGTCAACACTATTAGAATTTGTGCACTTTCATAGAAATGAATTTAGTTGCAATAGTGATTTTCATTCTTACAATACTCGAAATAGAAATAAGTTTAGCATTCCTCAACACAATTTAAACAGTTTCAACAAATCCATCATGGTGTATGGTTTGAAGATGTACAATGATCTGCCTGTTAGCATTAGAGTCATTAATGATCTGAAAGTGTTTAAAAGACGTATCAGAAAGATTTTAATTCAATTGTGTCCATACAGTATTAATGAAGTAAATGTGGGCAATGTATAATTTATATTTAATCTTAGATATAGTGACAAGTCTTATGGCTTTATGCTCAAACAGATGTTTATTATTATTATTATTATTATTATTATTATTATTATTATTATTATTATTATTATTATTATTATTATTATTATTGTTATTAATAATCTTTAACGTGATAATAAAGGAAATTATAAAAGCGTGAAGAAATTACTTAGCCCTTGGCCTTCATGCTTTTTTCCGTGTCACGGAGTCGGAAAACGGGGTTCATCGAACCCACTAGAGACAAGACGACATGACTAAGTGTAGACTATTCCGTCTGGTGGCTTTATGGCCTGGGGTTGACTCAGTCTCTAACAGAAATGAGTACCAGGAGCAATCCAGGGTGTAAAGGCTTCTGGTGCATAAGGCACCTTACCAACTACACTTGCTGAATATCAGAAAACTGCAGGGTTACCATGCGTCCTCGACTGCCCCGGACTGTTACAATATTTCCCTATCCATTTTTAACTTATAATGTGACTTTTGAAACTTGTTGCTCAAACTCTGGTACTTTTTTTTTTTTTTTTTTTCTCATTTCTGTTCTCACGAACACTACTATTATATTTATTTATTACAGTCAAATGAATAACGATAAAAGCTATAACTCATTAGGAGGTGTTTCTTCATAAATAGGCCTAATTCTAAACAAAAAGAGTAAAGTAGAAAGTCAGAGTCCTAGTTAACGACGGTAGCATTCAATTTAAGGAATATTTTTGGTTTTCTGGGACGTTGACAATATTATGCAAAATAAGACATTGAAATGCATAAAATAAGTCGATGTTTTCAATGTTTACTATATTGGCACTATGCTATACAGGGAACTACATTTGTTTACATTTGAATCTTAGTCCTGTAATGAATTATGATACCAACATCTGTATGGAAAATAAATTTTTCCTTGTATAGGAAGCACTATAATCAGGTGTTTGCTTCATTTTAGGTTCGTGTTAAAAGTTATACCAATATCAATTATAAGTAATTGCACGTGGTATATTCCTGAGCAGCCGCGCTAAGTGATTACTGATGACTAGGGTTCGGATGTTTATGACCTAAAAAAAGGGGAACATATGACTGAAAATATGCCCTTAAAATGACTAAATATGACCAAAAATTCCTTAATATGACCTAATAAAAGTAACGTATTTCCAAAAAATAAATGTTCTAATGTGAAACGTTTAAAGTCACTAAATTATTACATCACATTAATTCAATCAGATAATAAATTTTAACAATTCTGATGATTTACAGTTTTAATTGTAATGAACTTCTATTTAAAAGAATTAACCCTGTTTGCTCGCTTCATCAGCTCCATAATATTTTGTAGACTACGGGTGTGTCTATAAAATATGAACAGTTGCATTGATTTTAAAATTGAAGTTACTATTAAGTTGACATTAAATTAATGAAATGTAACTCGTCCATGTAGTACATACAGTGTATAATTGTGCTCCTTGACGGAATATATAACTTAAATATGACATTCAATTACAAATATGGCTAAAATATGACCAAGACCGTAAAAAAGACCAAAATATGACTTTATACCATGCAAAATCAAAACGGTCCGATTAAAATAACAAGCGTGCAATTCGTGTTAAATTTGTGTTTGGTCGAGAACGGAGGTCAGGATAAAAATATGACATGCCATAAACATCCGAACCCTACTGATGACAGAGTCCCATGATACAGTAGTGTGCTAGGGAAAGTAGGCCCTACCATTTGTAGGTGATATCAAATTATCCATAATATGGAATATATTATATTCTGCATAAATTATATAATTTACTATTTGAGTGAAGTCGTGAGAAATTCTACATCATGTCATCTTCACTTTAACGTTAAGGTCGTGAGCAGAGGATGTTATGAAATATATTACCCTCAATCGAAAAGAACTTTCCTTCAGTTTTCATACGGAAACTAGTCAAGTTTTATTCGAATCACAGTTTGTTACGATTCTATACTTGCTAAAATGAAATCAACATGAACGGATAAGTACTTCCGTGAAATTTACAGTAGTAGCAGAATATGATGTGTAGAAAAGTAAGTTGTCAAAAAACGTAAAATATTACTTGTAGGCTGTACCACTTTTTTGCAAATTCTTTGACACAGTAGCATATTTAGGAGTGCAGCGATACTACGTTGAAATAAATTATGGATTGTGTAAGATGGAATAACTTGACTTCAATGCATCTATTAAAAGCGATTACAAAAATAAACACTGTGTACACGTCATTGCACTATAAGGCATTCGAAGTTAATTTCCATTAAACAACAGAATCGAGGGCTTTAATTTCATACCCAAAATACCCATAAGTACTGAGGAAAGAATTCCACGTTACAATAGCAGTTGTTGTTTACCCACAATCGGAACCGCCTTATTGATGACGTCATATCAAAGAACGCTCAAGGTTGTGAATGGTTTCAGCGCCCTTTTTACTTATAGGAACCATCAAAATATATTGTACTTACCAAAATTTTGGGTTGAGGTCGAAAAGACCTCATCTTAGGTAGACAAAACATCAAGAAAATGATACCTGAGGAGAGCCACGAAATAATTATTTCAATGACAGTTGAATCATACAGTTTCAAGGACAGGTTCTTAATAGCCATATTTACTGCGTTTAATTTTTCAAATAAAAAATTCGTGCGATTTTAATAGAATATCTTTGCTTTCACCTATGAATCCTCTTAAAGCAACTGTTTTGCAAATGTTTTATTTAAATTGAATAAAAAATGCGCTCTGTTTCATAAAGAAAATGTATAAATGCAAATAATGATTCCTACACTTATGTGATCACAATATCACAGTTCCATGGAATAAACTGAGTCAAGTCCTAGGAGTTAGAGCTATTATCAATAGTAAGGTTACAGAGGTAAGACAGTTTCTATGAAATTTCTTCATTTTTCATGAGTTGCCTTTAATAATGATTTATTATCCTTTTTGTTCGACTATACTATAATATGCCTATTACATGTGACGTAAGGGTATCTTAATGAATAATGACCAGGGCCCGGATTCTGATGACCTAAAATTGTTTGAAAAATGACCTATAAAATGACCCTAGATTTTAAAGAAAATGACTTAATAATTATAAAAAAATGACCTAAACCTGATATTTTATTTATAAAAAATTATTATTGTACACACAGTTATAGACTAGTTAGTACATAATTCTAAAAACTGTCAATAACTGTAACGTTGTGAATGTTATTTTCTCAAGGAAATTTATATTGCACTGAGGCACTGGTGAGTCAAAATGCGGCACATCTTTGTGTGGTCTGCCGGATTATATTGAGGGTAAACAGTAGTTTGCACTCTCAAATCCAAGCACTCTGGTGTCAAGTAAATCTAATAACAATAGTAATATAATACACAATTTTGGCGTTTCTTTGATCCTCACTTCCGACTGAGACATGTCAAACACTTTAACGCCGAATTTTTCCTTCTTGTAACTTATTAAACAAACAACACTTCAAAGACAGCACCACTAGGGACGAAAAAAAGTTAATACACTCAACGTAAATACATGAAAATGACTAAATAAGGAAGCAAATGACACGAAAATGACAAAATAATGACCTAAAATTGAAATAAATGCCCTAAAAATATAAAATTGCATAGAATGACAAAAAATTACCTAATAAAAATGCATTTCTATAATCTAGAAGCCATGATTAGGATTTATCCACAAGTTGGCAATGTCTAGGCAGCATCAATAAAAAGATGACATGTCATTAGAATCCGGGCCCTGATAATGACATACCGGCACTTCAAAGTCAGGAACAATTTTGGCACTGCTGTTATTCCAACTATCGATTAATATCATATATGGAAACCGTGAAATCAGGAACTTAAACTGCACAATACACAACCTCTATTAATGAAGTCAATTCTGTTCATGTTGATTTGATATTATAATAAACTGGGTTCATTTCGTGTGTTTTAAAATGCTTTGCTTTGAGATTAAACCACCCAAGAGAAGCCTGCTCCCTTAATCTGTTGTCACCTGCCATCTATCGCAAGAAACGAGAACTGACTAAAGCTGATCGTCGAGATAGAGTAGTTTGTTTCATCGATATTCTAAAAAAATGGGAACTCTGACATTTAATTACGGTCAAACGAAAACAGTCGTACACTACTGGGCTAAAATGCTAGTTAGGACGCTCGTATGAAAATTGTGATACGAGAAAAGCGATTCTTACTGAATGAAATTACAGACTCGTTAAATCTACCTATTGGGATCGATACCATTTCATGATTTTCGAAAAATTCTTTCATATCTTTACGTGTCATGCCTCCCTAAGTACGAAACCACCGCCCGTTCAAATTTATATATATATATATATCTTTACACGCTAGCGGCCGTAATTTTCAAGATATTTTAACCAAATGTTATGTTATTTATAGGCCCAATAGTTCGGACAAGTTCGTTAATGAGCAAAATTGGCCTAGGAAGGGTCGGGGTCGGGGGTTGAAATGCGAAAAATTTATATCTCGGACCCTATGAAGTATAGAGAGAAACTTTGAGTAAATTAGAGTACTCCCTATGGAGTTCATAGTGACACCAACGATTCGGAGGTTTTGGGGGTACGAGTGGGGGGATGGAAATTCGAAATTTCTGAAACCACGTCTTGTGGGGTATCGTTGAAAAGCTCTTGATGAGTACTCTACAAATCAATAACTAGTTTCTCGATAGCTCTCATATAAGGCCAAGATTTGAATGTTTGAAAAGTGCTCTTTCCTCTTTTTTGCAGTTATTATTGCGGGTATGTCATGCCAAGGCTAAAGAAGAAGAAAGCTGCGCAGCGACAATAAATTAAACCAAAAGCACTTCGAAATCTACCTCAGCCTGTAGGCCTGCCTAAAGGGATTTTTTCATTCTATTTTCAGAAAAAAGTATAATTCAATGAACGAAGTATGATCATACCAGGGACTTAGTTGATACAAACTACGCCTTCATACAGAAAATGTAATGATGTAGGAAGCAATCTCACAGCAGTAAATCAATTTAATACGTTTCAAATATACTAGCTCCGAGTAAAGCTGCAATTTATAGGATATCGGCGTTCTTACGTGCATGCAGCATCTAAAATATTGTATGCAGAGTCATAACTTTAGCTCCCCTACTGAGCCTAATTAAATAAATGACTAGAAAATTCGGTAAGAAAAAGTGAGAACTATGCACCGCAAACATAATTACACACGCAGCGTCAAGCAAAAGCGCCCAAATTTGTGATAATTAGATCCGCGAAGTGAAAAACTGGTGTTTTCTCACCAAATAAATTGCTAATCCTACTTTGCGACAGCTCAACTATAATTGTCGGTTTCTTCAAAACAACACTACATCATCCCAAATCTCAACTTCTCGCTCCTTCTACCACGTAGAATATAATTTAACATATATTTATTTATTCGCTTGACTCAAATTCAAGTACTTATTTGTTCATTGGTATTTTTATGTATCCCAAAATCTACAGACTTGACGAAACTGTAACCATCATAGGTAATCCCACGAGATATTACGTGTTTAACGATAGAAATTCGAGAACGAAATTTGAGCAATTTTATCTACTTCTATTCGGTAGCACACACAACTAAATGTATTACCGTCTGAAGAAATACTGATGCCCTCAAACCTGACAACAATTTAAGTAGACTACTGTGAAGGACAATTTGTGAGATATCAGCAACAATTTTGATAATTCAATAAACATAAACCTATCTTACTGTGATATGGTTTCAGCAACACCAAATAGGTTTTCCTACGTAGTATTATAACAATGCTTTGTAACATACCTAGAAATTTTCTTGAAAAATATTGTAATAGTCACATGTACTTATATTTTTCTTTCGTCGATGTAACTTTAGCAATCGTGTGAGGTAATTTTGTTGATTAATCCAATTCTACATTATCCGTACTGTTCGATTTGCTTTCCTGAGTCGTAATCAATGCATAACGTGTGCAAACGTGGGCCTCCTACTGAATAAGGAGTTCATACAAGCTCTATTCTAGAAGCAATATTATTAAACACTGAAGTTCAAGTAATTTAGTCTTTCTGCCTGTATCTTCGCAAGGCTCGCATTATTAACGAGATTTGCATACTCACATGTAACGTGGAAATATAAGCAGCTACTTTCATTACACCGAGACATGTATGGGATTATGGAAAGTCACAGCATAAATGCTCCAATAAAACACAATCTTAATACTTAGTGACAAAGCCTAGGGTTTGATCTAATCTATAGTCCGTCAACTGGATTCAAGGTCGCGTTCAGGATGTGAGGGTTGTTTATCATTCACACTGTGAGATCCTTAATTGCAATTATAAATTCTTTAGCGGTAGAATGCAACATCCTCTTAATAACGATCATGAGTCTTTTTCTCCACCAGTGCACTTTCCTCTCTTTACTCTCTCAAACACGTTTCGCTATGTCATCAAATTACGTAATTTGATAGCATAGTGGAACATAATTTATAAGCACAGAGAGATTAATTTGTGAGTCAACCGCCGTGCAGAATGGATGTGACAAAATGTGAACAGAGTTCTTATGTCAAAATAACTTTTTCTTAAAGCTAAAATGCCAGAGAATGTCACAGGGAGCTGGTGGAAGCTTTGGGAATATATATATATATATATATATATATATATATATATATATATATATATATATATATATATATATATATATATATATATATATATATATATATATATTAACAAAGAATTAGATGACAAGAAACTTTCTAAATCCTCCATCAAAGTATTCAATTAAAGACAAACCGACTGCAAAACTACTGTTCCAATTTATAACGTTTCTGAAGGAAATCGATAGCTCTTTGAGGGGTACAGGTGTTTTTATTTTTTCAATACATATAATTATTTCCAGCTTCCATCCATTATAATTATTTCCCTGAAAATTTTACATACTATTGAAAATACTATTAATTGATGCTTTTTATTATTGTAATGATAATGAAATATATATGGCAACTATTATTACTTCATATTTTTTTATGTTTGCACGTTAAAATTTTCTTTTATAGGCCTAAATATAAATATTTAAGTGCAATCTAGCGCTTTGTACTGAACTGTCCCCAAGCACAAGGTTTGCTTTTTCAGTAGTGCTTCAATTTATATTTGTAACCCGTTTATATCGTAATTTCTAGCAATAAATGTACTATTATTATTACTATTATTATTATTATTCTTATTCTTATTCGTTTGAACAATTAAAGCAAAGAATTCTGTAGAGAGGAAAACATGAATTGTGACTGTGCCAGTGGAAGGGAGGGCAGGTTCACGAAGTGGCCCACACGTGCAAGTGCTTGCCTCTCAAGATGAACCTCAAGATGCAGATAAGCCAGCTCCAACACTTCCAGACGGCTTAATACAATGTATTTATATTTATGGCTAATTCAAGGTTGCAACATCAAGAGCAGGATTGAACGGTGGAATTCGTAGCAGAAACGTTCCTTACTCTCAAGGTAAGGGAGCAGTGTAATTCATAATTTTTAAATTTGAAATGTACCAGCAAATCTATCTAGAAAACGAAACTCCAACATTCGGTACTATATTTTCGTTCTGTACTATGTTTCTATGACAAGAGACCTTGCCTAGTGCTCATAGTAGTTTACATAAGGAAATAGAATTCAATTCGCTTACTATATTCAAGAAATAATTTTGTGAGGAAAATCTAAATCAAATGAGTACAATATCATGTCTTCGAGGCTAGTAGGATGAGGTTGAGTCCAGTCTTTCCAGGGACCTAACAACATAAGAAGCTTTAAAATGCAAGAATATTGAGAAATGTAAAAGCAAATAAGCCAGAATTTAAATAAAATGTAATCCTAATTTGGATTTAATTAACAAATTTCATAATCGATCAATTATTGAATACGTATAAACATTTCTAATACGGAATGAAACAAGCTAATGTACTAATTAATAGAGCAATTAATAATGCAATATGCTACAAGAAGCCTATACTCACGAAATAAGAAAGATAATGTGTTAAGAACGTCAAGTGCTTCGAGGTAACTGGAAGAAGAACTGTACATGACATGAAAATGCAAAATGTAAAGATATTTATGACATTAATGTATAGAGTGTCAAATTTGTTTCATGCTATTACTGCATTCCACCATTAAAGCACTGCATGAACAAATCTTAGTGGATGAACAATTTCCTGAGCATATAGAGACTGCAAAGTAGCCTAATTCACTAAAAAAAGTGATAAATCGGTTATTGAAAACTACAGTCCCATATCCTTAATTCTATTAACAATAAGAAAAAAGGTGCGCACAAATGTGCATTGTTCATCCGTTAGCATAATTCGCCACCGGAATTTGTCCTTTTGGCACATACTAGTAGATGATAACGCTCCCACTGTTCATTATAGAGTACACACACACATTCATTGTTAGGATCATGGGATTTCCCATTCTTACACACTTTGCTCTGAAATCCGTGCACCGCCAGTCTGGTTATGACATGTCTCAGTTCTTGATCAGAGTTTTTCCAGGAGTGTGTCGTCATGGCTTCAGTTAGGTAAAATTCCTCCAGATGTTCTGTTTCTTCCTTCGGATCCGTTGCACCTCCTTCACGGCAGTCGTGCTCGGTAGCAGAAATTTCCACATCAAATCTTCTGGTAAGAAAGTCTCCCTGGCCAGCACGTAAACTAATCTTGGAGTATGGGAATGGGGTATACATGGAGAGACCCATGGTTCTTTTAAGGAATCTAGCTTTTATACTCTCGATGTTTTGCAGTTGTTTTACTGCAAGATGTTCGCACATTATTTCTAATCCTTATGTTAGTGCTGGAACTACTTTTGCTTTGAACACTCTGAAGGCTGTATCTAGTGACAAGAGTTGTAAATTGTTGATTTCATTGATACTTCAGATTGCTCCAATATAATTCTGTCGTAAAAATGTAGTCCAAACGATTTTCCTTTTACTTTGACGTTGACACTCAGATACTTACAATAGTTCCTCTTTTTCAGTGGTATTACTTTGAAGTAAATTCTATCTCCCTCGGCCGGTCTCCCTCCTTTTCTGAACAGAACTAATTCTGTTTTCTGGTAGTTCATTTTTAGGTCATTTACTTCTGCCCATTTTACGTTTCCATCAAAGCCCCTCTGAAGTAGTTCTTTATTATTTGAAGCCAAAGCCGTATCATCCGCATATAGGATTGCATTGACATTTTCTTACTTTTTCTGTATTTCTTCCACTCCATCATATGTGAGTACATTGAATAGCAGTGGGCTAATCTTTAATTCTATTCCTTTCTAAAATTCTGGAAATCGTACGTCTAATGGAAATTTAAGAATTTCCAGCTGAACCCATTAGTAGACACACTTTTAATTTCTGAATAAGACATTGACCTATCCAAGTTAAGCGAGTAATCAGTTGGTTACTTAGTAGCTCTACAAAGTTTTCTTTTTACTATGCCCTCGCTGACTGGAGAATATGAATGCCGCTTGATTATCTTTTGTTAACTCTTTCAGCACTGAATTTATATACACACATATACATACACACACACACAGTCAAAACCGTTTATAACATCTTCGCTTGTAACGACGCATTGGGTAGGCTATAACGGCGAAATCTAATATAAACCATATAAACTCTGTATTTAAAAAACTATTAGTGCGACCTCTTTTATTACGACATATCGCTTAAAACGACGTATCTTTATAACATTTTCAGACAAATGTATCGGCTATAGCGTCCAATATTGTTTCTTTTTACGTGTTTAGTGATTGGCGACAGCAATGTAACGCTTATTTTCAAACTCTTGTTTTCAGTAGATTGTGGATTTCAAATCAGTATATCTGTTAATAGTCAAGGCAAGCATCGCTGTCAAGATGTCGCTAAAGAAAAGGAAAGTGTTTAGTATTGGAGAGAAGTGACAATAATATGGCATTAGAAAACAGGTCATCGCGAAGGGTATAATCGTGTATTCCTTTTGTGATTATGTAACTGTTGGATTTTTCTAATGTGTAAGGTAGCCTACAGTACATTACATTTGTACAACGTTGTAAAAAGTGAAACAGGAGAAAGTGTAGGCTTTCGTAATTTACAGTATCGCATTTACTGTAGGACAGTGGCGTGCGGTGAAGTTTATTTCAACCCCAGCAGTTAAAGAATTAAGTTCTACGATGACATAAATAATCAATTCACTGGAGGATGTCTGTAGCCCTGGTATCAGCGATCGGTTGAACTACTAACCTCTTCCGCCGCTTGCCAAGCATTTAATTTTAAAATCTCAGGGAAACCAATCAGTAGGGATAGTGAACGTGACATAAAATGGATTGAAACAATAACCACTAAAGAAGCAAACTAAAGTTAATATGTTCATTTAGTACTATATAAATTAAAGTAATTGAAGTCAACATAATTAACTGAATCTCCTAAGTCAGCAATATAGCCCCAAATGTGTCCCGCTAGGCGGCTAGATCACCGTCTTATGTCACGCCATATGTTGGTACATAGTACAGTGTAGTCTGCGGCCCGTGAAAGCTACGATACTAGCGGGCTATGACCAGATGTACCAATAAAAAAAACCAGACCACAGATAACTTTATGCTTCATTATAATATCGCATATTATTATGAATCAATCATAATTTTAAGGTGATAAATTATTTTTACTCATTGGCTTTCTGTCAGATCCAAAATTAATTTTAGTCCGGTTGATAGTGCCAGCCCAATTTCTTCTGGTTACTGTGAAGGCATTTGTAGTGATAGAAGGCTTCTATTTGCTCTGAAGTATGCTGGTTATCCAACCAACATCCAAGAAAAGCTATTTGAACTTCCTGTAATTCACCTTGATTTTATAGATGTGTTGCCACTAACACAAAAAGTAAGGTAAGTAATACACAATTTATTTAACTATTTTACTTTTCTTGTTGAGGTTTATAATTTGTCTATTAATGATGTGAAATTGTTGATTTACTAATTGCCACGTTCGTGTATTACGGAATTTGTAAGTTTATATGGCATGAATACCAGTCAGCAATAGATTTCTGTTAAACTTCCACATACAAAGTGGGGTTCACAGGCACCCCAAATAAACCAATGTTGCCATATAAATGTTGCAAGGAAACCTGAATGCTTGTGTTTTCATGACATTGTTCATAAACCCTTGTAATACAACAATGGTGTATTTGTTCTTAAAATTTAAATATTTAACTTGAGTATAGAACTACAATAGCTGACGGGGTACAGCTACACTCCACTTTGTGTCCCGTGTGACTAAACTTTAATATTGTAACATTTTTTCTATTAGCTATTTTATGCTGCAATGTTTATTTATTATGTTGATATTAGTGAAATAATTGGTATTATACCAATTATTACACTTAATTACATGCCACAAATCAATATTAAAAGTGGCAGTGGAACTTACTTTCTATCCAGGTTTGCATTATTTTGTTTGACGTATTTAAACTGGTTTGTGACAGTATAAAACATCATAAACCCTTTCATGATTTGCAATAATTACGCTGACACAATACATTAAAACTCAAAATGTCAATATGCAAACTCGCATACAATTAAAGTGATTAAAACAGATTTGTTTCAACGTAGTGCAATAGAAACACTTTGGGCGAACTTGCACACAGACTGGTATTTCATATATTGTTTCCCCGATGATGAAGGTTAATAACAAACATCACTTCACTTTATTTTTCAACCTCGGCTGCGGAGAATTCAGAAAAATCTCAATGAGGTTTGTGCCGTATTCATTGTGGGCAAGCTGGAATTTTTTGGGCGTTTGAGATTTTTCCGTTTTCGGGTAACATCCTAACGGGAACACTTCATTGCTGGCAACTTCGTGAGCCGGGTTGACTGCATGCTATTATCTCACTTTATCTTGATATTCGATCCCTTTATATGAATGCGATGGAGAGGGAGACTCAGTTTGGCGAGACTATACCACTTTCCGAACCTACAATTTTCTATTTTAGTGCTCACAAAAGTGTATATTTAAACCTCCTAACCACAGAAAAACCAAACAAAAATTGTCTAAATGTTTTTCTTATGTTAAAAAAGAAAAAGACATTCATTTCAATATGTATGGGCCTTTTTTTTCTATTTGTCACCCAACTTACAAATCACTACTTTCCACATCAATCTGATTCAAGTTATGAGAAGTGAAAACAATACATGCTTATGGGCAGAATTCCCTATGGGTTGGTGATACCTCTGACCATAATTCTTATTGGTCTATGATTAGTTTTGGCATTCCTAAAATCTCTGTGCAGCTTCGAGAATATCAATTAACTGTTCATCGTTGATGTAATATATCGCATTATTAGCTGTGGGTTAGAAGAGATCGCATGTATTTTTGCGAGACAATTTTAATAAAATGAGTTCTAAGAGTTTCAAAGAGCAAGAATTATTTCTCAACATTATCTAAAGAGAACACAGAAATCCAAATTAATATGCACAATTTTTGACAGTCATCTGTCTAAAAATCATTTAGAATCAACCACTCTGTGTTGGAAGAAAATGTTCTGCATCTCTAAATAATAGTGGCCTGTCAGACCGAAGACAGCGAAATAAACTTACTGGATAGTTTGATAATGCTTCATGTTCTTCGAATAGGCCTACCAATAAAGAATATATAAAATAACTAGTTATCAACACGGAAAGAGAAATATTCCAAATATTCCTCTAGCATTTTTGTTGATTCCTAAGATACTTTAAAAAAACTCTTGGTAGTGCTTTGTTTAATAGCACGTTTTCTATTCAGTTTTCAAGAGTCGTGCAAATGCAAATTTCAGTTTGTAAATAGTTAGATACTGAGCTATAGTTACCATTTTACATTCCACTGGAAACGATCTCCAATTCATTCTCACACTGGTATATTTAATTGTACGGGACTACATCATTTGTTAGTACTCACGAGACGATTAAGAGGAACTTATCTGACCCCAGGACAAAAACAAAGTGTATAAAGAAGAAGACCGAAGCTGTAAGATAGCCGTTAATACAGGTGGCCAGGAAACTCTGGCAGATGCTTATCAGCGTAAATACTCCACGTATAACGCAATAAATAAATCCAAATAGCTATTATCTCATAATAAGATGTAATTTACTAATTCTAAATTGTTGCATGATCACCATCGATAAAGCCTTTCAGGTGCAATTTAGTGCCCTATGCGCGCACTTATCTCTTTAAAATATCAAATAGGCCACAGTCGTAGATCTAATAACGAAATATCTTTGTTTTTATACAAAGAAATAAACATATATAAAATTTTACGATGAAAGTCTTCGATATTATGTATTTTAACATTTACTTTATGATACTCAGTGGTGGACCAACATTTGCATATCTAAGGTAAAACGTGCAGAGATCAGGCATCCTCAAGTTAGCTTGATAGAACAGCAGTTTCCAACCTGTGGTCCGGCAATGAAAGGGATTTGCAACAATGCTGATTTAACTTACTATGCACTGTGGTTTTTAAAGTTTTAGTAAACTTTACCTTATTCTATGAAGAATTAGAAATATACGAATAACTACCGTTAGCTGACTGCAGAGGCTGAGAAGTAATGACCTATGGGTCGAGCAGAATGGCTCTCAGCCTTAAAATAGTTCGATGCAAGTCAAGTGTATGCTTAAGAACGATATCAAAATTTCATATTAACTTAATGAGGAATATAATTATTATATGGCTTACCATTTCTGCAGTACAATGTGATGGAACTTCTTGTCGCGTTTCCTGAAAAATAAACAAAATCGTATATTTGAAAAATAATAAGTAGTCTAATAATTGTAGTTCATAGTTAATTATTAAAGCATACGTTTTTAATACTACTGTACATGAATTACTTTTGTCTGCAGTTTAAATGGATTGACTGCTATTGTATTACGCTACAATATTCATAGTTCCATGCACCAGGAAGGATAAAGAAAACCGTTTAGTGAGGATTTAAGAGTACAGCAACGTACTAATTGTATATGTGATCAAACTAAACACGGTACATCTTTTTTAAGAAGATTTCGGGAAATAAAGCGTCGTAAGAGAGTGATATTATAAAATAGTTTAGAGGAAAGAATAAAACAACAAAAATAATGACACTTAAATTACTATGGTACTGAATAAGGTAAAATGGCAATGATTAAACCGAACGATGAAAGACAGATGTATCAGCACCATTAAAACAGATATTTCGTCATTTTCATACATTGTCTTAAAAGTACTTCAGTGAATGTCTGCTTTTTTAGTTACAATTTGACACTCACCAAACACTAAGGTAAGGTTGATGGGTTGGTTTTATGGTTATTTAACGATGGTGTTGTACTGAAACTTAAGGTTGTGACCGTCACCGGTGTGCCAGAATTCTGTCCCACAGAAGCTATTTTACATGCCTGTAAATCTACAGCCATACGTCTGTCACGTTTCTGCACAAATAAATGTCATCGACCTTCATCGGAATCGAACCCGCGACTTTAGGCACAGGAAGCCAGCGCATACAGATTGCGCCACCCAGGTCGTCTGGGGTATGGTGAGTACCCCAAGAATTATTTGCTATACTCATGGTTGTTTAAAACTTTATTATTAAATTTGCCTGTAATATACTGAATAGACTTAGGCGAAATGGGAAGGTCATTCCTACTTTCATTTGTATTTTTTTAAATATATATGTTGATTAATCGTCTGTAATGAAAGGCTAGTTAGAGTATGAACAGTATCCCATGTCAGATTAACCTTGATTAATTTATTAATAGTAAAATCACTAGTATGCAAATCATTCATATAAATTAACGATTAATTTATGCAGAAATATAACGACTAAAATAGCTTAAATTAGTTGGCAAAAAGTTATATAACGCAATGTCTCAATATAGTCTGCCCAAGTTGTGAACGTAAACAAATTTAAAACGTTGGTTAAAAATATGTTACTCGATCTGTGTACAACTGAATGACTTTTATAATGCAGTTTGTAATTACCAGATCTATACTATCATATTGTTATTACTTTTTAAACGTAAGACTTTGTAATTAAAAATTTTCGTTACAAATTTTATTTGTTACAATACATTATTATTATAATTATTATTATTATTATTGTTATTGTTATTATTATATATTTCTCAAGTTTAGAAGTAGGCCTAGAAGGAACAAAAATATTAATTTAGAAAAAGTCAGAAATGTATGTTTGCCTTTTTAAAATAATAAATTAAAATGTATTGTGAGGGTACCAAAGCACTAAAAGGGTTAATCTGTGCCATGGAAGAGAACGAAGTGGCGTAGAGCTTGTGAAAGGCTGATGCTTAGGACAAGCCCACAAGAATTCTGTCAGCGTGTCGTCTCGTTCAGTCGCTCACGTTTTGTAATTTCCACATTCCGCTTGTTCCCAGGAGTCCCCAGGCTATGGTGCGATGTGGTAAATCTGCCTGCTCACATCATACAAATATGTTTTCCCTTTGAAGCACTTTTGTGACAATTAACATCCAAAAATGCATGGACTTAGAGAGGAAGAGAGAAGAGCCAGAGACAGGCACAGACAGAATGAGAAAAATAAAGGGGCAATCAACATGTGATCAGTCACGGTTCATTCCGTCGTCAATTTTATATAACATTATTATTATTATTATTATTATTATTATTATTATTATTATTATTATTATTATTATTATCTGACCAATGCGGTTATACATTTTCCTTTTCGTAATTTTCGACATTTATCTAACTCTACTTATTCCGTCATGCTCCGGAACAACAAGAAATAATTTTAAGTGGACTATAAAAATTAAGGCATAATTATTTATGATAAATAAATTGACTATTCAAGTTGAACTTTAGGAAAGATAACTCTCTAAATAATGCAAGTATGTTTGCAGAAACTGACAGGACGTTCCAAAGTTTGGAATGGTTATGGATAAACTTGCAGCATAATAGACGTCCAAACGACGCTCAACTTCTCTCCCTAATTCATCCTAAGTGACTTTTGTAGAAGCAGGTTTATTCTTCAACGTAAATTTTACAAATCCGTCGTTATTGTGTTTGTCTATGATGGTTAATCTTCAGGACATATTTGTCTAAATCTTCTTTGCATTGCAAATTTCTCTGCACGGTAAATATCATTTTGATTGAATAATGGTTTCTCGGGCATCCAACTAGGCGGGTGGGATGACAGAGCATTCCGCAGCTAGCTCTGCTCTCATCTTCCGGGAGAAGTCACAAAGGAGTTGGAAGAAGAGATGGAACTAGGAAAAAAGAACAATTATCTTAAAACCGTTTCGGGCTCGAAACCCCCTGTTTTAACTGTTTCACGCCAACCAACTTGTGGGTTAAAACGAGGGTGCGTCGCAGATACCGTTTCATAAGCCAACAATTAAAATAAAGAATTTTCAAGCCTACTTGTTATAATGAAGAGGGCATAATTATAATTTATATAGCCTATTAAAATCAAAAGGATTTGGCTATGATGACCTAAATACAGTGCAACTTAATATCGGAAGGCTACTTCATTCCCTTTTTTAAGAAAAATCCATGAATATTCTTTCTTCTTGCTTAGTCACTAATAAAAGTACAGTTCTGAACATTTTCTCAAAGTCATGATATGATAAGAAAGGTTCTATTGAACATTATGAACATCACACTCGCAAATACATCATACACTCTGATATTAAATTATCTCGTAAACTCTTTTTTTTTCCTCCACCAATAGCCTTTTCTCCTCCGAAGATCTATTTGAAAAGGGTCTCTTTAACAGACCATCTACAGAATTTGCCATGTTGCTTGTACAATACAATACGCGCACTTGAAAAAATCCACCGCAAAACACATCAGCCTACAATCAATGCTCGACTCATAATGGCTCCGTGACTAGTATCACAGTCACAGCTGGAAAAAAGCGAAGCCCAACAGAGCATGCACAGTCAAGTAGGACAGTAACGTGACTTTTCTCTGAGCCAATTCAGCACTCGATTTAGTAGTTTCCAGTTTTCCCGGAGAGTGCGATACAAAATATACATTCGTCCTAACGGTTTGCATAACGGCTCGATTTGAAGAGAACAGGCGTAATTTTAGTGCAATTTTTACAGTGTACTATAGCATATTAGGACACGATGATCGGCTGCCCCCTAGGAAGCAGTTACTGTATTTATCCTGGCCTTATCGTACCGGAAAAAGCAGCAGCTTAGGAAGTTTGGAATGGATGCGATACAATATAATTTTGTAGAGGCTGCGAAATATGAAACCATGAATCCCATAGATCTATTTTGAAAATTTTGAATGCACACAACCCAAAGCCTTTTCCAACCGGAAACCACCTCATTGCAGGATCTTTAAATTCTGTTAAGCGGGAACCAAGTAATTTAGGTACAAAACGTCCTTACTGCTTGAAATAAAAGGTGTTGTACACTACGCTATACTTTATATTAATATGAGTCATTATTAAAAATCATACACTTTGAAATGGCTAAAGTGTTTGTAGCCTGAAACAAACTATTTATGTGATCGAAAGAAACGCAAATCACATTATAGCGTTATTAGCACAAAACATTTAAATTATGAACACTGTATGTAAACAGAGTGAGAAGATCTGGCCGTTAGTACCTAAGATGAAACTGTTGCAGTTCATAGCAGAAATAGAGAAGTAACACCATGGTGACATAGCAGTTTCTTCCGCCGCAATAGAACAGCAGGTACCAGGTGACAGCTATATCTGTTTCAAGTAACAGTTACTTTAATTAAACTGATTATTAAACCCAGTGTTTTTCCAGCCATTACTGTTCAAGAAACAGTTATTTTGAATTCGTTTCGTTTGAGAAGCAGTAAAAGTTGAAACAGTTTCACATGTTGGAAGCCCGATAACCATTACTCATTCTCATCACCTGGAAAGCCTCAAGACCCACGCCATTTTGACTCACATCTTATCAGCTACTGTTGCCAAGAGAAAAACTTGAAGAGCCCCTCCGTCATTTACTGCAAACGCCATTTTCATACATGTATTACGCCGGCCGTCCATTGGAACCGAATTGAACCGACCGAATGCCAATCCGTCTGCTGTCTAACACGGCTGACTAATCCAGAACAAAAGAAGACAATGAAACGGGTCCACTATACATGCCCTACTCGGCCTACTGACGGCTCGGTCACATTGAGATGGTATTTTCGTTCTCACTAGGTTCAATAGTGCAACAAGTGTGTTATTTAGTATGTTACTTATAATGCAAGCAATTACGCTAATTAGTTATGTTCAACAAAACAAAACGTACCCTTGTGCGATATTTGCGACAAGAATTATCTCTGTTTACTGTGGAAATTCGTGACACTTACCCAGGCGAGACCTTTCCTTAAGAATGGGGTGCATTTTTGTTAATTCATCCTCCGTCTCCTCACACAGTAAGGATTGTCTAATGCAGGGGAAGACAGAAGGTTGCTCTGTGACGTCACTGCTTTCTGCTCTCACTGCTCGCGTTGTACCTCTGCGAGGAGTATGTGAAATGTAGGCATCAGTGAACAGGGGGGAAGAGAGGGGTATTAGTATTGCGGGCAGGGGGAATTTAGGGGGTTAGAACTTACGTAATACGTGTTTCCGAGTTAATGAAACATCAGTCGATTTTCTTGATAGTTTATCGGTTAATTACAGCACAGTAGTTTAACATATTATAAATGATTCTATTTTTCTATTCTGTGAGAACAATTGCCTTTCCACAAAATCTATGTTCTTTGACAAAAATAGACAATACTATCATTTGAATTAACATAATTCACTACTATAAAAATAATTAAAAAAATGAACTGAATTAATTACCATACAAGCTCGTCTGCACCTTAGATAATACAAGATTACAGTAACAATTTTCTGACTTTCCTGTCTCTTTTTTCTTTAACAAGTTTATCAATGTTGGGACGTAATGTTTGAGCAATATTTAATCGAAGACTACATTTAGGTTGTGATTTGACAATGTACTTCTTGATTTGAGCTTTGCACATTTCATTAGTGAAAAAAATTGTTCGGCCACATATGTCGATCCAAAATTACATAATATTCGTGCGGCAAGTTTCGGGAATCTGGTTTCAGAGAAATTTCTGTAAAAGTTACCCAAGACCACTTTACGTTCGTATTTGTCCTTTAACAGATCGTCGCATTGTAAGTTTAGCAGTTCCAACTGATACGGGCAAGGAACGTCTTTGTCATTAACTAAATATGGGGTAGCAAAAAGTTTAAATATTGGAGAAAGGTTTTCCACATCCTGAAACCTCGATTCGAACTGAAGAAGAATGTTTTGCAGAACTAACACATGTTCTGCAGAGAGAACACTATCAGGATCGCATCTTGCATTAACTTTGAAAAATGCTCCGTATTTCCAACCAGAAGTTGTTCTACCCACAGAGCTAAAGTGAATAGGTCCTCTAGTACCTAAATCTAGCGTACTCTAAACACCCCTACTACCGTGCGCTCTTGCTGACGTCACACACATGGGATCCGCATGCTCTTGCTCCACAAACGTCATCACAAGACGTAGTTGACTTCCCCTGGTCTAATGTATCCTCCACATCTATACTAATAATTACTGTTATTGGGTACCACGAAGACTGACGGCCGAATGTCGGCTCCATGTCGGATCGATCGGCTTTTCTGTCTGTCGTCCGTTTAGATGGCCGAACACAGCTTAAATATTATTCTGACATTCACAGTTCCAGCGGACGAATAGGCATGTTCACTCATTTTTTTAAATCGTATTACTGATAGCTTTTATACAGGACACAAGTAATGACAGCGTTCGTAATCCGGAGAGAGCTCACAAGTCACAACTAATGGAATGCACCACCCCCAACATGTTTCATGCTCAGAACAGGTGCAAAGAAATAAAAGCAGAAAACAATTTATATTCTTGTGATGCAACACCATTACTTGATGGATTTCTGAACTCCATGCAGAGAAGTGAGGTAACGTTGTTAATATGTTAACCATATTCAACAAGGAGAAAAGGAAATTAAAGTTTATGGCATACTGCGAATTTCTATTCGGTAAAAGCTTTCCGTTTTCAAACCATCGCCTACAATCCCCCCTCCTTTAGTTAAAAACGACAAGAAAGGGATGAGGTGGCTGTTGGTGTGTTGAGAAAAGCGGTGGGTCATGGTACCCCTCATGCAAGAAACATCTTCGTATCCACTACCACTCAGCATCCAAAGTTAGGTTAGGATTTATTTGTCGAAGATTTAGTATCTAAGTTGTATAGGTCTGACTACACACAGATTGCATAATAGCCCTTTCCAATTCCTATTGTTCTTCTTTCTCTCCGTCTCCTTCTCTTTCTCTCGTAAACCATAATACTAAAGAACATCTGGTTCCCGAATTCCGTACATGTTCAAGCCATCAATCTCTTTAAAAGTTCTGAAATACGTTTCATGTTTATGATGCTCTTAGGGAGAAAATAAAATTGAGAGTATAGAGAGATATGTCAACGAATCAAATTGACAACAGTTATTGGGATTACATTTTCATTCAAGGAAAGGAACTAACCAGACCATTTCTGTCAGGGAACCTCATGATGATAAACAGAAACTCAGACCATTGGACTATGAAGCAGGTATTATTATTATTACTATTATTATTATTATTATTATCATCATCACCATTATCATCAATATCATCATCGTTACATAAGAATTGTACTGTTACACTTTTTAAAAAATCCCCTAAAATGCATGTGTAATTACTATTGTAACTTAGCCTAAACCTGTACTTTAGCGCTTTAAAATATGTGAGATATAAGTACAATATAACGTAACAGTACAGTCGAGTTAACAAGTGCGCATGAGTTGAGTTTCATGCAACCTCAGATCCAACTTGCATGAGATTAAACTTCAGGAATAGATGCCCAATATATAAATGTCGGTTTATTCTAATTGATAACGCATTTCATCGTATACTTAATTTTAAAACTGACTCCTTAGTACCCATTATCCTTACGTTATTATATTCCAAACTTATGTGATACCTATCTAGGAAAAATAGAATTCCCCTTAGCCGGAACGGGAATCGAAACCAAAATCTCATGATTAGTATTCAGAAGCTCAGAACACTTGATCAGGAGGCTGTTATTATTATTACGAGGGTGGATCGAAAAGTAACGCACAATATTTTTTTAACAAAAAGTTTACAAACAAATTCACACATGAAGGTACATATTTTGTCCATTTTTTATATAATCACCAAGTTTCTTAACACATTTCTCCCATCGTGATACTAGTTTCAAAATACCCTGTTCATAGAAGTCCGTTCGGTTGGAGTATAGCCATCTGCGGACTGCTGTTTTCACTTCTGCATCTGACGCAAAGCGTTTACCGGCCAGGAATTTCTTCGTGGGACGAAACAAATGAAAGTCCGACAGTCTGGACTGTATGGAGGATGCTGGAGCACCTCCCAACCAAATTTGTTGATTTTCTAACGAACAGCTGCAGCAACATGGGAGCGAGCATTGTCGTGAAGAAGTCTGATATCATCAGCATGAATGTTACAGCGGTTATCACGTCAGATGCAGAAGTGAAAACAGCAGTCTGCAGATGGCTATACTCCAACCGAACGGACTTCTATGAACAGGATATTTTGAAATTTGTATCGCGATGGCAGAAATGTGTTGGGAAACTTGGCGACTATATAGAAAAATCGACAAAAGATGTCCATTCATGTGTGCATTTGTTTGTAATTGTACCTATTAAATTTTTGTAAAAAAAAAAATGTATTATTCTGCGTTACTTTTCGTTCCACTCTATTATTATTATTATTATTATTATTATTATTATTATTATTACTATTATTAATTTCATTACTATCATTATTATTCTTACATTATAATTGTAATATAAAACTTAAAATCCCCTAAAAGCGGGTAAAATATAATAATAGTATTAAAGCGGTCCAGGCAGCCCAGTAAAAATATTCAAAAGTATAGTTAGCATAAGTGTTAATTAATATAAGTTCAGTTGGATTCATTTACACATAATAATGATTGAGAATTTATATCCGGTGTTTGGTATCAAAAGATTCGTCTTAACATAAAAATTACAGTAAAGGTGTTCATTTTATTGATAATATTTTTTATTTGAGAATAAATTAACTGTGGGTTAATTTATAATGTTTGGAGATAGCAAGAAGTGAAAGTATGTCGCTTAAGGAGTTGGGAATTCCAGACCATAGATATTATGATAACAATATGCAAGCAGGTAGAGGCCCTGTGCCCGCATCCATACAAAACTGGTGCACTGTCCTATTCTAGGAATGAGCCTTTGTTCTTAAAGTTCATTCCTAAAAGCTTTACAGTTATGATGGCAAGCAGGAGATTGTAACTACAGATAGGAATGACGAACTTGTACTTTGGGTAAACCCAGTATGGTAAAGGATTTTTATAGGTAATATATTTCGCGGTTTGGGAAGGTAAAATCGCGAACTTAAAGTTAGTTAAATGTCAATCCAACAATGGTAATTAGGGGTGGGGATGATAATAATTTGTCACCGAGGCTAGGTGTAGTCTGGGAAGAATATTGGGAGACACAGAGTGTTGTGACACCCGGTGGTGCACACACCTATTCTAGTATAGCGGCGGGATCGTCTCTCTACTCATCACTTCGGCTCTTAGACTGGGCATAATTTCTGGACTTAGAAATTTTCAACGACGGCAATTAAATTCACCAACAGAATTTTATCGTCTTAAAGATTTTCCTCAACAGCCAGAGTATATAAGTTCATTTATACAATTTTGGTGTTTAGATACCAAGTATTTTACGCAAGTTTAAATCTCCTGGAAATAAAGTTCCATAGTATAACCCGCGAGCCATCATAACTATTTAGCGGATCTATCAGAGTTTATCTGCCAATAAGAAACATTGTACATTTCACTGTATTGTTGAACTTTACCCCGGCATTTCAAATAATTGAAATATATTGCTACTACAACTGATTCTGTTGGTATTATTTTAAATAACAAATAATACCTAAGCTGCCTTCACTCTCAGCCCCTGAGAATTAGTCGACTGTTCGCACCCGATAGGCCTAGCCGGAGCAGATTTCAAATTCTTCAAATAAATATAAATTTAGCACAAACCATCCGGTTTGTGCAAGGCGCCCAACATCTACTGAGGAAGGAGGAACTGCATCAGTATAGGCAAGCTCGCAAATCGCAAATGCGTTGGATTTCATATTTCCTGCAATGCAGTTATTGTAATAATCATTTTACCTTCATTGACATAAAATGAATTACTTGAAAACTATAACCTAATAACGATCCTGAAACGGGAAGTTATTGTAAAACCCAGTGTTAGTGAGAACAATCTGGATGTAACCTAAAAACCACAAGCTTATTACATTAAAATTTGTAATTACTACAGGCTGTAACAAAATTTAATAGAATGCAATACCTATAGTCTGGCTTTTTGTAACGAAGTTAAAGATTTTATGTTTCTTCTCGCAGCCCTAACTTTCATACTTTGACAATAAGGTTATCACGACATCACTAATAGGAATATTATTTCTTGCTCGACCATACTGTCAATATGCTTATTACATGCGACGCGAAGGTATCATAATGATATGTGTTTCGAAACTGACTTTAATTACATCAGTGTGGAATCGATTATTATCGAACACGGAACAAACTTGAGACCTTGAGAGTAGCAGCTGAAAACCGCGTATAAACAGCTTGTATTTAAAACAAAATCAATTTTCGTTCGTGTTAATTTTAATATCATACTAAAATGGATTAATTTCGTGTTGTCAAAATCCGTTGGGTTCAATAAAACAATCAAAAAGGATCTTCGATTTGACCAACTCCATAAGATGCCATCTGTCGCAGAAGACAAGGACTACGACAGCCACCTGATGTGAAGGGCATCGTGGCCGTTTGAGTGAATCTAAAATCTCAAAACTTAAACATTTAGACTAATTTATGGTCGAACAAAAACAGTCGTGTGCAACTTGCCTGTGATAGTAATTCGGATACTCGTATCTTAATAACTGCCATTATAGGCTTGCTGCAAAACTTAGGCCTATTGTCATTACTCCAGATTAAATTAATTTAATTCTAGAACTGCGAAATTATTCAAAATGTTTTCTGAAATACTTGAAACTTCTTTCCCTAATCCCAGCTTCCCTTTCTGTTCTGTAATCTGTACAAACCATTTATTTTCAGCTACACTAATATATCTTTCTGTTGAATTGGTTCAAATTCCAACATTCAATGGAAATGATTAATGGTCGTTTGAACACGGTTGTGAGAACTGGTCCAATGCTGAAGGAGGATTGAAAAGAAGTTTCTCGTCCTAATTAGAATTCTAACTAGTTACATAAGGTGATTGCAGTGGACGTTAACTCCAAAATGATATTAAAAATAAAACTGCAGGGAAATATACAAAACAAGATTAAAATAAACAAGTAAAAACATAATAGAAGAAAGTGTATGAATGAATCATAAATATGTTTTTATCTGAACGACTAGACGCCTTGTTAACCAAGCTGCAATCTGTTAAAAGTTTTTAGCAGTTTGTGAAGATAGCACAAAGTGGGAGCAAAAGTAAAGGCTTGAACCAACACCCGAAACATAAATGAGAAAATGATGTACAAGCTCCATTTGTAGACGTATAGCTAATCCACTATAAATCTTAGCTAAAGTGCTGTACGGTCGGCGCCGTATACATCGTTATTCATGGGAAGGTCTTGACCTCCAAGGTGCCATCTTGCAACAAAAAGCTTCGGTACTTTGCATCAACAATAAATAGTAAAGCCATGCTTATCGATCACATAGCTTAAACAAGGAAGGTAGAATGCAGTGCAGAGGAATACAGCATGTACCGTACTCGCGTTTCATCCATTCTTCTTCTTCTATGCAATTCACTCCCATCGTTTTTCGTTATGGCTCTCTTTCTCTCATCTCTTGCTCCCTATCTCTCTCTATCTTATTTTCTGCAGGCTCGTTTTGTTTTCTTCTTAATGAATCAGACATGTACATTATTCTCTTCAAGTTGTTTCATCGCTCTTCTTACGCAGCGGGCCCGGGTTCGATTCCTGGTCGGGAAAATTTACCTACGTAGAGGTTTTCTGGGGTTTTCCATCACCCGTGAGACGAATGCCTGGTAAATTAAGTACCTTGTGGCCCCTGGATATCATCTGGCCGTCATTATCATCTTCATCCCATCCGCGCCTTGTTCGGAATGAGTGTGTATGCCTCGTTCTATGTATTCCTGTTGTTTCGGATGTGGCCCCGGCATTGGGCGGATCACCCATGTGGGAAGGCCGTCCATGACATTGCCTGGTCAAAAAGTATGCATGTGATCCGACAGGACGCGGTCCTGCAAGGCCCGGGTGGCGTGTGCCGCATAAACGCCCCTACACGGAAGAAGTAAAACTAAGGAAAAGATAGAGAGAGAGTTCCATATTTTTCGCAGCTTCAGTTCTAACGTCTGTACCTCTTTCATTGTTCTAGTTTATTATGTTCTAATTTTTAGTACTAACTTAATTCTCAACTATGTAGAATTAGGCCTAATGAAATTATATTGTATGACATAAGTTGTATCTAATCTTCTCTGTAAAGGATTATTATTAAGCTATATATTTTCGTCTGGCTAACTACACCACAGGAAAGTAAATGAATATAGAAAACAAGCAAAACGTAGTCATTGGTAGACTCGGATTTTAGGTAAAAACCTATTTTAATCCTTAAGTGATATATGGACGGAAACTTGTATATGCATGTTTCATAAGTGACTATGCCTAAAACTGATACTTTTATAGGACCTAAAACAGCCTATTTTTACGTTAGAGCCTAATATTGCCTTTTTACTTGTTTTTGTCTAAAGTTCAAACTAAGTTATTTTTTGTTATAAATTCTAGCATTTATTTTCAGTTCGTACTAAATTTTTAGCTCGGAATGTGCAGTACATGACACATTTGTGACGTAGTTAAATAATAAGGAATGTTTCGTCTTCAGTAGAAAAACTCCTTGGAATTCTTAAGAAAATGTAATGTTTTTCTCCCGACTCCCACAACCAGAGGGGGGGGGGGAAAAGTTATCTGAATCGTTGAGGGATACAAGGGGTTGAATATGCTAGCGTGCGTATCTTCTGGGCGCAGGGATTAGGTTTTCACTGTTGTGGTAGTAATACTGGCCCTAGTAATAGGTCTACTATATAATTCTGTGTACCATAGGCATATATCTGTTTTTTTATAATGATTATTGATTAATGGTGACTTCAATATATATAATATTCTGCATTGCAATTGAGATATTTCAGAAAATTGGCAACTTAACGATTTTATAAGAGACTATTTTACTATTTTTAGAACCTATTTTCCGATTTTTAGAGCCTATTTTAGGTGCCTAAAACAGCATTTTTAGCGACCTAAAAGTCCGAAGTCTAGTCATTGGGCATATGGGGGGGAGGAGAGAGGATGAGAACCTATCCTTGTAACAAGGACGAAAACGGATATGGGCGTGGAATTCTCCACACACATCCGCAATCCATTCCCATTCCTGCAACATTCACCTATTCATATCCATTAATCAGGGAATTATCGGTAATACAGAACTAAAATTGCAAATCTCAAACAACTAAAAATCTGCTAAAACTTATTATAACATGTATTATTTATAGTGAACGTATGTACTGCAACAACGATAAATGCTAAGGGCTTCCATAATCGTACTTAAACTGATAGTGTCATAAAACACGGTTGAAGGAGAATGACTTTCCGAAATATCGTGCGTTGCTCGTGATATTACGTATAATAATAGAATCTATCGTGTTTAAGTGCTGTGAAGTAGAAACATTCTACACTATTGTCTTTGTGTATCGCTCTTCAATCTTTAAATCGTATGTTGAAAAGGTCATGAGATGTTACATTCCTTACACATGAAATTTAAAATTCTTCTCGTCAGTTCATTGTAATGCTTTAAATAACCGTGCAGTTTATTTTTGGACTTGATTTACATCAAAGAAATAATCTTTTTAAATAGAAAATCTAGAATATGAGTATAGGAAATAAAAGTTCCTGATATTTTCTCTAGAAAACACCTCCTCAAATCAATTAAACCATTAAACAAGGAGTACGTGTACAAACTGTAAGACAAATAGCGCAAACATTTTATTCAAGGATCAATTCGAATATGAAATATTTTTTAAAGCGTCTGAAATAAACATTCATTGAAGTATGAACACTTACAGCTACACTTACAAAGGCCATTTCCTCAATTTTGACAATAGCAGTTAAATATCAAAGTAGCTATCAGTTAGACTACACCTACAACCTGGTTTAAAAACTGTAGACAAGGAAAACAAAACCTTCATGACAAAATAATGTCAAAACATTCTGGAATCACTTGTTTGTTCGTTTTTATCTCTTTACCCCATTTTTCATCAGATTATCCCTTTCCTCTCTTTCCGTGGAGATCATCTACGAAGATTACATTTCAATTGCATTAAGTAAATTCTGCACTGACGTGATTACATTCACCACAGGGATTGTATGCAAGCAAATGCACTGGCAGCTTCTCTAATGACGTCATTTATTTATATTTAACGTCTTGTTGAACAGTGCGTGCACTGTGTACTGTACCAACGGACCTTGTTCACAGCTACAGCTTTAGAGAAACCACTTAAACAACTTTTCGCAACTCGAATGTCGGTAGAGAGAATACAATGTGCTAACTACACGGAATTCTTACATGTACCGACGAGCACCTCTATCCATACGGAATACACTATCATTAATTCCAAGGGGCATAACATACAACCTAGAAGCACACCGAAAGGAATCTGTGCTAAAGTGATCTAAAAGTTTTAGTGCAGTGTAAGCTTACACATTAGGTAAAGTTGTGACTTAATTTTTAAATTTTAAAATTTTAACAAACTTTTGTGATATTTCGTTTTATAGAGAAACCTCTTTTAAACGACTACTGACCGGTGCCTCAAAAGTTTGCATTTTCACTGGCTCTACCCGAAACACAGGCAGGGAATTCTGTAGGCAGAGGAAATATTGTGTGCAATATAACATAGCCAAGTATTTCAAACACTTATTTTCCAACTGACCTACTGTGCATCTGAATTATCAATTCTTTCCACCTGTGCTCAATTATAAAGTACAAACTAACCTATAATTGTTATATTATAAAATCTTTGTAAAAATAAAATAAATTACTTTTAAAATCAAATTTACATTTTCTTTAAAATGTTAAAATGCAATCATATCTTCTCCATAAAATGATCAGTTATATGCAGGGTGCGAATCAAACTTCTTCATGAAAGGAGGAACATTTAGCTCGTGTTCTTCTTCGGGCACTGAAAATTCAGAAGTGAAAATTCAGAAGTAAGTAACATGTCCTAGTTACACAATGTAACCCATGCTATACCATATGCGATATAATAGCAAGTGGTTACAAAGACGTGACTTACACATCCTGGAAAAAGTCGCTATTAACATGATTTACAGGGGAAGACGGGAAAGTCATTATCCTTGGTAGGGGAAAATATTGCTGTTATCTACCAGGGAAACAGTTCGATGAGCCAGGGAATTTCCTCCCTTCCCCCGTTAATTAGTACTCTGGTTCTACGTTAAAACTGTAACTGTAGTCTTCACTTTACGACACGTTTCGGTGTTCATTCGCCATCTTTGTTATTTTGAGCAATAAAGTTAAAACCTTCCTTTGGAATATCCTTAATTAATTTTCAACTTACTTTTGTGAGAAATAACATGGATTTTTAAAATAAAATGTGTTGCAGTGAACGTTTTAAATTGGGTAAATTTAAGTTCAACAGATTATTATTACTTTTTTAAATTTCAAACATGTGTAAATTTTAGAAATCTGATGTAAACAGATGAATGTTGTTATATAAAGAAAATAATACCTGTAACTTAAAATTTGTATGAGTAGTAGTATTTTGAATGTATCAAAATTTATTTCTTAAATTTTAAATACAGTGATTAAGAAACGTTCGATTTTAGATAAACAAACTTTAACACTATTTCTACGATAAATATAACTAGGGAATAAGTCCCTAGCCTAAAAAATATGGAAAACATTTTGAAACATCCACTTCCGTCAAGGAAGGTGAAGTTGAGCACAACCCCCAACGCGACGCTACTGATGCAGCATTGCATCTGGGTTGTGATCGGAACAAAGAGATTTTCATTACTAAACGGTGAAAATCTAGAGCACTTCCCTAAAGAAAATCATTACTCAATCCACGAATGGACGCACAATCTAGGACTCAATCTGAATCCAGCTAAACCACAGGCTTCAGCGTCGGTTAAGCATTCAACTTTCGGCCATTAAAATCTATTTCAGTAATTGCATTAGGTGATTCAGTAAAAATTCTTTGTTTTCTTACAGGTAAAAACTTAACTTGGGAAAATCACATTGTTGAAACATGTAGAACAGTCAACTAGTTAAAGTTTTAAAAAGGTGTAAGAAGACTTTAACACTAACAGGACTGCGTAGAAACTCTGCATCCGTCATTTTGATTGGTAGTATTTTCGTCACTATAAAAGTGATTTTCATTAAACTAATTTATTACGGTATTATATATATTCAATTTATATGTTTCAACTCCAGGCATCAATAAGAATTCATTATTACAGCCTTTTCACATTTGAAAATAAAATAAATATTGTTTAAATTCTTACAAGAGAACTTAAAAGTTTTTAGTGAATTGAAGATATCAAAGTTTTACATACCTGTACTATGTTTCTCAAACAAAAGAGTGACCGAAAATAAAATGCTGAACAATCAGAAAAGTTATGCGGCATTTAAACACATTTTTGGGCGATTGCAAACATAAAACCGGAGCTAGCTTGCGCCGGTCAAAATGACCGCTCCTAGTCCTTTTAAGGTATGTAAATAATTTTAATATTCTCATCCTGTGGACGATAAAAAGTCAGCTATTTCAGAATTCGGGGATCATTTATCACTACATTCTTTAAAAGTAAAGAAATATTGGAAACAAAATAAAACCCGTCCGTTTTCTTACACCTTAAAGTTCTTGCATCGGTCAAAATGACCGGTTCCGTCCTTCTAGTGTTAATACAATCCCTGGTCATGCCCCACTTCGATTTTGGGATATACTTTTATAGATCTGAGCTCTAACTCATCCCGGAGAATGCAACATGTTCATAACATGTACGTACGCTTCATTTGTAAAATAGCCTACAAGTCTGTTCGATCATTCCCTCAAAATGTTGCCATGGTTCTGCCTGAATGATCGAAAAAAATCACTGTCTTTTTCTCCGCTTCAAAATTCTTGGTACTTCACCACCATCATATCTATCTGATCGCTTCCCTAATTTGACCTCTCATCACAACTTAAACACCCACTCAGAATATAGTCATGTGCTCTCTATCCTTGTACACTAATCATCTTCCTATACATTCTTATTCAATGTATCAGTTGTTCGCCTCTGGAATTCCATCCCTTGCAAGATCAGAGGCTGTCGAACGCTAGGTGAATTTCAGGGAGACATTAGTAAGTTAATTCTGTAACGTTGTGTTTCCGTTACGTATAAAAAGTGCTATGGACCACGAGGGAACTATTCATAAACAAAGGAAACCATAGAAACTATCGATACTGTGTCAGTTTTGTTTGAATTGCAGGAAGAGGAAAGTGCGCATGCGCGCGCAGGAAATTGAAAAAGAAGACCGTTAGGGTGGCGTGCACCATCCAGGAGTAAATCTTACTAAAGTAGTAAATTTAAGACGGAGACCTGGAGTATACAAGAACCAGTACATCTGTCTCACTCTTAAGTCATACTAATGTATGTGCTAGAGTGAGACAGACAAACCGGTTTTTGTTACGTAAGGTTCCCTTCCTAAATTTACTACTTTAGTGCTACTCTTTTAGTAACTTACTCTTTTAGTTGGTGTTGGAGAGCTCAATTGATAGTTACTTCTTTAGTTGTTACTAAAGTAGTAAGCGATTTTTACTAAAGAAGTAGTCGAATTCTGCGCAGAACAGAGCAGAAACGTTAGTGCAGCGCAGCAGGACACGTGCATTTCAATTGCCAGTATTATTCAAGTGCCAGATAATGAAAAGGAAAGGTTCGCTGAAACAATTAATATGAATTTGGGTTGTTCCAAATATTACTAATGACAATCTTCATGTTTTAAAATAGGTCTAATAGTAATGTTTTATTCATTACTAATTTTAATTTTTTCAATTGAGTATTTTCAGTTTAGTAGCCTACGTATGGGTACTGTGATTACAATTTTTGTGTAAACTATTTCTGTATTATAATGCAAACAATTGGAATTTCCAGTTGATTTTAATAATTGATTCACTGTCAATATTATAATTATTTATCTCATAATAATAATAAAGTTCTAAAATATATTAAAATATTTATACTTCCTAAAGTTACATATTCTTCCCCAAAAACGATAAATCAATTATTCTATAGTTGTTATCATAAATCTCACTATAATGAATTATTAATACTTATTGACTGTTTAACAATATTAATAAGAAGTATTACACAAAATCATGAAAAAGGGGGGATAAAAAGGATAACAAAACTAATAAGGGGCATTATGTTTCTGTCCTTTTTCAAATGCACAGAACATTTACTTGAAAAATATTACCTTATAAAAATAATAATATTACAACTGAGAAATGTAATATTTAAACAAAAAATGGCGGTACAATATTTCGGAAGCTATGAACTCCAATAATAATTATGTAGATGGTTGTGTGTTTAAAAATAATTTCAGTGACTACTTCTCTAGATCCTGTGCAGCTTCAACCTCCGGGCCCCTCCTTAAAATTTTCTTTCGGCACTCATGTTGGCTTTTTTTTTCTATATAGTTTATAATGCTTCTCACTTTCCTGTCCACAGGGTTAATTAAATAGTTAGCAGCATACTATAGACCTGCAGCATCTGTTATAGTTTATTCCCAAACATGAAAGTCTCGTCTCACTCCACCATTCGAGATTTGGGGAGTCTTTAAGGAATGGTTTTACAATGTGTCCCCTTCTCAATGTACGCTAATCCCAGAGTCAGTCAAATTTTCTTCCGATGTGGCCTGTTTGGACATTTTTACACCTGGGTTAGAAAAAAAGGACATATTATTCATTAACACTGCGGGTGCAACTATTGAACTTTTAGCTCTTATAATTATTATTATAATCTGGCATTCGTAATGTTGTGCTTTATGTTAAGCTATAGAAGTGTAATGTAATAAAATTAATTTACAATAATTACATTAAATCGTTTAACAATGAGAATCACCTATTGTTCAGTAATTCTATGGTTAAGTAGCAGGGGGAAGTGTTTTCTGTTATTAAATGCCCTACTAGGTATGGTTCGCTTAAAATTTATTAAATCACCTGCCACAACTCTCATTTTTGGTATACAACCTTCTTCATCTCAATAACTTATCCTCAGTTTGAACTATGTAATCCATTTAATGTGATATGTAACTCATAACTCACGCAAATGCCACAGAACACACTTACTCCACAACTTACTCCACCCCCTGAGTAGGAGTAAATATTGGCCTTATTTACTCCACAACTTACTACGTTAGTAACGTACTCCGTGTTGGTGCTCTCCACCACTTGTGGAGTAAGTTCATTTACTCTGGGAGTAAATAAAATTTTTACTTCTTTAGTACATTCCTCTATGTTGAAAGCCGCCGAGTTTAGTTTACTCCTGGTTGGTGCACGCCATCCTTACTAAAAGAGTACGGTTACTCAAAGAGTAGCTTACTAAAGTAGTTAGAACTAAAGAAGTAAGGCTTACTAAAAGAGTAAATGGCATGAGTTTGGTGCACGCCACCCTTAATGTCTGGAGAGGAGAGGAGAAGAGTAAGAACCAGACAGTCAGCGTCGAGAGTCAGAATTGGAAAGCTGAAGTAGGTTGTGGAGTTGGTTGACGAGGCCTGGAGTGAGCGGCAGTCGTAACGACGTAGTGGCCTGACGTTCCCTGTCAGACATCATTTGAAGACGACCATCTAAACTGGGAACCAACGACCGATGGCTATGTGGAGATAGCTGTGGATGGGAAGGAACCTGAACGTTAGTTGGCTTATGTCGTGGCCGCCGGCAGCGAACATCCGCTGGGAGAAGAGGAAATGGGCCGAGTCTAAGTAACGCTTAGATGTGGAATGGGATCCAACAGGAAATGGACAGTCGACAGAAGAAGGAATGACAAGAAGAGTGAAGAACAACACTAATCTACTTCTTGTTGAGTATAAAAACTATTAATATGAGACACTTCTTTTGGTTTTTGGAAATATAAAAGAGTAGCCTATTGGTAATAAGCTAAGCCGAGAGCCATATATATATAACCTTGTGTACTTAAAAAGAAAAAATATATAATCAAGAAAGCAGTTAATTGTGGTACTTAGTTAATTGGTGAATGAGATAATGAATTGGTAGATGGCGCCCTATATAAATGGTTCTACCAACAAAAGAGAGAATTTTTATAAGAGTGAAATTACAGTGAAGAAGTTTGAGAACACCCTGTAGGATGTTTTGTAGTGGTATTAGCATTGGAATGTTAGCATACGCGTGTCGTACCTTGGAATGTTAAAACAGGTGCACTTACGTAACTGGGTAACTGGGTCACTGTCACGATAGTTTATCAGACGTCAGACCTAGATTACGTAAAGATATACTATTGAAAAAAGATTAATAAAATAAACTTTAAAGTGTAAAGAAAAGAAAGAAAAGTCCGTCGCAGAGATAATGTAATTTGATGTTTTCTTTTTCTCATCATAATATCTAGCCATTTTCAGTGTTTTTTTTTTTTTTTTTTTTTTGTTTAGTAACTTGAAATCCTTAACACAAATCTATTGTAACTCGCAGTTTTTCTTTTTAGAATTTCACATAAAGTTATTATTATTAAAATATAGTTTTCCATATTTTCTTTCAGTAATTTTGTAATTTCCAATGATTTTAGAGTAATATGGAAATTGTAATAATTTATAAATTATAAATTTATATTTTAAAAAATGATCCTATACAGGCCATGGGGGCCCAGAGGGTTCCAGGAGGTTGAGGCTCCCAGATTTTGGACATTCGGCACATGAAGGTGGTAAGCTTTTCAGCCTTACGCACCGGCCGCCTTTACCCCCAGACTTGTTCACGGTACTCATTTCTGTTAGAGGCTGATTTGACTCCAGGGCCATAGTGCCACCAGAACCCGCGACCTTCCGGTTTGTAGCGCAGCGCCTCAACCACTACGCCACGGCGTACCCCTTAAATTTATATTAGGAATCTGATATAAACGTTTAGACTGTTTACATGTATTTTAATAGTAATTTGAGTTTTCGTACTTATGTATTACGTGTAACATTGTTTTGATTGGTAGAGCAGAAGAAAAGGCGAAATGGCCTTAGCCCTGCCATAATAAATAAACAGAATAAATAAATATATAAATAAAGATTACAAAAGAGCAAGTTTATCAAAAAAATATTGAAAACAAGCGACACAAAGTAAATAATGTAATGCTACATTAAAAAAATCGACATTGCGTAAGTCCCTTAAATCCTTCTTACATTCTCTATTACACTTTTTGCATAGCAGAGCATTAAATACATCAAAAGGATATGAACCGCCGACCAAGAACAAGTTGCCAAAACCTGGCCATTTGGCTTAGCCCACCTGTCTTAAACTGAGAAAGCAAAATGGACAACATTCACAGTGTTTTATTTTCTGTGTCCGACAACAATGCGACCAATAAACCTGTCACTAACGGAATTTGTTTCCGTCTTTAAACATTTTCGGCTATTCTAGTAAAAGAACATTCTACGAGGTTGTCAATATCTTGACTTGATAACAACTTCTCAAAAACCTTAGCGAGCATATAAAATTGATTCAATTTTTTAAAGAAGAGAAAATGTCAAACAGGAATTTCTTTTAGTTTACCGTTTCTCATTTATGTGAAGACAAAAAGAGTAGCGCCAACGACTTTCTAATAAACAATAGACGAACTTGTACACTCTAGCGTGCGGGCCAATTTAGAATTGTCTGATTCAGAGTGTCAAATTCGAGCCAGCGACGTTTCCAAGTAATATTATTATAAATATTTGTATGATTTGTGTAGGTTTGAATATTTAGTTACTCAACGTGAATGCCAATGCAGTGTTTTATTATTATTATTATTATTATTATTATTATTATTATTATTATTATTATTATTACTACTACTACTACTACTACTACTACTACTACTACTACTACAAGAGGTAGATGTCTCATAGTCGGACAGAAGGCCTACGCCCTATCAGTCATCAGATATTGCGCCCGAGATATGTACTCGTTATGAACAATGAATATTATATCACTGATTTTATGAAAACCGTATAAGTCAAATTATTCTCCTCTACTTTTCTCTACCGATAGAAAGTCTCATTACATATTATTTTATTAATAAAATCTTTACGATAAAGAAAAGTATGCACATTTTTCCTATATTACATGTAGTGTATCCATGTTATAGGGTATTTTAATAGCCATATTGTTTGATAGGTTTCTGATTTATGTACCCATACATAAATATTAATGATAGTCAAATGGATAACTCATACATACTCTTCCCCGAAACAAAGTTCTTCTTATATACATAGGTATGGGAGTTGTTATGTCAGATAATTTGCATCATTTGCGTCATAACAAGAAAGGAAAAAAGTGGTTTCTTGAAGAGTGTGGCATTATAACTAGCCGATGGGTAAGTTATACTGACATTGAAATGCTACTAGACGCCCTAAGAGTTCAGTATAGAATTACGTTATAAGAACCAGTTACAAGATTTTTATTACCACCATTTCACGAAAACATAAAAATCTTATTTTGAACATTCAGGCGATTTTCTTTTCTCTGATAGTAGTGAAACGATTGAGCAGAACTATATGATTTTTGTGCTAGCTACTAGACCTACATATAAGTCATATTCTACAAAAAAATGTCGCATCCATTCCCCCTCTTTTAAATATTTTGCCTACAAAAATAATTTGAGGCTTAAAATGTCTTGAAAATCCGTTAGGTAATGAAAATAGAATAGAAATATGATCTGGTTTACCATCAACTTGAGGATTTCCGTTTTGTTTAGCTTTAAGCACTAAAATAAAAGATTTTGCTAAAAAACTGTTTTGCGTAAAGAGGGAAACTCTAAATTCCGATATAACAAGTAGCTGCCATTTCAACACTTTTAGATGGTCGAAACATATTTTCAAAATACTGTGTTTCTCTTGTTTTCTTAGTTCTCTTGTTGTAGGGACGTTTATGCGGCCCACGCCACCCGGACCTTAGCGGGACTGCAACCTGTCGGATCACAGATATGCTTTTCTGAACAGACAAGGACATGGAGGGCCACCCGACCCCCAAGACAACACGAACACATAGGACAAGATACACCAGTTGCTCAGACACTTAAAACAAGGCGCGGATGGGATGAAGATGGTGACGACGGCCAGATGATATCCAGGGCAACAAGGTCCTAAAGTTATCAGACATTCGTCTTACGGGTGAGGAAGAACCCTACCTAGGTAACTTGTCCCGACAAGGAATCGAACCCGGCCCACTGCGTCAGGGAAGCGAACGCATCCGCTGCGCCACAACGGTGTACAAAACACTGTTTTTTCAATTTATTAATACTCAATTTTATGTGAGCCATGAGCACTAAGGAAAAATTGAATATACTCAAACGCCTCGGCCAGCAAACTCGGTACGAGCAACAACTAAAAGTTAAGATGCTAAATATGTTTGCAAATATCAGCTGTACTCTTTAGGCTATCTTATGAAACACAAAAATCAAATATGCATGATAGCAAAAGCGCGATATCACAGAAAGCAATGTGAGGAGGACTGTGGTAAGGTATGGTACCGGTAGTGCGAAATCATGAAATAACGGACATTCCCACAGGCATTCTAAAAGTTGGCAAGTAGTTGCATAGAGATTCTGAGGCAGTAGATGGCAGCACTGTACAGTAACTTACTATAAATGCAGAGAAAGGGATTCGCGGTGCACTTGCACATTCGTTTTCGTCAATATTATATTATTATTTATTAAGAGCCAGTATGGTACTTTATGAGATTGTGTGTGGGGGACGAAAAATGTCTGTCCGTCCGTCCGTCTGTCTGTCTGTCCGTGTGTCTGTACGCACCATAACTCAAATACGCTTTATCGGATTTTCATGAAACTTTGTATACGCATTTATAATGTCCATAGGAAGAACCCTTTTGTTAATGAACCACATCGGTTCTCCGGTACCGGCGTCAAACCCAATTTAGTGTGTATATATAAAAGCGCCATAACTCAAATACGCTTTATTGGATTTTCATGAAACTTGTTATACACATTTATAATGTCCATGGGAAGACGACTGTTGATATTTGACCAAATCGGTTTGCCGGTACCGGAATAATGCCCAATTTAGTGAATTTTTATGGTATTATATAACAGAAGGCCCCATAACTCAAATATGCTTTATCGGATTTTCATGAAACTTGGTATGCGCATTTATAACGTCCATGGAAAGAAGCCTATTAACTTTGGACCTAATCGGTTGATCGGTACCAGAGTAACGACTAATTAAAGGTCACATGTTTTTTAATTTTTGTCTACCGGTATAATTTGACAGTTAACACTAAACACTATTCCTTCACTTATGCTTATCAAACTGCACCGTCAAACTGACTGAGTTGGCTAAATGCTATCGCCTTGGACTCGTATCCTGGAGGCCCCCGGATCAAATCCCGGAGCCGGCCGATTTGACATGAATTTTTTTTATTTTATTTTTTATTTTTATGTGAGTGCGCGATTGTCAAGGTATCACAAATCTGTAGTTCTGCTGACGCTGGTCGATTTATCTGATTAGAAAAAACATTTTTTTCTGCATATCATAATTGCAATTATAATTGATTCAACAAAAACATACTGGCACTTTGTTATATCAGTTTACCTGATTTTATTTTTAAATACGATTTTCTTATTTATTACAGTCTAGCATAATATTAAATCACCATCCATTCTCTGCTCCGAAAGTGTGTTCCAATGTAATGGTTTTAAATCTCATCCAATTTATTATTATTTATTCATTTAATTATTTCATCAAGAATGAACATTACAGGAGTACATCCTATTGCAATGTTCATTATTATGTTAACAATACGTGAATTCATTTACAATAACACAGGGGTCTATAATAATAATTTAATTAATAAAAAGAAGGAAAGTTAGGATAACAACCTACGTAAACGTAAGAAGAAAATAGATTAAAAGAGAGACAATATTTTAAACATGTGAAACATAAAGAAATTTAATACATAACAATTCTGAAACATTAAAGAGGAAGTTAAATGCAAATTAAGAAACGAAACAAAACAATGACTAGTATAAAGTTAGGTTCTTAACCCCTTGTAAACACTTTAACAGAAATCGTAACAGCATTACAAAAACCAGTTTCCTAAACAATAATACGTCTTGAATTAATGCAGTCAAAATTAGTTTACGTGGATTTAACAATTGCCTGTGTTTTTCATATATTTGACGTTAAAATAAAATATGTTCGTTTCTTCTCTTTCACGTGCGCAAACAAGTCTTCCTGAATTGGTTTTAAAACGATTCAAGTGGGTGAAGCGTCGAAAGTTTAATGACAGGATAAAAATTTGGTTAATATGAATCAACGCTACAGAATGTAGCAGTGAAGCGTTGATTATACACTTGAAAAAAAAATCGAACGGAACAAGCATTAAACACCCATCGTCGTTTCAATTTTCGAGTGAAATATAGTTCACACTCAATGACAACTAATAAATACGACGCATTCTGATCAATTAAATTATTATGCAAAGTCCAGTATAGCAATGAAGGCATGAGATTAAGGGCATAATTTTTTTTTTAAATAAAATTGAGTTACTAGCAGAAAATACAAGTCGAACGCAACCTCCATCTATTGGCGTGCGAACGGTACTAAAATACTTAATCTGAAACGCACTATATGCCAATAAATCAGGAAAAAAATTGGGCTATGTTATGAAGTTATAAAAGTTCATTCCTCCACTGTATAAGCAGTGGTGTGATCATATTGGAAAATTTGGTGTGGATAATGAAAAGACTAGCATGTAAATGTCTTGTCTCTAATTTTTTCCAAATTAGTTTTTACCACGAAGCTGCATAATATCTATCTTATATATATTGAAACACAATGCAAGTAAAATAATTCTGATAAATAGGGTTTACTTCTCATATTAGTAGTTCTGTGCCAAAAACAATTAAAAAGTTTGAGTCTGAGAACTGGATCAATCCATTGTCATTTTCTGTAACAACTCACTTAAGACTGAATAAATATTTACTTTAATAGTATAGGGTGTTAAAATATATTTGTATCATTGCAGTGATTACAAAAAGTATACTAAATGGTGAAATAAAATTATGAAAACTGGTTTTCTTGATCATATCAAATGTAATATATTGGTTTTTAGCCACTCGTCATTATCATGCCTTCAATTTGTAATTGTAACTTTTCTTAAAATCTCTTACTACGAAATTCGACAGTGCTTGTCATCCAGTAACAACTAATTGCGAATTATCCGTACATAACGTGTGCTTTACAGTCCGCTATCGATAGATTCCTTTTATCTTCCACGATATAAGTTACGCCTACACCGGTTTTTAAAGTCAAAAGTAAGTTTTCCTGAATCTTTATTTTGAATGTAAGGAATCAATTTTTCTTAGAAAATTTCATTAGCAAAATGTCAATGGGAATTTTTTGTAGGCCTATATCTATCCAAAGAGGAACATACATTTATTAACGCTTTTGCAACAAAATACATTATTTTAAAACCTACAAGAGAACCCTATTTCAGAGGTTAATAACAACTAATGATTTCCTCCTTCAGTTTATTTTTGTAAACTCAATACTATAGTAGTCCACCGCTGTGGCTCAGGGGATGCGTCCAATCCTCTCACGCAGCGGGCCCGGGTTCGATTCCTGGTCGGGACAAGTTACCTAGGTGAGACAAATGTCAGGTAACTTTAGGCCCTTGTGGTCCCCGGATATCATCTGGCCGTCATTATCATCTTCATCCTCATCCTCGCCTTGTTCTGAGTGAGTGTGTGTGTGAATGGTGTGTATCGTCCTATGTGTTCGTGTTGTCTCGGAGGTGGCCCCGGCATTGGGCTGATCACTCATCCGGGGAGGCCCTCCATGTCCTTGTCTGGTCAAAAAAGTATGTATGTGATCCAAAGGTAATCCCTCTCCCGACAGGTCGTGGCCCTGTAAGGCCCGGGAGGCATGGGTCGCTTAAATCCTAAAAAAGGGAGAGGTAAAACTACGAAAAAGAAAGAAAGAATACTATAGTAAGTAAGGAATTTTCGTAATTATTATGGTAATTACTTTATTCATCTGTCAGGTTAAGAGAAGGCTGTTAATTTTTAATATGAGCGATGATAGTACTTATACCAGAAGAAAAGAAATATATGTTAAAGGAAAAGAAACAGATAGGCTATGAACTAGGGTAAGTCAATAAGTATCCGCACCCTCTTCTTTAAAATTATTTCAACAATACAAAATATTCAATTACCTCATTTTTCAAAATAGTCCCCTTGCTTCTCAATGCATTTGATCAATCGTTGCATAAGCTTCCTGATGCCCTCAGAAAATAAGTTTTTCGGCTGAGTAGCAAGCCACGTATGCACCGCTTCCTTCAGTTCTTGGTCTGTGGACTCTCATATGCAGAACCATGCACTTAATCGACAGTCACTCTTCGGTCTGTCTGAATCATGATACGCACTTGCTCAATGTTGGCGTCGCTAGTGGATGTGGATGGGCGTCCAGTTCATTCCTCGTCCTTCACACTTTTCAGCACATTTTTGAACTTTTCAATCCATTCGTACACGTTTCGCCGTGGTAAAACATTGCCCCAATATTGTGCGGAAAGATTTCGATGGATTTCGGCTCTTGGTACACCTTCAGACGACATAAGTCGGATCACTGCATCTGTTCTTCTTTGGTGCAAACGCTGAGGGGTGCAGCCATGTTTAATGTGCAACAGCGCGACACCCAGTGGAGTCATAATGGACAAACATTCCACAAGCGGAGATAAATGAACAACATGTCGACGTGCGCGAGCACAAAGCGGTACATCCAACCTACAAAAGGTTAAACAAAAAGTGCGGATGCTTATTGACTTACCCTCGTACAAACGGAAAGAAATGAAAGCTGCTATAATTAAAATGACTATTTAGCTCACGAATCAGTGACCAATCCAGGACACGAATATGTGGAAATTCAACCAATCGCAAATGTCTATTGTCTATTGTCTATTGTTTTATTTTTATTACTGATACTTTCATTCTATCGCGTCTACGTGCAATTATTTTTATGTAAATTCAGAGTGATCGATCACTGAAAGTCTTCATATCTGTAGTTTCTTTGATTAAAAAAAAGTCACTTAACAATACACAAGACTACAACTCTAATTATTACATACTATACTATCAGAATGTAATATATTTGATTATTGATATCATCTTACCTACGCTTACGCAGGGGTGCCCACAGGGGGGGGGGGGGGTTAAGACGCAGACTGCGTCATTAAAATTTCTGGGGGGGGGGCAAAATATTATCGTTTTATGAATTTTCTGGGGGGGGTTGAAAATTATTGCAAAATTAGCGTTTTATATGTTAAAAATAAAAACGGTCAAATTTTATAACTTCAAAAGGTTTCGTCTAACAGTGGATTAGGAAAGGGGGGTCCATGGGGTTTGGACCCCCAAAAGTTAAAACCTAAAATTCTATATTTGTATTTAGAAAAATATTTATTTATTTAAACAAGATTTGTTGGTGTGTCAAATATGATATAGCAGTTATTTTCTTTTCATAACATAATGAGTAGGCTTATTATACCCACTGTTCCATGTGTTATTAAACTTTTCTTATAAATAGTAATAAGTATTATAACTTAAGTAACAATATCTTGTTTAAGTTGCCATGTATTAGAGTACAGTAAACAAATTTGCTAACTAGTTTTTCAGTGCTAAAATAGCATAAAATGTGATTTTCATTAGTTCAACATTTAAAAATTTCCCGGGGGTGAACACCTGACTTAGGTAACATTTTCTTCTTTACATTGGCACGTCTTAGAGTACGGTAAAAAAATTTCCAAACTAGATTTTGAGTGCTAAAATAGCGTAAAATGTGATTTTCATTAGTTCAATATTTAAAAATTTTCCAGGGGTGGAGGCCCCACTTAGGTAATGATTTCTTATTTACATTGGCATGTCTTAGAGTATGGTAAACAAATTTCCTAACTAGTTTTTTAGTGCTAAAATAGACTAAAATGTGATTTTCGTTTTATATTTTTAAAATTTCCCGGAGTGGACACCCGACTTAGTTAACAACTTCTTGTTTACATTGGCATGTCTTAGAGTATGATAAACAAATTTCCTAACTAGTTTTTGAGTGCTAAAATAGCGTAAAATGTTATTTTCATTAGTTAAATATTTAAAAATTTTCCAGGGGTGGCCCCCTACTTAGGTAATGATTTCTTATTTACATTGGCATGTCTTAGAGTATGGTAAACAAATTTCCTAACTAGTTTTTCTGTGCTAAAATAGCGTAAAATGTGATTTTCATTAGTTCAATATTTTAAAACTTTCTGGGGATGGACCCCCGATCCCCTTTTTGGGGGTATTTCAAACCCCCCGGCACTTTCTACCCTCCCCGCAATTATTTTATGGCTACTTATTTTGTTGCACTTATTATATTATTATAATTATTAATATAATGTTACAAAGTGGCCCAAGAAGTTAAAGCAACAAAAAATAAATAAATTTAAAAAAATAACCCCCCACCCCAGAAAATATCATATGGGTGCCCTTGTCGATAGCCAATCAGGTTGGGGGGTGAGCAATGAAGTTTGTGGGGATGAGCAATGAAGTTGGGGGGGGGTGAGTCATGAAGCTTGAGGGGGGTGGGCACCCCTGGCTTACGCACATATTCAATGCTTCCATTATGATTTCAACTTACCCGAATCAATTTAAGAAAGCGGTAGTACGACTTAAACCTAAGAATAACAAATCAACGGCACCTAGTCACTACATAACTATCAGCATTCTTCCTGCCATATCGAAAGCTCTGGAAAGATTATTACACAGACAACTGACAGACTATTTCAATGAATATAGTACCCTTGACCCATATCAGTATGGATTTAAAAACTGGCCATAGTACACTTTCACAGTGACAAAGGACATACGTGAAGCCATGGACAAAAACCAAATGACAATACTGACTCTTCTAGACTTCAGTAAAGCCTTTGACATCGTGGACCTAGATCTTCTTATAGCTAACTGCGAGCAATGCATTTATCCGAGAGCTGCCTCCGGTGATTCTATTCTTATCTTCGCAATCGTCAGCAATGTGTTTTATCATCCTGCCGTTCCTCCTCCTGGCGAGATGTGGAGAGAGGAGTACCGCAGGGCTCAGTACTTGGACCGCTATTGTCTTCAGTTTATATAAATGACATATCCATATCCTTAGCTCACAGCAAACACCATCTTTAAGCTGATGATCTTTAAATCGATATGCATTCTCGAAATGAAGCATTGATCGACCAACTCAATAAAGTAAATCTTGACCTCATAGTGTACGAAATTTGGATTGATCTTGAATGCTGAAAAATCGCAGGCAATCATTCTGGGGGCAACAGAAATTACAGTCTATTGTAGGATTAAATTCAGTTACTCTGTATAGTATAAAAGACTGTCTCCCGTTTCAATTAAGAAAAACACTTGTTCAAACACTCATTTTGCCTCATTTTGATTATTATGACGTCCTACTTACTGACTTAAACAGCAATTTGACTCAAAGACTACAACGTGTTCATAATGCGTGCGTCAGATATATATGTAACATTCGTAAATATGACCACATAACACCGTCACTGGAATCACTTCGATGGGTACGCCTGCGTGAGCGAAGATATTTTCACTGTCTCATACTGCTGTATAGAATCCTTCATACCTCAACACCTAGCTATCTTTCCAGTCGCTTTCATTACCTTTCTTCCTACCATAACTTGGGCACGCGCTCTCAGCTTGACCCCTTACTATCCATGCCTCTTTACAGAACTACACATTATTCGAATTCGTTTACAACAACAGCTATTCGTCACTGGAATTCACGGCCTAGCCATCTCAGGAGCAGCCAAACGACTTCACAGTTCAAGCGCCATTTAACAAATTTAGTACAATAACATTTAGGGATTGATGCTAATTAGTAATATATATTTTAATTTTCATTATATTTTGTAATAACTAAGAATGTGTTTGTTTAGACTTTCATCTTTTTTTAATTTCTTTATTTTTAGTCATTTGTATTATATATTCATATTATTCAAGTACTTATGTTTGATTTTTTTCTTTGTATTTAATGTACGTTTCTTGTATTCATGTATATCAGTTCTTTTTTAATTTATCATTAATCATTATTATTATTATTATCATTATATATTTCAAGTTTTTGCCCTGGCTGAGTGGTAGAGAAGGCCTTATGGCCTTAACTCCGCCAGGTTAAATAAATTAATAAATAAATAATCTATCACCACTACTAATGAATAAATCTCTAGTTCCTTTCAGTTCATCTATTAAAAACCTAGATGTTTTCTTTGACAAAAACCTCAACTGTAATGTTCAGATAACTCACATGGGCCTATGTAGAAAAATATTTTCGATCATTCATTCGTCAAAGCGCCTTAAATATGTTCTTCCTTTTTCGCTGAAAAATATCTTAATACAAACTCTCGTGATACCCCATTTTGAATGCTACGATATGTTATTAAGCGATCTCAGCGTCAACCTCATCTCAAAAACTACAACGTGTTCATAATATGTGTATTCGATATATCTGCGACATTAAAAAAGGTTATCATTTCTGACCCTCTTTTTCGAAATTATCTTGGATTCGGCATAATGAACGTAGTAAATTGCATTCCCTATGTCTCCTTTTCAAAATAGAGAGTTTTTGCCATAGCGTGTTCTCTGATACGGTATACTCTAATGTCACGTGATTGAATACGGTAAATGGAATAACGTCTTGTGCTACGATGGAGTTTTTGCCAGCGTAAATTTATACGGTACCGGTACGGTAAAGGTAACAGAGGAAATGGAGGAACTGTTTCAGATTGCTGCACTTGGAAATTTTAACAATGACTTATTGGAAGATATGATACCATTGTCAATTGTTTCTGTTATAAATCTACAGATGTATGAATTCCAAAGCATCTCATAACAGGATATAAATATTAACATAACCTCAAAATGGGATTTTAATCAGAAAAATATGTTAACATGAAAAAATGTATCAACACTGCTACGTAAATTTATTGAAATGTTTCTGGGTATGTTACATGCATTAAATTATCTGCAGTGGTTTATTATACTCTAAATAATTGAGCCTATAAACACAGTACAGTATACTATATTATACTATACTGTGCTATAAATACACATCATTGAACCAATAACCTCACGCAAGAGAATTAAGTCGTTATTTATGTTAACCTTTACAATGCTTAATTTATACAATAATATAAGCCATCATCAACTGAAATCATCAGTGGGAACTAAGTTTGAAATCAATAGAGAGAATTGCAGCAGAATAACTAGTTATTATGGAATACAGTCGAACGCAAGGATAAAAATTCTCAAAATTTTATATGTAGCTTTACTCTATAAATATTACATTTCTGCTTTTATCAGTTCTTGAACGAACGATTTTATACGTCAGTAGCAGTGAAAAGGTTAAAGCGAAGTCTTTCCTGTTTTTCGGGATTCATGACTATTACCGTAAGCTTGACGCTAATCTGTCCGAAATAACATGTCACCTTATCAGATATAGCGTTATGGTAAACCGGCGCATGCGCAGAGCATCCATCACGTGACTTTAGCGTTTACGGTAACTTAACGTAAGCTGGGCAAAAAACTCTCTAATATTACAGATGTCATCTCCAGCAATATCTCGCTTCCCGCTATCATATAGGCCTATTATCAGAGCATCACACATTCGACACTCGTATACAACTTAGTACACTTCTCCTAGTCCCTCAACACAGAACAACCCTGCAGTCGTTATCTTTCACCATCACCACCTCTCGACAATGGAACAGCCTCCCACACAACATCAGAGCCTGTAGAACTACATCATCGGTCAAATTGAAATTACTAAATTATTTGCTTAATCCTGAAAATGCTTCGCTTTATTTTTTAAAACTATTTTACCTTTCATTTAAATAGTGATGTCAATTTGTATATACTTATATATTTTTAATTACATTGTAAGAATTATTACTAAGGTGTCTATTTCTGTAAATAATTATTAATGTATCTTAAAACATATTTTATTTCTTTTTTGTAATTACACTTATAAGATCACCTGTTGTATTAGCAATTATTTTGTAAGTTGTTTGTATTTCTTTTTTTCTCCTGGCAAAGTAGGAGGAGGCCTAACGGCCCTAACTCTGCCAGGTATATGGTTATTTAACGACGGGGATGTACTGCAACTTAGGCCTGTGACCGTCACCGATGTCTCGGAATTTTGTCCCGCAGGACTTCTTTTACTTGCCAGTAGATCTACTGACATGGTCCTGTCACATATATGCACACATAAATGCCATCGACCTGGGCTGGGATCGAATCCGCAATCTTGAGGACAGAAAGCCAGTGCGATACTAACTGCGCCAACCTGGCCGAAATGTGATATGTGAAATGTGATAGTGTAATATGGGCCTAAGGGAATGGTACCAGAGCCACCAGAGTCGTAACCTGCATTACTAACCACTGGACTACGTAGGCAGTTCAGCTTCAAAACACTGCTACCTGTAATGTGTAACGCTAGTTCAAATCACGACACTAAGAACGGAAAAAAGTCACATCCCACATGGCCACATCTCACAGCTAGGCTTCTAATAATAGATGACATAATATTAGTGATATCGCCATGCAGACTAGACCCCATCACCCTACATCACTCTCTGTAACCAGGATTTAACACAGACACTGACTTATGTCTGTTATTAAACCCGTTCTAACCCAAGCAATCCGTCATACTTTCAGCTCCGCTAGCCGCTATAATCATATACTTTACCTTCAATTACGTTCGCTCAAAAATTGTTACATTTTAAACCAAGGGAGTCGAAGTGCATGAGTTTAGAAACAAGTGCACTGCATATTGATTTCAAATAATAACAATTTGCCTGTCATCCCCTTCCAATTGGGCATTAATTTTCAAGAGCAATCTGACTTCCAAGCAGTCAGGCATTTATATACGAGTGTAGTATGTAATGTAATCAGAACCACCTCAGAAACCATTATCAAATATTGGACAAGAAATAATTGGCTAAAAACGAGAACTTGTTTATCAGTTAAGTACACTTTATTGTAAAATTGTAATGATAACTGTATTCTAAAAATGTTTCGTCATAGGTAATCCCACGAGAGTTTACGAGTTAAACAGATTCACAACTGCGAAGCACGAGCTAATTTATGTGATGAAAATCGTATTCTAGGGTGGGATTTATTAAGACTATTCCACGAATAAAATCTTTCTTTCTTTCTTTCTTTTTCGTTGTTTTACATCTCCCTTTTGAGGATTTAAACTACCCAAGCCGCCCGGGCCTTACAGGGCCGCGACCTGTCGGGAGAGGGATTACCTTTGGATCACATACATACTTGTTTGACCAGACAAGGACATGGAGGGCCTCCCCGGATGAGTGATCAGCCCAATGCCGGGGCCACCTCCGAGACAACACGAACACATAGGACGATACACACCATTCACACACACACTCACTCAGAACAAGGCGAGGATGAGGATGAAGATGATAATGACGGCCAGATGACCGGGGACCACAAGGGCCTAAAGGTACCTGACATTTGTCTCATAGGTGAGGGAAAACCCCGGAAAAACATCACCTAGGTAACTTGTCCCGACCAGGAATCGAACCCGGGCCCGCTGCGTGAGAGGATTGGACGCATCCCCTGAGCCACAGCGGTGGACACGAATAAAATCTAACGGATTATATAAATAATAATTACTTTCTTACTTCGATATTTTAAATCAAATACATCAGCTTTGAGATCACGCATATTATGAATCGAAATCGATGAATCGAATGAGTTACCAGTTTCTAGCCAAGCTACCAACAGTGCATATGAGAAATAATTAATCTATATAATTTAAGATATTATCAGAACAGAACAAAAGCCCACAAACTGACTTGCACCGAATGAAAATTATTTTTTTAAAATCAATGTTATGTTATTTAAATTTCCATAAAATAATGTTCACTGGCAGAATGTGAAGTACTAATCACTGTATACTGAATACTGATACCTTACGTTTCCAGTAACTAACTGACGTTTTGTCACATGAAAAATCATTCTTGTGTTCCTAGCAAGCATATTGTAAGATACACGGCCGTGATTGGTCGATATCTGAGGCGTTACTAAACACTATTGGTCAAAATTAAATACTGGTCGTAGGCCTATGAAAGGAAGAGTCAGTATAAGTGTATTATGTTAACAATATAACGTAGCGAATTATATAATTTTGTTTCTTATAGTGTTTCTCTTATAGAACACTTATATTATACAATGGGGAATTGAAAAGGCATAGGCTACACTAGTTGTAGCATTCATATATACGCTTGGTATCAGCGCAATATTAGAAGAAAATAAAAGAGTAAAAGGTGTACGTATATTTGCACAACACAATCATATTAATCTAGAATTTATGTACAAATAAAGTCACTGCAATATTTTGTTTGTTGTAGTGTACCAGTCAATTTTCTTTAAAAATTAATTACACTCATTATGTCTACAGCGTATAATTCACACACGTTATATTATATATTTAAAATGTCATTTTAAGGTACCAGTCATTTTCAAAGTAATGTTGGAAAAAAATATAAGTAATGTATTGGCCAGCCTATTTAATTCGTGTCCTAGACTTAAATATAAGGAGGAAAGTGAATTAATAAGCTATATTCTTGGAATTTTCATTCATTTTAAGTAGGATTTCTTTCATTTTTCGGTATTTGGTTCGAGGAGATTATAAATAAATACTGATTGGAAAAAACCATTATATTTTAAATTTATACTTAGTATTTGAGGAGAGGATATCAGGTTTTCAGCATCAGAATACAAGTTTAGGCTATATAGGCTACTCCTTCAGTATGTTTAGTAGAATAAATGCTTCTAGGCGTGCAAAGCCTAAAAAATGGGAAAAAATGACATCTAAGAGGAGTAAATATCTAAAACAAACAAACCTCAAGAAACTTAATTTTTTTAAAATTATAGATAGAACAGGGAAGATTCATAGGTAAAAGTTATCTCTTCAAATTTAAAAGTGATTTTTCTTTAAGGTTATCCAATATGCAGAGATGGTACGAAATTAATTTATCAATTTTTTGTCTACATTTATGTATTTATAAGTGATCACTCATCTATTTCTTTTCTGCGCATGTCAATAGAATTTTTGGGGCAGTTATTCTGAATGTTCAACAATGTCTCTAAGCACATCAACAAATGAAACTTAGACTACCTATAGCAATAACAATTGTGCTGAGAGCTTTTGGTAACTTAATTGAGCTTAGCGAATTTTTCTTGAAATGATAGTTTTTCCTCAATCTTTGATCTGGAAACATGAGTACACAAGTAAAACTCAACACAAGTGGTACTTTATTCGGGTACAGGCGAAGAAAAAGATTTCCATTTCGAGATTTTCTTTCAAAACAAAGATTATAAAATGAATTCATCTGGAGGACGACTTATGACGATCCAGTCTGTCAGTCTCCTTAATGCCAGGAAGAAAACTACGAAAACCTTCAGTCTGATTGGTCTGTTCGGCATGGAATCCAGGCAGGCACCAAGGCTCGGTACTCATGTTCTAAGTACACTACAAAACTGCTATCGGTAAAATTGAATACGGATTTTAAATATGAATTTGATACAAAACCTGCCAAAAGTTTTTCTATTCATAAAATTAAATTCCTGAAACTCATTACTTAATGAATGCAGCTAAACTTCTGTATGAATAACTTTTTCCCCCTTTTTTTTAGAGAAAAATATTGACAGATACATTTTATTTAACATACTGACGAGTAACATTTCAAATTAATTCTTCAAAAACATATACGTAGTTACAAAGAGTAGGACGTCTGTATCGTGTGTTAGTAATCGCTCATCACATATTTACGTCATATTTCCTGCCTCACGAATTCTTGCTGTTTACCGAAACTGCTATAACATTTCCATTAGGAGAATTGAGTTTCACACTACCCAAAGCAGACGAGGTATCAAGAACGGCAATGTTAGGGGAAAGGTAGCTGTGCTCCGTAGCTATCACATTAGCAATATTCGCCCAGCGATAGTATATTCCTCTTTATTAATTCACTTCAGTACACCCCATCGTTGCAACGTTTTAAGTAATTTATGTAAATGATTACAAAACACACAATTTACATGTTTGAACATTAACAGAGCTCTGACATAATTGCAGAATGCAAAGTTTTTATCACTTTCATGCATGGCATATGTTGGAGGGGGAAACAAGAAGCAATTATAGGCAGAAGATATTTCATATTCTCGGGTACCTGTGAAAATCCGTTCCTTGTTACGGTTTTTAAAACTTTAATGGATGTTTATATTCAAATAGCTTAAAACCGTCCACTGATACACTGACTTCAGTTACAGTACCACCCATTACTCTGTTAATAAAACAACAGAAAAGTAGATGACGATGAAAATTAAATAATTCTACACCGGATTGAATTTTAATAATATTATGTTCTTTAAAAAGTATTTACCTCTTATATTTTAGCTTTTAGTGTTTCCTTAAAATATATATTAGTAACAAGGTTATATTTAAAATTGTTTTTACTAATTTATATGTACAAAAGTCGACAGAATTGTTCCCTGGAACAATTTAATACGAGGGCCGTTCAATAAGTAATGCAACACTTTTTTTCTTAAAGCGGGTTGGTTTTATTCAGGATTCAAATACAACATATTATTCCCCAATCTTTTGGCTATAAAACCCTATATTTCAACATAATCTCCGTTCAATGCTACAGCCTTACGCCAACGGAACCAACGTCTTGCTGCATCAATAACATCCCCATCATCCACGAAGTTTCTTCCCACGGAGTGCATCCTTCACCGAGCCAAACAGATGGAAGTCAGAAGGTGAGAGATCCGGGCTTTAGGGTGGATGAGGAAGAACAGTCCACTGAAGTTTTGTGAGCTCCTCTCGGGTGCACAGACTTGTGTGAGGCCTTGCGTTATCATGGAGAATGAGAAGTTCGTTTGCATTTTTGTGGCGACGAATACGCTGAAGTCGTTTTTTCAATTTCCTTAAAGAAGCACAATACACTTCAGAGTTTATCGTTCCACCATGAGGGAGGACATCGAACAGAATAACCCCTTCAGAGTCCCAGAAGACTGTAGCCATGAGTTTACCAGCTGAGGGTATGGCTTAGAACTTTTTCTTTGAAGGAGAGTTTTGGTGTAGTGTCACTCCATGGATTGCCGTTTTGTTTCTGGTTCGAAGTGATGAACCCATGTTTCATCACCTGTGACAATGTTTGAAAAAAAAAAAATTGTCACCATCAGCCTCATAACGAGCAAGCAATTCTGCACCCGAGAGGAGCTCAAAAAACTTCAGTGGACTGTTCTTCCTCATCCACCCTACAGCCCGGATCTCGCACCTTCGACTTCCATCTGTTCGGCCCGATGAAGGATGCACTCCGCGGGAAGCACTTCGTGGATGATGGGGATGTTATTGATGCAGCAAGACGTTGGCTCCGACATAGACCAGTAGAGTGGTACCATGCAGCCATATAGGCCCTCCCATTAAGGTGGCGTAAGGCTGTAGCATTGAACGGAGATTATGTTGAAAAGTAGGGGTTTGTAGCCAAAAGATTGGGGAATAAAATGTTGTATTTGAATTCTGAATAAAACCAACCTGCTTTAAGAAAAAAAAATGTGCTGCATTACTTATTGAACGGCCCTCGTATATCCAGTAAATGGCATGCAGTTATCTTCAGTAGTATCCGAGTTATTTATCTTGAAAAGTGAACATCTATTTTTCTTTCTTTCTTTCTCGTAGTTTAACCTCTCCCTTTTAGGATTTAAGCTACCCAAGCCGCCCGGGCCTTACAGGGCCGCGACCTGTCGGGAGAGGGATTATCTTTGGATCACAAAAATACTTTTTTGACCAGACAAGGACATGGAGGGCCTCCCCGGATGAGTGATCAGCCCAATGCCGGGGCCACCTCCGAGACAACACGAACACAGAGGACGAGACACACCATTCACACACACACTCACTCCAAACAAGGCGAGGATGGGATGAAGATGATAATGACGGCCAGATGATATCTGGGGACCACAAGGGCCTAAAGTTACCCGACATTTGTCTCAAAGGTGAGGAAAAACCCCAGAAAAAAACCCACCTAGGTAACTTGTCCCGACCAGGAATCGAACCCGGGCCCGCTGCGTGAGGAGATTGAACGCATCCCCTGAGCCACAGCGGTGGACAACATCTATTTTTAAAAAATAATAATAAAAATAAATAAAAAATAATAAAAAATGTTAAAAAACATTTTCGCCATATAAGTCTGGGTACTGAGAAATAGGTAAAATTAATTATTTTTTTCTCAGTTAAGAATTGCTCTACATTCTACAACCTCATAAAGTGACATGCTCATTACTAACTACTTCTATAACTACATATTATTTTCAGAATGAATTAATCTGTTTCAGTTACGGGTAACTATCGTTCCAAAATAGCAGCCACGTTTCGTACATATAAACGCCGTTTCCGTGATAATTTCCACAAATATCAATATATTATCTGAGCGATTCTTCCCCCCCCCTAACTATATGTTAATATCATACGAACAACACTATATACAATCACTGAATTAATATTAATAGTTTATTTCTCAATATTTTTAATGTAAAAGAGTATGTAAAAAATACACTTCATGGATAATTTTGTATACTTATTTTGCAAAAATACGTTTTAAATAAATATATTTTAATCTAAACATTTTTTTTAAATTGTTCTTCGCGGATTTTATAAATACATATTCTGTAAATATGCCAAAGATTGTAGAGCATCTATTCAATTTAATTGTTGAATATGAAGAAGCTCATTCGGATCATATTTAAATTTTTAAGAAATTTCTAAGTTTTGATGCTTTATTTACTATTTTAACAATTGTTTTTTTAAAAATCTTCATTTTGTATTGTATATTAGTACATTAACAATTTTTTTAAAGAAATTTCTTGGTTTTGATATCACATTTTACTATTTTACATTAGTTTTTTAAAAAATATTGATTTTGATACTGTACGTTACTATTTAAACATTTGGGTTTAAGAAATCTCTAGATTTGATTTTGTTCGGATGTAGGCCTACACATTGGTAACTTTTGTAAAAGTCTTGACTTTGCTATTGTGTATGTCTAATTGCTGTAATAAATTATTATTATTATTATTATTATTATTGTTATTATTATTACTATTATTATTATTATTATCATCATCATCGTCTTATACAGTTAATTTTGTAACCTTAATCACCGATGTATTTTAACAACATATTATTAGCAAATTAGAAAAGGCAGAATATTATTAAGAGCTGCGCGGATTATGTGAGACGGAAGATGTCACGTCACGTCGCGTCGTGGGCGGAGGTGGCATGTGCTTGCGGCGTGGTATTCAGATTCTCAGACACCCCTCTGATCACTAATGAGACCACAGCAACTGCCGATCCGTTGGATCACACAACTTCTCCTAACTATTTCCTTGTGCTTGTCCTTCCTCGAGCTGTTTGGATAACTGGACCACTTGGTCATGTCACCAGAAACGACAAACTTCCAACCTTCCCCTGCTTCCTTTTAAATCTTCTTAACGCCAAAAGATTACGCTGTCACCACCTTTGCCAGTGGCGTATTGCAAAACTAGAAATGTTCTGTGAACAATAAACCTCGCGTCCAAAAACAAAACACAAACACCTAAGATCTGTTCTTGATTAGTTAAAACAGCGACCGTATTGAACCGGAATCAACAAATTAAAAAAACCTTGCAAAAACGTCGTTTTTAATGCCTTCAAGGAACATTCGTGCAAAATGGAAAGAAAATCGAACAACACATTTGGTCCTGAACGCGTGATGAAACCGAACCATTAAAACGGCCACTGTTTCGAAACGGAAGCATAAAATAAAAATCCTTGCAAATCCGTCGTCTGTAATAACTTCAACAAACAATAGTAATTATGCCAGATTGGAATTAAATCGAACCACGCGTGACTGTATTGCAAATAAACGAAAGGCCGAACAGTCGAGTTAGATTAGAACCTCGCTTCGCTCGGCCAACAAAAAACAAAAACCAAACAATAGACCCAATATTTTAATTTATTTCAGTATTCTTTCGGCATATTATTATTTACAAATAAACATTCGAATTGTTACAATCATGAAAATAACAAAGCACATGAAGATCGAATGAGGATATTAATTATAAAAAGTAAGGTCATTATTCCTTTTTGTACTTTTCCGAAACATTAATTTGCTTTAGGAGCTCCTAAATGTTTCTCTCCTTAGTCTCTCTAAAAAAAAGAAACATGTCTTCAGTGCATCAGTGTATACGTTCTATTTTAAGCTTCTTCATTGAAATTGAAAACACTCAAATTACACTCAGCGCAAAAATTAACACAAATGGTCAGCACAAGTCAGGGTAAGGCAATAATAGCATGAACCGACAGAAAAGATATTAAATTCGACCAAATGCCAACGTAATCCATGGTGATAAGCAATCGACACTCATATAGAATGTCGCGTCGCTATGTGACGAAAAAGTAAAACAACGTGAACAAAACATTCATTCAAGACAAGTTGCTTAGAATATTGCAATTTCAAATTTCACAAAAGCCTCTCTAGGGCCGATATAAATCATGTCAAGCTCATCTAGACCACACACAGGTAATGCACAAAATGAAGTTCCTATGTAATAGACAGGACACTGTCGTCATCTACTGAAAACTTAACATTAACCAATATTTTCTAGCAAACGAATAACAGCCATAAGACATATTAAAATTGAAGATCACCCTTTATAATAAGTTATTTATTTGGTGTTCCGAAATCAGTGAGAATTGGTCTTATTTAACATTGACTGCATTGTCTACATTGCTATAATAACATAGTGGGCTACGGCCGGTATGGATGGTGTGAGGAAGCAGCCACAAGGTTAGGGGTGAAGCCATTCCAGTTTGTTTTGGTTCCACAGACATGGCCATTTGATTCATTTCTTAATAACTTCAGAATTATTGCACAGTTTACTTTGCTAACGTAGTGCTCTATGAGTGACGGAGGTAGCAACAAGGTTAGGGGTGAAGCCAATTCCAGTTTGCTTTGAATTCCACAGACATGGCCACATGACATGTCTTAATATTACTCACCCGGCTTTGTTTCTAAGTCTCTGTGCTATCTTGATGTTTTCTAAACTTGATACAGCAATGTCTATCAACAAAATTACACGCTAAACGCGAATTATACACATGTTTTAAATATAAAATCGCACAACTTGCACTCCACGCACTCAGCAATCTGTCGCATCAAGCTACTATCACTCACATGTTCTTCTAGACTTTTACCTTCCTCTTGGGAGCTGCATACAGCGCCACTAGTGTCAATCTAACGTATCTATTAGCACAGACAGTAGACTCACGATAGACTTGCATTTCATATTACACAGCCATGTTTGAGAAAATACTAAACACCTATATTACTAAGATGAAGTCGTCGTCGTCTGTATGTTGGATTGTGTGCGATGCCCAGCCAAATCTAGGCCACGCAGAGAGATCTGAATTTTATACATAGTTTGACTGAAGGGGGCTCATGAAACATTGCTCGATCTGGACGAAACTCGCTATGCTGGGGGTTTTTAGGCCAGGCAATTCGAATCTGAGGTCTTTTTTCCAAGGCGGCGCTTATTAGTCAAGCAATCCACCTGAATGGCGGATATTTAGTATCTTAATTATCAATTATTTTAATTGTTTATGTACGATTTGCGTTTAAGTGTAAGGTTCAAGAATCTGTGGTTCCTTCCAATCGCTTCATTTCGAATCTCTATGCCCATATGGCAGCACATTAATTATTTGTTTATTAGTCTAACAATATACGAGGCACGTACAGAAAAAGTTCCCCTGGGACCGTTTACAGAAACAAAACACAATTTCATGAAAATATTTATTGCAACAAGTACAGAAAGTGTTCTGCTATTTTTCAACATATTCGCCACCGGAATTGAGACATTCACCATAACGTGCGGCCAAATTTTTAATGCTTGTGTCGTAGAAGTCTGCCGCCTGGGTTTTGAACCACTAGCCTATGTAACAACCATCTCTGCCTCTTTCATTCTCTGTCATTTCTTGAGGTGTAGGAAAATAAAAAATCACTAGGAACGAGATTCGGGTTGTAGGGTGGATTATTTAACACCTCCCAGCAAGTCTCCCGCGAATTTCGGCTGGGAAGAGTTGAAACATCCACCCTACAGCCCGGACCTCGCTTCCAGTGATATCCAATCTTTTCCTACACCTTAAGAAATGACAGGGAATGACAGAGAAGACGAAATGGTTGTACACAGTGATTCAAATCCCAGGCGGCAGATATATACGACACAAGCATTAAAAAGTTGGTCACACGGTATGGCAAATGTCTCTATTTCATTTTTGTGCTCTTTGAGGCGGGGTGGGAACGACCCCTAAGCACCGCAGCCGCTACCGACTTATTGTACCTACCTCCGGGATGGGATGGTTTGCATGCCCACAGGCCGCCCCGGATCCGCAGAGCCCCCCGCGGGCCCCCACGGAACTCCCCTACATCCAACAGGCCTAGTACCACGCCAAGTGTGCGCCACCCATTGCGGTACCTCCAACCGGGAGCCCCGACATTTTCGCGACACACACCACCAACAGCCTCTTGACCACAAGCAGCGGGGAGAACGGGAGAGGCCCCCAAAGGGCCTCAACTTTACAAATAAGAAGCGATTAGATCCATCTAATCAACTTTACAACTAAGAAGCGATTGACTACATCTGCTCTTCTACCTTCAGTAGTGAATACTTACGGAAATTCATAGGATAATAATTGACATTATCTCTCAGATAAGAAGTGTAAAAACCAAATTAGAACTAGCTAATTATTTTTATATCAGTAAACTATATGCGAGTTACTTACGCACTGATTTTTGTTCAGGTAAGGTTAGAAATACCAAAAAGTAAAACTGTTCCTTGACATATATAATTTATTCATGGTATGAGTATAATATGGTAATTATGAATCCACCACTTGCTACTGTTAGCTATTATTAGCTTTTTAAGAACAAAAAGGCCTTTGAGAGAGTAAGTATCCTGTTACTTTTCTCTATAATTGTAATATCACAATTTTTTATATAGGCCTATAGAAGAATTTCACTTTTACTTAATCTCAGTGGCGGGAAGTATACCTTTTCAGATATTATATACCACTCACATATATGATTAAAATAACTTGTAATATGAGACTTTTCAACAATGTTTATTTGTGAATAATTTTAAATAAGTCTCATATGTGAATTCTTCTAATATCTTACTAAGCTTAATTAGCTGCAAATTTGTAAATATTTTATAAGCAATTTGTATTTTAATTTGATTTTAACGAATCCATAGTTTTACAATTGTGACTACCAATTTTTGAATAAACAAATCAATATTAACTGTTTTCATCATTAATATAGGCCTTTTCAATCTATATAACTGGTGCTGTATATTCATACTTAGTTGATACTGATGTCTATTGTGATTATTTTTATATATTATACTGTTGCATATGCATAATTTGACTTATTTTAACATTTAGACGTAATTATAATGTTTGTACTTTTAAATCTTATTTGCTACTTGGTTATTCTAACCTAACTCTTCTAATAGTACATGACTATTGCAATATCACGCAGATTAATATTTCATTACGTTAATATTTCAAATTTTCCATAATAGTATTCTAATTACATCAATTTTATATCTTATAATTATTACAAGATCCTTTATATTGTCTTTCGCTTCATTAGTTGGTTACTTTTTGACTGAGGGTATAGGCTAAAAATTCCTTACAATCTTTTGATTCTAGATACCCTCGAATACAAGATGAAATTTATTAATATAAATCTGATTATAATTATTATATGTAACCTATAAGATGTAGCTTATACTCCGTAGTTATTGTTTGCTCCTCCCATCGTTACTCAGCTGAAATTTGAAATTATAATAGTGGTATTTTAGGAGGAAAATCAATATACCGTATAAATTTTGACGTTATTATAGGCCTACTACTAGAAACATTAATAACAATCCGGGCAGGAGTCTTCCTGGAGGGACTTTAAGTTGGGGGTCCGGTGTCGTAGATTTACGGCACGTTAAAGAACTCCAAGCCTAAGTTAGAGCCTCTGGACAAAATTTCCCAGCCTTTCACGTCCAAGTAATACTTTAGTTTCAGGGGGTTGTGAGGCAATGGGCTTACCACCTGTCCCTCTGTCCTCTCTCGGAAAATAAGCGTAACAAAATTTACATAGGTATCAGAAACCTCCAATTGGATGCCCTTCGCCCCGACACTGGGAATATAGGAAAGAGTCAGTCAGTCAGTCACAAACATGAAATTCATTAACTTAAAAACAGATAACTTAAATTCATTAAAAAAAACTGAATACTTATTGATGAATTAAAAGCAATGAAAAACACTTAAAAAGAATCATTCTCACAGATTGAATTTTGAATGTGAAAATGGGGGCCGATCTGTTGCATTCAATGCGCTATCGCTGACTATTGCTGACAGCAAAATAAATTCTATCTGTGATGATTTCTTTATCCACAAAGCTCCCCCTTTCTTCTGTAACATTATAACTAAAGACAGGATTTCCATGCAAATCCATGTTTCTACATAAGCTTGTTGCAGTTCTCAAACTTAACAAATATCCATTTCACGGCTTACTGATTCCAAACATGTATACATTTCCCTACATATTTTCATGTGTTGGCCTTTTTATGGATATTTCCATGCATAATTCATGTTCTGGGGGTTTTAGGTTTAATAAAGCCTGTTAGGAAGTTTTTCTGGCATATTATGTTCATTTTTCTAGTTTTAATGCATATTTTATATTAAATCGCATTATACTGCGTTTTACCTCTTAAGGGGAGTCAGAACAGCCCATCTCGGCAATGTTAAAATAAGAGGGGTAAAGGGGAAGAAGGGGAAGGTCAACTAAAATCGAAAATTGAGTTATCACGCCCGCCTGGTAGATGACTGTACAATCTTTTAGTGTTGCTTATGAAACTGGCGAAGAAAGCGTAAGGTAAGGGAAAAATAGCCGTTTAAATTTCACTGTACAGGGAATGAAGGGGGAATGTCCATGCGTTACAGGGAATGAAAGAGGAAAGCCAGTAGCAACAATGATATTCACTGTACACGTGACAGCTTGGCGCGTTAATTTCTTATGCGGAGTGAAATAGTGCGTAGAGTGTTTATCCAGATACCGTTATTAATGTTGGATGTATTTCACTGTACGTACAAAAAAAATCAAGAAAAATGGAAATTTTAAGAAAAAATGTCTACTGCTTTAATTTTTATAGAATTAATTATTAGCTACATTAAGATTAATTTTGTTTTAGATTTTATCCCACTTTCAAAGGAGAAGTACTCTGATGTAAACCATTTGAAGAAATTTTGTTCCAGGAAAGCTCGTAATAAGTACTTTCAGTCTCTTCCGCATAAGGAATAATAATTAATGTAATTAATGTTTCATAGGGTAATTAATATTTCAATACAAGTTTTAATAATTTAAATTCTGTAAAAATGTAGGTGATGACTGCATAAAGAATAATTATACTTTTCACCTACTACCTAAAAATATTCGTGCACTTTATTGTATTTGACGATTTTTTTACATGGTTTTTTAATTCAGAAGTTCATATTTAAACGTGTTTAAAACACAACATTACTACTATAGAATGAAAATGTATTTATTACTGATTTCTTACATCTGATTTTTAAGTGCTTAAACTTTAAAAATCACTTCCTGCGAAACTTGGATTTCTTTACATTCCTCCTTCTTCCCACGTACTATTGTGCATTTTATTGCATTTGTCGATTTTTTTACATGTTTGCGATAATGTCAGAACTTGATATTCACACCACGTGTATAAAACACATTATTGTTACTATACATTGCAAATGTATTCATTATTGACTTCATATATCTGAGTTTTGAGTACTCAAACTTTAAAAAAATTGTTTCCTTCAGAACGATACAGATTTCCATTATGACATCGGTGTGGTATAGATTATTATCGAACACGGAACGATCTTGACCTTGAGAGTAGTAGCTGAAAACTGAGTAATAAATAGCCTGTATTTAAAATGAAATCAATTCTGTTCGTGTTAATTTTAATATCATACTAAAATGAATTCATTTCATGTTGTCAAAATCCGTTGGTTTCAAGAAAACAAGCAAACAAAAACTTCGATTTCACCGATGCCATGAGCTGCCATCTGTCGTAAATGAGAAGAACAGCGAAGGTCATGGCGATCTCGTTTCTGACTGTTTGAGTAATATAAAATCTCAAAATTCAAACATTCAAACTAATTATAGTCGAACAAAGGAGTCGTTGCTCGTATCGTAAACATACTCCTATCTTAACAAATTCCTTTATAGGCTTGTTCCATAATGCACAATTTCAGGCACGCTTAACTCAAGAACCACTACACACAACAATTAATTTTTTTTGCACTAAATATAAAAGAGTTATCAACAAGCATATATGATTTTTTAAATATATTATGACCTCGATTTTCTTTTTAAAATACTCAATAATTCTTTTTTTAAATTAAAATATTCACATAACTTACGAGAAGTAACTTTAAAAAGTAGTTTCAATACTGTTTTAATTACATAAAAACATACTTATAGCTAAGTAGTTTTTAGATGAGCATACCCAAAGTTTAAAAAAAGTTAAAATTGTAAAACATTACATTAAAGTTTTACAATGTTAGAATCATACCTTCCAGCTCCATATTCCGCATCTTTTTCATGATCATGTGCAATTAAAACAGTGTTTAAATTATTTTTAAAAGGTAGGCCTACTTCTAGTAAGTTATGTGAAATATTGAATTTAAAAAAAATTATAGAATATTTTTAAAGTTAATTCAAGATATAATTTAAAACATCATATATGTTTGTTGACCACTCGAAAATAACATCTCTTATATTTTAATTAGTCCACCGCTGTGGCTCAGGGGATGCGTTCAATCCTCTCACGCAGCGGGCCCGGGTTCGATTCCTGGTCGGGACAAGTTACCTAGGTGAGGTTTTTCCGGGGTTTTCCCTCACCTATGAGACAAATGTCAGGCAACTTTAGGCCCTTGTGGTCCCCGGATATCATCTGGCCGTCATTATCATCTTCATCCCCATCCTCGCCTTGTTCTGAGTGAGTGTGTGTGTGAATGGTGTGTATCGTCCTATGTGTTCGTGTTGTCTCGGAGGTGGCCCCGCGTTGGGCTGATCACTCATCCGGGGAGGCCCTCCATGTCCTTGTCTGGTCAAAAAAGTATGTATGTGATCCAAAGGTAATCCCTCTCTTGACAGGTTGCGGCCCTGTAAGGCCCGGGCGGCTTGGGTCGCTTAAATCCTAAAAAGGGAGAGGTAAAACTACGACCAAGAAAGAAATTTTAATTCTCTTATATTTAATGACTTAAATGTTGTAGAACAACCAGTAACAATTGTAAATTGTTGTGTGCAGTGTGGTTAAGGGTATCGGTACCGGAAAAGTATCATTTTAAAATTGGCGAGATAGCCTGATCCGACTCCCCCTTAAGTGTTGAATTTTCCCTAGCCTATCTTACATTACCCCAAAATACCTAATGGTTTGCAACTTTTCTGAGGCTAAATTTCTTAGAAGGACACATCAAACTTTTGGACATTTGAATACAATGTCACATGGCCTTTGAAATCTCTCACCCAAGATTCTGTCCTGAGACAAAATTATTATATAGGTAGTCCGTCCATTCTAAGAACCAACCCTAAAGTAAACAAAAAACAACATGCCTGTCTCACCCTTATGTATTACGAGTAATATGCTAGAGTGAGACAGATTTAATTACTTTTGTTTACTTTCGATTTGTTTATAAGAGCAATTTTTTTCAAACTGACTTCTTAAGTCGCCAAAGAAGGTCTCTATGTTTGCATGCGGCCCACGGCTCGCCAGTTGAAAACCCCCTGAATATCTATTGGAAGATGCTCTTCGTATGTAAAGGCTTGAGGAGAAGACAGCAGAATTCTATATCACTATGATATAGAATAGTACGCCACTGTTCCCAGTCGGTATGTTCAATTTTACGCGACATTGTTCCAGGGGTTGCGGTGGTTACAGAGATTGTGTACAATGGTACAGTGGAGTGGGGTGGGAGCCGGGACGACAGGGAAGTAATTTGCAATTCTAAAGTCATAGCCAAGACGATGAAATTGGAATATAAGACTAGGAAGTGGACCAATTCGGTCTAAATCTTAAAGGAAGATTAGTTGCTGTATTTCATACTAGCAGGTGTCCGCGGCTTCGCCCGCGATTATCAATTAAGTCGCTAGAATTTTAAACAATTTTTAAGAGGAACGAATTATGTTATTTATTAACACTTACACACAAACTATTCATAAACTAAACGACTAATAATTAAACAGCTTAAACTCCAGCAATTGTCAATTGCACAATGTTCACAGTTAATATTAGAAATGACAATTTTATTGCTAAAATTAAATACCGTTATACAACATAATAACGTGAACAAGTAAGATAGTAACAATTTATGAAAATGCACATTTATTTAACAGTAAAACATTTTGTGTGTGGTGTATTAATTAACGATTCGAAAGGATGCCAATAATACTGTAATAAAGTTTGCATGAAAACATTTGTTACACACCGAAGCGTGCTTCGAAATTTTATAATACCACCTCCAGAAGAAAAAAGTTATGATATACATTGAGAAAAAAATAGGAACACTGAAACCAGACTGCACTTCGATAATTTAATTACAAACGAAATGCAAAGCTGGATTTGACTGATTACGATTGTTGTGAATATTAATTAATGGTGGACGTGCATTATACAGACCTGGCTTATTAGCGCACCATTTTTTAAAACTATGGCGCGTTTTAAATATGTCAGGAGTTGTATTTAATGACAACGTGCCACGTTTATATAATTCATTTCATTTTGAAACAAAGCAAAAAAAATTGTGAAGCCAACCAGTAATCCAGCTTGACTGCGGCTGAATATAAGCCCCTGTGCTCTAGAGGGTCCTGAAGAACAGCATTTTCCACTCCGATGTATGTCATGCGCTGAAATTAATCCAACATGAACTGCGCAAATACTAGTGGGACCACAAGCGATTTCCTAATTCGAATTCAAGTCGATGTGCTTCAAAATAGCACATGCCGTGCATAAGAAAATCGACATGTTAAGTTCAATTCCATTTCATTTGGTAGGGCCTACCACTCGCTCTCTTTCCGAATAAAAGTAACCCGAACACGACTTGGGGTTATTATTTCTATTTACTCAGTGTTACAATATTTACAACATATTCAGACAGTCAGATGCATAATAACCTATAAATCTGTTCGTATGGTCAAAAGCCATTTTGACCTACCCATCCACCGTCCTTCTCTGAACTGCATGTCCGAGAACGTTTTCATACTTTCATACTTCCATTTTTCCATGTTACTGGTGGTCATCCTCTTTTCCTTCTTCTTGTTTGCATCCATTCGAAAGCAATCTTTGGTAACCTTTTGTGATCCATCCGCATCACATGTCCATACTGTTACCTCTAAATACGTCACGTTAAGATAGTTTTACGTTCATTCACTGCATTTATTTTAGCACTTTCCGTTACCCAACAGTAATCATATTATCTGCGGTAAGCTAATTATTATGTTTATTGCTGGTGGGCCAATTATTATTGTTATTATTATCAACATAATATTAACAAGAATAAAAACAATAAGAGTATTATTATCACAACAAATCTTATTATTCTTAGCTATTTCTTCTTTTGAGGAAGTGCTTATACAGTATAACTTTCAATGTTATGTCGGTTATTTCTAATATTAGGGTTAAATTCAAACTCAATCTTTTAAATTCCAGTTTAACGTACATTAATTACTTCTCGGGTAAACTAAACCATTAAAATCGCTAATTTTTTTTTTTTATGAAAAGCGTTAAATAGAGGAAAGCTTTTCAAATAGCCTTTTCTGTTCATGTACAATTACCCTATGTACCGTTTTAATTGATACTAGGTTAGCTGTATACGTCTAATCTAAAAAGAATAAAAGAAAACTGACAAAACAAACACTGCTAACCGGAAAGCTTCGTAATAATGCTCGTACATTTCACAGAAGTTCGGATTAAAAGCATTTAAAGCAAGTCTGTAGCGTGCACAGTTGTATTCTTTCCATGTTGTATAGCCTACCAATTGTGACATTTGCATATTTCTCACGCACACATTTGTATCGATGTCTATATCTGAATATACGATGGAGTTTTGTTTCACAACTCCATTGAACTGCACATTACATTGCAATAAAAGTGCAACACCCTACATGCTTGTCTGTGAAATTTACATCTCTGTGTTCCTAATTGCCGAAGTTTACGGGTTTAACATTAAGAGTAAATGTCATAGTAGAAAACCATCTGATGGCACTGCAAACACAATGAGGAATGTCACAATTTTGTGAGAACTGAGGTAAAGGTTTAATATTATTAATCAAAGAGAGTAGAATAGCGCAACCAGTAATAGGCCTACACGAGAAAACCGCTGGTAATCTCTTACCTACAGAGACTTGAAATTTTCGACTACAACACAAAAGCCCGGAATGTCGTGTGTTTCCAGTGCAATCATAGTATTTCGCAACACAGCATTCATTACAGTGTTCACGTTGGCATCACAACAAAGCATTTGTTTTAGTCAGTGTTTATTGGAAATATTGTGAGCATTGCATGTAAAAGGTGTGATATTTCCCTCTTTGTAATTTTATTGTTACATCCACTGATGAAATATGATGTTGATAAGAAGATTGGCAGCCAAAGGCATCCATTTGTAACATTATTAAGAGATCAATGTGTATTAACATCCTATAAAGAAATAAACAAATCATATTTTCTTAATTTAGTGCAATATGCTATTATCAATCCAAAGTTTAAAATTCGTTTCCTGAAAAATCACTAAAACGTGACACTACCCGTTTTTGCAGTGGATATAGACCTAACTAACTTCATGGCGCTAACATTCCAGAAGGGACAAGGCCCACCACCCGACCGCTGCGTCATCTACCATAGGCAGTCGGCAGGATTGGTGGGCATGTGCTCAGCATGCCGACACCCATGGTGGTTTCCATGACCAGAGCCGCCACTTCTCTATCAAGTAGCTCCTCAATTTGAATCACGAGGCTGAGTGCACCCCTACCAAACCTCCCTACCTGACTACGAATCTGTAGTCAGCGACGCTTACCACAAGACCACGCCGGCGGTCGCATATAGGCCTAATATCACAGTTAAACACGGCAAGTTCAAACAACGTGCAACTTACCCCAGAACTAAGAAATTGAATTCTCTGTATTGCCTGTGCATTTAGACGTGAACACTGTAAATACGATGCGCAGTGGTATCAGTCTCGCGTGATCCATACTAGCAAAACAGTCCCCTTCCGTCCCGCCCTATCTCTGCGGCGCATGCAAGTGTTCACGTCTAAATGCACAGGCAATAACTATGTATGCCTTAACGGTAAACAAGAAGAAAATGAGTCATCCCCATCAGCCACTCTAAAATGATGATTTATAATTTTTAACAGTGGTATTGTTAACAATTCAATTCCTTTAAGCGATTCCTAACTGGTTGAGGCATTTCCATACAGAATATGAGAAAAAGGGCCTATTCTTCATTTTCATATGGCTGGGCTTCGTTTATCTCATTCAAGCATTTATCATTAAAATATTTACAAATCATTTAACTTTTCATTAAGGAAATGCAGATTACTCACACGAAGCACTGCACTCAAAATCGGAAGGCCGTGGGATCATTCCCCGATTAGGTCGGCCTAATCCTTCTGTTGGCACTATGATGTAAAGGGGGTAAAGGCGGCCGCTGCGTAAGGCCGGCAACCTTAACACTTGAACATCAAAAATGTCTAAAAATCTGGGATCATCAACCTCACGTAACCTTAAGGACATCCACCGCCTGCGTAGGGATCGCTTTACTTTTAGATTACTCACAAGTGTAGACTAAGTTAGTTTTTCTTTCCTCTTTATAAAGCATTGAATTTATATTGAGTATACCATTCATACGCCGCGGGTTTGGTATTGGCCAATAAAGTTTGGCAATTCCTCGGATATACACCAATCACGATCGTTTGTCTTATAAAATGCTTAGTATTAACATGAGGATGCGATTTTATCTGATAAAACGTCAGCTTGTTACTGGACACGTAAAGCAATAACGTGCCGTGATTAATACTTCACATGCTGCCAATCGACACAATAAAAACACATTATATTATAGGCCTACAACATAACATGTTTGGAACTTGAAATAATATAAATGTACATTGGTTAAATGCACAATTTCAATTCGGCGCAAGCCAGTCCGTGTGCTTTAATTCTGCTCTGCTGTTAGCTTAAATGAATTCGGTTAACTATGCATTATTTGCACCATTGGTAGCATTCGTTAGAACATGGTAACTAAAATCGATTAAAGGATGTTTGATTCATCGTATGCCGTGATCTCGCAGCTGTTAGTTTTGTTTTTATATAACAAAGCACGAGAGTAATTATTATTTGTATAATCCGTTACATTTTTATTCATGGAATAGTCTTAATAAATCCAACTCGTGTTTACGAGTATCATCAGATAAACTCGTAAACTCTCGTGGAATTATCTATGATATTCATAGCATGTAGCAAGGTATTAGATATTATAAAGTGAATTATCACTAAAATATATTATGTAAGTAATTAATGTAGATCCATATATAAAAAAAAATATTTTAATCTTCATATTTTTTTATTTTGGATTATAAACGTTTTGTATTTCGAAGTGCACATGCGTTTGTCTCACCAGAAGTGCATTACAAATGAACACGGCAATTAGACTGTAAATGTCCGTAATGTTCATAGGTTAATATAAAATTAAAATATAATTATGTGAGCAAGAAACAGCAAGTATATCTTGATATTTTCTTTAATCAATTACTTTCTTGCTGTTCAAATGTATCATTTTAAGATAACTGATGGAGAAAATTCATTTCTGTCTTGTTATTGTAATGGCATGCACAATGATAGAAGAGGAATGCTGGGTATCCAAATGAAATCTGAATTTCTATTTTTCATCATGATTTAGTATTTTTAGTCGCTATATTGAGCTTACAACCCTTGTAGGCCTATATCTGGATTTTAACGTTTTGTAGTAATTTTGATAATACGCATTAAGAACTTAACTTTGTGCAATAACTGAAAACTCCATAATTGCATTGATTTCCAAACCCTAATACCCGTGCGCTGGAATATTTAAGGAATATTTATATTTTAGAATTTTTACAGCACTTATAGTGAATATTGTATTCAATTATTGTAATTTCATACATTAATTACTTTTTCTTTCTTTTATATTTGCAAATCAATTGTATACTCTTTTATAACTAATGTGTATAATTCATATACTGTAACTCCTGTATTTTTAACGGCCGTGGGTGTTGGTATGCTGACCACATGCCCCTCAATCCTGCCATCTGCCTATGGTAGATGACGCAGCAGTCGGGTGGTAGGCCTTGTCCCTTCTGGGATGTTAGTGCCACGGAGTTAGTTAACTCCTGTATTTCCCCCTGGATGAGTGGTACAGAAGGCCTTTTGGCGTTAACTCTGCCTTCTTAATGGAATAAAATAAATAAAACTAAATGTTCTGAATAATTCCATTTTTTTGAAATTTCACCATATATTGCATGCAAATATACATGCTAGCAGTTTAAAATGCTGCTTCATTGAACACATGGTAGCCTAAGCCTGCTGTGTTGGTAGGAACTGCCGTGGAATAAAATGCCTACTAATAATGAGATTATAAATTGAAATAGAATTATTAGGAAATATTATACAGCTTTATTGATTTTAACACTATTCTTTCGTAAATTTTATTATTACTTTATACAGTGCAACTTATAATTAGCCAAAGTTTTTGAAGCCCTTAAATCACAATCATGACATGTCTCTCCTCGCTGTCCAACATATCCCAGACTTTCATTTTTAAGCGATTTTAACGATCAAATATATTTAGGTTATAAAATTAATCGGAAAAGCTCTTTGGAAATGATTACAGAGCTTAAAACGGAACTAAAATAATATTATACGGCAGTACGGCTTTAACACAAGATACATCGATCCCACTGTATTTAGATACTTAATCCTTAAATGCAATTATGGTGAATGGGCGTCATGTAAACGTCATATAAATCTGGATAATTTTGCTTCTAAATACACACATAAATACTAGGCAAAATTGGAACGAAAAATGGGGAGAGAGATAAATTAGTACATTAGTAAAGTCCTAACTAGTGCTAGTCTGAATGTTTTGTGGCACGCGTAAAAAGAGGAATAAAAAAGTAGTAGCAGTATGGATTTCCCATGGTGGTCAGGCGTATATAGGTTGATTTGTATGGGGACAGTTGGTCATAAAAAAGTGTCAAACTCGGGTGATATAATACGTAGTTTTGGGTGCCAATATTCGGAAATTTTAAATCACTTCAGTGTCATGGGTGTTATTTGTGGCCGACATCATGTAATTTTAACTATGCCTGCCGACCGCACAACCTGTAGCACTTATTGAGCTCAATTCATTTAAGAGAAATAATTCACGAATCTATCCTTCCACATGTTTTATTTCTCCGTTCTTCGCACAGGAGCTAGAGGTGTCCTTATAAATGAAAGCAATCACAACTGTCTTTCTCTCTCCCTCTCTCTTCTTTCTGCTTCCTTGTTTCTTACTTTTCTTCTCTCTTCACTTTGTTTCTGTCTGCCTCTCTCTCTCTCTCTCTCTCTCTCTCTCTTTCTCTCTTTTTCTCTTGGCCTTGCTTCATACAGAACTCGCTAACTAATACTGTTACAACTCGTAGACCTAATGTTTATAATTCATAAAGATTTCTACACTACTAAAAACATCACTGCACACTAATAAGTTAATATGCTCCATATTTTTGTTTTTATTTCACCATAATTAGACCCCGGAGCCCCTCAGCCGTAGGCCATACTACTGGGAAAATAATGGTAATACATAATATTTGCTTACACTTTTCTCTCATGATTTCAGTAATTCAGTGGATGTAGAAGATGATGATGAGGTGAATGATGGATTGGCAAAGGGGCAATATTTACTAGAGAGTCTACAATGGCAACAAGTCATGAATCAACGGTGGAGTTAAATTGTAACGGCGATGTTCATGATATCCAATGAATATGTACAAATGTGTAGGCCTGGAGGAATTTTAAGATTTTGCCTTTTTAAACAGTCGGCACGTGAAGATAGACTGGTTTTCAGCTTTAAGCACCGATCGCCTTTACCTCCTGAATTGCCCCCGGTACTCATTTCTGTTACAGGCTGAGTCGACCCCAGAACCATAGGGCTACCACATGCATTAAGCCAACTTAAAATCACCGTAAAGTCATCAGGGACAAAACGCTTGAACTTCCGGTATTTAGCGCAGAGACTTAACCGTGACATAGCCTATTACACCCCATATTACTTACACCCGGTATCATCGACAGGGGTTAAAAATTAATCTCGGGTTACACGTTCCAAACTCTCGACTTCACGAAAAATCTGTTTCATCGACCAGAGTTAGTTTTAACACAGGGTTAAGCCTGGGCTTAAATTAACCCATACTTTCCCATGGGTTAAAAGCCTAAATCGAAACTAAAAATGCCTGCTGTAATTCAAGCAGTTGATGTAGAATTGCTGTACTTCCCTATCGTCCCGGGATTAAATAATGAGTTTAATATTAATAATTAATTAATAATTAATTATTAATAACATTGTTTTATCAATGATACTATTATAAATAATAGTAATAATAATAAACTAAACCAATGCAGAGCGGTAGGCTATCTGTTATTTTCACCGAATTCCAGGAGCTCCATTTCTCGCCAGGTCATGCAACGATTCTGGGGAATGGTCGACCGTATGCTCGGCAACGAATTTAGGCCTAAACAGACACATTCCTCTTGCGTGAATCCTGCCTAATTCGATTTTGATGCTGTTCTAATCTCTCCTCTTTTATCAATCTCTAAAATCATGCCTAAATATTTTCTTGGGTATTTATTTAATAGGCTACTTAACTTATTTCCTTAAAATTAATTACATCTATCCGGGAAACTGTACTGCTATTTTGCGAAGTTAAATTAACCCATTCCTTTGTACTGCCGATTACACATAAGCAGTACAAGTATACTATTAAAAAGTAAATAAGTAGGACGACCATTTTCCTGATTAAGATTTTCAGTCTCTTGTTTCATTTTTGTTAATTATATTCCATACGCATATTTCTTTCCAATTAGTTTAATCTCTGTTTTATGGAGAGTTGCTCTGTCTTCAGAAAGTTACCACGGCTCACTTACCTTAAGGAAGCAGATGTCATAAAAGAAAATATTGATTTCCCTGCTGGAAAGAGTTCAGTGACCTTCAGATAAGGCAGCTGATAATTTATTTAACAGAAACTTAATCTTCTTCTCTTCGTTGATACAAGTAATTTTTGCGGATTATAAAAATTATAGCTCTTGGATGCACTAGCGGTACTATAAGACAACACATTCGTCTACGGTATGTTGCCACTAAAAATTGCCAAAATGAATAAAATTTAATAAAACATAAATTATGAAGGGATCAAATAATTCAGGTCCGTAAGAGTTAATATCACACACAGGTATTGAACGTTATCATTTAGCTCAAGATCAGTGACCAATCCACAATAAGAATATTTGAATTGTCAAGCATTCGCAAGTTATAATAATTTTACCGTATTATTTCTGTCACTTTCATTTTATCGTATCTATGTGCACTTAATTTTTATGTAAATTAAAAGGACTGAACACTTTAACAACCTCATATCTGTAACTTCTTTGATTAAAAATATTATTCATTGAACATAGCAATTGGGTATACATAACCTGCATTTGTGAACAAAAGAAGTTATGAAACTAATTTATTATTCCATGAGTGGTGAAGCATTATTTAACTCGTATAATAATAAATACAATATCAATAACGCTGGATATTATAACTGTTAGCAAAGAGTTTACCTAGAAAATAAAACAGCTCATCTTAACGAAAAGGTTGGTCGCAGCGCCACCATTGCGATACATCGATTGTTTCGCCATCGGTTATCTAATTGCCTTGTAGATGGCGTTGGATATCTCGATTACAATGAAACAATTAGCTCTGTGTTTTATTCATTTTCGTTGTTTCAATTAAAACTATATCCTTAATTAATTAAATATTCGCTAATTGGTCACAATCAATATAATTATTATTAGCTTTAATTAAATTTATATTGTTTAATATCTTAAAGACGCTTTAAACACTTAAACAACATAAAGACTACAGGCTACGAGTAAAGCTGAGTGAAAGAGGAAAAGAAGCTGAGATTCGAAAGAAAGACCACACTGGACTTGACGAAACAAACATGTTTGTGCAATAGGCCTACATCAACTTCCTAGAATTTCAAATCGGGTTCTTGATACCGTATTTTATATAAAGCCTGTATACGCTCCGGTTGTAAATGGCAGAGGCAAATGGCAGGGTTGGGACAGTATGATGAATATATGTTGTGGAGGCAAGGACACAATGGTCAATACTATACTTGAGTTCAGATATCCGAGAACAATACAATACTTGCCCACTCACGTTGCATTGTCGGTTATGGAGCGGCGGGGGACGGACCGGGGCGGGTTCTCAAATGCTCATCTTGGCTTATTTCACTTCATCTCCACCAGTATTCCCTTTTCCTTGCCCTTCTATATCGGTATAACAATAACTAGGATTTCCACGTAGATTTACTGGAAGGAGAATGAAATCTAAGTTTAGATACCATATTTCGAATTCTTAACAGAGAATGGACGAAAAGGGATCAAGACGAGCAAAGCGGCAGAAGAAATTATTGATAAATCAGTGAGAACTAAAAACTGGATTCAGTCAGCACAGAAACTGTCTGATATGGGAGATTGGTTATAGAAGCCTAGCAGCAGGGAAAAAGCCCAATATTTCTGGCGGAACTGTTAGATCCGCTGTTTCTTTTATCGTCTATCCATTTCATATCCCTTCCATATAACCTTCACACGCAACTTGGACATCAGAAACCTTTCACATCTCCTCTATGAGTTCAATTGATGGACCCATTTTACTCAACTAACTAAATGACCACATTATAGGTCCGTAAAAATAAATGAATTACGGCTAATAGAATAATACGAGCTGAAATCAAGGTTTATCGTATGTTCTATTCGCACGTGGTGGTCCTCTTTCTTTCATGCTAGCGTCTAACTCCAGGGATCATAGGTACAAATCCGAAAACAACTGATGACGTGTTCCGGTTTGAAAAGACATTTAACAGCAGTCCTTCGTGGGTAATGAGTTAGAGAATTTGGGTTCATTAAAAAACCCCGATGTCTAAAGCAGATCCCACGAGCAAAATTTGTGACGTTACTCGCCAAAAAGAAAAATTATTTCTACTATAATTTCTACTAACAAATTATAGGAACAAAAACAATAGGGGGAATTCAGAAGGAGATGGGACAAACATCTTACTGTGAATCATTTTATATTATTATGTGTTAGCACACAAAAATCGCTGTAATAGTACAGTCTTTATTGCAAAACAACAGTAGTAAATGAATCGCTGGAGAATTGGGGAAGTGTTTGAAAAGACAAGCTGAAAGTGAGTCTTACAAACAGTTGACCGAGATATTGTACATGAGGTAAGTTAGGTTACTGGTACTAAACCCGAGACGAGTTAAGAAGGAAACCTGAAGTAAACAAAAACCAGTATGCCTGTCTCACTCGTAAGTCATACGTTTAATGTGCTAGAGTGAGACAGATGTACTGGTTTTTGTTTACTTCAGGTTTCATCTTAGGACGGCCAGACTTTAGGTAGCCTATTGAAAGTTCGATTTTCCACCATAACATAAACGGAAAGTGGATGAAAATCAATACCTTAGAAACTCTTAAATATATTTCTACGGTGACAAGATTGTTTATTATTTATAACAATTTTATATAAAATATCTAGTAACTAAAAAACTGTTGAAAGTGAGATCATGAAAATTTGCACGTAGTCACAAGATACTAACCTCAACATGTGATTAAAATTTCATAATTATTGGTTAGAAGATCATAATTAAGGTTCGGATGTTCATCACGTCATATTTTTATCTTGCCCGCCATTCTCGTCGCAAACACAAATTAAACACGAATTGCACTGTTGCTATCCTTTTCTGACCGTTTTTATTTTGCATATAAAGTCATATTTTGGTAATCTTTATGGTATTGGTCATATTTTGGTCATATTTGTAATTTAATGTCATATTTCGATTATAAATTTGGTAAAGGACCACATTTATAAAGTACATGCACTAAACGGTCGAGTTAAATTTGAAAGTTGTTTCATTCATTCTGCCAAATTAATAGGTACCGGTAACTTAATTTTAAAAATAATATAATTGTTAATATTTTATTGGGACACGCAAGATCTACAAAATATTTGGAGCTAATGAAGCGAGCAAACAGGAGAAAATTAGAAGTTAATTACAAGTAAAACTGTAAATCACCTGTAAAATTGTTAAAAAGTGATTATCTGGTAGAATTCATGCGATGTAGTAATTTAGTGTAAAAAATTTTAATTGGAACATTTATTTTTAGAGACTATGTCTTTTATTAGGTCACATTTTAAATTTTTCAGTCATATTTAGTCATTTTTAAGGGCATACTTGCAGTGATATTTTCCACTTTTTAAGGTCATAAACATCCGAACCCTATTCATAAATTTTTATTTTTCGTTATAGATTGCCTTATGGAAATATACAGTGCATTGTGTATAGGGTCCAAGTGTTTAAACTGAGTGGACAGGTACCGTGGTTGTAATCACAGTTGGATCTGGTCTTCCTTGGTTAATTCCTGTAATACCTAGGAGTTCAGTGTTGGTAGTGTGGGAGGATGTGATGGTGGACGAGGTGCCCAGGACCGGGGGCAGGGGTTAATGGAACAGTGTGGGCTCATCCACCTGAGACCCACTGAGAATGTCCCTATTCTCTCCTGGGAATAGAGGCTTGTTTTAGTTCATGTAGAAAACTACTCAAGCATAGAATATGTAGAGCCATACCTACGAATTAATTGGGTAAGTGCTTAATGGGATTTCTCACCAGCGTGTTTTGTTACCAGACACATCCATATTATATTCCAACAGAAATATACAGTAGGCCTATATTAAGTACCACAGAAGCGCGAAAGACAATTCTAAATGCAGTAATTTTTAAACACACTTCTTCAAGTTAACATAATCTATAACACCTTCTATAATTATATGTTTTATAAATTGTAATCATCCATTTCCGTAAGCCCTATTGTCATGAAATTTTATATGCCTTTATTTTAAATTTTCTCTTTTATTAAAAAATAACATCTTATACGTTATTAAGTTATTTAAATTCTAATTCTTAAAATATTCATGTCCATTGCGGCGGCGTAATATTTGCGTTAGCTCTCCCCACACAGCGGGCCCAGGTTTGATTACTGGTCGGAACTAGTTTTTTTGGGTGGGGTTTTCTTTTTTTTCGGGGCTTCTTCTCATCCGTGAGACGATATCGGGAACTTAAGGATTTGTGGTTCCCGGATACAATCTGATCATTAATTATCATAGGTAACTCCACGAGAGCTTATGAGTTTATCGATATATTCGCGACTGCGCAATTTATCTGATGAAACTCGTCAACTCGAGTTGGATTTATTAAGACTATTCAATTAATAAAAATGTAACGGATTATACAAATAAAAATTACTTTCATGCTTTGTTATATAAAAACAAAACAACAGCTACGAGACTACGGAATACAACCATCAATGAATCGATTCGAGTTACAGTGTTGTGACCAATGCTACCAATTGTTCATATCTGTATCTGTATCTGGTACCCTATGATCCCCAGGTGGGGTGAAGGGGCCTCCAAGTGGAGGTTTCATTACCTATACTAATTTTGATATGCTTACAGGTGGTAAGCCCATCGCCTCTCATCCCCCCTCTGGAAACTAAGTATTTCTTGGACGTGAAAGGGCCGAGCAATTTTGTCCAGAGGCTCTAATTTAGGCTTGGAGTTCTTTTACGTGCCGTAAATCTACGACACGGAACCCCCAGCTTAAAGTCCCTCCCGGAGGACTCCGTGCCCAGGATTTTTACGTCCTGAAAAATCCATCGACCGCGGCCGGGTTTGATCCCGCACCCTGCGGATCTAGAGGCGGGCACGCTACCTCTAGACCACCGCGGCCGACAAATGTGCATATAAGACATAGTTAAGTTAATTCAGGTAAGCTACAGCAGAACAGAATAAAAGTAAACGAACTGGATTCCACCGAATTGAAATTGTGTTTTTAATCGATGTACATTTATATTATTTCAATTTCCAAACAAGTTATGTTGCATAAAATAATCTGTTTTCGTGCTGCTTAATGGCAACATGTGACAAATTAATCACGACACATTGATGCTTAAGTGACCAGTAACGAGCTGAGATTTTATCAGGTAAAATCCCTTCCTCATATTAATAGCAAGCATTTTATAAGATAAACGATCGTGATTGGTCTATATCCGAGGAATTGCTAAACGTTATTGCTCAATATGAAAGACGCGGCATATGAGTGGAATAGTCATTGTACAGCTATGTTCACACAGAGGAATTTATTGCAAGAATATGTGTCCGGGTACATGTATAGCAACCTATTTGCCACAAGTCGTAAACCTATTGAACATGTTCCTAGTTCCCGGACACAAACAGTGAATAAAATGTACCAGAAACAAGGTTTCGCCGCAAGTTCTTGTTTACGCTCCGAAAGCGAAAACAATGAACAGATCCCAGCGAAAATGCTCTTTGCGCATGTGCTGTAGTCATGTTTCTTGTGACAGCTGACTCTGTTTGTGGTTATGATCAATCCCATGATATATATTGCTACGTTCACGCTGTTTTATTTTACGAAATCGCCGATATTTTGCTATGGAGTGGTCTAAACAGAACATAAGTCGATGTAGAAGTATTCTCCCTCACATTCATAATCCCTTTGCAGAAAATTAAAAATTTAGGTCTAAGTTATAGGCACACTCCCCCCCTAGAAGCCGCATCACCTTGAAGAGGTGGGGGGGCTTGTGTGTGTCAGCGATCCTGTGGGCTGTACTGGAGGTGCTTGTCACCGGCAGAGTCTCACATGCCAGGGAGGCCACAGGTTAGACACCAGACGAAGAAGCGGCTTAACATCGGAAAAACCATCCCACACAGGGACACCCAGTAGGTGACCTGGCCGGGATTCTCCCAGTTGGAGACCCGGTACAACGAAAAGGGCTCTGGTTACCTAAGCTAAGGTGGGAGGCATCGTGCCGAGAGCTGAGTGGCACTGGGGTGAAAGACAGTGTCTCTAACGATCCCCTCAGGGCACCAGGTGACACCCTGTTGTGTGTAACCTTGCACGTGTATGGGGCTCTGCACTTGTTGACTTCAATTCCCCATTACTCGTGGGACTAATATGGAACCAAATGAATTTAAAAAAAATAAAACAGAAGAGGGCAGGGACTCTAAGCAGAACCTGTCCGATAATATACTAACTCAGGGAGCTGGCAGTTCCAGCAAACCTGATGATAAATCTGCTGAACACAGGGACTCTGAGAAGAACCTGTCAGATCACAGGGACTCGGAGAAAGACCTGGGATTAACCTGGAAAAGGCAAGCTGACGCATGTATCGACAAGGCTTATAGGGCCTTTTGGACATGCAGGACAATGCTTGGCAAAAAGTGGGGACTAAGACCTAAGCTGGTATACTGGATTTATATCACAATGGTCAGACCCATTATTACCTATGCTGCTTTTGTTTGGTGGCCTAGGACTCAACTGAAGTCATGCAAGGATCAGCTCTGCAAGCTACAGAGACTGGCCTGCATTGGCATAATAGGGGCTTTTAGGACTACTCCTACAGCTGCCATGGAAATCCTATTGGACCTGCCCCCTCTTCATATCTGGGTAGAAGCGGAGGCGCGAGCGGGTCTTTATAGACTTCGGTGTAATGGCATTGAAAAGTTGGAACTGCAATGCTTCGGTCACATGCAATTCTCTGGGGACAAGGTCTGGACCATTTTATGACTATGGGATCAGACAAATTGATACCTAAGAAAGCGAGTGAAAGGAAATTCACTATAGCATATCCAGAACGTAGTAAAGGGGACAAAGGAATTGAAACCAGGATTCAAAGTGGACCTACATGGTACACTGACGGATCCAAAACTAAAGAAGGCACTGGGGCAGGACTGTATGGTTGTGGTAAAGAGCTTTCATACAGCCTTGGCTTGCACGCGACTGTGTTTCAAGCAGAAGTTTATGCCATCATGGCAAGTGCATGGGAAAGTATTAGTAAGGGCTACGTGCATACACACATTACTATACTTTCTGACAGCCAAGCAGCCTTAAAGGCTCTTGAGGCAAAGGAAATAAGGTCTAAACTAGTCCTCGAGTGCAGGGAGTCCCTCATAACACTGGCTGAACACAATGCAGTTACACTGATGTGGGTGCCAGGACATAGGGGATTCCATGGCAATGAGAGGGCTGACGATTTGGCCAAAAAGGGGGCAGCTCTGCCCTTTGTGGGACCTGAGTCCTGCCTGGGACTGCCCTATGGTTCTATCCGAGGAGCAGTTTGGGAGTGGGTTAACAGGAAACACAACAAACATTGGGTAGCTGTGACAGGTCACAGACACTCTAAGATGACTATCAAAGAAGTCATCAAAGGCAGGACCAGAGAACTGCTTAAGATGGATAGATTCCTACTCAGCTGGGTTGTGGGATTTATGACTGGACACTGTCGGCTGCTGGGACACCTTTATAAGGTTGGCATAGCAGACGACTCGATGTGCAGAAGATGTCGGAAAGATGAAGAATCTGCTCTTCATCTTCTGTGTGATTGTGAAATACTTGCGGCCATTAGGGCCAAGCATTTCAACTACTGGTTCATGCCAGCGGATGAACTGTCTAAGGTCTCAATCAAGAAGCTGGCACTCTTTATCAAAGAGTCTGGTCTTCTAAGGGACTAAAGCTAGGGGAGCACAATAGATCAGCAATGGTCGTGGTGCATAGGGCAAAATGCCCACCCTTTCTCAAAATAAAAAAAATAAATAAAAATATAGGCACACTTCTTCCTTGAAGAGATTCTGTGTTTAATGTGAAATAATTAAGATAACATCTACATGTGCTTACTGAAAAAACAGATGAAATAGAAGAGATATTAGAACAGCATCAGAATTGAATTAGGCCTAGGCGGGATTCTTGGCACATAGCGTGTCTGTGTAGATCTTTAAGCATATTTTCTACGAAGCTGTCACATAATATGTGGTAAATGAAATTCAGCTCCTCTTATAAACAGTTTAAGCACAACAATATACAATTTTAGTATGGATTATACAGTTATTTTTCGAGGTTAAACAAACCCTTTCTCTATCGACTACAATGGATCGAAGTTATCGGCTATCGTTTCAACACCTGCCGGTCGGCTTGACTGCGAAACTGCGGGCTAAAGAAAGTTAAGCAAGCTTGAATTTACAAAAAAATTATACGACCGAACACAGCTTTAAGTTGAAATATTAATGGTTAATAAACCATTCTTACCAAAAAATTCAGAATTAAAAATACTGACTGCCCAGATAAATATAAATTCCCGCTTTTTACTGCCGACTAACGTGACCCTATAGATCAGAAGATTGAATCAGCATTAGTACAGTATAATATTGTAATTTTCATCCGCAAATATAGTGTTTGTGGGTTACAAACTTGTTCTGGGTGAATCATCAATGCATTAAAAGCAGAAAAAAAGCAAACGTTTATGCATCTATAGCCATACTTGTGCCTGACAACAAATTCCTCAGTGTGAACGCTCACATGGTATATTTGTGCAAAGAAATCCATGTACTTAGGATAAGTATCCAGATACAAGAATCACGGAAATGGATCTGGATTTTGTACGGAGTATTTGTGTCTGCAACAGATTCCTCAGTGTGAACATAGCTTAAGAGAGATCGCCGATATATTATAATATATTAACACCCGATGGTGAGAAAATCGATATAATACGGCAAGGGTCACGCCTCAAGTGGATATTAACACACTTGGCTTTATGGAAATCATGTTTTATTTTTAGATTAATTTATTTATGACTATTAATAATAGGGAGATATGGCCATACTAATTGAATGAGCAATTATAGAAAATACAATTATTGGAAATAAATGATGATGGAATCCTCTCTTGTTTGGAAATAAAATTATGGATGTGTGGGGAATAGAAGCATGTTGATCTCTATGTTGTGATTATATTTAGGTCAAAGATTCTATAAAAATATTTCAGTACACTGGTACGAATTGACATACAATAAAATCAGGTAAACTGATATAACAAAGTGCCACTATGTTTTTGTGCAATCAATTATAATTGCAATTATGATATGCAGAAAATAAGTTTTTCTAATCAGATTAAAATCGACCAGCGTCAGCAGAACTACAGATTTGTGATACCTTGACAATCGCGCACTCACATAAAAATAAAATAAAAAAATCCATGTCAAATCGGCCGGCTCCGGGATTTGATCCGGGGACCTCCAGAATACGAGTCCAAGGCGTTACCATTTAGCCAACTCAGTCAGTTTGACGGTGCCGTTTGATAAGCTTAAGTGAAGGAATAGTGTTAACTGTCAAATTATACCGCTAGACAAAAATTAAAAAACATGTGACCTTTAATTAGTCGTTACTCTGGTACCGGTCAAACGATTAGGTCCAAAATAATAGACTTCTTACCATGGACGTTATAAATGCGTATACCAAGTTTCATGAAAACCCGATAAAGCATATTTGAGTTATGGGGCCTTTTGTTATATAATACCATAAAAATGCACTAAATTGGGCATTATTCCGGTACCGGCCAACCGATTTGGTCCAATATCAACAGACGTCTTTCCATGGACAGTATAAATGTGTATACCAAGTTTCATGAAAATCCGATAAAACGTATTTGAGTTATGGCGCTTTTAAATAAAAACACTAAATTGGGTTTGACGCCGGTACCGGTTAACCGATTTGGTTCAATAACAAAAGGATTCTTCCCATGGACATTATAAATGCGTATACCAAGTTTCATGAAAATCCGATAAAGCGTATTTGAGTTATGGCGCGTACAGACACACGGACGGACAGACAGACAGACGGACAGACATTTTTCGTCCCCCACACACAATCTCATAAAGTACCATACTGGCACTTAATAACAGTTGAACAATAAAATAAACTATAAAAATAAGGCAATAATCAGCTGTGATTGTTAAAAATTTTACATATTCTTAGACAGGACTGGTGACTGATTTATGACCTGAATAGTTGTGATTCCTTTAGCGTAATTTTCCTATACACCCGATATCCCACAATCAAACTTTTTGGTTCAAAAAGTTTTATCAAGTAGCATTTATGTACAATTATTTTCACAAGAGTGCGCATTGGTCCAATATACTTCCAGCTTTTCACCCGAAACGAAAACCGATAACTACTACAATCGACATGGTGGTCGATATGCACAGGCCGGTAACATTTTCTTCTGAACCTTTTTCATAATTTCTAGAGCTTCTCAACGTTTATGCCGGTTTTTGTAATAGTTATCGTTAGCATTGTTGTAAATAGCGTTTGTTAATCTCCCTGACTCTAATATTTCATTTTATCTTTTTGGTTAAAGTTCACTGATCAAGCGCTTGCAGCGCAGAGAATCAGCAGCACGGAAGAGGCTGCTATGTTTCTACGTCATGCGAGGAGAAAATTGTGCTCATTGCTTGATTTTATATGGTTGGATGGAAAATTAGAAACGTTTCTATTCCGTTGCATTTAATACAATTGGATGGAAAATATAGGCTGAAATTGTGTGCAATGTCAGTCGTTCATCTCACTCGAACCAATTTCAAAGTTTGTAGAAATTTTGACCAATAATTGGATCTTGGGGCATCGGATAAGGCAAAAATTTTATATCAACAGCGAATGCGAAATACAGTATGTGGAAAGACTACAAACAAGAAAGTAAGTTGTGTCTCACATACTTAACAATGTACAGTACGCATGAGGCTCCTCGACGTTTCACCATGCATCCACTTCAGCAAAACAGGCAACGCTCGTGAATCCCACTACAATCACCAAGTGCCCCTCTTCACCAACCACTACTCATCTTACTATATCTTAACTTCATTAATTAGATGTACTCGGATTCGCTACATCTACAACTCCTTTCAAACTAGCTTCCAGAATATGTCATGCTCATATATCTTGGGTCCCTGATTTCAAGTGACAAATAGGAAGAAAGAAGAGAGGATTTTGAGGTCAAGGGTTTCCCGCTACCCTTATATACATGAAAGAACGCCGCTTTCTAGATACGGCACTTCAAAGGAACTCGAAACATGTAATAGGGATGGGAAGATGGAATATTACTTCAAAAGCACGCGTGGCAATGGCTCATAACGATAGAGGCTTCATTCTTACCTCTTCAGTCTTGGCATGAGGCCTAATCTCCATCCTTATTGGGTCCTACTTAACACTCAATACGACTACCCTCTACAAATTCTCAAGGCTGACTGCTTTTAAGGGTGCTTCGATGTTTATAAAAAATTCCCAATAATTTATCCAAATTTCCCTAAATGTAGAATAAACAGAACAGAAATATGGCTTACCATCCGTTGTGAAGTTTCCGACTGTTCATTCGTCCCACAAAGAAACCAATTAATATATTCTAGACCAGTGTAAAACAACAACTTTTTTAAGCAACGGGCCAGATTTTCCTTATGCTACGTTCATATTCAGAAACTTGTTGGAGGGATATGTGTCCTGGCACATGCATGGCCACCTATTTGCCACAAGTCGCAAATCTATTGAACATATTCCTAGTCCCCGGCACAAAGAGTTGAATAAGTGCACCAGAAACAAGGTTCCGCCAGAAGTTTTTGTTTTCGTTCTCGCAGCGATAACATGGAACAGATCACAGATAGAATGCTCTTTGCGCAAGTGCTGTAATCATGTTCCTTGTGACAGCTGACTGACGGCTGTCAGCTGTTTGTGATTATGATCAGGGCTAGGATTTATATGTACTCAAAAATGTCAAAATATGTACATATATATGTACTTAAAAATGTCGAAATATGTACTAAAAATGTCAAAATATGTACATATATATGCAAATATATTTTGTAAAATATGGACATCAAAACAAATTTAACCACTAGACACTACATTTTGTAACTTTTAGAACCTATAAAAATGCATTACAAATACTGGATTCATAAATTAAATTATTCAATTTCTTTTCAGATCACTTACTGTATTTGTATTCAATCATTGATTATTTCTGCTACCATAACAGTATGCCACAAAATGTTGTTTTAAATTTCCAAAATTGATTTGTATTGGCTGAAGCTTCGTTCTACTGCACATGAAGTGATTGGCGCGAGTTTAAAATTCACTGATTCTAGTTTTACATTTGACGAGCCACTTAAGATTGCACGATTTTACACATTTCTTCAAAGCCTGGATTTCTTGAAGACACATTGTCCACTTTACATTTGATAAGATCGGCTAAATGTCCACGTATACATTTGAGTTCACGAATCATGTTTTTCACAATGTCAATATTTCCAGGTAATGTGAGATTATTATTTTGTAGTTTCTGTATTATTTTTGTTATATTACGAAAATTTGATTCAATGTAACACAAATCACTTCTGTACATAACTGTAAACTTATCCTGTGCTGCCATATTTTCTGTAACTGAAAACGACAATTTTATATAGTTTTACTCTTAAGAATGAAATATGTACGAATATTGCATTAAAATCACTAAATATGGACAAATATTTATTTTACATATAAATATGTACTAATGTCAGAAATATGGAAAAATATGTAAAATAAATTTGTTTAATTTGAATAGAGGACAACATAATAGATGAAGAAAAGTGAAAAAAATGTGTCTATATGTGAAATTAAGAAATATGTAATTACATATAAATCCTAGCCCTGATTATGATCAATCCCATGAGACATATTGCTCCGTTCACGCTGTTTTATTTTACGAAATCGTGAATATTTGCTATGGAGTGCTCTCAACAGAACATAAGACAATCTAGAAGTGTTGTCCCTCACATTCGCAATACTTTCGTAGAAAATTTGAATTTAGGAATACAGGCACACTTTCTTTTTCCTTGAATAGGTGCTGTGTCTAATACCAAATAATCAAGAGAACATCCATATGTGCTTATTGAATACTTTTATGAAAGAAGGGAGATATTACAACAGCATGAGAATTGAATTAAGCCTAAGAAGGATTAATGGCAGATAATGTGGCCTTGTAGGTCTTAAAGCAAATTTTCTACGAAGGTGTCACATGTGTGGTAAATGGAGGGTCAGCACTTCTAACATCTGTTATAAATATTTTAAACACAATAATATACACATTTTATTTTTATTATACTGTTATTTTGCGAGATTAAACAAGTAGTTTGCGAGTAGTTTGCATTCACCTTATCCGCTGTCGCTGCGTGAACTGCCGGGCAGCTTGACTCCGGGTCTCCGGGCTCATCAAACAAGACGCTCCGCTAAGAAAGTTAAGCAAGTTTGAATTTGCAAAAAATTATACGATCGAACACAGCTCTAAAACTGAAATATCAATGTTAATCATTCTTCTTACCGTAAAATGCAGAATTAAAAATATTGACTACCCAGATAAAAAATAAATCCCCGCTTTTTAACGACCGACTAACCTAAGACCCTGATCCTAGAGCTCGGAAGATTTAATCAGCATTAGCACAGTTTAGTAATTATTATCATTTTCTTTTGCAAATTGAGTGTTTGGTGGCGGCAACAAATTCCTCGGTTTGTACGTAGCATTAAACACACCCAGCAACAACGATATATTTTGGAAAAAGGTTTTGGTTTATTATTATTATTATACAATATTTATTACCAGCATATTTCAATACATTGGACTGTAATAATTAATAAAACATGCATTATATATACATATTAATGAGTTACAACTAAATAATTAATTTAGATTTATCAGAATTCTACAGTGAGTCCCACGCAAGAGTTGGCCAATGACGCGGGTTCCTACGGCGCGGCGGGCACAGCTCCAACTCCCGAGCAATCGGGTGAAATATTTACGCTAATAAAGCCACGATCGGTGTAATAATTCAGGTTCTCACATACAATTACAATGAAAATAAACACGTACCTCATCACAAGAGATGTCGGAAATGTTCTCCTCTTGCATCCACACAATACTGGCACCATTTAAGGAAATTTTCTTTCACGCGCATAAGTTCAGCTTCCAAGATAGAGTTAATTTCTCTTGTGATATTGTCTTTTAAGTTCTTCTAATGTATGGGAAATTGACCTATACACTTTATTTTTCAAGTTTCCCCATAAATAATATTCACATACTGTTAGAAGAACTTAAAGACAATATCACATAGGCCTATCACAAGAGAAATTAACTCTGTCTCGGAAGCTGAACTTATACGCGTGAAAGAAAATTTCCTAAAAAGGTGCCAGTATTGTGTGGATGCAAGAGGAGAACATTTCCAACATCTCTTGTGATGAGGTACGTGTTTATTTTCATTGTAATTTTAACTGTAAATGTGAGAACCTGAATCATTACACCGATCGCGGCTTTATTAGCGTAGATATTTCACCCGATCGCTCAGGAGTTGGAGCTGTGCTCGCCGCGCCGCAGGAACCCGCGTCATTGGCCAACTCTTGCGTGGGACTCACTGTGGTATTTTGTATTTACATTTTGTTCTCCGGAATATTCTGCCAACTACGTGAACATTTTTAGGAGATTTTTTGCTTTATAGAATTAAATTTTTACAAGTTTACAATATCTGGTGTTAAAAATTTGCTCATTATTGTTGTTATTATTATTGTTATTATTATTACTAATACAATTATTGCTATTTTTACTATCGACACTGCAGTGCTAGAAAAATCTGTCATACCTATTTAAGATGATATTTACAGAAATAGTAATGCACACCATAAGTAGGGTAAGTACCGGTAATGTTCAAGTTTCAGCATATTAGGACTAATATTGTCAACTATATAAATTTCTTATTACGCTAGTTAAACCGGTACTGAAAATAACAAATTCCAGCTGAACATTGTGCAATTATTACTTTCGTACGGCTGCTCCACCATAATGTATTCAACTTTAGCATAAAATTGCAAGCATCCTAGAAAATAAATTATTATACCTCTAGCTCAAAAATTGCTATTTTTATGACCTTTGAAACTTTACTGTTCAAAAAATAGGCTATAATTTATGGCTATTGAACTCCGAAGAAAAGGAACGTTTCCATATTTATACATACATACATATATATAATTGAACTGCTTAATAATACCGTGATATTTTTAATAATTTTATCCATGTTAAGTTAAGTGTGGTTTAACTAGGTTTGCATTATTTATCAGTGTCAGAATGATAACAGTTGAGTAATTATTGGAGGCTTATAGAATGTTCCAGTGACACCTCCGAAAGGTATCAATGCATTAAGAGGATCGAGATAGAGTGTAAAATGGAACCCTGTGCGTGTGTTTGTGTTCGTATGTGTTGTTATTGCCGAAATGAATTAAAGGCAGCAAGGTATCACGTCAGTGCAATGGGAATGGGATGCCGTAATACTAAATTTGAAATGGGTGATGTTCACACCATTTCCAACTCATACTATCTGTAAGAGCACATTTATACCGCGAATGCAGATTCAACAGTCCTCGCATCTGGGGCTAGGTTTAACCCCCACCTCGCATCCAAAACACTCTCTAAACTCCCCCAGGGAACACGAGAATCTACTCTACTCTAAACAAAAGCCTGTACAAATTAGAGCTAATTCCTACCTTGTATAAAGCATATGCTTAATTACAATATCAATCATTGCCGACGTTTCCCTTTTAACTTACATTTATATGCCGATGAAAGATGATGTTAGAAAACAAATGCATTCATTAAACATCCAATTATGCTTCCAGGGGCAAAAGCTCTTTTGGAAACATTGTGGCTTTTTAAAGTGATTTCATGTCGAGCTAATTCGTAACTGTGAATCCTTGTTTTCTGTCTGGTGACAATGAAAAGTAGCAGCCTATCCATTGAAGCATTTTAGTTAGTTTGATGTTGAAAAATAGGATGCAATAAAATGTTAGTCTGATAACAAAACCGAGTGTTTTTTAAAGGTATAGTTGATAGGTTATGTTCAACTGATTTTTCTTTTTAATTACAGCTAAATTAATGTTAATTAACAAATGAGGGGGTCCCGGCAAGATAGTGTCAAGCCATATTAAGTAATAATTTGAATGTTCGAACTATTCCTCAAATTACGTAGAATGACAAACCCGCTTTTCAGTATATTTTTATTATTTAATTATATGTACGGAATTACAAAACCAAAATATTTGGGTAGTATGCGTACAGTAAATATACGTCCGAAGAAAATTGGGACAGTCCCGATTATAGGGACTTGATCCAGGCGTCCAGAATAAAAACTCCCAATTTCCCGAGAAGATCTTATTATTGTGAGGAAACAGAAATCACCAAAGAGCAAATAAAAAGGGGTCCATAAAAAAACAAAGAGGAAAACAAAAATGTGTAGGTTACAGCTTGTACGAGAACATCAAGAAAAACAAGAACCTTTTAAAAGCTCTGGCTTCATCAGAGAAGTGTGATTGGAAAGAACCCATAGCATCTTTTTCTAAAAACACTTAAAACGAGTAATGAGAGTGAACATAACTTATGAACTAATCAAGTACGATTTTTGTTTTCATTCAACTCTAACCATCAGTTATTGCAATGTATAGTCTATCTTGTTGACTAAATTAAAAATAGGATGATGACGTTGTTTGTACTTACTAAACCCACTCTACCTAGATATACTGCTATATGCTACTATCATGTGAAAAGATTTTGCTTCCAGCAATAATAATGTTTATAATAAAAGAGGGAGTTTTGAAGAGAAGAAGGTACTGACTTCAAAAAAAATTGTCCCGATTTTCACTAAGAGAAATGTGGTCACAGTAAGCAGCTAATGCATAATATATTATTTATTATTAAATGTTTTTGGCATAATCGCATCGTAATTTTGTGGCTTAGCTCTATTTTGGCCGCAATGAAAATTATTGACTTACAATTTATTTGAATCTGGAAACACAAAAATCTAGAATACTTTATAACATGTAACTGCAAGGACACACTTTAAGTACTGTGAAGAATAAATGTAAACATAACATAACTAATAAAGACAATCTAAATTTTGGAACAAAATAATGCCAAACAACATTCACTTCATCTTCATTTTCAGCAGATGAAATATCGATATCTGTTGGATAATAATCCAAGTCCTGATCTTCACCTATTAATTCACAATCACTATTGAACTCGAACCGCTTTTCTCCTTCTATTATTCCACATCTACACTGTGGTTATTTACCTGAGCTGCCTGGAAATCTGGAAAAGCTCATCTCTCAAAACATTATAAAAAGCCTGCACTTGTATAATACCAATAAAAAGAAGATATATAAACAGTGGAGTATACTGATAGAAATTCTGAATGATAAAAACACTTTATTCTCCACTTACATTACTTTTAATAGCACAGGACTAGTTTCAAGAGCCTTATTCGCTCCCATCATCGGCTGGTGGTCGATTGTTATTCTGGTTGCCATGTTGGTTTGTATATATGCATTGTTCTGTGCTGCCCTCTCGTTTCGTTTTTGTAAGTCGCACTACGTCGTCTATAGGTGGGATTTCAAAGTTCATAACCTTGTCTTCTTTCTTAGTGATGAATATTTTCTCCCATACGTTCAGTTCGGATGGTTTCTTAACGTGTTTTAATAGTTTGATCTCCTTTTTAACACTGTGATTTTTTGTCCAGCAATGGTATGCAACTGCTGATCTTTCGGTCTGCATTAGTTTTATGTTTCTTAAGTGTTCCTTCATTCTTATTTCCAAACTCCTCCTGGTTTGTCCAATGTAGAACAGATCACAATCTGCGCATTCTATTTGGTAGATACCTGATAGTTTGGTTTTTGGTGTACTATTCCTCAGTGGGTGGTTGAGCAAGTTCCTAATGGTATAATTATTCTTTGGTGCCAATTTTATATTGTGGTTTTTAAACACTTTTTCAAATTTATTAAAGAATTTAGGGTGGTAAGTAAATTTTTTGTAATGTTGCTGTGTTTTTTCTAAAGTATCCAATGTACTAATTTCTCTGATCTTGTTTTTCTTTGTGTGTCTTCTAATCATTTTGTCTATGAAATTTGTCTTAAACCCATTAATCGTTGCCACTTCTAGTATATGTTTATATTCTTTATTATACTCTGTCTTTGTCATTGGTATATTAATTAATCTATGAACTAGGCTATGAAAAACAGGAAATTGGTGAGCTTTCTGGTTGTATTTATTGCATTTAATGTAGTTGTCTACATGTGTATTTTTTCTGTAAATTCCGAATTCCAGTTTTTCATGTTTCCTCATGATTTTTAAATCAAGGAAAGGCAAACATCCGCCTTCTTCCATTTCAATGGTAAACTTTATCGATTGGTCTTGTGTATTTAACAATTTTACTGCATCTTCTACAAATCTTTTTGGGATGATAGCGAAAATATCATCGACGTACCTGAACCAGTTTTTAAAAATATGTGGGAATGCCCCGGTGACCTCTAGTTCAAGGTTACTCATGTATAGGTCAGCCAACATCGGTGAAATTGGGCTACCCATAGCTAGTCCCTTAGTTTGTTGATAATATTCTTGATTAAACATAAAACTATTTTGTTTAATGCAATGTACTATGATTTTCACGTATTCTTCAATTATCTCAACAGTTATTTCATTTAAAGTTAGCCATTGTTTAATGAGTTCCGGAAGTTTATCTGTAGGAATGCTTGTGAACAATGCGCTCACGTCAAACGACACTAATACCTCGTCTGGCTGTATGGTTATGTTCTTTATTTTGTTTACCAATTCTATGGAATTTTTTATGCTCAAAGTGTCAAATTTGTTTAATGTCTTAAATTCTTCCACTATCCATTTGCACTTGTATGTTTGCTGTTTGGTAAAGAAAGAAAAATGAAATATGTAATTGAATTTTAATTGAATGATGATTTGTCATATCACGTTATGAAATGATACGCTTTGCGAAATCCCTATGTTAGCTTTAGGGAAATCCCTGACAGGGAGAATTGTGTCCCATGATGCGAGAGAACATGCACACAAGTGAACAAACCTACAATATTACCCAACAAGACGTAGATAAATGCTAGTCTATTGTCATGATGCTTTTGCCAACAGTAAAAGCGGGTTACGTACAAACATCCATCAAAATTCTAACCGGTAGAAATTATTAATACCAGTGCGCGGATTCCAACGTCAGCCATTTTTCATGTTGATCATCTGGGTGAAGGGAGGCATCCGAGAAGACCGGGCAGAAATTCCAGTCAACTAGACGTAATTCATAACTACGGACGAGGGACAACCGTACTACCACCACCGTCGTCGTCTTCAGATGAATACATTCAAAACCCAGAAATTAATATTTTCGTGGATTAACATTTCCCCTTAAAATAAATTGATACCGCTTCACATTTCCGAGATTCTTACAATAATGCTTTGTAGCTGTTCTATTACTTTAATGTACTCACGTCTTATAAATGGTACCTTCGAGATCAATAAATCAATAAAATATATTATAAAGTATATAAAGTATAATATGTAATGAGCAGGGCCCGGATTCTGATGACCTAAAATTGTTTAAAAAATGACATATGAAATGACCCTAAATTTTAAAGAAAATGACTTAATAATTACAAAGAATGACCTAAAAACTCAAATATTTTATTTATAAAAATTATTACTGTGCACACAAAGGTATAGACTAATTTGTACATAATTCTAAAAACTGTAAATGTAGAAAGGATATCGTAAGTCTTGAATGGAACATTTGAGAAGAAAAATAAGAAAATAGTTTTTAAAGTAAATTCTACAACAATGTTGCATTATAGTAACCTAGTCATATATTTAAAGTAAATGCATAAAAATGACAAACTAAGGAAGAAAATTACACAAAAATGACACAATAATGACCTAAAAGGGAAATAAATGCCATAAAAATATAAAATTCCATAAAATGACAAAAAATGGCCTAATAAAAATGCATTTCTATAATCTAGAGGCCATGATTAGGATTTATCTACAAGTTGGCAATGTCTAGGCAGCATCAATAAAAAGATGACATGTCATTAGAATCCGGGCCCTGGTAATGAGCCTATAAAGCCTACAAAAAATAAGAGCCTATAAAGGCATATTTATTAAGACTCGTTTCACAATATTTTCATACGAGTATCTTAATTGTCATTATAGGCAAGTTGCATACAATTGTTTTTCTTTGACCATAATTAAATGTTTAAGTTTTGGGATTTTACATTCATCAAACAAACGAAAACGGCTGGCCTCGGCCAACAGCTGTTAGCAAGTTCTCGCAGTTCTTCTGTTCTGCTACAGATGGCAGCTGATGACATGGTCGATATTTTTAAGCCAACAGATTTTTACCTCACTACAGGAACTCAATTTATTTTAATGTTGAAATTAACACGAAAATAAAAAATAAAAAATAAAATAGGTTTTATTTTAAATATATGTTGTTTACTAAGCAGTTCCATTTTCTGCTTTCATGGCTTCAAGATCATTCCGTTTCTATATTAACCGATACCACAAATGTGTTATAATGAAATTCTGTATCGAAATGTATATCACTATGATAGAGTTAAGTCACACGAAATAAGCGTATTACACTATGGTCAAACTAAAATATGTTATTGTGAATAACACTCCCTTCCACAATCAGTATCTTTCTCGGGAATATCTAATGTAAAATTTTATATTTCAAATTTAATTTAAATATAATAAAATTATTATAATTGTAATTACTAGTATTAAATTTCCTTTCTTATTTTGGCCCTTTGCCTTCTTTTCCGCAATAATACTTCACAAATAGTAGTGCAGTACTGAATACAATGAAGATATCGCAAACGCTACGAAATATGCAGATTAATTATAATTTTAAATTAAATTTCGAAAGAAGTTCTCGTACATCACTAAAAATTCAAAGAAATTCACAAAAAAATTTAGACAATATTGAGATTGATGTCAGACAAAACAAAAAAAAAATTCACAAAATTACGAATAATTTAACATAAACAACATAGATGTAAAATGTATCAAAATTACACCTATACTTGCATAGGCAAATTATGCACTAATGTAATTTGTTTAAATAATTTAAAAGTTTGGTAAGTTTATTGTAAAGATAGACCGCCTGGGTGGTCTAGTAATTAGCTCACTGACTGTGAATCCGCAGGTGTGTGTTCGCTTTCCAGTATATCCACGGACTTCTCTAAGATGGTGAATTCTGGAACGGGGTACATTCAGCCTGGTGACACCAAATAAGGCGCTAAGGAATAGCGGCTCCGGTCAAAAAAGCTATCAATAACGGCCGTGGGAATCGGCATGCTGAGTACATGCCACTTAGTCCTGGCATCTGTTATGGTAGATGACGCAACATTTGGAGGGAGTTTACTTTTATCACCTTTTGCGTTATTGTCTTTTGAATACTGTGTAAAATAGCAGTGTAACAATTTTGTTTTCGTTCGACCGTCCTATAATACGCTTATTACGTGTAACGTAACGGTATCGTAATGATATACATAGTGATACAAATTTCCATTATGACATCGGTTTGGTATCGATTATTATCGAACACGGAACTATCTTGAGACCTTGAGAGTAGGAGCTGAAAACTGTATTTAAAATAAAATAAATATTGTGTTCGTGTTAATTTTAATATCATACTAAAATGAATTCATTTCGTGTTGTCAAAATCCGTTGGTTTCAAGAAAACGAGCAAAAGGAAGCTTCGACTTGACAGACGCCGTGTGCTGCTATCTGTCGTAGAAAACAAGAATTATGACAACCAGCAACCAGCCCATGCAAAGGACAATGCGGACGTTCATTTAATGAATCTAAAATCTGAAAATTTAAACATTTATACTAGTTTATGTACCAGATTAAGAAAAACATTATACAAATTTGTCTGTCTAAAACAATATTTACCGACTGAAGTCTTAAGGACAGTCTACTTAGCTCTAATACAATCTGTCCTCCAATATGGTATCATTGGCTGGGGAGGAAGTGGCACATCTGTATTGACTCCTTTGATTCTAATACAGAAGAGAATTATAAAAATTTGTTTAAAAAAGCCTATAGAATATCCAACAGAATTGATATTTCCTGAATTGAATGTGATGACTGTAGAACAAATTTATAAGCTCACACTTTTAAAATACTTTCACAAATACCGCAACGTACATGTATCGGATCCTCATAATTACAATACTTCACCTCTTCTGGCTCTAAACATAGCATTTATTATGGTCCAAGACTCTATAACTCTATAATTAGGTCACATCCAGAAATAGTACATATGAACAACAAAAAATTCAATAAGTTTATCAAAAATCTTATTTCATAGTTCAAAAGTTACTTCACTCTGTACTTAGTAGACAATTAAGGAACTATTTTATTTGTAATAACTCAGGGTTTCAATTTTTGTTCTTACTACTTTTCCTTTTTTCTTTTTACTATTCTGTTCTTTCTTTTTTATTATTATTTTTTAGGTATTGATTTAATATTATATTTTCTTTATATATTTGTAATTTGTATTTTGTAACGTAAATGGCTGAACTGTGCCCGAGCACGAGCGCTTGCTCATTCGGGTGGTCTTGTTTTGTTTTGTATATATTTTTTTTTGTATAGTTAGATCGAACAAAAACAGTCGTATGCAACTAGCCTATAATGGTATTTAATATAGTCGTATTATGAAAATTATGAAACTCACTTTGCTCGTTTCCTAACCATACTCGTATCTTAATACATGTTATTATAGTCTTGTTGCATAATGTAGTATTTAACATTATTTATTTAATTGTAATATATATACTAATAACAAGTTATCATTATGGGTTCTCGACAGAACCGAAATGAGAGAAGGAAAAACAAAAAAATGAAAAGTACAATTTGAGCAACATGTTAGAAACGTCACAAAATCAGTTTAAAATGAATAGGAAAATAATACATGAAACCTTTTCTCACTTGAAGTAATTGTATCAGGTGGGTTCGATGGAAATTATTCACTGCATTTGGAGTCAGCGATGCTAACCATTAGACTACGCAGGTGGTCTATCTCTATAATAAGCTTACTTAAACTTTAAATAATTTCCATATTTTCTGAATTAAAGCTTTTTCACTTTACTTCTGTGAGTACTCCATAATTGAGAACTTCTTTCATAATTTGTCAGAACTGCTTTCATAATTTGTCAATAACGCTAATCTGTTTATTTTATAGTGTTTTGGATATCTTCATTGTAATTAATACTGCACTGCTACTGGTAAACTCCTCAAAAGTCCATGACAAGGGTTAATAATACATAAATGACTAATTAAATCCATAGTACATTAGCAATACGTTACGAAATAAGTTTAAAATAATAATAATAATAATAATAATAATAATAATAATATATATATATATAAATGTTCACTTTCCTCATTTAATCATTTCGTCTCTTGACGATGACACGAAAAAACCTGCAAGTCCTAAGGATATTTCACCTTTGAATTTTTCAATGTACTGTAAATAGACATCCCTGCACAAAACAATCAACTATTGAAGGATCAATACGTTAATTAAAGCGACACATCACTTTTCCCACAGTTCATCTAACGTTCTAAATTAAAAATAGTGGTACCTCATATCTAATGCTCTAAAATAAAAATAGTGGTGCCTTACATGTAATGCTCTAAACTAAAAGTAGTTGTATATCAGATCTAATGCTCTAAATTAAAAATAGTGGTGCCTCACTTCTTTCTTTCTTTCTTTCTTTCTTTCTCGTAGTTTTACCTCTCCCTTTTAGGATTTAAGCGACCCAAGCCGCCCGGGCCTTACAGGGCCGCGACCTGTCGGGAGAGGGATTATCTTTGGATCACATACATACTTTTTTGACCAGACAAGGACATGGAGGGCCTCCCCGGATGAGTGATCAGCCCAATGCCGGAGCCACCTCCGAGACAACACGAACACATAGGACGATACACACCATTCACACACACACTCACTCAGAACAAGGCGAGGATGGGATGAAGATGATAATGACGGCCAGATGATATCCGGGGATCACAAGGGCCTAAAGTTACCCGACATTTGTCTCAAAGGTGAGGGAAAACCCCGGAAAAAACCTCACCTAGGTAACTTGTCCCGACCAGGAATCGAACCCGGGCCCGCTGCGTGAGAGGATTGAACGCATCCCCTGAGCCACAGCGGTGGACATGCCTCACTTCTAATGCTCTAAATTAAAAATAGTGGCACCTCACAGATAAGGATCTAAATTTTAACAGTAGAACCTCACATCTAATGCTCTAAATTAAAAATAGTGGTGCCTCAATTCTAATGCTTTAAATTAAAAATAGCGGTGCCTCACTTCTAATGCTCTAAATTAAAAATAGTGGAACCTCACAGGTAAGGATCTAAATTTTAAAAGTAGAACCTCACATCTAATACTCTAAATTTAAAATACTGGTGCCTCAATTCTAATGCTCTAAATTAAAAATAGTGGTGCTTCACTTCAAATGCTCTAAATTAAAAATAGTGGAACCTCACAGGCAAGGCTCGAAATAAAAAAGTAGAACCTCACATCTAATGCTTTAAATTAAAACTAGCGGTACTTCACATTTCACGCTCTACATTAAAAGCAGTTTTACATCTAATGGTCTAAATAAAAATACTTCCCATCTAATGTTTTTAAATAAAAATAGTGGTGCTCTATACTAAGAACAGTGGTAACTTACCTAATATTTAATGCCCTGAATTAAAAATACACTTACCTCACATCTAATGCTCTAAATTAAAAATGGTTCATTTCTAATGCTCTAAATCACCTCACATCTAATGCGCCAAATTAAAAATACTGCTACTTCACATTCAATACCCTAAAATAAAAAAAGTTTTACGTCACATCTAATGCTGTAAATGACGTTAACGTCTAATGCTTTAAATTCAACATAAAGGTTAAATACTTTAAAATATTAATATTACCCCAACATCTTCAATGTTGTGCTTTCCATTTTAAGCTATTTAAGTTTAATACAATAAAATCTAATGCTCCACATCTAATGCACTAATATAAAAGTAGTGGTACCTCACATGTAATGCTCTAAACAAAAAATATTGGTACCTCACAGATAATCCCTAATTTAAAATTGTTACCTCACATCTAATGATCTAAATTAAAAATAGTGGTACCTCACATCTAATGCTCTAAATTAAAAATACTCTAGTTAAATAATAATTAGTGGTACCCCACATCTAATGCTCTACATTAAAAATAGTATTGCCTCATGTAGAAGGTTGAATACCACTGAAATAAAAGCACTCCGATACTCCAACTTTTGCTTTATTTCACTTACCTGTTACTAAATAACACAAACCTATCTGTAGCGTAGTACAATCTCCTGAACATGTTTTTTAGGTTTGTAACATGTCCAGTTACCTATCCATATCGTAATTACCGGAATCAGCATTATCTACTCGGAGGATTGACTGAGAACTCTAATTGAACGGGATTTTAAGTATTGTGGTTGATGTGGTTGTAGTGGCATACCGACGCTATGGGACGCTCAAGCACGCTGCAACGTGATACGTGCTACACCTCCCTCTCCTCAACAAGCAGAACAGTGAAAAATGACGCCATGAGAGGTTTAGGGCGAGACAACCACAGCCAAGCTCATCCCCTGCCAGTCGCCACCACACGTTGAGGATTGCTAGCAATTTGTTCATGCGAGGCTTTCGACGTAAAAAATTAGATTTTATCTGGGCTCTTTCAATATAAAGTTAATCGGCCTATTTTAAGGAAAAGGAAGCGGTTTCACCACTAAGAAATTAGTGACGTTCAATACTTCTATTCCTTTTAACTTCCAGTGCGTTCATTCAAATGTCATTTGACATGCTCGTTAGTCTAAAACCTGGATTTCTAAGCAAAATATTTATTTATTTTCAGACTCCTAAACAAGCGGAAATGTTTATATTTCGCAAGACACTCTTGGTCAAGCAATGCGATTTTAATTGTATTTGATAGTGCTTATTTTGCTTTTTCTGAGAGAAAAACAATTTTACTTGCTTAGTTTATAATGTTGAATTGAAATAGTATATTTTACTCAAACTGCCGCATTAAAAGTGCTTATTTAACTCTAAATGTCATTACCACTGGTTTCCTTTATTTTTGTCGGCTGATAACATTACTAAAAATCCGGGTTATAGCACACTGTGTCCGATTTCTAAACAGCTTTCCAGGGAAGGAACAGATATTGATGAAGGATTCATCGAAGAAGTGCTTTGGTTCTCACATGCGTATGTGACGTCCTGCGACATTAAAAGAATATTTTAACTTTACAAATAGTTTTTCGCTGAAAGACTCAGGAGCTTCACGCAAGAAAACTTGCTGATGACCTTCCTTTCATACTGTAACAACCAAGAATAAGATACAACTAATAATTTATTTGATTTTCGTATATTTTATATATATTTGGGGCTTATTTCTTACCTTTTCGTGCTTATTTGCTTTCTTATTTTACTTTCTCAAGTTGGTTATTCATACGTGATCTACTCATGACACACTCTTCAACAACAAGTTTTTACTAATTTCTGATGTACCCAAATTGTAATAAGTGTGGATAATATTATTATATCAAAGAAGTGGGCGCATGTAAAGGAAAGTAACGTGGTCTCTATACAGGCCGTGGAGGTCCTTAATGTTCCAGGAGGTTGATTCTCAGTGCTAACTAGACATTCGGAAAGCAAAGGTGGTAAGGTTGTCAGCCTTACGAAAAGGCTGCCTTTACGCCCAAAGATTTGGCTTAAGCCAATTAAAAAATCCCAACGGCCTCATCGGCGATCGAACCGCGAACTTCTGGTTTGTAAAGCAGTGTTCAAACAACTGAGCTACCTCGTACCCTATCAGTATTTCTCAGTGATTATTATTTCTGTTCATCCGTGTGGCGTAGGGGATGCCTTCGCTCTCATGAAGCGGGCATGACTTCGATTCCTGGTCTGGACAAGTTTCCAAAGTGGGTTTTTTCTCACCTGTGAGACGAATGATGGAAAATTTTAGGCCCTCGTGGTCCCCTTGTTTGGAACGGGTGTGTGTGTGTGTGTGTGTGTGTGTGTGTGTGCGCGCGACTGGTGTGCATCGTCCTATGCCTTCGTGTTGTCTCGCAGGTGGCCCCGGTCCATGACCTAGTCTGGTCAAACAAGCACTATGTGATCCAAAGAAATTCCCTCCCCCGATGGGTCGAGGTTATGTAGGGTCAAGGCAGTGTGGGCCGAACAAACGTAGGCTACCTACAACGGGGGAGGTAGAACTCAGAGAAAGTAGAAGAAAGTCATTATTTCTTTTTACTCCTCAATGTCCTATGAGCAAAGCACAGAAGTATTTTTAGTTTAAATAATTATGGGAAAAATTATATAAATAACCATAACTAAACCATGTATATGAAATGTAAGTTTCCTAAAGTACTTTTAAGTAATTTATTCTTTAATTCTAAATGTTAGAGCAACGAACGTTTTGAAACTTTTCTGGCCAATATTATTAGGAATATCTAGTAGGACTTGCACCTGGGACAAAGGTATTTCACCTAAGCTTTTCCAACACACTCCTTTGTCATCATCAAGGAACTTCCTGACATTTCGTCGGGACTTCGCTTTGCATCCCAGAAATAAACAAATACTGCTCCTACACTAAATAAAACATTGTAAGAAGCTCTAAAATCTTTTGAAATCAGTATTACTTCCTTTATCAGCTCTTGGTGGCATTCCGCATTCAAAGGGACTGCCTTTTATTTCTGTTTTCAGCACAATGAAACTCCTTTCATCGATATTGATGCATTCTGAAATGCAATACAATACTGAATTACTCGATACTAAAGAAGAGAGAAAAAACACATAGCTTCATTTTCCAATTTCTTGAGGATATTGATGGAACTCAGTGAGACAGGACGAAGTAGCCATAAATCAAGCTAGGCACAAGAAGACTGGCTGTGGCGGGGCAGAATGGGTGGAGGGGAGCGGGAGATTTCGAATTACAAAGGGTGAAGCGAAGAAAAATGGTCCAGAAGCAGAATGTAAGGGGGTGCATTAGGGAGTGAAAGGGTGGGAGAGTAGTGGCGATATAACCGAGGGGTGGAGGGGGTGTTTGTAGGATGAGCTCAAGCTCTGACTGACTCTGGAACACATGCAAGCGTGCCTTTTGCCTCAAGAAATGTTTGAAGCTACTTTCAAATTCATATTCAATCGAGTTAGGAACGGGATGGATGGAAAAAGAGGGAGAAATAGGTAGAAAGAAGGCGTAGAAAAGACTGGATGAAAATATTTTCCTTGTTACTCCCACCTACATCTCTGTTTCTCTCTCTATTTCTTGCTCCCTCTCTCCCCCGCCACTCACACATTCTCCCTCTCCGGCTTCTGTCAACAAAACCCATTTTTCTTCTTTCCGACAGTTTCCAACTAAAAGACGTATAGATCCAATTTTTAACTAAGCAATATATTAAAGAAATATTTGATAGTGATGCTATATTCGCTTCCCTCCCTTCAGCAGTTTCATCTTGTCCCTAAAGATACGAACAACGTTTTATAGTACTGGGCTTCCAATGTTTTTATATTCCTTCTAAGTGTGCTATTCTTGCAAAGCACTTTAACGTAAAAGGCATTTGAGTATTTCGTTGCAATATGTTGTTGTTCCCACGATGTCTTGCATATTTGTTTATTTATTCATTGTACACAATATTTCCCAGAGAGAGGCTCAGTGCGATTTTTAGCTCAGACAAACTATGGTGTTGATTCGAAACCGATAGACACAGAGTTCTAGAAAGTAATAATAGGTAATAGGTAATAAAGCACAGTGAAAACCTAGTACTGTTATAATAATTATTACATTCTGTAGCAAAATATTCAGAAGATTCTACCAGGGGGATATTGAGAAGTATTTTAATTAATATATACTTCATTGTCTGATTATTATCAATGCATTCTCACATTGTTGGTGTTTGTTCGTTTCTCAGTAACAATAGTTCTAGTGCTATACTGTTGCAAGAATTGTCAGTAAAATACACATAGGCGTAACCATATGGGGGTTATAAAATCCGGGGGGTCTTGGCCCCAGGGAGTCCTCCCGGGAAAATTTTAAAAATTAAGATGCACAAAAACGAGTTTTAAGCTTCCCACGCTTTATACTCGTATTAAGTAATTTATAATCAGACTTAAACAAATTGTACAATTTTCCTTTTTTTAATCAATAGGTGGTGTTCAAACCCCCAAACCCCCCCCCCCTCGTTATGCCTCTGAAAATAAAATCTGATTAACTGTAAAATTTGTTTTAAAATGTATACTCAAATGTGTAATTTTAGGTTTATACGTAGTAAAAACACACCATGACAAATGCTCCACCACGACCTTTTCCCTTGTATATTTTTTAACGACGGCATCACAATACTTAAAAGTAGGTATCGGTTTCGAGACTTACGAGACTTTAGAGAAACCGGTCTGTTACTGTGGGACAGCGTTTCTCAACCTATGGTCCGCGGACCACTTGTGGTCCGCGAAGATGGTGCAGATGGTCCTCAGACATAAATGAAAATATCATGAAGCAAGTGGAAAGTAAAGAAGTAAAATTTTTTCACTTATTTTGTTATAATGACCTATAATTAATACCCCAAATATTAAGAATATGGGCCTTCTTTTAAAAATGGGATGTAAAATTAGGGGTCCGTAATTTTTTTTAGACATTTTAGAGGTCCTCGGGTTCAAAAAGGTTGAGAAACGCTGCTGTGGGAGAATTCCGGTAGCATTGGCAGCAGTAGAGAAATGCTATGAGAAGAGGAAGGGGCTAACAAGTGAAACTTGAATGCCCAGTGGATTATGACAAGAATGGTATATCTCAAGTCTGGAAACCCACCCAAACTTAGAAGTTCGAGGCTGGCGAGTTCAATAAAGCGCCCAGGTCGATGGCATTTAGGCTATGTGAAATTAAAAGAATTCCTGAGGCACACCGGCGACGGTTGTAGGATTACGTAGCAGCACATACTTGTCGTTAATTACGAGAATATTTTAAGGGATTCCAACTCAAGACCATCGGCTTTCCGGGTGGATGCTCTACCAAATGAGCTAGCCAGAGTTCGATTCATAGCGCCAGATGGCATCTCTCTCCTTAATGATCGGGCGTACTGAAAGGCATTTAGCCTACGCGATATACATTATTTTGAAGCACACTAATTTAGTGATTTTGTGACAGTTATTACTTACTGAACAGTAACATATAACTAGGGACCGGATTTTTAGGTTTTTAAAAACACTGTTTTAGGTTTTCCATTAGGTGAAATAGTTTTTTTTTAGGTTTTTTGTCAAAAATATCGTTTTCGCGTAGAATAATAATGGTTTAATGAATTTTAATGTGCTACACAGGATTCAATACATAATACTTGTAAAGTTTAACTTAACAAAATTGACTTAAATTTGTGTAAACTTGCTTTAGGACAATATTATAGACAATTGAAGAAAGAAAGCATAAACAATTAAAAGAAGCAGTAATAAACTCTATTTCATTTGTTTCGGCATAATTAATACATCTTCTTAAACCTCACACTGTGACCACTCAGTATGAATAAGAGGGTAGTAAATAAAGGCCAACAAGCGCTTTAAAACATGGAAATCTATATCCTTGTTCATACACGGCAAAAATGGTTGTTCGTACGAATATTTGAAAAGGAATACGCCGGTACTCTTAAACTTTCTCTCTTGATACTGTCCATCCTAGACGACAATGGGTTGAACGAAACGCTGGTGGTATTAATTTCAACCCGACAAAAATTGTCTCCCCGCAAAATATCGATTTCTCAACTGAGAAATTTAACAAAAAAGACAAAAAGTAGCCTAAATTATATATTTTAGGTTATATATCCCGTTTAGGTATATTTAGGTTTTTATACCCCATTTAGGTATTTTTAGGTGCCACAGAATTAATGTGGGTGAATCCTATGGACATGACTCGAAAAAGTATATGAGCGCTTTTTGTTTTGGAAGTAAGGAAAAAAATAGGTAAAAACCTAAGAATCCGGTCCTTACATATAAGACATAGATATATATTCATGTATCTACATCATAAATGTTACTGTACAGTAATAGTGGAAACCTGGTCACGATAGGCCTATCACTAATGTAGTGTGCCTCACAATGCTGTACATGATGTAAATGTCTTGCAGTTAGGCAGACCATTAAGGGTAGGCCTATCCGTCACAGAAGGGAGATTCCATCTAGCGCTGTGAATCGAACTAAAACTAGTAGAGATGGTAGGGCATCTGCAAGGAAAGTATAAGGTCATGGATTCGAATCTCAGTGTTAGAGGAATTTTTCTCCTAAAATGTTACAAACCAAAGCAATATTCTATGGTTACATGAATATGAATATATATATTCTATTGAAAATGTGGGGCCATTTTAAAATACTGAAATATACAAAGGAAGGGGCAGGATATGGAATGTACGTATAATGCAGATCATAGTTATTACATGTAGGATAGTGTATGAGTAGTATTGCGGTAGTTGGAAGCATGAGAGCACGCATATCCACGCCAAGATCCATTCAAGTTTGGTACGATTGAGCATTATTCCCCAAAGTTTCCATCAGCTCTTTGTTGTATTCTCTGGCATTTCTCCCCCCCCCCCAAGGATGGTGATAGCCTAATTTTGACGTAAGAATGCTGTTCACATTTTGCCATATCCATTCTGCACTCACAACTAAATTACCATCGCCTCTATTCGTATAACCGTACATCAAAATGCTACCAAATGATGCGTCCATATACTAGGGATGCTACACTCTCCCGCATTGTACAACATATCATGGTACCATCGCCTTACATTGAGAGAAAAATACCGCATAATTTACTAACTTAATATAACATTTAAAACAGATGGTATTGACTTAATACAGAGCCTAAAGAATGGCCTATGCGAATAATTACGGTCCAATACATGGTCATGCAGGAGGCCTGTTTGTTCGTGGACAGGTAAACCCTTCCCAGTTCATTAATTTCTAGTTTAACATACGAGTGAACAAAATTGTGGGACTGGCAATATCATAATGGTGGCAGAGGTGTGGTTCCATAGTAGTCAAGGGAAACCTGAAGGGTTGAACTAACGTAATGGATTGCATTAGGGGTGATTCCAAAACACCACTGCAAAGACTAGGGATGGGGGGGGGTTGTGTTTGAACCACATTCGATTTGCGGAGGTGTTCGTAGCTGCAGGAAAGGATAGTACACATGGAGGTGGGGGTTTATCAAAACACGAGAGCAATGTTGAGTTTAATCACTGCAGACATTGGTGGTTCCTACAAACCACTTGTTCCATACTCCACTGGCAACCCTGCTTTTCTCTACCACGGCTTATCCCCAACGTATGGTCATATTTTACCAATTTGCCTCCATTTCTGTTGAAATATTAACTGTGTGCAGATATGGCGCATGGAATGCAGATCACCGGTAACACCGGTCAACAGAACAAAACAAAAATTCATACCTTTGGAACCAAAATGGGTGATCCTTAAGAAAAAAAGTTAAGCTGATTTAGAAAATTGTCATAATAATTTGCAATCTGTTCATGTTCAAGAAATGATGTTACCAGTGAATCAAAAACAACAAAAACATTAAGTTGTAAACAAAAGTCATACGATTTGAAATTTTCGATTCTTTAAAAATAAAGAACGTTTCTATTACCAGTTCTTATCTCTTCAGTTTTAAATACATTTACTTCCTCTGCCCCTACCATATGTACTTTTGGTAAACTAAGTATTTTTTCGACTCCCAAATTCGAAGTTTAGTTTTTAACATAAATACACGTTTTGAGGTTCCCCTGAAAATAAAAATACTATTTTCGTAAACATGTCTGTGTGTGTCCGTATGTCTGTGTGTGTGTCTGTGAACAACATAGCTCGAGAACGGAAAATCGTATTAAAACAAAATAATGTATTTCGGTTAGGTAGCTTCTGAGGATGTGACACGAAGAATTCCGACGACTTTCTCTTATTTTAAAGGGTGCTTTAGCCTACATGAAGAAAACATAGTGTGCCGTGATCCTCTCGAAAACTGCTCTAACGATTTTATAAAAAAAATTATACATGGGGTGCTTATACTAAGAGCTAAAACATTTATTTGAAACATTTTAGCGAAAACGTTCTCTGAAGGGTAGTTATAAGCCACACACTCTGAATACACGCTATTTGCAATATGGTCTCTTGTTCTATATCAGAATGTGAAGTGAGAAAAGTGTATTGCCCATGCTTAAAGTAAATAAAGTTACGAGAGTGTATTTATCACATTTTATTTGGGTTATGTATCCTTCGTGGATGCCAGGTGATGTGGTAACGACATTCTCTTCACTTTAATATATCAAACACTTCATTCCAGGATCTTTTAAAACTAAATCTGTAAGTTTATTAAAGCATGCATAAATATAGCAATCAAGTAGACCTACTAATTTCGTGATAAAGCGTAAATAAGCGTTCATTTTACAAGTTAAGTTAAAATTCGCGTTTAATCGCGAGAGTAAAAGTTGTTACATTTGGGTAAAGTTGCTTCTTTACTAGGCATAATTATAGCCTACATTAACAAATTTCGCGTCATTGCGATCCACCAAACAATCGTGTCTCTGATCGTAGGTAATGTAATGAAAGGTCCAGGTTTTATCGATAAATTCGTTGTCCGTGAATTTTTCTTAAGAGAAACTGGTCTTCTAGCTACATTTAGCGAAAACTAACAGTATTAAGCATGTAATGAATGTTACAAAACCACTGAAATTAATAAAACACTAATAGAAGAGGGTTTTATTAATTTTCATAGTTTTAATTATTTATTTTTGGCTTTATTCTGTGAATTTTCTATAAATAGACACAATACTAGTGATGAGCGAGACCAGTCTTGGTCTTGCAGTCTTGGTCTTGGTCTTGCAGAAAATGCAAGACCGAGACCAAGACCAAGACCGCATCAGCGTTAGCAAGACCAAGACCAAGACCGACCAAGCAAGACCGAGACCAAGACCAAGACCAACCCTGCAAGACTCTGGCAAGAACAAGACCAAGCTGCAAGACTCTTGCAGTCTTGCTACTTGACATTTTTTATAAAGCTTCGTTGTGTATGCGGTGGAGGGCGAGCGGTCTAACCACTCAGCCATGGGGCGGCCTATGACTGAGGATTTGAAACTTTAAACAGTATCCCCGTAACTTAAAACGCCTATTAACATGTTCAGTAGCCTATTTCATTAACGATGACATCCTTTTTTACACCTAACATTAATATTCATAGCCTACTCTCACTTTTAGAATCTTTCCTATCTACTTGAACAAAATATAACACAGCTATTCAGCTCATTCCATTCTCCTTGCAGAAAATTTCAAAATAAGGTGAAGTCTAAAAAAATCAGGTTATACGCCCGGCATTCTTCATAATTATTCAATTAAACCGTAGATTAATTAAAACGGGAACTTATTTGACGGATATTTGCTAGTTATTACTTGACAGTTACGTATCTGATTGTACTGTAGCTATACAGGCCTACATTTTGCTGATGATAGGTAGGACATCCTTGGAAAATTTTTTTACTACTACAATTTTGTTATTGACACAACAGTGGCGATGTTTTAGTTATTGCTGCTGATTTATATTAAGGATGCATATCGAATGGGAAAAGATACTAAAAGTGGAAAATGGCTGGTCTAGAAATATTTGCTTGCATGAAGAATAGTTATGAATAATCATGACCCAATTAGTTGAAGGCTCGAAACTTGAAAGCAAGTAGAAAGTAATTTATGGGGGGTAGCGTAAATCTTTAAAGTGCAGAAATGATCTGTTCACAATGTGTTATAAATTAGAACTAGGGTATATGCAAAGAGAAATATTATTTATTGCAGCCTATGGTTTGGGTTTCAAATGGACATTGTGTGATTTCCTATAGATTGCACAATTTCTAAAGCATCTGCTTCAATGCCGTTATGTTTTGTTACTATATTATACAGTTTTAAACAGGTCAGAGAGAACCTCTCTCCTATGCGGAAATCTTTAAAACATTTCATACACATCCTGTTAATATTACTTCTTGTCTCCGCAGCCGTTCAATTTGAAATTTTACAATATAATATTCATAATTTTACACTCTCAAATAGTGTGTAGCATCTCTTGGATTTTGAGTTTAAAGTTCTGCAATAGGATAACAGATAATATTTAAATGAACACTCAAAGTTTACTGTTCTAGCCTATATCACCATGGACGTTTCGGCAAACAGCATGACGTCACATTACTGTTTACATGGTCAAAGTAACTTAAAAGCAATTAGCTTTCGTTACTTTCGCAAGCAATAACACACATGTAATCGGTGTAACTTTAAATCATGTAAACGCCATTGATCACAGTAAGATGCGTAAAAGAAAACTGCAAGACTCTTGCAACAAGACCAAGACCGAGTATGCAAGACCGAGACCAAGACCAAGACTACTGATGCAAGACCGAGACCAAGACCAAGACCAGGGTTACCTATGCAAGACCAAGACCAAGACTGAGAGTGCAATACCAAGACCAAGACCAAGACCGCCTTGGTCTTGGTCTTGGTCTTGCATTTGCTCATCACTACACAATACATATAACTCGAGGTCCAGATTCTCCTCAAGATAAATAGGATCCGGAATTATCGTAATATTACCTAAGATTTAAAAAAAATCCTTCTTTCAATTTCGAATGGGTATTCTATGGAAACAAATGCTTGGAAAGATAAAACCTCATCACGACAAAAATGTTTAGTCTCTAAGTTCTTTTTTCCCCTACTCTTTGTATTTTCCTACTCTGCGAATTCGATTCTAAGTAAATCTGCAATATGAAGGAACATGAATAAAATAGCCTATATATACTAGTGTGTGCCAAAAGGACAAAATCATTGGTGAACTATGCCAAAGAATGAATAATGCACATCTGTGCGCACCTTTTATCTTATATAAAATAGCCTATAGCTAAAAATTATGAAAAATTATTATAAAAATAAAAGTTATCATTATGATTTTCAATGTCTGCACATCAAATCAGTCAGTAGAAAACCATATTACGCTGGAGGTAAAAAGAAGTTGTTAACCATTATAATCAGGAAACGAAATTAGACAATACTTTTGTGAGTACTTATGCATAAAACTGCTGCATTCCGTAAGTTTTTCTTTGACAGTATACTCTACTTGAAGTATGGATTTGTCACATGCAGAGCAAAAAATCCTGATAAATCTAGGTCTACCTGGGTAATATGCGCTTTATCCGATCAGTTTGGGTAAAGCAAGAATTACAAACAAAATTTCCTTCACTTCGGACTTCATCCGAGTAAAGCGCGATCTACCTTCATGCCTCTAAGTAAAGTTGACTTCTTATTTTTGTTAGGGGTCTGGACAATATGGATAGGTTAGATTAGATTAGGATAGGTTAATTTCAAGTGCCATTCAACGGCATCCTGTTCAAACAAGTAGCCTTACTAAATAGCATTTGATGTGATATAATTCCATTAGGCCTAACAGTAATAAAGCACATAGTTTGAAATTCATCTTTAGCTAGTAGAGGTTGGGGAAACCTAAGGTTACCCGGGTAAAGCTAGAAACGTATATTTTATTCCAATTTTACTGAGTGCATTTGGATGATTTACACTTTATCCGGGTAAAGCTAGGATTACCCAATTCCCAGCTCTACCCATAACATAAAAACGAAACGCTTGTCTCTCTGACTACAACAAACTACAAAATTACTGAGCCGCTTTGAATTTGAATTCACATTGTCCTTTATTTTGTAATAACGATGAAGCTCTATTTACAAAAAATTTACAATAATAACTATTATAGGCTATTTTAATTGCTGATGCGTTCGCATGACAGTGACGTACCAATTCCAACTGCTCAAAGAAAGTTACACGTCCATCGAAATCTGTAATAAATAATTCAATACCATTTTTCATACAGTTATATAATTAGTTTATCTGATAAAACACCCGTGTGTATTTACGCGTAAGTCGTAACTCTGTACATCACAAAGGAAAACCTACAAACTACATAGGCCAACTGCTACGTTGAATACACGGTATTTATTTCATGAGATCTTATCTAAAATGTAGTGCCATGGAAAGTATTTGAAACGTAGGGTGAAAGGAAGAACGTTACGAATTTCTAAATTCATTACATTAATTACATTCAGAGCATAGTCCTACTTTCATCCAACTATATTAATAAAAGTGTTGTAGTAAAGTCAGGTGCAATTAGCAAATTGAAATTTATACAGTAGGGTAACCATTCTGGAAAATTGTAATTCTCGTATTAATAAATAAACTGTTTTTTTCTTCTACAGTGACATTAATATTTAGCTCTGACGACTGTGAATAATAGAATTGTTACGAGGGTAATGCAGTGTGTCCGAATGAATTCAATGCCCTGATAGATATTCAATTATACGCTTTTATAAATCATTCATTTGAGCATTGCTAAATGATTGAAAAGCCTCAATTCCCATTCATATCGTAATAAACGATGGACTCTCTAAGGAAAATGAAAATATGATTAGCAATCTTTCACGCGCGCTAAAAATTACTACAGTACCGACTTATTTTATATTATTTGAATAGGTTTCCTTTGTTTGCAGATACTTTGTCTCTCTCCAGACCTGGAAGAACAATACTCCCAAACAGATCCCACATAATCCCTGTAGCCTACGGCACCGAACAGTCGGACAGAGCCTAGATTGATTACTTTCTGCAGATGGCTCTCGGCATCTTTGTTATTACTGTTGTTTCGAAAGACAATGGAGGACAATTGATTCATATTACGAATATCTTCTCCCTGTCATGGAATATTTTCTTTTGTGCGGTCTGCACCATTTACCCAGATAGTTCTGTGTCAGATTACAGACACGTTAAGAATTAATAATTCTGTTGTAGATTAATATTAATGGAACTGTCAAGGATGCTTCCGTTGCAGAGGGTGTATTCAAATCCATAAATACCGTGCATGCAAAAACAGAGTAGGCCTATATATATGTAACACTGCGCAGATTTTGTAGACGCATTGGTATTACTACAAAATATAATAAAAGAGCTAAATACAATTTAGTTAAAAGTTATCTTCGTCTTTCTGGAAAACTCTTGTGAACATAATTTTTATTTACTTTTACACAAAGAGAGTGCTGGGATTACCCGTACTCACTAACTTCTTTCCATGGCTATATAATAGTTTCAGTTAGTTAAACAGTGGTCATGCGTGGTCTAGTGGTTAGCTACGGAGCCGCGGACCTAAGTTCGATCCCCATTAACTACTTGTTTTCTTCTGAGGTATGAAGGACTGGAACGGGATGCACTTAGAATTGAGACACCAACACTTGAGCTACTTGACAAAAAAAAAAAAATTAGGAAATCTTAGAAGTGCCTGAGGGTGCCGAAACTTAGCTAACATAAACATAAAGATACGCCAAATAAAAGAAATATATACTTTTGACCAAAAATTGTGAATATTTCACTTCTAAGTTTAGGCACTGAATTTGAAAATGTAGAAAAGAGTAGACAATAATATAGGCCTATATCTTAAATCTCTACAAACATTATATACCGTTAAGATTTTAAGTTGGAAAACTTCATTGGTAAACCGACAAACCAAAAGGAAGTACTGTACATACATATAACTCCTATCTCTAGTTATTAGGCCTACATAAAATCCGGGATGTAATAATTACCTATCTGAAAACCGCTGGACCAAAATACGAGCTTATTCAGGTCACTGGGAATACCCTCCCCAACAAGTACTGCATTTGCGAATAAATCCAACTTAAAATACATGAATGATCTATCAAGAAAAGCGGGTGGGTACATGGGTAGATTGTTAAATTTATTGCTTAAATGTGCGTATGCATAGCCTATACTTGGGAAGAGCGATCGAGAAGGGTAGAGGGACATCCCCTCCCCTCCACGTCATTTTGAGGCATGTGATTTATCTCGGGTTGGCCGGATCCATTCTGTAGGGGGAAGGGGGAGAAACAATCTGCATGGGAGTGAATTGAAGTCAAAATGAATATTAATATGGACCATCACTCATTAGGCATTAAGCAAGACTGCACGTGCATTTCTCATCATGTAATCAAAATTTGAAATTCAGCGAGAAAAATATAAACCTGGTGCGAGGTGACGTAGTAAATAAACTTAATAACCGATTCCAAATCATTCACTTACTACTGTCCACCGTGCACCTATCAATCCAAATTAAGCCAATTACATCCCGAAGTACAGTATATGGGGAACATGATATAACAAATAGCAATTATTTAAAGGATATTTCCGAGTACTCAAAACAGCATGGCCCTTTCATGTTACGCGTCAGTGGCTGTAGTTTATTGTAATACATTATTATTATTATTATTATTATTATTATTATTATTATTATTATTATTATTACTGGTATGATTCAGAATTATGATAAATTCCATCGTTATTTTAATGTGTACATATTAATCACCGCTATTGTACTTACATTATTATTACCATCAATTCCTTAACAAAATCAAACATTTACGATTCTCAAAAATTAAAATTATGTAACATAGGCAGTGAATCAACTAAAAACCTACTACAGGTTTTAACAATAGTCTCATTAGAAATGTGGTTCCCATAAATAGTGTTAGATTATTATATATTTCCGTTATTGAAAATTAATTTTGCAGAATATAATAATTAAAAAAAAAGTATAAATGAACTAATTTGCATTACTTACACTTTGTTCTCTGACGAGAGTCTACAAGTTTACATATAACTGCAGAGACTTTAAAGGTGAATAATTCCTTGCTCATATAAAATAAATGTATGTTATGTTGCTACAATTTTCTTTCTCACTGGTTTAGAATACCAGAAAATAGAATATGGCACAATTAATTTTGTATATGGCGACATCATACATCATGCTGTAAATTCGTACCAAAATAGCCTATTTCTTTTATTAGAATCAATGCAAAAATCATAAATGGGAGAAATGAAGTCGCAGAGATAAAATCAAAATGTATTCCACGCTGTAGACTATAGATAAACTGAATCCTTGTTGTAGCCTATGCCTTCAGTAGGTCTCCCAGGTTTTATTACTTCCTCTGCCCGTACCATAAGTACTACAGGTAGAGGAAATATTGTGTTCGACTCCCAAATTCAAAGTTGGAGACGTTACATGAAGGTTTTTTTTTTTTCGATTTTCTCGAAAACGGCACTAACGATTTTCTTTAAATTTTGCACATGGGTTACTTATACTAAGAGCAAAAACTTTTATTCAAAACATTTTTCTTTCGCAAAAATATCTGAAGGGTAGTTACAAGCAACCCTCTCTGGATACGTACCCTTTTAAATATGGCTACTTGTTCTATATATCAGAAAGTGAAGTGAGAAAAATGTATTGGCCATTCTTAAAGTAAAGAAAGTTACGCGAGTTGATTAATGAGATTTTATTGGGTTATGTATCCTTCTGGTATGCGATGTGATGCGGTAACGACATACTCCTCATTTATACAACCAATTTACATGAAGAGAATGTCATATATAATAATTATATTACTAACTTTCATTTGGGAAGAGGAAGTTATGTGAATTTCACACCAATTTTTTGTTCTGTGTCACCCTCCAAAGCGGGAGGGTGTCGTCGAACACACTGCATGAGATTACTTTAAGTGAGGAAAGTGAACATTCTATTACTTTAATATTGATTCTAAAATGATTTCGTAACCTTTGGAAAATGTTGCTCAAATTGTTGTACTTTTCTTTAGGGATTTTGTTCCTCTCATTTCGGTCTGTCAAACCCTCCTAATATTTTTATTTATGAGTAAAATAAATAACGTTAAAAACAAAATCATTACACTATTATTTTATACAGAATTTAAAGGACAATTCAAAAGGAGGGTATTCTGCACAAATAATTTGAAACAAACAAAAGTGAAAGCAAAAAGTTGTAAGGTCAACAATATCCTTCGAACCCCTAGGGTTAAATCGTAAATGCAGCAAAACAACTTGTGCAACAGTCATATTTGGCTATTCTATCTAGGAAAATTTCTAACATTGTCAATTGTCACACTTTAACACACCATGATCACAAGAGTAATTTTTCTTTGACCTCACAATCAATGTCACATGATATCATATTAAAAACTATACGATATTTTATAGAAAGGTTATTGAAAATTTGCCTTCGAAGTTCATTATCATGAACAGTACATCATAATAGATATACGATTTTCATTAAATAACCAAGTAAAAAAAATTGCCGTCAAAATTATGACATAAAGCCTGCAAGTACATTTTCACTATCAGTATTCTTGCAACCGCGATAAACTAGTTCGATCCAGATATTCATATTTCTTTCATTTTCGATCAATGACCACTTTCTGACGCACAGTAGTTCCTACTTCGTACTTCGAACTCTATGCTTTTACGCTGAAAACTTCTTGAACAAAGATTGAACTCCGCACCTGAAGTTTGATGGCAAACATTCTCACCACGAAAACAGCACTATCAAACAATACGTATTCTTTATCCATTATGTTACACTAAGGTTTAATTTCTTGCATTTCAACTATGCAATGCAGGCAGTTCATACTAAACAATCAAATCGAAGTGTAAAGTAGAATTAATTCATTACCCGTGAAGGTGTTAATTTCATCTGTGTTCAGGCCAAATGTGTAAACCTCACTTAATTCGAAAACGATAGGTAGCCGTTATTGAAATGCACATGCTGGCCCGAAATATGTAGGTAGCCCTACAATAATTCTTTGTTGGGTAAAAATTAGGGATGGGTCCTCGATACTTTCGATACCTCGATACTCTCGATACTTGCATGGTATCGGCATCGAGCGATACTTCAGAGAACTCGCTCGGTACTTTTTCGATACTTTGGTAATTCTGCAATTTAAGGAAATGCGGTATCTCTTTCTGCTTTTAGTAGTCTACTAAATATAGTAAATACTTCTATTTCTCCTTGAAATGGAGAAAAACACTCTGTGACTTTTGTCTAGCCATAAATAAAGACTTTCCACCTTTTAAAATCCAAACAGAAGAGATTCATAATTGTTTCGTTTCCTGTCAAACGATTAGTTTTAATGTAGAATTTAAAAATAATTACAGGCTACTGATGATATTAAATTTTCTCTCATTAAATATGCACACTTAATTAATTTAGCTGGTATTATTAGGCCTACAGTTCTCTCAACTTTTAATTTTTAATGTATCTATGTATTGACTCTGGAAATGTTGACGGTATCGAGTATCGAACTATCGAGTATCAAGGAAAAATCTTGTATCGGTATCGAGTATCGAGAAAATCTGGTATCGACCCATCCCTAGTAAAATAATTTTAAATGTTTCAAGCAGTTTTCGAAAAGTTTTAAATTCACACTGGAAGACAGGTGTAAACATCATATAACAGCTGAACATACAACTCTAATGTAGTAAGCAGCGACCCACTAATATCTTTAGATAAGCAAACCAATTGGTCTAGCCATCATGTAATATCTGAGCATACGAGTCAAATGTAGTAAAAGGTAACTCTCTAATATCTTTTGAAGAGCAAGCCAATTGGTGTAATCGTCAAAAGTATATTGTTTCACAAGTTCACTATTTTTACTATAGCCTAATGTAATATATTGTAGACTGTTTTTCTCTGTCCTACAAAATTTTACTTTTGAAGGTTAATCCATTTGGCCTGGACATAGTAGATTTCATCTGTTAATGATTCATGACCATCACTCACAATATCAAAGAATGTTGGAGAACGTAAAGTACATACAGTAATGCTGAGTTAATCCTTTTAGCTAGGGATAGATGTCCTTTCCGGTAATACCACTACTAATTGCACACAATTCCTGATTGCTAAACTTTCAAAATAAACATGCTTAAAACCATCCCTCCAATTTATACGGTATGCATATTTTTTTTACTTAAAGCACTAGTAATGGTGAGATTAGATACAATGAAAATCCTAATTTAACCCGCTAGCAACCAAAGCTGCATTGCCGATCCTCTCAAAATAATTGTGCCGACATTATTGATAAGTACAACAAAATGCTATTCTAAAATTGAAATGTAACTGTGGGAAATAATGCCTGGTAAAGTGTGGTTTGGAAGGGCAATTCATATGTGAAATATCCCTTTCCCTCTCCCTTTCTATGTTTACCCCACTCTCAATCCACCTCTTTTTTTTTCTTTTCCCTACTACATCCCACCCTTCCCGCCGAAACGGCTGCAGTGCGCATTGTTTAAAACAAAGCATGTGCTAATCTATCACACACGTGACAGAAAAGTAAACTAAGTTAAACAGTAGAGCTAGAAAAATACATATTTCACCAATTCTAACTCAATATTTATAGTTAGTGCGATGCAGGAAAAAATAACATGATATGAACCATTAAGACTTCAATCTGCACTTTCATACTGTATAAGAGATTTTTGGTAGATTTTTTTACATTAAAAGTAATTATTCACAGCCAGGCTGGACCGTCCCTGGATTCGGGGACGGTCCATGGGACGGGCAACGTACAGACATCGTATTATATCTCTGCCGGTCTGTCAAGTGACTATTTCCTGCTAGGAGAAGAGATTCTACTAGCGTGCACAAAAACATGTCTTAAATTTACAACGGGCAGCAGATTTGAGCTCGGACAAGCAATGACTAGAAAGGGAACTGGATGTCTTTTGTATTGGAATACACGGACTACCTCCTCCTTGTAACAAAATTCCAACGGTCGGCGAGAGGCACAGATATAAAACGACAGCTTGTATTTGAGTTGCTGTATCACATCGTAATATTCGTAAATACATACTGACTTCGCCAGATGGAAAGACTCATAATCAAATCGACCATGTGCTACTAGATACAAGGAGGCAGTCTAGTATAATTGATGTTCGAACTTTCCGGGATGCTGAATAGGATTCGGATCATTATCTGGTAGTTGCGGATGTTCGGGAGAAACTTATATTAAACAAACGAACTAGGCAAAATTTCGACATAGATTCAATCTGAAGAAGCTACATGAAGAACAAATAAACAACACTTACCAAGTCCAGAATTCAAACAGATTTCCAGTTCTAGAAAATATTGCAGAACCAGAAGCTAGGGATGAAATGAAATTGATATAACCTGGGAAAGCATTAAAGACAATATTAAAGTATCCGCAAAAGAAAAAAAATAGGTCCGCTTGAACTGAAAACAAATAAACCGTAATTCGATAATGAGTGCATGGAATTAGTAAATGTGAGAACGCAGGCGATACTACAATGGTTACAGAATCCGATTGAAACTACAGTCGAAAATCTTAACAATGCTAAACGAGAAATCTCTACAACCTTTAGAACAAAGAAAATAATCTATCTCAAAGACAAAGTAAATGGTCTAGAGGGAGATAGTAAAGACAAACATGTTACGGACCTCTACAAGGGAATAAACGAGTATATGATTCAGTTAGGCGAGACAAATTGTAAAATATCCTCATTGAGTTTGGGATACCAAAGACTTTAGTTAGGCTGATCGAATGAAACCCACAGCAGAATCAGACTAAAGAAACTTTTATCAGATATGTATGCTATTAAAAGTGGCTTGAAGCAAGAAGATGCACTATCGCCTTTACTTTTTAATTTCGCTTTCGAATAAGCCTTTAGGAAATTTCAGGAAAACAAGGTAAGCCTAACATTAAATGGCAATGGCCCTATTTTAGCTGATGCAGATGACGTTAGCTTCAGCTGATGCAGAGTGATGATGTTGGGCGAGGACACAAACACAACCAGGAGAAATGCAGAAAATCTTTTTCGATGCCTGCAGGAATGTAGGATTGGAAATTAATACAGGAAAGAAAGTATATGGTCATGAAACGTCAAAAATGCACCTATAATTGCATCCAGTATTTCTTTATTCTCATTTTCCCCTTACATAATCGCTAGTGTTTCTCTCATACACTATGATAAACGAGTTTGTGATCAGTTTTGTAAATGAAATTAGTTTCACAGTTATTCCATCAACACTGTGGGTTGAAAAATAATACAGCCCCAAGTGGTGTGAATTTTTATTTCTCCAGAGATATAAACAGCCACTGCTGACGGTGTTGGTGACATTGTCACCATACAAATAAGAAGACACACGCACTCATATACTCAACGACCAAGAACTTAATGCAATTGTAGAACACATAAGATGAATCATCTAAGAAAGAAACACCTATCTTGAAATGTTAAGGTAGATGAATGAAAAATTACAATGAACTCATCTCAATCTTCACCTATTCCCTCCTTTCTCATATAAATAATCTATGCGTTGTAATATAACATAATTAAACTGTCCTTTCAAACTGAGTGTAATTTTGAAGGGTCATGTAGTCTATAGTTTCGCGCTACAGGCAATGAGATTCTTATTGCTGCATAAAAGAACTTAAATATCATGTTGGCGGATATGAGGTCGAACATAATGGAGCACCAAAACGTATTCTATTTCTAACATTAAGTATAAATCTAATATTTGTAAATGAGCTGTGCAAAGCAAGCACAAACCAGACAACCGCTTGGTAGTAATAACGTGACGCACCATTCTAAAGATCCCGCACGAAATCTGTGCCGATTGCCTAAGTCATTGCATTACGTTTTCGTGGGGACTGTAACGTCGATTGGCCTGCTACCTATCTCTCTCGCACAACAGTACCTCCCTTTCTATTTCTAAAGGCCAAGCTACATTTCTCTCTCGCGCAGTAGCATGTCTCTCTCTAGAGAGTAACGGTCTCATCGGCACAGACTTCGTGCGAGATCTTTAAAAACATATAGAGTTATAATTATATTTGTGGTTTCATCCAAAAAAGCTTTCTTACATTTTCTAGATAGATTTTTGGTTACGATTTCTTATTTAGTTGTTGAGACTAAGTTCAAATCAAGGAGCTGCATTTTTTTTCATGGCGAGGTAAGGATAGTTTAGTATTATCTCTTCTAATTGAAGTTATGTTTCACATAACAGAGGAAATGAAAGAGAAATAGTACGACTTCTAAGAACTGGCCTTCTTATATTCGAATCTCGGATTTTTGCCTTGTTTCCAGTGTTGAATTTTTTAAGGTCTATGATAAATAAATATTTCTGTTATCTTTCCTTTTAAGCTTTTTATTTGCTGGTTGCAATAAATAGTTTTTTTACATTTTACGTATGTTTTAACTGTAATTATTCGCGGATGTAAGTTATTTTAATTATATTATCTGACAGGGTGCCACATTAATCCGAAAATATATATTTTACTATAGCATAGTTATTAAATTCATTTGCAATTTTTAAAGGTTTAGTTAACATAATTTCGTTGTTCATTCTGATCAAGAGAATATTATTGTGAATGTACTTGCTTCCTTTGATTAAAAATAGCATTATGTAACTTTCTGGTGTCCATCATCCGATCTACTGAAAACACCATCACCGTTTGCATAATAAAGGCTGAGCTGGAGGAAATGGGTGACAATCAAGACTTTATAGCTATGGAAATGGTCACTAATAATGCTCAGAACCAGACGGGAAGATATAAAGCTACTGCAAGGCGTCAGAGAATGAATAGAAATTGAGGGTTCTCGAAGATGAGCAGTGTCCATTAAAACGGCCTCCCATGGTGGTGTTGAAGTAATGAGGATTTACAGAAGGGGTATGCAGTTCAATGTCGTCTTCTACACCTGGAATTGCGTGCTTTCAAGATTTTCTTGATTGAGTACTAGAGCCTTCACACTAATGGGAGTGAATTCAAAACCAATGCGCCGCAAGTAGTACGACCATGACCTCCTAGGGTCTATCCTTATGGGAAGGCTACATTATTATTTATTTGTGTTTAGTACTTACGAAACCGTGATCAATTATAAAACGACAGCAGGAAATAAATACTGTATTGACCAAAACATTAGATCTTAGTGTGATTGCTAGCTTAATAAAAACGATAGATAACCCATGGTTTCGCTTAACTTAATCTGCAATAATACCGACGCTGTGAATAAATTGCGATTATCCCTTCATCCTCGCATTTTATGCAATATTTTACGCCCTCGCTGGTATGATACATGTAGTTTTTAATACATTCAGCATTACTTTTTTTGGTATGTAAGCATGAGAATTGTAGCGACATAATTGTGTATAATTCAACAGCTATTTTAACAGAATGGAACTTAAAAGAAAACTTTCTAAAACCACATTAGTTTCAGATAAAAATATTTCACGACAGATAGCAATTTCTCCCCCCCCCCCCAAAATGGAAACACTCTATTATTACTCGGTAAGTACTATCTGTAAGACTGTGGTTAATATTTTATCAGAAATCGAGGGTCTATATACCCCATTGCAGTTTTTATGAATATATATATATATAAACATTTTCCTGTGACTTTCATTTACTTTACACCTAGGCTCTTTTTGTTATAAGCTTATTCGTCAGGACCAAATCCTATTGAAAGTATACACAATTATTTAGATTCTGTTCTGTATACGAATGGAAAACGTATCGTTATTACAAGATTGAAGACAAGAATCTCAACCATTAATAGAAAACTCGTGCTTTCCTCAAAGACTTCGAGTTTTTTCATGAGTGGACAGATAGAAAGAAAACGTTTAAGTTGAGGGCTTAATTTTGTACCAGTTTTGTGAAATAAATATTCTTTGGTAATAAGACATTCAACACTGTACTTCTGAACTTAATTACGTGACAAAATCAGGTAACTTTACAATTATATTTACTATAATTCCAGGGTAAACTATAATTTTAATTGTTCATATATTCACGCGAAATCATATTACTTATTTGCGTCTATTGCTATTATACAAATGAGTACACAAATTCAATTATTTATTGCCCTTTTTCTGTAAAAATGTTAACTGAATGTAAGAAGAAATTCGTTAAAATTAACTATAAAACTTATACTGCTTATAAGGAATGGAATTACACGTAAAGTAATTATTTTACAGGTAATATTGCGTAAGAAAAATTGGGCTAGTCAGTCTGATATGCAATCACAGATTACGGTGTTGTGTGGATTCGAATCCCACTTGCACATCGTCATCTCATTGAGGTTTTCTGCAGAATCTTCCCTTCAATCGTAAAGTAAATGACAGATAACTTGTCTGGTGTTGGAACGTTGGATTCATTCACAGTCACCTCATCCATACCATTTAGTCACTCGCGGAAGGAAACGGGAAATCCACCGCAAAAATACAACTCAAGACCACGCCCTAAGAAAGAGATACTTATTCTTATTTAAAAGGAACCCTATTTTTAAGATTTTTATATGCATCATAATATGCTAATTATTTTCTTCTCTCGACGTCGGGGTTTAAAATTAATAGGCCTACTCCCGTTTTTAGGTGGTAATAAACTAGTAGTGTATTACTGATCGGATTTATTGATATTTATCATTAAACTCCTGGTTTTAAAAGATTTTGTATCAACTTGCCAATGAAATGTAAGGACGTATAGATTTAATCCAAATAGAGACGCTATGAGTGCAATATTATCAAACTTGAAAGCATTTGTTTAATATTTTGCCGAACTTGATGTGAACATTTTAAGTAATAATTGAGTGGACTGTTAACGCGAAATTGTAAAATAATTTTGAAACATATATTTTCCCGTGTTTTGTTTGAAATTATACAAATGTCCTGCGCAGAAGCATTTTCCCTCCCATGTGTACATTCTCCGCATTCAGGTCGCAGCGTTCATTCTATCCACATTGAGTTTTTAAAGACGGCTTTATGATCTGAGGAGTAACGTTCCGCCCATACTAGTGACGTAAATACGCGGTTGCGCTACAACCACGGGTATTTATTATATTGGAGAGCTATAGTATGTGAAGCTGTTCCTAGATGTCGTTATTGGCTAACTATAGGCCTACCTATCCACAAGGTTGGGAAATAAATGTGGCAGTGTGATCAAATTATATATACGGTATATGTGTATATATATATGTATATATACATATACCGTATATATACATACATACATATATATATATATATATATATATATATAATGTATTTTTAGTATAGACTAATGTCTACATTTAATAATTAATTCATCAATATAATATATTTTGCTAAGCAGTCTATTAACTTGAAGGTTAAAAATGGTAGGATTACCTACGATAATTTCCTCCAAGAATGTTTACTCTGCTCATAACTTTTATTTGCAAGATAAAGCGAAATATAGCATAAGGAAAGAAAAAGTTAAAACAATGCAGGAGCACTCATTACAATTCTTTAGAGAGGATTTAACCGTTCCCTTCCGACATCCCGTAGAGACAAAGGCTACTTATTTGGGAGGCGTTCTATTGAAGAAATGGAAGAGGATGGTGTACAAATCATAGCGGGCATGCGTCGAACTGAAAGAGGTGACAAATGAGGCAATTATGTGGATAATAAGAAAATGAGTGGTATCGGGTGAGAGATGTATTTCACAGTGTAGCATCCAGCCTCATAGAAGGAAGAGAAGGCGGAGGAAGAGGAGGTGAAACAGACATTAATCACCCCACCTCCGTCCTCTCTTCCACTTCAAGGTGTGAAATAGGTTACTTCTCTTTCCTTTTCCTTACCTTCCTTCTGCATGTTCATCCATCCGTTTGTCCATCCATCCTCCGGACCATCTGACTTCCAGCTCCTGAGTTCCTATGTCCATCCAGAATTTGGTTCTGGGAAAAAAAAAAACATATATATTCCACACATATTAACTAAAACATATAAACATGTTACAAGTTACATATATAAAACATACTACATATTATTCATATACTAAAACTCATTTCGCTTTCAACTATACACAACCTTGTATGATAAAATTTGTAAAATCATAAGAAGGAGAATCCAATTATTAACACTAGGACTTCTTGTTTCTCTGTCACATGGACTCGGAAGGGGGTCAACGAACCCACTAGATAAAATGACAATATATGAGGAAAGTGAACATTTTATTATTTTCCTATTCTTGTGATCTTTGGTTTTTATCTTGTTTGGTTATTTCTTGTTTCATGTCGATTCTGTCAAACCCATAATAATATTTTTATATATACAGTCAAATAAATAACGCTATTTTTAGCCTATTATTTTATAGGCTAGTATATTGAAAAGGCAACAACTCAATAGGAGGTGGTTGTGGAAAAAATTGGAACAAACAAGAAATTAAAAAATCTGTGGATTCAACGACCCCCCTACGGAGTACTGTCGTTAAAGGGGGATAAAAAATCCGAGGTTAATATTTTTTTTTTTTTTTTTGCTAGTGCTTTCAATTCATCGCCATGTTAAAATAGCGTAAATATAAATATATTGTTTTATTTTCAGTCTAATTATTAACTTATTATTAAGGAGGGACCTATCATTTCCTGGTTGGTTAGTCACAGAGTCGAGCATCTGTCATGTATATGGACGAATTCAGGGCTAATTCTAATAAAATCTTTGACACTTTCATTTAATTTAGACCTACTAATCAGATAGTTAAATATTCATATGTCTGTCTTCAACACATCAGAAAAGACCTCCCCATACCTTGGAAAGAATAAACAGAGTCCAAGGGATCACAGAATCCCCGAACCGGTTGTCGGGTAAAGGAAGAAATGGGATTTCTGAAACTTGCGAAATAATTAACATCCGAAGGTTGGTATATGGTTATTTAACGACGGGGATGTACTGCAACTTAGGCCTGTGACCTTCGCCGGTGTGCAGGAATTTTGTCCCGCAGGAGTTCTTTCTACTGACATGGGCCTTATACATTTATGCACACATAAGTTCCATGACCTGGGCCGAGATCGAACCCACAACCTTGGGCACAGAAAGCCAGCACGATACTAACTGCACCACCCAGGCCGACAAAAATCCGAAGGAATTAATCTAGTTGGAACAAAGAAGGCAATAATAATATTGGGTATGAAACACCACTAACTGGGAAAACCTTCATTGCACTTAGTCTACTAGATTTTTGACATAATCAAATTAAGAAGAACTTCAGAATCACTAGTTTTTATCTGGAAAATTTTTTTGAAACCACATCCAGATCTGTATTCGAAATTAAATTCGTCCGCATCGTCTAATATTAAATCCTTCATTAAGTCTTTTGTTCCATATAGTTCTCTACTTTGTAATCTTGGTCGTACCCAAAATCGTCGTTAGCTCCGTGCCCGACTTCTTTCTTTGCTCTTAGTTATCATGGCAGCACCTCCAGCGATTAGCAACTCCTCATCGGTGAACATTTTTTACGATTAAATGCCAATTGAAAAAAAAACTGTGGACGGAGGTTCAAATATTGGATTTGCAGATGCGGCTTTTTCGCGCGGCGGCATTCAGCGGCTAAAGTAGCAGTACACCCAGCCGTTAAATAATCACAACCAACAAAATCTATTGCAACGAAAAAAACTAGGCCATTTAATATAGCAAAATTAAATTGTCCATCATTTAGTGTTCACTTTAACTCCCGTCAAAGCTACTCGTGTAACATTCATCTACGTCTATAGTCTGACCATTCTTAGGTTATAGAGTGAGACAGGCATACTGGTTTTTGTTTATTTCAGGTTTCTTTTTTAGAATAGTCGGACTACAGGTTTTTCTTCGAGTCTTCTACAGAGTTTTACCACTAGAATCTTACACAGCACTCCACTATATTCCATTCCAGCTACATGATTTGCCCATTATAACCTGCGATATTTTATATGAAATGCAATGTGATTCATGATGTAAATGTTTGATCAAGTTATTATGAAGTTTTCTCCCCCACTAACTGAGACCATCAAGTTGGGTCCCAAAACACTTTTCTCTCGAATGTTCTACCTAAAACTACCTAACCGTTAAAGTAGTTTTTATGTTTCGCATTCATAGAAGATAACTAGGAGCTTGATATTTGAACTTCATGTGACATAACGTCCTTAGACAAGCTGATAAGAAAAGGACGTTTAAGATATTAGAGGGTAATAACATGCGATTTCTATATTAGCCTATTCTTTTGTATCACTTGCTACTTATAACTTCAAAACATACATAATCCCTTTAAACTTGCTATGTTCTTATTCGAAAACTTACTAAGATTCTTGGTCAAAACTACATTATTGATGTTAGATATTTATTATTCGAATTCGGTTCACTGAATGCAAGAAAAGCTTCCCTTGACACTCATTGCATACTTCCTGTTTCCAGGTAATAAGCTAACAATACAATTTTATAATTATTTTAGGTAGGCCTATCACGTATATTGACATCTGTGTGAAAAACTGAACTAGACAATCCCTTTGTTTATTTCCATAAATCTTACTTCATTATATTCTTAATATAATTCATATGGAATGCAAAGATTTCAAATATACCCAGAAATTATTAACTACTGAACGACCGACTACACCAAAAATAAACAATCAGATTGCAGTCATAATGCTTCCGAAAATATCGCGAAGAAAAAGATTTTCATGAGTTAAGAGTTCTCACGTCTGCAGTTTTCTCTAATTTTAGATATTTTTTACTTTCTCAACAACAGATATTTTGGGACTACAAGGATTAACCGTTAGAGCTAACTCTTTTATCATTTCCTGAATTATTAGAACAAATATGGAAGGAAAAAGTACCAAATTTGAGTCGCCTACCCTTCCCCTTTCAGTAGCAATTTCAATATCGAAAGCCTTTATCACAACTTCCTCGTTCTAGACATTGACGAATTTCCATCCAACAAAAACCCATAACTCTGAGTACACTTTGTATGCCTTAGGACCGGAACAGAAAAATAATCGAAAAGAATAACGCCCACGTTTGAATCATGCAACGGCCGTCATCCCCCTCCCAAGTCCCAGCAGCATACAATATGGTTATTAATTAGGCCTACACCCCGCAGAGTTCGGTATTATATTATATATTGCTGGAATGGGGTTCCCCTTCTTCTGAAAGAGGACATAGCAAACATCTGCGACGTTCTCACATAAGGCCTGTGAGAGACGAGCGAGGCCCAAAATTGTTATTTCTTACAATATCTGCAGACTCAAGAGATTCATCCCCTCCTGTGATAGTTAATTTATAGAGGCGTTAAAACGTTGTAGCTGTTCTTTTTAATACGACCGATATGTAGAGTGTAATGAGAAGTTCCTGGTGTGCGTGCGTGATCTATACCGTCAATAACTCTACGCTTTTCCCCCAATTTGCTACAATATTTCCTCTACTACCTTTGAAGAAATGAAATCTGATAACACAGAAGTTAGGGGGTACTGGGTGAAACTTTCATTTACTCCATTTTTAGAGGTACATACTTGATTTTTCGTACACATACTTGTGGTGTAACAGCTAATGGGTGGAGTGAATAAAAGACAGTAAATACTGTTACTTCAGAATTTTAAGTAAATACTAATATTTTAGTGAATAAAATATTTCAGTAAAACTTTTGCTAATAAGTGATCAGTACATACCAGATCAAGTAGTACCTACTGCAAAATATCTAAATAATAGCAAGTATTTACTTATCGATACCAGTAAATACTGTGAAATTTCTAAGTGTGGTACAGAACTGTTTAAAATTGGAAGAAATTGTAATGCCTTATCTAAAACGTTTGGTTTTTAAGAACTGGGAAGTACAAGGTGTAGAGAGAGCGAATGGAGGCTCAAGATGATTATCACCAGGGCCCGGATTCTAATGACATGTCATCTTTTTATTGATGCTGCATAGACATTGCCAACTTGTAGCTAAATCCTAATCATGGCCTCAACATTACAGAAATGCATTTTTATTAGGTCATTTTTTGTCATTTTATGCCATTTTAAATTTTTAGGGCATTTATTTCAATTTTAGGTCATTATTTTGTCATTTTCGTGTCATTTGCTTCCTTATTTAGTCATTTTCATGTATTTACATTGAGTGTATTAACTTTTTTCGTCACTAGCGGTGCTGTCTTTGAAGTGTTGTTTGTTTAATGCAAGAAGGAAAAATTCGTCGTTAAAGTGTTGACATGTCTCAGTCGGAAGTGAGAATAAAAGAAACGCCAAAATTTTGTATTACATTACTATTGTTATTAGATTGACTTGGCACCATAGTCTGCCATCTGCTTGGATTTGAGAGTGCAAACTACTGTTTACCCTCAATAAACAACAATATAATCCGGCAGACTACAAAAGGATGTGCCGAATTTTGACTCACCAGTGCCTCAGTGCCAGTATAAATTTCCGTGAGAAAAGAACATTCACAACATTACAGTTATTTACAGTTTTTACAATTATGTACAAAATAGTCTACAATTTTGTGTACAATAATAATTTTTACAAGTAAAATATCAGTTTTAGGTCATTTTTTATAATTAATAAGTCATTTTCTTTAAAATTTAGGGTCTTTTTATAGGTCATTTTTTAAACAATTTTAGGTCAACAGAATCCGGGCCCTGATTATCACAATTTATTTAGATTCAGAAAGGAAAATCTGGAGTGGCTTACTTCACATTTCATAGATGAAAATATTGAAACACATACCAAACACATACAAAACAGGCAGAAGTTATATATATATATAGAGTTAGTTTTGTTGTTTTATTTAATCAGCATGGGCTATCAAACGCAATATTCAGGTTCTAAATCTCACAATTTTATTTTGTTTTATTTTATTTTATTTTAAACTAAGACGTGCCCGTGACTTCCCCCACGTTTCTTACTCTAATCGGATTATGTAAAATCTGGTGCTGCAATAGTGGAAAAAAAAAAATGTTTTCTGATAGTTTGGTTGAGGGGCTCATAATTTGCGAAAAAAAGGCAAAAATTGGAATTCCGGCTTCAAGGTGCATTCAGACACCCTTTAGTCCATCTATGTAAAACATTTAAGATCTCTGCATGTCCTAGTTTTGGCTGGTATCGCACTAAGAAAGACAGACACTTCCCCTTATTATATAACGTATATATATCATGGCCAATTTTAAGTAGGCCTAATCATGGCCCACTTCATGTAGTTTGCATAGCTAAGCAGGTAGTAACAGCTAATGTTATCCAGTATTAGTTTGTGAGTACTAGTGTAATAAGATTATTCACTCAAAATTAAGTAAAAGCTGGTACTTGTAAGTAACTACTGAAAGAAATTACTAGTAGTTATTTACTGCACCCAGTGTTTTGAAGAAGTTTCATTTCTGTCGGGTTATCATATTTTAAGTTATTAAAAATTAATACTGAAAAATTTGTATATTTCAAATAGAACCTTGTCATATAGTTTTCCGGTAAAATGTTTGAACTTTTTAATAGGACCAATCACATATTTAGAAAAATGTCGCGCATTAGTTTTTCTGCATATCTACCACAAAAAAAGAAAGGAATTAATATTCAATGCATGTCTCAAATTTAAGAAATAATTTATGGTAACCACATATATTTTATTTATTTTTAAAAAATTGACATTATCAATAGGCATAATCCATGCGATATTTTGTTGGTCGTACTTTGTAGAATTTAGTCTACAGTTAATTCTTCAGACTCCTTGTGTCAAATCAGTAGAACCCATGTAGTTGTGAATATATATAAACACAATAGGATAATAATACTGTATAAGTATAGGGAATTGACTTCAAACCTTTGTGTGATATTTAAATGAAAAATGTATCTATGGTGCCTCAGGTTTTGGGGATTAGTAAATAAGCAAGAAGTTTCAAGATCCTCTTAACTAGGGCAAGAAATTTCATGATTTTGCATTATTTCATCTAAATACCTTAAATACTGCCCGCATAAATTATAGTATTTTCCATTTAAAAACAGTTACATGAAGGCATTTTATCAGGGTATTTTTTTAAATTTTCGCTATCCATTGGGAGAAAATATGTACGACAGCTAGCAGACAACAGGTAATCATTTTCCTTTGAGAATAATCGCGAAGTTTTCAATAAAAATAATTACTTATATAATATGTTGTGAAAATAAAGCCATTAAAGACACTTCAGTGGGCCTATATATTTTCTAAATTGCTCAGTTCTCAGGTTCAGATTTTATTAATAAAATAAACAATAATAAACTATAAACAATAATAATAAACGCACCAATAAAAGAACAGTTCCATAAAACATTAATTCAAATGTTATTGGTATTTTTAAAATTATTTCGCAATTCCTTTATAATTTTAGGTCATAATTGCATTTCTTTATTTTACATGTATTGTCAAATTAAAGGTCCATACATGCCTTGCCCTAATAAAGACAGAACGACAAAATGTTCCTGATTTTGCCTGGAGTTTGACTTCTTGTTAAAGGTATGCATTATCGAAAAATAAGGGGCCTCCGCAATATGCAAATTTGAGCATTTAACAACCGCTATGTATTTTAATTATTCACAACTATGTTAATAGCAGGTAAAACAAATTCAAACCTTTAATTGCGAAAGTTAAATGACGGAGGACGAAATGGGCTGAACATGTTGCATGAATGGAGGAAGAAAGATATCTAAAAAATACTGACTGGTAGACCCGAAAGGAAACAACCACTTGGAAGACCTAGACGTAGGTAAGAGGACAATATTGGAAAAGATTCAAGGGATGTAGGATTTGCGAAGGATCGTTCGATGGAGTTAGCACATAATAGGTTTGAATGTTGGGTTCATGTAAGCGGTAAAGAACTTATGTTCCTTTAGCTTTCTTAGGAATTATTGTCTATTGTCATTGAGTAACTAAGCAATTGCGAAAGTAGACTAATATTGTAATGAACAGAAACATAAACACTGGGTAGGGCCTAAAGAAAAAATTTAGCTATGTTAGTAGAACTTACCAAATTTTACACTTTATAAGGTATTATTATTGTTAACAATTGTTTTATTTATATTAAGACACTTCTTATCAGTGAGAGGATTATGACCGTTGTAAATCACTATGCTTTCATAGTACTAAAACATATAAAAGATAATATAGGCCTAAATAAAACTGGTGTAACTGCGAATAACAAATACACCATTTAGAAGACTGAAGAAGGCTCAAAATAATAATTATAGACTACAGTAAATGATATGACCTTATACAACAAATTACCAGTAAAAGCTAGAAACCTGACAATGAGGCTTTTAAAAAATAGAATAATGCATAGAGAATACATGAACTGTGATTTTAGATTATTGTAAAACTGTTTTTACTTTCAAGCAAGTTAAGATTAATATTGATATCATAATTATTTGAACAGCGCTTTTAATTTATGCGTTATCGTTTAAAAATTACGGATAATTTTAATACTCATGAGGTGTTCTGTAATTAACACAATTGTCGACACCACCATCATATATTATTATTATCATAATTATCATCAAAAGTAGCCGGCCTGGGAGGAACAGTTTGTTAGGGACTGGCCTTCTCCTCACAACTTCCTGGGTTCGATACTTTTACTATACGCCCTAGGTTTACAGATACGTTAAAGAACAAAATTCCAGCACAATGTCGACTGTTACAAGCCTATATAGCAGTATACAACCATCTTTAATCATTATGCTAACAAAAAAACAAACAATATCGTATGTAGTAAATACTCTTTGTGCTATCGTGTCTTACAACACGGGATACCTTTATTAGGGAAGAAAAACAATCAAATATGCTAATGGAGGATTGGCCCTCCGCTTAAGAGAGGAAAGAAAGCGTGGGAGTGAGAAAGATGGTAATTTCCCTAAAGGTCTAGGCTATATTATCTCTGAAGGTCCGGTGTTCTAACCTCCAAAAACGCAACATGAAACCAATAGATTTACTTCCCTTAAAAAGGTGATATACTAGTAGACTGAACACAACACTCCTTCAGCCGGGTTTCATTCCATTAAACTTGGGCGAAAGACGTATCGTACGCAATCTTTTTTGCGAACGCACATTGTTCAATTATTATTTATCTTATTCTTCCGGAAAATATGTTTTGAAGACGATAGATATTAAAATATAATATCGAATTTGAATAAGAGGGTTCAGATTGAGGAAAAAGAAAGTAAGAAAGTACTTTATCGACCACATTCACTCTATTCCATAAACTCTGTTATTAAATCCCTCCTCCATCCTCTGTTTCCACCTTCTAACAAGATCAATGGGACGAATTAGAGAACAATGCATCGTGACAGTAGTGATGAAGACACATCACCACTTTCCGTGGTCTAATCCTATAGACAGACAAACCAGCCCACAAGCCCTCCCTAAAATCTCACCCATTCAGTCACTTTATCGTAAACATGCTCACCGTTCATAACGATGCAACGATTATATGTATTGTTTCATGGTTTAGGAAATCATCCACCCTACATTTTCATTTTATTTCCAAAAAAATTAGTTTTGATATTATTATATTATTTGAAAGCCAAAAGTTTCTATTTTTCAATTCTGTATCACTATTTCTCAATGATTTTAGATTTATCACACTAATGATAACAGAAAGTGGATTTATATACACATTCTGCATAATACTTAAACCAAAATGTAGCTAATGGATGTGGCTAAATCTTCTTCTTTCCCTGAGTTCTATTGCTCCCGTTGTAAGTACATTTACGCAGCCCACGCCGCCCGAGCCTTAAAGGACCGCAACCAGTCGGGGAGGGAGTTTCTTTGGATCACATACTTACTCATTTAACCACACGAGGACATGGAGGCCCCAATGCCGGAGCCACCTCCAAGACAACACGAACCCAGTACGACACATACCAGTCGCACACACACTCATTTCGAACAAAAGAGGAAGGAGTGAAAACGATAATGACAGGCAGATGATATCCGGGGGACACGTGGGCCTAAAGTTATCCGACATTCTTCTCATAGGTGAGGAAGAGCCGTGGGAAATCCCCACCCAGGAAACTTGTCCCGACAAGAAATCGAACCAAGGTCCGCTGTGACAAATTTATTTTTTTATAAGTTGTGTTTTATTTGCCTGTCACAGCACAGTTTAAGTTCTTGTGTCTTTTTCAAATTAATTTATAATATTCTTATTTTCATCTTTTCATCTTTACTTCCCTTAAATAGTTATTGCAACACTTAAATGGATTAGTCATTCTTGGAGTAACAATATTTCGGGATGTGAAGATAGTCTTCTATCTCTCTCCCCCCCCCTCTCTCTCTCTCTCTCTCTCTCTCTCTCGAGCGATTGATTCCAGCATGGTGCCTGTTGTAGTCGGCTGGCTATCATCGTCCCCAGTGGTGCTGTCTTTGTTGTTTGTTTAATGCAAGAATGAAACACTCGTTAATAGTCGTGTGTTGAAGTGTTGTCATGTCTCAGTCGGAAACGAGAATCGAAGAAACAGCTAAATTTTGTATTATATTATTGTTGTTATTAGATCGACTTGGCAACAATCTGCAACTTGCTTGGATTTGAGAGTGCAAACTATCCTCAATAAACAATAATATAATCCGGCAGATAGCAAAAGGGAATTTGACTCGCCGAGTGAAAGAACACTATAAACGTAACACGTCTCGCGGACGTGGTTTTGTGGTTTGTGGAAAGCCATTTCTTGTTGTGTGTTTTAGTTTTGTTATTAAGTATTTGAAGTGGGAAATATTCTAGATAATTTTAATGTTGTGCGAAAACACCTCACTCTTTCGGCAGTGTATCAATCAGAACGATTTGTAAGGAGTTCTTTTTGTTTCTTTATTCCAGGTTATCATGTAGAACTCTGCTATGTTCTCTAAGTATTCTTCTGTGCTAGTTTCGTATATGGTTTTGGTTTGGTTTGTTAATTGCTATCGATCCTTATTGCTAGTTGTTGTTCGAAGCACTCTGAGTTCTGAAACCAGTCACCGTTATTCGTAGGTTGTTATTTTTAGTTGGCTAATCGCAGTCATTCGGTCGGTTCAGTTCCTTAAGAAAGCAGTGGTTCATCTTATACTCGATCACCACCATGAAGGTCACAGATTTATCTGTTGGATCGACATCCATGACCAATCCATTTAAAATGTGGACAAAGCAAACAAGCCTCGACTAGCCAAACCTGTGTTTTCCTGGAACGGTCACTGACATGTTCTATTGTGTAAATTTCTGTACTGCAATGGCAGTCGCGACTAATGGCTTAAAACGAGGATGTGCAGCATATACCATTTCTTAGGCCTAAATCTAAAAATAAAGAAAATATTTTAAGGAAAAGTGAAGTCAGAATGAAAAATTCAATGCCATAGCCGGGATTTGAACCAGGATCTTCGGCTCTCCGTGCCGATGCTCTAACCAACTGAGCTACCATGGCAACGTGCCGGTACAACATTAAATTCTCCAACAGACTCACAATCCCAGCCGAAGATCCTGGTTCAAATCCAGGCTATGGCATTGAATTTTTCATTCTGACTTCACCTTTCCATCTTAGCCTACACACGGCCAGTGTGAAAGAATTATCATTCGAAAATATTTTAAGCCTACTTACATAACGAAAAGGCTTTAAGTGTTATTTATATGCCTATTATAATTAAAAGATTTCGATAATGTTGAACTTCTAAATATAACACAACGTCTTAATATCCACCGCACGACACATCAGCCTACAACCAAGGCTTTACTCATAGTGGCTTCCGCCCCGTAGCACAATCAGAGCAGGAAATCAGGAAACCCCAGCAGAGCTTTCACAGTGGAAGTTTCACAGTAACAGTGAGTGAGATCATAGCTGCTGAAGCTAATTCAGCACTCGACAGTATAATTTCTAGGTATCCCGGAAAGAGCGCTGAAAAATATATTTCCTTCCGTTTTGTTTGCATAACGGCTTGTAATAGAAGAGAATAGGAGTAAGGTCAGTGGAATTTTTGCAGTGTGCTGTAGCACATTAGCAAATGATCATCGGCCAAGTCTGTGTAATGGCATAAATGTAGATGAAGTATGGCGGTTTCTTATTTAAGTTCCGAAACTGCATTGAAAACACCTTGCACAAGAGTTGAAACTTTTATTATTACTCACTTGGTAGGCCTATAGTAATTTTTTGTTTCTTTCATCCGAAGGATTAAGCTGTTATATCACTTTCCCTCTATATATTTCTTCAGTGGAATGAAAAAAAACTCACTTTAACCAAACATGCGAGCAGTTCATATTGCTTTCACTTACAGTTTACTTGTGCTTCACTACATAATTACTAGATTTCATAAGAAACTGTGACAAAGATATTAGATTACAATAGTCAAAGATGTGCGTATGAACCCCTATTTTAATTTTTTAATTTTAATTCTGAACATATTTAAATATATAGTTGGCCGCGGTGGTCTACAGGTAGCGAGCACGCCTCCAGCTCTCGCGGAATCAAACCAGCTGGATGGATTTTCAAGACGTAAGTATCCTGTGCACCGAGTCCTCCGGGAGAGACTTTAAGCTTGGGGTGGGGTCGATTCGTAAACTTACGGCACGTAAAAGAACTCCAAGAGGGGGGTTGTGAGGCGATGGGCTTACCACCTGTCCCTCTGTCCTTTCTCTCAGAAATTAGGCGTAACAAAATGAATCTAGGTACTGAAACCTCTAAATGAAGGCCCTATTCCCCACAGTAGGGGTTACAGGAAAGAGTCAGTTATAAATACACACGTAGTTTTATTATGCATCGTAGTCTTTGCCATTGCCTGTGTATAAATGAAACTGAAGACTGAAGTATTCTCTTTCATAATCTGCGTTTTTATAAAGTATTAGTTTGTATCAACAATAGCATTCCAAAAAGTAAGAAAAAACTGCCTGGTTTCTGGCACACACAGCTCGTCTACAAATTGCTAAACATGTAAATAAATAAACCGATAAAGAACCGTGACAGAGTTTCAATTTCGGGGAAGCCTAATTTGAATGCAATTTTTGTACACGGTAGGTCTATATGTTCAAGTCCAGTTCTGTAATAACTAAAACCCCCGTACAAGAATCATTAACCCTCCATTTCTTGCTTTTCCTACCTTTCTCACTTTCCATCGCTATGAGCCTTCCTTTCATCTGGGACTTTAATTTCCGGCTAGATGTCCACTGAGCTAGGGGATAAATTAATGAAACGTATCATATGGGGATGACACCTTCATATTACGACCTGTATCTCCCTCACTCACTTCATGAGAAGCGACAGGCTGACCCGACCTGATCATCTCCAGAGAGACCCACATTTCCATAAATCCCGAAGAGCCAGTTTTATGTGTTTTGCTATGTGCTAAGCAAATTACTATATACTTGTTTACATTACCATAATATAAGTTAAATCCAGAAGTGTACCACGTTTTGATTGCCGAATTCCAGAAAGTATAGAATATAAACTCCTATTTACTACGTATTTAAAGATGCATGTTCGTGGTATATTAAATAATGTTGGGAAGAAGTTTCATTTCTGTCAATTTATTAGTTTTTTAGTTATTCAAAAATTAATAATGATAAGTTTGCATTTTTCGAAGTGAAACTAGTCACTGACTTCAGTAAATGGTCTGATTTTTTAAGTAAGGCAAATCATACATTCAGAAAAATGTCACATATTAGTTTTCATATATATTTAGGCCTACTACAAATGGAGAAATAAATTCATATTCAATGCCTGTCTCAAATTTTGGGGAAAAATCATGGACACCGCACGTTTTATTTTTTATTGTGAAAGCTATTGACATCATCAAAAAACACATGCTCTATTTTGTTAGTCATACTCCGTAGAACTTACAGTAAAAATGTTAACCTGTAGAACCCATTTAGTTCTGAATACAATACCGTAAATACAATTTCCCAGTAAAAATAAAAATATGGGAAAATACTTTAAACCTTTGCATAATATTTACCCTAAATGAAAAATTGTGAATACGCAGTCTCATTAGATGCACCCAGCAAGGGAGACTAAAAAGTGCCTGAGGGCAGAAACTTACCCAACATACAAGTATTTTTCATACAAAAAATAATGCTAATTTTGACCAAAAATGAAATATTAAAATGTTGCACTTTAATGATCGAACTACATACACAACGTTATTATTTTATAAAAGATGGCATTAATAACATTATCCTCTCTATCATTGAACATTTTTCACATATAACTTTGACGACAGTATTTTGAGGCAGTGGAATGGGTGGGTGTTGTCCGCTCTAGAACCGGCACTAAGTACGCAAGTCTCACTCTTATGTATAAATAGATATGGGTAATGCACCAGAGAGAAACTGGCACACTTTTTTACTTCAGGGCCGGTTCTAGAACGGACAGCAGTGGCGGACGCAGGGGGGGATAGGGGGGTTACATCCCCCCCCGAATTTGAAAATAGGCTATATATGTACTCTAGATAGCCAGTTTTATAAACTAATTGAATATGTAAGTTGATTAATTTTTTTTTAGTATTCTTTCTACCTATACAAATCCCCCCCCCCGAAAAAAATTTCTGCGTCCGCCACTGACGGACAGTATCTACTCATCCTACTGTCTGAAAAGACTGTGACCTAAGTACACATTATTAATAAAGGAAGACTCAAAATCTACTACGAAGATGTGAACATTCATGAACATAACACTAGAAAGAGCAAAAATTCCATGTGCTGCACACAAGAAAAAATTCACTGGATACAGATCAGATATCAGAGGAGGAATCCTTTATAACAGACTTCCTGATCAATTTATCGAAGGCACTAGCAGGAAATTAAGTTAAAAATAAAGTTTAACGTTGGTTCATTGATCAATCTGTTTATAACCTGAAATTGTAGGCCTAATTAGATGTATTTATATGCTCTCTATATATTATTTCCTTTTTTTACCATTTTTATTACCTTGAATGTACCATATGCGTGATTTGTATATTTGAGGTGGTTAAAGCCAAAGTGGTGTAAGTCATGTTTTATGCATTTAGAGGAACAGAAGGTTTTGTTAGTCAGCCATTTCAAATTACGGGTGGGACATTCTAGCATATTATAAAAACAATTTTTGTTTATTACATAGGCTATCATAGATAATAAACTAGAATTGGTTCTTCACATTCTGTAAAATTTACAATGCCTTCTCCTCCACACTATATGCAAAGCATTATTTAAAATTTATTTTAAATATTTTAAATTTGTTTTTCAAAATCTATTACGGGTGGGACATAATTTGGACACTGATTTTAATGATGCAAAACAAAAGTTCATTTGCTGTTCTGCTATTACTGTTAGGGTCTTAATGCTGTTATTAATGAAGGTATGAGGGATTAAATACAAATTATAAACTGTTTCCAGGTTGTCAGAACATGTATTTAATTCATCAATAATAATTTAACAAAACTATCACCATTACGGGTGGGACAAAAAGTCACTTGTTTGTTATTTTACATAGTAACTAATCACACATATTTTTTGGAGTTAATCTTATACCAAATTGCACCATAAGATGTATATTTTCTCAAATGAAAATGGACATAGCTGATTACTCTTGACTACTTGGTATTAAAGAGTGTTAAAATCATGCTAAAAACGGCAAAAAAAAGTAGGCCTAACTCAACGCAATAAATCAGTAAATCGACAGATTTTACACATGAAACCACTCCAGATTCACCTAAATGCTTAATATTCAGAGAATTTGAGGTTTTAAACTTATTTCTGACCACCCAATTACAATAATTTTATAACTTCTCTCTTTGAGGGAAAAATTCCCATATTTTATGAAATGGCTGTAGATGCATTATAATAATCTCTCCTAATATTGTCCTCCCACCTAACTATATATATACAAGACTCTTCCGGTTACATATCTATACCGCAACATTGCATTGCAATACTTAGGTAAAAAAAATCTAAACATGACTTACACCATTTTGGCTTTAACGCCTTCATTTGTAAACATTCTTAAGTCAGGATGCTATATCTAAGTACATATTTAGATTAGGTTAGCTTTACACTTATCACACAAACCTGGAAATTACTTTGATCGAAACTGGTTTCCCGAATTGGAAAACAATGAAAAATGAAAAATCTTATATTACGACTCTTATCCCCTCCCAATTAATATTTTAAGACCTCGCCACAACACAAGTAATAATTTCCGTTTGATATTCTAAAGCAGAAAACCCGCTGCCTTATTCACTAGGCCACATTGTTTAATTTCAGATTGTTTGCTTTGGGTATTCTCATCTAATTTATATTTTATGATTTGGATAATTTTATCCACATGCTGGTAAAAAGAAGTATGTATGTGATCCACAATAACTTTCTCCCCCGATAGGTCGTGGTCCAGTAAGAACCGGGTGGCGTGGGCCACAAACTTCCCTATAAGGGTTGAGGTAAAACTCAGAGAAAGAAGGAGAAGAAGATAATTTGCAAGATCTGAAATCTAAGCGAAAATGTATAGGCCTACTGCAGATATAGAAAATAGATGAGTAAGTTTAGAGATCGCGGCCCTGTAAGGCCCGGGAGGCTTGGGTCGCTTAAATCCTACAAAGGGAGAGGTGAAACTACGGTAAAGAAAGAAAGAAAGAAAGAAAGAAAAGTCTAGAGAAACAGTGTCATTTTAGAGCAATTAATTAGGAGTCATTAGAAATGCCACATAAAAAGATTTTGTATCAACGACGTTATGGTGGGTAGAAAAATACTATACTATACTATAACTGAATTTCATGTTGAGACATTTGTAACTTGTCATGTTGTCTTTGTATATGTGTATGTGTGTGTAGACTAAGTGTAACGAAACCATGGTTGTCAATAATATTAATATTAGTAATAATAATAATAATAATAATAATAATAATAATAATAATAATAATAAAGGGAACAACAAGTAACCCCCTAAGCTCCGCCCACTGAACTCACTTTTTAAACAGTGAGACATCTAGGAGGCATTGGTAGAACTACTAGCAGCTTAGGGAAAAATTAAATTAAATTAAATTAAATTAAATTATTATTATTATTATTATTATTATTATTATTATTATTATTATTATTATTATTATTATATCCTTTCTTCTCCTCTTATCTTTCTCTTTCCTCCCTTTCTCTCACTTCTTCACCCTAACTTACCTATTTGGGACCTTTTCCTATTCTACAAATTTACGCACCGAGATTTGAACACGGGACCGTTAGCATCATAGCCAATCATCGAAAAATGTTGCGATGTAAAGCGAGAATTCATCTATGGAAGTTTAGAGAGCTACATGAAATAGCGGAGGTTGAAGTTGGCTCTGGGGGGGGGGCCGTTTTGCTTCAAGGGAAGTTTTAAATTGTACAAGGGTCGTTTTCGTGTTATTAATCAACTCGTCTTGTGGTTGGCATACCAGTCAAATCCATACCTCTACCATCACGTTGTGGGTCCTGAGTAACGCTAAAAGGCTTTGGTGATGGCCTGGTATATTTTCGTATTGTATGTTTTGGTAAAGGCTCGTTCTTTCATTTAAAAAATCAGTTATAAGGCTATCTAATGAGGCTGCGAATACACATTTCTTCATTTAAATATTATGCAAAGTTTTAAAGTAGTGCACTGTAACAGTACGCTCCACTGCCGGCAAGGAAAGGCCATACGGCGGAACTTAAGGGGCGACTTGTTCTCTTTTGCCATATTATATTATTATTATTATTATTATTATTATTATTATTTTATGTAAGTTAGGATCATTTATTTGGATGTACTCTATATGTGTGATTCGTAAGTATTTGTAGAGCCCGAACACTAACATCAGTCAACCTAACCTAACAAATACCTAACCTAACAAATGTGGCAGCTGATACGCCAGGTTGTTCAGTCGTATTGGTGGAATTTATTACTATTACTCCATCGGGTCGCGAGCGACTTAAACCTAAGACACAAACACCCAGTCCTCAAGCTGGGAAAGGAATTTTTCACTACTGAAAAATCTCCCACCCGGCTGGGAATCGAACCCGGGCCGCCGGGGTGGCATGTTGTCGACTCGCCCACAGCGGCGGACATTGGTGGAATACTGTAGCGCAAATGAAAGACGTGGAAGCTACAGCAGTTTGCAACTCTGGGTACGAACAACAATCCTACAATATGAGTTTAATGTCATTTTATTTGAAAATGAGTTAGAGAATTTTACAACAAAAACATTGCTCAAGGTATGAGTACAATGGAATGGAAATTTAGATCGGGTAAGCTTCATCGAACGTATCGGCCAAACACGTATCACAAATATTGATTTAGGCTAAATGTTGCAACTAGCAAATATCTGGGTAATAAAACCTGTTTGTCAGTCTTATATCATTTGTAGATTATATGCGACGCGAGTGAATAATATTATGGATACCGTAGTTCAAAACAAAGGTGGCGGGATCTGGCAAGATTTGGAAAAGTAGTCTTCATATACTGTGTAATTGCTTAATACACAAAGGTTCACTCGTTCTATGTAACCAGTAAGCGAATAATCTCTTTAGATCACATTTTAAGAACTTACCTTATACTATAAGTCTCTTATTTTTAATAAATTACGTCTCACAACAACACATTATCACTCACTATTCAAGTCACAAACGAACACTGAAAACTCGATAATTGAATGTTTACTTCTTCGACTTCAAAAAATCGATAGCTTCGAGGACGGAGATGCTTTGATGCAACTAACCACTTAACGCGCAACTTTTGAAATTGTAGTGCCCCTTTTGCATAATGATAATAATGTAATAATAATAATGCACTTTTTCTTTCTTCCCACAATGGTATTCAAGTATCAGCAGAACTCTTGTGGGATTAGCGGTATGCTCGTGCCATCTGTGATAGTTAACATAAAGTAGACTTAATAACTGGAGCTTCTGCTTCTAGAGGACTCTGTGTACCGATGCCAGAAATGGCGGCGCGGCTTTTTTCAACGAAGCGTTCTTAGTTCGTGCATCTTTAATAAAGAACATTATCATCATATTAAATGTGTTAAAGACAATACTGATTTTTTTACCAGTGTCTATTTCTGTTTTTGTTGTGTATGTTTTAATGTAAAAGAACCAATGTTTTTGATGTAAAGTAGAAAATAATTCATACTGGTATTTGATTTTGAAAATACTGTAAGTTACCATACAGTTCAAGCTATGAAATCACTCTAGTGACGCTTCATAATAAAATTACTTGTAGACAAGAAGTGCTGAGAATGAGAATGATGAAATCCAACCTGATTCTGCCAATATCAAAGGTAAGGAGGCTACTAATACCTTCTTCATATTTCTTATTAATCTTATGACTTGACACGTCTACATTAACAGCAAACTTTTCCGCTGTAACAGATACAAATGGAAACAAGGGCAATACAAGTACATTTTCAATTCAACCACCTTCTAGTTATAAAAAGGAATACTTCTCCTTCAAACTTTTCACAGGACTGAAAGAAAACATGAAACATGAAACAAGTGTTCAAAAATACCATAACTTATTGGTTTGATCGCAGTATGTAAATAAAACATCATGGTCATCAGACTTGGGTTAGTCAGTATTTGAAAGCAGTGACATAGCACAAGTAGTGGTGTTAAATTTTCATTAGATTGAATCTCCCAAAATGTTGCTCCACTAAACACCAGTCATGGAGAAATTATAAAACTTGTGGAACAGCAAGGATTACAATATATCCATTAACTTCAAGGGACTATTTAATAAATTTACAAGAATGCTCTTGTAACATTTTCCTCACTGGTTGCTAATTTCATTAGCAGATAAACACTTGAGGCAATATGTCTGCACCCAAATAGTAAATTATAGACATTGTGCTGACCAGAGACCAGCAAACCAATCAGCATTCCCTATTCAGCTCTACATTAATTCTAATCTACAGGAAATTCAAGTTATTTGTTTGACAGAACACCACTGTGCAGAAAAAGAGCTGGAACAATTAAAAATTGATAATTTTTCTTTATGTTCAAATTTTTGTAGATGTTCCAAAAAATGTGGAGGTGTGAGTATTTTTATCAAAAGAAACTTAGATTTTAATGATATAGACACCAGTTCCTTTTGCAAGGAACAGGATTTCGAATGTTGCTCAGCAAGAGTGGAAACTGACAATGACACGTTTGTAATAATAACAATCTACAGAGCACCATCAGGTAATTACAACTATTTTATCAATCAGTTAGAAAAGGTTCTTAATTCACTATATAATAATAGTGTAAATATGATACTGTGTGGTGATTTTAATGTAGACATGTCAACTGATAGTGAAAATAAGGCAAGACTTCTGTCCTTAGTAGGTAGTTATAATCTAGACTTCATAGTGAACTTCCCAACTAGAATTCAAAACAACTCTCAAACAACAATAGATAATATATTCTTAAATAAAGAAAAAAACTTGAAGTTTGAAGTAATCCCAATAATAAATGGGTTATCAGACCATGATGCTCAGATGGTAATGTTAAACAATACTGAAGCATATCCGACTAGCAAACATGCCCGTAGTAATATTATCAGAGTAATGAATGATGTTTCAATTTTAAGTTTCAAACAAGATCTTGCAAATGAAAATTGGGAAACTATATTTACCTATAACACTGTTGATAGTAAATTAAATGAATTTCTAAATATCGTGTTGCGACACTTTGAGGCCAACTTTCCAAAAAAGACTACTACTAAAATACCTAATTTAAATAATAAAGCATGGCTAACCCCTGGTATTAAAATATCATGTGCTAAAAAAAGAGAGCTCTATTTACAATTCAGAACCAGTAACAATCAAACTCAGAAAGTGTATTATAAAAGATATTGCAATGTGCTTAAAAGGTTATTAAAGAAGCAAAGAGCAGGTATTTTTCACAAATAATTAATAAATCAAACAACAAAGTTAAGACTATATGGAATATAGTAAAAAATGAAACAGGGAAAGCAAAGGAAAAAAGTGATTGTACGTCATTAATATACAAAAATAAGAAACTAGACAATCTATCAGATATTACAAATGCATTTAATAACCACTTCATAAATATTGCAGAGAATTGTGTTCCCACTAACAATACCAGTGTCAAGGCAATAGACCTTCTGACAAAATCTACAATTTGTAACCATAAATTTGAAATCACACTGACTTCCTCTGTAGAAATTGAAAATATAATAAAATTGCTTAAAAGTAAAAGCTCATCTGGATGGGACGACATAAGTAATAAGCTATTAAAAAGTTGCTGTTCGGAACTTAGTAAACCCCTTAGCCATATATTTAACTGTTCACTAGAAACTGGAATATTTCCTGAAAGAATGAAACATGCAATTGTCAAGCCCCTGTTTAAAAAAGGAGACAAAAATTTACCATCAAATTACAGGCCTATATCGCTCTTAACTTCATTTTCAAAAGTATTCGAAAAAGTTGTATATAACCGCATAGTTTACTATCTTAATTTGAATAATATACTTACACCATCACAATTTGGTTTTAGAAGTGGCATGTCTACTGAAAATGCTACATTTAAACTCACCACAGAAATACTGGAAGCGCTAGATAAAAAGAAATATACGTTGGGAATTTTCTGTGACTTAGCTAAAGCATTCGACTGTATAAATCATGAACTATTAATTTAAAAATTGGAACATTATGGAATAGATAATTTAACACTGAATTGGTTCAAATCATACCTGTCTGAAAGAACTCAAAATGTGGTAATAAATGGAAACAAATCTAATCTAGGAGTAGTTAGAAGTGGAGTACCACAGGGATCAATACTAGGACCTTTGCTATTTTTAATTTTCATCAATGACTTGCCACATAACTTAAGTGACGAAACAAAGGTATTGCTTTTCGCGGATGACACTAGTGTTTTTGTAACAGGAAAATCCCAGGAACAACTGGCAAGAGTAGCTACAAAGGCTTTTCACGAATTAAATATATGGTTCCAAGCCAATAAAATGACGCTTAATATCGAAAAAACCCACTTTATTCAATTCAGAACAAAACAAAGATGTACCCAAAACCTTGTAATTAATTACCAAACACAAAGCATAGAAGAAATTAGTAATATCAAATTTTTAGGATTACAAATTGATCAACATCTCGACTGGAAGTCACATATTGAAATGATAATTCCAAAACTAAGTTCAGCATGCTTTACCTTAAGAGTCCTGAATCAGGTTTTAAAACAGGATGCCTTACGCATGGTGTATTTTGCAAATTTCCACTCGATAATGAAGTATGGAATCATATTCTGGGGTAACTCGACCCATAGGGATAAAATATTTAAGCTACAAAAGCAAGCAATTAGAATAATGTGTGGAAAGAAAAGGAGAGAATCATGCAAACCGCTCTTTGAAAAATTAAAAGTCCTCACTCTCACAGGGGAGTATATATACTCTGTTATGTGTTATATGGTAGATAATATTGAGAGATTCCAAACTAATAGCAGTGTTCATGAACATATTACTAGAAACAGGAATGATTTACATAGACCGGTTAATGCATTAAAACTTTTTCAGAATGGCGCTTATTACTCCGCAATACAGATATACAATAAGCTTCCAAACAACATTAAATTATTATGTATTCAAAGAAAAAGCAAATCCTTCAAAGGATCTCTCAAGAAATTTTTAATGACTCACACCTTCTACAATATGGATGAGTATTTCCAGTTTGAATAAGTTTATAGTGTAGTATATTATATATCATTATTTATTACTTGCTTGTATATTGTAATCTGACGTGTTCTATATCCTTGAGTCCCACTCAACACAGGATCTACAGAACGAGATAACTACATCTACATCTACATCTACTCTTTCTGCCAGAGCTTGAAAAGTCTAAGTTACTGTTTTCTGTGATTTGGTCCTTATTCTTGTCTATGCACTCATACAGAATGCTTTTCTACCTGTGAAAGGCACTCTTTCATTCTGAAACAATGTAGGGAAGCATATTACTTCATAGTTTTATATTTTATAGTAGCATGACACGATTACAAGACAATGTCATTTTAATTTTGAATTGTTAATGAATCTATGCCAGTATACCAAGATGCCCTAAAGATTACCTAAGAGTGTCGAAAGACCTAGACAGCATAAAATAAAGGTTGTTGAGCTGATGGGCTGATGGTTTTAATTTATTATGTACATTTTATTTTACCAAAAATGCTATTATCAGCCCTAAACTTTTTCTACTGTACTAATTCAGTTCTATATTCTTATTAATACTTATCCTGAACGTAATAACAATATTCATAATAACAATAACAATAACAATAACAATAAAAACAACTAGAAACTAGAATACAGCTGCAAAGAGACTCCAGGCACTCTTCCAAGTCCTCACTCATTGATGTTCTAATGCAAAAATCTCCACTCATTCGTGTGTGATTAAATATTTCTTGAAGTACCAGCTGAATGTTGTACCGGTACCCAAGATTTTGTGGATTTTATGATGATGGTTGGGAGGTATGATGGAGGAAGGGTACTTCACCCTTCTACAAGAATGCTGTAGACTTTTGCATCCGTAACTATCTCATCATCATTGTCATCACCGGGACCAGTGGCGGTTTCTCCTATAGTGCTGCAGTGCTCCAGCATACAGCTTCTTTTCTGCTCGTCGTATAATGTTATTTTCAAACGCAATACTATATTTTCTTTTACTTAGATTTTGAACTTGGCGCGTCTACGCGAGAATTCCTTAGCTGACGTTGGAGAATGGAAGTCGGTAATGTGAATATTATCTTTCCCATTTCGTGAATGCATGTTGAAAATAGCTCTTCTCTTGTAGGGTGTGACGTCATGCTTAAGCTTGCCTTTATGGAGTGTAAACTGGTTTCAACATACAGAACGGGCTGCCGCTGAATTGCGTTCACGAGATTTTAAGGCAACTCACTGGAGCGCTGTGATCTCGCCACAGATATAGACACAAAACGACACTTGCCGCGACATCTATTGGAATATAGTTGAAATTGTAGTTCTGGTTTTAGCCACTAGAACAGATTGAAAACAGAACTGAGTGTTTTGTATGAAAGAAATGATTACAGGAAAATTGATGGAGCTGTTCCACTACTATGATTAAAAACAATTTGGTAGGAACATTCTCCGAAATAACAAAGCTTCTCAGGATTATAGTCACCACTCCTATTACCACAGCAGAACCAGAAAGATGCTTTTCTACCCTGAAAAGGATAAAGACACTCCTAAGGAATACCATCACAAGAACGTCTTACAGCTCTTGCAATGCTATCCATAGCGAAAAAGATGGTTGCAAACATAGATGGATTCAACACGAAAGTCATTGAAAACTTCTGTAGTAAGAAGGAATGTCCCATGGACTTAACTCTGAGACAGTAATTATTTAAGTAAGCCTAAACTAAACTCCGTGGCGTGACATCCCCGAGGGGACAAGGCCTACCACCCGACCACTGCGCCATCTATCTATAGACAGATGACAGGATTGGGGGCATGTGGTCAGCATGCCGAAACCCCCTGCTGTTAATGGTGGTTTCCATGACCGGAGCCGCTACTTCTCTATCAAGTAGCTCAATATTTTAAGTTTGCTGTATGAAATGGTACGGTATTTGCAGCACACTCTCGTTTTGAGCCACGAGCCGCTACTGACCGGGACCCATTGTCTGTAAGCCAGAATCTAGACTTGGATGCTGTCCAGAAGGTCATCCTGGAATTACAAGTCATTTCCAAGTATGTTATGTTTTGTTAGTGTGTCTACAATGTAATGCATTATGCCATTGGGATTTCTGTCTTTGTCTTTCTTTTGCTTTCTGGGAAACTCAGCTTCCCGCTTCATACAACAGCCATGTATGGAAGTCTCGTACTATGTGCCCATACCATGTGCTTTTGATTAGGCTTGCCTATTCCCCCCAACTCACTTGCATCAAAATCCCCATATCCTTTTCCTTAATCCTTAAAGGATACTCTGGGTGAAATTTCACCAGAGGGAATTTTGGTTTTCCTTCTATAAGTTTACAATTTGGTGTTGGCCTTTCTCCTTCCAGGTATGCTCCCTTTTCCTCAGACTGTACTCGGTGCCAGTTGACACAAGTTGTGTTCAAACAGGTTCCGTCTTTGTTTACAGTGCATGGGTGACTTTTCACCCAATGTAGCTGCATTGTGATTTTTCCTGTTTTTTTTTGTCTCAGTTTTTTAATTAATTAGATCAAGGTATTTTTTAAATGGCTACATACTACTATGATGGTAAACAAATTATTTCAGATGAACTGGCAAATATTGTTAATAACTGTGAAACTAAAAATGTCTCAGATATTTATGGATCAGAGCAGAAAGATCTGTGTAAGAAGGAAAAGGTATGTGATGGCATCAAAGACTGTGATTTCGAACCAGAAAATGAACAATTATGTGATAGTGAAATTAGTGTTTCTGAAGAAACAACTGTTTTTCCAGAATCCAGAGTATTCAAAAACTTTTCAATAACCGAACTCAAGTAAATTGATCAATGTAGCCTATAATGCAATTGCATAAGTAGCGATTGTAAGTATGTAAGTATAAAAATGTATTTGTACTGTTATCGATAATTCTTAATTTCTTACTACTAAAAGAAGTATTATACCATTTATGAGATCATACATAGAAACATGTGAAAACATAAACATTATTTTTAAAACCATGAAGCAGCTTTATAACAAATCAACACTGTTTGGTATAGCACTAAAAGAGGTATTATCATAGGCCTATTGAGCAGTCATGGCTTTTGGCATGAGGGTGTGCTGCATGCACCATTTCATAGACATACATTTTTTTAAAATACATTTTAAGCCTACTTACATAATGAAGAAGGTATAAGAATTATTTATATACTGTAGCCTATTATAATTAAAAGGATTTGACAATGTTGATCTTCAAAACATAATGCAGCATCTCAATATCCACTGCATGGCACATCAGTCTGCAACCAATGCCTGCATATTCCTGCCCCATAGCACAATCAAAGCTGGGAATCAGGAAACCCCAGCATAGCTTGCGCAGTGAAGTTTCACAGTAACAATGAGTGAAATCATCGCTGCTGAAGCTAATTCAGCACTCGACACTATGGTTTCTAGTTATCCAAATTAGATTTTTATCTTTGTTTGCATAACGACTCGCATTCATAGAGAATAGATATAATTGTGGTGCAGTTTTTACAGTGTGCTCTAGCACATCAGCACATGATTATCGACCACGCCTGATATTATGTTTTTTAGGCAGATAAAAAATAATAACTTTTCATATCAATATAAAATCTTGAGTTGTGTTTAAAACTATTAAATTATATACCATACATAAGTTACCATTTGTATTACCTCTTCTTACAACACTACATATAACAGTAACTAATTTGCAAGCTTATTCTTTTAGATTTCTAAGGTTAATGAAAGAAATTATAGAGAAGAGTGGAAAATTAATCATGTATATGCACATTACTAGATCTGCTTTAAATGCAACCTTCTTAAGAGGAGAAATTTTATGGGCCTATGTTGTACTAAATCTGAACACTCAAGCAGAAAAAAATAGAGGGCATTCTTCTGTTTAAAACATCGTGTGCTGAAAAAGCCAAGGAATTCCATGAAAAGTCAGGAATTCTAGGGGAATTTAATGTACCTTCAGGATGGATTACCATTTCAAACAATGTAATGGGATTTGTGAACTCTGAACTCAGGGCAATAATCTGGGTGCAAATACAGAAAACTTTAGAGTTTTCCATTTTCATTATGGAATGCAAACTAGATTGGCTTGTTCTAGAACATGAAGCCTGGCAGTCCAATCAGAGTCCCATGCACCAGGACACAAAACTAGTAAAGCTAAATTGTTCTTCGTCAAAGTCAATTTACAAAGATAAAACATTGAAATCAGTGGATAAAATGATAATGTACCTCAATACGACATTTCGACCTGACCCCCAGGTCTTCCTCAGGCAACTGACTGCTCCACACCAACACCGCTGATCGCATCATCCTCTGTTTGCGCTACTGTCGCCTCGTGTTGGTTCCCAACCTCCCCACTGCCATCGCCATCATTTCCACAAACTTCCAGATTCAAAAACCTAGTGCTTCTGTACTGTTCGTCGATCCACTCCTTTGGAATTTCATACATGGATTCAGGACATGCTTCCACCAGCGGAAACGTCATATTGAGGTACATTATCATTTTATCCACTGATTTCAATGTTTTATCTTTGTAAATTGACTTTAATAATTTTAACAAGTACAGTGGAAAGTGAAGGGTATGTTATTATCATTACGCTAAATTGTTATTTTTTGTAGTTACAGGACAGGTCAACAAGCATTGAAATATGTCGTGATAGGGAAATAAAAATCCAAGGGCTATAAAATCTGCCACTGGATTATGTGAACCAATAAAGGGCCTGGATGGACAGTGAAATTTTCAGATTGATTCCTAACAAAATTTGTGCCATCTGTTCGGGCTTATCTTCAGGTGGACGGACTGCCTGTTAAAGCTGTTCTACTTCTAGATAATGCTTCTCATCCAAGTGAACTTGTCTGTCCTGATGGGCCCATTATTAAATTTCTTCCACTTTGCTTCAAAACATTGGTTCAACCATGAAAGCATAATTGCTAGTACGAATCAGCACTACAGCACCCACCTTGTTCAAAGTATGAGTGAAGAAGGATCAGATAACACTAGCTTTGTAAATTACAGGATTTGTAGGGCATAGCAGAAGGTGAGACCGCCTGTGTGGTCTCGTGAATAGTGTCAATGGCTACAGATCCGCAGGCCTGGGTTTGATAATCAGTACCTCCTCAGATTTTTCTGAGGTAGGGAGGTCTGGAAGAGGGTGCAGTCAGCCTCGTGATATGAACTGAGGAGCTACTTATTAAGAAGTAGCAGCTCCGGTCACAGAAACCATCATTAATGGATGTGGGTGTCAACACGATGATCACATGTCCCCAATCCTGCTGTCTGCTTACAGTAGATGGTGCAGTGATCAGATGGCAGGCCTAGTCCCATCAGGGATGCAACGCCATGGAGTTTAGTTTAGTTTAGTTTAGCAGAAGATAAAGCAGACCACAATAAAACAATTGTGGAATAAACTCATGCCACTTCACAGGCTTAAATTTACGAACGGTTGATGCAACAAATCTGGTTCACTTGTTTAGTCGAAACTTCAAAACACATCAGAGATCTCAAGTAAAGCATAGATTCTGCATAGACAAACCACCCAATACACACAAGACATGAATAAACACACATCAATATTTAGAGACTTGGAAGTCCTAACCTTTAGCCCCAAAGGTTTACACCCTTCAAACACTTGATAATTTGAAATATACCCTACAGGCACACCATAGCAAGAAAACACCAATATCTTAAACAAACACTTGCAAAACAGACGAAAATATATCCTAGACAACTAGAAACTACAGTGTCGAGTGCAGAATTAGCTTCAGTGGAAGTTTCACAGTAACGTGAGTGAGATCGTATATTTATCATCATCATCATCCTCCTCACAGTAAATTAGCTTGAGCAAGTGACATTACCAGTTGCTTCATGAAAATTATTTTTTCCTTCCCCTCTTACATTTTACAAAAAATTTTGCTCAAATTTATGTAATTTTCTGTCACAGTTTCCTTGTGCTCTGTGTATGTGATTGTATTAAAAATACCTTTTTAACAACCGAAGTGTAACTGCAAACGAGGGTCTAAGTTACAATTTTATAAAAATTGAGTTCCTTGCGGAACAAAGATATGTGATGCCTCTTCCATCTACCTATGCACTTAGTACTTATGATAATAGGTGACATCACTATGCACAAAATTTATTAAGGGTCTATGTCAAACATGAAAGTTATGTGCCTGCTTTCTTCGTAGCAAGTTACAATAATCATATCGTCCATCTGATCTACAATATGCAGCTAGTATTATGTGTGATGCTTTTGTATTTTCCTCTCTTAATATTAACTTGTGTACTAATGACTGTTGCTCACGGTCAAATTTTTCGTTATATTTATTGCACAACTAGCACTTTTCAACAAATGGGTATTGCTAACGGTCAAATTCGCCTTTGGGCAAACGTTTGGTTATTCGCATCGGCATATAGGACCTGTTCTAATTCCAGCAAATCATTTGTCGAACCCGCCAATCAGTGCAACGAACGTGAACTGCCCGCGCCCCCGGCGGTAATGTGGAGAACTTGTTGCCTGCAAGCTACAAGATTGCAAGTGCAGCCATTATCCTTTCTCACATATTCTTCATTTCCTAGCATTGCAGCTCCATCAAAATAGCATTTGTATATACCTGTGTAGATACCGTTATTCCGAACGGATTAGTATAAAAATCATGACGAGAACACGACTCGTTGACATACAAAAACGAAATGAAAATTCGAAGCGGGATGACATAGGAGCCGTACTTGTATATGCACGATTCACGCTTGCTTCCATCATTCCTTGATAGCCTCGTGGTAGCGAGCTAGACTGTGATGTTAGAGGTCTCGGGTTCGATTCTTGGTATAGTAATTTTTTTTCTTTCATAATTATTTTAAATGATCATAAACAATGTATGATTTTAATATTTCAAGGCTTCACGCATTGTTTGCTTTCTTTTATATGAAAAATTCAAATACACAGGGCAAAGGAAATCTTACAACAGGATGTGAAATTTATAAGATTACAATAATAATTATAAATAGCTAAAGTATTAATGTTCGGCAGATTTAAAGGTCACCTTTAATAAAATCATGGGAAAAACCAAATATAAGGTGCATCGTCGCATGAGAAATAGCCCTCCCCCAGCGAAGCACTTCCTTTTATACCACGATCTAGCGAATTCTTCGAGGATAAACAGGCTGACAAACTGTTAGGTACAAGGCAAACCTGTGGGTACTCTCGAATTATTAATATTTGGTACAAGGGGCACTCTCGAATTTTTAATATCAGGTACAAGGGACACATTCACAGTTTTAATATTTGGTACAAGGGACACTCCCGCATTTTTAATATTTGGTATGGTCGGGAGTGTCGGCAACAATATACAAGGATAGTTTGTCGCCATGCTGCGCTGAAAAACAAAATGTGAATATCGAGTGGGCGGAGCTTAAACTGCACGTTATATTTGTCTTTCGCAAATATCATAACACTGAAATAAATTATTTATAAGTTTTGTAAATTATCTTAATAATGTGATCTTGTCCCATCCCAATTAATCTGGATAATTGTTGTCTTTTAATGTAAACAATACAACAAACTACCATGCAGCAGAGTATGAGTGGCTCAAAATTTAGAGTACAGGAGTCTACCACTAGGTGGCAGGGTAATACTACGATGTTGCGATATTTAGTACACAGAGGGAGAATCTTTTGCTAGTATGCATTTGATGACTCATTTGACCGTTAACAAGAGGCATTTGGCTACGCGTTTGGTTAAATTAGTTGTACAATAAATTTAACGAAACAATTTGACCGTGAGCAACAGGCATTAGATATCATTTTGATAAAACAATAGTATAACTTTTATGGAACAAAGGTCTATGCTACATTATACTAAGCATTCCTACTCAACAAGCAACAAAGGCTTTGGAGCACATTTTCTCAAAACTCGCAAATGCAAAATGTTTGTGTTTATGCATCAATTTTAATATAACAGCTTCAATTCTCAACTCACTTAAGCTGTTAGTTATCTTCTATAACTTAAACTAGAAAATATATATGAAAAGAATTCAGATATGGAAGGTTATTAATTTAATAAATAGAAAAGTTTTACAAAAGTATACTAAATTTTTTTTTATTTAAGAGAAAACAGTTCTGACGAAGGAATATCATTACAATAATACTACACACATGATGAAAATTTATATAACCTATAATGATATGAATTCTCAATATTTGTCAATTACTCGAATAACATTACAGGAGGAACTGGATAAAAACCTCACTAGAACTTTCAGGGACTCACTAAATTCTAGTTCAAGTATATTGAATGAAATTTCTGTCTTATCAACACCTTATCAACACCTTGCTTCAGTTAGAATGATAAAGCTTACACTCACAAGAAAAAAATCAGTCCATACAAGTAATTTTCAGCTATCGTCATGCTTAATCAAATTGACATTCACCTACAGGGTAATATAGCTGGCAGTACCGGTACGTCCAAATTAATAAAATGTCTAGAACTATGAAACCATGATGAAGATTCCACCATTTTAGAATTCTGATGAAAACACTGCTTGTGAATAAAAGAACCATAGTTAGGGATGGCAATATTTATTAATTCAAAGTTATAACATAGAATTTTGAAGAGTTTTATTAGTAATGGAAGTATTCATATTAAAAAAAATTTCAATTGATGTTAGCTCCTGAAATATCTTGAGTTGTATACTTTGGATGATTAATGCTGTAAGAAATGAAGAAATGAGAACAAAATATTAAATGTTCTTAGGAATAATTATTAATCCTGCTCACTTGTGAACATTTGGTTAACTTAGCTATCAAGCATGTGGTACAGATTGCAGCAATGATTACTTATATAAATCCTCTCATTCACTCATTCAAAATATTTTAATTAACTACTTGAAAGTTACAAATTTTGTGAAACTTTATTTTGTGGGGTTGATTTCTGTAATTATTCTTTTGGTAACCAGATGCAGTATACACAATAACAGTTATGTTATCAGGCAATGGCTTTCTGACCGTAAAAGTAATCTGGAGTTGATCAGTATTAGGCTTACAGACCCAAGGAAAAGTGATAGTATTTGGTAAGTGATTTTTTATAGTGCTTGTTAAGTTATTTTTTTTTACTAAGAAAACATGAGATAAAACAAAATCTATAAAAATGTTCTAAATATCATTCATACTTTTTGCTACTAAGCTAATGTCACAATGTTTTAAAAATATTTTAACAAAATGTGAAAAAATTGTGATAAATTTGTATTTAAAATAACTAAAATTTAATCCTGGTTATGTATTGTTTCGGATGAAATTGAGTATAAACCAGTAGCTGCCTGACCATAAGATTTTTAGTATATCAGTTGAAATTTTCACTACAGAATAACTGCTGAATCATTAGATTTGTTCCAGCAGTGATTCCAAACAGTCGTAAGGTGTCACATGTGTGCGCACAGCTAATTTAGTAGTCAAGTAATTCTCGGAACGTTACTGAATCCTGCATCCATAATGGTATCTGGGAGCATTTATTTGAATGAATACTTCGACTCTTCACATTAATCAATTCTGCCCATTACCACAGACCACCATATAAAACAGAGAACCTAGAAATTTTAAAATTGGAAGAAATTCCATACAAGTTCCTACTACTGTAAAAAATCACCATAACTAACCACAGTTCTTCACAAAAAAATTAAATATTTTGATTATATACAAAAGGTTTCTATAAGCAGGGCATAAAATTATGCCCCTTGTTCTAGAGCAATTAATATTTAGAGTAGATTGCTCTTAATACGGAAGACATTCTGGAAAATCACATAGCCACTAAAGCAGATAATTCTTCCCAAAAGAGGAAGAGTCTATACTAAATAGAACGAATTATATAGTTTTAAAACGTTTAAATAAAAAGTTACAATGCATAATTATCGCGGAAAATAAAAATAGATTCAAAAACGTATAAAACTAGATCTATGTTTACATTCACTGTTGGTGATGATAGCAAAATGAGAAATCTAAGTGGCAGTTTTACAATAATTCTTTCTTTCTGAAGAACTCGGATTTAATTTCCTTAGAAAATATTGAAAAAGTAATATTACAACAAAGAACGATACTCATAAATATAAAATGCAGCACCTGGCAATACAATTGGCACATTTGACACATCCTGAAACTTTGAATCGATGTGAAGAATATATGTTCTTTCTCTGTGAAAACTCAGTTTTTAAAAATGACTCAGAGTGCACAGATGATACTCTGAAATGGCACAAGTCCGTGATCACTCAAACTCTTATTCTGTTTTTATGAAACACATGTGCGATAATATTCCGATCTTGTGTTAATGTTTCTATGAGCAACCACTATTTTTGAGTTTAAGTCTTCAATTCTTCTTGATAAATCTTCCAAAGCCAGTTGATTCTCATTGAAGTCCTCTTTCATACCTGAAAAAAAAGATAGTATAACATTAAATAATAATAATAGCCCACCATTAAGGAATGACAATAATAATAATAATAATAATAATAATAATAATAATAATAATAATAATAATAATAATAATAATAATAATAAATGATGATGATGATGATGATGATAGTCACAAAAAAGTAATGATAATAAAAAAATATTTTAATAGCAAAATAATAACAGTAACAATGACTATATAGCTCATACGTCTTTCTTTAGATTTGGACCAGTAACATGTACGAATGAGTCTGAAATCAGCCAATCATTTTATATTTATTGAATTTGCTTTATCACTTCCTACAAAAGTGATCAAGACACATCATCTTTTCTGTATGTTCTAATCAGATCGGAGACTCTGTAAGGCAGTGACTTATGCATACATCATCATTGTCTTCATAAGTTAAAATTTATTCTAATAATAAAGTGAATACTATGCTTACATCTATTTAGGAATCAGCACTGTATTTTATGGGGAATGTATTCCTTTGTTCAGCAATGTTGACATTTAATAATTGCAATCACCTCCTGTAAACATTATAAATACCGTACATACTCTAATACTACCCACATATTTCTTTTTTCAAAAATCGCAAACGAAAAACTGGGTTGCGGGTATTATTTGAATACTGGACTTCTCTCATCTGAATTTCGACAATTTTCTACATTATCGGCTCAATATATCACAATTTTGTAGTAGCATCACAGTATAGTATAACAGTAGCGAAGCTGTAATGAAAGGAAAATGAAACAAAGAAGATGCTTTCTTATGCACATGGTCCGCATAGAGGTGCCAAGAAAACAGTGCAATACAAGCAGAACCACTAATTCAGGAAAAGTTTGGTAAATTTCAGTGAATTTCCACACGACTTTGACCTTGGGTCGGATGCACGTCATCGCGTGTGATTCCCACAGAACAGCTGGATTCATGAATGAAGAGTGTTGTTGTTGAAAGTGTTATGCTGTGCATATAAGACTGCGAGATTTCGGCTGGCAGTTACCATGCATGTTATTTTTATAATTACATTTTAGCCTACCATATTTAATTCTTATATGATATTTAATGTTATTTATAACTGTTTAATTAAGAACAAAACTGGCAAAATAATTTTATATATGGTCCTATAGATTTTTTTATTTATTTATTCTTTTTTTTTTTTTTTTTTTTCAAATTTCCTTTCGGAAAATTTGGGTGCAGGTATTATTCAGGGGCGGGTAGTATACACAACTTCAACAGCATGAATGTATGCTGTGGATGAAGGAAATGCCTTTGGGAGATGAATACGGTGAGTCAAACTACAGTCCAGACTATTGGACAGACTCATCCATTCTTGGCAGCGAGCATCTACTTCTGTTCATACATGCATAATATATTTCAAGAAACAGTACTTACCAATATGCATCACTAGGAGCTACAACAATAATCTAGTTATGTTTTATGCAAGACATATTCAATATTAAATTTCAGCAAGCAATGCTTGAATAAACGTATGTTTATTAACTGGACGTGTTTTGTTTGAGAGAAAACAGACACAATGGTTATATGTCATGAATGCCTTTTAAAAGTACCATGTCAATCTAAAATGCTATTCAAATAATTCAATAATTTCAATACAATTTATTAATTATTTAGGCCTATCACAAATTATAGTTAAATAAATCATTATAAATACACTTCGTGACTTGGAATTTATCTAGGTGATTACCAGGTCACTCATGGCATCACCTATAATAATTAACCCTATATCCTCAATTAGGGCATAAGATCTTTTTTGGAAGGGTTCATAACCACACACATAAGACAGCACAATTATTTAAAACAAGGGGCAGAAGCAAGAACAATTAGGGGAAATGAAATTCCAATCATGTGCACAACTCTGACAACCTTAAAAAGAGCATGAAAAACACAAGTTCGTTAGCCCAGGATCCAAACCCATGACCTCCTGAATGTGAGTCGGTGACATTGCAGCATTAGCAACATTGCTCAGTTTTTAAGTAAAGGGCCAATGAACTCAGTGAATTTAAAAAAAATAAATAAATAAACAAATATACAAAATTTTATCTAACTATAAGTAGTAACAACTTTTCCTAACAGATTTGTATTAAACTCTCAGTACAATGTAAGCAAGGAATGATTGATTTGACTGATTTTTTCAATAAATCTGTCATTTATATGTAGAGTAAATAAGAAGAATAAGAAGCTGCAGCCACCCCCCCCCCCCCCCAAGACACTGTCATGTCTTGGATTTGCAATATGTTTATCAGAAATAGGCTATCCCTAATTTGTTTCTCTAATTTAAAAAAACCTGCTCTCTACTACATCATACACTCAAAACAGAGCACCTGCAAAGAGAAGTCATTTCCTCCCCTGGAACTGTCAATATCCAGGGAGAAAGTCCCCACCCACAAGGCATTTGTTGCTGGTTTTTCAAGGACGTTGAACTTACAAAAAACAGAATTGCGTTTTGTGCATCAACTTCGTAATTTTTACTTTTTCACAAGGGCATAGAGTTTTTGTAAGTTAAACAGTTCAGGAATGTGTGGTTAATTCTATTCAATGTTTACAGTAATTTCATTTCAGTAAGTTAACAATTCAATTTGGAATTAGGTTATGTGGAAGGTCTACACTTGCTCTGGATATAAGACAGTCTATAAGAGGTGCTTTAAATGTGATGTGTATAAGTTCGAACGGTTGGCAAGCTTCAACATTAAAAAGAGTTATTTTGTTGTCCATTTAATTTGTTTGGCAAGGATTTTACCTGTACTCAGAAAGGCATGTTAGGAAACTAACTGAAAATGTTAATAAACATGAAAATTCTTTGAAATATCTCAATAACACCTTGAATTTGGCCATGCTGGGAAGAGTTAACATTCAGGAGAGTTTAAATCAGCTCATAAACAGCTGTGGAGCATCATAACAACATGAGAAGAACTGCGTAGAATTGTGTAGAATTATTGGCATAGCCCATCAAGTTTTGTGGAACAAACGAGTTGGCATTAGGAGGGCATAATAAAAATAGCAGATTCTGATAATCAAGGCTTATTCTCAACTTGGCGAATTGTATTGACATGTGAAATAACCGGAATTCAAAGTAACAACTTCCCACATAAAATAAACTAAATCATTTAAAGCATTTGATGTACAAGTCACATTTGAAGAGTTCTTCACCATTTAAAGACCTTTCAAAAACAATTAAAAATAAGCGACAGGAACATAATTATGATTCAGATGAAAATTTAAAGTTAGAACAGCTCCAGTCCTATAATAATCTGAAATGTATGTGTGAAGTTTTCCCCAGTGCTCGATACAAACTAAAAATGGAACTCACTGCTTTATATCAGAGATAAGAATTTAGAATCATCAGTGAAGCAGTCAAGATCTTGCAGTTTCTTCCATCTGAAAACTTTCAGATATAGTTTTCAGAAGTTGTGGAAGTCCTGTTCATAGCTATCACCTTACCAACAACAACGTCAGAAGAACGATGATTCTCGTGTTGGAAAAAAGTAAAATCCTATCTGAGAAATGTGATGGGAAGAGAGACTGGCTGCATTAGCTATGCTATCCATTGAAAGACTATGCTGAACAAAATATTGGAATTTAATAAGAAAGTGATTGAAAACTTCCTTACCTATAAGGAGTTCAATTATAAATACTGTAAGTTGCTTGGTTAGGCTTAAACTGTATTTTTGCATGTAGACCCCCTCAAATGAATACCCACAAGCCACTGTTCTTTGTCAATGTCTGCAACCTGCAGAGTAGTTTCCAGCTGGATAGTGTTAAATGATTTTGAAATAAAATATACATCTTCTTTTAGAACTACAAGCTTTTCCCATTTTGGTGTTAAAAGTTTTCGTTATAAATAAAATGGCCAATGCAGTGTAAAAATCTGCACAGTTCATTTGCTTCCACCTTGTGTTTTATTGTATTCATTATTGTAGAATCGTAAACAATTTGGTGTCCCATTGTACAGTCCCCAACCCAACAATTTTAAAATGCCATGAATTTAAAAATGAAGGGAAATAAATAAAATAACATGACTAACATCAACATTTTACTGTGACTAGAATGAAATTCAATAAAAATAATACTGCAGTATTTAATACAAAGGCTACATTATTACATAATTAATTACATGTATATAAAATTTACTAACGGTACTTACGTTTAAGTTCATTCAACTTTTCAGAAGTATTATGATACAGTTTGCTTGCTTTTTCTCGAAGTAGTGATGCCTTTTCCTGCCGTCGAGCGGATTCTTCCACTTTATCTGCCAGTTTTACTGCCGTATCCTGGTGTTTGTTCTCCAGATCCCCAGTCTTGTCATTAGCTAAAGCAGCTTCCCTGTTGACCTTCTCTGCCTCCTCTGTTACTTCCCGAGAGTCTCGATCATTCTTCAGGAACCTTGTCTGCAGTTCTTTTAGTCGGCTTTCTAAAGTTGCAACTTCTTTCACTGTTTCGTTTGCTTTCTGATGAGCTGCATCCGTTTCACTTCCAATCTGTATCGAAACAACATTTACATTAGGTTTTAATTAAAGATGATAAATTTAGTTCAAATCACAGATGAAATAAAGAACAATTCATTTAGCTTTTTGTGAAAAGCAATTACTTCATCAAATCTCACTTTTCTTACTTCTGACTATGAAGGCTAAGAACCATTAGTTACTAAAATCGGGCATCTTTATGTGCATATATAAAAGAATAGAGTTGACTCACAAGAAATATGGTAAGTATTTAACCCACTGTGAGCAGATTGTAAAACAAAAAATGGAACACCTTACCGAACAATACAATATTCCTACTTTTGCACTGTATTCTTTATTTCAGCATATTATTTTTTATATATAAAGCATGCAAATTATTACAATTTGAAAAATAATAAAGCACTTGGAGATCAACTTTGGGAATTAATTACTGAAGTAAAGTCATTATTCTCTTTTGTACTTTACAGAACGATTAATTTGCTTTAAGAGCTCCTGATTTTTCTTCCCTTAGTTTCTCTTATAAAAGCAAAATCTGTCTTCAGAACATCACTGTATACACATTTTCTTTTAGTGATCTACACTGCAAATTGAGAACAAACTACACTCATGCAAAAATTACCAAACCAGTAGACAGTAATAGACACAAGTCAGCTTTATGCAATAATACTATGAACTGATGGAAACAGTATTAATTTCAGCCACATGTCAACTTAATCCATGGCAGTAATAAATTATCACAAAAATAATTAAGCTTACAATCAAGTTTCTTGTTACACATTGTGTCACTATCTAGCAGATTAAAACAAACCACTGCAAAAAATATATTATTATATCACTTATATTTCTTTTAGCAAAAGTAACAACTCAAAAAAAGGGTCTTTTACATGTCCTGGAAACTGTTCTCTGGACACCGAGACAACTAACGAACAATACACAAGTCTCAATATTTTGTGAATTTGAGTCTGCAGAAGATATGAACATACCATGTTTATTTGGCTATAGGACCCCCTCGCCTATAAGACCCCCATAATACTTTAATCCATAATTTGGGGGGGAAAAAAAATTAAACGTGAAAACCAAAATTTCAAATTTGGACGAATGTGGCAACGCTGGACATTCTTTTGATGGAATAAAGCTGTAAATTCTTTAGCTTCCTCCTTAACCCTGACCTTCCAGCTGCATGACTCTTCTCCTCCCAGTTTCATCCACAACATATCGCAGCAGCGTGTTTTGTGAGCACGTGATCCATGGCGCAGGGTGGTCAGTGTTTAATTTGAAAGCAGACAGACAAGTAGCATGTGAAAATTATTGATCGAAAAATGAGTTATTCTGCCTCTTGGAAATTAAGAATAGTGACGTATGTGGAGCAAAATAGTCTCATAGCTGCAGGTAGAAAGTTCGATGAACAAGCGAAATGGGTTCGTTACTGAAGCAATTAACAGGCATGCGGAATTAGAATTCTTTTTTCTTTTCAGGTAGATGTGGCAACAGTGTAACTGCAGTTCATTCAGCAGTGCATTCACATGTGCCAAACATGTGATGGTGGCCATTTTGTATGTACCGTAGTTATGACTGTTTATGCTATTAATCGGAATTGAATGTTTTAAAGTATTTTGTTATCTGCATTTTTAATAAAGTAGTTCACTCTAGCTTACAACATACTGGTACTCGTATTAAATATCAGCCACCCCCAATCCACCCCCTCCCATTTTAAAACACCAAATTATGGAAAATAAGGTGGTCTTATAGCTGAGTAATTACTGTACATTTCCTCCCTTGAAAAACTACAATGAATAACACTGGTATATTCCAGAAAAAACTCTTTAAATGTTTTCGCTAGATTTTTGCTTCATTTTCTAATGTAAATTTACCAAAGAGACAAACCTGAGCAAGATCCCTTTCTGCCGCTGATATATCATCATGAGCTTTGTGTATAGCCCCTTCTGCCTTCTCTTGAGCATCCTGAGCTTCATTGAGGGCTGTGACGACTCTCTGGGCCGTGTCCAGAATACCTTCTGCATGCATTCTGCAAGTACACCATATTCCATTAATCCTTTAGGCTTCCCCTTGAATTAGTTCTCAAAGAAAAAGTAGGGTAATCTTAATAAACAGGCACCAATGTATTCCTAATAGATAGGCCCTAAATTAATACATTGACATTATTTACAATTATGTTTTAATTCACAATTTATAACCTCAAATGACTATTCTAATTACTTATTTATTTATTTATTTATTTTTCTGTAATTATCAAGCACCTTTTCACAAATTTGCAAACAAAATGAGTTACTTCATTCACTGTACAATCAAGTATTCACAAATTTGAACTTAAAGGAAGGGTAAACTAAAAAAATACCATTTTCTTATTTTAATCTCATCGCACGGAGCTTTGAATTACGAAACGAATGGTGATCTCGTGAACTTCAGGTGCCCAATATTACGCCTAGTACGGGTGAAGTAAAACGCTCCTGTGACGTCACTCCTGACTAACTCGCTGGCAGGACAACAGCTACTGTAATGCTCGCGCCTGTGTTTCTAATACACCACAAAGTCTCATTTGTGTTTGTTGTTGATAGAGATGTCTGCAATGTTACCTTATAAGGACAAATCTCGGTATTCACAAATTAATTTCACACGAAAAGAAAATGACAAGGAATTATTGAAAGAATTGCAAGGAAGAAAAGAAAATACGGAATGTGGGCTGTGTATAGCCTACATATGAAAAAGGGCCACGAGAGTGTGTGTTGTTGGGACTCTGAAGTAATTTGTGAACAGAAGGGGGTTGTGGACTGTATAACACAACCTGCCTCATTCGATAGCGTTATTATAAATAAAGATACACTAGTTGCCAGGCGTTATCAGTTAATACTTAGAGCTAATACAGTTCAAAAACAAAATATTTTTCAAGATACGAACAGAGTCACTTTCAGATTCAGAATCATCTTTTGCGGTAGTAGAAATGTCTGAAATGCTAAAAAAGCTATCTAAATCACAATTTCTAGAAGAAACATTCAATGAATCTGAGCAAACATTGACATAAGTTTCATTTCCTAGTTCACACTGAGCGCCTACGCTGTTAGAAACTGAATTTTCGTCATAAATACTAGATTCCACATTCATGATTTGTCCATTCCCGGATACTGATGGATTACTGTTCGAATCATGCAACAACTCTCTCATTTCCTTCTTCCTCAATACGACGATTTTCTTTTCTTCATTGGCGGTGTTTCAGATTTCCCACTTCTTTTTTAAACAGATTGCGGGGTTTCTCCAGTTAACTGTTTTCGTAACTGTACCGAAAGCTCGGTATCATTTCCTTCAAAATGTTGTGAACAAACCGTACTGTATTTACTAGGAACAAATTTTTCTCTTTTTATTTTTATCGGCCATTGCTTATAATTATAACGTTCGGGTGACTTATCTCTGTTGGGAAATCGATGGAAAGATATTTTAAGTGTGTTATCACTCTTCGACGATGAGTATGTACACCCCACAACACAACAATAAACCATTGTTTGAACAGATACTCACTAAAAAACTGTAACAGTACACAGAATACTGTGAACTCTCTTTCACCGGGCGAGACTGAGCCAAGCACTCGTCAGGCGTGACGTCACGCGCCCACCGCGTTACAATAAACATATTCGATTTGTGATTAAATGTGAAGGTATAAAACATTTCTAACAGTGAATATCATTTAATAAAAACATTTTCTTTCAATCCGTACGAAGAAAGTGACACTGAATTTTTAGTTTACTTTTCCTTTAACTGAATGTTTACATTATTTAAAACCATATAATGTATCGGTAATCATAATCATAGTCAAATCATAAGAATGTTAAAGAAATTAAAATTATAAAACACATACTGTAACAAAACATGCCTGTAACCTAAACTGAATTAATAAATTTCCAAATTAATTAATACAAAACAAAATCTTATACATGAATGGAAGAAACTTACATGATACTTAAAAAACACACACAAATTAAGAATATTAAGGTTCTGAGCAATTTACTCTCAAAATAAGCAAGAATATACAGATTACACCTGTGCTATGTAGTAAAGACAGACATTTCCCGCAAGAATCACACTCGTACCGGGGTCCAACTTCAGCTCAAGTCACTACTTTGGTAGCAAAGGTAGTGGGGAGAGAAGCTTCAGTACACTGTGCTGCTTGCATGCAAGCACGGTCTTGCTGATACCTGGGACCCATCCGAGCATGACTATGTCACTAGTGACCCGTGAAACTCTCCCAACTGTAGGGAGTAGGGAGTAGGGAATAGGGAGTTCCAGTGACTAGCAGTGTAGCCACATGGCTGCAAACATCAGATGCGCTGGGCTCTTAAGTCTCATTTTTTCTTTTTTCATGCATTAGGCCTCGATAATAATGGTACTGAATTTATTAATATAATAATTAATATTTAAAAAACACATCAAGTTGACTTACACAGCAGTTTGCATATTAAATAAGGTAAGATAGGAAGAAATCGAAATGGCTTACATGTAGAATGAATATCTCTTCCTTTCACTTTATAATTTACAGTTCCAGAGATATATTACTTCTTTAAATAATTATAATTCGGGGGTGCACGGGCAAAGAGAGTTAAGTCCACCATCCTCAAAAATTGAGATATGTCCACAGAGATATAGATAAAAATGTTCTCTACATTTGTGTTAAGTCCAGTAAGTCATATTCAAAAATGTACGGTAGTTATGGATGTGTGCCTCATGGGTTTATCAATCTCTAAAGCGATGTTGGGCGGGTAAAGTGTGTTAAGTCACTCTAATTCTCAGTAACAAGAAAGTAGACTTAATTCTCTTTGCCCGCGCACCCGCGATATATTCTTCTGTTGTGTATTATTAGTAAGTTATTAATAAGAATGCTATAAAATAAAATAAGAGGACTATGTATCATCACAATAATGTTATTGAAATCAACACAAATGCAGGCCACTGGGTCATTAACTTTTATATATAAATAAATTCATATTAAACAGAAAACTACAGGTTTGTTCCTACAGTCAATTCATGTACTGTCCTATATCACGACACATGCATACAACGTCATTCTTCATCTTACTTACTAATGGAACAGACATATTGGGATCATCAAAGCCTTCTGTGCATGCTTAGGCCCGGGTACAGACTGAGTCACTCTCTCACTGATAAACGTGACCCGGTCTTCGCAATCCCTCACTCATTCGATTCATATGCTCAATCCATTTTTGTCATTACTTTATCGTTTAAAGGCTCTACTTTTAGTTCCTCCCTTATTTTTTCATTGGTAACCTTATCGAGTTTGGTGCATCCCTTTACTTGTCTACCTTGTTTTATAGATGACTTCCAAGCAGGAGCACAAAAGTTACGAACATCTTGTGCTGTTGATCGACAGACCTTTATTTATTTCAAAAGGGATATTTTAAAAGTATTTAATAACTATTTAAAAAATATAAAAGTTACAATACTTTGTTACCAAGAAATTTTTAAAAGCATCAAATCTAGCGGTATTGTCTTTAAGATCCCAACATAGGCCACTGCAACTTACTGGTCGCAGACTTCTATATTGGTAACGGCTACCGGTAGCCAGTGGATGAATGATTGTGAAAAAGGCCATTGCAACTTACTGGTCACAGACTTCTATATTGGTAATGGCTACCGGTAGCCAGTGGATGAATGATTGTGAAAAGTAATTGCATTATGATTCATACAAATAATACGGCCTACTCTTTGCTACAAAGGAAATTTTATTTTTATTTTCAGTGATGGTATGCCACTGGACCTTTAAAACCAGTGCTGGTATTTCATACCAGTGCATACTGCCTCACTTCCCTCACTGAGTGTAATACCATATTTACCTGCGTAATAGCCACACTTTTCTCCAGATTTTCATAACAAAAAACTAGGGTGCATTTTTTATACACAGAAGAAAAAATTAGTGAAAGAAACACATATTAAAAGATGTGCCAGCTAACAATTGATAGCATAAATATCGATATAGCAGCCGTGACCAAGGTCTTGCTGCAACCAGGGTTGTTATGAAAAAAGCCGGCTTGATTTTAACCGGCCGGTTTTAACCGGTTTTATCCACTTGAAAAAAGCCAGGCAATTTTATCCGGATAAAATCAAATTGAATAAAAATAATGGAAGTTTCTTTCATGTTTTTATTTCCAAACATCATAAATTTAAGTTACAAGCTCAGAACCTGTAGTAGGCCTACTTAGGATTACTGAGTGCAAATGAGGAGCTACCAGTTTTATCCACTTGAAAAAAGCCAGGCCGGATAAAATCAAATTGAATAAAAATAATTCAAGTTTCTTTCATGTTTTTATTTCCAAACATCATAAATTTAAAAGTTACAAGCTCAGAACCTGTAGTAGGCCTACTGAGTGCAAATGAAGAGCTACCAGTTTTATCCACCTGAAAAAAGCCAGGCCGGATAAAATCAAATTGAATAAAAATAATTGAAGTTTCTTACATGCTTTTATTTCCAAACATCACAAATTTAAAAGTTACAAGCTCAGAGCCTGTAATACTTACTGAGTGCAAATGCAGAGCTACCAGTTTTATCCACTTGAAAAAAGCCAGGCCGGATAAAATCAAATTGAATAAAAATAATTGAAGTTTCTTTCATGTTTTTATTTCCAAACATCACAAATTTAAAAGTTACAAGCTCAGAACCTGTAGTAGGCCTACTGAGTGCAAATTAAGAGCTACCAGTTTTATCCACTTGAAAAAGCCAGGCCGGATAAAATCAAATTGAATACAAATAATTGAAGTTTCTTACATGCTTTTATTTCCAAACATCACAAATTTAAAAGTTTCAAGCTCAGAACCTGTAGTAGGCCTACTTAGGCCTACTGAGTGCAAATGCAGAGCTACCAGTCTTTTCCACTTGAAAAATGCCAGGCATTTTATCTGGATAAAATCAAATTGAGTAAAAATAATTGAAGTTTCTTTCATGTTATTATTTCCAAACATCACAAATTTAAAAGATACAAGCTCAGAACCTGTAGTAGTCCTACTTAGGCCTACTGAGTGCAAATGCAGCGCTACCAGTTTTATCCACTTGAAAAAAGCCAGGCATTTTATCCGGCTAAAATCAAATTGAATAAAAACAATTGAAGTTCCTTTCATGTTTAAATTTCCAAAGATCACAAATTTAAAAGTTACAACCTCAGAACCTGTAGTAGGCCTCAGTTTTATCCACTTGAAAAAAGCCAGACATTTTATCCGGCTAAAATCAAATTGGATAAAAATAATTGAAGTTCCTTTCTTGTTTTTATTTCCAAGCATCACAAATTTAAAAGTTACAAGCTCAGAACCTGTAGTAGGCCTACTGAGTGCAAATGCAGAGCTACCAGTCTTATCCACTTGAAAAATTCCAGGCATTTTATCTGGATAAAATCAAATTGAGTAAAAATAATTGAAGTTTCTTTCATGTTCTTATTTCCAAACATCACAAATTTAAAAGATACAAGCTCAGAAGCCTAAAATTGTATTTAGTGTAATTTAATACAGTGGGTCTCATGCAAGAGTTGGCCAATGACACGGGTTTCTGCGTCGCAGCGGGCACAGCAAATAAAGCCACGATCGGTGTAATGATTCAGGTTCTCACATTTACAGTTAAAATTACAATGAAAATAACCACATACCTCATCACAAGAGATGTTAAAAATGTCCTGCTCTTGCATCCACACAATACTGGCACCATTTTAGGAAATTTTCTTTTACGCTCATTAAGTTCAGCTTCTGAAATAGACTTAATTTTTCTTGTTGAAGTTTTCCCATAAATAATAGTCACATGCTGTTAGAAGAACTTAAAAACAATATCACAAGAGAAATTAACTCTGTCTCGGAAGCTGAAATTATGCGTGTGAAAGAAAATTTCCTGAAAAGGTGCCAGTATTGTGTGGATGCAAGAAAAGAACATTTCCAGCAGCTCTTGTGATGAGGTATGTGGTTATTTTCATTGTAATTTTAACTGTAAATATGAGAACCTGAATCATTACACCAATCGCGGCTTTATTTGCGTAGATATTTCACCCGATCGCTCGGGAGTTGGAGCTGTGCCCGCCGCTTCGCTGAATCCCATGTCATTTGGCCAACTTTTGCGTGGGACTCACTGTACCACTTCACTGTGTAATTCCCAGCAATAGTTAATTACCGTATTTACTCCAATATAATGCACCCTCGAATTTAATGCGCACCCTGATTTTGAAACTTAAAATCATAAAAAAAGAGTTTGTTAGCGAATGTAATGCGCATCAATAGGATATTTTATTTGGAATTTTGTCTTAGTATTTATAGAATAATGAACCAACACATAAACATTTACAGTTAACTGCCAGTTTTAGGCCTACAAGTAGACCTATAGGCATGGCTCATCAATATTCACTGATGTGTTCATCACTGGAATCCTCGGAGGTGCTTATTTTTATTGCTAAATGGACAAACAAAATGTTAAATGCATGTTTCACAATAAAAGCTGATACCACTCTTAAATGAGTTTAAAATCGACAATGCACAATATTCCACATTTGCACTATAGAACTGACAAAAACTATTTTTTCATTATGTTTCAGAAATTAAATTTCATATGGTGTAGGCTAACGATAAAATGAACGAAGTCGAGAATTATAGCAGTGCCTTGTTATGTAGATCATTATTACCTCCGACCTACGAAACGGATTTGCACTAGAATTTAACGCTCACCTCAGTACTGAAATCCATAGGCGTATCGAGGGGGGGGTTTGAACCCCCCCCATTGATTAAAAAAAGGAAAATTGTATAATTTTTTAAGTCTTCCCATAAATTACTTAATACAAGTATAAAGCGTGGGAAGCTTAAAACTCGTTATTTTGCGTCTTAATTTTTAAAATTACCGAGGAAGGACCCCCGGAAGCTTAAAACTCGTTATTTTGCATCTTGATTTTTTAAATTTTCCGGGGGAGGACCCCCGGACCCCCCTCTCCCTGGGGGGTATTCCATACCCCCCAGACCCCGCGGATGTTATAACCCCCCCCATATGGTCGGCCTGGTTACGCCTATGCTGAAATCTACAAATGGACAAAAATTATTCAAGTAAATATGGTAAATTCACCATTCATCATAAGACTCTTGCATATTTGCTTTATTCTGCCTGTTGATGTATACAAGCTTCTGGGCTTTTTCATTGCCTAGTCTGTTTCTCAATTTTGTTTGTATTAACCCAAATGAAGAAAATACTCTTTCGATTGATGCAGAACTGGCTGGCATACGATGTAAAGATTCTATGGCTTGACAAAATTCCAGCGATAGGTGATTACGCTTCAGATTTGTGTAATTGATGGAGAAATAAGTATAAAAAATCCCTTTAGGTAGGCCTACAGGGCACAGGCTGAGGTAGATTTCATAGTGCTTTTTATGAATTTATTGGGGTAAGTGTAGAATAAAAACTGAAATATTTTTTTATAAAAAGAGAGTTGTTAATTATGTAGGCCTATTAATTGATATCTTTTATTATTTCATTTTTAATTTGGCCAAGGATTATTGTTCTAAAGATATTAAACTATTATTTTTAATATTTCAAACTTTATTTCATTGGTAATTTTAGCCTCAGTTGGTCCTCATGAATTCATTTCGGCATGCCTATTGGCTGAGGTATATTTTAAAGTGTTTTTGACTTTCAAAAATTCAAATCTCTCCTTATATGAGCGCTATTGAGAAACTAGTTGTTGATTTAAAGATTACTCATCAAGAGCTTTTCAACGATACCCCACAAACATGGTTTTAAAAATTTTTAATTTCCACCCTCACCCCCACAACCACTGAATCATTGGTGTCTAATTTATGCATACTAAGTTTCCCTCTAAACCTCATAGGGCCCTAAATATAATTTTTTCAAAATTTCAACCTGCTCCCACCTCCCCCAACCAGGAAAAATTGATTTTAGCCGGCTAAATTTGATTTTAGCCGGCTAAAATCATGATTTTAACCGGCTAAAATTGAAAAAAACCGCTGGTCAGGTCTTTTTCAATTTTAGCCGGCTTTTTTACAACCCTGGCTGCAACTAATTTATATATCAATTGTATTGCACATATGACAATTGATAGTGAACAGTTGCATCAACAGACAAGAAAAGTATGCACATTATACTCAGACACGGTAAATTCTCGTCCAGTGGCTCTGTTACAGTGTTTTTCCACGAATTTGATAACTTTCAGCCTAAAACTCGATGTATAACTTGAATATTCTGGTCGGTTTTTATTTATTCTCCAAACACGAGTTTATCAACACGAACTATCTACTGCAGATATTCTGAGAATACTGCGACATTAATCAACAATCGTTGAGTATGCATTATTTTGTGCCATAATAAGAACCAATCGTGATTATAGTTTCTATGCATTGTTGTTTAAAAACTTCAATTTAAAAATAATCAGGTCATCCAATCTTACTTTAAATATTACTAACGATGTTCTGTTAAAAATAAGATGTGTCTATTACGCGGGGATTTTATTTTTTTTATGCGAAAAATTGGGGTGCGTCCATTATGCAAGGGTATCCCTTATGCAAGTAAATATGGTATTTTAAACTGTATATAGGTAACAAACATGATGAGTAAAAGAAAACGTATTAACTTACTTAGTCCTGTCAGCCAGTGCTTTCAGCTGCTTTGCTAATTCCAGATCATCACTTGTATCTTGCAGAATTGTATCAATGTCCTTGAGTGATGCAACAGTATCATTAATACTACTTGTGAGGCTTGTGATTTCTTCAGGTTTCAGCTTGATGTCCTTTTTCAGCGTCTGCAAAGTTTATATATCCAATTTAAAGATGTTCCACGTGTAACTAACATCATATTGATAGGATCCACAATAAAAAAATGTGCTTTCATGTGTAGGAAGATATATTTTCTATTAAATTAGATTAAAATATTTAATGCAGAATGCTTAACCTTTTTGGGATGGAGAACTATTTCATGAAAATTGAATAAATGATCTAATAACTAGAATATAACCTACACATTTCAACCTAGCACACACAGCTTTGAATTCACTGGAATCCAAATTTAATGATCTATAGGAAAGACAGCATTTTTTACTTTAAATGGATGTTTTGCTATTTTTAAAAAAGAAAAGAACTTACCAAGGTTTGAATAAATTATCCGGGAAAACATTGTGAAGTATCAATATTATGCATTGAACTTTTCAGCATTCTGCTTCACATAATGATAGCAAGTAAAACATATGTTTCAAAGCATTCTCTTTGCATCCATCATCAGCTGAGATCTACTGATTAGTTTGTTTCACCAATTTAGAAATTCACTATTATAAAGTCTTAAAATATTTATTGCTTAGAAGCAGGAATCTCTTCAAAGCAGGGTTCCTAAAAATGGGAATTAACTTACATTCTTCTTAAAGTAATTATGCAGGGACAAATTTTGTTCCCTAAGAAAAGAAATTCCTTGAATGCAACAACTTTAAGATTACAGTTCATCATTTTCTTTGTCTTTTTTTGTTTGTTTGTTTCATTACTTCAGTTTAAGCCTAACTTGTGATTTAAATTTGATTCTTATGAAGAAAATTGCCTTTCTTTGTCATATCACATAATAATGTGAATTTTGAGACCCATTATAATTATGTATATGAACACATCCTGATAACTATCTAAGGAATTACTGTACACAGGAAATTTGAGTGGGCTAACAGGAGTTAGAAAATACTGCTATTGTTCAACATATTCAGGGATAAAGTTTGTATTTCCCATTGCAGCTCTTCGAGAGTTCAAGAAATTATACACTAGAATACTTACATCTAGAGCAAGATTTCTTATATCAGTTGGGGTTGATCCCGGTGTATTGTGAAACTCAGCTAGTTTGTCGACCAGATCTGCTCTCTCATGAAGCATGCTTTCTGAACTGTTGCTTGCTTGCAAGGCTGCGTTGTAAGCGTCCTTAGCCAAACTCCTAGCTGCTACTGTTTCATACTGAGCCTGTGATATCTAAAACAGCAGGTTTCTCAAATAATTCCAGTATACTTACAAAACAACTCAGAATTCACAAATAATTATATATTAATATTATCATTAGTTTGTGTAATTTCATACTGTATATTTTGTGTATCTCAATTTACATTCTCCTCCTTTCACACAAGGTATACAGTATGAATTTTTTGGTCTGTAAGTGCAAACTTTTCTGCAGTACCGGTATAGATGTGGTTCTTTCTTTTAACAGTAGGACTCCAAAGATGTTCTGTTTTATGGACTTTGAAGGGGGCTCAACAAACCCACTAGATAAAATGACTTTTAAATGAGGAAGGTGAACATTTTATTGTTTCATTATTCATTTTAAAATTATTTTATAAGGTTTGAAACTTGTTGCTCAAAATTGTTGTACTTTATTTGTTTGATTTTTGCTTTTCTCATTTCAATTAAGCCAAACCTGAACGAATGTTTTAATTTTGTTACAGTCAAATAAATAATGTTAATAAACAAAATTATGACACTATTATTTTACACAGTATTGAAAAGAGAACTCAAAAGGAGGTGGTTCCCCTGATGTTTAAATGAATACCAGTACTAGACAATAGAATGACACTGTACTGTATCAGTTATTTGCTGCTTCCATCTGCCTGATGTTGAAGCAAAGGTAATATCACATTATGACACAAACACAAAATAATATATGTGTACAGTATTTTGTAGAATTGAAAAGCAGTTCAAATTAGTGAACTTTGAAATAGTGAGGGTTTACTGTACCCTTCATCCAGTCATTGTCTCTATCAAAACAAAAATGCACAAGGTTTAATAATACCGTAAATACAGTTTAGTCTGGAAGCCTTTCGAAGAAGAGGAAGGTGATGCCAATGAGTAAAAACTTGTAAAAACTGATAATTACCCCTCTGAGCAATTCTTCTGCATCGGTTTCCTTCCCTCGAATAGCTTTCTCAGCATCCTTGGCAACGCCTAGTGCCCGCTCCGCCTTTGTCACAGCTCCATATTCACAAGAGAGACCTCCACACACTCCACAACCAGCACCTCCACACAGGGCATTGCATGGGTCCCCCCTTTTGTCGCACACCTGTTAACACATGATCAAATCTTAAATCACATCAGTTTTCTTTCTCTTCATCAACAGAGTAAAAGTTCATCTTCTTGCTTCCCTGTAATATTAATCTTTTGGCAGGTGTGCCCAGTTTTGTGACATGAGCAGATGCACCTTGGTTTAATTTACAACATGGGAATTGTAGTAAGAGTAATAAGGGATATTTTAGTTTATATTTTCTTGTATCTAGATTTAAAGGAATACAATTAAGGCAATTTTTACATAGTTATGTAAGATTTTTTTTAAAATAGTCAAGCCAGCTATTTTTTCAATTATGGAAAATGGATATACAGTATCCACAGGTGGACACATGCACACAGTATTACGTCCATTCTAATATAGAGCCATCTGTTCTATCTGAAACTTACTAAAACTAGCATGCTTGGTAAACAGTGACAACTAGAGACTCCATGATAAACTATATTAAAAAGTAATTGTGCTAAATATGAAACTAAGGAATTAAACTTGCAAGCTTGTTACCTGTGGATACATCTATATTCCACTAACAAAGGTTTTAAATAACATATAAGTTACGATTGGAAGGTCACAATATGTGCTAACAGTTACTGTATAAATTTTAAACAACACAGAGATCAGTATCATATCAGAGAAAAAGAGAGATAACAGACATCAATATTCATTCAATAATCATTACAAATGTTTATTCCTCTAATTACAACATGTAAATCACACACAAATATAATTTTTGAGCAATATACTGAATTCACTGGTAACATCCATTACATACTTTTCAGAATTTATAGGCTAATTATGAAATTTAAGATAATTGATAACGGCACTGATAAAAGTCAATACTGAAATTCTCTGACCCTGAGATATCAATTCTGTTCTGCAGCTACAGTCCATTTGCTCTTATATGGGTTCTTATTGCACACAGAAACCAGTAAATGTCAGGTATTCAGTCTTAACTCACTAAAGGGACCAGTCATTTAAGCCTACTTACATAATGAAGAGGGTACAAGCAGTGATGGGAAGTAATTGAGTAAAAGTAATCGGATTACAGTAACGATTCCTTTTTTGGTCCCATTTACTTGTAATCGTTACTTTTTAAAAAATGTAATTTTTACTCGTAATTTACTTCTGGAAATAAAATTGTAATTGTTACATTTTAGTAATCGAAAAGTATCGAATTGAGAATTTGGCAATATTGCTTCTTTTTGCTGGCAGTCGCTGCAGCGGCGGTGAACTTTGCGTTCTTTTTAAAGCGAACGTAAAGCGCTTTACAGCTGTTGCAGCATCGCTGTGTGGTCGCTGCAGCGGTGGTGAATCGACGTCAGATCTGGCTTAACGGGTTTTCCTGCATGGACTATCAGCCATTCTTTTTTACACTTTAAACTTGCAGTGAAACTGTAGCGATTTACGCAGCAACGCGACATTCGACACGGCAAGTTAGCATTTCTGCAGAAAAATGTGGCAACGCGACATCAGCTGAGATGAGCGGACGTGTTCAAGAAATTAAAATTGCTGTTCTCAGCCTATAAAATTTATTTATATCCCTTTTATTGAAAAGAAGGTTATGTGTTCCACGGTATAAAACTAAGTTCAATCTAACCTCAACTTCAAAGTTAATTACCGAGCATTAGAGGCTCTGCTGAAAATACTTATTCTGGCATTGAAAATTCATGTATGCTGTATGAGGACCAGTGATTTGCAACAAGGTGACATTCACATATAATTCTAATAGTAGGATTCTGGATCCCGGTATTAGTCTTTTTCTATTTAATAAAATCTAATCTATTGTGATACTGCAATATTATGCCGCGTGTTGCGGGGGTTTCACTATTGTAAATGTCACTTTATGGGTTTTGCTACACGAACTGTCATGGCCTTCTTTTTAGCCCTTGTTTGCTGCAGTGAAGCTGAAGTGATTTACAGATTCGTTTCAAAAGGAACGCACGGAAAGCACCATGCGCAGACAGAACAGGGTTCGGGATGCAATAACATCAGACATTTTTTAAATGGCATTGGATTAACTATGTATAGGCTATCTTCATTATTTGACGTTTAAAGATTATGCATAATTTTGTAAGCCGTGGGAAAATAAATAAATATATCGAAAAAATAATATTGAGATAGATAAATACACTGCTTCCCTTATTTTAATTACTAACCTGAACCCAGGTTTTGGTGAGCCTTCCCATGAACATGGTGGGAAGGCTCACCGAAACCTGGGTTCAGGTTAGTAATTAAAATAAGGGAAGCAGTGTATTTATCTATCTCAATATTATTTTTTCGTAATATTAACTTCCCTGTATAAACTTTCTAAAATTCTATATATAAATAAATATATATTTCTTCCCATTTAAAACTTTCTCAGTTAAATGTTTTCAGTAAGAACATTTCTTGATTAATTATATTTTGAAACTTGCTTCTCATTCTCAATTGCTATAGGCTAACATCGTCATTACTCTTTTCACAACTAATATCCAGGTTAGAGGTAATATTAACAAAAGTTACTCAATGTGTATGGAAATATTGCTATTGATGTGTTTTGTTTGTTTGTTTGTTCATTAATAATTTTAGAGTTTGTAACGTCCCAAGCAGCTGAATGGCCCAATAGTTTCTGCCCTTGTGCCCCCCCAAAAAAGAAGGAATTTTTAGGTACTGCCATTTTGTAAAGTAATTGTAATTGTAATTTTACTGATTACTTTTTTGTGCCCCCCAAAAGAAAGAATTTTAGGTACTGGCATGTTGTAAAGTAATTGTAATTGTAATTGTAGTTGTAATTTTACTGATTACTTTTTCAAAAAGTAATTTGTAATTGCAATTAAGTTGTTGTTGTTGTTGTTTACTAATGCTCAGGAACTTGGATTTCCTCCATTCTCCTTCGGGCGTTCCAATAGTAATGTGTGAGCTGGGTTGGTAGATCAGCATCAATCTTCTTGATTGCCGGGCAAGTCAGTAGGTGTTCTCCATTCATTATTGAAGCTGGATCGTTGCACAGGGTACATTGTGGTGAAGGATAGATGTTGATTCTATGAAGATGTGAAGCTAAGCAGTCATGACCTGTAGTTATGCGGAAAAGAGCAACTGTTTGTCTTCTGGGTGGATCAGGAATGGCTGATTTATTCCTCAGTAAGGAATTCCATGACTTCTTGTGACTGTCTTTTTCATTTTTCTCTTTACATATTTGATTAATCTTATATTGGGTCCAGATCTTAGCATTGTTAAAAGGTATGCTACAATATGGAGTCTGTTTAATGTTTGTTCCTTTCTTTGCAAGGAAGTCAGCAGCTTCATTTCCCATAATTTGACAGTGGGCAGGTATCCATTGAAATGCAATGTCTTTTTTGAGACTTTGAAGTATTCTTGTTGTTGTATGTATTTCTCTTACTTTTTTGCTTTCTGGGTATGGTGATGCAATTGCTTGCAATGCAGTCTTTGAGTCCGTGAGGATTACCACTTTGTTAAATTTAGTTATATGGTTTAAAAGTTGCTGGAGAGCTGTGCTTATTGCTTGTACCTCTCCATCATAGTGTGTTGACAAGGGTCCGAGTGATATGTAGAATTTGAAAATGTCACTATAGATTCCTGTGCCGGCATTGCTGTGTTTGTCCAGTAACGACCCATCTGTATATATATGTACCCATTCTGGATTTGGGTAGCGTGTATGTATAGTTTCTAGAGCTAACAGTTTCAGTGTATTTAAGTTCATATCCTGTTTAGCAGCAATGTGTTCTATTAGGTTGTCTTCACATTTGATATCTGGTAGTAAGAAGGGATGAGCAGGGTGTAGAAGATTCTCTATATTATCAGAAGTATCCAATTTGTATTTTATCTTTAATTTTCTGATTTCCTGAAGGAATCCAGACTGGGTTTTCAGTTTACGGTCTTCATGCTTGTACGATCTCCAATAATCCTCATTAGGAAGTCTCCGCAATTTCTCATAAAGGGTAATACTCTGTTTTTCTATCTGTACTTGTAGAGGGATGTTGTTTGTTACTATCTGCATTGCTGTGATGGGCGTGGACCTCACTCCGCCTGTTATTAGTCTTAGGGCTTGGTTTTGAACCCTTTCTAACTGTGTCATTTTCTCTGGTGTTGCAGTTATAATTGATTCACTACCATACAAAAGAGTTGGTTTTATATATGTCTTGTAAGTCGTATTCAGTGTTTTCATGGATGATCCCCATTTACTTCCAGCCAATCTTTTTAACACGGTTAACCTCTGCTGAGCCTTCTCTGTTGTATGTTTAACATGTTCTCGCCAAGAGAGCTTGGAATCCATAGTTACGCCTAAGTAAGTATAGGCTTCAGTTTTTTCAATTTTATCATTATTAATTTTAATCTGAATTTCAGGTTCAGTATGGCAAAGTGTAAAGACCTGGTATTTTGTCTTAGACATATTGATTTTCATTTCATTTTCTGAGCACCAATTGGAGAGTTCAGCTAAGGCAGCATTCATTTTGAGAGATAGATCATTGTTTCTCTTATGTGGTGCTGATGTCCAAATTATTAGATCATCAGCAAATAGTGCACACTTAATATTGCTGATTTTGGTTAGTTTTGCAATTGCAATTAAGTAAAATGTTTCTCAAGTAATTGTAATTCAGCCCAATTACTATTTTCTTGTAATTTTCCCATCACTGGGTACAAGTATCATTTATACAGCCAATTAAAAATAAAAAAAGTTAGCAGATTCAAAGGTATTTAGTTATGCATTAAGTGCAACCATAGGCCAGGGGTGCCCATCCCCCCTAGCTTCGTGACTCACAACCCAAATTTCATGAAAAGTAACCTTCCCCTACTGCATATCACCCCAACCTCATGAAAAGTAACCCCCTTACAAACAGTGGAATAACAGAAGAGATGCTTATTACCAGGGCCCGGATTTTGATGACCTAAAAATACTTAAAAAATGAGCTATAAAATGATCGTAAAATACAAAAAAAGACCCAAAAACTAAAGAAAATTACCCAAAAATTTGTATGAAAATACTAGTTTGTTCATCACATTTGTGTGTATTCTACAATATATTATGTTGTTAACACAATTATGGGTTTGTAATTAGTTAATTGGTATATACAGTTAAATGCAAACAGCAAACACTGTCTTTCTGTATCCAAATTAAAATTATAACAAGATCTATTTATTTAAGCTTATTTAAAAGTAAAGTAAATTCACAAATACTCTAGGCCTATATAATGCAGGAAAAAACACAAAATGAGATAATGACTTCAAATAATAAAATTACCTAAAAATGAAATGTAGGGAAAAAAGACTGTAAAATGACCAAAAATGACCCTGTAATGACCTTAAGTTTTAAAAATGACCCAAAAATTACAAATAGAGAAAAATGACCAAAAAGTGACTTTAAAAATTACTAATTTTATAATCTAGGAGTCATGGTCAGAATATCCGCACTAGTGGGCAACGTCCATGATGTACCAGTTAAAAGATGACATGTCATCAAAATCTGGGCCCTGCTTATTACCTTTTGAAGTTATAAAACTTTACCGTTATTGTCTGAACAATAAAATGCTAATTTTGCAACAATATGCAACCCCCCAGAAATTTCAATGACACACTCTTATGTCTTAGCCCCCTTGTGGGCACCCGTGCATAAGCTCATTCTCTGCGGGACACTGTGAAAAAAGAGGTTTGCTCGGAGTTATTAAAATCATTATTTACTCATTGTGCAATAAAGTTTTATCAGATATCTCTCTTTCACTACCATGTTTATCTCATAAAACTATAGTGATTAACAGCTCTTTGCGCACGGTGAATTTTATGGATGTATGCAGCAGATTCTCCTTAAAATTAAAAAATCCTGTAAATTATGAAATATTTTCTAAAAGACATGCAATATTGCATAACATCAAATATTTTCCTTGTTCTAAAGATAATATTCACAGCTGGAGTAATAAGGAGATAATAGAAAAATGTTTGTTGGGCTTAGTTACCAGAAGAGATACTCCACTATACTTAGCTTTATTTTCAATGCACATTCTTCATTTATTCAGAGAAAGATTAAAATTGAATTATCACAAAATTAAGTTTTTGGAGTTACTTCTGTTTACACATGCACCCAGTAAGTATAGCTTGCCTTAAGTAGATAAAAACCGTATGTTAAAGTGAGACAAACATGGAGGCTTTTTGTTTACAATAACACAAATTTGAGAAAAAACAGATCTTAGGAACTGGAAATGTAGATCCCTTTTACAAGTGAAGAACATACTAGGTCACCTTTAAATCAATATTTTATGCCATCTGTTAGCTCATAGAGTAAACTATCATTCTAGCACTCAGAAGGGGAAAAAGCCTGCTGAGTGTCAAGATACAGAGGCAAAATTAATTGGGTATAGGGAAAGAAATTGTTGAGACAATTGCAATATGGAAAAGAACACAGTATTGATGTAGCTACATTGCTGGTGTTAATTTCCCTCCACTTTTCCATCAATGTTATTACAACAAATAATTCTTGAGTGAACTGTAGAGAGATATGCAAGTCTTTGGGGTTATTAATTTCTACATAATGTCTGAATCAGAGGCTGTTAATGAAACCAATATACCATCAGGCACCAAAACTTAGCATATTCTATCTCTTTTTTGTTCAAATTAGGTTAATGTATACCAAATAGCAGCAGAACTGCTAAAGATAACTAACTCATTTATTTATACTGTATTCTCTTGCAACAAATATAATGAGTTGTGATATTGTTGTACCATTAGTTTTGTAAAATTCATAAAAACTGACTTAGCATGTTCTTTCCTTTTTTGTTTGTATTGATTTTGTTTGTTTGTTTGTTTGTTTGTTTGTTTGTTTGTTTCTGACATTAGGACAGTGTATGTCTAATTGTAGCAAAGCAGTTTAAAATAACTAAATCAGAAATAAATTAATTTACTTTAAAATTTATAACTATTTTCTTTAACTATTCTCAATTTCAAATTTAAAAAATTTAATTTGTGTATAGGGATGTCAAGGGACCATGCTAAAAGTTCGAATTATGCACAATTTCAAATTTAAAAAAAAAAGTTTGAATGATCCAAGATCGACTGTATGTGAAGCTGTATAGCTTTCGTAGAGTTTCAAAATTAAAAATTGCTCTCCTTAAAAAGTGTATCCATTGAAAATAAAAATAAAGTGTATTACAATATATTTTTATTATTATTATACATACAGTGGAAATCTGGGACTGAAAGCTCTCCTGAAAATTTTATAAAAAGTGACTTAACATATTATTTCCATGGACCCTTCATGTACTACACCATCTAAAATGTTGCCAGATTCTAAGACATTCCAAAAACAGCAACAGGGAAGGTAAATTTCAAGAATACTTACAAGTTCGTTCAAATCAGGAATTTGAGTATCAAGTTCCTTGAGTCTATTGGATTCTCTGTTGAGAGCCTCCTTATGTTCTTCTTGAGATTTTAAAAACTGATCTGCTGTACGGTTTACAATGGCCTCAGTTCTCTTGTACTGTCTTTCAGAATCAGCTACATCTCTCTCTGTAGCATCAGCTGCATCCTGGGCTTTCTGTGATCGTTTCTGAGCTTCTCTTGTCAGGTTGAGAGCACCTAGACAACCAAAATCAGTCATAACAATGGGGCAAAGGAAATCACGTCAAATGACCACCAGCCAATATTTATAATAAAATATTTACTTATTTATTAATCTTGAACATCTAATATAGCATCCATAAAGTCACACAACAGGTTGTTGTTGTTGTTGTTATTTATTGTTGTTATTTATTATTATTATTATTATTATTATTATTTTATGTGGAGTAACATTTATTCATTTATTTATTATACCACACATACAATATACTATATGACTACAATTGTATAAACAAAACACAAAGCATACACATAAAGACAAAGATATTAATAATTAGAAAAGATACCAGCTAAATCAATATTAATTAAATTGAAAACAATATTTAAGTCAAGACACATGGGTGGGTAGAGCACTATCTCCTTAGCATTATGGTTTTCCTTCCTGGAACTGGAAACATCGTTTGAAGAGTTTGAAGCGTAATCACGATTGTTTATCTTATAATATCCTTCCTCAGATCGCAAGGATGCAATTTTATCTGATAAAACAACAGCTCATTACTAGACACATAAGGCATCAACGTGCAGTGATTAATACATCACATGCTGCCATTCAGCAGAATGAAAACACATTATCTAATACAACATAACTTGTTTGGAAAGTGAAATAATATAAATGTACATTGATTAAAAACACAATTTTGGTTTGGTGCAAGCCAGTTCATGTGCTTCTATTCTGTTCTGCTGTTAGCTTACCTCAATTAGGTTAACTATGTCTTATATGCACCATTGGCACCATTGGCAGCATTGGTCACAACATGGTAACTAGAATCTATGTTCATTCATAGTATGCCGTGAACTTGCAGCTGTTAGTTTTGTTTTTATATAACAAAGCACAAAAGTAATTATTATTTGTATAATCTTTTACATTTTTATTCACGGAATAGTCTTAATAAATCCAACTCGAATTTACGAGTTTCATCAGATAAATTTGCTCCTGTTTTGCAGTAGGAAATCCATCAATAAACTTGTAATCTCTCATGGTATTAACTATGATAAACACAGTAAATGGTGTAAAAAGTGCAACAGTTCCTTCTGAAAGGGAAGATGAATGCTGTTTCTAGAGTAATACCAATTGTCAGAAACCAATAGCCAACTGACCCAGGTAATCACGGTAGCTCACATCACATTGTGGCAACTCTTTAAATTCCAACTCTGTCTCTGTCTTTCTACATGATACCTTTCACTCAATCTGGGAATGTAATTATTCGCATAGAGTTTCAATGACCAGGAAATAAATTAGGTGGCATCATATAATACTTTTATCAGGGGTGCCCACCTCCCCAAACGTCATGACTCACCCCCCCAAACTTCATTGCTCAGCCCCAACCCAAATGTCTGTCGACAAGGGCGCCCATATGATATTTTCTAGGGGGGGGGCAATTTTTTTAATTAATTTATTTTTTGTCGCTTTAACTTCTTGGGCCACTTTGTAACATTATATTAATAATATAATAAGTGCAACAATGACGTAGCCAGAAAATAATTGCGGGGAAGGTCGGAAGTGCCGGGGGGGGTTTGGAATACCCCCCAAAAAGGGGGTCGGGGGTCCATTCCCAGAAAATTGTTAAATATTGAACTAATGAAAATCACATTTTACGCTATTTTAGCACAGAAAAATTAGTTAGGAAATTTGTTTACCATACTCGAAGACATGCCAATGTAAATAAGAAATCATTACCTAAGTGGGAGGTCCACCCCGGAAAATTTTTAAGTACTGAACTAATGAAAATCACATTTTACGCTATTTTAGCACTCAGAAACTAGTTAGGAAATTTATTTACCATGCTCTTAAGACATGCCAATGTAAACAAGAAAATGTTACCTAAGTCGGGTGTCCACCTCCGGGAAATTTTTAAATATTGAACTAATGAAAATCACATTTTACGCTATTTTAGCACTGAAAAACTGGTTATGACATTTGTTTACCATACTCTAAGACATGCCAATGTACATAAGAAATCATTACCTAAGTGGGGGTCCACCCCCGGAAATTTTTTTAAATATTTAATCAATGAAAATCACATTTTACGCTATTTTAGCACTAAAAAACTAGTTAGGAAATTTGTTTACCATACTCTTAAGACATGCCAATGTAAACAAGAAAATGTTATCTAAGTCGGGTGTCCACCCCCGGGAAATTTTTAAATGTTGAACTAATGAAAATCACATTTTACGCTGTTTTAGCACTGAAAAACTAGTTAGCAAATTTGTTTACTATACTCTAAGACATGGCAACTTAAACAAGGAATTGTTACCTAAGTTATAATACTTATTACTATCAATAGGAACAGTTTAATAACACATGGAACAGTGGACATAATAGGCCTACTCATTATGTTACGAAAAGAAAATAACTGCTATATCATATTTGACACACCAACAAATCTTGTTTAATTAAATAATTTTTTTTTTAAATACAAATATAGAATTTTACGTTTTCACTTTTGGGGGTCCAAACCCCCTGAACCCCCCTTTCCTAATCCACTGTGGATTCTGCTTCCATGTTGTCGATTTGGTAAAACTTCTGCAATTCAAATAATTGTCTTAAAAGAAAAACACCTGACTATAATAATTATTAATATTCATGTTTTCCTTGCGCCCCCCTCCCCCCGCCCCCGGGTATGGGCGCCCATGGCTGTCTAAATTCTTCATCCTTATCTTTATAAAGAATCAGAAGAGACTTTTTGAAGTTATAGAACTTGACTGTTTTTATTTTTAACATATAAAACTCTAATTTTGCAACAATTTTCAACCCCCCCCCCCCCCCAGAAAATTCATAAATGATAATATTTTGCCCCCCCCCCCCCCCCCCCCAGAAATTTCAATGACGCAGTCTGCGTCTTAACCCCCCCCCCCTGTGGGCACCCCTGCTTTTATGCATGAAGAGGTTAGAGAAAAAAAATTAACTTTCTGCAGCTTACCCTCCACATTAGCTTCTTGCAATTTTGTAGCATTGTCCTTGAGGCCCAAGGCAGCAAATTTCAAGTTATTCGCTCTGGCCCTCAAATCAGTCAGTTTAATATTTGCTTCGTATATCCTTTGTGTAGTGTTGTCCAGCTGATTTTCAACTTCATCGAGGTTGTCAGAAGATCTGTTAACACTAGCCCTGAAAATGCAAAATCGTTTTTAATACTTTTCCTTCCTATGTTATAAACAACTCTAAATCTTCATACAAATAGTATATATATATATATATATATATATATATATATATATATATATATATACATATATACACACACATGACTAACTTTTAATTTTATACTTCCTATAGATGTTGAATTATTAGTAGGAGTGGGAAAATTCAAATTATTATTGGTTTGAGTTCAAAATCGAACACATGCATTAGCCTTTGAAGAACACTCAGGCATACGTGAGCAGTGGAAGAGTATGTAAGGCATGTCTGGAGGGAGGGGACTAAGATAAATACTAAGTGGAGAGTTGATGAAATTGCCTTGTAGCCTAAATAATGTCTTCTATATTATAAATAGCCATTTGAAATGAAATGTACTGTGTATGTACTGTGTATGTACTGTGTATGTACTGTGCTGTGCTGTGCTGTGCTGTGCTGTGCTGTACTGTACTGTACTGTATTTACTTGCATAATCCACGCACTTGTTTAAACTAATTTTGCATTCTGAAATAGGATGTGTGATTTATGTGAGGAAATTAATAAACCATTACAAAAATTGTTTAAATTTTCTTAGACTAAAAGTAACATGCTATAACTTACAGTGCCCATTACTGATCTTCCTTGGAATTATGGTTTTGTTAAAAGTCCCTCTGCATATTCAATCACTTTTATTTTGAAACTTGGAGTATGACTTGAATATTTTGTTTGGATATTATGGTAACTTTAGTTCACTTTATACCACTGAAACTGGACCTCTTGACCTCAGTAACTGCACATGAACTATCTTGTATGCGGTTCAGTAGCACAATACAAATTGTTATCCCACTCCCAGCAGGTAAACGGGCTTAGGAATCTATTGTTATACAGTTGCTATGGTATTTGGGAAAAATTCTAAAGCCACTCCTATCGCCACAATTGACAATGAAAGCAAGGCTTTTCAGTGACATAATGGTACCAGTAGGCCTACTTACTAGTTCCTTGAAGAAAGTTCAGAAAATAGTAAACGTATGAAATATACCAGAATATACAGAAATTAAAAATTTTACATTATAATTTCTGGTGCATGAATTATGCAAAGATGTGGATTATGTGGATAAATATGGTATATATAGATCAAATGTAACTTCAAAGTAAATTCTCAATTGCATGAAATTATTCTGTAGATATTCACCTGAATCTTTCCACTAGATTTTCCAGTCCTTCAAGGTCATGAGAACTGACTGTGGTGTTCTCCAGTAACTGCTTCACCTCATCTAACTGCTTATCCATCTTCTCAAACTCTCGAGTATAAGCACCAGTAGCTCCGGTTTGTTTGATCTCAGAGGCAGCTTGTATAACACCTTCTGTCTGGTCTAGATGTCACATAAAAATAATATTTCTATTACAGAGATCCTTAGTTGTAAATTTTTAAAGATATACCTACAAAAACAGGGAGAGTAGAAAAAGAATAACATAAGGGGTTGCCTTGTAAAAGATGCATTTTTTATGATTATTCCACTCATGTGCCGCGTGTTTGATATTGACCAATAACATTTAGCAATTCCACGGATTTAGACCAATCACGATCGTTTATCTTAAAAAAATGCTTGCTACTAATATGAGCAAGCTGTTTTACCTGATAAAATGGAAGCTCGTTACTGGACATGTAAGGCATCATCGTGCCGTGATTAATATGTCACATGCTGCCAGCTGAACACAATAAAAACACATTATTTTATAGAACATAAATGTTCAGAAATTGAAATAATATAAACATACATTGATTAAAGACACAATTCCAATTCGGTGCAAGCTAGTTCATGTGCTTTTATTCTGTTCTGCTGTTAGCTTACCTGAATTATGTTAACTATGTCTTATATGTACCATTGGTAGCATTGGTTACAACATGGTAACTCAAATCGATTTATGGATGGTTGATTAATAGTATGCCGTGATCTCACAGTTGTTAGTTTTGTTTTTATATAACAAAGTAAGAAAGTAATTGTTATTTGTATAATCCGTTACATTTTTATTCATGGAATAGTCTTAATAAATACAACTCGAGTTGGCGAGATTCATCAGATAAATTCACGAATCTATCGATAAACTCGTCAACTGTCATGGGATTACCTAATGCAAAACAATTGAAACTAATTCTAGGCATCATGTATGTTGATTTTCTTCTTAAAGTAAACATTAAACTACTCTTTGGTGATTTTTTTTTTTTTTTTAATCCAGACTTTTCTGTATAGTTTAAGAATTTTAAAGGTATGTAGCTATGAACAATTTTTCAACTTTATCTGATCGAAGAAAATTTAATTTTGGAAGTTTAGGAGATATAAGAGGTTGTATGTTAGATATCATATTTATAAAATTGTACTTACTGCGCAACTCGTTCAATATCCTGTCCCAGTTATCAAAACACTCGCCACAAGGCCTGCAGTTAGGAGCTGTACCAATATAGCCTCTAGCACACTCATCACATTTCTCCCCTCCAATTCCAACCATGCAAATACAGCTTCCATTTGTCTGGTGGCACTGCAGGGTAGCAGAACCTTCTGGATTGCACTCGCAAGCTGTAAAATCATTTGACAGTGTTGCAGACTGGAAGTTAACACAACCACAAATTTCACTGTAGTTTATAGTTTTGATTTAACACATCCTTGATTTAACTTTTTCCACATTTTACATCAAATTTTGAAAACTCTAAACATTATCACGTAAAGTTTGATGTATTACCATGAAACCTCCTTATAACGATAAAATCATACTGTTATATGAGAGTTATTGTTATACCAATAAGTAAACATTATGTAAATTGTATGCAAAAAAAATAAATATAAATAAATAAATAAATATATATATACACACTTACTTAACAGAAGAATGTATTTAATTCTGAAATATAAACTGTAACACAGTACACAGTAACACTGAAGTAAATTGAACTGCCTTGAATAGCTAATGATGATGATCCTCTGAAGAAGACGAAAGATCACCACTGCTTTTGAAGTCATAATGTCACCTTCACTAAATATATCACTATTCTACTCATGTTTAGAGACACACTATCCAAAAAAATACAGGAATAAGATATCAAGTATATCAGACGATGTACAATGCAGGTGAGGTAAAAATTTACCACAGACAGCAACAATATACTTAAACATCTAATTACTTCATTAAGTATTGTGGAAAAGTTAAAGATAAGTGTACACATACAAGCCACAAGCTGGAAAGATGAGTTCTCAAATTCCTCATATAGATGCTTAGCTCTTCTTCCCTGCACCCTTCCTTAAGGTTACTCTTTACCGGTGAATGGTGCCAAGGGCTTTTAAGAAGGTAATTATGTAATATGCAAAAAATGCATAAAGTAACAATACTTAATAGATAAATTAATTAAGTTCCTTTCATAATAACGCCCATGTAGTGAAATATTTGTTTATATTAATATTAGATCCCAAAGAACAACTAGATCAAGAGTTAGGTGAATACCAGGGAGGCTTCAGACCTTGGAGAAGTTGCACTGAACAAATAATAACTTTGAAATTAGTCATGGCATATTACAAAAAACGTAACAAGCCTCTGTCAATAACATTTATAGATTTCAAGAAAGCATATGACTCCATCCATAGATCATCATTAATAAAAATTTTAAGACATTTCGGTCTTCACCCAAAGCTAATCAAATTGGTGGAACTTACTCTAACTAATACAATTTCTAAAATAAAGTTCAGAGGAGAACTTTCTGAACCTTTCTTGGTAACAACTGGTCTGAGACAGGGCGACGGTCTGTCCCCTCTTCTTTTTAACTGTGCATTGGAGTACGTTATGAGGGAATGGTACAGAAACAATCCGAAAAATATAAAAATTGGAACCCAAAAGGACAATATACAGTTAAATTGTTTAGGATTTGCCGATGATCTAGCATTTCTGGCCAATGATATTCAGGAAGCAAAACGACAAATTAAGTCTCTGCATGAAATAGCCCAAAATATTGGTTTAAAAATTTCATTTGAAAAAACAGAAATAATGCTAACTCAAATGCCGCTAGCAAACAAAATTGAGGTGGGAGGCCAAGAAATAAAAATTGTAGAAAAATTTAAATATTTAGGTGAAATAATCACTTACAACATGAATGAGAAACCAGCATGGCAAAATAGAATAGATAAACTGGTTAGAGCACAGCATGTTACCAAGAATACATACAATAAAAAGTGCCTCTCAATAGCAACCAAATTGAAACATTATAAAACAGTGACTCAACCGCAAATCACGTATGCATGTGAAACACTATTCAAAACAACTAACACAGTTGCAATAGATAGAGTACTCAAGGTAGAAAGGAGAATAGTAAGAACCTGTTTAAACAAAAATTACCAAGTAAATGGAGTCTGGAAACGAGCTTCTAATGAAACAGTATATAAAGAAATAGAACCAGTGACAAGTACAATGAAAAAAAAAACGAATATCATTTTTGGGACATATTTTACGGACACCGGAAAATAGAATTAGCAGAAAAATAATAGAAAAAAAAAATAATAGAAAAATTATGGAAGAGTAAGAGTAAGAAAAATATAAGATGGATTACAGAACTTAAGGAAGATATGGCAGAGCTACATATTACAGTAGAGGATTTAATATACAAGACAGACACACTCAAGATATTGAAAGACAAACACACTACACTACAGATGAAAATCAACAAACAGAGAATAGGAAGAGTAGTTCCAGAAGCAGAAAGAAAATTGCGGTCAGAAAGGATGAAGAAGTACTGGGCTGACAAAAAGAAGAAAAACCTCAACCAGAAACCTGACTAAAGTGGTCCTATGAAGGCCAAAAAATGAAAATTAAATTAGATCCCATAACTTATCAGCACCAAGTATAGCATAAAAAAATATTTTTGTAAGAAGAAATTATTTTCATACCTACTTCTAATTAGAAGTTTGGCATTTAAAATGCACATGAATCAAAATTAAAATAAAGATTTTTCTCCAAAACAAATAACATGCATTTTATTATTCTAAATTACTGTACAGCAGTAAGGTGCAGAAGAATAAAATAGCAACATTTTAAGGGGTAGACCTATCCACTGAATAGCTGAAATGAAGATTTATCATTTTACATTCATGAAACATCGTTCTGGAACACATTCTATACGCGTTATAATTGTTCACACTTGATGAAATTTACCTTTCTAATATTAAAAATTCTGTAAATGAAATTATTAATCAACTTAAGCCGAATGTAAAAATAAAGGCCTAGTCAGGAAATGAAAGTTATGCATGAGTCAATCTCTCCTCCAGCATGTACGATGATCAAACACTGTCCCTTAAAAACTGGACTTTCGTGTCCTACAATGCTGTCATCAGCCCAAGCTTTTGTAGTAGCGTGTGAGCTGTGGATGTAGGTTTCATCTCTGTATGCAATAGGTCTAGTGTTGGCTACCCTCTGCTCGAAATTGAGTAATAGCTGAAAGGTATGAGATCCTTGCATTTTTTATGTTGTTTCTCTCTATGAGCACACGTCTGTTATTTTCCGTCTTCCTCTAGTGAAATCCAAGCTTTTTGAACACTTCAGTAGGCTAGATCGCGATCCTTCGTATTGAATTTTTTCCAGCAGTTTAGGAAGTAGATTTTTTATAGTTGGCAATTTATTTTCCTTAACATAAAAATAATTTCTTGTTTTTCTGATTAAACACAAGTCAAATTCATCCAAATCTGTACATGGCCACGGTCGATTTTTGTTCTTCTGTGGAGTTCTGAAGCTCTCTGAACTTCCAGCTTCAACATCCTGCAGTTCTCTTTATATTGTTTTAATTAAGAGCACAGAAACCCTGCTTGCAGCTGACACAGGTTCTTGCACTTTATTCACAGGAATGGTAAAGCCATTTTCCTCTTTCTTTCATCATAATTGTTAAAACATTGGCAATAACTTCCCTTGTTTCTCCTATTATAACTTTCCTAAAAAGTTTTGATTGAGCGGAAGTCATTTCGCTTGAAGTACTCAATATTAGCACTAGCTAACAAACAAACTAACTTACTAATAAATAGGCCTAACTAATACTATCTTGAAGTAAATAAAAATGTAAATAATGGAATGGAATTTGATTAAATTAATCGGGAAACGCTGTGAAGTGTCAACATTCACTTAATAAACTTTAACCCTGCAGTGCTCGGGTGGCGTCTGACAGATGCCAGACCAGATTCATTTCACCATATCTAGAATACCTATGAGGCCATTTTGCTGACCTGCCATCTACCTTTCGGTCAACTACTCTTAAATAACATATCCAAGCGGCAACCCTCCAGTTTTTGCCTAGCAAGGGTGGAGTGAAGTTATTGTTGCGAAAATGTAGATGGCGTCTATGAGACGCCGTGCGAGCTTTACTGTTACAAGGTAAGTTACTGGTTTAAAACAAATTTCTTGCACAAACTAGTGATCATAAACCTACAATACCAATCTTTTCTGATGGAAATTATTTATCTTTAGGCTTGGCAATGAGTGGGAAGGAGAAGACATATCATAATCTTTCTCATCCAAATGATTGGAAGATAGTGCAAAGTGCTAAGTTGCTAGAAGAAGATGATGATGATGTTGAACTTGATTGTGATAGTGATCCTAAAGACAGTGGCGTAGGAAGGGGGTGCGGGGGGTGCGGGCCGCCCCGGGTACAATCACCCGAGGGGGTGACAAAATAAAAATATATATTTGTAAGTAAAAAATCGCTCAAGGGAATTTAAAGAAAATAATATTCTTATTTAAAATAATTAAATAAGCTTAACAACTATCTACAAGTCAACATGCGTATTGAAACTTCTTTTAGTTTTAAATGCAGTCAACAAAGGTAATAAAACGCAGCTGAAAAGGCCGCTGTGTTGATACGAACAATAATATTATGGTTAGGGGGAGGGGTGTTTATTTCTCCCGATGCTTGTCACTTCAGTTTTATTCATTTAAATGAGACTTCAACAATCGGTGATATTTTACAACACTCAAGCCGCAACCAATTCTACCCGCTGCGGCAGTCATGACTTTGACAGAAATAAACTTCGAATGTCAGTTGACTCCGAAGTCTCCGGCAATCTAGATTTTGAACTGGTATGTGCGCATATTTAAGAATAGATTATTAATAATACAGTTCCTTAAATTACTTACATTACTTGTTTATGAAATTTATTAGGATCAACCCATAAAAAAATCTGATGTATAATTCACATAACTTCCTCTGCCCAAATAAAAGCCTCTCCTTAAAAATAAGAGAAAGTCGTCGCCAATCTTCGTGTTACATCCCCAAAAGGTACCTAACCCAAATACAAAATTTTGTTTTCGTACGATTTTCCGTTGCAAAGAGCGCATATTCAGAGTGGGTGACTTACAACTACCCTTCAGAGAATTATTTCGAAAAAGTGTTTCAAATAAAAGTTTTAGCTCTTAGTATAAGAAACCCACGGGCAAAATTTTAAGAAAAACGTTAAGAGCCGTTTTCGAAAATAAAACTTTCTTTATGTAAAAATAAGGAAAACTCTTCTCCAATCTTCGGTTCACATTTTAAAAGGTACCTGACATAAATACAAAATTTTGTCCTTTTCAACTTTCCAAAATTCGAGATTTCGCTTGGAAAACAAAATATTAAAAAATCACTCCAAAAATAAAACTTTGCACAATTTCGGGAGTGTATTTTGACCCAGAAATGTGTGAAACAAAAGGTGTTCGCTTTATTAATGGTAACAACCACATTTCGTGAATCTGCCGCTCACGAAAACAATGTATATCTGTCTGTCTATAACGTACTTTAGATTAATAATAATAATAACAAAATAATAATATTAATAATAATAATAATAATATCATTTATTGTCGTTTAACAGTACAATGTACAATGTACAGCAAAATGTGCTTGATATGTATGTCTCCTTAATCCTAAAGAAAATTGGCTGAATTAGGTTAACTATGTCTTATTTGCACCATTGGAAGCACTGGTTACAACATGGCGACAACATGGTAACTCGAATCGCTTTATGGATGGTTGATTCATAGTATGCCATGATTTTGGAGCTTAGTTTTGTTTTTATATAACAAAGTAATTATTACTAATTTTGTATAATCCGTTGAGTTTACGAGTTACATCAGATAAATTCGTTGCAGCTGCATCTATCGATAAACTCTTAAAGTCTCGTGGGATTACCTTTGACTATCCAAAAAATAACACTTGGAACTGTTCCATCTTTTCATAATTTAAATTGGGGGGTGACAAGAAATTTTCCGCACCGGGTACCACCTAAGCTTGCTACGCCACTGCCTAAAGAAGACATTGCGGAGTCTAGAAGTGAGTCTACGGACACTGAATAAGATGCAGATGATGATAATGATTATAGTGAAGGTGATAAATATTTCGTAGGGCGGGACAAAGTTTCTAAATGGAATAAAGAAGAGATCAGTAACTAGTAGTAAAAGTTGTTATACCTACACAGTCTTAGGACAATAATATTTTAAAATTATTAAAAAATGGTTACATGCCTAACAACATTGTTTTATTGTTAATTGATTAAAGTCATAATGTGCTAATATTGATTTGTGTCCAATAAGATTAGTTAAATGTTCATTTTCAATAAATTGACTTAATACACACTATATTTTTAATTAAGCAATGTATGCTAAACATGTTCAGTAATATTAAATAAACTATGACAACCCTCAATAAACAAAATGAACACTCAAAACAACATAAAACAATAGAAACAACGTAAAACATGAACGGCGTCTCTCAGACGCCGCACGAGCTTCTATGTCCTAAAATAGCACGCGAGCACTGCAGGGTTAAAACATTCAACTTCCCACATTAATGTAAGTAAATACTCACTAAATCAGGACGCACATTTCCATGGTCTCGCCATCATCCTCAGCTAGTTCCACTGACATCCACCAGGTGTCTTCCAGGTTGTATGAATTTAGAGTTAGTTCCAATGACATCCACCAAATTCATACAACCTGGAAGACATCTGGTGGACGTCAGTGGAACTAGCTGAGAATGATGGCGAGGCCATCGAAACTTGCGTCCTGATTTAGTGAGTATTAACTTACATTAATATGTGAAGTTGAATTTTTTAAAGTTTATTAAGTGAATGGAATGGAAGTTTCATATACACCAAACTGCACAGTTAAACACTTCTCACGTAAGCACTAGCTTGTAACACTTGAGCAGGCAATGACAGACTGACTACTGAGCATCACTTCCCTTTCTCTGCACTGCTAGGATCGCTCACTATTCACACTGAGAAACCCAGCAATGTTACTGGAGTGATTTACCTCTACATACAATGTTTCTTTTCAATTTTAAAGCAGGCACATTAAATTTCCATCTTTAATAAATATTGCTGCAATCATGTTATACTTCCAAAATAAATCAGTTGCAGGAACTAATTTATGGAATAAATGTATTCTAGGAAAAGAGTACAGTGGAGGTAAAGTCATTTAGGAAAATTATTTACTGTAGTTAAGCTGGATAAGAACTTACAATGACATTTTTCTGTTGGATTTCCCCAGAACTCAGCTTGACACTGGTCACACTTGCGTCCTCCAAACCCGGACTTACAGTCACATTGGCCATCAAACTAGAAATATAGTACACACAGTGTTATTTTCCCAGTGGCATTCTTTCATACTTGAATATATAAAGTATAGTGAAAGTATAGTGATAATTAGAGCCCACATTTATAAGCAAAATAAAACTGTAAATTAAGCAAGCAAATAAGCATGAAAAATGTAATAAATAAGAATCAAAATAAGCAAAAACAAATAACACGGCAATCAAATCAATTGTTAGTTTTGTAGAAAACATATATTATTCATGGCTGTTACAGTATGTAAGGAAGGTCATTCTCAGATTATCCTGTATGAAGCTCCTGCGTCCTTCAGTAAAGAACGATTTTTAATGTGAAAATGTTCTTAAATTGTCGATGGATGTCACAAGTGCATGTGAGGAGCAACATAGTTCTTCCTTGATTAATTCCTCTCAATAAATGTTTCTTCATTGGCAAGCTTTCCAGAAATCTGACTGAGTGTTTTATAATAGGGATTTTTCATTATCATAATTCTATTACCTGATAAAAGAAAGGAAACCAGTGATAATGACATCTAGGAGTGAAAGAAGCACTTTTAATGTGACAGTTTTGAGTCATGAAATAACCAAGCAAAATTTTATTTCTCTCAGAATAAGCAAAATAAGTCCTATCAAATAAAGTTATATTGCTTGTCGAGGAGTACCTTATGAAATATAACAATTCTGATTATATTTATGAGTTGCCTAGAAATCTGGGCTCTAGCGATCAGAAAAATTTTGAAATTGAGGTAACACTGGAAAAACATTTTCCCTAATGCCTAGGAACCAAAAAATGAGTATTTGAAATTATATCAGCCTGTCTGGCCCCTTCTCATAACTTCATGCCTGTGAAATATTTATTCTGCCTTGTGATATATTACACATTCGTAGGCTGGAACTGTCATCATGATTTGTCGATTATGTAGTGCTTACTACTGCTTTAAGTTCAGTTTTACCTAACCTGTACCTGTCAGATTTCGATATTAAATATTTTCATGATATTACACATTTTAGTATAATTATATTCAGGTTGTATTGCTTACATCAAAATGTGCAATTTCACACTTTAATATAATATGAAAATACATCCCTAGTCACGACTCCAAATGAAGTTCAACAGAACTACCTGGAAGATGTATTACCAGGAATTACTACCTGGATGACTAATATTTTCAGCGAGTTTGAAATGAAATGGAATTTTTTAACAAAAATTTGGGATATCTCATACCTCTTTTCCTGTATTAGCATGAGCAGAAATTAATCATTTTTTAATTACAGGAAACTTTCGGTGGCAAAATTGTTTCCGGAGAATAACCGGAGATTAATCTCTGCGGACAGCAACTCGAAATCGGGGGCTGGGAACTGTCCCTGGAAAGCGAGGATGTTTGCTTAACCTATTGTAAAGTGCTTTTCCTCTCTTTATAATTATGTTACTTTGTCAAATTTTAACCTACCTGATTGCACTGCTCTGCATTAGATCCAATAGGATCACAGTCACATGGTTCACAACCCATTCCACTAGCAATCTTCCAATGGTTAATTTCACACTGGTCACAATTCAGACCAATGACGTTGGGTCGACATGAACACTGGCCTGTCTTGCGGTTGCAGGGACCTGCTTCTGCATCTGTGCCTAACAGATTGCAGGTACATTCTGAAAACAAAACACAATATTACAGAAAAACTTAGTCACCTTACATGAATTAAGCCTTAAGTTTTATAAATGATTTTTCTTTTTTTGTTAATTTTTCACAAAGTTTAATCCTACATGGTATTGTGTATTTTTGAATCTAAGGGGAACCATTTATCCAAATACAGTAATGACTGCTCAAAATCACGATGTGCATTATACAGAGGTTTGTTTTTAATAGTGGCGAAACATATGTAGAATCTCACTTAAATAAGGAAGTTTATCCCAAGTCCAACACTTTGCTGCCTTGCAGGTTCACAAGTAAGTCACCGTCTGCACTATCATCTTATTCATAACTCGGAAATGTTTTGTTTGTTTTGAATACAAACTTACTTATTCTCTAAATACCTAATATTGGGAATATCACAGTAAAATTAATGAATATTATTAATGGTGGCTGAAACTAAGGTAGTTATCCCAAAATAAAGTTTTGTGTATGCATTTAACAATAACATTGCTTATTCTCACTTGCAAAATCATCTGAACTGTCATCACCACTGTCTAACTCACTACTACTATCACAGATTCAAATATTACAGTACCATTAACAGGCTCCTGTAAAATGTCTATTTTTCTCCTTTGGTTAACCCATGTGAAGTATGACAGAAAGCCATATTACTACTAGTAGCAGTGTAGGCTATATTTATTTCTCATAAAATTTCTTACATGTAAACCAAGTAATTAACATTAACCAACACAGGGGTCAGTTTTGACTTACACTTAAATTGTTAGGCCTACTCCATAAAATACCCAACTTAAAAAAAAAAAATCTGTTATTTAAATATCTAAGGGTATTCACAGACAAAACCCCCCACCCCTCAAGACAAGTAAAAATTACCAAAGAAAAAGTAACACTCTGATTTCCCTAATTCTCCAGACAGAGACTGTCTTTCACAAACTAACTTTCTGCAAAAATTTACATGTCCCATGCCAATTATGTTTATTCAGCAATAGGTTTAGACATGCCTCCCTATTTCCAAGTCCAAAAATTTGTCCGGTAGCATCATAACTCTCCAGCGCTCTGTAACTCCACATTCCAACAAGATATGAATCCATTTCATTTTCTCTGTACATCTGAAATCCTCCTAGATTTCCATCTTCCCTGGCGTATTTAGGCCATTGCTGCTCTATCTTGTGCACCCAGTCTTTCTATATACATTTCCCCTCCCCAGATTCTTTTTAATTCTGCTTGTAATTCTAATGACACTTTACCATTACAGTCAGCCTCTCAATATCAATTAGTCTTCTTTTATCTTCTTCCAAACATTTTGTCTATGCTTAATCCCTTTCTCTCATACCCATCCCATTTCTATACCCTCTAAACCCCTTTTTATGGTGTGGTGGATGCCCAATTTGTAGTTTCTAGATTCTCAAGTTGTGCTTTGTAACAAACAGCAAAAGCAGAGCATTGCCCAAATAGTTCAAGAAAAACCTAGGGAGAGTTGAGAGAGAAAGCATTTGGTGAATGGCTCTCAGCATTCAGCAAATGAGTATGTGTTTGGGTTCTGGCTTGAAGGGTTAAAATTCATTTACATTCTTTTCTCAATATTATAATGAATGGCACATTATACCAACAAGGCTTTTTTACTCATGATAAAGTGGCCTTACAAGAAAGTTAAGAGAGTTATAATAAGAGCAGTTAATATCTGATAAAAACAATTTTAGAGAGACTCCATAGCATAAACTTTTTAGACAAGGATATGTAAACAGATGTTAAAAACAGTAAACCCTCACTATTCGGGCTTCACTAATTTGTAATTTCACCTCAAAGTATAATACAAAAATATTGTACCAGGCTTTATTTTACAGTACTGTGTTATTTTGTGTTCACATTGAGGCAAATGCATTATGTTGATCCCACCCACTCCCTTTTCATGGACTTCATCCCCTGCAGATGTAAGAGATGCAAAGTTACCTGCACACTTCTCTTTGGATGCTGTAGGGGCTGGATTCAGACAATAGCAGCAAATAACTGCCATCCTAAATGCATTTACATACATACACTGTATGACACAATAATATTATATCCCTTCCTATGGTTTTAGGTAATTATTTTAGAAAATGTTCAATAATTTGGATTAATTCAGATCAGGTCTTGCCCCAATTAGTCCAAAACAGCAAGGATTTACTGTATCTTCAAAACTCAGTTGAAAAGAGCAATCTGAATGATGTCTGAAACTTTCAAAATTTTCTAAAGTAATTTATCGAGTTCACACAAATTTAAGGAGAACATAGAAAATGCGTACCTTTGCACTCCTGGTTCACAGCATCACCATAGTAACCAGCTTTACAGACTTGACAATTGAAACCTTCTGTGTTGAATAAACATTGCTGACACTCTCCACTCCTGATGTCACAGTTCCCAGGTCGAGAGACGTCAATGTTGTTGCTGCAATTGCACGATTTGCAGGACCCACCAGGCACCTCAGGGTTGCCAAAGTAGTTATCAGCGCAAACATCACAGCGAGGTCCTGTTGAAATAAAAACATGAAGATATTACTAGAAGCACTAAGATTTTAATGTAGGGTATTAAAAATATCCACATACCAATATTTCCATACTTTTATTTCAATATACAAAGAGTGACAATGTGTTCTGATTTTACCAGGACAGTCCCAGTTTTGAGCAAATTGTCCCAGTGTTCTGAGAAAGTTTTCCAGTCCCAGTTTATGAGGAATTGTGTAGCCTATATATATGTAAACAGTGGTGATATTCAAACAATTTAACAACCGGTTCTCATCAGGGGGTATTTGATGTTGATTCATAACAGCCCAATGTGCTATTTTGTCTTTTCATACTCATACTAAACTTACTCAGCTTCCTTAAAACATAACCTTACACAACAAAAGAAGACCACAGTCTGTTTTATAATCGAACATCGGAAGCAAAGCGAACGAGTGTCGAGACGATCAGGATGGCCGTGCGCAAATAGAGAGTCTGCCAACTTAACCGCACGCCCGCCACCTATGGTGGTAGTCCACCGCTAGCGAACATAAATGGCGTGTTTTGGTTCTAGCAAATTTATATAATATGTATGATCACTGTTGTGGATTGGCGTGAATCTGATATTGTAAAAGGACAATCACTCATTGTGAAGCTACTGGTTCGGAGAACCTACAAGATATTTAACAACCGGTTCTCGCAAACCGGTGCGAACCGGCTGAATATCACCACTGTATGTAAATATATTTTGTGCAATTCTTTATATATATATACCGTATATATATACATTTATATATAAATCATGCATCCTATGAACTTCTGCAGATAAATATTGGTATTTTAATTTGTGAAAATCATTATAGAAGTATTTATTCTGTAAATGCGGTCCAAAATATTGCAGAATGGTTAGTTCTCAATGTGGCCACTACAAGAACAGATCAATTTCAAAATGGCTGTCATGAAGTGCATAGCAAGTCAACTTTGGTCTGCACTGACAGCCACACCTGCATTTGGAAACATACATCCAAGTGCTGGTTCAAAAGAGTACATTTTAATCCATTTGCAATCAACCATGAGAAGTCTGCACTACAGTGGAATGTATCATCAATATGTGCACCTTAATTTTGAATTTGGCTAAATAATTGCATATCATGTTGGATTGAAGCAGCATATATGCATCTGTACATAAGAAAGAAGAATGAAATACAACTCTTTGATGTCACTACTAATAAATATTATCATGAAAACAACCTCTACTTAATAGATATTAAGATATTAAAGAGATATTTTGTTAAGTTCAAGGAACTGCCTTACCTGCATAACCCACACTACATTCACACACCACGTCCTGCGTGCGAGCATCTAGAGCACACCTTGTTGCATAAGAATGGCCAGACTCCACTGTTTCAGGGCATGGGCATGGACGACAGGGTATGTCCACCCCAATGCGTGGATCTCCATAATAACCTTCAATACATCTGCACAAGCAAATTTTATTTTATTAGTGGGCTACAAAGAAAAACATAAAATGTTGAACTTATAGGTATAAAAAAAATGGTTGTTCCTTGTTATTGCAGGAAAATGAAGCATTGTTTTCTGGCACTGTTACAATTCTAAGATCAATCAATTGACTTGGGAATGAGGACCAGTAACATGCTGTAAGTGTAGCCTACTTTGCCCAGTGCTTTCCTAGTAGAGTAGAGCATCTATAAACAGAACTAATGGATATTCAACCCTGTTTGAAGTATCAATTTGTCCAGTTTTTCGAACACAGAGCAAAGACAACAGAAAATAGCTATTTATGTATCAAGTTTGCAAAATATGGCTTTAATGGACGAATCCATTTATGAGGACGAGGCTGAAATATTGGATGGGTCTGCTTAAGCTTTGTATATGTGGTGCATACCATAAGTTCTCTAATTTTACAAGCTCAGTATTTCACTCATTTTCAATGATTCTACGTAAATAAAGCAAAGATGATGGTGATTGTATCAGTAGTGCATGCTTATAAACTTTGCTTGCTGTTGATTGTATGCTTTCCTTAAAAAAACTTTTAAAGACATCATTAAGATAATAATCTTGATTACACTAAATATATTTACATCAATTGAAATACGCATGATTTTTATCATAGGTAATCCCACAAGAGTTGACGAGTATATCGATAGATTTGAGACTCAGCAGGAGCAAATTTATCTGATGAAACTCGTCTGAGTTGGATTTATTAAGACTATTCCATGAATAAAAATGTAACGGATTATACAAATAATAATTACTTTCGTGCTTTGTTGTATGAAAACAAAACTAACTGCTCCGAGATCACGGCATACTATGAATCAACCATTTGTGAATCGATTCATGTTACCATGTCCATGTTGTGACCAGTGCTACGATTCGAGTTACTATGTTCATGCTATGACCAGTGCTACCAATTGTGCATATAAGACATAGTTAACTTCATTCAGGTAAGCTAACAGCAGAACAGAATAAAAGCACACAAACTATCTTGCACCAAATTGAAATTGTGTTTTTAATTGATGTACATTAATGTTACTTCAATTTCCAAATAAGTTATGCTTTATAAAATAATCTGTTTTCGTGCTGTTTAATGGCAACATATGACGTATTAATCACTGCACACTGATGCTTTCATATCCAGTAACGAGCAGATGGCTTTACCCGATAAAATGCCATCCTTGCGATTCCTACAAGAATATTGTAAGATAAACGGCTGTGATTGGCCTATATCCGAGAAACTGCTAAACGTTATTGGTCAGTATCTATATCAATATATGAGTGGAATAGTCATAAGAATTTCTTACCGGCCTGGGCCAATAAAGTTGAATTGTGTTTTTAATCGATGTACATTTTTTGTTATTTCAATTTCCGAACAAGTTATGTTGTACAAAATAATCTGTTTTCGTGCTGTTCAATGGCATCATATGATGTATTAATCACTGCACACTGATTCTTTCATGTCCAGTAATGAGCAGATGGTTTTACCCGATAAATGCCATCCTTGCGATTCCTACAAGAATATTGTAAGATAAACGAGAAATTGCTAAACGTTATTGGTCAATATAAATATCAATATATGAGTGGAATAGTCATAAAAATTTCTTACCAGCCTAGGCCAATAAAGTGCTACTTTACGGCATGTTAGCAGTCCAAGAAGCAGTCGCTTTAGATAGTGTGTACTAAAAACTAAATTTAACTAAATAGTGTATTAATGTTATAGACGTCAATAGGCTTACATAATACTACTGTACAGACACTACACAGATTTTTTAAAAAGTCTTTGACTTTATTTTAATTGAGCTCATTTTCTTTGCAGCCAATTCTCTAAGTTGTGGTAGATAGGCAAACTGTGTTACCATGCAGTCAGCATCACCACTCTGTCATACAGCACAGCTCCTAAACTATGCCAGCACGTTTTTAAACACACATAAAAAAACTGATGTGAAACTCGCATAACTTCCTCTGTCCAAATATAAGTTTACCTCTTAGTATAATACATTATGTATGACAACCTCTTCATGTAAATTGGTTGTAAAAATGAACAGAATGTCGTTACAACATGGTATCACAACCCAGAGGATATGTAACCCTAATAAAATCTTGTTAATGCACTCACATAACTTTTTCACTCTAAGCATGGCCTATACATCATCCTCACTTCACATTCTGATATAGAATATGAGGCCATATCGCAAAGAGCATGTATTCGGCTGTTTGAACCAGATACAAAACTTGATTTTTTACTAGGCAAGACTGAGTTTCTACAAACAGTGGCTGGCTTATAACTAGCCTTCAGATAATTTTAAACATGTTTCAAATAAAAGTTTTACCTCTTAGTATAAGCACCTCATGTATAAAATTTAAACAAAATCAATAGAGCCATTTTCGAGAAAATCACGAAAAACAAAGTTTTCTTCATGTGAAGTCCCCTTAAAGTAATAGAAAGTCATCGTCAATTTTAGTGTCACATCCTCAAAAGGTACCTAACCCAAATACAAAATTTTGTTTTCAAACGATTTTCCATTCTGAAGCTAGGATGTTCACACACACACAGACACGCATACACACACAGACAGACATGTTTTGGAAAATGGTATTTTGGATTCAAGGGACTTCAAACCATGTATTTATGCTAAAAACTGTACTTCGAATTTGGGGGTCGAACACAATACTTCCTCTACCTATAGTACATATGGTACGGACATAGGAAGGCTTGGGTATGGATTAATGATGTTTGTAATCAATGCTCTAAAAATCTTTCCCCCTCAACAGTGAAGCTCAGCTTTCATTACTCCACCAGATAGTGCATGTATGGAGTATCTCAAGCATATGTGTAGGCTTATTATAGACTCCACAAGGTCATGACCTTCTTTAATATTTCAAGACCGACCAAGAAGTACTGCACTGTATTCTAACACCTGTAGACTGCAACATTCACTTATAATAGGATTTTCTGTACACTCATACTGTCACTCATACCCCTGTAACTATCTACCGACCTGTCACAATGATGGCCAAAAGTTGCTCCTCTGCAACTAGTGCAGGCCCCGCTACGAGGATCACATGTATCCGCATGGCCATTGCACTCACAGCGCTGACAGTTAGGAAAGTTCCAGAATCCTGGCTGACACTGGTCACACTCTCTCCCGTAAGTGTTCTGCCGACACTTGCATTTCCCAGTCTGTGGGTCGCAGAAGTTGTCCAAAGCGCCAATAGAATTACAATCACAAGCTGCAACATAAATTCAGATATTATTATAAAAAATAGAACTACATTATGATGAGTATTAAAGAATGGCTCTGTAACAGTAACAGTAACATTTTCGGGTTTTGAGAAGAAAATTTCTACATAATGAAACAAATTACCAAATATTATTAATGTCTCAGTAAAAGCAGGATTGTTTTGTCATCCTGTCTGAGGATTATAAGACACAGTACAAAATTTCTGTACATGCTAAGTTAAAATGTTGCTGAACCTCAGTACTTTTTCGTGATGACATTTCTGAAACAAAATTCCCTAATTAAAAAGTTGTCTCTGCTATAAGAACAGAAAATTTTTTAAAACCTACCATATATTTCCAAATCAACGGCACATGCCTTTGGCTGCACCCCAAAATATTTTCCTTCTTCAAGTGAATTAAGTGTTCATGTGAATATAAGGCGGGCCCCAAAAGTATTTTACTTTGTCAAGTGTTACATTCTGTCTTCTGTGCGCTCAACTATCGTTGCATAGTTGAAATATGCCTGAGATCGTTATTTACTGGTAATACTGGTAAAGCTTATTATGAAGAAAAACGTGGTAACCAAGAGAATGTCAATTAAAAGAAGGGTTATCTTGCAAGCTGAAACATATAGAAACAGGCATTCTAGTTGCACATTCTGTGTTGCAGAAATCAATGTCTGTCGCTGGACACTTATGCCTTGTTTGCTTGCAAGATTGCAAGATCCTTTAGAGGTCCAAGAAAGCAAATGTTGCAGTAACATTTCTGTAATAAACTGATGTTATTAAAATACATGTTATATACCGTTAAGCTCAATCAATAAAATAAAATAGACATAATACCAGTAACTCAACAATGTTTTATTTTATAATTTGCCTAGGCCTTTTGGCAATTTCCGCCATCTTCAGGGCATCTTCTTTTTCTGGTTTGGATGCCTCAATAATTAAAACTAAAATTGCATTGTCTTAAATCTTGTCACATTTATAAAATAAAATTTCTAAAAGCTTTATAAAAACACTATCACTGCACTGCCCTCTGTGGCCTCTTCGTTGTGTGTCTGTTAACCGATGTGTTAATCTGTTACAAACATTAAATAAAGTTTATTACCAAATAGTCTTTATTTGGGGGATGGGACGTGGGGTACTCTGAAGTTAAAGTTAAAAATATAAATTAAAATACATTTTGATATAATTTACGAAAACTATTTTGTTGGAATAAACTTATAAAATAAATATTTATGTCAAAAAGCCCCCAAATTTTCATTCTCTGTAGTACCCTTCTTTATGGAAGCTTACCATAGTAAAGGTGAGCCCCCAAATATTTTCTTTTCCAACTAAAGCGCTGACTGTGGGTAAATAAGAATATCTGTGCATGTATTTTTGAGAAAATGCCCACATTTTATGTGAATATACGGTATACCTGAATCTAAGGCACATTTGGATTTTAAGCAACAAATAACCAAAGAAAGGTGAGCCTTTAATTCGGAAATATATTATATACCACATGAAATATTAATATTGACTTGCTCTGCAGCAAACAGCTGAAAAACTCTTCTATTAACAGTTATTTCTCATACCTTTGTAGTACCCTTCTTTATGGAAGCTTACCATAGTAAAGGTGAGCCCCCAGATATTTTCTTTTCCAACTAAAGCGCTGACTGTGGGTAAATATGAATATCTCTACATGTATTTTTGAGAAAATGCCCACATTTTATGTGAATATACGGCATACCTCAATCTAAGGCACATTTGGATTTTAAGCAACAAATAACCGAAGAAAGGTAAGCCTTTAATTCGGAAATATATTATATACCACATGAAACATTAACATTGACTTGCTCTGCAGCAAACAGCTGAAAGACTCTTCTATTAACAGTTATTTCTCATACCTTTGCATCCTTCAGGACCAAAACCATAAGTTCCTGGGGCACAGCGATCACATCTCCTGCCGACAACATTTGGCTTGCACTGACAGTGGCCTCCCAGGTTCTGGCAGAGTGCACTGATTGAGCCAGTCAAATCACACTGACATTCTGAAATTTAAAAAATATTTATCATTTTTCATTAATTATATTAAGCCACAGTCTGCTTTCTCATATTAACCTCTCTCCCCAAAATCCCCAGTAGGCCTACTATAGTGATCTTAATTTCATTAAATCCGAAATCCTGGGCATACTCTCGTATTTTTTTAGCAGCCAATGTATATTTTAAATGCTAAAACATCAAGTTTCATGATTTCTTTAATTTTCTGATATCTTCACTGGACTTCTTGAAAGACCTTCTTGCGACAAAAACATTCAAGTACAGAGTGGAAGGTGACAACAGAGTGGACTTCAACGAACAAAAACCTCTTAATACTTTTGGTGATAAAATCCACTGTTACTTAAATAGCAGAGTTTAAAATTGAGAGGAGTTGGCAACAGTGGAATGAAGGCTGAACTTGTTAATAGAGTAATGACCACTGTTCGACATAACATGTAAACAAAACACAAACAACTTAACAACTGTCACTAATAAATGAAAGTACTAATGAAACATTCACCTGTCTGCGAGTAAGTCAGCCATTACCTCATTTCCATAGCAGCCAATGCAATGCGGCCAACACATGTGTTGTTATGGAGGCATCAAATATTTGTACTTAAAAATGTACATGAAAACCATCCACTTATTGAAATATCTCAACTGAAAAAATCATGCTTTATTAGATTTTCTACAGACATAATAGGGGTATGCCTTAGCATAGTGGCTGAGGCACTGCGCTACAAATTGGAAGGTCGTGGGTTCGATCCCCGATGAGGTCAGAGTTTTTCAATTTAGCCCAAATGAAACAAGTGCATATAGATGCGATAAAATGAAAGTCATAAAATAAAATGATAAAAGTAAGAGGATAATTTTGATTTTATTTTATTTTATTCCGTCCATCAGAATATACTATAATATGTTATGGGACGAGTCAATATGTTTGCAAATAAGAATACAAATTTACAGTTATAAGAAATATGTACATTGAATATTTCTCAACTGAATATATTTTTCCACAAGTCATCAATGGTGCACTACATAAGGCCATTTGGTCCATATCATGTTTCACAGTCACACAATACGTCCTCTTTGGTTTGTCTGGTTGGCTCACATCCTCCAGCAGGCTTTTTGAACTCACTTGTGATTGGTTGTAATTCCACAGATTCTTATGTTGGATTGGTCTCTGATTCATGAGTTAAAAAGTTGGAAAGAAGTAAACGATTTCTAATAAACCCTTGCTTTAAGAGTTTATACATATATATATATATATATATATATATGGTAGCTCTGCAGATAGTATCACTAGTATCAAAAATGGGTTGACTGTGGTTATCATTTTGAAAATAAAATCTTTCAAATCTTTATGAAAACAGGGTCATACTTACGGTAAGCTCCTCCATGTACGTAAAACCCAATGCTGTAGTGATATTTCTTGCATACGTCTGGGATGGCTCCTTTCTGAACTTGATAGAAAACCTGTCCACATCGATATCGTTCATATTCCTGCCGCAACATCTCGTTTTTGTTAGATTCTTTGAAGAATGGAATGCTCTCAATTCTAGGAATAAGGACGATCTGGAAAAATATAATTTACAAATCTAGAACATGGGTTATTTAAATACAAAATACAGTATGTGTAGCATCAATTATTTATGAGCAGTATGGTATGGCGGGTTAACAGCAATAATTTTTAGGGTCTAAGAAAACTGGAGGATAAATCGTTTTAAAATAAGGAAATATCTAATAATATTGTATATAAACTTAATTTGATGAAATTAGCTGGCTATACACACGCGCTCTGTCATGCAGGAATGGGTGATGCGCATTCAGTCGTGAATGAAAGTGTATGCATGAAAAGGCAGTAAGAAATCATTAAGTCAGTCACTTAAGCAATGCCGTGTGAATTTATTGCCTTTACATGCACACTCTTTTGCAAGCATTTCTTTGTTGACACTCTAAAACATGTATTTTTGGTGGATCTCACTATATAGAGAAAGCATTCACACCGAAGTAGCATGCCATGCGCAATGTGCTACTTGGATGTGTGCTGGATACTACTCATTGAAAATACCAAATAAACAAGTTGAAGTCTTCACACCAAAATAGCCTAGTACATATTCACTTGGTGTAGCTGTATATAATGGCAAAGATGGCAAGAAAACTGCCAGAAAGTGAGCAACAACATAAACACTTGACACTTCACCATGTTTTCCCAATTAATTTAATAAAAAAATAACATAGAATTCATACCAACTGTGGAAAAGTACCCATGCATGTACGATATGACATTAAAAGAGTACAGCAACCAAAAAAATAGGAAAAAACCTGGATTTGAATTTCTAAATCTTTATTCCCTACAGGTAAATTAATTTATTTTCAATTTTTAAGATAAGTCTTTCAATTGGTCAAATGAAAACATAATAGGCCTACTTTAAACTGCAGGTCACATGCTATTTGGTATGAATGCAAAACTGTGAACTATACCTAGGTACCAGAGACCGGCATTTCCTGTGAAAATCACGCTCGTACCCGGGTCCAACTACAGCTCGAGTCACGGCTTTGGTAGCGAAGGTAGTGGAGAGAAAAGCCTGAGTACACTGTGGTGCTTGTACGCAGACGCGGTCCTGACGAGACTTGGGACGATCGGACTGTGATGACGTCACTCGTGACTCGTGAAACTTGGTCGATCGTAGGGAGTAGGTACTAGGGTTTTAGTGACTAACAGTGTATAGACATTCGACGGCAAGCATTGGATGCGCTTGGCTCTAACCTCTTATTTTTCTCTCCATAATAAAGGTACTGAATTTTGTAATATAATAGGCCTAATTGATATAAAAGAAACAGGTCACGTTGACTTACACTGAAGTTTGCATATAAAATAAGATAAGAAGAAATCGAAATGGCTTACATCTACAATGTTCAAGCATCTTTGCCAACATCCTATGTAGCTTAACACCAGTGTGTTAGACTGTGGAACGAGAGATTATGGGTTCGATCCCCGGTGGTGTATTCTTTTTTGGGGGGGGCTTTCATAATATTTTATTTATCGTTCTCTTTTCCTTGCCTTAACTTCTCCCGTTGTAGGGACATTCATAATATTTTGAAAACGTAAATATAGTTTGTGATTTATTGTTTATTTACAGTCACTGCCTTATATTTTCTGTCACTGCCTAGCTCACGAATCTATGTTCAATCTAGTATAAGAAAATGTGGCTTTCCAACCAAAAACAAGTGTCTATCGCCACAATTTTATCGTTCAAGTTTTATCACTTTCAGTTTATCGCACCTATCGTTTACGGTCATTATCAGTAACCAACCTATTAACGCTCAGTCAATTTAAATATTCCCTTTAGCGGCAAAACCTATTAAAGTCACTTTCATCCGACGTTGAATTTAGTTATAAAAAAAGATTGATTCTGGAACTTTCAGTATTATGTTTAAAACATGACCGACCAATCTTCATTTTACCAGCCCCATCAAAAATCTTAGAAAAATGCATGAAAGAAAGATTAAATAACTATCTAGAAAATAACAAAATTCTATATAAACACCAATATGTCTATTGGAAAACATTATCAGCCTTACATGCTGCAGTAGGTTTAGGCTGAATAGCCAAACTGAGGAAGCAATGGATAATAATTATTCCCCAGGACTATTTATTTACAGTAGATAATGAACTGATTTTTAAAAAATTAAAGAAAGCACACAAATAAATTAAGTGGAAGGAAAGGAAATAGACATCAAATCCATGTCTGGGATATTAATACAAGTAAGAATCAGCTTGAATTTTTTTTTTTATGTCATAACCGGGATTTGAACACGGATCTTCGGCTTACGTGCCGATGCTCTACCATTGAGCTACCATGACAACATGCCAGTCTGACATCAAATTCCTCAACTGATTCAGAAGACAAGGCAAACCACGGGAGGTTTCTCTCCGTCGAGAACACACATCCAAATGGCGTCCTACCCTTGTAGGTACTTTGAAGCCTAGTTATTATTTATATACTATTAATTAAGTGGAAGGAAAGGAAATAGACATCAAATCCATGTCTGGGATATTAATACAAGTAAGAATCAGCTTGAAAAATTTTATGTCATAACCGGGATTTGAACACGGATCTTCGGCTTAACGCGCCGATGCTCTACCATTGAGCTACCATGACAACATGCCAGTCTGACATTAAATTCCTCAACTGATTCAGAAGACAAGGCAAACCACGGGAGGTTTCTCTCCGTCGAGAACACACATCCAAATGGCGTCCTACCCTTGTAGGTACTTTGAAGCCTAGTTATTATTTATATACTATTAATTAAGTGGAAGGAAAGGAAATAGACATCAAATCCATGTCTGGGATATTAATACAAGTAAGAATCAGCTTGATTTGGTGTCTATTTCCTTTCCTTCCACTTAATTAATAGTATATAAATAATAACTAGGCTTCAAAGTACCTACAAGGGTAGGACGCCATTTGGATGTGTGTTCTCGACGGAGAGAAACCTCCCGTGGTTTGCCTTGTCTTCTGAATCAGTTGAGGAATTTGATGTCAGACTGGCATGTTGTCATGGTAGCTCAATGGTAGAGCATCGGCGCGTTAAGCCGAAGGTCCGTGTTCAAATCCCGGTTATGACATAAAATTTTTCAAGCTGATTCTTACTTGTATTAAAGCACACAAAACACTTCAGTAAATGGAATGGATACCAACCCCCATGTAATAGTTTGCGGAGTCCCACAGGGATAAATATTAGGACCCATCCTCTTCCTAATTTATGACAATGAAATTTTTTCGCCTTACCTCTCACGGTACACCTTCACTTTCTTTGTTAGTTATACAGATGATGAATTATCAGAAATATGCAAACACATCTTAAATACCCAGCAGAATGGGTATATCGAAATAAATTATCATAAATACCCCAGATGAAGCATGCATGGTGTTCCATACACCAAACACACACTTAAGTCTTTCTGACCAGCAAGCAAATGACGATAAGCACATAAAGCGAATAACCCATACTAAATTTTTATGCCTAATTTTAGATCAAAATTTACCATTAAAAGGAAATAAAATTTCTCCAGTTATAGGGATATTTATGGCAAGAGCCTCACATTACTCATTAATTCAGTTTCACATAACTTAAATTATGTGTATCTGGGGTCGTTTAAAAAAAAAAAGTATTTACAAGCATTAAGAGTGCTTCAGAATAGAGTAATCAGAATTTTACTAGATGCACATTATTTGGGACCAACTAACATCCTTTATAAATTATCGAAAATCCTGCCGTTTGACACTTTAATTTAAATACCGTTACCTATATGCACAGAGTAATACATGGTAGTAACTGCAGCAATTTGTCAATAGAATAATAAAAAAAATACATAACTATGGAACAAGGCAAAAATAGAACATTCACCTTTCATTCTACAACTATCACACATATTAGAATCATCATCATCAGGATCTAAAGGCAATGCCTTGTTGTAGTAGCCATGTCTTCCTCTTCATCGCTGTTCTCTTTAGATTTTCGTATGACAGCACGTCCATATCCTTTATCATGTTTTTAATAAATGAATTTCTTGGACGTCCTCTTGATTTCTTTCCCAGTATTTTCCCTTCAAAAATGTTAATGAGTAGACCATTGTGCCGAAATGTATGACCCACTAACTTTGCTCTTCTACTCTTAATTGAATTCAGAAGGGATCTCTCTTCCATCACTTCATTAAGCACTTCTTCATTTGTTTTCCTATCCACCCAACTCGTCTTTGTTAGCCTTCTCCATATCCACATTTCTGCTGCTTCTAGTTTCTTGGCTTCTGCTTTTCCTATTGTCCATGTTTCACATCCATAAGTTAATACACAACTTACAAATGTTTTGGCAAATTTTTTCCTTACTTCCATGCTTAAATGGTTATTTTCATATTAATAATTTTACATTAATTTTACATATTACATATTAGAAAGGGTTCAAAATACTACTTAATTAACACACAGGCCTATTACCAGTTTCATCAACTGTAGGACTACAAGGATGAAAACAAATTATGTGACAGGATCATACAGATATCACGAAAACAGAATTACATGACAGAATCATATAGATATCACATACATTGACTAACTTACCCTTTGTAAGCAATCAAGCTATAACCTACTTCGTTTCGCTGCAACTTCTAACACATTTTGAGTAATCATACTGTGAAATATTATTTCTTTGGTTGTTTCATTCTACTTCACGGATGATTAAAATATCTTAACGCTTCTGTGGTGTTTAAGCTGAATTATGTTTATGAATGTACACAATAAAAACCTCGATGCATGGAACTCGAACTCTTTAATTTCTAGTCTGTAATAATTCTACTTTTCTTTATTATTTTGTGAGTTATAATTGGGCAGACATGTGAGTGCTGGAAGAACAAGCTTGTGAGAAAATGTTGATTACCGTAACTTAAATGCTTTAAACCATTACAGGAATTACTGAAAATATATCTATCTTTCTTTCCGTTTATAATTTACAGTTCCTGGGATATATTACATACTTAAATGATCACATATTTTCCTGATGTGTTTTATTAATAAGTTATTAATAAGCCTACTATAAAAATAAAAAAATAAAAATAATAGGACTATGTATCATTACCATAGTGTTATTGAAATCAACGCAATTACAGAATGCTGACCGCTGGGCCATTAACATTGATATATAAATGAATTCACATTAAACAAAAGACTATAGGTTTGTTCCCAAAGTCAATTTATGTACTTCATATACCATTATGAATGCGCACATTGTCAGTTTCGATGCGCGACATATGCGTACAATGTCATTTTCAGGCTTACTTACTCATGGAACAGAAGTATTGGGATAAATGGAAAAGTGTTCTGCGCATGCTTAACTCCGGGTACGGACCGAGTCACACTCTCACGTATTACGTCACCCCGGTCTTTCCAATCTCGGGTCGAGCGAGCCGTGAATTGTGACATCATCCACATAGAGAGCGACTCACGCTCGTTTCCTTCCCCGGTCCGAGCGGGATTACAACGCTTCATGCCGGTCTCTGCTAGGTACTATCTACATAGTATCTATATGCAATCGAGATGTCATTATGTAAAGATGTATAAAAACAAATGTGACAGTTCCCCTTGAGATAAGCAAAAACATCCAAAAAATCTAGCTTGCTATTTGAATGGCTGACAAATAAATAGTCATTGCCTCAAAATTAAAATGTTTAAGTTTAGAGGTTGGAAACTCTGGTACCATATAATAAAATTCCACATTTGTAGTTTCTGTATAGTATTGGTGGTTATTTGATATTTAAATGGCTGACCTCTGAGGTGAAAACCTCTGACTAACAGTTGGTAGTAAATATGTGTTAACTTACAGAATCAACAAGGACAGAAGCTGTTGGAGTCTCTATTTGATTGTCATATCGCTTGAACTCCAGTCTTATTTTGTAGTTTTCACCAGCCTCTAAGCAAACTGGCGGAAACACTGCTACACTCCTTGCACCTGAAATAAGTAAGAGAAACTTTTTCAGTACACTACATAACCTTAATTTTAGATTCCCTAAACTTACATTACCCTTCATTTTATGTCTTAATGCCCTTTTCATTGTGTTTTTATAAATTTTATATTTCTCAAATTTTAACATCAACTAGTTATACTATGTAACTGTATACAGTGCATGCCGCTTATTCTGATCACTTCGGGACACAGTGATAATATTAACTGATTGATAACAGTAGCCAAAGGAATTAAATGAAGGCTATTTATTCATAAAATAATACATAACTGTGAATCACTGAACCACTCATAGACTTATACAGTAATAGACTGCAAGCAACTATTTTTCAACCAGTAACAACATTTTTAATTGTTAATTAACCAATAGGCCTACTCCATACTCAGTTACGAGTTGGTTGGTATATGGTTATTTAACAACGGGGATGTACTGCAAATTAGGCCTGTGACCGTTGCCAGTGTGCCGGAATTTTTTCCTGTAGGAGTTCTTTTACGTGCCTGTAAATCTACAGACATGGGCCTGTCACATTTATGCACACATAAATGCCATCAACCTGGGCTGGAATCGAACCACAACTTTGGGCACAGAAAGCCAGCACGATACTAACTGCGCCACCCAAGCCAACTCAGTTAAGAGTTATGAGTGTTTTTAGAAGTCTATACTGATCTGTGGTGAACACCGCTTAGCAAAACATCTAACGCCTGTCTGTTCAAGTCTTTTCATTTTACACTAACCATCACTGCATGTCAACACTGTTATCTTCATAAATCAAAAGCTGTAGCTTAACTGTGGAGTGAAGCATGTTTTACTGCTTAAAAGAGAATTTTAGGCAATACTACCCCCTCAAACTAGATATCCTATGAGCTGGGAACAGAACTGCTACCTCCAGTACAATACAATACAATACAGTTGAGTTAGAAACAAATCCCTTAAAAACGAAATTTTGAATGACATACAGTACTTGGAAAGAAAGCCACAAAAAGGAAAATGTGATAAGATAAACCAAATCTTTGATCACAATAAACAACATTTTTACAATGTATCACTATTAATCCGTACAGGACTTCATAAAAGTGATAACATTAGCCTACTGATAACATTATTCGCAATTACATTAAGGGGCATTCACTGTAGTGACATCATGGCCCAAACAATGTTTAAAACAAGTGACATCTGTTCAATATCTTACTTTAGACTAGCAGAGATTTTGAAATTTAATATAAAGTGCGAAATTTGTGCCTATAGGAGTTCAGAAAGTAGAAGCATTATTTTGTCATTGTCCTCCTCTTTCTCCTCCTCAACGCCATCTTTGTCTTTGTCATTGTATCAACATCACCATTGTCTTTAGCTTCATCTTCACCTTCACCTTTATCATCATCTCTGTTGCTGTAACTGTCACTGCCATTGTCTTTATAGTGATTATTATTAATTTATTATTATTCTTGTTGTTATTAATGTCAATGATGTTTAGTTCCCCCGTAAACAGTGACAGGTCATTCCTTATACATAACGGTATCTTTTCCCAAGACAAGGGTAGGTAAATTCAAATCCGGCATTCCTCCTGTTAGTGAGAATAACTGGAAAACCCCTATTAGACAGTCACCCATAAGTTTCACTTATGTATTGTTATTCTTCCTATTCATTTATTTTAAGCACGATAGGCTCTATTTCCTACATTAGATGTTTCTATTTTACCAACAGCGTCTTCCTTTTCTTAGCGCTGTTACAGCGAGCTAGTGTCAATCTATGATGTCATGCTGCAATGGAAATAGGAACAAAACTGCTGGATTTAATGTTGCCATCATGGCGATTATATTACTAAAGTGATTCTAATATTTTCTTTCAGAAAGCATTGGTGTTTTACGGTTTCAAACAAATAGCATTTACCATATTATTTACATATGTAAACATCTCCTAATCTAGTAATAACTGAAAATATCCCTCTTTGCTGTACCCGTTACATCTAACCTAAAACTTCCAGAAGAAATTTTCCATGTAAATATACAAATCCCAAACACAATTGACAACAGTGTCACAATTTTTAATGTAAAACGTTTTTCCAGCTAGGGTTGCTTAAACAATGAATAGCACATCAAATTAAATCAGGTAGGATAATATAACTGCTGGTCAATAATTTTAAACATACCATCTAATTAAAGAAAACGAGTTCTTATAATCTGAACAGAATACGAGTACTGATGGGCAATGCTTCTATTATTGTTTTTATGCCTATACTCGTTACATTTTTTTTTTATATAATTTTATTGTTCCTATGCCTCTATCGCCAAGCTATACATACAAAACGATAAAAAATACCTTCCTATAAGTCAGCAAGTAATAGCAGCATGGGCACCGGACAGGATTGCGTGAAGCCTATCATCTAATTCCCATGGTTTTCATGAGCCAATGAGATTCATTGATGGATCCAGTCACCGTCTCCACAAGCCGATGGAACCAATGCCAAAGCACTGTGGAAACTGGTGGCAGCAATGACTTCATTACTGGGCTTTGGAATAAAAGTGCTACCAGCGCTTCCAAAGCGCTGAGAAAAGGAATATGCTGCATTCACTAAACTTGGTTTTAAATATTTAATAGAGGATAGTGTGTTTTCTCCCTAATCACCACTAATTTCACCACTATGTGCCAATGCCTTAATTCACATTTCACACTTTCTCCACATTACTTTATTTCTTTTCTAGCTCTGTAGAAAGAGTAAAAGTGGAATCTAAATTGTACATCTGCTTTGGTATTGTATGCTATTAGAACTATATTACAAACACAAAGATTAAACTTCTTGGCTGGGTTGTCATACCTGCTGGCAAAGAAACTTGTTTTAAGTCGTCCTGTGGTAAGGAATTTGCACATGGACCATTACGATCAACAGGGCGTTCCCTCTCCACAATCACACGAACATCCTCCCATGTGCCATGCAACTATGAACAGAAAGAAAGAGGACAAAATACTAACATCAGAAATAACAAACAGAAAGTTAAGCATGTGCTAACATGACATATGCTAATGTAGTTACTTTTAACAAATTATTCTTTATGTGGTTCCTAAAAATACTGCAGAAAACAATGACAGAATTTTTTTACTTGAATCAAACAGAAAATAAAATTATAATCTTGCCCTCACCTGAGGCTCATATCTTATAACAATGTCATATTCCAAGCTTGTCTGGATATTGTCGATATTAAATTCCAGTGTAGAGTCTTCAAATGTTCTCATGAAACCTGTTCCTGTCCATGTGTTTTCCCTTCCATCTCTGAATGGTTCCCGAATCACAACCTGGCAGTTCTGTTGAAAATAAGATACTCATTAATGCTATGTTTACATGTGTCACATATTATAGTAAGCTCAAAAAATAAATGTTTTACCAAGTTCTGTAAATATTTCGAACCAGCTATAATGGCCAATTATTAAATACAGTGAGAAAATTAAATTTTTATACATTAAGTGGTAAATAAAAAATACCATTTTTAGATTCAAATCTTACCTTCACTTACTTGGTTTTCTAAAAGAATACGTAAGTGAAGTTGAGTGTAACAAGTTCCGACTCTGTACTATCTCTATATTTATAATACTGTCTAAATTCCACCATACAATTTTATTTTCCTCCCCCTCTTCCAGAACTGAATACTTTAAGAATCTGTTTCTCTTATTCTTAAAGCTTGTCAACGTTTAAATGACAGGGTTAGATTTCATGTTTGTATTACAAGAGCAAGCACAACATAAACCACATCCAGCACCACCATCACCACAAACACTGCAAATGTCTATAGATTTCTACTGAAATAAGCAAAGGCCAGTAACATAAATAATATGACATAAAAATAGGCCTGCTATGCAAGACAAACTAATAGACAGAAAGTGAAAAATCTGCTTGTTTTATAAGCAGTAAATGTTTTTTGAATGAAGCCTTGTACACTTACCATGCTGCCTAAAAGAAGCATAGCTTTTATTTCAATTCTGAATATTTTCTATTAGATTTAAAAGCTATTTGTAGTCTAAAGAACATGTTGGTTCACAATATTTGAAATCTGAAAATATTCGGACTCCTGTTACTTTCAATTTCACAGGTACTAATTTTTATAATAGTCGGCCGCGGTGGTCTAGGGGTAGCGTCCCCGCCTCTGGATCCGCAGGTCGCGGGATCAAACCCAGCCGCAGTCGATGGATTTTTCCGGACGTAAAAATCTGGGCACGGAGTCCTCCGGGAGGGACTTTAAGCTGGGGGGCCCGTGTCGTAGATTTATGGCACGTTAAAGAACTCCAAGCCTCTGGACAACATTTCCCGGCCTTTCACGTCCAAGTAATACCTTAGTTTCCTGGGGGGTTGTGAGGGGATGGGCTAACCACCTGTCCCTCCGCCCTCTCTCGGAAAATAAGCATAACAAAATTCACATAGGTATCAACCTCCAATTGGAGGCCCTTCGCCACGACATTGGGGATATAGGACAGAGTGAGTGAGTGAGTGAGTGAGTGAATTTTTATAATGATGGAGTTAAAATTTTTATCAATACGCACAGCTAAAGAAATTTTACCAATAAGCACAGCACAGCAGGGTGCATTTTTAGAGTACAAATAGAGTGGAATTCTGTAACATCATTTTCATATGTACTGTTTTTCAGCTTCCATTGTTTAATTTCTACGGCTGCTAAACATTTCCTGCAGCAATCTTTCCCCATGTTTATTAGTTAAATGTTCCAGTCCTGGAGAATGTACAACTCCTAATGATTGTTCTTAGAAAGTATAACAACAAGGAAACATGTTTATATAGATGGCTAATGCTTTGGTGATTATGCCCCAAAGTCCTCAAATTATACTACTGATACTTAATTATTCTAGAGGTTAACACAGTGAATTTATAGACTTATCTTCTTATAATATTACTAGTACTTTTTCAGAAATCCTGAGTGATTTGAGACATGCCAGATTTTTTATTGATCAAAGGAGGACACTACTTTGATACCCTGATAGCTCCGCCATATGCAATATTAAAAGTTGCACTTCACATCACATTCTGAATTTGTCGTTTTAATGCATGGATATTATTCCCCAGTATACAATTTTTCATTTAGCCATTTCATCCTTAACACAAAACGTACATTCAAAACTTTCGATGATACAAGATCTGGTTGAACATGTCCTGGATCATAGAGAATAGAATACTGACTACACTAAAGCAGAAATGTAGTACAGGAGTGGCAGGAAGTGACAGATGAAATGCATAAATAAGTGTTGTCAAATGTAACACTCAGAATAACAAGCAATCCTGTGTCATCACTGACTCAAACACAACTATCATGTGGTGCTTTAACTAATGAGCAGTGAAGATTGGAAACATGTCTGAATTCATTTAGCTAACAGCAGAACACTTGAACTCCATATCCCTCGAAGGAGGATATTTAGGCACCCTGCCAGAATCTCAAAAGTGAAGACGAAAAAGTCCCCAAAGAAGGGCTGTCCCGCCAAAAAGAGGATGTCTGGTCAGTTTACCTGTTTACTTGTATGCTAATAAAATCACACAGAAAGAAACCAAGCAAACATATTTAATTTGGAATCTCTGTTGTGTTTGAAAAGGAATAAACTAACTAAACTCCATGGCACTACATCCAGGAGGGACTAGGCCCACCATCCAACCGCTCCATCATCTACCATAAGTAGATGGCAGGATTGGGGGCATGTGGTCAGCATGCAGACACCCACTGCCATTAATGACAGTTTCTGTGATTGGAACCACTACTTCTCAATCAAGTAGCTCCTCAGTTTGTGTCACGAGGTTGACAGCACCCCATTCCAGATCTCCCCACCTCAGAAAAGTCCAGAGGTACCGATGATAGAAACCCAAGCCAGTGACGCTAATCACGAGACAACACAGGAGGTTTGAAAAGGAGTGGTGCTAGTACATAGGGAAAATCACTGATGTTTTAAGAAAGTAATTGAAATTTTACTTAAACAACAAAATAACATGCAGATAAACGTAATAGTTTTTATTATTTGTGCTTGATCCATGTATGAATCATTTTCTCGTAATACTTTACTAACTTGGTCTCCAAAAAATTATGAATGAAGGTTTCATTGTATGGCAAAAGTCATTTAGCCCTTCATTAATTAGCCCTATCTGTTACCTTTTGATTGATTTTTGTGCCTAACTTTTATTATAGAACATAATATCAAAGTGGAAATAAAATATTTCTGACATATAGATTAGCTACAAAAATAGGGTTAAAATAATTGACATGGTTCGGATGTTTATGACCTAAAAAACTGGAAAATATGACCTTAAATATGCCCTTAAAAATGACTAAATATGACCCAAAAAATCGTAAATATGACCTAATAAAAGAAAGTATTTTCTAATAATAAATGTTCCACTTTTAAACGTTTAATGAAACTAAATTACTACATCGCATGAATGCAATCAGGATCGTGTTTTTAAGAATTTAACATATTATTCACAGTTTTGCTTGTAATGGACATCTAATTTTAAAGCATTTGCTTCTGTGTGATTGCTTCACCACTTCAATATAATATTTTGTAGTCCATGCGTGTCCCTATAAAACATGAAAAATTGCATTAATTTAAAAATTAAATTTCTATTAATTGGGCATAAACATTAAATTAATGAAATAAATTTCAAAGTAGGCTAATACGTACCAGTTTTCAGTCTCCTTTTTTTGTCTGCATTACACTATACAACCACGTGCATTTTAAGATTATCGAATAGAAATCTTCTCCTGTTGTCACTTAATATCGTCTTAAACCGCGAGAAGCTCCTTTCGACGTTACAGGATGTCACAGGTGCATATTTGAAGAACGTCATTAAATCGTTTTGCAGCCGTCACTTTAATTTCACACACTTTGCAATACAAAATTTTCCCGTCGGTGCAGAAGTGGTTTTCTCCAAACTCCTTAACAAAACTTTTTAGTTTTACACTTTCAGAACACTTATTTTTCGGCATTTTGATGTTACCCGATACCACTGCAAGTGTGAACTGAAAATCTTTTAAAACTGTATCTATTGAAAGTTGTTAACAACAAGGAGGAAGGCGGTAAAACCCCGTGCATTGTGCTTCAACTACCTGCACTTGTTACTTACTGTCCCTTCACATTCCAGTTACAGTCAAACCAAAATATTAGTAACTCTTTCTCGAAAAAATTTTAACTCTACGATTTAGTGCCTACAGTATACTGTGCAATTGTGCTCTTTTACCGAATTTATTACTGAAATATGACGTTAAATTAAAAAATGACCGAAATATGACCAAAACTATAAAAATGTCCAAAATATGACCTGTGCAATTGTGCTCTTTTACCGAATTTATGACTTAAATATGACGTTAAATTAAAAATGACCGAAATTTGACCTAAACTATAAAAATGTCCAAAATATGACTTTATATGCAAAATAAAAACGGTCCAATTAGGATAACAAAAGTGCAATTCGTGTTTAATTTCAGTTTGTGGCAAGATTAGAGGTCAGGATAAAAATATGATATGTCATGAACATCCGAACCCTAGTAATCACATTTATTAATACTTAGATAATAGAATAATTATTTTATTTACAGGTAGCACGAACTGTAATTAAAAAAAAAGTAAAGTATTCCCTATTACAGGCCATGAAGGTCCAGAGGGTTCCAGGAGGATGAGGCTCCCGGATTTTTAGACAATCGGCTCATGAAGGTGGTAAGGCTGTTAGCCTTATGCACCGGCCGCCTTTACCCCCAGGATTGCTCCTAGTACTCATTTCTGTTAGAGGCTGAGTCGACCTCAGGGCCATAGTGCCACCAGAAGGATTAGGACAAATGAAAAACTCCAATGACCTCATCGGGGATCGAACCCGCGTCATTCCGGTTTGTAGCACAGCGCCTCAAGCACTACGCTATGGCATACCCCGCACGAACTGTATTATTACTTAAATACACTACAGAATGAACTACAGAAACTGACAATAATTATGGTACCGCCTCCTAAAAAATCCAATATTGCATGTAAAACATGCTAACTGTACGAGGATTGTCAATTTAATAGTAGCAACAAATCTATATAATCACAGTGAATTACAGGAAGTTCAAATCGATTTTCTCAGATGTTGGTTGGATATCCAGCATACTTCAGAGCAAATTGGAGCCAATCCTAATACCAATAACTAATAACAACCAATAACTAATCAACAGAATGATTAAAGAAAATATAACAGAACAAAACAGAATTGCCAGTAACAATAAGCCATGGGCTATCCTAAACAACAAAGGTGTAATCCCAGATTCTCCCAGACAAGAAGCAGTGGCGGTTTTCCGTACAACAACAGGACATGACTGCCTGGCAGCACACTTGCACAGGTTATCTATATACCCATCACCGAGGTGTGTCTTGTGCGAGGAAGAAAATTCCATAATGACAGCAGAGCATCTTAACACCTGTCAGGCCCTATCCGGGCTTCACCCAGCGTCAACATCAACTTTATATTGGGAAGCAAGAAGGAGAATGGAGTTCATCCAAGTCCTTGGGCATTAGACTACTACTACTACTATAACTAATAACAATCAGCAGAGAGGATCCTTGAATACAGAAAAGCAGCAAGATGGGTCAAAGTCAGTCACTTGTTCTTCGCTTCCATCTTGGAGAGGTTCAATCATGTGTCACATTCAAGCATTTTTCATTCAGCATAAAAGCTTTTATCAGTTTTTAAACTGCTCATACTGCAGATTAATGTGAGTAAAAAATTCTTTAAGGTCCTTTGATTTTTTGAATCAATGACTTTCTTCTATGTCCAAAATATCACTTCAGGGTGGCTGATGGAGCTACCTCATTTTATTCTTGTTACTGTGGAAACATTCATCATGATACTGGATTAAAGTTTGATCTGAAGAATGCTGGATATCCAATCAACATCTGACAAAAACGATTTGGACTTACTCCACTGAGTTTAAAGATTCCTTTCCATTATTAAATTCACAATGCTTGTATGCAAAATTGCTATATTTGATGTTTTGGCACCTTCAATTTCTAGTATGATTGCCACATTAAAATATTAGGGCAAAGCATGGTAAGTGTAAAAAAGAGATCAGTATTTTTAGTGCCTTTTTTACTACAGTATATAAATTAATATTCTTTTAGCTGCAAACAAAATCGAAACAAGAATTGTCATGCAGTTCAACATTCAAGCAAATTACACTGCACAGCTCCCAACACCTCAAAAACATGAACAAGTCTTACACTTTGATGACTTAAGTTGTCCCCTAGGCCACAGTCCTGAAATGAGAACGATACACTGATGGACAAACACAGAAACCATTCACACACTAACCCAGTCCCTCGCTAACAATTACACGTACAACATAAATATATAGAGTGCATTAACCCATCTGCTTACTACTCATACCTGTTCCTTTGAAGCATCTGCCTACTAATTCTATTTGCTCTAATGACCATTCAATTACTATTTCAGAGACTTTACATTGCTTTGATGGAAGGAAGTTGCTTTATTATTTATGGTGACATTTTGCTAGTCATTTCTTTCACTGTTTTTATGGGAGAATATTTATAGAGGTTGAAACTTCATGGGTTATCAAACAGTGGTCTGTTGGATGTTGATCCAGATGTGCAGTCCAAAAAACTCTCATAACCAAAGCTCCTTGAATATGTGAAACACTACACCTTCAAAAGAAGATACAGTATCTAAAACGTACTCTGCAGGATAATGAATATACAGCCCAAGAAATTAACAGAGCTATATTTCCTATAGAAGAAAGACCATCCATCTCCAAGCAGTCAGAAATAGAGATGGGTGTTGCCTTCAGGCCTTACACAAATATGAGAGACTGTATCAGCTGACTACTAGCTCATTAACAAGTACAAATAATATTTAGACCTTTACTGCAACTTCACAATGCCGTTTCTTCTACCAAAGACACCAGTGTGTACAGGAGACCCTACTCTTTTTTGCAACCACAACCCATTACGATGTCCAACTACAACAGAAGCCATTGAAATACATAAACATAAAAACAATTTCAACAGGAAAGAAGAAGGGCGAAATTTCAGTTCTACAAAACTGCAGAGGCAATAATGTTACCGCAATAAATCAAATTAATGGCAAACCTGACTCTTTAAAGATACACTTTCACTGTTCTACAGGAATTTCTGTTTGCACTATCCTACCACATAAAACTTTGATTTCAGTTTGTGTTAAGAGTCAGATATTTATAAGTCATAAGCTAACACAAAGCAAAAAGTTGAAGTTCACTACATTTAGCATCAAGTTCCCTAAACTGAGTCAATAAGGAATTAAGAGTTCTTAATTAAGTAAATTGCAGTCTCCTAAACATTAACAAAACAAATCACAATGAGATTTGCGAATTATTGCCCCAGATGAAGATACAAGTCTTAAATCAATGATGTCAGTGAAAAGAACAAAGCAAAGTGATTGTTGGAAAAGTGTCTTACACAAGAACAACATGTACGGTTATCAGACGTAGGGGTTTTGCTAGACGTGTCCTGCTTTTTATGCCCTTGTCTGGTGTCCGACAGGCATTGTAGGAAATCAAACATTGTGATGCTTTACAATACAACGAATTAATAAATCAGGGATTTCAGTTATGACGGAGGGACTTGCAGGGAGAGAAGTTTGCTTAACATTGTGATCTAATTTTTTTTCACAAAAATACATAAAAATGGATGAAACTTTTCCATTATTTTGGCTATTGAAGCAGCACCCTTTTTGTAGAAATTTTTTACACGAACACCCTGAAAAAGACGATCATTGTCCAATACCAATCAATGGTTGGTGAAAGGTGAACATCTCCTTCACCCAACATCAGTGTATAAATTGATTTACTGGCCACTACAAGAAAAACTATATATTTGTATTCTAATCTGAAATTTATGAAAACCTTGGAATGGTAGTCGGACTGAAAAATTCAATGCCAAAGCCAGGATTTGAACCACAGATCATCGGCTCTCCATGCCACTGCTCTGCCACTTGAGCTACAATGGCAACATGAAATTCTCCAACCGACTCATGCTGTACTGGCACTTTGCCATGGAGGCACAAGTGGCAGAGCAGCAGCATAGTTCAAATCCTGCCTATGGCATTGCATTTTTCACCCTGACTCTGCCTTTCCAGCTTAGCCTACACACAGCCAGTGTGAAAGAATTATCTTTCCATATGAAAACCATGTTTCCAAACAGGTACTGGACACCAGCTTTGGATTTTTGGCTATCGTCTTTGAAAGTGGAGAATGCATTTTGTCTGAGTAAACATGGGACTTATGATCAGTTTTCAAACTCGACATTTAACTACATTTGTTTGAATATTCTCATTCATAAAACACAAATTGTCCCCTTACAGTAAATAACTGAAATTAGTAACATTCATATATTATCATAACTTGAAAATAACTGAGTTCTCACCTCACTGCCATTAGCCAGCTCAGCTTCATACACAAGGTAGTCGAGAAGTCCAGTGAAGTAACTTTGTTCTGGCTGGTTACATGTTCTTCCAGTCACGTGAGGACGGCACCTAAATAACAAGTAATTTTGCTTTAGACATGAAAAGCAGAATGTGATACAGCAGTTTAATAGGAACTGCCGTTAGGCAGGAACAATCCAGATCTCCACATGATATTGAGACAAATGAACAAATTAAAAAATTGTATGAGTTGTGAAACAATCATTCATAACCTTAATATTATTCTGTGTGTCATACAACATGTAGTCATCAGATCATTCATTACATCTCCTTTTAATAAGTTTACTTCTCCTGCCTACTTCAGCAAACTATTCCTTTTTCCCAGACCACCTATGTTATAAAAACAATTAATTTACAAAAATACACTTAAATTGCTCTTTATAAAGTTGAGGTTTGATGTATTCTCTCCTAGCTTACCAGAATTTCAGCCCCATTTCTCCAGCAGGGATGCTTATGAGGCAGGAATGTGTTATCTCGATTATATGAGATGATGTACAATTTATAAAAAATGTAGTAGTGGGTCCTTAGATCTAAATCTCAACATAATAACTAGACCATCTTGGCAAGAGGAATCTATGTATGAAAGTTACAATTCTCCTTGACTGGACCGAAAATTGAATCCAGAACCTCATGAATAGAAGTCAGAGGCCCTGACCACTAGACATGAGACCACTTTTTAAGATATATATGTCAAATTTATTAATCAATACATTCAGGGCCTGTAATCCCATCCTGATATATCTGGCAATTTGCACATTTATCCAAAACTTAAATTCAAAATATGTACCATGACCTCCCTGTAACTGCAATCTGGAAAATCATCCTCCAGTTTATATCGTATTTATCCGAATATAAGCCACCCCTGAATTTAAGCTGCACCTGCCTTTTTAGCAGTAAAGTAAAGGGAAAATAATTAAATTAACCCCAAAGTGAAAAAATAAATTGCCTCATTTTCATAATATTAAAGTTACACATTTCTTAGCTGAAATAGGCCTGAAATAAGAAAAAGAAAGTATCAACTGACTTAAACTATAATATTCTAATTTTATTTAATGTAATAAAACTGACGAAAAAGAAAACAGAAATCAGTACTCTACACTTCATATGACTTTCAGTGTTAAATTTCGCACGATTTTTCTATTTTTCATAACTGCACTTTCAGTTGCCATCAGTTCAAAATTGCCTTTATTAACATTCCCATACGTTACTGCATTATTTTTACTTCTGAGCAGTTCATAATACATGCATATTCTCAGTGGCGTACCGGGGAGGGGGGGGGAACGTTGCAGCCGCACCGGGCGCCGTAAAGGGGGCTGCCAAAATTGAAAAACATCTTTTTTTAGTTTAAGAAAATTTTTTTTTTTTCAGGCAAAATATACGGTTTTATTGGTCAAATTTTCTTTATTACTAGTACTTTGTTAAATACTGCAGTAATATTATTTAGAAATGAAATAAACGAAGTGGGCGACGAGCACACAGGAAAAGTTTACGGTGTACGGGCAAAAGAAAGACCAAGTATTTTAGCAATCTTATCAATTGAACGTGATGTGGCTGATACTATAGACTTCAACTCTATTATAAATAAGTTTGCATCTATCAAGGCTAGGAAGGCACATTTTTAAATTTTTGTTAGGACTCTGAAATTTCTTTTCTCTTTATTTTTTTTTTTTTTCAAATAAACTAGCCTTATAAGTTAATACTTACAGTTTTATTTCATTCCTATTTTTCTCTTCATAATGTGTTAAAGTAACATACTACTTATTAAAAATAAATAATTGTGAACATTAAAATGTGTTTAACTTAAACTCATTGACCCTTGAACCTCTTAGTGTTAGGGGGGTGACTACCATCTAGTTGACCCCGGGCGCCAAGTAGCCTTGGTACGCCACTGCATATTCTGTAATACCGCTATCAAAAATGACAAAATATGAAAAACATCACTTGCATACACATTTTTACGCATCTTCTACGATGCTTCGATTAAAATCAATATATTTTCAATGTTAAATCGATTAATATATCGACAGTCTTGGAGATTTGAGATGATCAATAGGTGGCAGTGCTTGGAGGAGGGGAACCAGCTATGATGATGAACCGGCTATATTGTGCTAATTTTTACCATTATTGCCTAAAAACACTTGTACGCGATTTTAAGCCGCAGGCACATTTTGCTGGGCTTAAGCTAGGAAAAAAAGTGCGGCTTATATTCAGATAAATATGGTATATTGGAAAGGGTGGAGTAGCCAATAAGCCAGGAACTGCCAGGTAGGAAGACTTGGTGGAACAAAATGGTAGCCCAATTAAGCTCCAAATCCACCTGACTTTCAAAATTGATGTTGGTAGGTTTAACTTATATCATAATACTACTTTAAACTCATACTTTAATCACAGCCAGCCACCAAGGGTGAATTTGTAATTCCTCAATGAGTTACCTTTGGGTTTCTTTATTTCCAGCAACCGAATATGTCTTAGTAACATAACATGAGTATTTAGTTCAAAACTGTTTCAGTTTATATAAAATAGATAATGATCCAGGACCACAAATACATGAATTATAGTGTGTTTGGTTATTATTATCGAAATCAGTTTGCACTTTGCAAAGTTTACTCATGAAACTATGAAAATTTGTTTCAAAAAATATTCTGAACACATTGTTATTGTTATTTTACCTGCACTGGCCTGTGATGACATCACAGTTGTTATCGAAAGACCCACCCGGGTCACAGTCGCAAGCTTTACAGCCATCTCGATCATCAGAGAGTCCCCAATGTTCTGGCAAGCATTGATTACAATCTCGACCAGTGACATAACGTTTACAGGTACACTCTCCAGTGTAAACGTTGCAGCCCTGGTTGTCGATAGTACCCAGAGTGTTGCAGGTACAAGCTGAAATAGGTATGGTTTTGTTCAGATAAATCTTCTGGTGTTAATCACACAGCATTCACATGTTACAAAACCCAGGAAGCTTCATGGTTCCACATCACACATGAAACAACACTTAGACAATACTGGTACTTCAGACTAAGAAAATTTACTTCACATTACATTACATATAGTTTTAGGAGTACATTAAAAACTTATAAATTGTTTACTTTCCAAAATAAAGCAAAACCTCAGTAATCAGAACTAATCGGATGATAAATTGACCACTTTAACGAAAGCCCAGATTAACTAAAATAACCTATAAGAATAGTAGAAGGTGCAATAAAAACTAAGTTCATAGCAACATAACTAGTTTATTATGGTATATTTAAAGGGCATAGGCTTGATTACACTATAAAGTAAAGTAAAGTAAAATGTAAAGCAATACTGTACGTGCAACACAGTACATATGCAATATCCATATTATATGTGTCCGACAGACTTGACTCTGTATCACTTGAAACTCTTGTTGCAGAAGTTGGTTTAATTCAATTCAATTCAATTTATTCACCAGAAGAATCTTGTTACAAAATTCATGGTTTCAACACTTAAGTCTAATACAATATATGACACAACTTGTTAACACTGAGATATAAAATACTTATATTAGGATTAAGAGGAAATCTCTCCTTCATTAACTTTATTTTTAAAAGCATTGTTAGAAAGAGCTTTAAACCCATCGGGTAACTTATTATATATATTTATTCCTTGATGTGTTATACTACCGGTATTTAAGCATTTTGTGAGCCTATGTTTATTTAGATGAAGATGATTAGCTATTCTGGTATTATGAGTATGATATTCTGAGTTTTTTGTGAAAGATTCTTTAATCTTATGTACGAAACACAGTTTATAAAATATAGATACTGGGTACTGGTAAAATTTTCAACTTTTTAAAAACTTCTCTACTAGGAGTGCGGACTGGCACTTTCAACATAATTTTTGCTATTTTCTTTTGTAATTTGAAAATGGTTGTTATTTTTGATGATGTACCCCAGATACAGATACCATAAGTAATTTGTGAGTATATAAGCCCAAAGTATACAGATTTAATAGTTTCGAGAGAGACTACTCTAGCAAGAATACGGAAGGCAAAGAAAAGTCTACGCAGTTTATTTGCTATGTAGTCTATATGCGTATTCCAAGAAAGATTTGATTAAAACCAAATTCCCAGAAATTTGGTATTTATACTTTCGTCAAAGGTTGTTCCGTTAATGTGAATAGCAAAAGGGTTGTCAAGTTTCTTTTGGTGGAATCGCATTAGTATTGTTTTTTTACGTTGAGGTGGAGTTTGTTATCTTTTAGCCATGACTGTAAGTGTGAAATTGTCAAATCCACTTTTTTTAGAAGTGTAGTTGAGTCAGCGTCATTAAAAACCAGGTTAGTGTCGTCTGCAAATAATATTGTATGAGCATGAGGTAATTCAGAAGGAAGATCATTTATGTATATTAAAAAAAGTTTTTTTGAAGTTATTTATCTGAATTAAGCAAAGGCCAGTTTATCAGGGTCAAGATTAATGATATTTTCCTGTATACTGAAACTTAAGGTACATGTAAACCCAAGAAACAAAAAAAATTCTGAAAAATTTCATTTTTGGAAAATGGCGTAGGCCTACTTAGATACAGTTATTTTCTCTTTCATTTCATATATTAATTTTTAAATTCTGGCTGCTAGTTCCTTAGAAAGAGCCCTTTTTCTAAAAAGCTTCATTTTGTCATGTCCCTTGCTCAGCTGTCAAATTTCAGTACTTTTAATTTTCCCTCTCTGCTAAAACTTATAATTTTGACTATTAGTTGTCACTAATATACTGGTAAGTAAGTGGAGTCATGTGCTGAGTAAGTATAATCTGTTTGAACTTCCTGTGTTCTCGCTTATCCCTACATGTGTTTTCCGTGCGTTTCGATACAAGGTTTGCTTTCCTCTCAATTTCCCGTAAGTAGTAAATCACTTGGTATCCAATTATTTCAAACATCGTAACTCTTCTATAAATTGACATATCCAAATGATTTTGGTGTCATTTTGAAGCCTGAAATGTTCTCTAGTGCTTGACGTGGGGAAATTTCTGATATATTAATAATCTACTGTGTTCTAGATTTTTGTTTATAATGATGTGAACAAAAAAATATTTTCAGTTTATATAAATCTATGTAACAATTTAAAATCTTAAGTATAAAAAAACTAAATGTCAGGCACTAGACAATTACTCTGTCTACAAAATAGTGAAAATTTGGTGATTTTATCTTTCATAGTTTTTAAGTAATCATGTTTCAAGTTTATAGCCAAAATTTTCAAGAAAACAAGATTTATAAACAAATTATAAACAATTAGAAAAGATTTTTCTTGTGAAATGTATTAATATACAGCTGTATAATAATACATCAAAAACTGAGAGTCCTAATGCTTAAAAATAAAATTTTCATACCTAAAGATGTACATATACCTTAAATTTAGTTTTACTCGTAGTCTAGTTTTTTAATATCATTTGTTCTTGTGCTCATAGATTTGAGTAATTAGCGTAGATAACCTCAAAATGGTAACCACAATATACTGGCCAACTTAAACTAAACAAGTTCAATTACCGTGATTTCTTTTTCCAAATTAATGTTTATTTTATTAAATATTACTGTACTTGTTTTGCAAATTCAAGTTGCTGTACATTTAATGTGCTGGAGTTCTGAAAAATGGTATATAAATTTGAATATTAGTGGTATAAAATGTTATCTATAGAAGGATAAAATAATTTTTGTTATAGCGGTAAATATTAAACATCATCAAACTGTACCACATAATCTATCGCTATCAGTAAATAATCGCATTGGAAGAAATTTAAATATATTGCTCAGAAATAGAACATAAGTAGCTCTACGGATTTATCTGCATTCTCAAAATTTCTGCAGAATTTGGACACTAAGGCTATTTCCACTTAAGGAAATTACATTGTCATGTTACCCATAGTGCCTTTATTCAGCACTTAAAAATCCATAAGAAAACCTTTAAATACAGTTTTACATCACTTTCCTTGAGTTTATTTACCACTTTTCAAGTTCCTGTTGAGGCATTACTACAGTGGAGTCCCACAGACTCAGCACTCGATAACCCAGCAGTTCGGATCTCTTGGCAACCATGACGGGAAAATAACAATTCTTTGGCAAGAAATGAGGAAATCTATTTTTTTGTAATTTATTAACACATATGAATAACTATATTCATATTAACATGTTCTATTACAATTTTTAACGGTGTTTGTTATATTATTTGAGGCCAATAAACACATTTTTATTTTCGAAATAACAGTCTTATTTTTAAATCCTTATTCCTGATAACTCATTTTAGAAATCTGGTGCTCTTTCGGTTCATATTAGGACGAGTTTCCGCGACTCCACTATTATACTTAAAAAATATGTACAACATAAGATGCCAGACTATTGCTAAAAAAATATTAAACTCTTCAAATAGAGATTTCCACAAAAGCAGGAATTAAATACACTATTCTAACAGCAACTGTGCAGGGATTTCAAATTTCATTCCTGAAATCACCTTAAAAATAGGAATGTTATAACGGGGTTTACTGTACAGTAAGCCAATTAAAATGTGCAAATAGTATCAATACTTACGCTCACAACCTTCAGGATTTTGACCATCAAAATTCCAGAATCCATTTTTACACCTATCACAGCGACGCCCATCGACATTTGCCTTACAGTGGCAGCGACCTGACTCAAGGTTATTCACTAAATCTGTGCGAGAGTCACAAGTTCCATCATCCAGGGAGCCTCGGGGATCACAGTCACAAGCTGGAAACATAAGGAATTTAGTAACAAGTAACAAATATCTCCCTTACATTAGTCATGTCATCAGGCATATTTACCATACTAATAATTTATGTTCATATTTAAGATTTATAATTGTTGGAAACACTTTTCATCTTAGATTTTTACGCTTCTGTGGCTGGAGTCATAATTATCTCAGCTGTCCAGGTGGTGCTGCATGAAGTGTTCTGCAAGGCTGGAAAGTGAATGTCGCCATCAGAGGATGTTTGTGATCAGGAATCAAATATTGGGTGTCCCACTAATCACACTGGGGACATCAGCTTAAGAGCTGTAGTTGGTTAGCTGGAGAAAGTGGATGGTGGGAGCTAAGTTCTCTTTGTCAGCTGTGTTGTGGTGCCACTTAGGGTGTTCTAGTTTTTTGGCAAGTCAAGGCCTTTGTCCCTTTGTTCTGGGATCACCATAACATTTCATGTGTCTCTTTAACCCTCTCAGTCACAATCTCTTTTCTTATCAGGAGGCAAGTGCTGTCAAAATCGACTGATTGTGAGCAGCATCTCCCTCACTCTCCCTTTCCATCTCCCACTCCTATCTCTCTCTTTCTCATTTTGGAAACAATATTTTTATTTATGCGTCTTTTCTTGATTCAACAATTTTCATAATTCCTGTCTTGAAAGTCTAAAGTCATAATCTGAAAAGTATTTTCCAAGTAGGCCTAGTAATTAAAATAAATTGTCAGTGGTTTGCAATTCTATTTATGAAAAGATAATGAACTGTCATAGAACAAAAATTAGGGGAGTAATAATTAATACATAGAACAAAAATTAGGGGATAATACCTGGGTAATTAATACATAAAAGTAAAGTATAAAGGCCGTGGGTGCCTTTAAGGTTCCAGGAAGTTGTTGCTTCCAGATTTTAGACAATCGGCTTGTGAAGGTGGTAGGGTTGTTTGCCTTATGCACTGGCCACCGTTACACCCAGAATTGCTCCTGGTACTCGTTTCTTTTAGAGCGTATATCAACCCCAGAGCCAAAGTGCCATCAGGAGGATTAGGCCAACTGAAAAGACCAACAACCTCATCGGGAATCTAACCCATGAGCTTCTGGTTTGTAGTGTTAATGTCTCAAACATCTGTGCCACAGTCTAACCCGATAATTAGAAAATACTGGTTTTAAAATACAAGTAGAGGTCCATGAAAGTGGTTTTATTTTCAGGAAAAATTTGTTAAATAAAAATGTAATATTTCGGTGTTATTATTAATTTAGAGGTGTTATTTTAAAAACTGTTAATTAAGCCTCTAGGTAAAAGAGTCTTGAAAACTTGAATCAACTGAAGCAGAAAAAGGTATGCTATCAAATTGCTCTCCTTTCTCTGTAAAAGTTGTAATTAATTACTCAGCTTGCCTGATCTCAGATTTATATCAATGATGTTTTTAAAATACTAATCTTTCATTAACACATATAATAAAAAAAACTTGCTACTCCATTATAATAACAAAATCAAGGTGTGCGCACAAATGTGCATTGTTCATTCTTTAGCATAATTCACCAGTGATTTTGCCCTTTTGGCACACACTAATAGTTTATAACGCTGGCACTGTTCATTACATAGAGTACACACACATTCATTGTTGGGATCATGGAATTTTACCTTCTTACACACCAATTCTGGTTATGACATGTTTCAGTTCTTGATTGGAGTTTTTTCATGAGTGTGTCGTCATGGGTTCAGTTAGGTAAAATTCCTAGCAGACATTCTGTTTCTCTCTTCTGATCTGTAAGCACCTCCTTCACGGCAGTCGTCTTTGGCAGCAGAAATTTCCATATCAAATCTTCTAGTTACTTCATTATGTTTACCACTTATTAGTAACATGTTTTCAAGAGATCATCATCTCATCCTGAGCTATGTTCAACTGCCGAACTTCTGACTTGTACCACTAGATGTTACTGCTATGGTTATACCTAGCTTGTTCTTCCCTGGGATGTTGAAAATTTTGAATGTGATTCTATGTTTTCTGTACAAGGATCTTCTTCCATACTGTCAGTTGAATTGGAAGATGTAGATTTTTAAGCAAAACCATTTCCTTGACTACACTGTGATCAGAATCCCATACATATGAAGCTACTGTGGACTTTACAGTTTCCCCCAATATTTCTGAAGTCCTCTTTTCTAGAGGTTTTTTTTAGTTTTGCCAATGCATACATTATCACAGTCTTGTAGATAGGGCAATGCCATGTTACTATACAAAGTGGCAGATGTGTCAGGTGGCACCATAAGGGGGCTGCATAAGCTGTGAAGTCAAAATATAATTTGAACCATTCAGTAATTAAAAATTTTTTCACAGTTTTTTTTTTTCCTATATTGGTCTATGTTATTCCGATATTGAAACATAAGATTTATAAGTTATCACATGTCTCTGCCTAAGCGCTCTCGGTACCCTTTGGTTTCGGTTTCTGGTGCAGGTGCATCATCGATGACCGCTTGCTGAGACTTTTGATCTGACAGCGCAAAGCTATTATTTTTATTTGTAACATACTGCATGGCCGCTCCTAAAAGCTGAGGCGGCAATTATCACAAAAGAAACAATAACAATTGCACATGTTACATGCTGATAGTTCTGCTTTGAGCTTACAATATTTAATATTAATGTTAGTTTGTCTCGAGAAGTGGCAAGTGGCTTGTGTTGTATTTAAATCAGTTAATCAGATATCATTATAATATTTTTGCATTTATACTAATTCAGTTTTTGTGTTTATTACAGATTACAGTATGTTAAAGTAGTTTATATTTTCAAAATAAAAATACTTGCATCATACTGAGAAAATCTACTGCATGACCCTGCTTGTAGAAGGAATTCTGTCTTTTGATTCTGATCTTAACACTATGTTTCCTTCTACAAGTGAATTTAAAGTTATTAATTTTTATTTTATATTTTGCACTTAGCACATAGCACACTTACGCTGGCAGACATCCGGATCGGATATCTCTCTCTCAGGATCCTGGTAGTAGAAAGGTTTACATTGTTCACAGTTTCTTCCCATGGTGTTGTGCTGGCAGCCATCACAGACACCTCCACTCACTTGTCCAGTATGTTCATAAACTGCTGCATCAAAATGACAGCTTGTTGCATGGTTGTTACAATTGCATCCTGCAACACAATTCAATCATGTACAAAAAAAAAAAAAAAGGGAATAAAGACCTCAAGGAAAAAGGGTTATGAATAAGGGTATGTCTCTGTCAGGATTAGGCAACAGGCAAGTTTCTTGTTGATAGGTAAATTCTTTTACTAATGTCAGTTCACAAGCAGAAAGTTAGAAAGTAAATATAATTTCTTCAGATAATGTTATTGAAATCCCACTAAAAACAGAGTAACTTAATACTAAACGTAATTTAGCTCATTTAACAGGAATATATGAAATAATAAAAAATAATAACACATTACAGAACAATCTTTTACTTAAACAAATAGATTATTTGTTTAATATGATTTCCTCAAGCTTTCTGTCATGAAGTATTTCTGCAGCAGAAGGATGGTCCTGACTTTCTTTTTTGTTTTTGTACGTGTATGTAAATACAAAGTAAAGCAAAATAAAGTGATCTCTTGTACAGACATTGAAAACTTTTAAGGGTCCATGAGGTTGAGACTCCCAGATTTTTAGCATTTGGCATGAGAAGGAGGTTAGATTATCAACCTTAAGCATCACTGCCGACACTCATTTTCATTAAAGGCTGAGGTGACCTGAGGTCATATATATATATATATATTTATATTTATTTATTTGTGTTATTTATGTAAATTTTTCTTACTTCTCAGCATCTCAAATGGACATTTTTTTCAATGTAGGAAAGTAACAATATGCTAATTCAAACTGTAATAAAGATAAACAGTGATGGAAAATGTACAAAAAGAAAGTAATTGGGCTGAATTACAATTACCTGAGAGACATTTTACTTAATTACAATTACAAATTACTTTTTCAAAAAGTAATCAGTAAAATTACAATTACATTTAAAATTACTTTACAAAATGGAAATACCTAAAAATTCCTTGTTTTTGGTTTGTTTTGGGCACAAGCCCAAATTATTAACGGAAAAAGGAAAAAGAAAAAAGAAGAAGAAAAAAAGAAAAAAAAAAGAAAACATATCAATGAGAATATTTTTGGCAACATTGAGTAACTTTTTGTTAATATTAACTCTAATTTGGATATTAGTTGCAAGAACAGTAGTGATGACGATATAGCAAGTAAGAATGATATTATTACAAAAAAGATTGCTATGGAGCACTCAACTTCACTAATTTACATGTACTTACACATGACACGTTTCACAAGCATCTTGCTTGTATCCTCAAATGAGGATACCTCATTTCAGTGGACCTCATTTGAGGATACAAGCAAGATGCTTGTGAAACGCGTCATGTGTAAGTACATGTAAATTAGTGAAGTTGAGTGCTCCATAGCAATCTTTTTTGTAATATTTGATTACTTCACTGTGATTCCCGCATATAATAGTGTTAATTATAAGAATGATACTAATACTAACGACTACTAAATTGTAACAATTACAATTTTATTTCCAGAAATAAATTACAAGTAGAAATTTCATTTAAAAAAAGTATTGATTACAAGTAAATGGGATCAAAAAAGGAATTGTTACTGTAATCCGATTACTTTTACTCAATTACTTCCCATCATTGAAGATAAAACACCAAACAACAGCATGAAATAATATTATATAATAAAACTTGATCAAACTGGAATTGTAAGAGACCAAAATAACTTTCCAAATTGGACAAGTTTCCGGATTACACAAACTTCACTAGCCTACATAAATGTTATCAACATACCATTCTTCATAAATATGGAAATGTAGTTATGCACATACATAGTTACATACCTTAACTCCTGTAAAGCAGATGTTTATCACTTTTTTGTATATTGTGCAATAGAATACTACACTACTACAATAAACAATAAAATCTGAATTTCCTAGCTCTTTCAGTGACTTTCAGAGCCCTTTTCTGTAACATGGGTTCAGAAAAAGGTTATTACGAACCATTCCCACACTATTTTCTTAATTTCTTAATTTCCCATCTTCTTTGCCTTTTTATTTGCATATTCCCTTTTATTCACTCATCCCGTTCATATCTTTGTTCTTTAAAGTTTTGTAAATCTGCATTTGCAACACAACATTATTTTGCACAAAAAAATTATCTTTCTCACTCGCCTTGATTACATTCATCTTTTAAGTGTTAGCGACACATACTTTTTGTTAGACATGATGTCACTTTAAGGTGCTACAAGTCAACTGCTGAGTTGATGCCTAGCAGAAAATAGAAAATAATGCAGGTAGCGCATTTCTTGGGGGTCCTTGACCCTGCCAGGTAAATCCCATTGCTGAACGGAATAAAGTCATCACCTGCAAGCACCTGCATCACCACTTTAAGCACGTTCTGTTTTATAAAAATAAAATTACATATAAAAATATATTGCATGTATTGGGACCAATAGATTTGTACATTTCAGATAGATTTCCGAATTACACACATTCTGCTTTGATCAAGTTTTACTGTATTTGAAAGGAACTCTACCAAGGTTGGTAATGAAAAAGAGAAGTTTTGAGAAAACTAACTTTTACAGGCATTAGTTTGCTTTCCAATAGCTGGTTTCCATGGGAGGTCATTGTAGAAGTCTTCACAGTGTTCACAGTTGAGACCCTTCGTGTTGTGAGTGCATTCGCAACGACCATGCACCATGTCAGTCCTGGGTTCAACATTTGGAAGAGGCAAACACCTTGAAGCATGTCCATAGCATGAACAAGATCCTCGCACGATCATGTCATTAATGGCATAGTAATATTTCTCCTGCAAAAATAATATGTTCAGTCAGCATTAGCATTAGATGCTAACCCTTGCTTTTTATCAGCTGCAGAGAAGTGTGTTATTTGTCTGGGGTCGTCTTTCACCATGGATTGATTATAACTATACTTCGGACTTTTAGGTACCTAAAATAGGCTCTAAAAATTGGAAAATAGGTTCTAAAAATCGTAAAATAGTCTCTTATAAAATCGTTAAGTTGTCACTTTTCTGAAATATCTCAATTGCAATGCAGAATATTATATTTATTGAAGTCACCATTAATCAATAATCATGATAAAACACAGATATAGGCCTATGGTACACAAAATTATATAGACCTATTACTAGGGCCTATATTACTACCATAACAGTGAAAACCTAATCCCTGCGAGCAGAAGCTACCCATGCTGGCATATTCAACCCCTTGTATCCCTCAGTGATTCAGAGAACTACTCATATGTTTTTTTGTTTTGTTACTGGATGTGGGAGTCGGGAGAAAAACTCTACATTTTCTTGGGATTTCCAAGGAATTTTTCTACTGAAGACGAAACATTCCTACTATTTAACCACGTCACAAATGTGTCATGTACTGCACATTCCGAGCTAAAAATTTAGTACGAACTGAAAATAAATGCTAGAATTTATAACAAAAAAATCTTATTTTGAACTTTAGAGGAAAAACAAGCAAAAAGGCAATATTAGGCTCTAACAAAAAAAATAGGCTGTTTTAGGTCCTATAAAAGTATCAGTTTTAGGCATAGTCACTTATGAAACATGCATATACAATGTATTAATAAATTTCATATTTTCCGCTAGTGCTTATTGATATTCTTATATAAAGTTATTTTTTTCCACCTTATGCACAGGTTTTTACCTAAAATCCGAAGTCTAATTATAACAATTGTGAGATGAATATATCGTCACAATTAAGTAAAGTATCACTTAAAGGTATGGTAAAAGGTTGTTTGAAAAATGCAGTAGAGTATATTCATTCTTTGCGCATACATTGCATTCCTCGTAGGTCTACACTACCCTAAAATGGCAATAAAATAAAGCCTCTATATGAAGACCAGCGATGCTTCCACACTAAATTGATTTCCAAATGGGTGATCTGTTAATAGGCGGAATGCATCTTTAGACAATTAAAAACTTTAAAATACAAAAGATTATGTAACACATCTTTAAGTATTAATTATTATCATGTCAAATTACATACACTGAGCTTTCAATTATCCTTATTTATCATTTTGTGTGAGGAAATTGGTCAATGGTTCTCTGCTTTTTATTTAGGTTTAAATTTTTTTTTTACTATTTTGCTTTCCAAATTCCTTTTAGGATATCAAAAGTGTGATAACAGCAACACACAAGAAGAACAAAAGCACAAAGAACACTGAGCAAACTCCCGGTTACCCATGGGCAGATTATTCAGTTTGTGGATTATGTGTCACGAGTGTTGGCATGCAGGTCTCCGTTCCCACTAGGCATACTCTATCAGTAACATAATTTGGCTCCGGCATTCAGCACGCTACACTGGTTGTCGGCAAAGTAGCCCTTAAGCAGGTCTTTGCCTAAGTCCATAAAGGAGCATCCCCCAAACTTCTTTTGTTACTACAATTATAACACTTAATGAAAACTTCGAGAATAATGAGCATTAAGACAAATTAAGTTGCATTTATAGCCTATTAAGATTCCATTAAATCACATTATAACGTTGCCTGCAGCTAGAATAGTAGTAATTCCAATATTCAGATTATCCATGTTTTTTATTATTCGTATTTGTATTAATTTGGTCCGAATTAACATGGATATCAGGAGTTAGCTGCATTTATGGTTAAAAAAGTAAGAAGTTCAGTCAAGGGAGTGAAATGAGAATGTGTCTCCCAGTTCCTCAAACTACTTCCATCTCATTACAGAACATCCCGGCCAACCAGTCGTAAGAATACTTATTCCCAGAATGCCTACAACAGCGCTAAACATTGTTTCATTATCTACTATTGAAAAATCCCCAATCTGGCCGGGAATCAAACCCTTATCTGCAGTCATGTTACGAACTCCCCCACGGCATTGGACACCTTGACAATATCTTTGTTTTATTGAACAGACTTACCTGAATTTCTTCTCTGTTATCAAGTAAATCATCTCCCAATGTGTGTAATTTTGTGAAGTTAATTCGAAGGTTTGTCATCTTCAACAGATTTTGCACTTCTTGTGAATATGGGTCATCAATTGGAAGATTTGGTGGTAACACCCTGAAGATAATCTGCAAAAGCAATTCACATTAGTTATATGAAATACCATGCAGCTCTTATGAACAGAATGAATGTTATTAAATGAAGTATTTAGTAATGAGTACTGTAGTTATCAATGAAAAAAAAAAAAAAGAGGAATTTTAACAAAAACTTTTTTTCTCTATGGTAAAAAATCCAGTTTTTAATTTTGAAGATAATATCACCTACTGGTACTTCTTTTGGCATTTGGATGTATATAAAAAATAATTATTTATAGCGAGGTTGCACTATGTTCAATAATCCAAGCCTAGGTTCATCTTACATTTAGAAAAATAGGATAGGCCTATATTTCTGTCACTTCCCCAACTGAGGGATTGCCAATACATCTAAGCATACCATACAATGTAAATCACAAATTTTAACATAATTAACCGTGTCTGAATGATCTAACACAATCACTGTTTAACATGAACTTGAACAAAAAGATAAAGACATACAACGTTAATTTTGCATACACTAAGAAGGATGTGTGTAGGGCCAGATCTAGGTATTGTGACAAAGCCCAGAAAAGCCTAGAAGCTGATAGAAGGAGGAGTAAGCCAGAAAGAACTAGAACGGCGGAGTCTAGAGGGATCGCGCTCCCCTAGTGGATGGGCGGCAGACGAGCGCCAGTGGGCGTGACAGCAGCACGGCTATTGGAGCCGCGCGCCGACGGGGCGCGGTGAGTGACGGCGCGCACTCGTGGGAGGGGCCAGAGGTGGAGCCACGCGCTAAGGGCTTGACGGCGCACCGCGCGGACATTCTAGACCATGCGCGAGCGGAGCTTTCCAGATCTCGACTCTGGAACTTTCGTTAAGGCTATATAAGGAGTGCGAGCAGCCGAGCCGGGCAGTCAGTGAAGGAGCGGCAGTCAGGGTGAAGAGTTCAGTCAGTCAACGAATGAGAGTAACAGCGACAGTCAGTTCAGTGTGAAGAGTCAGTACATCAGAGGAGAGACAGTCCGTGAAGAGTCAGAGGGTCAACGAGGGAACAGTCAGAGAGGCAGTCCGTGAGTAGCGGCGAGTGTCAGCGTCAGAGGGTGAGCTGGACGGAGAGGACTGATCAGCGCGGCCTCAAGTGAGTGTGTCTTGGGGAGCTGAGGAGCCAGTGACCGGAGGGACCCGAGAGCGGAAGAGCTAGTCAACGGGGAACTAGTGACCGGAGGGAAGGGTGAACGGAAGAGCTGGTGAGCTGATCTGGGCTGAGGCAGTGCCGTCCCGGGGAACTCTGCGCGACGGGTGGATCGTACAGCGGCAGCGAGGACTGTGGAGTTGACCGGCGCGACATGGAATTATCTCGACTGGGAGTCCGCACAGTGTGTGCGAACGGAACAGTGCTGTAATTAGGACTGAGCACAGTGAGAGTGAGCACTGAACAGGACAGTGAACTGGCGAATAGTCTGGAGTTTTCTGGCTGTATTCACAATTGTTGTAGGAAATAAAGAAACCTCCATCCTTCAATTATAAACTCGGTGTTCTGATTTTGAACCCCGACGAGCCCTTGTTACAGTATTTTGGTGCTCTAGGCGAGAAAAATTTCGGTGCACCCCTAAATTTCCATCTGAATCATTCCATTTTTTACCATTTGGAATTTCATGTTCTCTAGACAGATAATGGTAAATGATTAAATAAAATTTATTTGAATTGTCCTATTTTGAGAAAGGCTTGTATTTTGTAAAGATGTTATAACATAACTTATCTAGATAGTATGGGGATTAAATAAAAGAAGAGAGTTAATTGAAAATGTTAAAACTTTTTATATATACATCAGGCGCGGCTCATGGCTGGGAAGTTAGGTGAAGAGCTAGAGAGCGGTCTAACTAGAAAGACGCCTGACACCGGTAAGGGTAGATTGCATGGAATGGAAGTCTACCATTGCATTGCATTGCACCGTATGAAGAGCGCATGCATAGGTGAAGTAGCACTTCACATACTTCCCCTGAATAACCGCCACTGATATACATTAAACAAAACAAGAAATTACATCAGAGATAAGTTTTTCCCAGGAGGCACAAAATGAAAAAAGGCTTAAAATCCATAAGGTACTTTTTTTTGCTTTAATTTTGGCAAACTCTTTGACAAGATCTTTTACATCTATTTGAGTGACTAACTCATTTTCGATGGAAATGGTAGCAATACCTGAAAGTCTTTCCTGGGTCTGCACTTGCCACAGAGATCGCTGGTGTCAAGAGAACCCAAAGAGCCATACATAAATTAGGGAACCCAGTTTCAAGGTTAAATCTAAATGATGCTGCCCCAAATGTTTCTAAAAGTTTCCTGCTCTAGGCGGCTGCCCAGTTCGCCTATGGCCCTGCATGTGTGGCATACAAATGGTTTCTAAAGATGTTATGGAACACTTCAGTGTATGTAAATTTTAAATTGTTTACCAAGACAAAATCTCTTAGAAAAATTGACAAAATAATAAGTGATAGTACCCCAGCACCTGTCATAAGCCCTATCACTTCAATATCCATAAGACTGTATTTACCTCTGTAACGTCTGACTTGGTTCATACTTCAAGATTTCAACATTATTCTGTCTTTACATTCTTACTTGTTATAGACTTTTTGTGAGAATGGTCTGAACTTATGTCATATCATGTACAACAAATTAAAATTATACTGGGTTTTGATGCATGATGTTTCTTGTTTACACAAGGGACTTCTGAAAAGGATTATTAATCAAACAATATAATGTTAACAATACCACCTTATTTAGATGATCTAAATAAATAATTCACAACTGCTAATAATAATATAGAAGACAACAAATTGTTGTCAAAAACCCATAAATTGTTCAAAATATAGGCCTTCTGCTAAGAAATATCCCATAACACCCAAACAGCCCAGTTTACTGAAAATAATTTCCTCTGTATATATTTATTTTAAAAATAATCTTATCAACAAGTAATAGATATAGTTAACTACACTGAATAACGCTACTTTATTATAAAACTAACATAAAGTCTTCAGCAATGTGTAAACCATTTACATGAAATGCCATTAGAGCATAATACTTACTTCGCCATCAGTTGAAGGAGCTACATTTGAGTACCTCGACTCACAGACTACATCAGTAAGTGTTCTTGGAGCATGCCTTGGTACATTCGGAAATGATTCATCACAGTTATAAGCAAAATACCTGTACACCTGTAAGAGAAAATAAAAATGCATTCTTTTACCAATTTTACATCACTTCATATGTATTAGGAACTGAATTTTCTGGAAATTTCAAGTGACAATAAACGTTGCTTCGAAATGGGAAATTTGGTTGTTTCTTACTTCGAAATGTAGAAGTTTTCATAAAAGAGCAATCTTTAATTACTACTTTTCTATAAACACATAAAAGAGTAAATTTTTCAACAGCAGGCCAATGAATTTACTAATAGCTAACATAAGAAAGAAAAACAAAAATAATGAACAGTGAAATCTCAATATAATGTTTTGCATGTACCAGAAAAAATATTTTTGTTGAGACTGTTTTTGTTATATCCAGAATTTAGAAAAAGTGTTTTAATTTGTTGGGTATAGCATTTTGAAGCATCTATGCTTGAGAGTTTTCCCCATAATGCAGGGGAGGACAGTCAAGCTTTGTTTTCATTTTATCCCTTCGATACATTTCAGGAAGAAGCTGTTAAAAATCCCAATTTCATCAACATTATAAATATTTTCTGATGCACATTTCTCTGTCATTTCTTTCAATTGATTATTGTGCCAGAGATTAGCAGCATTTATTGGTGAAGCTTTCTATTCCTCTTGAGTTAATTAAAAAGTTACGCTATGACAATCAGACAAGCCACCCATTGCTAAGTCTTGAATATTCCATACGTTGCTTCTACACCAAGCATGGTAGCAAACTACTTAGCTTGAGTGCAAATCAAATAATCCATTTAATGGAATGTTCGAAACCCTCATTTCATGGAACCACTTCAAGGCTACAGCATCCACATCACTAAAAGGTTTTAGTATTCACCCCTTTTCTAGTGAGATCTATGGCATTTGAATTGAGAGTTTTTCCAATCTCCTTCCTCTGCTTTAAAAATGTCGCTCCTGTACATTGTGGAAGACTGTACTTCTTCGCTGCTACAATTTGCTTCAAGCTTGCGTTGATGTTTCTAATTACAGCTAATTTCTGCTTGAGATTAATTTGCTTGCGGAAACACAAAGTCATGAAGACAGACAAAACATAACAAGCACGGTAATCACTGCTGGTGCTAGCTTACTACATTATACACGTGATGGCGGGGGAAGTAAATGACAAGGGAGTTCATGATTTACAGTTACACAACCTACCAGGGGAAAGGTGGAAAACATCTCTTTATACTTCATTACATTGAAGGATTCTAAAATGCAATTGTAATGGAGAGGTTTAACGTTATTATAAGTATCGTAAAGTCAAGGGGAATTTTACATTATTTTAGTGGAAAAAATTACAAGACAGAGAATTATAATTATATCGGTAATCATTTTTGGAGATTTCACTGTATTCCTGTAATAACATGACCTTCAAAACTAAAGTGCTCAACATAGCATATAATCAGTAGAAACATATCATAACCACTTCGAGGGGGGCACAATTTACATATTCAGTTATGAACAGAGAATTTAAACATGCAACAATTTTCAAATATAAGCCTTGTTCAACATGTTGGAAATGATAATACTGGTGTTTGGATATTCTAATTTGTTCCTAATTACAATAATTTTGTATCATCACTTCTTTCCAACTGTAATTTTAAAATTAATAAAGTTGGTAGGCTTACCATCACTGGAGAAAGTGATCATGGTGTGCACAATGCAAAGAAAATGTAAAATGTAACAGGTTAGTTTTATCACAACTCACACTCACAACTTGCTACATCTGAATTATAAATTAAATTAGCAACTAAATTACAAATATCTCACATAGATTCTTGTATATTTGTAAATGTTTTAATTTATTTTATGAAGGAAGATTAAGTGGATTGTGGCACATTACTCCCAAGACCCCCCTCCCAGACCAGTGGCGGTTAATGAGATTTAAAATAAGAAGGGTAATACATTCAGTGAAACAGGTCTACATATTCACATATGGTCCTTTTTCCATTGAGGAAAGACCCACAGGTGGGGTCGAAACGTTGTATGTCAATTTTTTAAGTGATTCAATTTAGAAACAGGTCTACATCTTCACTAATAAAAATGTACTTAGTTGCTGTACAGAAATTACCTTCTCCTCTCATAGCTGTGTAAACGCGAAGCCAAATCATTCTGCCGCAATGTGCATGGGATGACTAGGAGGCACAGCTACGCAGCGAAAGGTTACGGAGTTTGTCAATCGTTTTTCAGTCTACTAGAGACATCCTACGGGCAAGATTTCTTGACACACTTTCCCTAACTTGACTATGAAGAGTTTTAAACTGTAATTTACTTAGCACAGGGGGCAATGTGAACAATGTGAGGGGCACTTAGAACTGTCAACAATATAAGTTGTAACACAGCACAAACACTCATTCACCGATGCCAGCAAAAGAAACACCTACACTCAATAAGACTGCTTCCTTGTAGAAGAAGTGAGATATCCCTAGACTGTGATTCCCCGTTGGAACACGTGGTAGTAATCAATAAAAAGTGAGGAGGGAAGGAGGTGTGAATTCACGGTCTTCATGTAAATAGGATTGTGCGACACAGCTGAATTATATGGCTAGAGCTCTACAATTCGTCCTTTTTGTGTACCTTCTGATTCAAGTCTAGAATATCACTAATTAACATTTTTCCTGGCTGTCATTATTATCTTCATCCCATCCTCGCCTTGTTTGGAGTGAGTGTGTGTGTGTGAATGATGTGTCTCGTCCTATGGGTTCGTGTTGCCTCGGAGGTGGCCCCGGCATTGGGCTGATCACTCATCCAGGGAGGCCCTCCATGTCCTTGTCTGGTCAAAAAAGCATGTATGTGATCCAAAGATAATCCCTCTCCCGACAGGTCGCGGCCCTGTAAGGCCCGGGAAGCTTGGGTCGCTTAAATGGAGAGGTAAAACTAAGATAAAGAAGAAGAAGATATTTTAAAATCCAATTTCCCCACAAAATTTACTGGGTTAATAATGCGAGATAAAATATATTCTATTTAGGTGGCATTTATGTGTGTGTGTATGTGTAAATGGGAGTCCCATGTCTACAGATTTACAGTTATGTCAAAATACAAGTTGTTCTGCTACAACATTAGTTTGTATTTGGATGATCATTATGATGATGACAACGATAAATTCTAAAATATATATTTTGGAAAGGTTGAACTGACTTGCTTAAAATGTCCCGTTTTCAGCTCAAAACAGCTAACCTAATGCAGGGAAGACGGTAAGAGGAAAGGGTTTTCTGGGAGCTAAACCACCCCATTTTCAATCTTTTATCAGAGTTATCTTATCCTATCAGACTGTCAAAATCTCTCTGTGACCATTTCTAGCTTTAATAGTTCTGTTCTTTTATACCACGCTCAAGAGGCAAAACAGCAGAAACTCTATTACAAAGCATTAGCCTCTCAGTCACTCAAGTAGCGAATTCCCTAAACAAATACAGATATCTGGGCATATTAGTGTTCATTATGCTATCGATGTTATGATATATATATATATCCCAAGGATATTATTCAAATAAGTTTTTGCACTTATAGTTGTTGTTTGTTCAGGAAGGGTTTATTCTTTAATGACTCATGCACATAAAACTTCCAGTCTGTTCTATGACAAAGCCAAATTTAAGATAACTGATTTTACAGATAATTTATTATGAAGTTTTGTTACTTAATAAATGTATTTCTGTTAAGAGTAAGATCATTACATTATATATATATATATATATTAAAAAAAAAAAAAAAAAGGAATAAATATATATCTAATCCACATCATTGAATGGAACATCCCGTCTCATAATTTAATTCAAGGTAGGAAATCTGGACAGAATTTTAAATGGCGGAAAACACCCAGACATGGGCACATACCAGTAAGGGTGAATACCAGCACTAAAATTATAACAAAATTGTAACAAATTCCCCAGGAAAGTATACTGTGAAATATCACAACTATTTTTTTAAAATTCAGCTTTATTTATGCTCCTTTGAACATGCAGGCCATATCAGGAGTTCAGGTCTTGTCTGTATACCAGCAGGCCATACAACTATTTTCTATTGTTGGTGTGTTTTGTGGCGTTAACAAATTTCAACTGATATTAATTTAAATGAATATGATACAAAATGAAATAGCGAAGATCAGTAATGGTAAGTAAATATCCAATTTTACATTTGCCTTTATGACTCTGGAACCATGAAAATACTCATGTAAAATTGGCTGGCCATGGGATTTAAATCTGGGACCTCCTGAATGTGGGTACCTCACTCATGGAGAGTTCCACCGACCTTCGTTACGGCTAAAACGCGTCGTTTTCTCCTGCTTGTACCATGTTTACGTTCCACCGAGCCTGATTAGTCCATCACTCCCATTAATACTCGCGTTAACTTAAAGACAGAAATTCCTTGCGTTAAATCTCGCGTTTGCTTGGAAACAAGATGGCCGAATGTGGTTGCATGCTACAATATGCAGTATTATCCACATTAAACAATAAACCCAGTACATTAATGCATTAATTATAGTTTCTGAAGAATAACATGAATACAAGGGAGTGATTCTTTTATTTCCTTTGCTAGGATAGAGCAGTCAGGTAGCCTAGCAGAATGTGACCCTCAGCATGAACACAAAAGCAGGATCTGGGGTTTTCTCACATTCCAAAAGACAAACTAGTCACTCAAACGAGAGGATCAGTTGAGACTGTAACATTGAAGCAGGCAAGTGGTTACAAAATAAAATGTTTTTCGCAGTTGCACGACATACAACAGTATTCTTAAGTATTTCGCTCATAGTTACGCTTACATGCCATTGAAACTGCCGCTGTGTATTTGTCATTTTCTAGCTTGTATTATTACTAGTAGGTTTACGAAATGTGAAATTGATTAATATATCTCTATTGGATTACTTCTCAATAAATTAAGAGTGCACGGTGTTTATTGTTATTGAAGAAAAATTAGGCCTAAGTCAAATCGTTTTTTGTGTGTGTTATGTGTTTGTTATTCCCGTGTTTATCCAGGAAAATGCCATTTTCTATCTCCTATGACTACAAAATTAAGGTAAGACCTAAGCTGTGCACTTATCACATTGTAATAGTTTGCAATAATTTTATGATATGGTATAATAAATTGTAATCATATTACACCAGCAGTAGGCATATAGCCTAGGCCCAATTCACATTTTATGTTTGATACATTTTTGATACCAATAGCATCGAAAGAATTACAGGTTAGCTTAAAAAAATTATGATAAAGTTATGATAGGTTAATAGTGCGAGTGCAACATCATAAATTGTATAATATACTGCATTAATAAAATAAATAACATTAATAATTGCGTTCTACTACTAATGTTTATTTTCTGCTGGCTACTGTGAACCATAGCAGCCAACGTTGCCAATGGAAAAATTACTTTGAATGGCGAAGGAATCGGGCATGGAAACAATATAACATTCAATTTTTGCATCTCGATATATAAAAAACAATACTCACTCAACATATTTATAATTTTGAATGATGTAATATGAAAATTACTAGTCGTGTGTTCTCAGGTTTAACATTGTATGTTGGCAGAAGCGACAGTGAATGTATGAGAAGCTTGTGTACCAAGATTGCCTGCCTTCTAACGCGCGTTTGGAAACGGGTGTTTATTTTAACGACAAAAGTGTTGGTGGAACAGTGTCCACTTAACGCAGACGTTATACAGTAATAGCGCGTTACTAAAGTCTTCGTTTGGGTATATTTAAAGATTGTCGGGGGAACCGGCCATCAGTATTATAAGTATTATACTTAGTAATAAGTTACTTTATGAAATTATGTTTAAAACATTGCTTTTCCGATCATTCTATTAAAACTTAGTCTCGGAATTTTAATTAAATAATTTTAATCAGATATTTTAATTCACAAATTAATAGGTTAATCACAACAATTAACCGATTAATTTGAAAGGCCTACTAATGACCTTTAGAAGAAAATTAGTTCTAGGCCAGTAATTAAATCTTACCTGCCATGTTATTCCAAAATCATAAGACCTTTCAATTAGCATAGCTGCAGGTCTAAAAGTTTTGAATGTAATTATTAAATGTGTAAAATGAAATTCTGCTTCCAGATCTAGTTGAATTGTTACATTCTCAACCCCATTCTGTGACTGCCACCAGGATCTCTGTCGAGTTCTGAAAAAAGACAATACATAATATAATATAGCTTACAGCCTTGGCTTATGTACTATACCTGAGAAAGGATCATTTCTTCCAATAGGCTATAGTAGGCTGCAGCCTATGGGGGCACATTTTTAAGGGCGGCAGTTCTACATTTCCTTAATTATGGGGCATACAATAATTTGAACGAATATATAAAGTCAGGAGTTATGGTATGGGTATTGCAGTTTCAAACTGCAATTAGAATTGTATTGTATTATTGCATTTAGTAAAATGTGTAAGTCTAACATCTATCATGATGTCCCTCAGGGATGGGACCCCTACTATTTCTGACATTTCAATGACCTCACGGAAACAATAGATCCTTCAATAGAAACAAAAGTAAAAATCACACTACTTGCAGACAGCACCAGCATCTTAATAACAGCCAACAGCATATAGGAGCTAAAGGGAAATACTCAAATATTTCACACAAATATACTGTCGAGCTTCGATAAGTCGAACCTCTATTACTCGAATTTTCAATTTTTCTAAGTAATTTATATTACCCTATGTATTGGTCTCTTTAGACCACCAGCATGGTCTTGTGGTTAGCGTCGCTGACTTCAGATCCGCTAACCCGGGTTCAATCCCCAGTACCTCCTCGGATTTTTCTGAGGTAGAGAGTTCTGGTAGGGGTGCACTCAGCCTCATGATTCAAATTGAGGAGCTACTTGATAGAGAAGTAGCAGCTCCGTTCATGGAAACCATCATTAACGGCCGTGGGTGTCAGCATGCTGACCACATGACCACCAATCCTGCAGTCTGCCTATGGTAGATAATGCAGCGGTCGGGTGGTAGGCCTTGTCCCTTCTGAGATGTTAGCGCCACGGAGTTATTTTTTTTTATTGGTCTCTTTAAGTTAAGTTTCTACAACTCAAAATGTTCAATATCTTGAAGCTTAAATGAACCCTATAATTTGAATGATTAAGGGCATAATAATATCAGAAAGATTCGTTGCAAGGTAAGGTTACAAATCACTGAATACAGCACGAAGTCTACTGCAAGCTTCCTAGATCTTGTAATTTTTAAAACTGAAACCCCAACTAAGAATGTTCTTAGCCAGTCAGGCATTGGGCGAGTGTATCAATGAATGGAAAACAAGGATGTTGTGCATTGACCTTAGCAATTTTTACTGTCGGTCAATAACACACTCTCCACAGATGTGGTTTCAGATGGGGGTGTTTACGGTCTAAAAATGCCAGGGTAAAAAAAAGAGAAACCTTGAAAGATTCAGTAGTAGCTTTATGTCAAACAGTGTGTTCAGTGAGCACTAGCTGTAATGGAAAAACAAAATAGAAAATTGTATATGCCAAGCTTGAGTAAAAAGTTATTAAAGAAATAGCGAGAGGAGTAAAGAAAAACAAGAATATTGCACATGAATATGGTATTCCTCCTAGTACTCTGTCAACAATATTAAAAGATAAAGATAAGATTTTGAAGACCATTGATAAATCTCTGTGTTTGCTGCAATGAAAAAGACTAAAAGCATCCAGCCTACCTCAACTAGACGAGGGTATGGTGCAGTGCGAGACAAAAACATTCCTGTGTCTGGTCACATTATTCATGAACAAACAAAAATTCTGCTGTAAATGGTGTATAAAACTGAACACTGTGGAAATCGTGCGACAAACTTACCAAAGGAGTGAATATAAAGTGCAAAGCAGATGACATTCTTCAACATTTACAGCCATAACTCCAGAACTATTATACTTGTATTGAAAAATATTTCACCAAATTGGAGAGAAAAGTGCGTGCTAACAAAGAAAAAATTAATTTGTAAAATGCATTTTGTTACCCTCAAAGGTGTACCTCCCCCTTAGGCACATATAATAAGCATATAATAATATGGTTGAACAAAAAATATTTTTAGGTGATGTGGTTCCAGCTCACTAGTAACTGTTTCTTTATTACAGAACATCAGGACATGCTGTACTAGATTGATGGCAGTATTGTGCAGTTTGTTCCCCATGGGTTAGAAGAACAACCAGAATGACCATTCACTTCTCATCAACATGGTAAGTTTTCTACTAGTAAATTATATTATTTTTTATATCCGATAGTTGCATTATGTAAATTAACCATTAAAAATTGTAGTTTAACCATGAACAATGATCTTATGTACAATAATTTCTGACAAAATCGACAATAAAGTACATTTTTACCAACAGATAGGACATGCTATGAAAAATATCAAAGATCTTGCTCCACAAGAGAGACAATTAAAATAGGATTACTGTTTCTAATTTTAATTGGTCATCAATTGATTATTTAAACCTAGAAGGACTTGAGCATGGACTGCCCATATATTCTTCTTATGTTAAAAAAGCAGAAATGCACTCCAATGTTCATGGGCCTTACCAGAGGCGCCAACTTTTGATAAACGTTGGGTGGGCTCAAAGACATTACAAATTTCACACTCCCACCCCTATTTTATTCATGAACTATTAAAATGACTATGGTTAAATATAGAAATTATTTCAGTGTTTCTAATAACGATCACTTACATCACAAAAGTGTTGTATTACAATGATGATGAGTCTTCTGCCCAAAACGAAGCCACGGGATGATGACCAAGATTCGTCCAAGGCTCTTTGAAATCTCAGAGATTTGTCATTACCTCTCGCGAGATGGGGATGAAGGGACTACATAACACACAGTCCTGAACTCAGGAATAAAATCTTCCACTATCGAAAAATCCTCGGTAGAAGGCAGCCTCACTACCAGCTCCCCCATGAAGTGGACTCTAATTTAAAGAAAATTCTTTCGAGTTTATAGTAGTTATATTAACTTTTTTGGTCTTAGGTGACTACTAAAATAAAATAAAACATTAACTTAGTATTATGTAGTACTGCGAGTTGTAAATGTATATCTCTTGACTGCACTTTTCTCTATAAATTTATCACAAGCATAATCTAAATCTAGCTTGCCCCACTATCTGTATTTATGGGAGTGCTTACAGCAGCAATATATGCGTTTAAATCTTTTCTAGGACACTGCCAAACGCAAAAATGTCTCCACACTTTTCAAAGGAGAGAAATATCTTTCGCGGATGTTGTGGAAACTGGCATTGGTAGAGTAAATTATTTAACATATAAATCTAAAGAATTCAAGAACAAATTAATTCAAACGAGTTAACTGAAACAAGAGAGAATATATTGTTATGTACGTCAACAATAATCTACTTTCCTTTTTAAACGGATTAAACAACGAGAATCGATTTTTGGTAACAATAATAAATATTTACAGCAATACATGGCACATTATTGCGTGGGCTTGAGCCCCATGGGCCCATATAAGTTGGCGCCACTGGGCCTTACAAATCATTATTTTCAATATTAATCTTATTGAAATTATTAATATAAACAATATTATTATAAACAGATTTTACCCAGGGTTGGAGCTACATGTCTTTAAATATCTGAATAATTCTGGCATCCTTGAATCTAAATTTTTCTGTTGTGAATACAAATTCGATTACACTGTTAATTTCCATCATTACCTGTTCCTTAGAAGAGAGTACATGTGTTTTGTTAGACAGCATTTATAAAATATAAGTTCTAAGATGTTTGAACGAGCAAGAAAATCTTTCTAAACTATTTTTGGATAAACAATTATGCGAGTTAGATCACAGAGAAGGTGAAGAAGAGAAAGAGGACCCAATTTATATGCAGGAGTAAATGTTCTGGATATGTACATGACAGAGACCTTACAGATCAAAGATAGTGAAATAAAATGTCTGTGTAATTTGTTTAAGTAATTAACTACTGATTATCAACAGAGATGCTTAGTTTTCATGAGTGATTGATTTGCAAATGGTTATTACCATCGATAAATTCAAAATCTCAGATACTCCCTGGGAAAAAAAATTGTGTTTATGTAAATTTGATTTGCATTTTTTGTGATATTTTCTATTTTTCAAGAAAATCTTGCGTTACATAATGTCAAAACATACACAACATGTTTTGTGTCAAACACAATATTGTCTGCATTGTGTTTCAAGTTTCATCAGGCCTTGCCTTGCTAGCGTTTGTTGATGTGGCACGATCATGAATTTCCATCATTTAAATTATGGTACTGTACCTATTTCATTTTTGCTGCAAGAAAAAATTCTGGGAAAAAAGCTGCAGTTCTGATCGAGCAAGGATGATATGAATTTAATGTGTTTGATGGTAGGAAGAATATACAGATGTGCAACCTGTGGAAAAATAAATGGCCTAGTTGCCTTGATGATGTACGTTTGCAGAAATATACAATATTTTGCACTGGGTGAGCTATTTGGTTTTAATGTGAAATAACACCAAAACTGGAAGGTTGGGCATTATGAGTGGGCCATCCATCATTTCTCAATTTGTTTGAAGAGCAAAAACAAACTGTTTCACAGCAAAATATATACTTGCAACTGATTTACGTGACTAAATATGAAGGAATCTCAAATTGGCCACTTAAATATTTTACTGTAAAACTTATGTTTTTTTTCTCCTGTCAAACTGAGAAATGGTGGGTAGCCCACAAATGATTATCAACTATTTCATTTTTTAAATGCAAAATAATGATGAAATTAACACAATATCTACACTGAAAATTAACATTTTTATTCGTCCTAAAATCGGTAGGTAGTGGGGTTTAAAGGTCTTTCAACAGGGAGGTAATTTAGGCCACCATTAAATAGGATCCATTATTATCAGGCAGCAATACAGAAACTAACAATTATTTTGTGTGAGGGAAGTAAAATACTTCTGCATCTGTAAATGACAGTGACTTCTCTGATCAAAGCCAGTGAAAGAAAATTTCTGGATAATTTCTATAATATGTTTAATGATCAGGCAGCAACAAAGTAGCTTGATATCACAGCGTAAATACAAATATTCTAAGTAAATATGGATTTATAGCAAACTATAATCATAATGGTGTAGATCTGAAGGTCACGGGATCAAACCTGGCTACGGTCGATGGATATTTCAGGACGTAAAAATGGGACTTCAAGCTGGGGGGGGCCCGTGTCATAGATTTATGGTACATAAAAGAACTCCAGCCTCTGGACAAAATTTCTCGGCCATTTCACGTCCTCCAAGTAATACCTTGGTTTCCTGAGGGATCTGTGAGGCGATGGGCTCACCACCTGTCCCTCTGTCTTCTCTATGAGAACAAACGTAACAAAATTTGCATCGGTACCAGTAACCTCCACTCGAAAGCCCTAATGCCCCAAGAGTGGGGACAAACAGGAAGATAAATAGATAGATAGATAGATAATCATGGGCATTTTTTGGATAGTTTTTAATGCTCTATAAAACCTGAGGAAGCTTGGTTGTTTAATAATCTGGTTCACCTAAGAATTTTATGATTACTCGTGAGTGCTGTGCATGCTGGGAGAATGTGAGAGGGCATTTAGTGGAATGAACATTGCTCCATCACCTTCAATAAATCAATTTCTGGTATCAATAGCAAGCAGACAGCTAATAGTGCCTGCCATAAATAAATTCAAGCAGGAGAAATACAGAGTCCGGCAGAGAAACCTGACGGTTTTTAAATTGAAATTACGACAAAACTGTACCGTTTGCATACATTATTATATTTTAGAATTACTATACATCTCAAAGTATTTTACCTACATCAATTACTTTTTGAAAATTGTGTTCCTACTTCAATCCACAAAGCTAAATAAGCCCATTAGATCAAAATTATTATGGTTTTGTGAAAAGTTGGAATCAGCCGAAACTGCGTAATGTCGTAACTCAATGTCAGCAGTACATCTCGCGCTTGCACATTCAAGTAAAAAACAATTGCTACCCACAACAGTATGGTATTCCGACATGGAATATTCTCATTTTGATGAATGTTGAAATGGCAGCGAAACTGATGCAATCTTGTTTACACGTAGGTTTCATAACTAAGTTCCGCAATTGTTTTTTACTTGAATGCACAAGCACGAGATGTAGGCCTACTGGCGACAATGAGTTACGACACTACGAAGTTTCGGCTGATTCCAACTTTTCACAAAACCATAATAATAATTTTGATGTAATGGACTTATTTAGCTTTGTGGATTGAAGTAGGAACACAATTTTCAAAAAGTAATTGATGTAGGTAAAATACTTTTGAGATGTATTGTAGTACTGAAATAAAATAATGTACGCAAACGATACAGTTTTGTAGTAATTTCAATTTAAAAACCACCAGGTATCTCTGCCGGACCCCGTATATTAAGTTATGGCTTGGCTAGGATAGTGGAGTGCACATGAAACAGAAGTATGAAAAGAAAAACACAGGAATGAAACCAATATGGGAACTTTTATAGACCTAAGCTATGAATTATATTTCAGTACTGGTGTTATTATAGAACTAAATGGCATATCACAAAATATATTATTTTAGTCTTATTGAAATGTTTTGACGCATTTTCTTATGCCACAGATGCCTGTACAAAGTAACACATCACTTCTGTTTTATGCTCACTTCAAAGACTGCATAGAACCAAATGAAGGACTCACCCTGGTGCAAATCGATATACAATATTTTCAATCCGATGACTCAGCTGTGGGTTATTTGCATGTTGTGGACGGGAATCACACCAAAAGCATTTCTTACGATCTTCTAAATGTGACACAATGCAATATCGTTCCTGGAAATTAAAATAAATAACATTATCAAAGTCTGTCATTGGCAACACTGAAATGGAGGATATGATCAGATATATTAACCCTCTACTCATAACACAGGTCAGTCTTACGTCAAACATAACATCAGTTTGTGGGACCGGATCCATTTTAAAACAAAATTTCTTATGCTGTTTTTATAAGGATAGGCTTATCAAATGGAATTTGCTTTATTGTTAAAATAGTTCAATATATTGTATTGCTGAATGATGGATCCTGTAATGACAGAACAATAAAAATGGCAAATCTATGTGAACTAGTCTAATTTCGATACATTACATTTATCAACGATTTTCTTGTAAGAAATACCAGCAATATACCTAAATATTTATTTCTGTGCACAAGTTTTATATTTTTACTACAATTTGTACATAACATAGAGGTTCACAGGGGTATACCATGGCGTAGCGGTAGAGACATTGCGCTTCAATGAAATGGTGGGTTCGATTTCTGATGAGGTCATTGGTATTTTTTCAATCGACCTAATCCTTCTGGCCCTGAGGTCAACGTAGCCTCTAATTAGGAACAATCCTGGGGTTAAGACAGCTGGTGCTTACCACCTTCACGTGCCGAATTTTTAACATCTGGGAGCCTCTACCTTCTGGAACCGTCAGGGCCCCCATGGCCTGTACAGGGAGCCAAAAAAAAGGAGGTTCATAACATTGCAAAGTACAGTATACCCACCCTCTGAAAATAATTCTGTTCTTCCTAGGCCTACATTACTGTAAAATGTACAATTCCTATCCAATTCCTCTTTGCAACTATGAGCACATGGTTGAGTTGATTATAAGTGTTTCCATCTGGTGAAGTCCATGTATACTCATGAATATCATGATGTGGGAATTTTGTACTCTTTATGATAACATTTTTAGATGTGGCAAAATTCACCAATCCAAATTCTTGTGATATGCCAAAATCTGGTCAGATGTTCGTTTTATTTCTTCATAAAAACTGTCCTGTCTTCAATGTCTTTATCCTCTGTTGATACATAAACATTCATAACTATGATGTCACAGCACCATCCTCTCAGAATAACATAAGAAAGCTTATCATTAATAAACTCTACTTTCTTAAAGGAATAGTAAACTAAAAATTCAGTATCATTTTCTTCATACGGATTGAAAGAAAATGTTTTTAAGAAATGATATTCACTATTAGAAATGTTTTACACCTTCACATTTAATCATAAAACGAATATGTTTATTGTAATGCGGTGGGCGCGTGACGTCATGCTTGACGAATGCTTGACTCAGTCCCGCCCGGTGAAAGACAGTTCACAGCATTCTGTCTACTGTTACGGTTTTTTAGTAGTTCACAGCATTCTGTCTACTGTTACGGTTTTTTAGTGAGTATCTGTTCAAACAATGGTTTATTGTTGTGTTGTGGGTGTACAAACTCATCATCGAAGAGTGATAACACTTAAAATACCTTTCCATTGATTTCCCAACAGAGATAAGTCACCCCATTATAAGCAATGGCCGATCAAAATAAAAAGAGAAAAATCTGTTCCTAGTAAATACAGTACGGTTTGTTCACAACATTTTGAAGAAAATGATACCTAGCTTTCGGTACAGTTACGAAAACAGTTAACTGGAGAAACCCCACAATCTGTTTAAAAAAGAAGTGCTGTGCCATCACTTCTTTTGCGTAGGAAATCTGAAACACCGCCAATGAAGAAAAGAAGATAGTCGTACTTGAGGAAGAAGGAAATGAGAGAGTTATTGCAAGATTCGAACAGTAATCCATCAGTATCCGGGAATGGACAAATCATGAATATGGAATCTAGTATTTATGACAAAAATTCAGTTTCTAACAGCGTAGGCGTTCAGTGTGAACTAGGAAATGAAACTTATGTCAATGTTTGTACAGATTCATTAATGTTTCTTCTAGAAATTGTGATTTAGATAACTCTTTTAGCATTTCAGACATTTCTACTACCGCAAAAGATGATTCTGAATCTGAACGTGACTCTGTTCGTATCTTGAAAAATATTTTGGTTTGAACTGTATTAGCTCTAAGTATTAACTGATAACGACTGGCAACTAGTGTATCTTTATTTATAATAATGCTATCGAATGAGGCATGTTGTGTTATACAGCCTACAACCCCTTTCTATTCACAAATTCCTTCACAGTCCCTACAACACACACTTTCGTGGTCCGTTTTCATTTGTATACACAGCCCCACACTTACACCATTACACTTATTTTCTTTTCTTCCTTGCAATTCTTTCAATAATTCCTTGTCATTTTCTTTTCCTGTGAAATTAATTTGTGAATACCGAGGTTTGTCCTTATAAGGTAACATTGCAGACACGTCTATCAACAACTAATACAAATGAGACTTTGTGGTGTATGTAGAAACAGCATGCGCGAGGATTACAGCAGCTGTCGTCCTGTCAATGAATTGTCTCGCGTGACGTCACAGGAGCTTTTTACTTCACCCATACAAAGCGTAATATTAGGTGCCTGAAGTTCACGAGATCACCATTAGTTTCGTAATTCAAAGCTCCGTGCGATGAGATTAAAGTCAAAAAATGGTATTTTTTTAGTTTACCATTCCTTTAATGGCTGAATTGATTCTCCTAAGAATGAAAAACCCAGTCCCTAATTGATGGCTTTCCCATAGAAGAAGGTATAGGTGTCTGTCTGTATTGAACCTTCACCCTCCCAATTTACTACCTACATCTAATTTTTACTTATCTAATTCTCTAGTTTCCAATTTAAGCACCCCAGGCCTATACAAGCTCCTAACATTCCACGTTCCAAATCTTTATTTGCTACGATTTTTGGACTCCTCAGTGCAGTCCCTAACCCAGAGATCCGAATGAGGGACTCTTTTACCTCCGGTGAATTTTACACTGACAGGATCCGTAAATGAAGTAAGTGTTAACACCTTTTATTTACTTTAAAAGATTAGAGATTAAATTAAGATAGTGGGTTTTTGAGTGCCTTTTTGCCTACCTATTTTTAAGTTTTTCAGAGCCTAAAACTGGTCTCTAGTCATCACTATCAACATTATTAACAATGACATCATTATCAGATATCATCATTATCACCAATATCAATGACATCATGATCATCATCATTATCAACAGCAACAGGACCATGAGAACCCCAGTCTTTGTCAACTATTTTGGACAGGTTGTCAGATTTTGATGTGAAACTATAACTGACAATAAGTAGCATACCTGAGAATACAACCCACAAGTCGAAGAGGCAGACAGTCGTTGCTCTCTGCCAATAAGCAAGTTGCCTGTTGCTGGATAGCAAGAGCTTTGTTCACATGGATGTGGCCTAGGCGGTGCATAACCACCTGTGAATCACAGCAGTTAAACATGTTACTAAACTACCGGTATATGAAACTCTACATCAACAGAGGCTTTTGCTAAAAAGTATGTTATGTTTATGGATTTCACACATTCTGATGCTTCAAAATCTAGGAACTGACTTAGTTTCAAATATTTAATTACCCATAATTAGGATTTACCTTTCGATCCTCTAACTTATGATTCGAGTCTGAATAAAAGCAAAGCCATTTTCATTGTTCAGAAGTGAGAAACAATGACACAGAATCTTTAAGGACAAGATAATTAAATGGACAGGATACTTTATAAGATCAATATTAAATCAATGTGCATGCTTTGCAAAAAGACCTATGGTGAATCAAGATTTCATTTTGTTTCATTTCAGTCTGATAAGCCTAAGATCATAACAGTGTAACAGCATTTCCACAAGTTGAATGACTGTGTGGCTAAACTATATAGAAGTAAATATCTTTTTTATCAACATATCTTGTCATTACTTTGCAGCAATTTAAGATGACTAACATCTTTAACAGAAAAACAAAAACATGCTTTAGTCTTTTCGGCCAGGACACGTTCATATACCACAAAATGACAGACTGTGAAATCTGACCTATGAAAATCCTTACCACATTACTCTTAAATACAAGTAAATTACTGTAATCTTTACTGAGGGATGTGTAAATAGTGCAATAGTGGGTCTCAGCACATATGCAACTAATTCATGCATGCATGTGTAAAGTCAGTTAAGTCACCAGACTGGCTAAATCGTGTTGTATACTTATTGTCACAAACTTAAAACGCTCTCTCTTTGTGTATAATCATCTAAGTTATATCATTATCATCTGGTGAAATTCAAAAGTTTGGTGTGTAAAGAAGGTGGAGTCAAAATTTCTATGACTTGGGTTAACAGCAATGTGATCAACTGTGCAAAACAGGTTAAGTTAAAACTCTGTTTATGTAAAATTGGCCAAGTCAAACAATTATTCCATGCAAGAATTTGTTAATACCTATTATGAGCACTGAATGGAAAAACTAACGTGCCAATTCCTTCCATATCATACTTAATATATATAATGAAATAAGTAGATAGTTTCTCCATAGAATTTAATGTGAATCTGCAAACTTTCAAATCGTTATTTCTCAATTAGTGTTTTTTTACATAACTGACTTTACACACGTATACGGGAATAATCACAAATATTTTAAAATATTTGCTGTTCTAGTCCAGTGCTTTGATTTCATGGAAGGGGTTCAAACAAAACTGTTTAGTCTAATAAATGTTACATACCGGTACTGTATCACACACAGACTTTTTCAAAATATGATAGTTTTGACTATCGATCTGGTGAATAATTATGAACTATTTTTCACTTCTGAACTATGGCAACCCTAAGTATGGCAATTAAAAAAATCAAAGCAAAGCCTTTTAGTAGGCCCTACTTCAAAAACACAAAATCCTTCTAAAATAACAGTGAAATCCATAAGAAACAGCCAAATTGTTAAAAATAGCACTATAAGTATGGTTCCCATTTTTAAAGAATGAATGCAAAATTTAGGTATCATAATGAGTGATACATGTCTTGATACAAAAAGAAGTACCGTATACATTAATTTCTACATGTTCTCTAAACCAAACTATAATATCAAAGTGAAGTGGGAATACAGTTCTGTGACAAGTCCTATGGAAAGTTCTTTAATGAAATCAGTGCTTCTGTAAGAAGTTTAACCATTGTTTTGCTGATTGATAAGCTTATTTAAGATCTAGACCCACTAACAATATAATGAGACCGCCACATATTAATAAATAAACAGTGCACAAATGAAAAAATACACTGCACAATTCACATTATTATTCCACAGTTTGGTTAATCTGGAAAATTTTTAGTAGATTTAGGTAGTTAATGAATTCAATATTTCCAAGCTGATAAGCCACGGTCTTCTATCAGATTCATGACCTGATATTTTAACATGAACTGCATCATTGGGCTGCAGTTGACTGCCAACGAAATTGCTCTGAAGATGCCCGATGCAATTCTTAATGAAGCATCAGGCCATGAATCTCTCAGCCCACACTCCATAGGCCTGGAAATGTTAAATTCATGAAAACCTAAGTACATACATTTAGGTACTTAAGTTGTGCACAATTTCTTCTGTTAATTTGCATTATAAAATATTAACATTGTTTAGTTTTAATAATAAAGCTGTCCAACACCCAATGCTGCAAATAATACTCTTCAGATAAAAAAAAACACACACTGGATAATAAATTTGCAACTACAGTACTAAGTGCTAAGCAATGTGTGAGGAACTGCTCATTTTCAGTCAAGTACAACAAGGTAACTTTCTTTCTGCATTTAGCATTATAAACTATAACATTGTCGGGTTGTTGGGATTAAAACCAGTGTTAGAGAAGATCCGATAATTTTGCCAAAACAAATTTTAAATTTTATTTCTGTGTTTTACTCTAAATTAACTGTCCCCATCACAGATAATTATGAGGAGTACTTCAATTTACAAAGGAGTAAGTGCCAGAAGATTTATTTTTTATGAACCAAAGAAAACTTCAAGGAAGAAGTATTGGAACAGGACTGCAAGATATTATACAAGAGAATTCAACAGAAAAATCATTAGTAACAGACACAATTTCGGTGTTGTAGACCATTGTCAATCGCTAATTTATTCCCAAACTTTTGTTCCCAGCTGAGGGGAACTTCTTCAGTGGTAGCTTTTTCTTCACTTTGAGGTCCGAAAAAAATGGTTCATGTATGGACAGGCTACTACTGAAGAAGTTCCCTGCAACTAGGAATGAAACGTTTGGAAATACATTTGCCATTGACAGTGCCTACTTCCCAGAAAATATGTCTGTTATTCAAGATTCCGGCAGTGAAAGCTTAAGATATAGAAAAATCATAGTTTATAAACTTTGGTACTTACTCTTTTGTAAGGTTAGGTACTTAGAATTATATTTAGCCTTACTGAACTCCAAGATCATGAAAATGTGCAGTACCTTCATTCCAAAATAAACTAGGAAAAAAAATGCCACAAAAACCAAATTAACATGTGAAAAAAATATGGAGGAGAAAATTAGTTCTGTGACTGTTTATGAGTTTTGATTCACTTGTTACAAGCAGCAACCGTCCACCACAAACTTGTTAGGCTATTAGTAATGTTAACTGAAAATTGGCGACACTACTCGTAAGTCCACTGCACGCCACTTGCTACTAAGGGACAGAGGGGGATTGTTAAGTGAACAACAGTAGATGTCAGTCCTTCTACACTGGATCCTGTGGGGTTGAAATCCACTCCCAAGCGTTCCAACTCCATCCATTTTGTTGTTAATCCAACTCCAGTTGTGAGCAAAATGATCATGTCTTACTACCTCGATGGCCAGGTCGTCTGTACCAGTAAGCTGCTTGGCTCAACGGATGTATGTCACTGTCACTAATATCCAATTTTGAATCCGATTCCAAATCCAACTCAGTGTCATCGGAAGAATCATCTGTCGGTTGTGTGTCGCCTCGCATGGCAGGGGTTCGTTTCTGGTGACCTGCTCTTTGAGGGAAAGCTACGTGCCTTTCAATCCCACTCCAATTCACTAAACGCCTTCCCCCAACTCTAGCTGCAAAATAACAGCCCTTTAACATTCTAAGGTGGCATTGCCACACTTATTTTATTTATAACCCTGAAAACACTCAAATTAAATTATTAATAGCTAAGTTAAAATAAATACCACATCTTCAAGTATATCCAAGGTACAGAAGTAAGAGTACTACAAATTAAATCTGATTGCACATATAGAACACTGTGGTTACTTTCTGAAGATGAGAAGCCTATCCCTACAATGTTTATAGATTATTACAATACTCTTAGAGATACCTGAATAAGACTATTGATACTTTTTTTTAGGATATTTACTTTGCAGTTACTAATAGATGAAATTGAGAAATTGTCCTACTAATTACCATTATAATTCCAACAGTAATTTGCAATTAGTACCTCAGTTTCACACTTGCTCATATTTGGTACATTTAACACAAAATGTAGTAATCCCACAAAACTAAAACTAACTCTGTGATGGTGCATTCCTTACTCCTATATCATCTAACACAGCCATATGCTGGGGTCAGGATGAAGATACCCACAGCCATTACTGATGGTTTCTGTGTACAGTGCTGCTACTCCTCAGTTTGAATCACGAGGGCTCACTGTACCCCACTGTACTGTTTACTTAGTTATTATATATGGTATACATAGATAGAGACATATAAAGCCAGAAAAATAGGAATCATTTTTTCTGTGTAAGATCCATAAATGGTTCACAAAAATATGAGTAATATTTTGGTCGAAGAATTTTTTTAATTAATATTATTATTCTAAAATCACAAAAAGTACATTATGATACACAGCAATAAATATAAACTTCATAGGACTTTATCTTAAAAATTTTGTTGAGGTATCTCTAAGAGCTTCTCAAAAATGTGTGCCTTAAATATTCATGACATTAAAATTTTATAGGAGTGCCTCTCACTACATCTCTTGTTTGGTGTTATGAGTTCCTATGCTGTGGGCTACCCCATACCCTAACATACCTATTTCTGGTTTCAGTTAAATAACGTAACATATACAAGCTCCGAACATTGGTTGTATGGGTGTCAACAGTTCTTATCAGTTCAACAAAACTGTTCGCAAAAGTTACAGACATATGGGTAATAGCCAATCAGAGCAGCTTATATATGTTTCAATATCATTCATTAAATAATGTTATCAGATAATTATAATTACAGACCATTACATTGCATTCCATAATATTACATGAGAGATTTGTGTTTTGGGCTCCTTATTACTCCCGTCAGATGAATGGCAATATTCCTCTTCCTAGTACATGTATTAGCAGAATAATTTCATTGGAGCCAAGGTTGCCATATGTCAGACATGCCCTACATCTTAACCTGGATGTTCAGCACCCCAGGGGAAGTAGCGTAGGGAAGGGAGGGGGTCCAGACGGCCCAGGAGGTCTGAACAACTCCCCCCCAAAATCAAAACCTAAAATTTTATGTTATTTCAGCCTAATTTTGTCAAATATTTAATTATTTTATTTAATAATAAAATAGTAAATACTGAACTTGTAAATGTACCGGTAGGCCTATTATTTCCACTGTTCCGTGTGTTATTTAGGTTATTTAGCTTTTCTTGTAAATAGTAATAAGCAGGGCAAGGATTTTTATGACCTAAAAATACCTAAAAAATGACCTTTAAAATGTCTGCAAAAAACAAAAAGTTCCCAAAAACTAAAAAAATATTATCAAAAAATTTGTATGAAAATACTAGTTTATTCATCAGACTTTTATTTATGTTGACCCAATTATAGGCTTGTATTAGTTAATTGGTATATACCAGTGGAAGTCAACTACGTCTTGTGATGACGTTTGTGGAGCAAGTGCATGCGAATCCCTTGTGTGTGACGTCAGCAAGAGCGCACGGTAGTAGGGGTGTTTAGAGTACGCTAGACCTAGGTACTAGAGGACAGATTCACTTTAGCTCTGTGGGTAGAACAACTTCTGGTTGGAAATACGGAGCATTTTTCAAAGTTAATGCAAGTACGCTATCCTGATAGTGTTCTCTCTGCAGAACATGTGTTAGTTCTGCAAAACATTCTTCTTCAGTTCGAATTGAGGTTTCAGGATGTGGGAAACCTTCCTCCAATGATTAAACTTTTTGCTACCCCATATTCAGTTAATGTCAAAGACGTTCCTTGCCGGTGTCAGTAGGAACTGCTAAACTTACAATGCGACGATCTGTTAAAAGGACAAATACGAACGTAAAGTGGTCTTGGGTAACTTTTACAGAAATTTCCCTGAAACTAAATTCCCGAGACTTATGCACTTGCCGCACGAATATGATGTAATTTTGGATCGACATATGTGGCCGAAGAATTTTTTTTTCACTAATGAAATGTGCAAAGCTCAAATCAAGAAGTACATTGTCAGATCACATCCTAAATGCAGTCTTCGATTAAATATTCCTCAAACATTACGTCCCAACATTGATAAACTTTTTAAAGAAAATAAGAGATAGGAAAGTCAGAAAATTGTTACTGTAATCTTGTATCATCTAAGGTGAAGACGAGCTTGTATGGTAATTAATCCAGTTCATTTTTTATTATTTTTATTGTAGTGAATTTTGTTAATTCAAATGATAGTAATGTCTATTTTTGTCAAAGAACATCGATTTTGTGGAAAGCTAATTGTTCTCATAGAATAGAAAAATAGAATTATTTATAATATGTTAAACTACTGTGCTGTAATTAACCGATAAACTATCAAGAAAATCGATTGATGTTTCATTAACTAGGAAACACGTGCTACGTAAGTCCTAACCCCCTAAATTCCCGCTGCCCGCAGTACTAATAACCCTCTCTTCCCCCCTGTTCACTGATGCCACCATTTCACATACTCCTCGCAGAGGTATAACGCGAGCAGTAAGAGCAGAAAGCAGTGACGTCACAGAGCAACCTTCTGTCTTCCCCTGGTATATACGGTTAAATGCAAGCAGCAAATGCTATCTTTCTGTATCCAAATTAAAATTATAGTAAGATCTTTTTCTTTATTCTTATTTGCCTGTATTTTACACTAGTGATCTATGTTTCAATAAAAGAATCTGGTAACCCTGATTCCAGTGGTATCACCAGAAGGTTTATGGTCATCGTATTTTGGTTTTAGTATTAATTTTCCTGCCCTAGATACAGAAAAAAGCCTTAAACATTTTGCTACACTCACTACGTGGAATGTGTCCATATTTTTTGCACTATCATAAACAATTCAGTAAAAACTAATGCTGATTCAGAAAGAAAGATAATATCCAGAATGCTCTATGCCCAGGAAACCTTTAACACAATATTCTCATTCAGCACTGACATTCACTGAAAAAAATCTTGAATTGTCTGAACTTTGGGTGCACATGTTTTGAAATAAATTTGTCTTGAGGAACTGTCTTGCTATTGAAAATGAGAATTGTGTATTTTTTTCATTCTATCAAGTTAATGACATCTTTATTAGTAACTGGGAATAAATATGTTTGTTTACTTTGTGATACAATATATTTATTTAAATTTCATAGAAACTTACTTAGCTATTAATTTGTATGTAATCATACCTCTTATTGGAGGCCTACTTCTGTCACGCTGAGCTAATGTGAAATCTGTAACAAATACAGAACAGAATACAGACATTAGAACACACTACATTCAAATTACATTTGTCATGGTTATAGAATATTTAGTAAATTAATTGCAAAGTATTCTGAATATTTGATCCCAACATTACTAAATTAAAAATAATAATTGCAATGCAGATACATTATGAAAAACCAAACTCCTTAACAATACATCCCACGAAGGGACAACGCCTTCCATCTAATTGATGTGGCATGTACTCTACCTCCATATTTTGACATTATTGGCAGATGGCAGGATTGGGGTTTGTGTGGTCAGCATACCAACTCCCAAAGCTGATACTGATGGTTTTCTTGACCGATGCCTCTAATTCTTTATCAACTACCTCCTCAGATTTCTGGTGAGAATGATTGCACCCCAACCCAGACTCCCTACCTCAAAAAATTTGATGGTATAGGGATCAAACCCAGGCCTCCAGATCCATAATCAATAATATTAACCACTGTACCATGTAGGTGATCGTAATAAGAAATAAACAATTAAAAAATATTAGAAACATTTTGTAAACAGTGTAACATAGTATTATAAGTACGTGCATTTTTATTATTTATTATTTTCGTTTTGAATCCCCTAAATATGAGATTTATCATTCAATGGTGGGTACACTGCTGTATATGGTTTTTGTAATTTTTATAATCTATTAAAAAATAAATAAATGAACATCTAAATAAAATTAATAAATCAAACTAGGGATACACAGGGTGTCAAAGAGTGAGCATAGATATCAGGACATTAAAAAAATAGGCAAATGGAAACTAATCCAAAATTAGGAAGCATGCCTCTATCAGAGCTATGTCTCTATCTTAATGCCTACTACACCAAAGAAATAACTATCAAGACAAGAGATCACTGTTGACCAGTAATCTGAACTGGATTTGAGGTAGAAACCGATGAAGTGCTATGTCTGGAGCATTGCTTTATATGGATTGAAAAAATGAACTCTGCACTAAAATCGGGGAAGAGCCTGGAAAGTTCCGAAATTTGTTGCTGGAGAAGAATGTAAAAATGAAGATGGACAAAGTGACAAATGAAGGAATCCTGAAAAGAGTGAACAAGAGGAGAATCAATCCTGAATACAGTTCTTCACAGGAAATCAAACTTGACAGGTGACATCTTGAGACGAAATTGTCTGCATCACGTTATCGAAGAAAAGTTGGAGAGACCTCCAGGTCATGGAAGAAGAAGAATCCCGCTGATACGCGAATTAAAGGAGAAAAGAAAATGCTGAAAGAGGAAGCCTACGATAGGAGGAGATGGAGAGCGAAATTTGAAGACCAGGACCTGCCCATGGTCAGAACAAAAAATAATACAGCCATAAGCTTTTTGATCCGTTCATTGCGCATGATGATGGCCTGTGCATAAGTAGCAATATCATTTGAGATGACTGGAGTACACATGCTATGCGAACTTTGCTATTTCTTAACTGGAGCGAGTAACACATTACATCATTTCCCTTTGCTTCCCGCCTTATCCCGCTTCCTAAGTGTCTGACATCACGAGTCGGAGTCATTCCTCATTAAACGTGACTTTTCAGCAGCTTCCAACCCCACCACTTGTCACTCTTGAATAGCCGACGGACGCAATTGAAGAATAGGGGTGAGGGAGAAGTCGTGCAGGATTCAAATCTATGGGTATATATTTTTACTTTTCTGCCCGTACTGTAGGTACTATAGGTAGAGGAAGTATCGTTTTCGATCCCCAAATTCGAAGTTGATTTTGTAACATAAATATTACGTTTTGAGGTCACCGAATTCAAAAATACTCTTTTCGAAAACATGTCTGTGTGTGTTTGTGAACAGCCTAACTCCAGAACGGAAAATCGTATGAAAACAAGGATGTCTTCTGAGGATATGACACGAAGATAAGGGACAACTTATTCTTATTTCTAAGAGGACTTTACATGAAGGAAATTTCGTTTTTCACATTTTTCTCGAAAAGCTCTAACGATTTTCTTTATATTTTGTACATAGGGTGCTTATACCAAAACCTAAAACGTTCATTTGAAACTTTTTTCGAAAAATGAAGGGTAGTTATAAGCCACCCACTCTGAATACGCGCTCTTTGTAATACGGCCTCTTGTAACGGAAAGTCGTATGAAAACAACACTTTGTATTTGGGTTAGGTACCTCTGGGAATATGACACGAAGAATGGTGACGACTTTCTCTTATTTTTAAGGGGACTTCACATGAAGAAAATTTCGTATCATGATTTTCTCGAAAACAGCTCTAACGATTCTGTTTAAATTTAATACATGGGGTGCTCATATTAAGAGCTAAAACTTTTATTTGAAACATAAAAAAAAATGTCTGGAGGGTAGTTATAACTTATAAGTAGGGTTCGGATGTTTATGACCTAAAAAGTTGAAAATATGACTGCAAATATGCCCTTAAAACTGACCAAATATGACTAAACAATGTAAAATATGACCTAATAAAAGAAAGTATTTTCTAAAAATAAATTTTCCTATTTAAAACGTTTAATGACACTAAATGATTACATCACATGAATTCAATCAGATAATTACTATTAACAATTTTACACGGTGATTTGATTTGAAGTTTTACTTGTAAAGAACTATTCATTTTAAAGAATTTGCTCTCTTTGCTCCCTTCATCAGCTCCAAATAATATTTTGTAGACCATACGTGTCCCTATAAAATATGAACAAGCTACAAGTTAAGCTACCTATTAATTGGACATAAACATCAAATTAATTAAATACATTTCAAATTTAACACGACCATTTAGTGCATCCAGGCCATGTTTAAGTTATTGTGCTCCTTTACCGAAGTTATAATCGAAATATGACGTTAAATTACAAATATTACCAAAATGTAACCAACATCATAAAAATGATAAAAATATGACTTTAAATGCGAAATAAAAACTGTTCTATTAGGATAACAAATGTGAAATTCATGTTTAATTTGTGTTTGCGGCGAGAATGGAGGTCAGGATAAAAATATATGTCATGAACATTCGAACCCTACTTATAAGCCACCAACTCTGAATACGTGCTCTTTGCAGAATGACCTCTTGTTCTGTAAAAGAATGTGAAGCGAGAAAAATGTATTCACCAAGCTTAAAGTAAAGAAAGTTACGAGAGTGGATTAATCAGATTTTATTTGGGTTACGTACCCTTCGGGATGCAATGTGATATGGTAACGGTATTTTCTTCATTTTTACAACCAATTTACATGAAGAGAATGTCATACATAATACGGTAAATATTACAAAATCTTAAATATGAAGTTTCGTTGAAAGCCCCGAAATGAGAAAAGCTCGTGTTTAGAGAGTGCAATTACCATCTCTTAACAAGAAGGAACAGATAAATTTACAAATATATACAAAAAATTAATATATAAGCTAAAAACTGTTTAAAAATTACAAAATTAATATAAAATACGGGGTTCAAAATTACAACAACAAAAAACACAAACATAATTTTATAAATATTTTTATATTTTTGTTAGTCAATTAGGAATATATACAGGTGGAAGAAATAATTAATTATTAAGATGAATCAAGTGAAAGGCACAAAGTTATTAGTTATTATTAAATAGTTTTTATCTTCAATTGATACTATATTTTATAAAATCAGGATTCTCAGCAATAAGAGAGCATTATAAAGTTTCGGAAGGCAGAAGAAGACAAAATTAAAATAAATGGACTACAGTACATCCAGACACAAAAAGGAAGGCTGAGGAAAGAGAAGAGTGGAGAATGCTGAGTTTGCAGTGAAGGACCTCCCCTGGGGAAGAACCCTATGAATGAATGAATAAAGTTTCAAATAATAAATTTAGACCATGTAAATTCCCAATAGTCGTCCTTCATTTAGTTTCCGTAAAATGAGGCACCTTGTGTTTCTTCTTGTAATTTGAAAATGTTTGAAGAAAATATTTTTTGATCGGTTTTCGTGATAATAAGATAATAATGCAATACTATAAAGCTGTTCTGTCGAGATAGTCAAATAAACACGGACTAAATCTAGAATGAATTTTCGATCTGATCCTGTGGAAATGGAGAAACGGATCGGATCCAGTTCGAATTCCACAGGGAACATACGAGTTCACATCAAAGTAAGATCGATTTGAATCCCGTGATTCATACATAATCAAATATCGAATTTCACTGTTAACATGTTGACTTTTTCTAACAACACACCTTTCATCATTAAATTGGTATGGCCCTCAGAAATAGCCGCCTTTATTACAAAGGAGTTTATACTTAATAGAGCGAATTGGAGAATATCGGATTAGGGTATTTGACATTTGTGGGAGAGAAAATATGACATCAAAATAGCGATGAACGCTGAGAGGACGAGGTGAAATGACATTGTTCAGGACAACTCGGGACAAAAAATTCGTCACAGGGGTCACTGGTCACAATAAATTTGTCAGAGGGAAAATTCGTCACACAGGCATAATTCGTCTCAATATGACAATAGCTCGTCTCAGTTGTGTAATTAGTCGAGTTACATCACTGTAATTCATTTCAGCGTTTATTGAGATTTGTTGAAACCGGTAGCCAAATGAATTGCACTTAAAAATAACATGTCGATATACACATATTCTCTCCAAATAACCAGATACATTTTATTTAATATTTCTTAATAAGTTTTGATCCATAACTCTCACCTATCAAAGAGTAGTGCCTTCTGCTTTATATTACGGGTAATTTTCAGCAATGCGTGTAACTTTTTTCTATTTTTATACCACCTATGTAATCTTGCTGACCAAGAAATGCAGTGTATATTTGTTAATCACTCTAAAATAAAAGCACAAATATTTTATATAGAAAAAATTACTAAAACAGTGCCCCACAATACAGTAATTATTAGGTTCAAAAAGTATTCACACATTTTGACGAATTTAAATTTCATACATTGGATGAACATTACTAGGCAATGAATCATATACTGGGACGAAATGCGTACTATGACGAATTGTCCCTGTGACCAACCGTTTGTGACGAATTGCCCTATACTCGAAATGACAGAGACTAGAATAGCAGACTGAAACGTATGAATCAGTTGAAACGTATATAGCCATCTGTGATAGAAGGGGTAGAATTGGTATAGCATGGCTTATATTAGATGTTTGGAACCCTAATAGAGAGGACATCTTTCTTTCTTTCTTTCTTTCTTTCTTTCTTTCTTTCCTTGTAGTTTTACCTCTCCCTTTTAGGATTTAAGCGATCCAAGCCGCCCGCGACCTGTCGGGAGAGGGATTATCTTTGGATCACATACATACTTTTTTGACCAGACAAAGACATGGAGGGCTTCCCCGGATGAGTGATCAGCCCAATGCCGGGGCCACCTCCGAGACAACACGAACACATAGGACGATACACACCATTCACACACACACACTCACTCAGAACAAGGCGAGGATGGGGATGAAGATGATAATGACGGCCAGATGGTATCCGGGGATCACAAAGGCCTAAAGTTACCTGACATTTGTCTCACAGGTCACAGGTGAGGGAAAACCCCGGAAAAAACCTCACCTAGGTAACTTGTCCCGACCAGGACTCGAACCCGGGCCCGCTGCGTGAGAGGAATGAACGAATCCCCCCCGAGCCACAGCGGTGGACCAGAGAAGGACACATGACCCCTAAATGCGGAAAACAAGTGCGTAGTGCAAAGGAATTGGAAAGACAGGAACCTAAATTAGCCGAAATGAGTACATCTGAGCAACAAGTTAGTATTCATGAAAATCTGCAAAAATGGTAACAAATCATTGATTATAAATAACATTAGGAATATTTTTATGGAAATAAAGGACAAAAAACACAAAAATACGACTGAAATCATGGGATGTAAAAATAGTGAAAATTTTGTTTCACTCAACTCTGGATGAAGATGGCCTAATACTACTATTGTTATTATTTTATTAGTGCTGTTATTATTGTTGTCTTATTGTTATTCTTATTATTCTTTAGAGGTTCCGTTCCTATGCTCCTCTCTCACAAGCCATATGCAATCAATGCTGACCAAAATGTAAAATGAAGAAATTTTTAACGAACAAGTCTCCTTTGACCTTCAGAAAAACGAGGTAGATACCTTAACCCCGCTAGATTAAATAAATAAATAAACAACCAAATGTTTCTTACACAAGGATATACAATATATAATCACTGGATCACAGTAAATTGTATAAAATAAATCGGCCCCATAGAGCACCGAGAATATTCCTCATAGAACGGCCCTACCACTAAATGCACAGCTTTGTTCCACGCTTCTACAGCAATCCAATGGGCAAGACACGCCTTTGTAGTTTATGTCACACTGATTCTGAACAGGCTATTGTATTCCAAATAACTTTTTGCTTACAAGTTAGAATTTGTTGTCTGCTTGTTCAACCTTTTGTGGGACCGCTCTACATGCGGATAAAAATATAACTTCTGAAAACGCAAGTGATGGGGTCTCATGTCAGTGCATAACAGACTTAAGCCAAGAAACCTCTTTCCCATGCTACCTCCTCGTGTTCATTTCGTATTCATGTGAAGTCTAATATTCTCAAGAAGAAGCTACCTAGGTTGAGGAAAACTAGACTAGTGTTTCTCAAACTTTTGGCTATGGAACACTTTTCGTTTAAGGAAATACTCAAGGAACACTCATATTTACAGAAAAAAATAACTTTCATTGGGATAGATTAAAATAAATGTTACAATTAGAAAGAAAAAATTCAAGTTGTTTTCTATGACCTCCTAGCCTAGATTTCAAATTAATTTTCAAAAAGGAAACACCAAACAAATTTCCAAGTCATGCTAATGATAGAACAATAAAACCAGAGCCAGGAAAGTCTGATGTTCTTGCTGGTTGCTATCACAGATTTTCATTAAGATAGAAGGAATGGGTGACAATGGGATCCTTATGTGAGGTGCGGCATTAAGTCTAATTTTGCATTTTGTTTTACGAAAATCCCGTTTCACACAGGTATGTTGCGGCGGGTCTAAAGTTGGTGTGGGTGGGCGCCAGATATAGCTATACTATATCGTATTTATAATAAAGACCCTCCGGTAGCATCCAATCAGATTCGAGCAGAATTCTCTTTTCTCGGAGCGGGAATGGTAGACGTGCAGACTGGTGATCCTTCCTTCATAGAAATAACGTTTCGTACAGTTGAACAACAAACTTTTATTTTAATTAATTCAGCAATGTTCTTAATACAATTATTATAATTGTTACAATAATTACAAATAGTAATTATAGAAAATTGTTCTTGTTGCTTAGCTACGTAGAAAACTGATGGAATAGTTATTTACTGAAATCCACTTCATAAGCTCGTAATATAATCAAAGTTAAAATATTATGATGCTGACTATTCTTCTATGTCGGATAATTATATTCACGAAAAAGTTAGAGTATCGAAATTAGATACTGAAAATTATTCTAAGTCGAATAATTATATTCATGTAAAAGTTAGAGTACCGAAATTAGATACAGAAAATTATTCTAAGTCGAAAGTAGTAGTACAAAAGGAAACTGATGGTACGATATAAACCTTTCTTGGAGTGTATCAGTCCATGTTACTGAGTTCCGAGTATTCAGAATTAGAAAGTAGTGGGTTGGCTTAAGAAAGCACCGGCATCCTATTGGCTATAGATAAGATTCACCACTTCCAATTAAATGTAGAGTAAATGTCACGTGGGATTAACATATGGGGTGAGTGGGTTGTCCTTAGAATGATTTTTGGGAGTAAGTTTAATTTATTAGAGTGCAAGTTAGAACACTTGGTTTTCACCGGTCGGGGTGAACACTTGGATTTCGTCGGTCGGAGTGAGTAGCTCCCGTATTACCACGGAGGAACGTGGTTCTTGTTGCTTAGCTACGTAGAAAACTGATGGAATAGTTATTTACTGAAATCCACTTTATAAGCTCGTAATATAATCAAAGTTAAAATATTATGATGCTGACTATTCTTCTATGTCGGATAATTATATTCACGAAAAAGTTAGAGTATCGAAATTAGATACTGAAAATTATTCTAAGTCGAATAATTATATTCATGTAAAAGTTAGAGTACCGAAATTAGATACAGAAAATTATTCTAAGTCGAATAATTACGACCCACGTTCCTCCGTGGTAATACGGGAGCTACTCACTCCGACCGACGAAATCCAAGTGTTCACCCCGACCGGTGAAAACCAAGTGTTCTAACTTGCACTCTAATAAATTAAACTTACTCCCAAAAATCATTCTAAGGACAACCCACTCACCCCATATGTTAATCCCACGTGACATTTACTCTACATTTAATTGGAAGTGGTGAATCTTATCTATAGCCAATAGGATGCCGGTGCTTTCTTAAGCCAACCCACTACTTTCTAATTCTGAATACTCGGAACTCAGTAACATGGACTGATACACTCCAAGAAAGGTTTATATCGTACCATCAGTTTCCTTTTGTACTAAATAATATTAATATTCTTATTTCTATTCATCCAGCACTCAAAGTATTGACAGACCCATTGTCCTTTCTCATTCCTTTACATACTTACAATAGAGGCTGCTATGTGTACTGTTATGTCTTTGTTCGAGGGCGATACCTGAAAGCTACTGTGTGTGTTGCTAGCGACAGGGCTGGAAATTCCCGGCTACCTGGCCAAGCTTAGCATTTTCTGTGACCAGTACAACTTGATTAAAATATACAAATATTCAATTTGTTAATTACTATAAATTTTAAGAGATTTGTTAATAATTGCAATAAACTTTTCTTGCGATTATGCATATTTTGATACTAAACAAGCTACTGAAATATTACCATTTAATTAATTGTCATTTATATGAGCATAATCTACTTTATATTACTTTATATAGGCTGGGTTAATCTGGACTGCGTCAATGTTATCACAAAAAGAAGCTTAACATTATTTTATCATTGTTGAGAATAATAGAAGGAGAACAGCAAGCCGCTACCTATCGCAACAATGAACCTATAATTATGTTATAATAAACAGGAGTGGCAATATAGCTGTTTCATGTCACGTCTGGCGGAATGGCCGCGCGGAACACAGTTTGGGAAACACTGGAATGACTAATTGAATGAAATTCCCATGATGATATAGTTCAAACTATCATTGATGAACTTAATTTCCGTAGAGGGTTATAATATAATACCACGTCATGTTAACCAGTTTATACTCTCCATTAAATATTTATATATGTTTAAAAAATGTTTAAATAGGTACAATACCCATGGTAAACTTATACATACGTTTACACTATAAATGCAGTTGGAGTTTAGGTTAAATTAATTAAAATATAGGGTATAAAAAGTGAATTAATGTAAAACCTCTACATATATGTGGAAGTATTACAAGTAGTGTAGATCTTAGCCGCTATTTTGCTTTTTGTAAGATGATCATTATATGCGTTTCGGGAAACCATCTTGAGTCCTGTTCTACATTGTTATTTGTATGCCAATTGTACATTTTTTAATTTCCTGGACATTTGTAAATACTTAATAGAGGGTATAAAGTTATTAAAACGGCCGTGGTATTCGGTATGCTAACAACATGCCCTCAATCCTGCCGTTTCAACATGATCATGCGTTGTATCAAGTACGCAAAGCAAGGCTTTAGCGGACGAATCTACATAGTATTTCGGACTAGACATAGCCTAGTCTGAAGTGGACGAGTCTGCTCAAGTTTTTGCGTACGTGGTGCCTAATATAGTTTTTAGTAAAAGTTCTCTAATTTTACGAGCTCAGTTTTCACTCATATTCAATGATTTTGCGTAAAGAAAGCAAAGATAATGGTGTAGTAGTGCATATTTATAAACTTGGGTTGCTGTGGATTGTTTCTTTTCCTTAAAAAAAGATTAAAGACGTCGTTTAGATAATAACGTTGATTTTTTAAACTAAATACATTTTTGTCAATAGAAATTACATGTCATGTTTACCATATTTTCCACAACAAAACTTATGCCCTGTTAAAAGTAGACTACGCTACGGCGCAGTATTGCAAGCTTCACGCATTCGCGCCCACCTCCAGTTATTTAAAATATAAGAAGTTATTATTATCGAATTTATTTATTAAATTCAAGATTTGTAAATGACAAGATTTACTATGCTTTTTAATAGACAATGAATAATAAAATACCTTAACAAGTAAAATTTAACTTACACTGGGAGACACTGTAGAGTCATCTAGGTGCCATAGTTGGAACTACGTCCGCTAGAGGTTACCATGACAACTTTAGCGGTGTAGGACGATAAGACTACTTTAGCGGCCTAGGCTAATAAAGTGCTATTTTACGGCGTGTTAGCAGTCTAAGAAACAGCCGCTTTAGAGAGCGTGTACTAGAAAATGTATTTTAGACCTTGATGGGCAAAGTACGGCCCTCGGACAGGTTCAATGCGGCCCTCGGACAGGTTCAGTGCGGTCCGCGACAGGAAAGGAGAACACAATATACCCTATTTATTACTCGATTTGCTTTTCTTCCTATTGTATGACTTTGGTGAATTTTAACAGAACTTCGAGACTTTTAACATTGAACAAGCTTTGAATATTTTCATCGTTCCATTTTAGTGTGGACTGCTAACAGTAACACCGGGCATTCAGCACAAATTAGTTGAGTTGCAAAATAACACTCTATTATTGTTTCTTAACGTGTCAAAACTTGAATGCTACAACTCCTTACCAAAATAGAGTTTCCAAATTTCTGTTTCTTGTGCGTAGAAGATTATCTTCATATGTGCGTACAAGTGTTTTCTTCTTTGAAGATTTGAAAAAGTTGCGAGAAACAGACTGAATGACAGACATTTGACTTCATTCCTGAGGCTTGTCTCCTTCCAGTTGCAACCGGAGAGGAGGTAGAACTACAATCACAGTTCCACTCTTTTTATAGGCTAAATTACAAACAAAATAGTTCTGAAAATTGCATCATTTTATCTCTTCAATAAACTATTTCGGTCCCCTTATGAAATTTTTTCTGTAATTTGGCCCGCTCCCAGAGAGATTTGCCCATCACTGTTCTAGACGAAGTTCAGGAATATGGGATTTTGATAGGTACACCGTAAGTGTGATATTTTGATAATTTGCCTTGGTTATCTATTATTTTATATTAACACTTACGAAGAGAACTTTCAAGTCCGGCTTATTGTGAATGTCCCTATTTCATGTCAGAATCACACACCCCTCCCGTAAAATAATTTACTCAAAGGGAAGAATGGTTATAATGTAATATGTATGTTTTAAATCGTATATTTTATTTGTTTTTTAGTTGCTTGTAGTTTTGTGTTAGTCCTGAATTTTTGTTAGTCTACAGCATCATACACAATTCTCATGACAAATGTAAATACAGTAAATGTAAATAAATAAATAAATAATAATAATATATAGAAAGTCGCACAATGTGCGTTAATTGGAATTAATGTAGTTTGATCAAAATGTAGTCAGAGTTGAGTCTCCCGCACAATTGGCATCTGGCTGGTGGTACTTTTCACTTTGAACACCCTGTGGTGCAACCCGTGAAACGCAAAGCGTGTTCGTCTTAAAAGTCATAATTCACATGTGGTCATTGCATCGGTAGCATAAAATTCCTCCCATATGGTCTCTCTCTTTTACTGTTAACTCCTGAATCGGTTCCTCATTAGCGTCTGTAGCCGAGCTCTCAGTTCTTTCATGTAATATTATAGTCTCGCTTTTACATTATACTAAGAGTACTTTCACAATGAGAGTAAATTCAGCACTATTACATTAATTCCAAACAACAATGATTTTATCGATTCTGCTAAATTATTAGGCATTTGTATTGACTCGATACTCTTATTGAGAAAAGCATCTTCAGCATATTAGGTTAAAGTTACGAAGAATTATTCTTTCTTCAGGAATTTAAGCACTACATTTCTCATATTTTACCTTAAAAATGTATATTTCGCTATATTTGATTTTCCTTTGGGGAGACTGTAATAAGGTAAATATATTTTACTAAAACAGCAAAATCAAGTTCTGAGAATAAAATTCAAAAATTCAAAAAGAAATGCTAATTTATAACTGTAGACCTATTTCTAAAAGGCTCGCAATCACTGCTGTAATTAAACGCAACGAATTCAATAAATTGTCAAAGGAATACATTACCTTGCCATGTCTCACATTTAAATATGGATTAAATCGATGTCTTACAGATAACCCTAAGGAATTTTATAATAATTTGTTAGGACACATCTGTATGATGTTTTGTCATTAGTGCAAAATTATTTTATTATGCAATTTACCATGCCTATTGTAACACGTTACTATAGGGCTAATAAGAAATTTGAAGGCGACAACTTTAGATGGTGGAAACTGCGATTCGAACATCGAAGGGAAAAATGTGGTTACGAAAATTGAATGTTATTTCAATCGATTTCACGACTTGATCTATACCTAGCTATACTGAAAACAGGAACAGTTTCATTTTCACGCACAGCTGCGTGAATTAAAATTAATGTTTTTGACGATTTCATTATTTTAAAATCGTATCAACAGTAGCGAAATTGTTGACAAAATTAAATTAAATATAAAAAATATATATAAAAGATTTTCCAAAACTGACAAGAATTTTCAAAGAATTTTTGTTGAAAATTATAACGATAGCTTTTGCCCTTGGAGGAACTGATGTTATTTTGTCCATGGAAGAACTTCCTGTTGAAGACGGACGGAGGAGGGTCCCTACCGTCGCTGGACCACCTGCTGAGACAATCTCTATCCTCCTCCTCGCTTCAAACTCTGTTCAGTTTTTAAGTGAAACTTAAGCATCGCCTCATTACTGACATCCAGGAAACCACGCTATATGACTGCATGCAGTCACAACTTGCGGCGTCGCAATACCGCAATATTTACTGAAGATAACGTGACAACGGCATCATTCTCAACTACAACATTGGCCCACTATTTGAAGTTTCCCATTATATTACGTACAACAATGGAAAAAGTCTCATGTAATAATAATAATAATAATAATAATAATAATAATAATAATAATAATAATAATAATAATAATAATAACAATGTTTTATTTTGCCTGGCAGAGTTAAGGCCATAGGGCCTTATCTTCCACTCAAACAGAATAAATACAAAATACACTAAAAGAAATCTACAAAAAACAAATATAATAGATATCATAGCCTACATAATAATACAAAATGCTAGCAATAGAATAATAATACAATATTGATCTGCCTATATTAAAACATAAAACAAAAATGCGTCCAATAAAATGCAGAGAAAACAAAGTAAATAAAAAAATTATATATAACTGCGTGTGTGTATAATTATATTATACTATAATACACACAAAAATTGAAACATAAGACTAAGAAATTAACAAATATAAGCAATATAGGCTAAGTGCTATGAAAATAGTGTACAATATAAATTAACCTAGGCTGGATAACGAGACATTCATTCTAGTTAGCAGCTTGAGTGACTTTGACCTAAAAATCTGTAAGCTCCGACTACCCCTGATGTCCGGCGGAAGGGAGTTCCATGTGCGGGTGATGGCTATAGTGATTGAGGCAGTGAATGGTGATGGGTAGGGAAAGTAGAAAACGCAGGATATTAATATATTTAAATGTGCAATGTTTAAAGGCAGTCACACTAAGCTGCCGTTAAATCCAGTGTAAGATTACTTTAAGGAGAGTCGGAATGTCCTATCCCACCAATGTTATATTTCAAGATTTCATGTTCTTTTTCTCTGGGATATAAAATCGCACCCACACTTACTTGAATATTTGTAAATATGCAAGAGCTTTTACATATACTGCATTTAACTAAATTAATGTTTTTTTATACATTTTTCTCGTACAACTTTTTTCTACAAAAATTCATAAAATCTGTGTTAAAGATTTTCTTCCACAACATATAGAAGTAAATCCTTCCACTTAAATGTAGTTAACTATATTTTGAGCATATGGTCAAATATGAATGAACTATGTTCAGCAGAAGCCAAGAGAAAGAAACATAATTATGGAAAATAATGCGTTTACGGAAAAACAGTAATGGTACTGTGTATACTGTAACCCAAGCAAGAACTTTGTGCATTTTTCTTAAGAAAGTGAAATGCCCTTGTGACATATTTCGCATTCAACAAATTTTGATAGAGCTTCCTGTAATATGTTCATATTTATAAGCTCATTCCCACTGCCTTCTAAGTATTACAGAGATCTTTGGATGAGAAGATAATTGTCTTTTAGGATGCTCTCTCCTTGTTCACTTGTACTCTTTTGATTCAAGCATTCACATCGTGGAGAATCAAGTTTTGTAGGCACACATAAAAAGTTATCTTTTTAAAATGTTTTCTTACTTTTAGGCATTTTGGATACACTAAACAATAAAATATATAACTAAGAAATAAAAACTTGTTTACAATCTTGTCTCTAAGGCAACGATTACTACATTTCAATGCAGCCAACCGCTATACTATGCGAGAAGGGAAAAACGAAAACCTTAAACCTTAAATCAAGGAAGAACAAACAATTTTTTTTTCTGTTGTACAACAAATAATCAAAACAAAAATGTGAGATAATTGAGAAATTTAATCTACAGCATATTGTAGCCTATGTCATTTTAAAGCTTACATTTTCCGAATTCATATGCAATTTATAACATAAAATAAACCTACAATTTCAACATGTATGGCTATATCGACATCCCAGAATTGGGGAGGGGTCTTTGAAGTTCCATTTTTTCTGGGTGCTCAGAGGTCGTCCGGTATTTTATATACTTTCTCTCTCTCTCTCTCTCTCTCTCTCTCTCTCTCTCTCTCTCGCCAATTTTTTACTTGACTCTTCCCTACTGGGGACACTTCACAAAATAATGTTCTAATGCCCAATTACATAAACTACACACACATTCTAGTATTAGGCCTACACAGTTTATTCTTGTAGCGGTCTGTGAGACCTCACCTCACGCTCATGGTTACATTTTTAATTTGTTTTTATTTTTTTTTTTTTTTAATTTTATTTCTTTTAATAACAATGAGTGAACGGCCGGGACCATCAAAAACTGTGTGATGAAAATTACGATGAATTATTCGGTGACATTTTGCAATAAATGTTTTGAGAGAATGACTTTCTAATGTAAGTTAAATTACTGTAATTACTGTAACTTATTATGGTGAACTGTGATTAAATATGGTAGGGATTGATGTGAATGACGATACTAAATAAGCTTTTGTGTATATTAGCTATTCCTCTGAAAATTAACACACTTCGAAACTGTGCATTTGTGATGCAGTGACTCAAAAGTGTGCCCGAAAATCCCCCATAAAATAATGCTTCGTTAATTAAACATTCAGGGATCAATTTGCTTGAATAATAATTAAAATTGACATTTTGTAAGTTTCTTTTTTTCGTTTTTAAAAGCCCCTTTACTCTGAGCGATCACTCAGACCTCACGTTCGTGTTAATGTAACAGAATAATCACATCCATAGTTAAGGTTTAAACATAAAAACGACGTCCATATGATTTGGTTTACTGGATTGTATGTATAAGTAGCCCTAGAAGAAAATTCACTTAGCCTAAGTATTTACGACACTGAAATATATAGATGCGGCAATGATCCAGTTCCATATGACCCATGACTCAACAAACACTGCGTTGTTTGCCCTCATTTTCACTTCGCCAAATATTCGAGATGGAAATATAAACACGCCCACAAGTCCAAACATAGATAACACAAAGAGTGACGTCATCGGAATCAGAGTACAAATAGGGAAGTAGCATGAGTCTGTGAGATTCCGAGGTCTCACAATACCAAAACACGTTTGGCTTTTATTCACTTTATGCATGAGACATAAAATAAATGCAAACTGTTAGTAATATAGAGGACCCGGAAGTTAATGATCTATCTGAAATGGAAATATGCAAGCAAATATGCTTAAATTTTGTAAAGTATTCTCCAGAACTGTCGAAATATGCTCTAGCATTGAATAGTACAATATGCAACGAGCCTACAATGATATTTATTAAGACACTAATATGTTTATGAAGTGAGCGAAGCAAGTTTCATAATTTTCATACGAGTGTTTTAATTGCCATTATAGGCAAGTTGCATACGACTGTTTTTGTTTGAGAGATATTGGAATCATAAGAAAAAACTAAAACAGCTGACTTCCCGTAATTCTTGTCTTGATAGATGAGAGCTGATGGCGTGCGGTCTAGTCGAAGCTTCTTCTTGAAAATTTTATTGAAACCAATGGATTTTTACACGAAATGAACCCGACTTAGTATAATATTAAAATTAACACGAACAAAATTGATTTTATTTTAAATACAGTTTGTTCATTACGCAGTTTTATTTGCTGCTTTCAACGTCTCAAGATCGTTCTGTGTTCTGTATTAATGGCCACCACACCAGTGTTTTAATGAAAATATGTACTTAAATAATGTCATTGTTATATAGATATTGTTACGTCACATATAAGCGTATTATTGTATGGTCGAACAAAAAGAATTGTAATAATTTATGCTCTCTAGTCAGCTCAATTACATTACAAATTCCGAAGAATAGCATAGGGTGTATAAATTACACTACAAAAACCATATCGATGTATCAAGTTTTAAAAATTGACAGCTACTTATTGTACTTAAGAAACCAAAATAATAAGTTAAGCTATATTGCAGAGAGTATTTAAGGAGATCTAATAATTAATTAAGAGGAAATTACCTTATTTAAACTGACATAGGCGTAACCAGGCCGACCATATGGGGGGGTTATAAAGGAACACCCCCCCAGGGAGAGGGGGGTCCGGGGGTCCTCCCCCGGAAAATTTCAAAAATTAAGATGCAAAATAACGAGTTTTAAGCTTCCGGGGTTACAACTCCCCCGGAAAATTTTAAAAATAAAGACGCAAAACAACGAGTTTTAAGCTTCCGGGGGTCCTCCCCCGGAAAATTGTCAAAATTAAGACGCAAAATGACGAGTTTTAAGCTTCCGGGGGCTTTTCCCCGGAAAATTTTAAAAATTAAGGCGCAAAATAACGAGTTTTAAGCTTCCCACGCTTTATACTTGTATTAAGTAATTTATAGGCAGACTTAAAAAAATTATACAATTTTCCTTTTTTTAATCAATGGGGGGGGGGGGTTCAAACCCCCAAACCCCCCCCCTCGATACGCCTATGTAAACTGATACACAACAGCTCAAAGAAGTCAATTCTAGTTGTTGGTGAAATTCTTTCTCCTGTCTGCTAGCGGAGCCGTGTACCAAGAAAAAAATACCTATCCATGTCACAGTATTATAACTATACAACAAGTTCTGATAATATTCACTTAGCCAATTGTGCTGTAAACGTTTTAATCAATAGGGATAAGCACAATATTTAAAATTTATCAGAAATATACAGTCAAAAAGTGAGATATTGAGAAAGTTTAACGTAGTCTATATCCAGCACTGAACAAAATCAACAAAATATGCAACAATGTGCCAAATTTAACCGTTAATAAATTATCTCTTACTTATTTCATGTTTAGCATAAGTTTTAACATTGACATTGGCATGTAATAGAGTGCATTATTAAATATATGATTGCTATAAACTTCCGGGCCCTGGTAATACAACATCGTCCGTGCTACCAACAACTCCTTAGAATGCTTGAATCGGTTTCAAAAGATTTTTTAAATCTAATTATGTTAGGCCTACTTTCATGAAAAATACAAAATATAAGCTACTTGTATCAAATATTAGTTCTCATAAAATAATGTACAATAATTGCAGCCTTAACGCATATAATTGCTTCAATTTTCCACATTTTCTGTTCATGTTAATTAATCAATGCCTTCCGAAAAATGAAAAATTTTGAAAATTAAAACCCTTATAGCATTGAAATATAAAATATTTCTGAAGACAGACTGTTCTAAGAAGGAAACCTGATGTAAACGGAAACTATTAAATCTGTCTCACTCTAGCACAATACTCGTATGACTTAAGAGTGAGACAGACATACTGGTTTTTGTTTACTTCAGGTTTCTTTCTTATATCGACTCGGGTTATAGGTTGCATTAAGTAGTTTCCCGAGTGAGATCTATGTATTTAAAACATCACTTTTTAAATGGCCTTGGAATAAATAGTTTTATCTTCATTACTTGGTATTGAAATATTTTATATGTATTTCTTTCCACTTAAAGCTGTTTTCAGTTAAATGTTTTCAATAGGAAGATTTCTTTAAAAAGTATCTGAAACTTTGTTATCATTCTCGCTTGCTATATCGTTATCGTTGCTATTTTTGCAACTAATATCCAGGTTAGATGTAATATTAACAAGATTGGAAATATTGGCATTAACGTTTTCTTTTTTCATTAAACATTTGAGAATTCGTAACGCCTCAAGTAGCTCTACCACTTAATGGCTCAATAGTTTCTGGCATTGAGCCCCCAGAAAGGGAATCTGTAGATACTGTTATTTTTATAAAGTAATTGTGATTTTACATATTACTTTTTCAAAAGTAATTTGTAATTGTAATTAAGAGGGGACATACAGCTTTCGATGAAATTCATTGGTGAGAAATATGTGAATTTCATTTTTTTTTTTCTCTCAGCAATGAATTGCTCTACAGTCTTGCAATCTGACATACTCTTTATTGACTATTCCTACAATTGCATACTATTTTCAAAAATTAATCAAACTGTTACAGCTACGTGTAATTATCGTTTCAAAATGGCTGCCATGTTTCAAGCACTGAACAGCCGTTTCCCTGATAACTTCCACAAATATAGATATTTCTAAGTGATTATTTTTCTGTGTGTTTATTAATATCATGTGAACAACATAATCTAGGATCTTTGAAATATAATCAGTATAAGTATTTTTTTTAATCTTTTTTTTTTTTTTAATTTTCTTTTTCGTTAAATTATATATATTTAAAAAAAATACTTATACTGAAGATATTTCTAAGATCCTAGATTATGTTGTTCACATGATATTAACAAACACACAGAAAAATAATCACTCAGAAATATCTATATTTGTGGAAGTTATCAGGGAAACGGCTGTTCAGTGCATGAAACGCGGCAGCCATTTTGAAACGATAATTACCCGTAACTAACAGTTTGATTTATTCTGAAAATTGTATGCAATTGTAGAAATAGTCAATAAAGAGTATGTCAGATTGCAAGACTGTAGAGCAATTCATTGCTGAGAGAAAAAAAATGAAATTCACATATTTCTCACCAATGAATTTCATCGAAACCTGTATGTTCCCCCTTAAGTAATTGTCTCTCAGGTAACAGAAATTCAGCCCATTTACTTTTGTTCTGTACTTTTCTCATCACTGCACTCGATAAAAACATGTCCAAGCATCTCCACATGTAGGGGTGCTGCCGTCTGTTTGTAATTAAACAGAACAGACTGCTCTTCAGCATGTCACTTCCCATTCATTCTGATAAAGCCCTGTGATCCCATCCCAACACAGCTATCTGTACTTTCCCACAAAGAAGCAAGTCTACTCTCCGGGGTAAAAACTGTTTTGAGTATTCTCCGTTTCCAAGAAACCTATACATTGGCTCCAGAATAATACAATAATGTATAGCCTTAGGCTGGTTTCTGATCTTATACGGAGCCCACAAAAGCGTAATATTAACAAAATATGAAAAGTGTCACACCAGTGGCGGACGCAGGGGGGGGGGAAGATAGGGGGATATACCCCCCCCCCCGAAATTTGAAAAATGGCTATATATGCACTCTAAGTTGATTATTTTTTGGTATTCTTTCTACCTATTCAAATCCCCCCCCCCAGCGTCCGCCACGGGGTCACGCGGTTTCATTAGCAGAGCACAGATTTTCACGTAATATTATATAGTTATAGACTGTTCCACTAATACGCCGCGTGTTTGATATTGACCAATAACGTAATTTAGCAATTCCTCGGATATACGCCAATCACGACCGTTTATCTTCTAATATCCTTCCTCGGATCGCAAGGAAGCAATTTTATCTGACTATTCCACTCATATTCCGCGTGTTTAATATTGACCAATAACGTCTAGCAATTCCTCGGATATAGACCAGTCACGATCGTTTATCTTATAAAATGTTTGCTATTAACATGAGGATGCTGTTTTATCGATAAAATCGTCTTCTCGTTATTGGACACGTAAGAATCAGTGTGCAGTGATTAATACGTCACACGCTGCCATTTAAGAATCACGAAAACAGATTATTTTATACAACATAACTTGTTTGGAAATTGAAATAATAGAAATGTACATTGACTAAAACACAATTTCGATTCGGTGCAAGCCAGTTGGTGTGCTTTTATTCTGTTCGGATGTCAGCTTACGTGAATGAAGTTACCGTTACTATGTATTATAAGCACCAATGGTAGCTCTGTCGCAACATGGTAACTCGAATCGATTCATGGATGGTTGATTCATAGTATAACGTGATCTCGTAGCTGTTTTGTTTTTATACAACAAAGCACGAAAGTAATTATTATTTGTATAGCCCGTTACATGTTTATTCATGGAATAGTCTTAATAAAGCGTACTCGAGATTACGAGTTTCATCAGATAAATTTGTTCGAACTTCGTTCTGGCAAATATATCGATAAACTCGTAATCTCTCGTGGGATTACTTATGATAAAATGTATAAAAATATACAACTATAATACTCAAAACATAAAGGTAAATATCGTATGTAATATAATATTATAAATGGACATTCATTTCAGAAATATTTCATGTCAAACGAAAAATATGTAAGGATATTAACGTCATAAATACGATGTTAACCAGGAAATGCCAGAGTCCATCGTGAATGTTGAAATATGCACCCCATTATAAATATTCTTTAACTACATTGAGGCCCTGATTTATAATTGGGCAGACGAGGCATTTGTCCAGGGAGGCAAACCTACAAAGGGCGGCAATTTTTTTTACAGGGCATTTTTCAAGATATTAATAAATTGTATATAAAATAATATCTCAAGACTTTCAAGACGCTGTGGTATTACAACGATCGCAAAACAGTCCTCCGATGCAAACGTACATAACATGCAGTTTGCAGGATTTGAGTAACTGTTTCCTCAGCAGATAAAATTTTGAAAACTAAGTTCTCAGAAATCGTAGGTTAGTTTTCAAATAGGCAAAATTTTGTAAAAGAAACGTTATGCCAAAATGAATTTAACAGAATTAAACTTAAAACAATGAAACTATGTTAGAATGGTTCAAATTCTCACTGTACAGTAAAAATAAGGCACTATTTTTTTCTAAAAATATTGGTTTAATAGGCTGTAGCCTACCTGTAATACATATCAATAGATAATCCCTCTCCCGACATGTAGACCTACCTGCCTTGTATACGAGTGCGTAATTTGTAAAAGGGGACAGGCATGTAAACGAGTAAGAAAGAAAGAAAGCATTTTAGAAAATATGTAAACATATCTTCACCCGAGTGTTGAAGTGTACAATAGGAAGTGTACATCAAGGTGGAAGTAGTTGCGAAATCTAAAGAGACTGCTATTTAGCATGAAATAGACAAATATATTACACTATTTCGATATTTAGAAACAGAAAATTGGTTTCACAGAAGCAACATACGATGCGTATTGCGTACCTAAACATTTAAGGGCCAGTTGTATAAAACTTGCAAACTGATGGTTGTTTTTAACTGAAAGTTTGAAAATAACTAGCTACTTATGTTGTATAAAAATAACCGTAGATTGTGTAACTCACAGTTTTAAATAACTGGAGAAAATAATAAAACATCTGGCAACAGTGCAAAAGTTGAGGGAAATTTTCAGGGAGTATTATGTTTATATCTTTGGTCTTTGATTTTCAGTTGTTTAATTAAGGACAAAGCATCATGTTACACATATGTCATATGGTATTTATTTCAATTGCTTAATAAAGATGAGTTTTTTTTTATTATTTTTTTAAAATCATTTCATTGACGCCATGCATAGTTTTGCTTCAAACTGCTTTAACCTGTCTATAGAGGTGTTTATGTGTGTAAACGCAACCTACAGTACCTATAATGCCTGGAAGGTTACGAATATTGTAGATATCTAATATTGTTTTCTTAAGACACTGTCCTTAGTTGGAATTCAAATAAACCGAGGCCGTAAGTATAATTTTCTCTTGTCAATTTATGAATGGTTCTACTGGCTGTTCCTTTGTCCTCAGTAACTATTTGTAAGCTTCCAATCACAATAATTCGCACAGGACCTCAGGGCTGACCCTGAATATCATAAACATATCATGAATTTGCTTTGTACTTGATTGTAATGGGAAGGAGACATAACCTCTGTCTAGTTGTTCTGCTCAAATTTTGGTAGCATGTCATTAATAAAAGATTATGCCATTCAAGAGATGCATGATGGGTTTTCATTGCATCACCAGATGGGGTATCAGAATAATCAGAAATCTAGAAATAAATGTTGCTATTTTATAATGTGGGGCTACCATAACCAACAACAAAGCCAAGGTACTGGTGGCTGTATTTTTAATGTCATTAGACAAAATTAAAGCAAACTGAATCTAAATGATATGAAAATAATAATAACTCACACTGTACTTATAAAATGGATTTCTAGTGTCTTTTTCACTGTTTGAAATGTATTTAAAATTTCCAAATCATCAGTTAATGTTTTAACTTGCAAAAATTCACCAGTTATATTAAAATGTTGGTTAGGATGAGATAAACTTGGATTAATGTTTATACAACAAAAAAAGGTAGTTAAATGTAACTGAAAGTTAATTTTGCATGATAACTACAGTTTACATGTTTATACAACTGGCCCTAAGTGTTCTAAATAAGCATTACCTCATGAGCTACTCCACTCCAATACTTAGCTGACGACATGTAGTGTTAAAATGAAATTACGTATTAACCTACATCCTCAACATTTTGAATTTTCAAATAGATACTAAGAAAGAAAAAAAAGAAAGCGGAAAATGTGCACTAATAATGGGGAAGGTGACCTTGGTATAGGAAGCGCAGCGTTAACCATTTTAGTGGAATATTTTAGGTGTAATAATATCCTGACCGTAATTAGGTCCCTTCCAGTTTTCCAGTTGATTTTGACTGTGCGTATTACGCGAAAGTGAGACCGTCAAGTCACTGACATAATTCATCTTCAAGAAGACACAACTGTTTACTTCCCATGAATAATGCTCCTCAGAAAGCTATATGACTCATCTGTACGTTTTGTGTTCATGCGGGCAAGTATGGCATACGACTGCCAAGTATAACGTGACATTTTCCATGTTGTAGGCCTATGTATCTCCAGTAACTGACAATATCACAATAATTGTTAGATTTTAAAGTGCCGAGGAATTATGTTTATGGGGCATTTCAATAATGTCAATCAATAAAATTGGTAATTTTGAAAATAGTAAGTTTTAGTTTTGAAATGTCAAACCTGTTTAGTTTTCCCTATCTCATCAAACTATACACTTCTTAAGTTCAGCATTTCAACCCTCACAGCATTATTCAGCTGGATGTGTTTTTATGGCTACAATAACGATTCAAAGGCATTATTTGTTTAGATTTTTAATTGGTGTTATTGAAATTGGCACTAGCCAAATCCTAACTCGGGCAAGGCGAGCACCCCAAGTAATTTTGCTGTAGAAGACTTTTTCATACATTGTATACGGAAGAATGTTGTATGTTTTTGTCATAAGTGTCAATATACCATTTACAACCTATTTAGTTGATTCATTAGCAGAGATGGTAATGTAGCATTGTCCTTTTGTCGTATAGCTGTAAATGTCATCGGTTGTTCCATGTTATGTTATTAAATTTGCATATTGTACGCAGAAAATTGAATATTTCGCAGAAATTACAAAAGAATATTGCATAAGCCTAAGGAGTGTTAAAAGTGACGCAACTTGAGCTGTTCTTCTCCAGATGGTGACATGATACTGTTTGCAAAAACCGAAGATCCACCAGATGTTCCCTTTATAGACATTAGGTCAATGTGTTACTATTCCTGCTCTCATTTTTCATGTGAACTTTGGAACTTAACCCACTTCCACAAAAAAAAAAAAGTTTATGCAAGGAAGCAATACAATTTGTAAACAATATAGAAACCTACCGATACCATGTCATGTTTTATTACGTACTTTATTGAGTGGTGACCTCCGAGCCCCACTAATATTTCATTTCAGTAACTTCAGTTATTCCCTTTATTGTTCCTATGATCTTTAAATATTAATTAAAAGCAGTTTCTTTCTCTACAAGTCTATAAAGCTCACACAGAAATATTGTATATTATATATAGTATATTTTATAACTCTTTTAAATAATCATGAATATTTTTTTGTTATAAGAAAGGCGTCTAAATATGAATATCAAGAAAATTAGCCTATGTAATAACAAGTAGGCTAATACCACTGTTGATTAAAATATATCTGAACTATTTAAAAACATGAAAAAAGTTCAATAAAACTGAAAATATATATTCGTCCAGTCACGAGAGTAATCAATGACAACCAGGGAAGTTGGGGGCTAAGCCCCCAATCCTATTATCTTTCCTATCGTAGATGATGCAGTCCCAGAAGGACTGTAGCACCACTTAAAAAATATATTATTCGTTTCCTTTTACCAAGGGAAAAGTTATCTGAACCCTTAACAAATTTACTTTTTTTTAAATAATTTTACTGAAATATTTTGAAGATTCCTCCGTATTTCATACACAGACGACAATGACCATAATGACCATAATTAATTAATTCTTCAGATTTTTATTCTAAGTAATTAATTATAAATAAACAGAAATTAAAACTGAGATTCCATGAGATTCCTATTGGAAATGCCTAAGGTTTAAATTTGTTCAAAGATTGATTTGTATTAACCAGTTAAAGTTACGACGTTTCATACTTGAGAAAAATACTTTATACATAAATAAACAAGTAAAAAATGCATGTTCTCCTGTCTTCGACTAAACCCTCCCTTTAAGATCCAGTCATAGTTTTATACCTTATTTTTGTGAAAATATTTTCATGAAATAACACTCGTTGAATATTGATGAATTTCATTATCAGATAAGGGTTTATTATATGTTTAAAAAGTTGCTAAAATACAACCCTATACCCTTAACTAAAACTCATTTGGGTCCATATCACAAACATTTTACCATCATAACGTAAATCTAACACAATATATAAACACATTAAAACAATGGCGTCACAGTATTAAAAGGGTCACATTTACTGTGAGGATCAGAACTGAATCAACAAACAGCTTCATAATTGTGACACCATTGTTTCAATTTGTTTATATTATTTATGTTACGTTTTATTTTATGAATACTGAAGTGTGCATGCTATGGGACCAAATAATTTTTGTTAAGTTTTTTTTTAGCATTCGTTGAGTTTCCTACCTACTGAAATCACACTGTGTGGTCTATGGTATCGGCACATAGCGTACATATCAAAGGCCCCTTCCCTGTTTCGGTACATATAAATCATAACTCACCGGCCCACGTAAGGAAGAGGAGCCATGCGAGCAGAAGGTTCCTGGAAAATCTTGGCTCCATTAACATGGTGGGGTCTTGTTGGTAAGTTCTTCTGCTCGTCTCTTTGGCGTCAACACTGAAGCTGGAGGCGATCCATAAGACCTGGACACAAAAGTGCTGCTATTTCAAATTATTACTAGCAAATAGCAGATAAAGACAACATTTACAGTTTTCAAATTGACAGTAGCAACCTTGGCCATACTCCAATGTTACTAAAACCTGACGTTTCGCCCGCTGCTGTGGCGCCTAATAGCCCGGAAGATTGCTATTCTCATGACACCAACCATGAAAGCGTCCGCATTTTAGTTTTCAAATTATTCATATAACATAGCGCAGCATTAAAAGAAGCATCGATTACCTTATCCAAATCAATTCTATGGTAGCTATAAAATATATCTCTATCTCTCTCCTCCCACTCTCATGGTCTCTCCATCTATATCTCTCTCCTGCTCTTTGTCTATCTCTCTCACCCTCTCCTTTTAATAATTGTACAATCTTACACAATGGAGTTATTCTTTGTCGGGAATTATTTGGAAGTTTCGATGCGGGATTCGCGTGAGTACGCTTATCACCGTTTTGCAACAGGATCTGTCCTTTAATGTCAACAAGTAGGCCGGCTATAAGCATTTATTCCTCCTTCCTCCACAACTGTGGCAGCTAAGACATCATGTAGGATGCGAGTTCGTTCAGACTCCCTAATGTTTCAGATAAAGCTCTCCAAATTAATAATTAGTTGGGGTGCGAGCGCAGGCGCTTATTTATGTCAATTGCGACTTGCATGGGCGGAGCGTTACTCCTCAGCTGATAAGGCTGCCTTTAAAAATCCGATTTGGACAGCATGAACACCACGACCAGACTAAGGAGAATGTGTGCGTCGGAGAGAAAGTGCATCTGCGTAGGACATTATACTGCCATTTTAAGAACGCCTCGTCCCAAACCATCGTCTATCTACAAAATAATATAATAGCATTTTTCCCTAATCCTAAAATCTGCACAGACTTCGACGCCGACAAAGAACAGGTGCTCTGGTAGTCGCGTGACTTTCCCCAGTGTTGTCGCTGTCATTCACTACTTCTTAAGTAAAGTGTGCTTATACCACGACGCTTGCCCACAATGTCATTTTTCACCAAAATGGCAGTATATGACATGGCTGCAGGAACAAACCTACAGTAGAACTCCAGCTATCCGGATTAATTGGGACAGGATAATCATTTATCCGGATAAATGGGTAAATCATGAAAAAATGTAATTTCTTTTTTAAATCTACATTGTAAAGTACTGTACTTACATAAAGGGTCACATCTTGAACATATCGGTCAGAGTCAGATGTTTTCCTGACAAACTGTCGATTTTGTCGGCTAAAAGTTTAGCTGTATTGAAAATAATCAGCCCTGACAGAGGGTTTCCCCAATGCTTGCTGCTGTAAAAACCACTTGAATATGGCCTCAAAGCAATCCGGATAGTTAAGAGTTCGGATAATTGGAGTTCTATTGTATTGCCGTTCGCTTGTAAATCCATCCGTTCACGCGTAGTGCCTCCATTCTAGGACTTCAGAAGAAACCTGCATAATTCTGATGTGGATTCGTATCTGCAGACTTTCCTATGCTCGTTCCTTCTTCAGTTGTTACTCTTCACGATCGCTAGACACAGAGTTTAAAAACGAATTGCATTCGCATTCCATTTTGCTCTGAAACTATTCCTGCACTAAGCGTCTCTTGACTCTCTACCCATATCATATAGCCGTCTTTCTAAAAAATTATCCGAAGGTCATTATAAAAAACCGCACAGCTCTGTACTAATCCCTCCCAAATGTTCTACCCGTCTTACCGATTGCAAGATGCTCTAAAGTTACGAGACTGAAGTTTGCAATGAACGGGAGTATAAATGACGTCATGACTCGTGGCGAGAGAGCGTGCAGTATGTTTCATACTTTCTCGTTGCTGCTTGGCATAGGTCCATAAATACTCTACTTAAATCCTGTAAGTAAAGGATCCATTTTTCCTATTTCTTTCACTTAATTACTTCACGATTCATGTTACTGTTAATCTTGAAATTTGAAGCACTAAGAAACGTAAAATTGAGAGCACGAAGCGTTCTGTTCAGAAGGAACTTGGAGATATTCAGTTGATAAAGGAAGCAATACTGCGTTTTGCAAATTGCGCACAAAAGACATCCGGACGGGTAGAATTCGACTGTTTGAAAGACACTGTGATACCAAAAAACACATGGGAAATATTAAATTACACATTCAAGGCATGCCGTCAATATCAAAATCAGACATTAAAGATATAACCGAATGTTACCGACATTTGCATATAATATTGACACACACCAACATCACTTTCAACAAGGTTGAAAACAAATATAGTAAAGAGTTTCTTGAAAGACATATGGCTAAAAAGTTTCTCGGGAGTCGACCGTAAGAAAAATTCCTGAAGACCACTGAATCAAATTAAAAAAGTGGTACAAGACCAGAAAATATGGGTTGTATATATATTTCCCTTAAAACACATGTAGATTATAACGTAAATTGCAACACATAATGCTAGGCAAATCACTTCTGAACTAGAAGTGGAATGCTTATGTTTATTGTACCGTAAATGTGAATAATTGTTGTGTGTTCTACTACGACTGAATGTTTATGATTAGAGCCCGGAATTCCATGCAAATGCATGTTTTTATATACTTTGGTTACACTTCCCAAACTTTGTAGTTACTCATTACATGACTTATGGATTCCAAATAACCATATTTTTTCCGTGCATGTTTGCATATTTCGGCCTTTTTATGGCAAAATTCATGCATAATGCATGTTTTGGATTTTTTTGGTTTAATATAGCATATTCAGACGTTTTTAATGCATATTAACCCTCATTTTCTGGTTTTAGTGCATAATATCAAGTTACCATGCATAACTGTGCATATTATGAATGGGCCTCCCTAAAATCTCGGGTTTTCAAAGAAACGTAAAATTGTTGTATTGTATTACCATTGTTATTTGATTGACTTAGCAACAGAGTCTGCCACCTGCATCAATTTGAGAGTGCAAACTACTGTTTACCCTAAATAAACAGTAATATAATACACCAGGCTACAAAAGAAATCCCGACTCGCCCACCCCCACCATCTTCCATTGAAAGATGACTGCTAAACAGAATGTTCACTGCTTGAATTTGTGTCATTAGCCATTGTTGAAGACGCTGAATTATCTTTAGAATCGTGTTGTGGAGAAATGGGTGTGACAGGGAAAAACTTAAGAAGGTACTTAGTTCAAATCCTGATCTTAAACTTCTGAAAACAGTGAAAGACGTATTATGTGGAAAAAATGTAAAAGACATGGAATTCCATCTCACCCTCAGGCAAATTTCTTCCCTTAAGTATGTACCTGTTACTTCTTGTGAAGTAGAAAGATCCTTTTCTGCGTTCAAGAATGTCCTAAACTGATAAACGCACGAGTTTAAGTGAGGAGAATTTGGAAAAGCTCGTATATTGTTTAAATTGAAATATATTGCAGTACAGTGCGCATTTTTCATAGTGCATGTTTCGCCCTTCATTGTGCATGAATGCATGCATATTTTTAAGTTTGATAGTGCATGAAAATCCGGGCTTTATTTATGACTTTATATGTTGAGGCAAAGAGTTACGTCACGTCCTATCTCTAATTCGCCTCAACCTACACAAAGCAATGGTCCGGGCGTTCTTAACTTTCTTGACTTGGGTACCCTAGACCAAACCCTGATCATCACGATTGAAAGTTAGGTTACAAATTTGAAATATAGGCTATCTATTGCTGGTCCTTCCAGGTGAAGATTCCGTTTTAATTCCCTGCTAATGTCAAGTTACCAGTAGGTATATCCTGTACCCAGATGCACATAGTGTGAGCACTACTTGTGTACACCAGAAGTTCTGGTAAAGGACTGAAGATGGCCTACTTAGGCTGAATTGAGTATATACATTTTAACGACAATCTAGAAAATTTTTAAAATTTTAATTATACAGCAGCACTTTATTCTGAAGATTTTAGGTGTGTATTTTAATGCTTTAAATTTTATTTTGTACAAATTTGTAGACATTATACCATAAATTTTAGGTAATGGCACAAACATGTGTAACAAATAGATTTAGCTATTATGTGATATATATGTATATGTGTGTTTTGAGGTCATAAGGCGGAAAATATTATTGCAAATATAAACATATCCCTCAAAGAATATGAAATATGTAAATAATAAGAAGTGACTTGTTTAGCCGCCCTAACTAAGAATAAATGGGGAGGGGATGGTAGTGTTGGGTTTGGGAGTTGTTTGAAAGAAAGATAGCACGGGAAGAATAAAAATCAATTATAGAAAGATGCGATTGATCAGTGCCGTGATTACACGTGCTACAAATGGCAACCAGTCAGATCTTCCAATGAGCAGGCAGAAGTTGGAGGGTGGACTTATGAAATCTATGTCGTTTGAATGGAAACGAGAAAACTTAGCCGTATTAAACAGTTGCCATGTTATAAGATGTTAATCCCTTTCTTATTCAGTAAACATTATGTATGTAAGAGAGATAATACAAACCGACGTCAGTTTCAGAAAAGGGCTTATATTTACTTCCTTTGGAATAAAGATGTATGTTAGAAGAGAACTGGCCAAAAAAGAACATTTATTCAGCTCACTTCTATGCAGGGTAGTTCTCAAGCAAACCATATACACCCTGTGGCATTGATCCTAATCAACACTATCACGTTATTACAATTCTCAGAAAGAATTATAGTTCTCGCAGTAACAAGGAAACTATCGCACGATGAGCGTCTCCATAGTACATCTACTAACTTCAAGAACAACTTCCCACCTTATTAACGTCTAAGCTAAAAACATAATAGTATATTATGTAATGAGCCTATAATCGCATTTATTAAGACGATAGAGTATGTTTATGAAACCGGTCTGAGGGTTCGAACCCGCGACTTCCGGTTGGTAGCGCAGTGCCTCAAACCAACTACGCCGTGCTGTATTAAGGCAGAAAAGATTTCTTGTGGATCCAGGAGCCAGATAAACTTCACATTTTGTGTCTGAATTCATTTTCTAGACCAGGTGTGTCAAAGATGCGGCCCCCAAAAACTTTAGGTAAAATGTAAATATGTACGCCAAAAAATGTAATGTAAAATAAAATTTGCTAAAACCTTATTTACTCTCAGCATAGAATAAGAGTGTCTCATAAAATAATGGTAGGCCAGTATCAAGGTTCTTACAAGGTTTAGACCACCAGCCACCTTGATCGGTCATTGGCTTCGGGGTGTGACGTGTAGAGGGTGACAGGCAAGCCCTCAATCATAATAAATGAATGGAAAACAGATGGTTTTTAAACTTCAATAATTTAATTTCAGGCAGCAACTATCTAGTGTTCTAACATGTCAACCCGAAGTATAACAACTTCTGTTAGGCTATATGATAGAAATTGTAAAAGTCGATCGGGTTTGGTTTAAAAAATAGTAGGCTAAAATCAAATCTGCAGGTGATGTCGAGATAATTTTAATGTATTAGAGTTTCATGAGACTATAATACAGGACTATTTCTATTGTTCTTATTCGAAATAGGCAGGAAATATCCACATTGTTAATTTTATTTTATTGCTTCACATTAAAATACGGCAGGAAATATCCACATTGTTAATTTTATTTTATTGCTTCACTATTAAAATACTGTAAGTTATAATTATTTATACACTACTTGCAATAAAAATGGAATAATTAATCTATACAGCACTAATTAGGCCTATATTAGTTACTGAATTGCCATAAAGTGATGTATCTAGTATGTACACTTTCACCGGACAATGGAAGTGTTTTTATACCACACACTAACTTTTTACGGTTTTTAATGACAGGGGTATACTGCAATTTAGCTTGTAACCGTCGCCGATGAGCCGGAATTTTCTCCCTGAGTAGAGGGAACATGTAAATCTAGAGATGTGTATGTTTTATTTATGTAAATATAAATGCTATCGACCTGGATCGGGATAAAACCGCAACCAGGGACACAGAAAGTCTGTGCCATACAGACAGCGCCACCCGGGCCTACTACGTAAACTAGCAATGATTAAAGTTATTATATTACTATTTATCACAGTAACTGATGTTTTCAATATATAGACAATAATAAGACATTTATTAGTTGCTGTAGTAGGCGATTTCACATGACTTGATCCAGCATAAAATTCGATAATTTCATAAATAATTATAGGCATATTACTAACCATACAAACTACAGTTCTTTCAGTAATATATGACAAGATTTTACATGACTTTACAGGATAAAGTTAAATTGCATTTAAAATATTATATTTACTAACCATACTCATTACTTCCAGTAATATATGGTTTCAATATAATATAAAACATTAGGTAGTTGTTTTGTGTGACACGACAATGCATGATGTTATCCAAAATAAAGGCTTTTAATAGTTAAAATAATTATTTTACTAAGTAGCTATAGCCTACACTACTTCTAGTAATTCATTGAATCACTATAGGCCTACTATAAAGCCGCATGGCTAACTCACTGACGTAATTGTTTGCCAACTTCAAGAAGAACTAGAAACCTGAAATTTGCAAACTCATTTTTCCCCCTTAACCGACGAAAAAATTAAAAAATTTAAAAAAAAAAAACAATTTTTTTTTTTTTACTTTTTATCCCTGGAAAAAATTAATGGTTTCCAATCACTCACTGCTATTATTGTTTGCCACTTCTAGATGAGCTAAAAACTTGAAATTTGGCAAACTTTAGGTTTTAGCCTGTAACCGAAGGGAAAATTGCAAAAAGTGTTTTGATTTTTCGGGGGATGAGCTCAGAACAAGCAAAGCTAGTCTCTATATAAAGATGTGACAAGAGGTCAGTAGGATATAGGTACATCTATTTTCTGCAGTTATGGAATAATATATAGGCTATCGAACAATGATTAATATCGTAATATTATTAGAATATATTTATATTATATGATTACTCCTATCAATTAAAAGGAATATTAACGTATCACTGACTTCACATAACTCTAAACTCCTTGGCGCTACATCCCTGAAGGGACTAGGCCTACCACCCGACCGCTGCGTCATCTACCTTAGGCAGTTGGCAGGATTGGGGGGCATGTGGTCAGCATCCGGACACCCACGGCCGTTAATGGTAATTTCCGAGATCGGAGCCACCACTTCTCTATCAAGTAGCTCCTCAGTTTGAATCCCGAAACTACCTACCTACCTCAGAAAAATCCGAGGAGGTACCGGGGATTGAACCCGGGCCCTCGAATCTGTAGCCAGCGACGCTAACTGGTCACTGACTACACATAGGCCTACCACTAATATCAATGTTATTGTAGACCTACTTCTGTACAATAATTGTATGCACAATAGTTCCTCATTTGAACTAATACGTGATTCTGTACTTGCCCCTCTATCTAAACTGGAAGTAATTCATGGAAAGTTCACAGTACTCATTTGACATAAATTACACAGTGTTAAGCTTGATTCTAGTAAATTATTTTCAATGCCACTTCTCTTTTTGTAATAGTTTCAAAGGTGAAAAGCACATTTATACACATGTGTATTTTACTTTTACTGCAAGTAGTTTATAAATAATTATAACTCACAGTTTTTTTAAGCCTTGTATCGAATGGCTATACAAGAAATGATGTACACACTCTGAATTAAAGTCAATTGATGTAAATTATTTACCTTATTTCGAAAGACGATAGAATAGTCTTGTATCATTAGAGTATAATACGAGGGGCATACTGAAAGTCGTGACGTCGTGAGCAACATTTTTTTTACAACCTTAATCTTTACTTGTAAGTGAAACCAAGTATGTCATCTGAGACCTTTCTTTCACTTTTTCCACACAGTCTCCGTTTTTTTTTCTTTCTTTTGCACACATGTTTCCCATCGTTCTGCAAGTTTGAAAATACCCTTGCGATAGAATTCCGTTCCAGCTGCCCGTAGACACTGAAATCGCTGCAAAACTTGCAGTTGCACATAGTGCGGTGCAAGAAATGATTCACAGCTTCAGGTTATCTGAAGGTTTGTGCTCGTTGGGTCACACGTTTATTGACCGAGGACCACAAACGTCAGGGACGAACCACTGCCCAAAACCTTCTTCAGAGATTTCGAAATGAAGGTGATGAATTTTTGACGAGTATTGTGACTGGAGATGAAAGCTGGTTCCATCATTATGAATCTGAAACAAAACGACTGAGCATGGAATGGCACCACTCGAATTTGCCATCGAAGAAGAAAGCGAAGACAGCTGGAACGGAATTCTATTACAAGGGTATTTTCAAACTTGTAGAATGATGGGGAAACATGTGTGCAAAGAAACGGAGACTATGTGGAGAAATGAAAGGAAGGTCTGTAGATTGAGATGATATACTTGGTTTTACATACAAATAAAGATTAAGGTTGTGAAAAAATGTTGCTCACGACTTTTAGTATGCTTCGCGTACATTCAAATAAGCTCGACATCAACAGAGACTCAATTTAAACCTCTAAAAAAAGCTTCAAAAGATACAATTTTTAAACCAAACCGTATCGACTTTTACAATTTCTCCCACATGGCCTAATAAAACAGTTATTATACTTGAGGTTGACATCTTACAACACGAGATACTTGCTGCCTATAATTAATTTTTTTTAATCACCTGTTTTCCATTCTCTCCTTATGGATGAGGGGTGGCCTCTCAATCGCGTGACGTCACAAGACAAAATCACGCGGCTGGAGAAAGTTGAAAACATGATCAAGTGGTAATGCCTCAATGTAATATTTTGAAATTCATAAAGAAGACAGTGAATTTTATTCGTTCCAGGGGATTGAATCAACATTAGTTTCCTACTTTGATTAGTGATCTAGGAGTGAATTTGTGGGCTCGCCATGCTATTAAGAAATTCCCTGGCTTTCTTGTTATTACGTTTTAAAACGCTTTTGTCCCCTTCGAAAAGATTTTAAAGTTTTCTTAGAAATGGAAGGCGAATAACCGAAAAGCTATGTGACGATAGTAATTTGCTCGAAGATTTGACATTCATGTTAACTTAGATATTACAGAGCATATAAATAACGTATATTTAAAATTACAATGGAAAGATCAGCTTGTAATTTCATTGCGTGATACTATTAAGGTTTTTAAAATAAAGCGCAGGCCTTGGGAAGCAGCAGCTTAATTCAATTTCATACCTGCAAGTATTTTCAAGATTCCCTCACTGCTTTAGGCTTTACTATTATGCTCTCCCTAAAAATTGAAAGTAATTTTCTGTTAAATGTCTGTTATTTTGGTTACATAACGTTTTTCTATGTTCTGTACTTAAAATGTTTTTTATTTTAATATACATAACATCAACTACGCCGCCATGGGTGAGTTGGTATCTTCCACCATGGCGGCCCGGGTTCGATTCCCGGCCGGGTCGGGGATTTTTCAGAGGTGGAAAAAATCCTTTCTGGGTTGAGGACTGGGTGCTGTGACCTTCCATTCCCATCCCGCGAGTGGCAATGGCAAATCTCCGCGGTATCACCCTTGCCTGGATCACCCGGATGAGTCGTGGTCATCATTCCGGGCATGGACCTGCCTTCGGGCAGAACACTCATCATCATCATCATCATCAACATCGTCATCACAACATCAAATGGCAAGATTGATATGAAGTGTTTTATTTTACGACGTATTAGAACTTAAAAGTCAGGTGGTTGTGTATTAAAAAATATCAAAATTTCTTAAATTTTATCAGAACAAAAGGCGTAATATTTTCATTTCACATGAGGCCCTTGGACTTCTATTTATCAAGTAAAGGTTGAGTTTGACATGCCTGTTCTAGACGCTACGGCTAGCTGGGAACCAGTATCTGTCCTGTCTTAATACTGTGTACATAATATATATTCGACAAAAGGCTTCTAAATATTTCTTCTATGTCATGTATAACATTAAATCCTTTAAAAAAGAGAAAGAATTCATGCATCCCACAGTACTAATTTCTTCTACAAAATTCTAGGAAAAGTGTGTTTCGTTCTTCTCAAAATATCCGCAGATCCTCTTTCGCAGTCTCTATCGTCAATCTTAGCAATACCAGGGCCTTCATATAGGCCTAATTACATTTAACTACAAGAATTGTCATTAAATATTATAACTAAATTACTTCTCCATCTGTTTTGGCGTCATAAATTAAGGAGTATTAAATGTGTTGAGTACGGTAGAATTATAGTTGAGATTTGTTATTACGAATTATCTTTCGTGGCCTCACGAGTACGTCTTCTTGCTGGGGGTCCGAAAATGTTTCTCGGGAGTCCTCGAATCCTATACTATGCTGAAATGTTATATACTGTACCTTGTACTCCATCCACAGAGAACTACTGACCGTACGTAGTCTTGACAATGGCTTGGTCGAGACGAGAAGGTAGTGTGAAAGACTCACATTTGAGAGCCAGAAGAGAACCGAATAGCCATAACTAACATCTAATCTATGACTAGATTCAATTAAATGAAACGCTCTGAAATACCAACGGATATTAGAAAGCCTGAATGAGGTTCATAATTTGGATTTTGAAATGTTCACAGTTGCTGCTCCTAGTTTCAGACCAGTACTGGGAGTTTCTGCTGTATGCGTGCACGTTTTCATACGCATTAGCAGCTATTTTGGTGAAAGAACCTTAAGTTAACACACTATGGGGTGTGCAATGTCACACCAATTCACCACGCTGCTGCAAACTTTATAAGATTTTTCAAATAAATGTTTGTAAGATTTCCATTCTGTTTGCTATACTAGTGCGCCGTAGCTAGACTCAATCTAAAGCATCCGCCTCCAATTTGCGACGTAGGCCTACTATAGGTGAATAAAAATTCCATGGGTAGATCAGTGGCGGATCCAGGGAAGGGGCCGTAGGGGCCGCGGCTCCCTCCTTGGTATTTCTTTTGCGTTGATTTGATTTTTTCTTATTCGTCGAAAATGAATATATTTAAATTAACATTCAAATTTAATCAAATACAAAATAAAAATAAAAACGTTTATGTACTCGTCCTGTTTCAACCTGAGGATTGTAAAATACAAGATTAATAATACTTAAGCCTGTATTCTAGAAGCCTTGTGCTATAGGCAAGCCATGACAACCCACAAGACAGCAGTTAGGCCTATTCCGGTTCCTTATCTTAATTACTGTATTATTTTTATTTATTGATTTCTTGTGAACTGTTTCAGACTAGCACATAATTCAAGTTAAAGGTAAAAAGTTTGATATTTGATTAATGCCTTTAATATTTATTTATGTAGGTACCCGCTGCTTCGCCCGCGAATATTCATTCAACCGCTAAATTCTTTAAAATCATTTATTTAACTACACAGTAATTAAAACATTGTATTTAATAACACTAACATCGTGTTTACATACATTACATGAATGGAATGATTTTGTTGTTAATTGACCGAGCGGAGCGGACCGTTTGGTATTTCGTCTGTTTCTAAATTTATTTGTAAAAGAAAGACATAGGAATATGACAAAATACCACATAATGGCCACTTTCTTGAAGAAGTTCCATAAATGTCCGCTAGAGATCGCTTGCTGCTTCTACACACAGTTTCTATCGCTTCTTCCAGACCTTGTGAATGCAGTAAGCTAAACTATCGACTATCGAACGAGATGAGTTCGCCATTTTGGAAAATCTGTAGTGCGCTCTTTTTCAGACGGGAGTGATAAAGTTTGTAAATTATGTCTAGTTTTTCGTTTCGCAATTGTAATTTCTTTTTAATAAGGCACGGGATGTTACTGGGTTATCGGTATTATTACGCGTGTGTTGAAGGGATGCCCGTTCATTCAACAGTAAGCGACAAACTAAAGTGCGACGGCAATGTGTACGATTTTATCATGGGTGGACAAAGTTAACTGTCCCAGAAATGAGAAGCAGAGTCCAGGACAAAAATACCTGATGTGCAGGTGAGTAGTACAGTTAATCTATCCGAGGAAAATATGTGGTAATGAAGTAATAAGCCTAAATTGTGGGCGTAAATCTGGAGGTTAGATGCATTATTAGTAAGTTACGGTACCAACAGTCCAGCCCAGACTCTTTGTACCTGAAACAATATCAGGCCTGGATATTCACTTAAGTGGGGAACATACAGAACATACAGAACAGAAAGAGGTGAATTTCATTTTTGTATCATTACATACTATTTTCAGAATTAATTAAACTGTTACAGTTACGGGCGATTATCGTTACAAAAATCAAAACTACCATCACATTTTGCTTTACCTTTATCTCATTTCTAGGCATAGGATTGTTTTTGCCAAAATTTGTAATGGTTTGTGATCCGAAATTATTGGTGTTCAGCCAATCAAGAGTGGGAAACGCAGCAAGAAGAAAAAATAACATTAATGAGTGTAAAGAGACTAGCCTTAGGTAATAGTGGAACAGAAATCATCTAAAGCTGAAAAGGCCCTGCGTCGCCCGGGTTTTGTAATTTACTTGTAATTCGAAATTGGCTTATGGATAGGCTTGCCAGACGTCCCGCTTTTCAGACAAAATCCCGGTGTCCCGGCCGGTTTACTTCACGTCCCGGTAAAAATTACATTTGATTTTCTAGATGACCAACATAGTCTAAAAAAATGTCCTAGCCAACGAAAAGTACATGTAAATATTGTTCAAAATTTTATTCCTTATTCAAAGTGTTTCTTCTTACTTAAGTAACTTTCAAATATTAACATGTTAGAAATAAAATGTTTAAATTTATATGCTTCTTACCCCTGGTTTAGGTTCCCAATCAGTAACCATTTATTTATAGCATTGAGAATAAACTACCCTTTAAAACACTCTAAAAATCCGCCAAGGGTGTGTACCCTTGAATACCCCCGACGCTGGGGGGCATTCCTGTGTCCCGGTTGAACATTTCAGAAATCTGGCAAGCCTACTTTTGGAGGACTGTCAATTTTCAAATTCTTGTATAGATATCTAGAGTTTGAAGCGAAGAAGAACGACCTATCACACTCAACTATTCCCCTCATAAAACGTTAGATATAGCTTTTTATCGCTCACAAGAGGGCTGAGAATTATGTGCTGTTCCTTCTGCGCACCGTGCCTTGTAGATCGTGAAATAAGATGAAGCGGAAATTCCGGTAACAAAACTGTACTGTCTTTAGGCTACGTGATATTATATTCCCCACTCTCGTGTTTCGGGACTGAAATCAGAAAGAAAATCAATGTCACCTACACAATTTCCTCCCCGTAAATCCGGGACATTTAGGACAAAAAAATTTCCATCCTATTTTGTCTCTTTTTACATGCTTGGCTTACAATAAACACCCCTATCTTTCACTAATATAATGCCTACAGCGATGAATAATATTTAGAGGAATATTGTGAATACTTTAACGGAATTTCTAATGAAATTGACCGGATATATCACATTTTTGTTAAAAGCTGTAATTTTTATTAATACGTTCTAAAGTAGTTCAGATTAAAAATGTAATTTGTGCTGTTTTACAATTAATGTATGAGATAACTAAACTCAATATCCGGTGTTCCCGGAAGCAGGCTTTTAGCGAAACCTTGTGACTCGCGATAAAACTAACATTGGCCATGAACGTTTTAAAAGAATTAGCTTCCCAAGTAACACAAAGCTGTTTTCTCTTCCAGTGCCGGAAGGAACTTCTATTCAATTAACACTATGGGTTATTGTTTATTTTGAATTCCAGTTAAGGATATATCCAGTTAAACTTCAACTTCTTGTCTTCTGCTTTTATTGATACAGTACCGGTATCTTCCTTAATCTTCGATGCAAAGCCGTTGGACCCATGTCAACACTGTCGTTAATTTGCAGTACACACCTTGAAATAGTAGGTTACGCTGTAGCGTAGTGGTTGAGGCGCTGCGCTACAAACCGGAAGGTCGCGGGTTCGAATCCCGACGAGTCGTTGAGATTTTTCAATTGACCTAATCCTTCAGGTGGCACTATGGCCCTGGGGTCGACTCAGCAACATAAATGAGTACCAGGAGCAATCCTGGGGGTAAAGGCGACCACCTTCATGTGCCGAATGGAAGCCTCAGCCTCCTGAAACCCTTTGGGCCTCCATGGCCTGTATAGGGATCACTTTACCTTCACTTTACCTTGAAAAAGTACCTACAATTTCACACATTTTCCTCTCCCTCTGAGTCGTTCTATATACCCTACAAATTACCATCAGTAGTGCAAGGCATTTGATGATTATGCGTTTTTTTTATATGAAGGTTGAAAAATACGTCGAATGTATACAAATGTACATCATGAATTAATTGATAAAATAAACGAAATTTGTTTTGCATTTTTTTTCAATTTTTCGTCATTTTCAAGTCACGGTTTTTTTTTTTTCATTTTAGGTCGTTTTTAGCATTTTTAAAGTCTTTTATAAAGTCTTATATTACGTTATATTTTGAAATTTTTATGACTTGCCTATTATAATTTTATAACGTCCACAGGAAACAAAGCAGGTTTGCTACCCTTATTTTAAGGGATGTGCCCGCCTCTAGATCCGAAAGTCGCGGGATCAAATCCGGCTGCGATCGATGGATTTTCCAGGACGTAAAAATCCTGAACAAGGCGTCCTCCTCGTAGATTTACGGCACCTAGAAGAGCTCGTAGCCCAAATTACAGCCTCTGGACAACATTCCCAGGCCCTTTCACGTCCACAGGTAATACCTTAGTTTCCGAGGGGGAGGGGCGGTTGAGAGGCGATGGGCTTACCACCTGTCACTCTGCCCTCTATCGGGAAATAAGCGTAACAAAATTAAAATAGGTAACAGTATCCTCCACTTGGAGACCCTACGCTTCACCACTGGGAGCTATATCAATTATGTAAGGAAATAAATTAATTAACAAACTCAGCGATCATATCATTGCTTATACACGAGAGGAATGAACTTTTCCAATTTCCTAATAGTCTATCCCCCAATTTTTTCTCATTTAGGCCTATTGGCATATTCGACTTCATAAAAAAGCGATTTATCCATTATCGTTCGCATGTCTTCAATTCAAAATGTGGGCAATTGAAATAAACAGAATTTAAACTTCGACAAAGAAATACTGTACTATCAAATTTTCAAAACAGGACATGTAGGCCTATGTCTATTTATGAGCAGAAGACTCCTTGTCAATATTCATTCAGAACATTAAGATAGTTTTGTGGCATGGAGACAGAGCTCACCTTATTGGTTGTAAGGACACTGGACTCATTCACTGGTTTGGGAACTCTGGATCATTTCTGAGGTCAGGGTCACGCTACGGGGTAAAGTTCATTTCCCTTCTGCCTTCCTAATGATATAATCCCAAGAGAATCTACCTAGGACTTCAGAAATCGACAAGCGACGTCATGTTGGTCGTCCTAGAAGGAAACTGAAGAACCCTGAAATTGAATTGCAAAAGGTATGAATTTCCTATGCTGAAACTGTTGAAAATGATGACGGTCTTGAACAGTGGTGTAAAACACCTTCCATTTTGTGCGATTTTCAAGATGTTCACTTGAATTTGACCATTCTAAGAAAGAAACATGAAGTAAACACAAACCAGTAAGCCGGTCTCACTCTAGTACATTACTCGAGTAACGCTGGGCGCACACTTATCGAGCAAAACTGCTTTAAGCAAAATAGTTTTTGTTTAAATGTGCTTAAACATGTTTTAAGTTATCAATGTATGGTATACCGCAGACTAATCTAGCATGATACAAAAGCGCATTACTGTACAGCATATTTAAGCAAGTTTATACAAAAAACAAAAACGCTGTATAGCAAGTTTAAACATAATCCAGCAACAAACAAAATCTGTTTCCAGCACAGTTGAACAAAATCGAGCAGAACTGGAATTGCTCGTCACACAAATACTGACCATTGTTTGAAGGCAAAACATAGGGGTTTGAGCATTCGCTTTTAACACACAGACATACTGGTTTTTGTTTACTTGTTTCTTTCGTATATTTGTCAGGCTATAGAAGCATTTAAAATGTAGCAAAATTGACTTTCCTGAAGCGAGTTTGGCAGATAAGTTTCACAAGTTTTTGTTTCACCCTAGGTGGAACAGTATGCAAGGCACTGGCTTTCTGTTCCTCAATTCGCGAATTCTATCCCGGCCCAGATAGATGGTATTTACGAATGCGTAACGAAAGTCTCCAGTTGCAGAGCAACGACAATGGGGGTGGATTAGTGAATTTTGCCACCGCTAAAAATTTATTCATAAATACCGTAGTATAAGAGTTCGTCAGATGGAAAGACGCATAATCCAATCGAGTATGTGCTAATAGATAAAAAGGAGGCTGTCATCAGGAACTGACGTTCGGACTTTTAGGGATGCTGACTGCGATTCGGATCAATATCTAGTAGTTGCGGTAGTTTCATTAAACAATTAATCTAGGCAACATTTCGATATAGAGAGATTCAATCTGAAAAAGCTAGGTGAAGAACGCTTCCCAAGTCGAGATTTCAAATAGATTTGCAGTTCTAGAAAACATTGCAGAACAAGAAGCTAGGGATGAAATGAATATAAAAAAAACTGGGAAAGCGTTAAAGACATTATTCAAGTACCCACAAAAGAAAAATTAGGTCCGCTTGAACTGAAACCAAATAAACCGTGGTACGATGGTGACTGCATGAAATTAGTAAATGCTAGAAAGCAGGCGAAATTACAATGGTTGAAGAATCCGAATAAAACTACTGTCGAAAATCTCAACAATGCTAAATGAGAAACCTCTAGAACCATTAGAACAAAGAAAACCTAAAAGACAAGGTAAATAAATTAGCGTAAAATAGTGAAAACAAAAATGTTAGGGACCTCTACAAGGGAATAACCGAGTACAAGAACGGTTTTCAGCCTAGAACAAACATAATTAAGGACAATGACGCCACTATATTCTCGGCTCCAGATAATATTTTGAATAGATGGAAAAATTGCTTTAATCAGTTATTAAATGTACATGGAGATGCCCAAAGAGTAGAAAGTGAAATATTCACAGCAGAGCCGCTGGTTACTGAACCGACCATAACAGTAATAGAAAAAGCTATAGGTAAACTAAAAAAACACAGATCTCCAGGAATTTACTAAATTCTGGCAGAATTAATTAAGGCTGGTGGGGATAGATTAAACTCTGAGATCCATGAACTCTTTCTTATGATTTGAAGAAAGGAAGAATTGCCAAAGGAATGGGAAGAATCTATTATTATACCGATCCATAACGAGGGAGATAGGGCCGAATGTAGTAACTATCAAGGAATTTCTCTCTTATCAACATCATACAAAATTTTGTGTAATAGCCTATAGGCTACTTTTGTCAAGATTAACCTCATATGCGGACGAAATCTTTGGAGATCACCAATGTGGATTTAGGCGAAATAGATCTAACAATGATAAAATATTTTGTATTCGCCAAATCTGGAAGAAACATTTGGAATATAATAAATCTGTTCACCAAATGCAAAAGAAAATAACAATGAAAAACCAATAAGCACCCAACAGAGAAATTCCAACTCATCCTGAAAAATGTAATGAAGACTGTCTGAAAAAGAAATTAAAACAAACATAGGTATGAATTCAAAACCTCCTATTTTGAAAACCCAAATTAAGACACATAAAAATCGCGAATCGATAAGACCGATTGTAAATTTCAGAAATGACCCTGCCTATAGAATTTGGAAAATTCTAGCCAAAATACTATAAACAAAAATTAAACCTACAAAACAAATACAGTGAAAAAATCTGTTGATTTAGTTAATAAGAAAAAACATAATTCTCATCAAAAAAGAAATCTTAATCTCACTTGACATTAAAAACTTATACACGAACATTCCAATAACGAAAACAATACAAATTATCCAAAGTGCCCTACATAACAAAGAAAATTATTTGTGACAGAACATAATATAATAAAATTAACCATGTTAGTAACACAACAGCTCAATAATAACATATATATATATGCAAAAAGAGGGAGCAGCGATGGGCTCTCTGTTATCGGGCAAGTTAGCAGAAATTTTCCTACAGGACTTAGAAAAAGAACAGGTGCAACAATTAATAATCAAACACGATATCAAAGACTACCACAGGTATGTTGACGAAAATTTATTAATTTGTGATAAAAAAACAAGACAGATGGGATTTTTAAAGATTTCAGAGTTGAGAAAGAACAACAATCAACTCTTTAATTATCTAGACTTGAGCATTACAAGAAGCAATAAAAAATTCAAATTTAACATTAACCGAAAACACACCTTTACTGATACGATAATCAACAACAGCTGTAACCAACCTTACAACCAGAAGATGGCAACGTTCAACAACATGACACACATGATGCTAAGCATACTGACGAATAAAAGGCAATATAATGATGAGCTAAACACAGTAAGTCATATATCAATTAACAATGAGTATAAAAAGGAACTATTATAAAACTGCTAAAGAAACAAAAAGCACGCCAGAACAATAAAAAAGAAAAGTCAGTCATCTAACACCAACAGATAAGGATAAACCAAAAACCATGAAATACACTACTTTTACACACAACTAGTGATGGGGGCCAGTGGGAAGGAACTTATAAAATGGGAATACTTCCGGGAAAATTTCCTTGGCCAGGAAATATTCCCTAAAAGTGGTAATTTATAAAAATCCGGAGTTTCGAACGTTTTAATACTTATTAACGGTCCAGGTACTTTGGAATTAAACAAATTCAATAACATTCCACATGTTTATATAGGAGTCATCATAGGGAAGAATTATCCTTAAGGCTATTCCATGAGAAAGTGGACATGAGGGGTAATTTTTTATTTGGTGTAAAATATTTATTTTTGCACCAAACATTTCTAGAAGACTTATATTTTATTATACAAAGTACCAAAAACATAATATGAAGAATTACTTTAAGAAATATGAAGTTAAAGTTGACTCTCTTTGAACTTGCTCGGTTATCTTTCAAGAACGTATTTTTTAGTAGGCTAGACAGCTTGTACAGAACCAACGGAGACAAGTTCTACTCAGGTCATTGTTAACAGCATCTTTTGCTCTGCGTATTACCTACGTTTCATCTTAATCCATCAAGTGGGTTTATTTTAAAATGCATATTAAGTTATTATAGTCATAACTATAACATACGTAACAAAAAACTTCTTTGTTACCTTGTGGAAGTAAGGTTAGCCATGAGTTTTAATGACTGCAAAACTATTTTTACCAAAAGAATAATTCCTAATAATAATAATAAAATATGTAAACAATAAGTGTAACATACGTAACAAGTTATACTGCCTTGGAATAAAATAAGAATCTGCCTTTTGATAGGCGTACAGTTAGGCTTACTTGAGTGTTGAAACTGATTTCATATAAATAAGCAAAGTAGTGCAGCCACAGGGGTGGGGGCTAGAGCCCCCCAGTCCCCCCCCCCCCCCCGTCAGAATGATTTTTCTCTTAGTGTACCATTTTCACTTAAGTTAAATTAGTGATAAATGATAAGAATGCAATTTTGTTAAAAATATTTCATAAACAGTGCTTGAAATTGTTGATTGGATTAATAATAATAATTAATTTTCGCCCAACATAACAGAAATTCGATATAGATTTCAAATTCATTAGTTTGCAGCAACGCTTTACATTTGCCGAATCGAGTCCAAAGAGGCTTACCGCTTCACCAAGTTTGCTACAGAATTCATAATGGCAGATAGAATCTCCTGTAATTGCAATAATTTCAAGTAATCTCAAAGTCAAAACAATTTAGTATGTTTAGTTCTGTATATTACTGCAGTAACAACAACCAGTGTTAATTCTCCTTCAATCTATTATTCATGATCTGATTGTCTTAATGCTGTTTTTTAAACTTTCATTTTCTACAGCGCTTCACATGATCGCTTTAAAGACACACGGAAACCAATACTGTCGGGGAGCAGATTTAGATCTGATTAAACCTACTGGTACATTAGTTTAAATTTCAAAATTTAAATGAAATCCTTTGAATTGTGATGTGTTAACAATGTAATACCAAACTTTTTTATAAACAATAGCTGAGATGGAAATTTGTGATGATATACGATTGATGTTATGATGATGATGATAATGATGATGATGACGATAACGATAATGTTAATTATGTTCGCAGTTGGATAGTAATTTCATTAAATAAGGATAGGTTATAAAGAAAATTGAAAAATCAATTGCACCCAGCTTATAATTCTTATTTTTATTTTATTAGGATGTATTTTAAGTTTTAGCACCCCCAGATTGAAATCCTGGCTGCGCCACTGTATAGACCTAAATGTAAAATTCAATAATTAATAAAATAAATATCTAATTAATATAGGTCTTATTATTTATTATTTAATCAAAACTGCATAAAATTATAGTTAAAAACAAAATATGCTCTATTTGGCTTGTTCAGAATGAGTTCAAAGGAAAAAGTTAAGAAAGAGAGAGATACCGGTAGGAAAAAATGAAATAAAGAGGAATTTGAGGCCAATCAAGAGAAAGAAGGAGAAAAAGGAAAAACAAATAGAGAAATTTAAAAACAAAAACTGACTAAAAATCCAAGGAAATTAAAACTGAAGCGTGTGGGAAGACACCGTTGCGGATAGAGGATACGGCCTCGAGACATGGAGGGTAGCTACGACTATAATGAATAAGCAGTCGCAAACAGTCGACATGAGAGACTATAAAAACTTAAGTGAACTATCATGTAAATTTCTTAAAACATTCAAATTGTTGAATTATTGCACGGTAAAACATTATTCTTGTTCATTATTTTGCACAGTGTAACATACGTAACAGAAGAAAAAAATGTTAAATTTTGAAGATCAGCCTGAACTATTGAAACAAAGATACCAGTTATTGAGTGTAATCTTGGCTACCCAGAAAAAAAAAAAAATTCCTGGAATTCTTGTGTTAGATAATTCACAGAGATTTTCATGTAAGATAATGAACATGTACAAAACTATAAACTTAAAAAACGGAAGTCAGCCTATTCAAAACACTTTAAATGAGAACCATGCCTTAAATAGCTTAGAAAACAAATTTGAAATTATGTAGAGACAAAACAAAAGGCATAGGCTTAACATCTTAGAATCTTTGGAAATTTATATACATAAGGACATAATAGTAAATGAGAATACGATCGATCATAACTCGTTATTCGAAATCTTAAGTGAACGTACCCACCCTCCTTAGAAATACGAATAAACTGCTCAGTCACTCAGTTCAGTGTATCCTAAAGACCACTTGTTGATTACAGGTAAGTAACAGTTGTTAAGACCCTCTTATAGTTTGTTCATGTACAGGTAGGGAAAAAAAGTGGACCGACTAAAATATCTAAGTTGCCGATATGAGCCACTGCGCATGCCTAGTGGCATTCACAGGATAGCAGGGAATGTATTGGAAATTGTTCTAGTGTCGACTGTTGACTTAGCCCATTTCGAAACCCAGAATATGGTTTATAATCGTATTATTTTATAACTGAATATATTAATTATTAATATTATTATAAAATACTAACACAAATTATATTAAATTCAGCGGTCCGCTTTTTTTCCCTTCCTGTACATGGTTATTTCTAGGGTTCGGATGTTTATGACCTAAAAAGTGCAAAATATGACTGCAAATATGCCCTTAAAAATGGCTAAATATGACCCAAAAATCCTAAATATGACCTTATAAAAGAACCTATTTTATAAAAATTAATTCTCCAATTTGAAATTCTTAATGAAACTAAATTATTGCATCACATGACTTCAATCAGATAATCACTTTTTAACAATTTTACAGGTGATTTACAGTTTTACTTGCAAAGAACTAATTTGTTAATGTTTTTAGATACCATAGGCGTAACCAGGCCGACCATATGGGGGGGGTTATAACATCCGCGGGGTCTGGCGAGTATGGAAGGAGAGGGGGGTCCGGGGGCCCTCCCCCGGAAAGTTTAAAAATTAAGATGAAAAATAACGAGTTTTAAGCTTCCGGGGGTTCTCCCACGGAAAATTTAAAAAATTAAGATGCAAAATAACAAGTTTTAAGCTTCCGGGGGTCCTTCCCCGGAAAATTTTAAAAATTAAGACGCAAAATTACGAGTTTTAAGCTTCCCACGCTTTATACTTGCATTAAGTAATTTATGGGCACACTTAAAAAAAGTATACAATTTTCCTTTTTTTAATCAATGGGGGGGGTTCAAACCCCCAAAACCCCCCCCTCGCTACGCCTATGTTAGATACCACTGCAAATGTGAACTGAACATGCCTATTGCACTTCTTATTATTCCTTCACATTTCAGGTACAGTAACACCAAAATATTTGTTATTATCGGAAAACATTTGTGCATATTTAGTGCATATACTGTAGAATTGCGCTCTTCTGCAGAATTTATAACTGAAATATGACGTTACCGGTACATACAAGTATGACCAAAATATGACAAAGATCCTAAAAATGACCAAAATGTGGCTTTATAGGCAAAATGAAAACGGTCGATGAAGATGACAAATGTGCAATTGGTGTTTAATTTGTGTTTGCGGCTAGAATGGCGGTAAGGATAAAAATATGACATGACATAAACATCCGAACCCTAGTTATTTCTATTATTATTTTATTAGGACGGAAGATGACATTTTGATGTGGAAATCCATTTCCAAGAACGAGAATATTAATAACTCCCGGAATTCCATAATAGCATGAATCTTCAGAACGGCATCTACACTAGTATTTCTGCAGTATTAACAGCAACACACTAAAAACTTTTATAATTTGGACTAGAAGATATTAGCCACAAGTTTTTATACAGTGACTACCAGGTTATAAAAACATGCAATTTGTACGTTGGGCCCATCTAATCGACATTACAGTTTTATTTTTTACGGAACGAAACAACATTAAAAATGTGTCCCTAGGTGCAAGGATTATATTTAGGTGGGAAATTTGTTAATATATAAGAATTGTCTACATCCTGTAATTCTCATACCTTAAAATACGTAATTCATGATAATAATATATAACCGACGGCCATGTTATCGACTTGACTTAGAATTCTGGGTAACAGGTTGACCAACACGACAAGCCTCGCAGGAAATTTAATATGACACACATTTTCGAAACGCGTGAATTTGGTATGCCCTACTAAACTAATACCAGTGTTTATAAGCTATCATATCATAACCAACCTAACTTAACCTAACAGCCACTAAAATAGAATCTAAAATAGACTCTACCTGCCACTACTTACCTTAATGCAAGAAGGACTGTTGGTATCCTGCTTTGCAGTTGGCATCCGGCTTCGCTCAGAACCATAATATGGCTGGCGTGTTTTATGTGTAATAAAAATTAACTGATTGAAATGGGTAAAAATACAAGATCAAGTTCTAAAAACTACTAATTTCACTTCTTAATTAATTTCTTTAACAAAAGTAAGTGTATTTAATGAAGTGTTCAGTTCCACAAAAGGAAAATTGTAACATTGAGAAGATAGTGCTTTCACCTTGTATGTTTTATATTGTAATAAATAGGCCTATGCTCAAACTACCTACACTGCACAGCCAAGATTACATATTTACGTTTAAGATTTTTAGATTTAATTAATAATTACACTGCATAACAAGGATCTCATCTTAACATTTTAAGGCTTTAACCTAACTCAAGAATTTAATACTTATTTAATTATTTTAATAAAAAGGGTAGAGAAAATCCAGCCATTTACCACTGTAACCTTTTAAGTCTCAGGCCTGATCTTAATATACTTTACAAGATTGTACAACTTGGTTCACTGTATTATTATAATTAAAAATTATTGTAACTTATTTTTATGCAATGCCTTTGGTTTTATTTTATTCAATTATTTCAGGGTATAAGGTGAAGAATTATATAACACCAGTATACTGTTCACCAGCTATAAATAGACTTTTAAAACAAAACATGATTCAGTCAGGCGAGACATATTTTAAAATATCCTCATTGAGTTTGGGTTATCAAGTTCGGTTGATCAAAATGTGCCTAAATGAAACCTAGAGCAGAGTCAGGGTAAGAAAATTTATATCAGATAGGTTTGCCATTAAGAGTGTGCAGATATGTTACTCTGTTGGGCGATGAACGAAATCGGGAGGAATGCAGTAAGTCTTTTCGATGTCTGCAAGAATGTCGGATTGGAAATTAATACAGAAAAAATAACTAAGTTACAGTATATATGGAACGTCAAAACGAGTCACAAATCATTACAATAGCCGGTAAATAATTCGAACAAGTGGAGAAATTCAGTTCTCTGGGAGCAATCATTAAATACACAAATAATATCAAGGTAGAAGTAAAATGTCGAACGAAATCAGGATTTATTATTTTTTTTATGCACTTCGAAAACGTTATCTTACCGTCTTCTGTCCAGAAATCTAAAAACGAAAATATATCGAGCCGTTATCCTGCCGGTTGTATTATATGATGTGAGACATGGTCGTTTACTTTTCGGGAAGAACATAATGTGAGAGTATTCGAAAACACTGTGCTTAAGAAAATATTTGGGCCTAAGAAGAGACGAAAATGGGGACTGGAGAAAACTCCATAATAACGAGCTTCATAATTTGTACTCTTCACCGAATATTGTATGGATAATTAAATTACGGAGGATGAAATGGGCTGGCCATGTTGCGCGCATAAGGGAGGAAAGACGTATCTCAAAAACCTTGACTGGGAGACCCGAAGCGAAGAGACCACTTGGAAGGCCTAGTTAACATTAGGATATATTTAAGAGAAATAGGATTTGCGAGGGATGGGTGGACGGAGTTAGCACAAAATACGATTGAATGGTGAGAATAAAATGAAAAAATTGTTTACTACCATCAATACTGCCTTCACGTTTTTAAAATGAACGCACATTCTTCCGAACTGGACGCATGCACAAGTCTTTTCTGACTCCATGCCATAAATTCTGTGTTGGAGTTTCGTGACGTGCCGTACAGTAACTTTTCCTGGCACTGGAGAAACGTGTGTCAGGGGAAGGAAATTCAGAGGTGGGAGTTAAATTCAGAGTGACAAGAATCTTCCCCTCCCGCTAGTCAGGACAGCCGCAGCCGTATATCTTAGTCAACGCGATGCGTCTTCCCTGAAGACTGGCATACGAATGACAAATGACATATTTCGATATAGACTAATCCATCCTAATCCCATTTCTCTGAGCAGGACCAGGTAGAAAAATTAAACTGAAAATCTACGACACAGGACCTACGGCTTGTAGTCGCTCCCGGAGGACTAAGTGCCCAAGATTTTTACAACCTGAAAACCCCATCGACAGTCTTGGTTTGAACCCATGATTTGCAAATCCAGGAGTGGGCACGATACCTTTGCAGAATCGCGCCAGACCCATGTAAGTTATTAAAAAAATTGTTATTTATTCGTACGGGATGAAAAAATATCCAGAGAAGCATATCTAAAAGGCGAGACTTTGGAAACGGAATTTCGCGAATTAGGATAATTACCATTACATTGCCCTTGTTCGACACCGTAGGGTAATTGGTAGAGTGACATCCTTCCACCCTGCACGACTGCCGGCCAAGTTGGGGATTCTTCAGTAGTGGGAAATTTCATTCCTGGGTTTAGGACTGGGAGTTGTTTGTCCCTTCATCCTTATCCTGGGACAGGGAATGGCAAATCTTCACTGTATCACCCTTGCCTGAAGAAGCCTTGGACGAGTCCTAATCATAATCCAAAGGCTTCGTTTCGGGTCTAGACCCATTAGTGATGGGCAGAATGAAATGATTTTAAGATTGGAGTAATCTGTTTCCGAGAATTATCATTCGAATGAAAAATTTCTCGGATGAATCCAAGGATCCGAGAAATCTAATCAGTATCCGAGAAGTGAGAACTACTAAAGACTGACTCGATTGATAACCAAATCGTCATTTGAATGTTCAGCTTTGCAATTTATTCATGGTACAAATTCCACTGCTATTGGTTCCCGCAATTGGTGTGTCTCACCCATACAGTGAACCACACACCAATAATTAATTCCACGCAGCGCTGTCAGATATTGCGTTTACGGCATGCTACTATAAGCGTTCACAGAGTAAAGATCCATAAGATAATAATGCTGTCTCGTCTCCAGTGCAATAGTCTGTTAAAAAATCGTCAGTTTGGCAACACTGAACTGCCCTGTGCGCACGGACGTGTGCGTTCACACACACACATAGGCCTATACCAATAAAAAAAAAAATATATATATATATATATATATATGTTACCGGCAATGTTTGAAATCCCGGTATTCTATAGAATGCCTAGGTAATGTATAGAATGTCTGATGCTTTTAGGCAAACTATGAAATATAAGTTTTTTGTGAATATGTTACATACTTTTCCTAGGCATTCTCTAAAATTCCTAGGCATTATATAGAATGACCAGTACCGTTTACGCAAAGTGTTAAAAGGGAACAAGATAAAAAACCTTTATTAATTAATACACATTTGAAAGTGAAAGAACAAAACTACGAAATAAAGCACAGGATATCTTACCGGAAACAATGAAAGCAGAACTGAGATTGAAGTACTTGTTACAGTAAGAACTCACCAATGAAATTCTAACCTAATTTTCTCAGCAGCCTGTTTTATTCGTACAAAGAAGTCCTACTACATAATCACAGTTGTCATTTTTTCATTACATCATATTTCAATATAGAATGTTGATTTCAGAAAATGTGTGTTTTTTTTAACGTATTTTATCAGAATATAATTATAACGAATCTCGTATAGGAAATTTACCTGACTATTTAATTCTCCTATTTCAAAAAGTCTAAATACCTTTTAAAGATATGAGTTATTCTACACTAAATATTTGTGACATAAGGTAGAAATTATTTCTTACAAAGTGATTTTGAATTTCAGTTCAGGGCATTTGGTTGTTTGCATGTTTTTAAACTGTTATACAAATTTATCCTCAATTCTACTCCATCGACATATTAGTTCCTCTTTGTGCGTTTAGTCTATTTTGTCCTTCTGATCTGAGTTTTATCAATTATCAGTTATTATCATTGTCTTTATTATTAAAGAGTGGTGGCGGGATTAGCCGGATTGTCTGCCGGCAAAGTATACAATGCTTAGGCAATGTATAAAATAGCAATCATTTCATACTTTGACGTTCGATTTTAGGCATTCTTGCCTTTCTTGCCTGCGAAATTTATACTGCGTTAACGAAGTTAACCGAAGTGATAAGGCTGAGTGAGAGAACTCCAGAAATCGTCCTCGCCTTATGCTTATCGTTGCATTAAATCATTAGAATGATCATTCGAATGTTTTTCATGCGATTATTGATATCTCGAGAACTTTCAAGAATCGAATAATTCTGTTATTTTTTCCCCGAGAACTATCACTAGGACCTACCTTCGGGCAGAACAAAAGACGCCAAACAGGGTACAAGGATTAATGATAATACAGTTCAGAATTAAGCGAATATGAGCGTGCTAGATGGTGCTACATGACCTATATCCATAAGATGCGTAACTCCGCTAAACACAGTTCAATGCTCCCGTTATCTTGTGCTATTGTTACAGTTCACAGCATCCAAACTCGAAACTACTGTCTCTCATCTAGGTCACAAGTCCTCAAAAGAAGCTATATAACACATCGAAGATGATAATTTGCAGATAAGTTCACGCGTGTATGCCAAAAGGAGGGTATGTTTTCATTCATAACAAGTAGGCTATTTCAGATTGTGTAAGAACAAGAGGCGAATCATTTCTTCTCTTACCCATATCACATTTTTTTTTTTTTTTACAATAAATACAGTTCCCACTGTTTCTTATTAGTAGGGTTCGGATGTTTATGCCCTAAAAAGTGGAAAATATGACTGCAAATATGCCATTAAAAATGAGTAAATATCCTAAATATGACCTCATAAAAGTAACGTATTTAAAAAAAATAAATGTTCCAATTTAAAACGTTTAAAGATACTAAATTCTTACATTACATGAATTCAATCAATCACTTTTAACAATGTTTTTTTTTTTTTTTACAGTTTTACTTGTAATGAACTTCTATTTTTAAAGAAATTGCTCCTGTTTGCTCGTTTTATCAGCCCCAAATACTCGTAATATTTCGTAGACCTTGCGTGTCACTATAAAATATGAACAACTGCATTAATTTTAAAATTTAAGTTTCTATTAATTTGGCATAAACATTAAATTAATGAAAAAGATTTCAAATTAAGAGGACCATGTAGTACGTTCACTGTATAATTGTGCTCTTTTACCGAATTTGTAACTGAAATATGACGTTAAACTACTAATATGGTCAAAATATGACCAAGACCACAAAGAATAACAAAATATAACTTTATATGCAAAATAAAAACGGTCCGTTTAGGATAACAAGTGAGCAATTCGTGTTTAATTTGTGTTTGTGACGAGAACGGAGTTCAGGATAAAAATAAGACATGTCATAAACATCCGAACCCTACTTATTAGTAACATAAACGTAATAATTTATTCTGGATTAGATAGATTTCATATACCAAGTTCAGTGAGAAGCATTCTATTTTCATTAAAAATAATATCAAATTTAGTGCACATATTTAAAAAACAATACTTATAATTCATTACTTTTCATGTAAAACAGTATGGGTTTCACATTAATTGTTAAAAAAAGTACTCTGTTTGTTTAAAAAAAATTAATTCCTTAGTGCAAAATTCGTTATAATATTCGATTAAAATATAAATATAATTCTGACTAAATATTTAGTTATTGAATGTATATCCAGTACATAAGAACAACAATTTTTCAGTTTGTTGTCTTATCATCTACACTCCTGAGAAAGAGGTTCTATAGGAATAACTTTGTAAAGCGAAGAAAAAAGCATTGTCATTACCGCCATCAGTAATAATAATAATAATTTCGGATCTTGAAATTACGTCTGTCACAGGCGATTTTAAAATGATTTTAAATGGTTTGTATTCAGAAGGTCCGACGCTGTGGCATAGAGATGTTTTCGCTCTCCTCATGCAGCTGGCCCGGGTTCGATTCCCATCAGTATTCTTAGGTGGAGTTTTTCTTCTCGCAAATGTCGGGAGACTTTAGGCCTCTGTGGTCCGCGGATATCATCTGGCCGTCTCGCCTTGTTCGGACTGTGTGTGAGCGACTGGTGTGTCCCGTCCCATGTTACCACATCTGTCACTTCGCTTTTTACAAAATTAAATTTGTTTGTCACTATTGTTCTATTGCTTTAGCCAATTTTCTTTAACTATGCATAGGCCAATTTGTGTGTGAACTGAGATTCACAAATTCGAAACAAATTTTCATGTGATGGGTAATTCCTTACACAGAAACCTTTCGTTTTCATTGTATTTTTCTCTTAACCTGAAAAAACAGCAAGATTCGATCCTACGACATAATCATGCAAATTCCTTCGTCCTAAATGTGAATATTATTATTTTCTTTGTTCACACTCCAACACACAGTATGACTGTGAACCTCTATTGCCAGACCCTTCGCGCAAGGCCAAGGTAGTCGCGGAACAGGACTCGGTTTTCTGTTGTTCTGGACGAGAGACGTCTACTTTATATCTAACGTTCATACAATGTTTCTTTTTATCGCACCTACGTTCAATCGTTTCTCTATGCGAATTCGTGCCAGTGTACTGAAATATCTATATAAAGTCAGAGGAGAAATGTTTTAGACAGTGGGATAGGGTATCGTCTGCTCTAAAACCAGCCTTAAAGCAAACAGGGGTCTGTCTCATTCTAGCATATTACTGGTATCGTTTTAAGAGTGAGACAAAGAAACTTATTTACTTTCGGGTAAATCTAGAGCGGACTACAACTCCATCCGACGGTCTAAAACATTTCCGTGCAGACTACAGTTTCTTTGACCTAAACGATTTGAGCGAAAACATAATTTAACTTTTAAGATAACACATTCAATTTCCCACACATCCATAGGCTAATATCCAAAGAAGAGTGACTTTAATGATCATTTAATTTCAATAATTGTTTTATGTAATTGTTCACTCAATTAGTATTGATATACCGTAGCCTATTTTCATTTCACGATAAATTCACTAGCAACGAAACCTTGAAAAGTCATTCCGAACATGTGGACGTTAATATTAAGCCGTTTACTGTATGGTTTGCAACAAATTCTTAAAGCTGTTTTAGAGAAAATCGCGTAAAAAGAAACCTCGGAAAATGTGTAACCAAAGTAGTCTGGTTGGATTTTGGTGTTCCAGCTGAATCCAGATAGCGAAGATAGTTGTTTACTCTGACGAATAATTATAATTTCTAATTGTGCTTTTGTGTTTGTACCCTTCCATGCTATTAAAAACGGTAATTTCTGAGGAATCGTCCTTTAGGGTTAACAGGTATACTTTAGGTACCGGTACACTTACATGTAATATGTAGACCTATTTACATTTACGTTATAATACTTAGAAGAAGTTATGTTTTCATCAAGCTGTTGAAAGTGAAGTTTACGAACGTGAGTATTTGGCTGAGTAAACTTAAAGCGGTATTGTTATTACAGAACATGTTGGTGAGTAGCCTACTAGTCACTCGACGCTTGACTGAGTACAGTAGTAACTAATAAAATAATTAACTCGGTGGCTCAACACTTCACAGTGGCACAAGACCTACCACCAGACTGCCGCACTCCCAGAAGATGGCAGCAGAGATGGCTGCCGAAAGCTTGGAACCAAACCTCCAACTCACCCGGATGGAAGCCCGAGAAACAATAACAATAACAACACCGGGAAAGCCTCAAGTCACACATTGCCTGGATCTGTTCTTCGACGTTAGCAGATGCCAGCCATGATCGTGGCCCTTAAATGCTTACGGTAAAGGAAGGAAACTTCAGAAAGTCATATACTCACGCGTCTTACACATACGTCGTTTCTAATGCCTTCAAGGAATATCAATGCCAACGTGAAAGAACATTGAACAAGGCGTTTAGTCATGACTGCGTAAGAAACCAATTTACAAATAGACGAATTGCCGTAAACCATTGGTGTTACATAAAACATGTCTTCAGATTATTAGTCTATAGCATGAACCTTTGGCTAGAATCGTTGAAAGAAACTGAACGTTACACGAAACGGAACCAATAACAAAAAAAAACCAGCCATCTTGATAGGAAATGGGGGGAAAAAACTTACACATAGGCCTACTTCGTTTTTATGAAACATTTCATGTCAAGTTGGAAAAAAGCGAACAACGCGTTCGTTCGTAAAAGTGTAACAAACAAAACTACAGTACAAACACACGGAATGCCAAACGGTAGAGTTAAAACAGGACCTTACTTCGATCGGTCAATCATATTTTTGTTTTATCGCCAGTGCCATTAGATTTCGGCAAAAGATAGATTTATGCTGCACCCCAGCCATGCTCCACCGTTTTGTTAGGTTAGGAACGTGTATGATAGTTTAGGAGCAATATACTGAATAGCACGAGGTTTATTATGTCTCACATTGAATTTCCTCTGTGACGAAACCCTAAACTCCACCTTCCCAAGCGGGCCTCATTAGAGAGGAGCCTAGGGTGCAGCATAAAACTATTTTTTCCCGCAGTTTTTATTTTTAATTTTATTGCATTGACATTACTGGGCTTCGAATGTTTATACAGGGATTGAAGAATCAAGTTTAGTGTGACATGTACCCGCATGACAACACTGTGTACGGATAGTCAACTCCACAGCATAAGCATTGCGCGCTTGGAGAACATCTACTGCAGTCTACACGATGATGATAAAAGGACAATTTATTTACATTCATAAAAACCACTGGATTCAAGTGACGATTAACCATTTATGTCTAGAATATAAATCGGATATAATGTATTTGATCATGCCTTCATTATAAAAGCAGTACAGAACGTGTTCACTTTCTCTTCCTACCTGATTATACCTGAGCACCAGGGTTGTTATGAAAAAAGCCGGCTTGATTTTAACCGGCCGGTTTTAACCGGTTTTATCCACTTGAAAAAAGCCAGGCAATTTTATCCGGATAAAATCAAATTGAATAAAAATAATGGAAGTTTCTTTCATGTTTTTATTTCCAAACATCATAAATTTAAGTTACAAGCTCAGAACCTGTAGTAGGCCTACTTAGGACTACTGAGTGCAAATGCAGAGCTACCAGTTTTATCCACTTAAAAAAAAGCCAGGCCGGATAAAATCAAATTGAATAAAAATAATTCAAGTTTCTTTCATGTTTTTATTTCCAAACATCATAAATTTAAAAGTTACAAGCTCAGAACCTCTAGTAGGCCTACTGAGTGCAAATGAAGAGCTACCAGTTTTATCCACCTGAAAAAAGCCAGGCCGGATAAAATCAAATTGAATAAAAATGATTGAAGTTTCTTACATGCTTTTATTTCCAAACATCACAAATTTAAAAGTTACAAGCTCAGAGCCTGTAATACTTACTGAGTGCAAATGCAGAGCTACCAGTTTTATCCACTTGAAAAAAGCCAGGCCGGATAAAATCAAATTGAATAAAAATAATTGAAGTTTCTTTCATGTTTTTATTTCCAAACATCACAAATTTAAAAGTTACAAGCTCAGAACCTGTAGTAGGCCTGCTTAGGCCTACTGAGTGCAAATGAAGAGCTACCAGTTTTATCCACTTGAAAAAGCCAGGCCGGATAAAATCAAATTGAATAAAAATAATTGAAGTTTCTTACATGCTTTTATTTCCAAACATCACAAATTTAAAAATTTCAAGCTCAGAACCTGTAGTAGGCCTACTGAGTGCAAATGCAGAGCTACCAGTCTTTTCCACTTGAAAAATGCCAGGCATTTTATCTGGATAAAATCAAATTGAGTAAAAATAATTGAAGTTTCTTTCATGTTATTTCCAAACATCACAAATTTAAAAGAGACAAGCTCAGAACCTGTAGTAGGCCTACTTAGGCCTACTGAGTGCAAATGCAGTGCTACCAGTTTTATCCACTTGAAAAAAGCCAGGCATTTTATCCGGCTAAAATCAAATTGAATAAAAACAATTGAAGTTCCTTTCATGTTTAAATTTCCAAAGATCACAAATTTAAAAGTTACAAGCTCAGAACCTGTAGTAGGCCTCAGTTTTATCCACTTGAAAAAAGCCAGACATTTTATCCGGCTAAAATCAAATTGGAAAAAAATAATTTAAGTTCCTTTCTTGTTTTTATTTCCAAGCATCACAAATTTAAAAGTTACAAGCTCAGAACCTGTAGTAGGCCTACTGAGTGCAAATGCAGAGCTACCAGTCTTATCCACTTGAAAAATGCCAGGCATTTTATCAGGATAAAATCAAATTGAGTAAAAATAATTGAAGTTTCTTTCATGTTCTTATTTCCAAACATCACAAATTTAAAAGAGACAAGCTCAGAACCTGTAGTAGGCCTACTGAGGCTAAATGCAGCGCTACCAGTTTTATCCACTTGAAAAAAGCCAGGCATTTTATCCGGCTAAAATCAAATCATGTTTAAATTTCCAAAGATCACAAATTTAAAAGTTACAATCTCAGAACCTGTAGTAGGCCTCAGTTTTATCCACTTTATAAAAGCCAGACATTTTATCCGGCTAAAATCAAATTGGATAAAAATAATTGAAGTTCCTTTCTTGTTTTTATTTCCAAGCATCACAAATTTAAAAGTTACAAGCTCAGAACCTGTAGTATCCCTACTGAGTGCAAATGCAGAGCTACCAGTCATATCCACTTGAAAAATGCCAGGCATTTTATCTGGATAAAATCAAATTGAGTAAAAATAATTGAAGTTTCTTTCATGTTCTTATTTCCAAACATCACAAATTTAAAAGATAAAAGCTCAGAAACCTAAATTGTATTTAGTGTAATTTAATACAGTGGGTCTCATGCAAGAGTTGGCCAATGACACGGGTTTCTGCGTCGCGGCGGGCACAGCAAATAAAGCCGCGATCGGTGTAATGATTCAGGTTCTTACATTTACAGTTAAAATTACAATGAAAATAACCACATACCTCATCACAAGAGATGTTAAAAATGTCCTGCTCTTGCATCCACACAATACTGGCACCATTTTAGGAAATTTTCTTTTACGCGCATTAAGTTCAGCTTCTGAAATAGAGTTAATTTTTCTTGTTGAAGTTTCCCCATAAATAATAGTCACATGCTGTTAGAAGAACTTAAAAACAATATCACAAGAGAAATTAACTCTGTCTCGGAAGCTGAAATTATGCGTGTGAAAGAAAATTTCCTGAAAAGGTGCCAGTATTGTGTGGATGCAAGAGAAGAACATTTCCAGCAGCTCTTGTGATGAGGTATGTGGTTATTTTCATTGTAATTTTAACTGTAAATATGAGAACCTGAATCATTACACCAATCGCGGCTTTATTTGCGTAGATATTTCACCCGATCGCTCGGGAGTTGGAGCTGTGCCCGCCGCTTCGCAGAATCCCATGTCATTTGGCCAACTCTTCCGTGGGACTCACTGTACCACTTCACTCTGTAATTCCCAGCAATAGTTAATTACCGTATTTACTCCAATATAATGCACCCTCGAATTTAATGCGCACCCTGATTTTGAAACTTAAAATCATAAAAAAAGAGTTTGTTAGCGAATGTAATGCGCATCAATAGGATATTTTATTTGGAATTTTGTCTTAGTATTTATAGAATAATGAACCAACACATAAACATTTACAGTTAACTGCCAGTTTTAGGCCTACAAGTAGACCTATAGGCATGGCTCATCAATATTCACTGATGTGTTCATCACTGGAATCCTCGGAGATGCTTATTTTTATTGCTAAATGGACAAACAAAATGTTAAATGCATGTTTCAAAATAAAAGCTGATACCACTCTTAAATGAGTTTAAAATCGACAATGCACAATATTCCACATTTGCACTATAGAACTGACAAAAACTATTTTTTCATTATGTTTCAGAAATTAAATTTCATATGGTGTAGGCTAACGATAAAATGAACGAAGTCGAGAATTATAGCATTGCCTTGTTATGTAGATCATTATTACCTCCGACCTACGAAACGGATTTGTACTAGAATTTAACGCGCACCTCAGTATTGAAATCTACAAATGGACAAAAATTATTCAAGTAAATATGGTAAATTCACCATTCATCATAAGACTCTTGCATATTTGCTTTATTCTGCCTGTTGATGTATACAAGCTTCTGGGCTTTTTCATTGCCTAGTCTGTTTCTCAATTTTGTTTGTATTAACCCAAATGAAGAAAATACTCTTTCGATTGATGCAGAACTGGCTGGCATACGATGTAAAGATTCTATGGCTTGACAAAATTCCAGCGATAGGTGATTACGCTTCAGATCTGTGTAATTGATGGAGAAATAAGTATAAAAAATCCCTTTAGGTAGGCCTACAGGGCACAGGCTGAGGTAGATTTCATAGTGCTTTTTATGAATTTATTGGGGTAAGTGTAGAATAAAAACTGAAATATTTTTTAATAAAAAGAGAGTTGTTAATTATGTAGGCCTATTAATTGATATCTTTTATTATTTCATTTTTAATTTGGCCAAGGATTATTGTTCTAAAGATATTTAACTATTATTTTTAATATTTCAAACTTTATTTCATTGGTAATTTTAGCCTCAGTTGGTCCTCATGAATTCATTTCGGCATGCCTATTGGCTGAGGTATATTTTAAAGTGTTTTTGACTTTTCAAAAATTCAAATCTCTCCTTATATGAGCGCTATTGAGAAACTAGTTGTTGATTTAAAGATTACTCATCAAGAGCTTTTCAACGATACCCCACAAACATGGTTTTAAAAATTTTTAATTTCTACCCTCACCCCCACAACCACTGAATCATTGGTGTCTAATTTATGCATACTAAGTTTCCCTCTAAACCCCATAGGGCCCTAAATATAATTTTTTCAAAATTTCAACCTGCTCCCACCTCCCCCAACCAGGAAAAATTGATTTTAGCCGGCTAAATTTGATTTTAGCCGGCTAAAATCATGATTTTAACCGGCTAAAATTGAAAAAAACCGCTGGTCAGGTCTTTTTCAATTTTAGCCGGCTTTTTTACAACCCTGCTGAGCACACTCTTGCCATCGCTTATTGTCATTGCGTGATACACTCCCCCACCTCTTCCTATAGGACATGCTTAGTGAACCTAACCGTCCTTGTATGAACATTCGAAGCCTGGTCATCACTTTTAGCATGTTTTGTAGGAACTTAGTACCAACTGTTTCCGCGAGACGTCAACACAATCATCCAGTGGATCAGATTTATTGTTCCAACTACAAGGTGCTCCCCAATGGGTAACATGAACGAAACTTTTTGTTCTGCAGGAAGTCAACTCTATACCCTCATTACGAAATTTGCATGTTGTTATTATTAGTTCTGTAAATCTTTTTGCGTTGCGTAAGGATAGAACATGGGGATTAATAATGCAAGAAAATGAACACAGATCCATTAACGACTGGAAATTAAAATGGCGCTGTCTTGTAGTCTTGTCGTACTCATAAAAATCACCAGCACGGCAAGATGCCCAACACTTTATTTTATTTTCTAGAGCTGTAATCCAAATACCCGAAAGAACTAGGCAATACGTACGGCACTTATAACTGAAAAATTCATACTTATACAATTTTTTTTAGCAAAATTTACTGAAAGGTTATTGCAGGTTTAAAATAAATTTCAAATGGCAGTTTACCGATCTTGAAAAAAATGAATCTACTAAATTATTCCTTTTTCAATTGTGGAATCTTAAGGGAACGTAAATTGTCCATATAAACAATGCCTGTGAATAATATGGGTTTTTTTTCCTATCGCAATACTGATTAATTTTTCCACAAATATAATGCTTAAATTCCAATGTTTTGAAATAGGACGGCTTTTAAAGTATCTGCTATAAAGAGGTCAATATCCGATCAAACACATTAGTTACGTCATGTATTTGTATTTGCTAATTTAACAGTAGTATAGTTCCATATGAATCGCAGGCCTAGGTCTTTTACGAGTAATCCCAAACCTCTGAATAAATTTAATTTTTTCAGCATAATTTTACTACAATATAAACTGTGCTGAATGTTTATTGAACACGCAAACTGTCAACAGCGAAATTTATATTTCAAGTAAAGTGTGTACGCATACCTAGAATAAAATATAGAAACAATGCAATGGGGTGGTGAACACATGGTAACATTGTGGTTACTTCAGGTCCTATTACTGTATGAATACAAATTTCGAATTTTGCATACCGTAAGTTTTACGAAAGAATATGTTTTCTACTCTTATGAAGCTATTAATAAGTCATACTGAAGGCAAATGACCTCTTACAAACACCTCTCGAAATACTAAGTTCTTCTCCAATATAAGGCCTATTACGAAAAAGCACTTCCTCAGTTCAAAATTTTCCCACGCTTCTTGTTCGAGTGCCCCATTCCACCCACAAGACATTTTACTTTCATCCAACACCTCTGTAGTTACCGTAACAGATACGAGGATAACGGAGCAAATTAATTTCATGAAGTACGGTCACTCCCCATTGATTCAAAGGAAAACTTTTTCTTACTTCATAAACGTGAAAACTAAACGTACCTTAACGTTTCATAACAACACACCCTTCGCCGACCAGCTTCCGTCAGACTCCCATGAGGACTGAACTGAATGTTAGGGAGTTCTGCTGTCTTGGCGGCTCTTCCTTCAAGATCACGCACTCCCCTCTCGTGGATCTAAACAAAGCGATGCCTGTATAATACACGGAAAGGTTGTGTGGTCAGCTTTGTCCGAGCTCAGCTCCGTCTCTCTTTGCAATATTCTAACCTACAACTGGACGTCCCATATTTTAGTACCGCAGGAGCGCTACGAGCAGGTGTTTTTTAGGGAGTGGGCGCATGAAATGGAAGAGCGTCTTCATTTAATTGTTCATCTCTACTACTGTTGACAGATGCAATTGCACCTGTGATGCATATACACAAATTTGGAGGAAAAAACTAATTTTGGAGAAAAAAAAAGGGAAATTTGCTCTAAGTGGTGTTAATAACTTTGCTTCGATAAAGTAAAAGGTCGATCGCCATGGCCCAATGCGTCAAGGCAAAAATTAATCTTATTAACATAAATCTATTTGTGACACTGCACGGGGAAAAGGTACCTTAGTCTGCAATTCAGCCAAATTGTATTTGTATAAAGGGGAAAATTCCAAACAAAGTTGTTTTTATTTGGTTTCAAAATTCCAAATGTTGAACTATTTAAAGTTTTGAAAACGTTAATTTTTAGAAAACGCAGTTTAAACTTCAACAAATTGTGAACTTAGTGACTACAACACTTTAATTTGTATACCACCTAAAGTCTGAAAAATTCATTTATGATTCTGATAGTTCCTAAGGAAGCCTGAACATAGCGTTCGCTGAATAATCTAAAAACTGGAAATTTTGACATCTATATATATATATATTTTTAAATCCCTCCTGCAAAACGACGGCTGGCAAGAAATCCCTTTTGTCATGGTCTAAATTGAGATAAATTTAAATTTTAATTATTTGAATTAAATATATTAGAAAAAATCCCAAAACAAAACGTGATACATATGCTTTAACTGAGAAAAATAAAGCTAATTTAAAAGGAAAATGTTAGATTTCAAATTATCATTGAAATAGAAATGTTCAATTAATATCTTATTCGATTTTATAGAGTGTGATGTACTGAAATCTTCTATAAAAGCAATAGGACACAATTATAATCGATATTAGTAATGGAAAATCATAAGTGTAATGCACCTGCATACATTCTTCTCGTTTCCTCCAAGTATCAGTTTGAAAACTATCAGAAACAATACAGTTTGGCCAGTGGCGGACGCAGAAATTTTTTTCGGGGGGGATTTGAATAGGTAGAAAGAATACTAAAAAAAATTAATCAACTTACACATACAATTAGTTTATAAAACTGGCCACTTAGAGTACATATATAGCCTTTTTACAAATTTCGGGGGGGGGGATTTAACCCCCCTATCCCCCCCCCCCCTGCGTCCGCCACTGAGTTTGACTATAACAGCACTACAAATAACTAATGTAATTAAAATAAATGTTACACTCACTGAACAAAAATTGAGGTCAATTTTCAATAAACTTGCTAGAATCCAAATCTCTAAGCACTAAAGCAATAATTTCATCGTGATGGCTCATATTGCATCCTAGATTTAATAAGATGATTCGTTTTCTTGTAGCTTTTCCAGCTCTTCACAGACACGCATTTTTCTTTTCTCTAAAAATTGTTATCCATTTTAAGGAAATAGACCTGTGAAATTTGCCAAAAAAGACGTAAAGATATGTTTGTTGCATGTCAATTATTAACACCTGTTCTGGGCTAATCAATGAATGAAACACATGTCAGCTTAGGTGTATTTGGACGTCTGTAATGTAACTGGCCATCTCTTTATTACACCACACATGCTTTATGAGTAGGCCTAAGGTAGATTAAAATAATTCCAGTCATTTTCGGAATAATGCTGAAAAGGAATCCGTGTATTTCCCTTCATTCTTTAGAACTATAAAAGGAGCAAAAGAGTTTTAAATTCAAGAATTGTATCTTGACTTTAAAGTTAAATTTTCTCGACATTTTTCCTAGCATATTTCATTATTCAAATCGCTCTTTGCATAGAACATTTTAATCACTTTTATTTTCAACTAAGCTCCTAGATACATCATTAAATAAAATTTACTAAATGAAGTTTTCATTAAACAAAGAAGTTAGCTATTTATCTCCTTATAACATACTGTTAATTATTTAAGCTTAACAAAATTAAGTAAAACAATGTTTAACTAATATTTTTGGGGTTTAAAGGGTCTAGACACAAAATCTGCAATTTGGTTCAAAAAATTTTAAAAAAATAAATAAATAATAAAAAAAAAGCTGCACTGCAAGGACCTTTCGCCATGAAACACAATAACAATCACGAAGGCATTTTTTTCTATTCTTTTTTAAAATCTAATAAATTTACAGCTCTGAAATTTGGGTTTCATTGTAGTAAATACTTCCAGGCTCAGATAAAAATGAAGAAAGTCGTATGAAAAATGTAGAGTTTCTAAAGAGTATTTCCGAAGGGAGGGATTTCTAACAGAATTAGTGTACTAAGTACGCACAATTCACTATCATCTGAACTCCACCCTCCTTCTCTAGATTCATTCGAGAAAGGAAATCATGCTTTGCTATGTCTTATCTATGCTGGAGCCCAACAGCTTCCGCCGAGTTGCCTGCTTCCGGTCTCTAGTGGGTGGACTGATAATAAGAAAGTCATGTTGCAAGGAGTCTTCACATTGCAGCTCAATACACAAGTCTTCCTAATTTATTAAAATATTTTCAACAAAAATGTTTATTCTATCACCTACAGCTAGGCTAACTAGAGCTAAGATTTCTACGTAATTAGTTAATTACCTTCACACTGTGGAAAACCATAAATGTCCATGGTACCTATACCGTATCACGACTATTTTAATGAAGTTTCATTTTTCATACTTTTATATGTACACTTTAAATATTCTTGTGTAATAATGTAAAACATATTATGCTCTCCATAGTTATTGCATTATATTGTAACTCGCTTCGCTCATTGGGGGCTCCGCCCCCAAACCCCCGCTGAGGTTCTCGGGAAAGGTTTTAGGAATTTTCTTGTGGTTTACAGTCTAAAAGCTATAGGTGTACCAAATTTCAAGTTTCTAGCTCATCTGGAAGTGGGCATACATTAATGCCAGCGAGCGAGCCCTTTTTCAGGGTGTTTTTATGGCTAAAATTAAAAAAAAACTTTGTGGAGTTTTTCTGTGATTTACAGCCTAAAAGCTATATGTTTACCAAATTTCAAGTTTCTAGCTCATCTGGAAGTGGGCAAACAATAATGTCAGTGAGCGAGCCCTTTTTCGGGGGGTTTTAGGGCTAAAATTTAAAATATATACTTTTTGGAATGTACCTGTGATTTACAGTCTAAAAGCTATATGTGTAACAAATTTCAAGTTTCTAGCTCATCTGGATGTGGGCAAACATTAATGTTAGTGAGTGAGTGAGTGAGTGAGTGAGTGAGTGAGTGAGTGAGCCGTGTGTCTTTATATTATAGGGATAATGCACTTAACGGATGCTCTGAGGGAACTCCACCCCCCTCCTATACTCCTGCGACGAACGGATTTAATTCAGAAGATGTTTTCTTCCCTTTGAGAAACTATAGAATTATTATGAACAACTGTATTTCAAATTAGCTGTCACTATTAACATTGCTTTCAAAGTGTTTACTTTTATCTCAACTGCACATGCCTTATTCATCAAAGAAAACACAATGTATTTGTACCGAGAAGATATAACACAAATCACACAAAACCAGGAATATTTTCACAAGATATCTGTTTGATTTAGATGGATATTTGTACCAAGTAGGCGTTTAAACGAATTTCGTGATATGGTACGATAAGGCACGAGTTTTGAAGCAACTGAACTTAATTCATGACTGACATTGCTAGAAAAATAAAAATTACATGTTAAACATATGAAAAATTAAATTTGGGTGCACCGGCAGAACCCGATCGGGTCATGGGGATTTGAATCAAAAAATCCGAACTGTCCCAGCCAAATCGGGACGTCTGGTTACTTTAATATAGGTCAATCCTACGGTTTAAAAGGTCTCAAATCTAGCCTTTAAAAAATAAGAAAAAAGTTCATAGGCATTTTAGGCCCCCCGGGAATACAGCAATATATTCGTCTCCATTCTGCGAAATCTGTTTTCAAAACAAAAAATGTGGATTAGGCCTATTATTTCCACAAAAACATTGTTTATGTACATTGCAATGACAACGTGGTCTGAAAGGATTAAAAATGAATTTCTCTGGCTTCCAGTCGGATATAATACATTATGTAAGCATTAATAACCATATCTTAATTACCATCATAGGCAAGATTCATACGACTGTTCTACTGTTCTTGTTTGACCAAAATTAAATGTCTAAGTTTTGTATGTTCATATTGTCTTGTAATTCATGAAACAAACAACTCTACTGAAATCGGCGATTAGCTGTTAGTAAGTTATCGTCTATTGCAATAGACGGCAGGTAATGGCATGCAAGCAGTTCAGGGTTTCTCTTGACGCTTTAATCTCAAAGCAACGCACATTAGACACACGAAAGCTGCCGTGGGTGAGTTGGGAGCATGATTATCTTCCACTCTAGCGGCCCGGGTTCGATTCCCGGCCGGGTTGGGGATTTTTCAAGTGAAAAATTTCCTTCCTGGGTTCAGGAACGATACAGGACATTGGAACAGTGCTTTAGTTGGGCCGGTACGCACCGGTACTGCGTACCGGTATAAAATTATTTTCCTTCTACCATACCGGGAAAAATATGTGCTCCGGTACGTCGTACTGGCAGTACAGGAACGATATTGTCCTAAAATACTTATTAAATGTCCAATTCAATAAGAGAGTGTATTTGTTAATAATGACAAAGACTATTAAATTCGCAGTAGATATGCGTTCTAATGTTCACCTTCGTGCGCATTTCTACAATAATTACTTTCTCCTTAGATTACATGTTGGCTATCCTGATAAGGTGCTCGGTTTTTTAAAACTCTTTTGTATGAGGCGATATGGAAAATTTTGAAGTAAGGTGAGTACCCCCATAAAATATTTTCCAACTAAAGCACTGCATTGGAACCAAAAAATTCTGCAACTTGTTTAAGGAATAGATTCTGGAAAACAATGAGGCCTAAGCAAGCAGGAGGAAGGAGTAATCGAAATACCCTGCTTGACTGTAATGCCCCGGCAAAAATATCCAGGAAAGACTTTGAGAAAGGAAGCCAACAAGAGCTTCTCCACCAAAGGGGCAGCACAAACAGCCTCTTAGGCTGACGTGCGGGAGGTCTCTACAAAAACTCTCTTCAAAGCTCCCGTTATAACAAAAACACGAAACGAACTGAATTTAATATAAAATTAAACACGAACAAAATTGACTTTATTTTAAATACAGGTTGTTTATTGTGCTGTTTTAATTGCTGTTTTCAACGCTTCTTGAAGATTGTTCCCGTTTGATATTAACAGATATCAGAACAGTGTTATAATGAAATTCTGTATCTTAATGGATATCATTAGGATACTGTTACGTCACATATAATAAGCGTATTATAGTATGGTCAAACAAAAGTCCTCAAGTCACACATGAAATGTTTTGTTTAATCCCTTCCTCCCCGTCTCTGCATTTTCTGCATCTTCCCCCTCCCCCCAAAGATGACTCAAATAATTCTGCTTAAATTTTGAAACCTACAAACAAAACTCCCAACAATAACTGAAAAAGTTTTAGTGGTACAGTAAGTGTCTTGAGGAAAGTTGTGTGAAGCTATGGAACCTCAACATGCATTGTTTTTCAAAGCCAGAGAATTTATATCTAGCTAGGATGAAATAGAAATATCAGAAGGGATACCGGTGGTAAAACATCTTTTTTTTAAGATTTCGACTTCTTCAATCACACTGTCACTCAGTTTGTTTGGAAAACATAGTTGTTTATATGATAAGTAGACCTGGGATTTTAAGGCAAATGCCTATTTTGTTCCTTATGAAATAACATGAAAATTTTTAAATATGTGGATGTTTCATGATAAATAACTTATACTTATAGAGTTTTATAGCGCCCTAAAATGCCTATTTGGACCTTTAGTGCCTATTTTACTATTTTAGTGCCGAAAATGCCTATTTTGTATATTTCAAATAAAATACAACTTCTGTAATTTTTAAAATCTTATAATGGACATCCCTCAATGAAAAGCAGAACAGCGGAGGTGGGTTTTTTCACAGAAACTTGGTTATTCCAAACAATTGTCGCTAAAGGAATGCTGACTGATGGGGGAGGGGGAGAATTAAGGGGGAAGGACTACTGTGTCAAGTCACCAGTGAAAGAACATCTGTTTAAGTGAATATAGTTCGTGATACCCAATTTTGCAGTTAATTCTGTTAAGAATAGGTATACCACGTTTCTTGCAGTAAACAAAAGACCATGCTACAGTTTAAGCGTAATATTTTAAAGTCTATTTTCTATCTATTTACACATTTTAAAGCATATTTTAAGTTCTCTTTTAAGAGCCTATTTACTTGTTTTAAAAGCCTATTTTAGGTGCCTGAAACTAGTTTTTTTAGAGCCTAAAATCCCAGGTCTAATGAAAAGCATAATATGACAAAAGTCTTAGGGTTAACGTATCTGACTTGGGTTTCTAATACAATAGAAGCCAAGACTGAGTAGTAAACATTAAAGTAGAACTTTAGTACAGTACTACAACAACAAAACATAAACTCTCATTTCCATATGAATAAGTACAATATTACATGGTTGAAGTGAGATAATGTGCCATCTACCAGGCAACTCTCTAAACACATGGCAGGGTCAGCAATTCCCAACAGGTGGCACCGGGGCCATACAAGGTCCAAGTATGTTGTCTCCGGTGTATTAAACACATGGATCCGACTATTTAAACATCGATAAAAATACCAGAAAAAATGTTGTGGCAATCCTCTGTGTGAAACAGAAAATTAAAAGGAAGTTAATAGTTATTATAGTGTATGAGTTGCTTCAAATCTCCTCTCTCAACACTTTCAGATTCCCAGAATAATCATTATCTTAATAGATTTACACAGAATATATTTACTAAGAAGTATCGTTCTCATTATCTACAACAGGAGGACAAGTTTCCAGTATCTTCTCTTATGTACATAGTAGCACCAACTTACATGCACCCATGGGCTCAAGCCAAAAATTTTCCATTTATTATATCATAATTACCAATAACTGACTGCTTTTACAAAAAATCAAGTGTTGTTTATGAATCAAAGTAAAGTGGAAAATCAGCTCAGTGTAGACATGCAGTGTTTTGTTCCAGTTCACTCACAATCGCTTAAAATGGTTCCTCAATTCATTAAACGTTTATGTCTTCACCACCGAAAGCTCTTTAATATGGGGGTCCTACAGCCTTTGCCGCATCCCGCATTTCGATCTCCATGTCTCTTTGTCCCTCCATTCATCATCTCCTATAGCCCTGTCAATTATACCAGTTCTAATTTCTTCTGTCCATTGTGTTGTCTGTCTTCCTCTTCTCCTGTTGTCTGGGTTATAATTCAGAGCTCTTTTTGGCCATCTTCCTTCTGCCATTCTTTTTACATGGTCATACCATAATAACTGTCTCGTTTCTATCCTCTCTGCACTTGTAAAAATCCTTCCAGTTCGCCTTCTAATTTCTGCTTTTGGTACATGTTGCAGCTTCGAGATCCTGCATGATCTCCTAAGAATTCCATTTCAATTGCCCTTCTATCTTTCCTCAACAATTGCCAACATTCAGATCCATAGGATAGTATCAGTTCCACCACCGCCCTGTATATTCTCATCTTTGTCTCAATTTTCATTCTATTTGACCATAATACGCTGTTTAAAAGATAAATAGCTCTCTTTCCTAGTTGTACTCTATTTTGAATATATTTTATGGTTGTTCCCTCTGTTGAGATAATACTCCCCAAATACTTAAAACTGATTGCTCTCTCTGATATTCCGAATACATAGATCTACATCCAACTCTCATATACTCTGTTTTCACCATGTTCATATTCAGACCCCATTTCTTATACTCACCCCCTGTTTCACATAATCAATATTGTACTCTTCACTTGCTATAACCACTTGGTCATCCGCTCATAACAGCGTCGTCAAACAAGAGTCCTCCATCTGAATCCCCATTCTTGAAATTTTCTTCCTCCATTCCTTAAGTGCTTCTTGAATGTATATTTTAAATAGGGTCGGTGATAAACAACAGAAGCTCTTTAATACGCTTTCAAAAGACTAAAGACATTTTTGTATTCAGAAAATACTGCTCAAAATATACAAAAGGACAGCATGGAGAAGTCAGATTTTGAAATTAGTTTATGCTTATGATTGAGAACACCATAGGAAGGGTATTATGGTAATGGACAAGACAAGGAATTGTGATGTAAGACAAGAGTGTGGGGTACAAGACATTAGTGGCTGTTTGTAAAGAAAAAATTCAAAGTGGAACGAACATGTAGAAAGAATAAATTAAGAAAGATCGGTTAAATCAGCAAGGAACAATAAACCAGAGGGAAGAAGGTGTTTGGGTTGTTCATGAAAAAGATGGTGTGAGAACAGACTACTGGTCTAAGAAAGAAGAAGCAATTGATGATACTTTGTGACTAATTTATTGGGAGAGATCTAGTTAGGAGAAATATATATTAATTTGCAACTAGTCTGTTTTACTTTAGTAGTTACCTAATTTCCCCCCCCCCCACAAAAAAATTGTTTTTTATCCCACCCAATGTTTTTCAAATGTTGTCGCCACTTTATGTATAAGATACACTTATATACAGTTGCTAGAATCAGATAGTTTGCCTAGCAAAATCCAAAATTACTTCTTAAAAAAGTATGGACAGTTTTTTTTAATACAACTAACTTAATTTATTAGCTTAATAGAAATATTTTTACCGCTACTCTATTAGGTTATTCAAATATTGTTATCTGTTCCACACTTACCATTTTTATAAAAAACTCCTAAACACAATTTTAAAGTTTTTTTTTTCATTGCAAACATTAAAACAAATTGTAAAATTGAAACACTTTTAAAACTAAATTATTCTTTCAATGGTGGTTCTTGTAATTTGACAATAATTTAAAAAAAAAATATTTATTATAAAATGTCAAAACATATTTTCCATTTGTATACTGGAAATTTTCACTAGCTAATTTTTGTATTTTTTCACTTTTTCCTCTGTGGTGCCACTGTAAAATATAAAAATATAAACTACAACAATATTAAATAAAACTAACTTTTATAGCACACACTACTGGAAAAAAAGAAACACAATATTAGAACTTCAATTACAGATATACGTAGATGTTGAATCCGAACTGAAGAGGACAAAGTAATTTGAATGATTAATGGAGCTCAGAGATCTACCATGTAAGAACCCAGTACAAAGAATAACAATTCCCCTTTTGTCTAAATCTAGTGGGATACTAAGGAATTACTTGCATGTGAAAATGTGCTGTGAACCTACCACACGAGGCCTATGGCTTATAGTTCCTCAGAGGACTTAATACCCAGGAATTTTACATCCTGAAAAGACCAATCCACCAGTGAAATTGGGCCAGAACAGCGCTCCAGGAAAGTAAAAATCTACTCAACACTCAGGCATAAACACAGGGAGCAAAAAAGTGTACATGAAATTGACATATACTTTGGCAACACTTTAAAAAAAAATAAAGAACCATTATTGGGGTCATTGATGTCCTGTCATGACAGATGCCTTGCCTGCGAGGTTGTCATAGATACCATTCACACGTGACGAAGTAGGTTGCATTGGTTGTTATAATGTAATTTCTATATGATTCATTAAAAAAGGTAATTTGGCTACAAAGTTTGATATGATAAAATGAAAAATAAATAAATATATACCTGCATATAAATTTATGGGTTCCCGCTGTAAAAAATTTCCAATCAGCATTGCAATCCACCTCAACCAGCTTTGATCTTATGACTTTCAGATCCAGAGGTACTGTAGCAACTTCCAAACCTTTAAAATAGAGGACATGCATATAAACTACAGCATAGATAGGCAGGAACCTACCTGTAATTTCTTTCTACTTTCCACCTTCTTCATTGAGTCTTTGGAACATGTAACAAAAAGGATAGATAAATCTTCCTTCATTTTCTTGAAAAGAGCTGCATCTTTATTTTCCTTAGCCATCTTGCTAGTAGACTCGTTGCTCTTGCTATGACTGGTGACGGGCTGGGTCGACTCTAGGTATTTTGGCGTACTAGGCGAGAAATAATTTTGATGCCCCCCCCCCCCCCCAAATTGCTACCTCAATCATTCCATCTTTTACCATTTAATGAAACATGGAATTTCACGTTCTCTAGCCTGGTATTGGTAAGTGTTAAATAAAACTGATTTGAACTGGCCTAATTTGAGAAATGCTTGTATTCATGATGTTATCTAGATAGATGGGGATTAAATAGAAAAAAATAATTTAATTGAAAAGGTTACAATTTTTTTTTTTTTTTTTTTCACGATTCAGGAGTTGAAAAAAAGGGTAAATCCTAAAGGAACTCTTCTTGCTTTGATTTTTGCAAACTCTTTGAAAATATCTTTTACATCCATTTGAGTGGCTAAATCATTTTTGATGGAAATCATCGCAAGATCTTAAAGTCCTTCCTAGCTCATCCAGCTATGCAGATATGTTTTATTTCGTTTAAGTTTGGGAAAACTTCTTTATGCACTTGCCACTGAGATCAGTAGTGTCAAGAGAACTCTTAAGAGTCACACATAAATTAGAGAACCCGGTTTCATGGTTTCAATACTTGTTCTGGTGTCTCTGACATTCAATTTTAATGTTACATTGGAAATTTCAGCTCTTTTTAAATCTAAATGTTGCAGCCCCCAAATGTTTCTAAAACTTTCCTGCCCTAGGTGGCTGCCTAGTTCGCCTATATAAACGAGCCAGCCCTGGGGATGGGTATGTCAAGAATGTCAGTGAATCAGAAATTGCGACCCCTTTTTGGCTGTCTCGCCTTTACAGGTCAACCCATCACTTGTCTCATCCAGCGCTTTGTGAAACAGGTCCCAGGTCACGGGAACCAAGGAACAAAAGAGAGGTGAAAAAATTTATCATTGAAGGTTCCAAATAAAATCACTTATAATCATACATATGTATCACACTGTCATATTACAAGAGTATGTAAGTAACAGATGGTGCTACTGTACTGAGATCACTTCTTCTAAGATTGGTTTCACTTCTATATCTTAGAGACACAAGCAATAAAATAAGAGTAAAGCTATTGTTTACATGTATGTATTTTCATCTGAATATAAATATTATGTTAAATAAATGCAATTCACATCTTCCTTACTCAGGCCTGGATATTGTATAAAGATCTGTTTACTAGTGCATCAGTTTCTTCACTATAAAAGCAGTGACACTTCATCTTATGGTGTAAATTCTGGGCTTTGAAAAAACACTGAACTTGGAGCTACAAAATTATTTCAGGATAGGTAAATGCATACACAAGGTGTTTTTAAAGTGATGGTAAAAAATTAATTTAGAGAATTAAAAACTATGAGAAGAAGGATATACATATATACATATATACAGTAAACTCCCAATTATTCCTGGAAGTGGGTGGCAAGGCAACAGCAGTTACATGAATTCCACTGATAATCTGCAAAATGGCCGATAAAAGGACAAAAATAAGCACGAAAATACTTTTGAATTATTTCTGTTTACAGTAGGGGGCCTTCGCAGATAACTATGTTTCAATAAACAAACATTTTCAGTACTTAAGTTTATTATAGAAAAATATATTTGTCATGTTTATTTTTTCTTTCTTCTTTATAAAATTTCCTTCCTATTATTAATGTAAACAATTGTAATTGATTGTATTTTTATATACTGTATGTGTATCTTTATTTTTTATTTATATCCATTCATGAACTGCACCTGACTATGAGCATGTGCTCATTCGAGTGGTGTCTTAATGGAAAAATGTGAAAAATAGTAAACGAGCCTTTCATGTAACTTTTATTCTAGATAATAAACATACTTTCATCTTACAAGTTTCTTGATTTACTTTGTCACAGAAAAAAAAGATAAAAATGTTGCCAGGGTGATTGCAATGAAATAGAAACCCTTGGACATGTATTGCGTTATTGCTGTAAAGGAGAACTGTTACTAAATAACCGGGCAATCATAAAGTGAGAAGCAACTGGTCATTTTAAGACAAAGTTGGAGGTGTATGAAGAGGTCCACTGTTTAGCATAAAATGGATCAACTAGAAAAGTAGACATAATAGCCATCGATTGCATGAATAACCAGAGCTACTATCCAGCTTGAGAAGGATGGAGAACAAGCAGCGCTTGTAAATGAACCCATGTCTTCCTCACTTAAGTGAGAGACACAACATGAAAATTTCAACATGGGAAGTAAATGGGCTTCTTTTCGGTGCCAGAGGAACTTCCTATAAATTAACAAAATCTTTCCTCCTCAAAATGAACTTCTCAGATGAGGACATCCATAACATCTGCCCCATTATCTTGAGAGACTCACTGATGAAGCTTCACAGTGCTGTATAATTATGTGATTTGGTACCAGTATTGACTTTTCCATATTTTTGTTGTTATGTAACATTTCCGTTTTGTATTCTGGACCCTCATAGTCAACCGTAATTGTCTGCCAAATGTCCTTCTTCTGGAAATATATATAATATATATATTATATATTATATATATAATATGTGTTTGTGTGTTGAAACTCGTTTCTTTTCTCACCCAACACCATGGATAAACACCTGTAGATAATCCAGGATATACTGTACAACCATTTATGAGATGACATATTTTCTTTGGATGTAGCTGCCACTGAACCGAACGCCTGCACTGGACATTGATTTTGTGGGGACTAATAATCCAACAAAACCTATGACAATTTTATTAAATTTACCAATCAAGGGACAGTAAAATTCATGATTCTGGTTCCAACACTTCAGAAATGTGATTGAACATATACAAAGGAAAAGAATTACAGTATGGAATTGTAGGAGCTTTCCAGAAAATTAAGAATGACCCAAGATTGCCAAGAACATTCTTCAGTTAACCCTCTACCCATAACATTGGTCTCTCAGACCGATATAGGTTTTATTTTTTAAAATGTTGGCAAAACTATGGTCTACAATTTCTGGGCTGTTATGCCATGGTCCTAGGCAGTGGCGTCACGTGGGTAAAATATTTCGGTGTTCACATGGGGCTAAAAATAGAAAAACAAAATACAGGACTTACGAATCTCATCACTTGTAGAGAAAATGTACTCTTCTTTCTTTCTGTGCAGCGAACTTCTCAACAACTTTAAAGTTGAAGTCTTTCTTTTCGCGCACTAGACGTTTCTCTATTGCCAGCATTGCAAGTTCTGCACGGTATTCACACATTAATAAACAAAATTACTTTTAAGTTCACTGGTAGAAAACGAACTAGCCTATTGAATGCATTTCCCAAATGGTTATAGTAGTGAACTATATATACTGTTCTACTCTTTAACTACTATAACTATTCTTTAAACTACGCTAGAATTATTAATATTATATACACTACTAAACTAAACAAACAATCGCGACATCACAAAGAAACTACTACTTCACGCTGTGAGAATTCCAATTGAACTGATACGGAATTCCTGTTTGGGAGAGAATGTAACTGTAAACTTCGCACCCCTTACTACAAACAGGAACAGCAGACCACCTACCACCCGCTGGTTAATCTTTGCTGGCCAGAAAGAAATTATATTTTGAAGCACATGGTATAGACAGGGAAAGAAGACTGTGTTGCAACTTATACCTTCCAGCTGAGGATGAAAGAGAAATCACTGTTCGGCTATGTATCAATGTACTAAAGTAAATATTTATCTATTTATGAATAATTATAATAATGGCATATTGATGTAGGTAATTGTGACATAAACGACGGAATGAAGAGGAAATAAACAGGAAATCAAAGCTTCACTGTGAATTGTGACAATGCGTCAACACTGTGCACACCTATATACTGTAATAAGGGAAGATGGATGGATCATAAAACAAGTTCCCTCTGGCAGCTCGCAAGTTGGATGAGATGGAGGGGTGGTAAGAAAATACGTCGGAGAACTGTAGTGCCATAGAGCTCTGAGTTTACCGATGTTGCCGTCTTCAGTTGAAGAGGGAAAAATCAGATGCGTTGCTCGATGCTGCCCTCTTAAGGTCGGGTGCACGAATAAAGTGTGATCCTGTTACACTTGCTAGCTGCGGAGCCCCTGCTAACTTTAGGTAATGCAAAACGCAATACTAAGAGGTTCAACCCTTAACTAGTGAACCACCTCGAGGAAGCCCACAAAAGGGAACAAAATACACATCTTTCTATACAGCGAGACGGCAAACCATACAAGAATTATTACTTATTCAATAATACTAACAAAATTAGGTAAGATAAGAATTATTAGGGGGTTCACGTGCTCATGTCATCCTATGCAGGAGACGCCACTGGTCCTAGGTTTTTACGACCTAACGTTTCGCTCACAACTGCGGTGAGCATCCTCAGAGGCACTGCTGGAGCGATGTGCTTGTCTACATGGCCGTTGACAGACTGAGCTCTGGTTCTGTGTTCCTCCCATACAGCAGTGCCTCTGAGGATTCTCACCGCAGTTGTGAGCAAAAGGTCAGGTTGTAAAAACCTAGGACCACGGCATAACAGCCCAAAAATTGTAGACCATAATGACTCTAGCCTTGAAAGCTTACATATGTTGGCAAAACTGTTCAGATTGGTGGCATGTGCTTTTAGCTATGTGCTGTGTGTGTCTTTGTGTAGACCTGGATCAGTGAAGAAGTTTCCATTGTTGTAACAAGTCATTGTTATCAATTGTTAATTGCAAGTCTGCATTCCATTTCTGTTGGTATGTTATGTTATGTTGTACTTTTGATGGTGTTAATGTAATGAATGGTGTTTTTATTTCTAATAATAGAAAAGTAATTATACCTAATTCAGTTTGTAGCAACAACAAGTAGGCCTACTTCACATCCGTCTCATGATTCAGTTAGAGACACTGATCTCAACTTCCGAGGCTCGGATTACATATTTTATATACCTCTATGTTATGTAGAAATTGAAGTAAAAATATAAAAGTTGTGCATAGATAATAAATATTTAGGTATATTTCTGCTATTTCTTACAAGGATATAATTGATGAATTTCATGTGTCGGAATTATATTAGTTCACATATTTTTGCCATTTTTATTGTTCTGTCATTACAGTTTCCATCACTTAGGAATAAAATACATTGAACTGATATTCAAAACTCGTTGGTCCATATTTTCCACTGGAGTTGTATTATAAAATTCATAAAGAACAAACAAAAATAATTTACTTGTCAGTGGATAAAAACACACACAGTTAATGTGTGTGTTTTTATCCACTGAAAAGTAAAATATTTTTTGTTTGTTCTTTATGAATTTTATAATATATTGAACTGTTTTAAGAATAAAGGAAATTAGGTCCCACAGACCAATGTTATGGTTGATGCAACTCTGACCTGTCTTATGAGTTGAGGGTTAACATGTCCATTTTGTCCACAAACCTCACTGTTGTTCAGACAAAAATTTTCTTTCTGTGTATCTTTATTGGCACAGGCTTAAAAGAAACCTACGTGGAAAGACGTGTTGTTTCTGGGCAGACAGAAATGGAAGACATTCAGTTTCACTGTAGCCATGCTCCATGCAAGAACTGTTTGTGGCAAGTACGTTTTACACTGTGTTGTCTTCCAATACTGTATACAGTCAAATCTCCGATATTTGTGTGCCCTAGCAGATTGTTTTGTTGTATGAGGGTTATTGTTATATTAAGGGACTGTAGTCTACCACATATTAGGAAGATTTCTGTAGAATTTAACTGTGTGCTCTGTAGGATAATTCAAGGATCATGCATGCAATGCAAAGAGATGTTGAAACAGTTAACCACAAATTTGGATAATTTAATAGCGCTTTTATTGTATTCAAATTTAATGATCTACAGTGAGCAGACATAAAAAATACAGAAAAATCACTAGGAAGATTGGTTTAACTTTGTTAACCAAGCTTAAAGCTAGCATATTTAAAAAATTTTAACCTCACTGATGATGGAAAGAGGGAAGAAAGAGAAACTTCTCACATATTTAAGGAAAAACTATAACATTTGGTTGGTGTGGGGTGTGGTGTGCATGTTGAAGGTGCAACCGAACTCACTGTATGATTTGCACAAGTAGTCGACCTTGTTCATCCTCTACTGACCCTTTCTTTTGTGAAATTTGTAAGAAAAGTAATTGTTATCAAGCCTGGAGAAAACAATTAGTGGCTTGTAAGGACACAAATTTGCTACCTCCTACCATAATAACAGGATCAAGCTACAGGTTGAAACAACTGAACTTCAAAATATTGTTATAAAAGGGTTTTATAAAATTTATTGATCGTTGTAGTGAATAACATTCAACACTATTAGGATAGGAAACTTGCCAGGACCAAACAAAAATACTGTTAAATGCGGGTTTGTCATGTATTGATCTTCATTGCACAGAGGTTTGGCTGTATTCTATTTTGGCATTTACTCTTAACTTTATTTTCTGTCATATTATATCCTATTTTCATACATCTCTCATTCAAGTCATACCCAATTATCTTCCTCTCTCATCTTTCCTTTTATTTTCACTTTTCTAGTTTTAACTATTTTCTAGTGTAACAATTCATAGTGTAACCATGGAAAAAATTCCTAGTGGTTCAGGGAGGCCATTTTGTAGTCAAGCTCTTAGCCTAGTTTATAAAAGTCGCAAAATATTTGAAAGAAAAAAGAAAGCAGAATTCATGCTAGAATATAATATTGCTGGATCAATACGTGAGACAATTGTAATTTAGCTTGGCTTCATAAAAAAAATGAAAGAAAACACGACTGAACAATAGTAAGAATATGACTACTGTAATGTTGCCTTACAGTCTTTCCCTCCCCCCCCCCCCCCCCGATCATTATGCATTTGCAGACTACTCCTACTGCAGTCATGTGAGTACCAGATACTTCCAAGTTTTTTTTCAAGTTTGTACCACTATACTCACATTTCTTGGCCAGTTAATAAAATTGTCACAGCTTTTGTTTGAATGAGTCCTCACACTGTCAGTTTCCTGTACAAGTGCTCAGTACAACGACAATCCCACTTTACAAAATAATGGCATTATCTCACAAATTGTAACCATATTTACTGAAACATTTTCTGCTTGCCTTCTTATCCCTAAATTTTTTACCATCACTTCTGAAACACCTTGCATAACGCAGATACAGATTAGTTAATAAGTAGTATTGTAAAAGTTACTTCTTCATTATTAACAATCATTTCAAATCCAGCCAGAATCTGAGTCCCAGTGAAAATATTTTAGGATAAAACTGCCTCTGACACCAGTATTCGAATCCATGACCTTCAAGTTTCTGTACTGAATAGGGCGATCAGAATTTCAGATACAAAAAGCAGGACTCAATCAAAGTGGTCTTGACGCATTAGACAACCCTTTTTTCCCCACCTAACTAATGTGATAGGACATAAAGTAAGTTTTATAGCAACCACTTTAACCCTTTCACTGCTGCAGCCGTATATATCCATCAGTGCGCATCACTGCTGGCGATGCTACTGACGAATATATCTGACACACAACTTTGTATACCAATAGACGAAAGACAATTTCAGTGAAAGGGATTCAAAGCGTGTCAGCATATAATGTCATCTGTTGTCTACTTCCTGATACCAGTAGTTCCTGTTCTCTGTCCTTTGCTGCCATCTGTATTGGACCATCCATTGAAATGCATGTCAAATCAGCTGTCTTGTGATGACATGACCATATTTAAAAAACAAAATGAAGAATATACTTAAAACTGAATGTATATACAACATAGATGATTTTTTCTCAATTAATTTAAATAATTATTAAAGTGACTTAAAAGAATTAAAATATTGATTAATTTAAAAGTAAACTTACCATATGTAGATTTAATTAATTGATTTTAAGCGCGTGTGAATATATGGAACTCCTGAGGAAGTTAGTCAACATGTAAAACTTTTGTATAATTATCTTAGTAATTGAGTTAATGTTCATGTATTTGACTATATATTATACTGTATTATAGGTTAAGAAATGATGAAGTCAATACTTATTAATTGTAACACCCTGATGACGAATCAAGTCCTTGATTCTTGATTCATATGGGCTACCCCACATAATCACTCTGAACTTTAATAAATACTTGAAGTTAAAATACTTGCTGTGCTCTTACTTCAGAAGAAACTGACAAATTATTTGAAATTGTCTGCCCATTTATGTTTACAAAAGAAATTTGCAAATTAATTCCACGCCATCTTTTTGCACAGTGAGTAATATGTTAGCAGTGAAAAGTTAATGCTAATATACTCTCTTTCTTGGATGCAACTAATGAATGAAATAGACTGCACTTAATCAAAAAGACATTGCATACAAAATTATTTTACTTTCTTATTAGCCTAGTTCTACCTTTCACTGTTTGTTACATTAAGACATTGAAATGCACAATGTGTTACGATCACCAATCTCTAATAAGTAAATGAGATATAGTTTCCAATATGGACGTCAGCTTTAGTTCTCTTTCAATCATGTAAAACATGTAAAAACAAATCTTTATAGGAATGGTAAAATAGTAAATGTCAGATAAAATTCCACTTTGCAGGACTTTCTCCAGGATATTTATGAGACTTGCAAGCCTCTTCATGGACTGCAGGATAAGGCATTAAAAAGAAATAGTATCCTTCAAAAAACAGGACATCGGTCACCCTAGTGCTCAAGCACTACTGAGCTAGCCAGAGTTTGTTTCATGGCGTTAGTTTTTCTCCTAAAATATTCACATGTACAGTTCAAAAGAAACAATATTCAATGGATTCATGAATACATCTCTACATGTTTAGTCCTAGTGTCAGAGAAATTTTTCTGTTAATTATCAACATTCAGTACTGGTAGTATTAAAAAAAATTTAAAAAAATAATTAAAAAAATCTCGATCTTTAACATTATCCAGCTCTGATTGAGTTTTATTGAAGAACAGTATATTGTGATGGTTAACGTCACACAACACACAAAATGTATTAACAGGAACAAACTATTTTGTTATTTTTATTGTTCTTGAATTTTCACTCCATATCTGTCATGTATTAATAGCCATACATTTATCACATCGCCAAGCCATTTCTACTGCATTAGCACACCAACATACGTGATGGTTAAATTCACACATCAGTTACATCCTCTTGCAGTTACTCGGGGCCTTCTATATCAGCTACATAGCACCGTAACTTTAAGATTTATAGTCATCCCCTAGTCAGCAGGTCAATGACTCTTTTATAGAACCAACCTAATTCTGGTTGACTCCATAGTTAAGCCAATGCACACACAACATTTTCCTTGCATTAGGCAGTGAGAAAATAGAAGGGAAAATTTCCCTTTAAATCTCTTTAAGTAGAATATATTTAAAAAGTAGGTTTATTAGCTCTGTGTTCTATAACATGCAATGTTTTTTCTTGATGTATTTTATATATTAATATGTTCCCAAAAATATATATATATATATATTCAATTATTTTCATAATGTAAGCATTTGGTTTACATTTTTTTCTCCGATGTACAAAGTAAAACTAGAAAATAATTGGTGAAAATTTAGAAATGTTAACCTTACGTATTAGTCTTCTGTTTTAACGTAGCATAGGTGTGTTGCCATATTCTTTTCCTTGCTGAGGACTGATTAGAAAGATGTTGTCAGATCAATCATCAGGGGACTGCTTTCTGGGTTGTGTGGTCATCCACTGCTAGAAAACAACTATAAATCTCAACATTAATCTTATCAATTCTCTTCATTTTCTTACTTCTCACTGTATAATATTATGTGGTAGTTAATTTCACACAGAACGATTAACACTCCAGGAAAAATAAGAACATGTTTTCTAGCATCTTCTGAATATTTCACCCCACAGCTAATCATCTATTAGATCTTAAGTAGTAAGTAAAACATGTGTAATCTGAAAACTTCTTAAAACTATGGCTGGAATTCACATAGTGATACAAAAACAGTTTAAAAATTAACTTAAAATGTAAGTCACTTCACTTTCAAAGCTTTAGGAGAACACAACTTATTTATCTATCTGTAAAGATGAGTACAACATCTCCAGTATAAACTTGGAGCCGACTGGAGATGCATGATCTGCTTGATGCAATAAACTATCAGTAAATCTGGTAGCATTTTTTGTTTGAGTTGGGTGGAAAATTATTAAATATGTTTAACAAGGTTTATAATGAGCGTAGACACTTTCTGAGCTGCCAGGCCACGATCTCAGGGTTTTCATGGCCTGACTTTTACTCAAGATTGTGGCGAGCATCTTGAGAGGCAATTCTCCTGGAGCGAAGTTTCCACCACCTCACCAGCTGTTCACTGACTAAGCTCCAGTCCATTTCTCCCTCATATTTATACCCTGAGCATGGTACGTAATTTTCCAAGTGGTTTGTCTCTTTATTTCAATGAGATGGCGGCACTGGAACTTCTTGTAATCAGGGCTGCCACATGGGGGGTGCTGCCGGACCCAAGGGACCAGGGCCTGGGCCCCTCCCGTTGATGTGATATAATTTTATGGAAAACTGGAAAAGTTTGATAAAATGTTCTGTTACATGAGTAACAAGAAGGAAGCTCCACGGAGAAGGGAAGAGACAACTGTCTGAATGAGGATGGTTGGCGGTCAGTGAGGGGCCCGACCCCAAGATGTGGCGGCCCTGCTTGTAATATAGGAAACCATAATGTTGATCTTCAGGGCCTCTTCTATTTGATCAAAATTATTTTGATGTTTAAAAATCTCGATTACTTTCATGTGTAATTAAATGTAATATTGGGCAGTGGTGTTAGATTCATACGAGACCACTCATGTAAGACTATCTGAATCAGTGACACCCCAACCAACAATGACAGATTGAGAGATTTTTAATAAGAATTTGAATATCCTCTATTGCTCTTGTGTCTGATGCATGTTTTTTGTCTGCTGCCAGGGATTTGAGTGTGTTCATTAAAATTCTTATCTACAGAAACGCACTGGAAGACAAACGTTTCAGTTTTTTTAATATTTCCAGTTCTAAACTCTGCTGAGGTAAACACATACTAATAATTAGTATGTTATAGTAGCTTAATTATTAAGCTCTTTTTCATTATTTTCCCTTGCAAAAGTTACAAGATCAGCTGTGGGGTGCGTAATCTCAGACCTATTCATTATCTTCTGCAAAATATTGTCACAGTCACAAAAGTATTATCACACGATACAAGTAGTACCAGTACTGTACATGAAATCAGACAAATTAATAGCGTGAAACCTCATTAATTCAGTCATATGGGGATATACGTCGATTAATCTGAAGGGCGGTTACTGAATGAATATTCAGGATCTTGCATGAGAACTACAGAATTTAGATGATTTTTATATAACCACATATATTTTCTAATTTTTCACAGTAATCCCACAAGAAATGAGTTTATCGATATTATATAAATGATAATTACTTTTTTACTTGTGTTGTTTAAAATCAAATCACCATTGTGTCAGCTCTAAGATCACGACATACTTAATGAATGAGCAATCGAATGTGCTTTGGAATACTAACCAATACTAATGGCAAAGAGAAAATTGTTATCTCAAAATAATAATGAAGATGAAAGTAAAATCAGAACTAAATATAATTTTTTTTATGAACATAATTTATTTGTAAACTGACAATAATTGAATATGCATTGATTAAAAATGCAATTTTCAAGGTTGAATGTTGAAGGAATTGAGGTGGTATAGCCTATTAATCACTGCATATTGATTCACGAATGAGCTGACATTTTATCATATGAAATTGCATCCTTGCAAGCATATTGTAACATAAATAACCTTGACTGGTCAATGTCTGAGGCATTGCTAAATGTTAATGGCCTATGAATGGAATAGTCAAAATAATTACACAACTTTACATGAAATTCAGAATTATTTTGCTGTTAAGTGGCATTTACAATATGGGACATCCACAACGCACAGCGTGAATTACATTTATTGCATCCAGGACAGTGTTCACAATACTTGCAACTTATAGGCAACGTGAACTAATCAAACATATTAAATAGTACTGACTGGATATTCATGCAATGCCTGCTTTTAATTCAAGAGTACTTTGTCCTATACATAAGAAGGAAAAGGAGAAATCATGACAGGGAGAGTCAATTATTGCTTGGGAATTATTGTACCCTCATTCCGAAATGATGTTAACGAATACCGGGATACAGATTCCTAATATCAAAATAATATGTGAATGACACCTTGTTAGAAATCACTGGTCCTCATACAGCATAGGCAGTATTTCCAGTAGAGCCTCTATTGTACTAATTACTAATTTTGAAGTTGAGGTTAGTTTGACCTTAGTTTTCTACCATGGAACACACAACCTTCTTTTCAAAGAAAGTGCTGTACATAAATTTTATAGGCTGAGAACAGTAATTTTAATTTCTTGAACCTGTCTTGAAATTTTGAAGAGTTCCAAATTTAAAAGTTTAATTTAAGATATTTTACTATAATATGTGGATGTATAAAGTTAAGTTTCATATGAAGCAATCAGAAAACAACTTTGAAGAATGACAAAACTTAGGTTTCATTCAGTATAAATAAACAAATTAATGTCAGTTTTGTCCAGTTTGAGTGAAGTTGTGTAAATTAATTTTTAAATCTCACAAGGGAACCGTATGGGTTGTCATGCCGAAACCTGCCCTCAAACTTTGCAAACCGATTGGTCTTCATTACAGATGGACACATGCAAAAAGTTAGCTGCTCATACGAACTGTAAGTGGGTGAAAACATGTTTGTATTGTTCCATAAACGAACAACAGCGGGCACTTGTAGAGCTCGCTTGAGTAGCCCACAAGCTGAGAAGGGAGAACATAGGCAACACCATGGTGTGAGGTAGTGGAAGGTGTGTATAGTATGTATTTACTCATTGAAAGTAATGAGTTAGATCATTTTTAGATAATCACTACTTACCATTTCGACATTTTGAAACTATTTAATCTGTTAGACATTGAAGGGTTGTATATGAATGTGTGGGTTTTATAGGCTAGGTGTGTAACCACTGAATTTGCGTGATTAAAACAAGATGTTTTGCCATGCACAGAGAACCACAACATGAGCACTTCAAACAACACTTATTGTCAATAGGCCTACAAAAATCTTTAGGTATTAAGAACTCGCAATAACATACTATGTATTGTGCTTGTCAATATAGCCAAAGTAAAATGAAATATAATTTAAGCAATTTAAACAGCACACAAGATTTACTTTACTAATACTAAACATTTAAACAGATACTAATTACTTCAGGAGGTCCACTGGAATACAAACATCTGTATGAGAGGAGGGTATTATTCATTATTATAATATCATTCACTCCCCTAATGAGATGGAAAGGGAGAGATGAGGAAAACTACACATAGGCCTACATGGGAAGTGGCTGTGACTGTGACAGCCAATGCTTGGCATGCTGGTTAGGGAAGGCTCGAGTCGCTACCCTCTCCTGCCTACAACTGTGTGAGGCCTCTCAATATTTTGAATTTTCAAGATTCACAATTAATTTTCACCCACTAAAAGTTCTTATGAGCAGCTAATTTTTTTGCATGTGTATATCTGTTAATGAAGATATATCGATATGCAAGATTTTAGGGTAGGTTTCATCATGACAAATTGTATGGTTCCCGTGTCGGTTATTTATTTGGTCTTCATAATGTGTTTTAAAATGGCTCCATTTAATCCAGGATTAAATTTAAGCTACATCCCGCTTCGAGTTAGTCCAAATTAGCAAGGTTTCATAGTATTATTTTCCACAGCTTACAGTAAGCAAACAGTCAGCTGAGGGGTCTATTAGTAGCAAACCTGGCAATCTTCATTTTGATAAAAGTTAGTTGTGTTAATTTCTAAAGAAAGTTTAATGGACTTACCGGTACATATTTAGTGTACGAGTTACAAATCTGAGTTCCTCCATTATGTGGCAAGTCACGTATGCAACACATACACTAAGTATGTAGCAGGAAATGCATTCAACTTTCATTAGAAGTTATCATCTCTATCTGTTCTCAAAATCGAGATTGCCGGGTTTGCTAACAGACCCCTCAGCTATAAAGAAAGTTGAATTTCCAATCATGAAATGTGTAAACTAAAGTAATCTATAAATATTACTTTTGGTAATTTAGTCTTATTCTTTAAACAAAAATACTTTAATTTACTTAAGTAGATATAATTTGTAAAAATATATTATTTTTTAATTTCTTAAAAGAAGAAAATATCTAGATTATAAATTCTACAGTATAGGCTAATAAACACCTTGTTTATCCAATTCCTGAATTCTTTTATCCGTATTTCTAAACATTGTTCAATATCATATTATGATAATTTCTATTAGAGAATATTGTTAAGTCTCTTCTTCAAGAAAAGTACTTCACATCAATCTCCTATCCTTGTCCTTTGTTAGTTACTACAATCTTCTTTACTACACTTTTAAAAATATATATGGCACTAGAACAATTGTTAGCATACAAACATAGTTAAGTCGTATGAATGTCAGTTGTGGACATCCTCCCTGAAAAAAGGAGGACAAACAACAGTAATACACTATGCACTTCTCTGGTAAGTAGAATTCACTCTTGCAGCCCAAAAACATAACAAACGTATCAGCCTACTGCTTACGCCACATGCAAAATATTACTAACATACAAGCTATAATTCTACCAACAAACAAATAGAACCATGGCTGTAGTCCAGGATATACACAGGTACATGCAATATATCCTCTGCTTAAGCTTACTCATTAACTTCTATGTGTACACCTTCTATTTCAATGTCATTTTATTAATTTAGGCTGTTTGTGTATTTACCTATTTAGGCCTATTTTTCTATTTACCTATTCATCCATTTTCTTATTTTTCATCATATCCTGTCTACTTTAGGCTTACATTTACATAGAATAATATACATAAATAATTAATAGATTCATGCACTTACACGTTTTATATGAAACAAAAATTAAGATACAAAAGTATGCAGTTTAAATGAAAAATATATAAACTTACAGATCTAGGGGATGTATGATTGAAAAATAATTAAATAGCTGACATATTGCACAAACAATTCTTTAAAATTACTACTGAATATTTAATAATGGTAATTACCACCTCATCCTGCACTGACTTGGGAAGTTTATATTTGTTTTGCCAATCTACAAATACTTTGGGGATCATTCTTATTTTCTATACAGCTAATTATTTATTTACTCATTTAATTATTTATATATTTATATATTTGCCAATTTTTACATTGACTTCAGAGACCAATTCGACAGTATGTGGCTCAACAAGAAGAGGCTCCGTGGAGTGTTGTTTGATCAAGTATCAGGAACCATATCTTAAGAAGATTTTACTGTCAAATCAAAATTGTGAAGGCTTCAGTCCAAGATTTAGTATATTACAGTCCTTGTGTACAAACGTGATCTTTTAATTGTAGAAAATTTTATCTTCTAGGTTCCAGTGATATACCACTTTTAGTTCAAACTACGAGTATAAATTAGTTATTACCTTTGAAATCAGCAGAAGAGTTTGCTAAATTTACGGTAGATATTAAATAAGTCTCGTATTAACTTCTTCTATGTATGATTAAAATTTGACTTCTGCTAAAAGTTTCCCTAGAAAACGAGTGGCCTATATTCGGTTAAAAGTTTGGGACTACACTAATGCAGGGGTGCCCACCCCCCCAAACGTCATGACTCACCCCCTCCAAACTTCATTGCTCACCCTCAACCCAATTGGCTGTAGACAAGGGCGCCCATATGATATTTTCTAGGGGGGGGGGCAATTTTTTAAATTAATTTATTTTTTGTTGCTTTAACCTCTTGGGCCACTTTGTAACATTATATTAACAATATAATAAGTGCAACAATGACGTAGCCAAAAAATAATTGCGGTGAGGGTCGGAAGTGCCAGGGGGTTTGGAATACCCCCAAAAAGGGGGTTGGGGGTACATCCCCAGAAAATTTTTAAATATAGAACTAATGAAAATCACATTTTACGCTATTTTAGCACAGAAAACTAGTTAGGAAATTTGTTTACCACACTCGAAGACATGCCATTGTAAATAAGAAATCATTACCTAAGTGGGGGGTCCACCCCCGGAAAATTTTTAAGTACTGAACTAATGAAAATCACATTTTACGCTATTTTAACACTCAAAAACTAGTTAGGAAATTTGTTTACTATACTCTAAGACATGCCAATGTAAACAAGAAAATGTTACCTAAGTCGGATGTCCACCCCCGGGAAATTTTTAAATATTGAACATTTTACGCTATTTTAGCACTGAAAAACTAGTTAGGAAATTTGTTACCATACTCTAATACATGCCAATGTACATAATAAATCATTACCTAAGTGGGGGGGTCCACTCCCGGAAAATTTTTAAATATTGAATTAATGAAAATCACATTTTACGCTATTTTAGCACTAAAAAACTAGTTAGGAAATTTGTTTACCATACTCTAAGACATGCCAATGTAAACAAGAAAATGTTACCTAACTCGGGTGTCCACCCCGGAAAATTTTTAAATGTTGAACTAATGAAAATCACATTTTACACTATTTTAGCACTGAAAAACTAGTTAGCAAATTTGTTTACTGTACTCTAAGACATGGCAACTTAAACAAGAAATTGCTACCTAAGTTATAATACTTATTACCAGTGGCGACTCCTGGTTTTTTAATTGTGTAGGATGGTGTGGAGAGAGTGAATTAACCCATTCACTGCTATTGACGTACATATGCGTCGCCGTAAAAAATACATAAAGGCAGAGATGTAATTTTAATACAACAATGCTTTATCCTAAAATATGAAAATATTTAACCACTTATGAAAACTGTCGTTTACGGAAATCAGCTATTCCGCTATAACTTTCATAGTTGATATCAAACTTGATATTACTCCAGGAATACTTATATTGAAATATAAACAGCACTGTAAAGTTTAATAATAGCTAGGCCTATAATATATACCAAGAAATGAAATAAATAAATATTAATAAAAATATGATCACTCCCCTCTTAGAAAACAAGCTATCGAACGTGAGGAAGGACTGTACTGTAAGACGTCCTCAACTTCTTCCATATGAAACTGGCTTCTCACAACATTCCCTTCCCCGCCTCCCCCTTCACATGCCGCAGAGATCTAACAACGGCATGGACTGCGTTACACCAACACGCACTGAGGACATCCTCGCAAATACCAACCTGCTCAAAACAGAACCGCTAACTTCCTTCCCGAGTGCTCTACAATAACGCTGTTTTGTCATTTCATTGTTTTAATTTTGACAATGAATGCTAGTAAACATTTATGTAGATGAATTATGAAGTGTAGGATGATCCTCACATCCTATATGGAATAATCGCCACTGCTTATTACTATTTATAAGAAAAGTTGAATAACACATGGAACAGTGGGCATAATAGGCCTACTCATTATGTAATGAAAAGAAAAAACTGCTCTATCATATTTGACACACCAACAAATCTTGTTTAATTAAATAATTTTTTTAAATACAAATATAGAATTTTAGGTTTTGACTTTTGGGGGTCCAAACCCCCTGAACCTCCCTTTCCTAATCCACTGTGGATTCTGCTTCCATGTTGTCAATTTGGTAAAACTTCTGCAATTCAAATAAATGTCTTAAAAGAAAAACACCTGACTATAATAATTATTAATATACATTTTTTTCCTTGCGCCCCCCCCCCCGCCCCCGGGTATGGGCGCCCATGGCTGTCGAAATTCATTTATCTCTATAAAGAATTAGAAGAGACCTTTTGAAGTTATAGAACTTGACTGTTTTTATTTTTAGCATATAAAACTCTAATTTGGCAACAATTTTCAACCCCCCCCCCCATAAAATTCATAAATGATAATATTTTGCCTCCCCCAGAAATTTCAATGACGCAGTCTGCGTCTTAACCCCCCTCCCCCGTGGGCACCCCTGACTAATGATTAGAACCGAATGAGATTTGCATCTAATAGATAATTGCAGTACGGTAACTTCAAGGATATTTGTACAGATTGATATCATAATACTAGTTTTCAGTTACCATCCCGATAACAATGCATTAATAAATGGGTAAGGTACCCTAACAACTTGGTGATATGTCCTGTTCAGGAAGTAGAACATTTTTGTTCATTCCATTAAACTTAATAGGTGTTGTTTGAAAGCAGGGTGTAGCTTTGTTCGTGCTTCATGTATTTGTATTTTTCCTTATACAATTCTACAATTTATTTGTAAACAATACCAGCTCATGGATTATGAATATGGAAGTTTACACTTTTATTAAAAATTTTGATGTGTTATGAACGTTATGTATGCCTTGGCGATACAACTTTGTCCCTTTATACTCTGGCGTAGAATGACAGGCTATATAGCAGACAGTGCACATTCAGTTGTTTCAGTGTCACACAAGGTGTACTTTTCACCATACTAAACTTGAGTGTGAGTTCTTGCAAACAATGAAAGACTTACAACTACCATTAAGTCAATTTTTTAGAAAAATATCTTGAAATAAAAGTTTCATCCCTAAGTAAAAGAATCTTGGATACAACATTTAAACAAAATATGTTCTAATATCTAAGTTTTCAAGAAAAATTGTGAAAGTCTAAATTTTCTTTAATTTTCATGTCACATTCCCAAAAGATATCTAACCGAAATACACAATTTTGATTCAATATGATTTTTCATTCTCCAGCAATGAAAGTGTGCGCACACAACAGCTCTGCACTCCATATACTTGAGACAGTGCTGTCTTGCTTGCCCACTGTACCTGGTACTGATCCAGCCTTATGGTTTTCATCTCACATTAAATCATCAAGAACATCCTCGCTGTTTTACAGTTTGAGCAGGATAAGTCATAAGAAAATTATATTTCAATATTTCCATGGCATCACTTAATATTATCTCTAAAGCTGATTACAATGTATCAACACAGCTATTTGCTTGTTGGTAGAAATACATTTGTTACAGAAACATAAAAAATATAATTTTTGTTAAATTATAACAAAAAGAAACCATTAATGCAAACATCAAACATGCATTTAGAAACACATTTCACTATTATATCTTTGATAAATGATTTCTTTTTACTTGAAATTTAATGTTTTCATTAACTGAATTTCACCTAAAAATATATATATATTTTTTCTTCTTCTTTTCAGGTAAGATCTAAATGATAATGATAGAACCACATTATTGATAGAGAAGTATGATATGAATACAGGTAAGTGATGTCTCGTTTTTTCTCGACTCTCTGTAATTATCTATTACAGAATATATTTCATATAATCAGAAATTGACTAAAGGAACTGTTATCCTTTGGGAAGGGATTAGCTCACAACATATCTTTTTCGTGCATAATAATAACTCTTAAAAAGCTGAGGATGACAAACTAGTTTATTTTATATACTTAAGTAGGTGAACTTACATATCTATCAGTAAAAAATATATAAGTATAAAGAAGGCACATTTATATAATATAGATGATATATTATTCTAAACATAATAAAACTACGGACTATGAGAAAGCAAGTTTTGAAGTATTTTTATATGTAAGAGAATATTCCTATTTATGAACACACCAACTGAATGCTATCCATCGATAGTTTAAGGAATGCCATACTTCTAAAACACGATCAAAATTAATTAGAAACTTTCTCTTAAAACAGTTGCAAAATTACAACTTCACGCATTCGAGCTCTGCAGATATTATGAACATTGATACTATATACATGTTTAAGCTGAGTTAGCCATTCAAAACACCAACTCAAAGACATAGAACACAAATAACACATTGCAAAAAATTGTAACACTCACTTTTAGAGTAGCCTTCTCGATGCCATGTTCACGTAATATCAGATTCTCGACAAGACAGTTCTCAGATCTCAGCCTGAAAGAAAACATCTTGTTCGCTCTTTGTAACCAGAACATGGCAATAGTGTCTAGATAGTCCTTTACACTACACTAATGTAAAGTGGAATACAATTATAACTGGGCATTACTATCACGTTTGTCCTCAACAGCCCTTATCTTAAGGCATACATTTAGGTACGTGATCATTTTGTTACTGTAATAATACTTTGAATACAAAAAAAAATATTTTTATCTGGCAAGAAGGCACATACTTAGGCAGTGTATTACTAATACTATCATTAATTTATAGTTAATCAACACACAAAGGAGATCTTTTGTCATCCCTTATGGCTTATCATCAGGCCCCGATTTATAAATGGGCAAACTAGGGCAGCAAACCTAGAAAGGGTGGAAAATTTTTGAGGGGGAATTTTCTTAATGCATTAAAAAATTGATTATATAATAAAATATTGTATGTGAAGACTTTAGGGCACCGTGGTTTTACAATGATTATGAAATAGCCCTCCGATGCAAAGAGAAAATCCCGACTAAAGTTCATAAAATAACCTTTATGCCAATTTTTTGAATTTAAAGGAATTAAATTTGAAATAATGAAGAAAATATTAGAACGAGTTTTAGATTCTCAAGGTAAAGTAGAAATAAGGCAATGAAATGTTTTTGTTCTAAAAATATTAGTTTTGAAATACGTATTCTTTATGAACATAATTAAATATAATTTAGCATTTATTTTAAAATTACTACCAAATATATTTAATATTTTTGTTAAATTTTAAAGACTATTTCACTCATATGCAATGTGTTTGATATTGACCAACAATGTTTAGCAATTCCTAGGATATTGACCAATCACGATCGTTTATCGTTTATCACAAGGATGCAATTTTATCTGATAAAACATTAGCTTGTTACTGGACACGTAAGGCATCAATGTGCGGTGATTAATAAGTCTCATGAATGAAAACACATTATGTAATACAACATAACTTGTTTAGAAATTGATTAAGGAAAAAAAAATTTTGATTCGGTGCAAGAAAGTTTGTGTGTTCTAATATCTTTTTGATGTAAGCAACTGCCACGATGCCCTCAATCTTGTGATGCATGCTATTGGTAGCATTGGGAACTGGAATCGATTCATTGAATCGATTTGTGGAAAATCAAAATCTAACACTAAAATGATAACTTTGGGGTGGGTGGGGGCGGGTAAAAGTAAAAAAAAAAAATTAAAAGATTAAAAAAAAAAAAAAAAAAAAAAAAAAATATGGAGGGGCTGCTACAGAAAGCTTTGCCCGGGGTACAAACTACCTGAAATCAAAGCCTCCTATTATTTACTAATTAACTCGTATTTTACTTAAGAGTATTTTTATGAGTGCAGGTAAAGGATTAATAAGATATCAGTTTTATATAGGTTTTAGTTTTCAAATACCATCATTGTCATCTTGTTTGATGGTAGGCTAATTCATTTGGTTATTTAGAATACCATTTTTGGTAAAGTTTTATTCAAAGGATATAATTTTGTAAATGGTTTCTATGATATATATAAATATTTTCCTCACATTCCCCTGTTAATTTGCACACTTGTAACAATAATATATTAAAACACTGTATATTAAAATAGAATAACACCTAATATTCATGTAGCATTTATTACTATTTCCATCTTAATTTTTTATGAATGTCAAAAATGAAATTACCAGCAAGATAACTAAATATATAAAGGAAGAGAAACTACTTGCAGAGAAAATAAAATCCCATTATCTCTTGCAAAAGAAAAGTATAAGGAGATTATGCACAGAAGAAAAAAAAAATATATGAATCATAAAGCATTAATTTTAAATGTAAATTAAGGTTGGATGGATTTTTAAAGAAACAATAGAAATATCAGGTAAAGGAAGATGTTTTAATAAGGAGAATTGAGTTAAAAGAGAAGTAAAACTCTCTCTTTCTAATGGATCCGAACTCCATGAGATGAGAACAAAACAGAACAGGCTATAAAAGGTTAAGTGCTATGGTCAAAAGAAAAATCACAATAATCAATAGACAAATCTGAAAGAAGTATGTTAATAGCTTAGTGTAAGAGTATTTTCCAGCAAATGAAGGAAGAAAGTCAGGTCATAAGAAATTCTGCTGCTAGCTCTGTAAGGTTAAAATAGATTCAGATCCATGAGAATTATACCGGTACTGATGACCCGAGACATTAATACCACTGTATGTCAGAAAATACCTGCCTTTTATCCAAGAAGAAAGAAAGGAAAGAATTTGGTGCGAAAATAGGAGAAACAAGGAACTTTTTTTCAAAATTTGATATAGGCACATATTTTTGAAACTGAGTTAGAAATACCAATAACACAATATTGATATTCTATGTCATCCTGTGTAAACACGTCATATCATTATGTTTTTCCAGAAGTCTTTACATGCCAAATTATATTCCGAACTGTGATTATTTTCATTCCAAACCAAATGTTTGGTAGAATTGGTGTAACAATTTGTTCTTGGAATTGGATGATTGGTACCACAACTTCAAAGTTGGAAGTTGACTTATTGTCTTGAATAAATGTTACATATAATTTCCCAGGCTTGTGACCAGGTGGTTACTTCAATAAATTCCAATGTTTGTTCTGTGGGAATCCTTAACAGTGTATTTCAAATATAATAAGTATTCTTCAGCACAATATTTTTAATTTCAATAATAATCTTTAAGGAGTTCGTACTATGGATACTACATTGAAAGCATTTCGAGACTATTTATTACGTAAATTGAAGGGAAATCTGAAATTTATGTAAAGTCTAATCTTTTGAATTTATGGATTATTTTATTTGGGCTATTAGAGGTACTGCATTAGCTTTCAGAATAATGTCATGATGGTAGGGAAGGTGGGAGATTTTATTTTACTTTATAATTATTTTTGGTTGGATTTAATTTCATTATTATAATTTCACATATGATAATATACTGAAATTTTCTGGTAGGCATAATTGAATATGGAATTTCGAAAAAAGCTTAGTTACGTCAGATAAAGAATGATATGTGGATATACGTAACAATTTTGCATCACAAAAGAGAAAAGAATTGCGGGCTTGGGAACAATAGGTCCGTGCTGAGATTTGATTTGGTTTGGTCAATATAACATGGGGTTCTTTAAGTTTCTGTCTGCTCTGAAGTTCAGTTGGAACGTTTTTATGAAGTCCTTCTGCATGGCTGCAGGGGATCTTCGCCGGTCTTCGTGTGTTATCTGGATTTAGATTTATGCTAGATTCTTGGCGACTGACATTGATGGAACCTTCTTCAAGTATCACATTTCTTATTTCTGTTTATTTTTCATTTCATGAAGCAATGGCTAGAAGGTGAGTCCCGAAAACCTATTTTCTGTGAAGATTATCAATTCATGTGTTAAACTTGTGTTAGGGGACATGATTATTATAAGAAATATTGCTTTCGCCAATCTGAAGTAATTTGACAGAAATAAGTGATCAAGGTAGGGAAAATTTTAATATAATGGGCATTTTAATGTCACTTAATTTAATTGTGTTTTCAAGAGGAAAATTATTTTGCTTAATGTCAATAATAAATTGTAAGTAGGTGTGCGTTTATTCTAAAAACATTGTTATTATTTTAATGTTTTATTCTATCATAAGTTCTGTGGATCTCAAACTCACAACCCCTTAGATCGAGATGGTGCAGGCCATATATTTGTTACAGCATGTGTCTTGCTTTCCTCCCAACTAATAACATAGTTTGGTTTGAGTTTGTTTTGAAATTGTGGATAATTAAATTTATTACAGACACTCGTGACAAGTTTTGGGGCCAATCGAAAGCTTCACTGTGCATTGTCCACTGTGCTTGAGCCTCAGATCAGCCTCTGAAACGTCTGAATTTATTGAAGTAACCATATGATTAGAAGCCTGGGAAAATATTCTGTTACCAGCACCAGGAAAAGTATAAAAAATTTGTTTACAGTTTTTTCACATTTTAAAATTAAGATGCCGCCCGAATGAGGACATGCTCATGGTTGGGAGAGTTCAGAAATGGATATAAATAAATTAAATAAAAATACTAATATTTTAAATACAATTACAATCAATTACATTATTTACAACACCACCTCTCCTAAATCCAGCCCTCAAGAACAGACAAAAAATCCGCCTCTATCGGGAATCGAACCCAGGCTGCTGGGGTGGAAGGCACCATGCCACGGTGGCAGAATATTAGCCTGATATAATAATTATTAGCATTTCATTCCTGAGTTAACTCAAAACCGATAATATTAAATACATAAATTTACCAGTAAAGATATTAAGTAAATCTGTAACAATATAATATTGATCAATAACTTCTTAAGATATTTTAATATGTTTCTTAAAATAAAATTTAATGCAGAGAAAAACAAAAACAATATAATCTATTAATTTATCTTTATATTTGCATTTACTTTAATTTGAAAAGACCTGAGAAAATTATTTCCTTTGCTATAGTAAACAAATCTCAATACATATTGTATGCCCATTTTAGCTGTCATTATATGAATTAATATTGATGCTTCTAGGCAAAAATAAACAAACACACTTTCTGAAAAATTGCATTTGCTGCATATATCAATCAAGTTTTGAGAAAAATGCTCCTCAATTTAAAAGATGCATAAATTTAGCTGTAGCAGATTTTCCAGGTGCATTGATCATGTTACAAAAACTTTAGTCGAAAAAGGTTTGTAATTTTTTTTATTGAACTTATTTAGCTAATTATTCACTCTAAAGTATTAGCTGAAGGATTCTGAATATTGCTCATAGATTGCAGAAACTGATAAACAATGGTTTACTCCTTTATAATTTCTTTTAATGAAGTTTACAGTTTTTGTGGAATTTAAAGGAAAAAGTCACCAATGAAACGTGTAACTCTATATAAATTATAAAAAACCACAGTATCAACATCAATGAAAAGCTACAAAGAAATAAACAATTCTTTCTGTTTTTCTAAAGTACTGGTGTGTATAGAATTAAAAACCATTTTATTTAGTAAAATGGATTTAAAAAATATAGGCCTACAGAAGCAATAATTACAAATTTAAGGCTATGCACACTGAAAATCTGCAGGGTTATTTCTAAGTTGCTTCTTTTCGGGAAATCTTACTTAGAAGAAAAGCAGATCAAATTTTCTCACATAAACAGTTTGTACCAATTATATCTCTTACAAACTACAATATATGAGCAGTTTGGTCCCAGATGTGTTTTGATCTCAAACTTCAAAATAACAACACAACCTACACAAAAACAATTTAGCATATTTGTAATAACATGTTTCTTTCATAACACAAGATAAGAATATGTTACAGTCAAACTAATGTGGTGGCAAAAGTCAATGTTGCAAAGTATATTTAATGTGTTACTAGTCATCATGAAATCAAGGAGACGGTGCACGATGCAGTGTGTTCTCCTACACTCTGCATTGTCTACTGTCTTCCCAAGAGCTTTATACATTTTCACTGCATAAGTATTGTGCTAACAAATTTTAACATGTGTAATAATGAATCAGGAAAACTGATGCAAAGTCACAAAATAGAGGACAATATCGAAAAAGAAAAGTTTTGCTACAGATATAAGGGTCATTTCAGAAGTCATCGCAATTATTTTATGTACTCCGAATAACCGCATATGCGGTTATTGCACTATATAATTTGAAAACATGGTGTACATAGTACGGGATGCGACCACCAGATGACGTCTAAGTGCATTGGTGTCCAGTAGACAACACATGCAAACGTTAGTATCCTAGAGACTGTGTTCCAATATGGATGTCACTAAAGTTGAAAATTGAGCATATGTAAAAACTGCATTTGCAGAAATGCTCGTGAGTGTCATGCCGAGCTACGAGAAGCATTGGGTGATAGGGCGTTGCGCTATCGAACTGTTTCACATTGGGTGAAGGCCTTCAGCTGATGGTATTCAGTGCCTTCCTCATTGTTGGCAAAGATGTGGATGCCTTGGGGGATTACTTTTAAGGTTTTTAGCTCGTAAGAGTACGAGTATTATGCGTACCATTTTGTGCATATGTAATACGAATAAAACAATTATCTCTATTTACGCATCTTTCAATGTCCCTTGTATCCGGATCCAAATTTAGTACCAGCATTGCGAAGAACATTCCAACGAGTTTCAATCGTATATCCTGATTTTTGTTCCCTGCAGCTTTATTAAATGATAAATAATAGTTCCCATGACTTCTGAAATGACCCTCATATAAAGAAGAAAGTGATATTGAAACAAAATTATAGAAGACAGAGTTGAGAAGAAAGCTTAAGAGATAGTGGAATAAAAGAGGAAAAGTAAGAAAGAAGAAAGGGGTGTATGTGAAAGAGTGAAGAATATGCAGAGAAATAAAATATGGTGAGAAGTGTAAAGAGCAAATAACTAACAATTTAAGCATTATGTTGTTCTAACTTTCTCGAAAAAAAAGCAAATGCTGCCAACATTCAAGAAACCATGTTCAGTGCTTTTTCTACCAGTATGTGTACAGGTAAACTTGTGCACTTCATTTCTTTTCCTTATCTAAAGACTTCCATTTCTACTGGTGAATGTAAATGAGGCTTTTCTCAAATGAACTTAATACGCACTCCAACAAGAGCTTTTCCTCATCGGGGGATTGTGAGTTCGGTTATGTTCACTAAGCTGGTCAAGCCACCACTAACTTTTGCTGTTTTTTGCCCTTTAATATAATATATCTTCTCCCGGTTCCTGAAAGGAAGAACCTAGCAACCAACACGAAGTGCAAGGAAAGACATGTGACGATGGAAACTACTAATTTCAACTATAATATAATAAATTTAACTATAATAATTGACAATTAAATACCAGTACAAAAATATGTATGCAAGTGCATATGTGTGTATCCTATGTGTGTGCGCACACACATATATATATATATATATTTTATAAAAAATATAGAATCAAAATGTTCTTATAATGGAGTATAAACAAAATTAATGCCATAAAGGCTTTCTTGCTTTAGGTGAAACATTAACAGACGTATTTATATTCATAACACTTAAATCTAATTTTGATAATCTTTGCTTTATGTTTATAAATTTTATTTTTCTCCACATAAAATAATGCCCAGCATTTATTTTTAATATTATTCCATTTTACACTGTGAGAACTGCTTAATTCCTTATAGTCTAAATAAATAACCGTATCTTTCCACAAGAGAACAAAGCCAAGGCTCACTCATTGTCATTCACTCTTACCACCTTGACTTTCTCAGTGGCAGCATTGTACTGGAGCATATCTGTAATGAACGTCTTTCCGGACCCAGAGTGAGAATGTGATAGGCTACCTGCCCCAGTTGCAGCCCCTGTGCGGCGACTCACTTCTCCCTGTACTAGTCCTCTGCATAGAAGTTTACGGTAAGCGTGCCTGTATTGACGGTTGCTGCCTGCATATATGAACGGGTTTACCACTGCAGACGCCCAGGCAAGAACCGATGCGAGCACATGAACTGTTGGGTAGCGAATCTGTAACATACAAGTCAACAATTCCTTAGTTCTTAAGCTTGGCTTCACACAGAGGCAACTACAAGCAACCAGACTGCTTACTGCATGCAATCATTGGTTGTTACATGGGTATCCTTGCAGCATACAAGGAGCAACCATTTCCACATGCATGGGGATGTTTACACCTGTTGCAGCTACTTTGAGGAGATGCTGCCACATTCAGTTTGTTCCAAATTTTATTACAGACAATTGCTCTTCAGTAGAAAGTCTTTTTCTTGGATCATTCATTTCCAAAAGAAAAGCGAATGAACAAAAGAGTGAAATGATATAAGCTACCTGAACTTTTGAGCTGTTACTTGTTCTGCAGCCAACTTCTGGGAAGAAGTGAGCTAGGTTGGAAGGATAGGATGACGGTGATTTACCACCAAATTTCTTCACTCTTAATTGACTGCCTTCCATCAACACTATTATAGTGTAATAGGGCCTGTATCTTTAGTTTCTTTTTATTTCATAATATTGACTTACAAGTAAAATGCAACCAGTGTATTTGCACTCATTTAATGAATGTAGCAATCTCTACCAAGAATAATCTTACCAGTGTCTTTACTTCCTTCTTATTTCTTAATATTGGCTTGTGAATTATTCGTCCAGCAGCTAAGTACAATGCAATCAATGTGCCAGCACTGAGATAATCGACTGATCATTCGCCACCAAGATTAAAATATTCATAACTTTTTTAAACTGGAACCCCCTACAACTTGAAATCCATAGAGAACAGCTGTAATAGTTAATTATTTTCTATATAGTAGGCCTATTTTTTTAATTATTCTCTATCATAGAAAAATAGTATGCAATAAACATGCATTTAGTGCATTGAAGAATGCCGGAAGTTGGTGATCTCTCAATCATTTCTTCAATTCTCCAGTGATGCACCACTCTTGTATTGCAACATTGACTACAGTGATGCATTACACATGGTGAGCGAAAAGTCCGTATACCCCTGTCAATATATATTTAAATAAAATCTAATTTAAAATTTACGTGATGTCTATGATCGAACCAGAACACCTGTATGCATTCCTCCATGTTCCCTGCATAGATAGATGCGTCTCCAGGTCCGTTTCCTCATTTTCTGTAGTATTTGTGGTGTCACTCTCATGAAGACACATAGTGTACAGGATTCTTCAAGGCACCATTTGTAATGTAGTGCTTTTTGTGGGCATCGGACCCCTGACCAATCCACCTGTTTGGGAAAAGCTCATTAAAGTGCAATTACACACTGATGGCAAAATGAGCTGGTGTCCCATCTTGCTGAAACCACACAGTGTCAGATATGTTTATTCTCTGGAGTTCAGGAAACAGCCATTCATGAATCATTTGCAGGTAGGTCACCTTATTCACCGAGCCATAAAGAAATAGGGTCCAATGAGGTGATATTCTGTTACCCCAATAAAAGCCAAAATGTGAGGTGGATTTGTTCGATTTCTTGAAAAAATATCTGGATTTTGCTTGGACCAAAAATAAACGTTCCTATCTTTATAACTTCGGTAAATAACACATTCATCGGTTAAAAAAAAAAAACCTTCCTTCTGTATTCTCTCACTGAAAACTGGTGAAGAAGCAACTGAAATGCTTTTTGATGCCATGTTAAGTACACATCTGATAGCTCATTCACTGGCAAAGGGCAAAAGGGCCATAGCATTTGTGGCGTCACCCTCATGAAGACATAGCGTACAGCATTCTTCAAGGCATCATTGGTAGTGTAGCGACTTTTGCAGACATCATCCTTTATGATACCCCAAAGAGAATTGTCTGTCATGGTGAGATCTGGGATTCACGGTGGCCACAGCAAAGGTGAAGGTAGGTTTTTGAACCTCCAACCAATTCACTTGTTTGGGAAAAACTCATTAAGGCACATGTCTCATGGTTCAATGCGGAATATCCAATTCAGAAGCATGCTTAAGGGTTGACTCTGAGACTGCGTTATTGACTGCTCAACAGCGGCATAAGTTTCCAAGTGCATCGGCAGTCTTCCACTCCAAGGCAAATCCTTTACGGTTCCAAACCTTATGGTCTTCCTTTCCCTGGCCAACAGTGTTCTCTTTGATGGTGGTGACTTCCAAAAACGCAGATGAAACTTTGTCATAATTTGTACAGTTGTTTGCCCAGTATGTGGATGTTCATGAATCCACCACAGACACTAAACATTGAAAATGCTTGAATCAGGCATATTTCCATTCACTATCGATCGTTTGAAGATGGCTCCCCTTGTTTCATCCATTATTGCTTCCACTGTTATAGATAGATTATTAAATTGTATTTATTTTAAATCTATACTGAAAAAAGGGGGTATGTGAACTTTTTGCCTACCTTGTAATATTCATGAAGTTTTGGAATCAGGTAAAAATGATTTAATGTTTTAGCTGTAACATTCTGATAATGCATATTTCAATTTTATATATTCTAGGGTGCGCGGGCAAAGAGAGTTAAGTCCACTTTCTTGTTACTGAGAATTAGAGTGACTTAACACACTATACCAGCCCAACATAGCTTTAGAGATGGATAAACCCATGAGGCACATATCCATATCCACAATTTTGATTATGACTTACTGGACTTAACACAAATGTAGAGAACATTTTTATCTATAACTCTATGGACATATCTCAATTTTTTAGGATGGTGGACTTAACTCTCTTTGCCCGCACACCCCGGTATTGACTAATGGCTGATTTTTAGACTTACTTAAACCTAGAGTATGAGAAATTATATACCTCATCGTCTAACACGTTGACGAGCATCAGTGGTAGGAAGCATAGAAGAAAGCAGCAGAAGATTGTCAGCATCATACGTGTAAGTCGAATGTCCTCTCGTCGTTGCACAAACTGACTTGCTGCTGATGCTGCATTTGAAGATTTTGATGTTGCAGGGCTGCTGAATATAAAACAATACTTTAATTACAAATGTTCACAACTGACAAAAAATATTCCAATGACACTGGACAGATATGAAAGAATAAATCAAATATCTGAAAGAAATCAATAAAATTTTGTTCATTGTAGTTAAATTTTTCACTCACAGCAGTAATACAATGCATCTACGTATTTGCAGCACAGTACAGTGTGGGTCAATGATAAAGCCACCAGACTTTTTTGTGCATAGCATGTGGCTGTCTCGGGGAGAGGGCGACCGAAAATGATAATTTCTTTGCTCTTATCACTAATTCCTTTGCTTGCCTCATTTAAGATAGTATCCAAATGAATTCCAGTATTTAACTCATCTTTCTTAGAAATTCAAAATTCTGTTCCTTCTTATCTATACACACCTGGTGATGCACAAAACTCTGGAATACTATTTAAAACTTTACTTTGTGACCTTTCTAGTTATTTCAGTATTTATTCTTTTTGTGGATTAGTATGATACATCTTTTCTTTTAAGATTTTCTACGAATAAAAATCACAATAATTCAAAACTTAAGAGCGAGATGGCCATAGTTTGGAATAATTATTATACTCTAGTTGTTACAGAGATTAGCCATCAAGTGATTTGCCATGTGCTCTAGGCTGTTGCTACGTCTTGTTGAAAGTATAGAACCAGCGAAATATCTCCGAGGATAAAGTGGTAGTAGAGGACAGAGAACAAGACAACTAGGATCAAATAATCCTTTACTAGTCATGGAAAAATGTACGGCTAGTTCAGTTGCTAGATTAGCAGGTAGAGAGCTCCCATTAATAGACAAATGTTTTTAGTTTTTTTAGTAGTATAGCTACCTTCTTCTGTCTCTTTTTTCCCTCTGTCCTGTCAAATTTGTCTTACTTATGCTAGGCCCTGAGATATATATGGCATGGTCTATATGCATACTGCATTTCTTCTTCAGTCATCACACCAAAAGGTGTAGTTGTATTCTCCCACATAATGTTGCATATTTGTTATTTATAACAGCATAGCAAAATTCTGGACCTATGATTCGACAGTGCTATTCACTCACCAAGTTCCTACATTTTCATCAAGTAAAGGAGTTTGTGTGATCAATCACTTGTTTCATAACCAATTAGGCATGGCTTTCATTAAGTGATTGTGTACATCTTAGAATTAAAGGATTTGAGATAATGCAAACCCAGGAATTTCTACACTATTGGCGAGAGCCAAACATTGTCTTTGTGAACGGTCACCCTATTCCCAGTAACTGTGATGCACGGCAGAAGTCCGGTGGCATCATCACTGAATATAAATGAAATAATAAACACATAATGTGTAAATTCCATGGTTTCAAAATAAATAATCATGTAATACTGTATTTTGGCACTTCCGTAACAATACAGAGATTCTTAATTACTAGTTAGTAATAACAATTTTCATATGTGATTTGGAGGTGTGGAGTAGAAACGAAAATGAAAGAAAGAGAAAAAGGGACTGTTAAAAAAAGAATGCAAATAGAATAGAGAATAAAAAGGAAAAGGAAATAAATAAATAAACTGGGTTAAAGAGAAATGAATAAAATAAACAGAGAGGTAAGAAACAAGAATATTAAAGGATGGAGTAAGAAGATAGAGATGGGACAGAGGTGAAAGGGATTGACTGTGTACGAGACAGCAGTAGAGGAAGAAAGAGGGAGTAGGAGAGGAAAACATAGGCTTGAAGGAAACAGGGCAGGAGGAGAAATTGGGAGAGAGGTTACCATGTTACATGTGTCATGAATTTTAAGAACACTCAATGATTTCATAGTGTTAATATCACGGCTAAAAGGGAGCTTTATCAGTGGATGCTTGGTATGGGTTACCTGTCTTACAGTGACACTGATGTTATGTGATTTTGTTCTGTGCCACAATGACTTTGAAAACAGACAACCTGATCTGCTTGCTTAATAATATGTTTGGTTCAGATCATACATATCCCAGTCATATTCTTCGTTGTACAGTGTCGTCATCATTGTCATAGGCTAGTTTGAATCCAACTTCATCCTTGGTCATCCCAAGGAAAGGGTATTCGAAATTCTGTAAACAAATTTTTAAGAACACTACCTTGTTGAAACATGCTGTTGATTCTCCATTGTATTCGTTCCTTATTCCAAGCAAAATAAGGCAGATTATCCTGAAGTATTCAAGTGAATTTTGATATTCGATATACAGTAATATTATTACAACTTAGAATAGAAAATAACTCCACAGAACACTATGCAATAATGCAAATGATAACATAATAATTAATATATTAATAAAACAGATTGACTTTAAATTATTTATTTAACATGAGGTGCAAAGGTAGTATGCCCACCTTTGGATCAAAAGTCACAGGATCAAAAGTCACAAGATCAAAACTATTTATGGTTCATGGATATTTCAGGATATAAAAATCTTGGGCACCAAGTCCTCCAGGAGGGGGTATAAACTGTGGGTCTCGTGTAATACAACTTCACCATGTAAAGGAACTCTTAAGCCTACATTAGAATCTGGATAAAATTCAACAGCCCTTTGTCCAAGTAATACCTTAGTTTCCTCTCAGTGGTCATCGAGACGATAGGTCTAGCATCTTTCAGTCTTTCCTCTATAGGAAAATAAGTGTAATACAAAAGAATGACTTTCCAAACAGTACATCAAAGAAGTTACTTTTTCAGGAAACATGACTGTTTCTAAATGGATATATCTTAAAATTACTGAAAGGAGACTTGGCAGTGAAAACATTATGGAAATCGAGCATTATTGATGGAATTTAATTTTTGCAAACAGTGCTGTTTAAACATTTTCAAATGTTCTAAACTGTGCTAAGCCAATTGACTGAACATGCCTTTGAAAAAACAAAACAAAACAAAGTTGTGGAACTGTTTAATATTTTATTTATGTTTAGTCGAAGAACATAAATAGAGGGAAGAGTGAAAATGTACAAGCTTTAAATAGAGGTTTTACATTAGAAATCAATCTAATAGTTTTTTTTTTTTTTCATAATAAAAAGACCACAAGCACTGGAGAGCTTGCCCCACAGGAGAGTTCCATAAGAAAGATGACTATGAATGTGAGCATAATAAATCCATACTAACACATTTGTATCAACAGTGTGTTGTAAACATCTGAGTCTGAATACACCACTCAAAATCTTCTTTGGTATTGAAGTTGTATGCTTGCTCCAAAACTAATCAGGCTTACTATGTATGCCTAGAAATTTAACAATATTATTATCATTCATTTTACGATTTAAGCTGAACTTCAGGTTGCTGACTTTACTATAATTTACATGGAGCTTATTAAGCGAGCAGCATTTAATTAATAAGTCATCTTCAATAATTTGACTGTTTATCTCACAAGGGGAGTCACCAGATACTGAAATAACCAAATCAGCAAACAAAAAAGAATCATTGCATCTAAGACATGTCAATTGTATTTTACCTAAGTTCTATTGTTTGTGTAATTTTGTCCATGTGACTATGGGAATTGCTGCGCTACAAACCGGAAGGTCGAGGGTTCGATTCCCGATGAGGAGTTTTTCAATTGGCCTAATCCTTCTGGTGGCACTATGGCCCTGGGGTCGACTCAACCTCTAACAGAAATGAGTACCAGGAGCAATCCTGGGGGTAAAGGCAGCCGGTGCATACGGCTGACAACCTTACCACCTTCAAGTGCCGAATGTCCAAAATCTGGGAGCCTCAATCTCCTGGAACCCTCTGGGCCTCCATGGCCTGTATAGGGATCACTTTACTTACTTTACTGACTATGGGAATTTTAAGAAAATTCTGATTATTAATGAATAGCCATTTGCAAATATACATCAACTCCATTCCACAAAGTAAGGAATCTGTTGAATACCGTAATGTAAAAGACATTACTGTAAATGATCATAATAATCTATAACTTCTCGGAACATCTTTAATGTTAACCTATAATATGTAAAATCGCTTCTAAATGACTTGGTATCATTTCATTTGGAGTCACTATCATATTAATCTTGGAGAACTGCTGAGTGGACAGCATCCATAAACAAAACCTAATATCATAACATTCACAGGACCCTTGATTAATCCCTGATTCTGCTCGAGTCTAGCTCTGTGAATATCATGTATTCTAGGCTTAGAAGGAAAAGGTAATAACTCCAAAAAAGTTGTTTGGAGGAAAATCAATTTTAAAGTTTGAATGTATATGAAAAATCAGGTTATGAATTAAATCACCTGTCCATTTTGTAATGAAATAACACATCTATTGGTTACATTTTAACACATTTTACACATCAAAATTATGTTTCCTTAAGTCTTTAGGACCTAATTTAATGAAATAATATGAATACAGGGAAGAGGTTGTAAGTCCAAAAATGGAAAAAATAGGATATAACTGGTAGGAATTACAGAAAATTGTGCTCTATATAGATGGAAAACAAACTTAGCACCTCCAAATTGTTAATTAAATGCTTTTTAAAGTGTGTAATTATGGTTTTACTTTTCGGAAGCTGCATGAACACTGTCCACTATCATCCTAACAATCATCTTCAGATTCATTACTTGCACTATCTTCCACAGCAGGTTCTGGAATCAGTGCTTGATAATCAACATGATCTAAACTACTAAACTCTGTTGCGCTTCTTCCCTGAAGGGACTAGGCCTACCACCCGACCGTTGCGTCATCTACCATAGGCAGATGGCAGATGACTGGGGGCATGTGGTCAGTACCTACACCCACGGTCGTTAATGGTGGTTTCTGTGACCAGAGCCGCTACTTCTCTATCAAGTAGCTCCTCCTTACCTCAGAAAGAACAGAGGAGGTACCAGGGATTGAACCTGTACCTACGGATCTGTAGTCAGCGATGCTAACCACAAGACCACGCAGGCCGTCGATCAACATGATCAGTTACCGAATTAAATCATTCTGCCTGTATAGATATGTTATATTTGACATTTAGGTATGCAGGCAGAAGGTATGGAGTGGACTTAATTCTTTTTCCCTGATAACATTCTGTGTGTAATGGACTTAGGAGTTTGTGATAGTTTCATTGCTCAGGAACTATAAGCGGTAGGATTTGGTTCGTTTTCCCTGTGCATAGAGCACAATCTGTTGTACTTATTACCAATAATAACTCATTTTTATTTTATTTTTGGAGTTAATAATTTTTCCATTTAAGCTGGAATAGTAATATCAAAGTTGATGAGAGAAGTGGATGCTTTTTCTACTAAAGATTGTCAGAAGGCAGTGAACTCTTAGACACGATCAGATACATTGACAAATTACATAATTAAAATTTGTTCTCCACTAATAATCTTATAACATAATTTTATGGGAAATTCAGTCAGAGCAGCTTTCAGTTTTAATTTTACAGAAGCAATAACTAACTTTGAAGAGTTTCACGCCACCCTTGGGAACCTCCTCCCCCCACTGTTTGAGGATGCTAACACCAGAATAAAATCTCTGCCTTTTTTGACCATAGCTGTAACCGAGAGGATTGTTGGATTAACATGTATGGATTTTGTGTTGTATAATATTATGAATGATGAAGTCATAACTGAAAAAGAACTGTGTGGTGGTAGAGGATTTGGTAGCAATAAACGTTTTGTGGACACGATTTAAATTACTTAAACTATTAACCATCTTTTTAAAAAACGAAGACCAAAACGATATCGACAAGATATTTCCGTCATGCAATCCTATCACATTTTCAACCAATGCTCTCTTGCTCATAGGCTATGCGTGGGAACTGATTCTTTCATGTAACATTAAAATTTGGGATTTTATTACCGCTAGAAATTCCCCCACATCATATCATTAATGTTTTGCTGTAAGTATCTTTATTTATTGTACTTTGAACCGACTTAACCATTTAGCAGAAAGGCTCGGTACTGCACCATAAGTTACGCTTCTGGACGACTTTCAAAATCAATATTACCACGCTTATCTTCAATAGCCTCCAACTTTTTGTATTTTCCTCATTATTTGCCACTTCACCTTATTAATTATTGCTAATAAACTGCTCTGTTGAAGTATTTCTATTGCCTGTAATATTTTTTCAAGTTTATTAATAGCCACCTCTGAAAGTTGGACCAATAAGTTTCACCCTATAATCAGTCAAACTTTTAGCAACTTCCACAAACTTCACAACACGATTGACATAGCGAATGATGATGATGTAAATGATCTAGTTCAGACAAAAAGTCAAACAACTCTAAGTTTTCCCAAGACCTACTTTTAATAAATTAATATCTTTTGGCAAACCACACCGACTTATAAGCGTGTTTTCAGCTTGAAAAGCATTAAAATTTGCTGCTTTTCCACTGTTTTTGCCAATGCAACCATTGACAAACTTTACAGATTTTGCAATCCTACCTGATTCTGTAGGCATTAATTGTGATGTATGTAACTCTACATTCTACTGCTTAATACAAAGCCACATTCTCACACAGTTTATCTCAGGATACGGAAAGTTTTGCAGCTATTTCGAAAGATTGCACATACAAGCAAAGTAATAATCATAATTGTGAGTGTCGTGACTATCCACTGACTGTAAAACATCTTCAAAATATATGTGCATTCTCTGAAAACCAAAGCTTCAAGCTGAAACTTCATATTGAAAAATGTAAATATCCTACAATGCACTCAATTAAAATACAGATTTTCAAAAGACACTGTTCTAATAAGCATTTATTAAGTACTTGAGTTTTGTCTTTCATAGTTTATAAGATTTCACTGGTTAAATCGGTTTATATTATTCAATTTATACTGAACAGTAAACATAGCCCTAACATGCTTCATTGTAAAGGAGGGATACCCAAATCAGAGATCTGATAACGATAATAATAATAATCATTCATAATGACAATGAAGATGATAGTGATCATGATGATAGTGATAACAATGATATCGATAATAATGATCATTATGATAAAGATATTAATATTAATAACAATAACAATAACAATAATAATAATAATAATAATGATAATGATAGTAATAACAATAATGATAATAATGGTAAAAATAATAATAATGACAATAATATTGATAATAATAATAATTATGATAATGAATAATGATAATATTAATGATAATTATGAAAATGATGACGATAATAATAATAATAATAACAACAATAACAATATTGATGATAATAATAACAAACATAATAATAATAATAATAATAATAATAATAGTAACTATAATAACAATAATAACAATAGTAACTATAATAAACATATTGATAATAATTACAATAACAACAATAATAACGATAATAATATAATAATATGCCCTATAGTGATCCCTGTATCTAAATAATGTAGTCTGCAACGATCCTTGAAGGTTAAGACTCCTAGAATTTTATTTAGGACATTCGGCACATGAAAATGTGATATCAGTCTTATCAATCTGGTGCTTTTACTCCCAAATTGCCTATCATAGTCATTTCGGTTGGAACCTGAGTCGACTTAGTACATAAATAAAAATAATGCATGTCTGAGTGTGTGTATGTGTGTGCAAGAGTACGTGCCTCTAAAGACTCATCTTTATCCTGCTTAATTCAATTGGTCTTTCCTTCTATGAAGGTCCCGAAACTTTCAGACATTTGGGTAAGGAATGGGGTTCTTCAACGCAATGGCATACTTCCCATATGAAGAAAGGAAAGCTGCACGCTTTTAATAGTGCAAAGTAAGCCAGGCCTGAACCTGAGAACCCTCCATCCTTCTTCTTCTTGATTTCTTCTTCCGGCGTTACAAGCCACAATGACTTTAAACTCAATCTTGGATCAACGGGAGGCATAAAAGCATAGGAATATCAAAGGCGGGTAAAATCCAATAGGCGCGGACCCGTTTTTTAAAACCGAGATTATCTTCACAAAACACTTAATATCACACGAATTTTCTTAAAAGTTATGTAGTTGTGTGGAGAGGAGGTGTTGTCTTGGCGAATGATTCCGTCCGTCCGACCCACCCGCCCTAAATGATACTCTTTCTTTTATATCACGATCTAGCGAAAACTTGCTTGTTCTCCGCCGTTTTTCTGTCCTCGTATTATGAAGAAACCCGTGATTGGACATTGGAGGTGTGACGTCATACCGCTAGACGAGCTATAATTGTGAGTGAACAGGTTGACAAACCTCGCGGGAGATAAAATATGGCACATTTTCGAAACCTGCAAACAGTGTATCGTACATTATTTTAAAATGCAAGGGCGCTTCGCTATGGCTGCTGCCTCCGCTTCCCGCACTTATTATAACTATGAGGTGAGTATTACTTATGTATTAGACTGTCTTTAGACAACTTACCCTAATGCAGAGGCGCGTACAAGCCACTATCTGCTCGTAAGAAAAGGTGGTTTTGATAGAAAGTGATCAATGGAAGTAATTCGCCTTCAAATCGCACAATTCTGCCATTGTACTGAATTTGTTGTCTGCTGTGACTATCCGTGCAAATGTGAATATCCCGTGAACGGATTCGCGACAATTGGATTATGCCCGAAAATGCTCTTTTTAGTATTTAGTATTTGGTATTTAGTATTTGGTATTTAGTATTTAGTTTATATAGTGAACGACGCTTAACGTAATCGCGGATAATATTATCAATGTTATCACTTTAATGTAGTCCCATACGGATTAATACTGATACATTGAAAAAATGCTGTTCATTGTGATCAAAGATTCGGTTTGTCTTATCACATTTTCCTTTTTGCGGCTTTATTTCCAAGTACTGTACGTCAATCAAAATTTCGTTTTTTAGGGTTTCGTTTTTAACTTAACTGTACTGTGTTGTACTGTGGGTAGAAATTCTGTTCCCAGCTCACAGGATGACCAGTTCGAGGAGTGGCATTACCTGACTGTCTCTTTTATGCACCCACAGTTAAACTGCAGCTTTTGATGTTTTGCTACGCGGTGTCCACCACAGATCAGTATAGTCTTCCAAAAACACTCGCAACTCGTAATTGAGTATGGATTATTGGTTAATGGAAAGTAAAAACAATTAAAAACTTTGTTACGGGTTGGAAAAACAGTTGCTTGCAATCTATTACTGTATTATCCTATGAGGTGTTCAATCATTCACAGTTATTATTTTATGAATACATATTTTAAATTCTGTTTTGTGGTGTATTATCTCATATATGAATAAATACCCTTCATTTACTTCCTTCAGCTACTGTTATCAATCGGTTGATATTATCAGATTAGATGCGTGCCGAAGTGATCAAATAAGCGGCGTGCACTGTATTAGTATTATACTGAACTGAATTCATTTCGTGTTGTAGAAATCCGTTGGTTACAAGAAAACGACTAATCTTAAGCAGGAGCTTCGACTTGACCGGGCGCCATCAGCTTCCATCCGTAGCAGAAGTCAAGAACTACGAGAACAGCCATCTCCGTTTGTTTTGAGTGAATCTAAAAACATTTAAATATGGTAGAACAAAATCAGTCGTATGAAAGTTGCGACGCCGGGTTTGATCCCGCGATCTTAGGAACTAGAGGCAGCACGCTACCTCTAGACCACCACCGCGGCCGACTCTACACACATTAGTTCTTTTTCTTGGGAGTGCTAGTCAAAGCGGTGTGAAAATAACTAGATAAGATGTCGATACGGTTTTTTATTAGTCACGTTAGCGAAAGGAGAGACGAAATAGAGAAATGGGCGGGGAGATTGAAAGAGAAGGAGGGAGGTAGAGTAAAAGAATAAAAGGCAAAATGATAGGGCTGCAATTTATTACTGCTGGATTTGCAAGTAAAATCTACTTCACGGTAATGTAGACAGGTTAGGGGTGGCCAAGTTGAAATGTGATAAGTCACTGAAATGCAAGTAGTGATATTTCAAGGGGTATTGATTAATTATCGAAGGTTTTTTTTTACCAGGGTGCATATCACTTCTTCATCACCAACAAAGCTATTTTATGGACCTATTAGTGCATAGTAGAAAAAATACTCTCATTCTTTGCTTTTGAAAACGTGTGAATTTTTTGTCTGGCTCCTAAGTGTAAAAAGAGAACTGTTGTACTCATGAGGGTACAATAGCCAAGAGAACGAAGCTTGTCGTTATCCACTTGTGTCTAAAATATAAGATGTATACATTCCACTAACATTTAGGTTTATTAAAATAAAAACTCTACTTCATTTACAACGCATTTCATCAAAATGTAAAATAGTTAACCACCGGCATGGAAGGAAAAAAAAATGTACTGTCATTTTCTTTAAACAGAAATGTGATATGAAAAAATACAGAGTAATATTGCGATTTGTACACTTCACTACCAAATTTAATTCACTGGAAAATCATACGAAGATATCACATTATCACACCTTACATGTTCAACCGTAACTAGAGTTTCCTATTTATTTTAGAATTCACATAAATTACCCTTACTAACAGCAACCTAAACTTAAAAGCCCTTAATGTGAATAATAATTATACTTCTTTTAAAAGTAGCGTGCCGTATTTTGGTGAGATATCCGTTTCCGATCACTTCGTCCTCCATTCCATTCTTCCCTTAAGTAGTTCCATGGGATAAAGTAGTTTGAAAGATAACTATAGCTTTTAGCCTGTAATCGATGGGGTAATACAAAAAGTTTAAATTCTTTATCCCTAAAAAATTAAAAGGTTTTCACTCATTCACTGATGATAATGTTTACCCACTTCCAGATGAGCTCGAAACTTGAAATTTGTTCAACTTGCAAACCATATTTTAGTGTACAACCGACATGAAAATTCCAGTGAGTTCAAATTTTAAATTTTTCACCCCGAAAGAAAACTTTAAAAGGTTTTCACTCACTAACTGATATTAATGTTTACCCACTACCAGATTAGTTATAAACGTTAAATTGGGAAAACTTATAGCTTACCCCCTCCCCCAAAAAAGAAGAAAATTAAAATCAGTGCAGGCCTTTTTTCGGAGATTACTATGGCTAAACAACAAGTGTTCGACTGTCTAAATACATGGACTCTTATCTCTTATACAGGGTTAGTTCATAAAAAGAAAAGGTTTTTCTGGCAACCTCATTGGGTTTCTCCATACTGGAGTGTAAGGTTTGCAATGGGGGTACTCACTTGTGTGCCTGGAGGTTCATGCGACTCTTCCGTACTTTCCAGTAAATGCATGAATACGATACAATGATAACAATGCACGGAAGCAGGAATCCCATGACAAACAGCAACTTCTTTGGTGACTTCCCGTCCTTCTTGAGGATGGTACAGGAGAAGGTTGGGGGATCCAAGCCTAGACGTCCCCAGACTTCTAGAAGTGGTGGTACCATCATGGAGAAACTGAACACCCAGGCAAACAGGAGCATGAATGTTATGTAGCGCTGAGAGTACAACCTGTCATACACGCTATGGCAGGAGATGAGGATATACCTGTAATCACAACGCAGTTTTTTTACAGATTAGATTAATACTCCCTTTTTGCTTGTTACCAAAACGTCAATTTAAATATTTCAATCTGAAATCTTAAAATCCTATTTATAACTGTACAAAATTTAGATTAATTTGCATGAATTTCTATTATAACAATGTCGTCAATGTCACGTATACCGAACGCATTATATCTATTCACATCCTAATTTAATGTATTGTCTTATTAGTTGTAATCATAAATTAATTTGCTGTGTTCAACTATTATGTGTAGGAGCCTTATTTGTATATTCCGTTACTATTTGTATTCATGGCTTACTCATAGCGTTTTTCTTTATTTTAAGTATTCATACTTTTATTCTGCATTGTGTTATTATTTGTACTCGTAGCTTGATTTCTGTAGCTAGAGAACAACATAAAGATTGAGAGAAAGAGGGATGCAAGAGAGAACTACAGAAAAAGAGAACGAAAGTATGAAATAGGCGTCAAGAGGTGAAAACTAATATAAAAAAAAAAAGAATGAATTGAAAGAAATATAAGGAAAGAAAAGTATGAAAAGAAGGTTAAAATGAGAAAAATATAAGAAAGGAAAGAAAAGTATGAAAAGAAGGTTAAAATGGGAAAAATATAATGATAGGAAAGGAAAGGAGGTTAATATATTTAGTGTTCATTTAACTCTTGTTACGTCTGACAATGATTTGCACTGGGCTACTGTGAAGTCTGTTTCCACACACCCTGTATGAAGACAAATAAATATATATGTTCGCCGTCATTTGTTTTAACTAATATGACATAGTCTACCCTCACAGTCAGGGAGAGACGTCTGTAAAATAATATTCTTCCTCCGAGGCTGATAGCTCTTTATACCTACACAGTACAGACAGGGAACCGAAAAGGGGAAAATATAAACGCAAGGAATATACCAAGGATCTAGAACATTACAATTTCCTGCTAATTTCCTGTTTCATTTGGAGCCGACATCGGCCCGCGGGCCACGAACAGCAACTTAAACTAAAAGGACGTGGAAAGAAGCCATTTCCTTTCAGCGTAAAACACTGGTAGTCTTTGTTCCTTACCAAATGCTGACGCCACAAGAAATAAACTTCTTGTACGTACCACTAACTTCTTCATACACACTTCAGAACAAATTAATGTTAAACAACTGCTTAAGTATTAAGTACTTCAGACAAAAGGCTCTACCCATTAAGGTTCCAACTATACAATTTTATTGTGATTTTTGAAAAAGTTTCATAACCTGTAAATGCTTTTTGAAATACATGTTGTTGTTAATATTATTGAAATTATTATTGTTATTATTATTACTGATACTACTAACAGTAATAGTAGTTCTGTGAACAGTAGATCTTGCGTCCAAAAAATGTAAGATCTGTTCTTCGTTGCAGTCGGCAAAGGTTCATTGTGAAAACAATATTGTTTCCAGGGGAACCGTTTGGTTAGAATAGTTTAAAGAAGCTGAACATAACATCAAACGGAACCACTAGAACGGCCACCATCATGAAACGGAATCAAAAAATAAAAATCTTCACACATACGGCGAAATTTATGATTTCAAGAACATTCACGCTAAATTGGAAAAATCACACAATGCGTTTCTTCATGACTGCGTTAACAAAGAAATTTACAAACAAACGAAATACCGAACAGTAGAGTTTTTATAATAAATATTATTATTATTATTAATATTATTATTTAATGCAGCCAACGGCCATTCTATGGTAAATACAGTGCAATGATGGAATGTTACATGCCATGAAGAATGGGAGCATTCGAAGAAAACCTTCCAGACTAAATTTTTTGTTTTACTACAAATTCCGTATGGATTCACATTGGCTCCCTGCGGTGGAAAGCCTGCGTGGAGGCGGCCACTTTTACCCTCCACATGCCAACCTAATAATTAGGCCCTAATCATGAAAAACTGTTAAGTTGGTCTTTTCCATTGCTCCAGGAATGAAATAGGCTACTTAACAAATTAGATTACTTTTCATAAGTTTTAAGGATATCTTTAGGGTGTTAAATGATTGTATAAGACACAATATTTGTACAATCATGAACGACAAATTTACGTTATGACCAGTAAATAAAAATGAAATATATTGGAATCGGTAGTTGCATCAATATCACTAAATAAATTTTACAGAAGGGGGAAAAACAAATATCACAGGTTTTCCACAAGACCTTTAACCTTGTTGCAGTTGCGTAATTTCCAAAGAGACTTTAAGCTCGCATTGCATTTAATTGGACTCTTTAGCAAATAATGTATTAATAAATAAATGACTAATTTCAGGCAGGGGTGGCTAACTACATCACTTTCTGGAGTCGCAATCTAAGGGCTGAACTTCGAAAAGAGCAACACTTAATTTCGGGTCAAGTAGGACCTAAAGTAGACCCTAATAATATTTCAGTTTATAATCACATATGTTGTAGACCATTATAGATTAATATGGTAGATGCATCACGCAATGTGATCATACTTATTAATACAGAAAACCCACAAATTGTTTACATTTTTCGGGTGTGATTTGAGGAGTTAGCTGAGGAACTCTAGAAAGTGACTAGGTAGGCAGTTCTCAGAAGTTAACTTCAATGTTCATAACTTAAAACAGTTCTATGCTTACATTTCATCAATTTAGCTGTTCAATGCAACCACTTGCATGAATAGTTTGATTTTACAGTAAAATTATCATAGGTAATCCCATGAGAGTTTACAAATTTATCTGATGAAACTCGTAAACTCGAGTTAGATTTATTAAGACTATTCCATGAATAAAAATGTAACGGATTATACAAATAATAATTACTTTCTTACTTTGTTATATAAAACAAAACTAACAGCTGCGAGATAACGCCATACTATTAATCAACCATCCATGAATCGATTCGAGTTACCATGTTGTAACCAATGCTACCAGTGGTGCATATAAGACAAAGTTGACCTCATTCAGGTATGCTAGCAGCAGAACATAATAAAAGCACACGAAATGGCTTGCACCAAATTGAAATTGTGTTTTTAATCAATGTTCATTTATATTATTTCAATTTCCAAACAAGTTATGTTGTATAAAATAATTTGTTTTTATTGTGTCGACTGGCAGTATATGACGTATTAATCACGGCACGTTGATGACTTACGTGTCCAGTAACGAGCTGACGATTTTATCAGATAAAATCGCATCCTCGTATTAATAACAAGCATGTTATAAGATAGTGATTGGTCTATATTCGAGGAATTGCTAAACGATTGGCCAATATCAAACACGCAGCGTATGAGTGGAATAGTCACGAGAAATTCTCTAGTAGTATAACGAAGAGTTGTAACAGGCCCGTTTCTCATGGTACTCTGGACTAAGAGTTTCTAAACAATATTACATTAAGACTGCGTTTAATATTATCCATTTTTAATGTATAGTTTTTAGACAAATATGTGAATGACAATTGTCAAGGCTGTATTGGTCTACTTTGTTCAACTGGTAAATAAGTTAAGTTTTTTGAACATTTGTATAATTACTTATTTGCAACATTCATGACTTATTTTATGTACAAAAATCTATGCGATACAAGCAATCTATCTTTATTTCTGGAAAACTGTATACACTTAATTTGATGATAGATTAATCAGGTAGAAACTATTAGCCTACAAATCATTTTATACTTTTGTTCAAATACTTTCTTAAAAAATGAACGGTTTAACAGTTATTTAGTTTTATGCTATTTTAGTCCTTCGATCTCTTGAATTTCCAGTTGCCCCAACTCTACAGCTGCCAATTCAAGCACAATTTAGCCTTAAAACGAGGCAACCATTTATCACTACGTCAAAAAGGAATTGGTTTTAAAAATTTAGGTTAGGGTCTTCAATATTTTGTCAGTATTTCTTGAGGAGCTGCATAAGAATGATGCTGTGGAAAACCCCTGGTCTATACTACAATAAGGAACACATTTAATATTTAGATGTAGTGTAGTATGATACCGATATATTGCACTGTCATGTTTATTTCACAGCCTTCAGAATAGTTAATAGTATAAGTCGCGCAAGCAATTTTGGGGTATGGAATTTATTAATGAAAGCTTTGAAGCGAGTGACTTACCAATAACACTTCCTCCTTCTCCTCGCATAGACAGCTCATCGCTCCACAGAGGTGCCTTGTCTTCCAGATCAGGAGACACTCACTCACAAAATGCTGTACACACATAACATGTTCCACTATGATTGTTAGTTTCTTCTTCTGCCCGTACCATAGGTACAATAGGTAGAGGAAGTATTGTTTTCGACCCCCAAATTCGAAGTTGAGTTTTTGACATATATACACGTTTCAAGGCCCCCTGAATTCAAAAATACTATTTTTGGAAACATGTATGTGTGTCAGAGTGTGTGTCTGTGTGGAATATCTGTGAACAAGCTAGCACCAAAACGGAAAATCGTATGAAAACAAAATTTCGTATTTGGGTCAGGTACCTTCTGAAGATGTGAGGATAAGATTGGCGACTATTTTCTCTTATTTTTAAGGGGACTTTACATGAAGAAATTTTCGTTTTTCGCGATTTTCTCGAAAACGGCTCAAACGATTTTCTTTAAATTTTGCACAAGTGTAGCTTATAGTGAGAGCTAAAACTTTTATTTGAAACTTTTTCGAAAAAATTCTCTGAAGGCAGTTACAAGCCACCTACTGTTCACCCACTGTTTGTAAAAAGTTTGTGTTGTGTGGTGAACAGTTGAATACACACTCCTTCACGGCCTCTTATTCTATACTAGCATGTGCCCGCGGCTTCGCCCGCGATAATTATTTCAAAAATTAAAAATTAAGAGCATAATAGTAAAATCATTATATTTAATAACACCTAAATCACGTGGACTACATACCACAATTAGATAGCATCGTCTGGTAAAAGCGACCTCAGATTCGAGTTTCTTGGCCCAGAAAACCTCTGTATAGTGAGATTCGTCCAAATAAAACAACGTTTGACCATATTTAGGGTTTACAACATTCAAGCGATCGCGAAAGTTTTATTTTCAAGATATGACAAAAATAGCCAAAGCCAACTGTAATTGATTTGACATTGAAATGTATAACAGAAAACTTATGTTTTGAAAACGCAAAAAATGCACGTTTTTTGCCCGTTTTTCACTCATAACTCACGAACGAAAACTAAAATTAAAATTCCGGCTTCGAGGTGCATTTTCCGACCCTTCAGCCCACCTATGTTTAAAATTTCAGATCTCTGCGTTCAGTAGATTTCGCTGGACATCGAGGAGAATTCCTTTTATTAATATAGATAATATGAATTATAATGATACCTTCTCTAATTTGTCAAACATCCATTTAATTTAATCCAAACCCACCTATACCATTGGCAACAATATGTTCTGTGAATTTGTTTCCATAATTCTATGCAAAACGGGATTAAGTATTTTCAAAAACATTTAATTTTTGGCATTTAGAATCAGAATTTTTCAAAATCCTTTCTTAGTGAGCACCTACATTATGAAGCGAAGGTACTGTCAAAATTCCAAGTCTCTACCTGTTTTAGTTTAGGCTGTACGTTGATTCCTGTCATTCAGTCAGTCATTCATTCAGTCAGTCAGGACAAAGCCTTTTATATATATAGAGATAAGAATGAAGTGAGAAAGACATATTGGAGGGAAATATTCGATAAAGTTCGGAAATTATTCTTAACGACGGAAGTTTCAATAAATGTCTGCAGTCACTTGTTTTTGTTTGCTATATAGTCTGCACTTTTTTCAGTCGCATCTTTTTCAGAGAAGAGGTTATCAGGTATTTATCGTATAATTAGCGTTAAATTGTGTCTTGTGTTTCTGTACAAGGATAGGCCTATGTGAATACTCCTAACTTTTATTTGGGCAGAGGAAGTTATGTGACTTTCACATCAGATTTTTTATACACATTTCACGTTTCTCAGTCTTATTCCAGTCTTCTAATGAAAAACAACGCTGTTATCTTGACTATTCTTCTTCTTACACCACATATTTCATGGTCACAAAACACACAGAAAACGTGAATTAAAGCAGGGGTGCCCACCCCCCCAAACGTCATGACTCACCCCCCCAAACTTGATTGCTCGCCCCCAAACTTGATTGCTCACCCCCCAAACTTCATGCTCACCCTCAACCCAATTGGCTGTCGACAAGGGCCTCATATGATATTTTCTAGGGGGGAGCAATTTTTTTAATTAATTAATTTTTTGTCGCTTTAACTTCTTGGGCCACTTTGTAACATTATATTAATAATATAATAAGTGCAACAATGACGTAGCCAGAAAATAATTGCGGGGAGGATCGGAAGTGCCGGGGGGGTTTGGAATACCTCCCCAAAATGGGGGTCGGGGGTCCATCCCCAGAAAATTTTTAAATATTGAACGAATGAAAATCTCTTTTTACGCTATTTTAGCACTGAAAAACTAGTTATGAAATTTTTTTACCATACTCTAAGACATGCCAATGTACATAAGAAATCATTGCCTAAGTGGGGGTCCATCCGCGGAAAATTTTTAAATATTGAATTAACGAAAATCACATTTTACGCTATTTTAGCACTAAAAAACTAGTTAGGTAATTTGTTTACCATACTCTAAGACATGCCAATGTAAACAAGAAAATGTTACCTAAGTCGGGTGTCCACCCCCGGGAAATTTTTAAATGTTGAACTAATGAAAATCACATTTTACGATATTTTAGCACTGAAAAACTAGTTAGCAAATTTGTTTACTATAGCCTACTCTAAGGGTGGCGTGCACCATCCAGGAGTAAACCAAACTAAAGTAGTAAATTTAAGACGGAGACCTGAAGTATACAAGAACCAGTACATCTGTCTCACTCTTTAAGTCATACGAGTAATGTGCTAGAGTGAGACAGACAAACCGGTTTTTGTTGCGTCAGGTTCCTGTCTTAGATTTACTACTTTAGTGCTTCTCTTTTAGTAACTTACTCTTTTAGTTGGTGTTGGAGAGCTCAATTGATAGTTACTTCTTTAGTTGTAACTAAAGTAGTAAACGATTTTTACTAAAGAAGTAGTCGAATTCTGCGCAGAACAGAGCAGAAACGTTAGTGCAGCGCAGCAGAACACGTGCATTTCAATTGCCAGTATTATTCAAGTGCCAGATAATGAAAAGGAAAGGTTCGCTGAAACAATGAATATGAATTTGGGTTGTTCCAAATATTACTAATGACAATCTTCATGTTTTAAAATAGGTCTAATAGTAATGTTTTATTCATTACTAATTTTAATTCCTTCAATTGAATATTTTCAGTTTAGTAGCCTACGTTAGGGTACTGTGATTACAATTTTTGAGCAAACTATTTCTGTATTACTGCAAACAGTTGATTTTCATAATTGATTCACTGTCAATATTATAATTATTTCTCTCATAATAATAATAAAGTTCTAAAATATATTAAAATATTTATACTTCCTAAAGTTACATATTCTTCCCCAAAAACGATAAATCAATTATTCTACAGTTGTTTATCATAAATCTCACTATAATTAATTATTAATACTTATTAACTGTTTAACAATATTAATAAGAAGTATTACACAAAATCATGAAAAAGAGGGGGATAAAAAGGATAACAAAACTAATAAGGGGCATTATGTTTCTGTCCTTTTTCAAATGCACAGAACATTTACTTAAAAAATATTACCTTATAAAAATAATAATATTACAACCGAGAAATGTAATATTTAAACAAAAAATGGCGGTACAATATTTCGGAAGCTATGAACTCCAATAATAATTATGTAGATGGTTGTGTGTTTAAAAATAATTTCAGTGACTACTTCTCTAGATTCTGTGCAGCTTCAACCTCCAGTGCCCCTCAACATTTTCTTTCGGCACTCATGTTGGCATTTTTTTTCTATATAGTTTATAATGCTTCTCACTTTCCTGTCCACAGGGTTAATTAAAACAGTTAGCAGCATACTATAGACCTGCAGCATCTGCTATAGTTTATTCCCAAACATGAAAGTCTCGTTTCACTCCACCAATCGAGACTTGGGGAGTCTTTAAGGAATGGTTTTACAATGTGTCCCCTTCTCAATGTACGCTAATCCCAGAGTCAGTCAAATTTTCTTCCGATGTGGCCTGTTTGGACATTTTTACACCTGGGTCAGAAAAAAGGACATATTATTCATTAACACTGCGGGTGCAACTATTAAACTTTTAGCTCTTATAATTATTATTATAATTCTGGCATTCGAAATGTTGTGCTTTAAGTTAAGCTATAGAAATGTAATGTAATAAAATTAATTTACAATAATTACATTAAATCGTTTAACAATGAGAATCACCTATTGTTCAGTAATATCTATGGTTAAGCAGCAGGGGGAAGTGTTTTCTGGGTAGATCCAAGAACGGAGGCTTTCATTTATTGGAATATACTATACCTCGCCGATATCTGTATCCATATGATTAGCTTGAAATACATCGTCGTTTTCTAACCCAAAGTTAGGGAGAACTGCAGCATCTAAAGGCCGATCCAGCTAGGAAGATATTTGAGAGCACATGCGCTCCTTGTACCGTGCAATGCAAACGTCCCTTCCACTCACTCTCCCCCTCACCTTTGGTGGACGTCTTCCTAGTTGGATCGCTCTCCGCAATGATATTTCCACATTTGACTGGCTGAAATCACATGGGTGTAGTGAAAATCTGACATCGTTTCTTCCAAACGCCAAAATTTCATGTAAGGATTTATGAGCTTAATCATTTACGTTATTAAATGCCCTACTAGGTGTGGTTCGCTTAATATTTATTAAATCACCTGCCACAACTCTCATTTTTGGTATACCACCTTCTTCATCTCAATAACTTATCCTCAGTTTGAACTATGTAATCCATTTAATGTGATATGTAACTTATAACTCACGCAAATGCCACAGAACACACTTACTACACAACTTTACTCCACCTTAACTTAAATATTGGCCTTATTTACTCCACAACTTACTACATTAGTAACGTACTCCGTTTTGGTGCTCTCCACCACTTGTGGAGTAAGTTCATTTACTCTGGGAGTAAATAAAATTTTTACTTCTTTAGTACATTCCTCTATGTTGAAAGCCCACGAGTTTAGTTTACTCCTGGTTGGTGCACGCCACCCTTACTAAAAGAGTACGTTACTAAAATAGTAGCTTACTAAAGTAGTTAGAACTAAAGAAGTAAGGTTTACTAAAAGAGTAAATGGCATGAGTTTGGTGCACGCCACCCTAAGACATGGCAACTTAAACAAGAAATTGTTACCTAAGTTATAATACTTATTACTATTTATAAGAAAAGTTGAGTAACACATGGAACAGTGGACATAATAAGCATACTCATTATGTTATAAAAAGAAAATAACTGCTATATCATATTTGACACACCAACAAATCTTGTTTAATTAAATATTTTTTTAAAAAATACAGATAAAGAATTTTAGGTTTTGACTTTTGGGAGTCCAATCCCCCTGAACCCCCCTTTCCCAATCCACTGTGGATTCTGCTTCCATGTTGTTGATTTGGTAAACATTCTGCAATTCAAATAATTGTCTTAAAAGAAAAACACCTGACTATAATAATTATTAATATACATTTTTTCCTTGCGCCCCATTCCCCCCGCCCCCGGGTATGGGCGCCCGTGGCTGTCGAAATTCTTCATCTTTATCTTTATAAAAAATTAGAAGAGACCTTTTGAAGTTATAGAACTTGACAGTTTTTATTTTTAACATATAAAACTCTAATTTTGGAACAATTTCCAACCCCCCCCCCCAGAAAATTCATAAATGATAATATTTTGCCCCCCCCCCAGAAATTTCAATGACGTTTCTGCGTCTTAACCCCCCCTCCCCCCTGTGGGCACGTCGCACGACGCACGTCTTGCTGTGGTATGATTCCTGAAGGAACTGTACTTGGTCAGTGCAGCGTGTCATATGTTCTGTCGGTGCTTCCCCGTTCGATCACGAGTTAAAAGGCTCGCACGCTGGGTGTGTTGTTCAATGACATACCCCAAGAATGCCTGCGCTACTTATAATAGCATGACTAGGATTCAATGGTTTTGCATCGTCTTCTTTTTTTCTGGTAAGGCCAAAACATTGCTCACTAACTCATAAATGTATAAAAGTAAAGGGCTAAACTAGGCATATCTGTTGGTGCATTGTTTTGCAGTTTGTTTGTGATATGGCATTTTTAGATACTTTTTGGCGTTTGTGTGTTTTAAAATAATTTTTAGGTAATATTGTGATTTTTTAAGTGAAACTTCTTTAGCGGCGGTACGGGGTAAATCGGGAACTTGTGTAACGGTCAAAAATCGTCACGTAATTAATGTAACGTTCAAAACCGTCACGAAATTAGTAGGCTATGTGTTTCGGAGCGGACTGCACAGAAAACAATCAACTCAATGATTAGGAGTAATCAAAGGAAATTTTTCAGCCCTAGTACGAGGACCGGCAAATGCGAATAGTAGTAGTAGTAGTAGTAGTAGTAATAATAATAATAATAATAATAATAATAATAATAATAATAATAATAATAATAATAATAATAATACTAATAATAATAATAATAAGGTTCATTACCGCGCTTAAAAAATCCAATCAATAAAAAAATCAAAGATCCAAAATTTAAAAAATAAAAAATTTCAAAATTCAAAATTCAAAGATCCAAAATTAAAAAGTCCAAAAATTTAAAATTTAAAAAATTAAAATTTAAAATTTTAAAAATTTAAAAATCCAAAATTTAAAAATCAATAATCTAAAATTTAAAAAGCCAGAAAATAAAAATTTCAAAGATCCAAAATTTAAAAAATCCAAAATAAAAAATGAGAAATTCCTAAATTTAAAAATTTAAAGATCCAACGTTTAAAAAAATCCAAAATTTAAAAATCCAAATTTCCAAAATTTAAAAAGACATTAAAAATTAAAAAATCCAAAATTCAAAATTTAAAAAATAATAAAATCCAAATTTAAAAATCCAAAATTTAAACATCCAAAAATTTAAAGATCGAAAATGTAAAAAATCCAAAATTAAACATTCAAAGATCCAAAATTAAAAAATCCAAAGTTGAAAAAGTCCAACAACCCAATATTAATAATAATGCAAAATTGAAAAAATCCAATAATAAAAAAATAAAAATAAAAATTAAAAGAAGTTTCATTTCTGTCGCGTGGCGTTCCACGCACACTTTTTTGTGTTTTCATAAGGGAACGTGTAATTTTAATCATAGTTTATACATATGTTACAAGAAAATATTTTAATTTCCTTTACTTCATTTTTACACCTAAAATTATATATATTAATTCTAAGATACGAGCTGACAGTTACTTGTCACCCCACATAGAACTAATTAAAAAAGGGACAAGTGACTTGCAAATGTGAATGTGAAAGTTAGGAAATGGTAAAAGAAAAGTTAGTTTTGAACATAAAAGATTTGCTCTACTGGTTGAATTACTGAAGTTCTGTCGCTTGCCCTTGCAGCAGTACCAGGGGACTTAATAGGCAAATGACACAGTTTACTTCAAGTGTGCTCCCTTTTGGCAGGGAGGGTGGCGATGTTTAAGAGCACAACCATAACTAAATAACTCATTATGATACGTCACATATTATAATATTCCATCTCCAAGTATTTAGAAATAATGTTATATTGTGTTTAGGTTACAACTTAAAAAATCTTAAGTTTTGTACATTGCATTAAATATGAGCCTGATTCTTAACCTATTTAAAAAAATTAATGTTAAGTTTACACATCTCGGAAGGATAATATTACAGAACAGATTATCTATCTATATAAAAACGAATGTATGTCTGTTTGTCCTTTATGCATTACTACATCATTCATCCGATTGCCATGAAACTTTTGGAAGTTGTTGAATACACCCCCACGAAGGTTTCTGGCATAGTACATTTTTTAATTTTAGCTTTCGTTCGCGATTTATAAGTGAAAAACGGGAAGCGCTTTGCGCTTTCAAAGCATCAGTTTTCAGTTGTCAATTAATTGCGGATGGCTTTGCCTAGTTGTGTCATACCTTGGAAATAAAAGCTCGCGATCGCTTGATTGTTGCAAGCCCACACTGGTTTGTTTATAATGTCAAGGCACGCAGACACCTGAAATTTTCATCCTAGACGGAAGAAAGATAATGAATATAGGCCAAAATGGGCAAACTTTGTTCGATTTGGACGAAACTCACTATGCAGGGGTTTTCTGGGCCAGGGAACTCTAATCTGAGGCTATTTTTCCCATGCTGCACTTTCTAATCGTGGAATTAACTTCAAAACCGGATTTATAGCTGTTGCATTAATTAGGCCTATCAATCATTTAGTTTAGACCTATGAATGTTTCACGTGGAAAGTGTTAATCAATATAATATTTTAATTGTTTGCTCTTAATTTTTAATCTCCTGATTAATTATTGTGGGCGAAGCCGCGGGGATCTGCTATGAGCTATAAAAAGCTATATCTAGCGTTTTCTGAGGGAATAGTTTGAGTGTGATAAGTCGTTCTTCCTCGTTTCATATTCTAAATACCTATATAAAGACCTAGAGTTTGAAAATCGAAAGTCCTTCATAAGTTATTTTCGAATTTACAAAATACAAAACCCGAGTGAGGCTGAGCCTTTTAAGCTAGTATGCAGTAAGCCAAATACCAGTATTTTTATTTCCTGAGTTTCATGAACTGCCCTTTGTAACCTTTTCAATGCCTTTTGCTTATTTGCTACGTGACATAATGTCTTCTGCATTGCGAAATTGCTAATATTTACATAGAGCCAGACAAACAGAAAATCAGAACACATTCAGAATCAGCATGTGGAAGTTATCACATGAAATTCCACAATGAGGCACAATGGGTGTTAATTGCAAGGCTAGGTTTAATTTTGTTATTGATCTTAAGGGGAAAAGATACCGGTGCCTTGAAATGGATGAAAATACCAATATTTATTTTATTGCTTAATTTCATAGTTTGAAGTGTGCTTTACGGAAATATGTGTTTTGAAGGTTCTAAGTAACTGCTTATATTAGGCTGCATCTTGTAATATTTCTCTATTTTGTTCTATTCTGTTTTATGTTTTTTATTCCTTTTCATAACAAATAAACATTTATCTGAACTGAACTGATAGGTGATTGGTGGATGAAAAACAACAACTTAACACTTTAAAGTTGTTTTCCCGTAACTTTTATGTTTTTCTAGCTATATATACCTTTTCCCTGAAACTATTTATCCCAGAAAATTAAAAATTTTACAGTCTATTTATTTGTTTTTTTAGCAGGATTTGTCTTTTTTTTAACTTACTTATCACAGTGTACCTAAACATTTCAGAAACCTTAATTAAGTGGGTATTTATCCCAACAAGAAGCAATCGTTTCGTATCAGTCCACCACATCGTTACTTGATATCAATGGTGCTAAAGCCCCAGGCAACTCATCAACGTGAACAGTTCCCCTCATCATTACTGAAATCAAGACCCAAGGCAACTGCAAGAGTTGTACAAGTTTTACAACATGTTTAATGAAACCCTGTAAATGAAAGTTCAATGTTCTGCTAGTTGCAAAGTGACAGTGTGGTTAAAGCAGTATAAGTAAAATTATATTCTAAATTATTTTCATAATAATTAATATAAGAATACCGGATGTTCCAGGGTCGCCGTCCACTTTGTAGGAAAGGTAACCCAAAAGACACCACACATAACGGGTGAGCAAGGGAGTGGTTTGGGACCTTTAACACTAGTGTATGGTGACATTTTTTACCTACTTTACCACGAGGTATTGAAGTTAAATAAATATTAAACTGACCGGTATCAAATTAGTTTTTATTGTTCTTAGGATTTTTAATTATAACTTACATTTAAACTGTCTTTTTACATGAAAATACATATTACATAGCAATCATGTTATGTATAGTAAATATTTTAAATAATTTTGCCTGTTTTCCAAAATAAGGCTGTGCTAACACAAACACAAAAAATTACATAATCGGCAGAATATCATTGATTGTGGCAAGGCATTTGATGATTTTGCATCTTTTTACATGAAGTTTAAAAGATAGCTCGAATATATGTAAATGTGTATCATTAAATAATTGATTAAATAAGGGAAATTTGTTTTTGCAGTTTCTTGCTTTATTTTGCATTTTTCGTCATTTTTAAGAGATGTCTTTTTCGGCACTTTTAGGTCATGTTTCAGTGGAGGCAGAGAGGAGCTTTTCCGCGTACAAATCGTTACTTTTAGACAACAGACAATCATTTTTATTCGAGAATCTCCACCAAGTCTTCATAGTTAATTTTACTTCAGGTTTATTGTAAACACTATAGCAGATTGTCTTGTGGCAATGAAGAATTGTTTTTTCTTTCTCTTTAAATGGCAAATATTTGCTAGAGACAATGTGATCGGCATGCCAGGTCAGAAAGATTTTTTTCGCTAAGGGTGTCCAAGAAGTGTAAATTTACTTACCTCTTTAGTAATAAAATAAGTGTGTTTTATATTGTAAATTGATATATAACACAATGTCATCCATTAAATTGCTTCTAGCAATTCATTACTTCAAAAAAAACTAATTATAAGTAATAATGGTAAATTATTTGTTCATTATTTTAAAATTCTATATCATTTTTTCACTATTTTTAGGTCACAAATGAATTTTTTTCTTTTACATTTTTTTACTATTGTGTGGTCATTAAATGCCCTGCCCTATTGATTAGTAAGTTAGTACTTGAAATGTTCACAACAATCGAAAATATAATTAAAATGCATTTCAAAATAAAAACGAAACAGAAATTGCTCGGTCCCTTAAATTAACAGGCCCATAAAAATTAAGACTTTTTAAAAATTACACTGGGGAACAAAAAAACATTTTTTTCGTGGTGCCTGGAATTTTTCATCTGATTCTGGGTATTTTGGGGTTGCTGATTCCGAAAATGTCATCCGTTTTGTTCTAGCAGCTCTAGTTTATGAGATATTTATGATATTATATATTTATCTTATGGCTGCTTTGTTTTTACACCACCATTTGTAAATCGATTGTTTGCATAATACTAATTGATTTTTTCCAAGCTCTAGTCATGTTGTTTGCATATGAACTTTAACTATTCTGACATTTATTTATATTTTTATAGGCACTGACATGGCTTCATCACGAAGAAAATGTGTGAATGATCCTGATGTGTTTTGTTTCATCTGTGGGCAGTACACATTCATTCAGCAAAGAAAACCCTTAACTGACTTTGTTAAAAGAGCTTATTTGGCCTATTTCAAAGTAAAACTGGGAGACCAAGATAAAGCTTGGGCACCTCACATTGTATGTAAACCGTGCACAGAGCATCTGCGACAGTGGACAAATGGGAAACGGAAGTGCTTTAAATTTGGGGAACCAATGATATGGCGAGAACAAATAAACCACAGCGATGACTGTTACTTTTGTTCAGTTAGTGTAAAGGGCATCAATAGCAATAACCGGAATAGGTGGATATATCCCGATCTTCGCTCTTCCACATTCAGAGGAAATACCTGTTCCAATATTTACTGGTCTTCCAGTATCATCAGAGTCATCGGAAGAGGAGGAATCACCTGAAACCTATGGTGAGAAATGTGATAGTGATTTCGCAGGGCCTTCATCAGTTGCATCCGGTTTTAGTCAAGCGGAATTGAACGATCTCATAAGAGATCTAAGTCTTCCAAAGAAGTCGTCTGAATTGTTAGCATCCAGGCTGGCAGAGAAACAATATCTGTTACTGGGAACAAAAATAGCAGTCTATCGCAAAAGAGAAACAGATTTCCTGCCATTCTTCACAACAGAAAACCAATTTGTTTTTTGTACCAATGTTGAAGGACTGTTAATGAAACTTGGTGTAAGAAAATACACACCAAGTGAATGGCGGTTATTTATAGATAGATCCAAACGCAGCCTAAAATGTGTCCTTTTACATAATGGGAACATATACAGGACAATCCCAATCGGCCACTCATTTGCTATGCGCGAAAATCAAGCTACAGTAGCCACAGTGTTAGAGAAGATCTCATACCGCGATCACCAATGGGTTATCTGTGTCGACCTCAAGATGGTGAATTTTCTTCTAGGACAACAAGGTGGGTACACCAAATACCCATGCTTTATATGTCTATGGGACTCTAGAGATAAAGATAAACACTGGGTGAGAAGACAGTGGCCTCTTCGAGAAAGTATGATCGTTGGAGAAAAAAACATCATCGCATAATCTTCTTTGGTTAACTGAAACAACATCATATTGCCACCACTGCATATCAAACTTGGGTTGATGAAGCAGTTCATCAAGGCGTTGAATAGAGATGGAGCATGTTTTGGCTATATATGTACGAAATTTTCTGCATTGAGTATGGAGAAATTAAAAGCAGGTATATTTGATGGACCACAAATCAGCCAACTCATAAATGACCAGACATTTCAAGACTCAATGAACGATACTGAGGCAGCCGCGTGGTCATCGTACTGTAAGGTGGTGAAGAATTTCTTTGGAAACTATAAGGCTCCTAACTATGATGAACTAGTGGAGAATATGCCCACTGCCTTTTGTGCACTTGGCTTTAACATGAGCATCAAAGTACACTACCTGCACAGTCATTTGGACAGATTTCCAGATTGTCTTGGAGATGTAAGCGAGGAACGGGGTGAACGTTTTCATCAGGATATAAGTACAATGGAAGAACGGTATCGTGGATATAAATATGATGGCAGACTATTGTTGGAGCATACATCGAGAATGTCCAAGATCATTGCATCGGAGGAAATCACAGAAACGGGGATTCAGCGACCTGAAGAAAGAAAATTAATGAATCTAATGCGAAAAATGTATAAATAAATAATGGTGGTTCAATAGATATAGTTGCTTCATGAAAAAGAAAGTGCTTGATCCTTCCTAATGTCTTTTGTATTTAATTGTATGTGAGTGATATAGTTGTATATGCGAACCAGTATGGTTCGACTGGCATATAATGACAATAAGCCCTAACTCAAAAACTAGAGCTGATAGGGCAAAACTGAAAGTATTTTCGGAATCAGTGACCCAAATATACCCAGAAATAGGTAAAAAATTTAAGGCACCAAAATCACTGTTCCCCAGTGTTATCATTGATAAAATAATACCGTGTCCGCTAGTGAAGGTGTTATGTGCACATGTATAATAGTTACTAGGCCTCCACCACAGCATACTACAACACAGTTATGTTATATATTCTTATAATCTCTTATTATTTCATTGAAAATGTTTTAAAGCTTTTTCCATACTTCTTTAACAGAATGTGTTATTGACAATAATTACTTTTTCATAACTCTATTCCACGTATTTATGATAGGTAAACAAATACTGAAACTATTTTCTGCTTAGGTATTTCTAGGGTTAATGTTGTATTACATTCAAATCTGAGTATAACGGAGACGGATGTAACGATAAACTCGTAATTAATTATATTTTGTTTTGGTCCTGGCAAATTTCCTATCCTAAGTAATAATGTTAATGTCACTCACTACAACATTGAAGCTATTTTAGAAACACCCTTTTGCAACAATGGCTTAAAGTTGAATTGTTATTGCAAACCATTAGAACAATCAGTGGACGGTAGCAGGTATCTGAATAGTGCCATTTGGAGCCATAAAAATTGTTTTGCAAAACTGTTATATTCTTTCAAAATCCAGAAGAGAAAGGATCTAAAGAAGATCGAGGCTGAAAACATCCATAATCAAAAGTATACAGTGAGTTCGGTGGCACAGCATGTGGAGGCCTTGTTATAACACCATACAGAGTTTTAACTATGTAGCAAATTGGCTGTCTTTTTCCTTCCCCCTTCCCAGCCACTATGAGTCTGAGTTTTCTGGTATATGCCTGATCATTAAAGACTGCTGTGAACCGTGATGTTAAACAAGTCTGAATAGTAACTTTCCAACGTGTGAGTTTAAAGCAGCTATTCAACAGAACTCAGAATCTTTAGAAATAAAATTATCGGTATTTGTGATTCATTTTTTTTTCCACTTCTTTGCATGTCAGTTACTTGAAATATCCTATGCATCACAAAGCTTTCTGCATATAGTCATCCTAATCCATGGTGACCATACGTCCCGCAAAAATCGGGACAGTCCCGATCTTAGAGATTTTGTCCCGGCGTCAAGAATAAAACAAAAATCAAAGTCTCGAATAATCTGATTATTGTGGGAAAAAAAATAATTAAACAGAAAAAAGTGGTTTTACAAAACAAGAGCGAAGAAAAAATTTGAACTCATATCTATCAGAGACTACTTGGACAGAATGAACAAACCAGAAGCTTTCGTCAGAACAAAGGTGTCTGACCGTGTTCCAGTACTTGAGAAAGGAGGAGATAAATGTTCCTAATCTTGAAATGTCAGCTGAGTTTGTTCTTTGCTTGTTGGGAACCAATGCTTCGGCCGAGCGGGCATATTCATTGAGAAACAACTTTTGGTGTGCTGAAAAGACGACGACGTCTATTGAATGTGTAAACGCAATTTCTGTAATGCAAATGTTGAACTGTTTAAAAACGTGTTCAGAAATGTACGGTGAACACCAAGAAAAAAAAAAACCTTATAAATTTTAACTGCTCTGGCTTTCTTCGCAGAAATGTGATCGAAATATCCCAAACCATCTTTTTCTATGAACAGTGAAGAAGACAGTGGACATAACTTTTGAACCAATCTAATATTTTGTTGTTTTCTTTTTAACTGTAATAATTAGTTATTGCAATGTACTTCTTGTTGAATTATTAAAAAAAAGGAAAAACGTCCTTGTTTGTAATCCTCGAGTATTAGTGCAACAGAATGCGTTTAAGTCAGCTTTTGTACATACATAAAAAAACTAAATGGTTGGTTTCGAATCATTACAAATAAGGAGGCTAGGAGAATAGCTCAAGATAACCAGGATAGAAGACTGTTAGTGAGTTTAGGTATCTATAGATACAAAATAGCTTTAGTAAGGACTTCTTATGTTTCAGATCTATTATTATAAATTTGCTTCCTTGTGTTTCTAAGTCTGCCACGGGGTATGAAACAAATGCATTGTTACATAACTTTGGTACCCATTTAACTATGAATAAACCTGAAGGCGCAAGTCAACTTTCAGGAAAGTTTTTCCCCCCTTGTTTGTGAACATTTTACAAAAGTTAAAATGCTCCTTGTAATTCAATTACTACGCTATTACAATGAATACGTTAGTAGGCCATACTTCCCAGCAAATGCTACTGGTAATTCAAACTTGCTTTCTAGAAATTACACTTACATGTAAGTTTTGTTTCGCGAAAGCTGATACATGAGCAAGTGTGCGCATATGAGTGTACAGATAGGGGGAAAAAAGCGGACCTACTAAAATATATAATTGCCGATATGTGCCACTGCGCATGCCTAGCGGCATTCACAGGATAGCAGGGAATGTACTGAAACTTGTTCTAGTGTCGACTGTTGACTCAGCCCATTTCGAAACCCAGAATATGGTTTCTAATGGTATTGTTTTATAACTGAATATATTAATTATTAATATTATTATAAAATACTAACACACATTATATTATATTCAGCTACAAGAGTCTGTCCGCTTTCCCCCCCTACCTGTACAATTACTTGTGTATTAGCCGGACCTCAGTCGCAATTTAGTATTGGCGGTATTATAAGCAATCTACTTTCACTAAATGATCTACGTAAGGGGGTTAGGGTGTTGAGGCTCTCAAAATAAGGAGATTTGCTCTCTCCCCAGGAGGGTCTGGCCAAGTTATGATTTATCGTTATAACTAAACTTACTAAACTAATCTTACTAAATTATAAGGCATAACTCTACAAGATTCTTGTACTGAGTGCGCAAATCCCCTATCTCCCTTATTTTAAGGATGCGTATATATTTGAGTGGAAATAACATTGTTAAGGTTTGTAATTTATTCAATAAATAATGTTTCATTATTATAATTTAATTATATTATTTATACTTTTATTACAATTAAGTTCCCTTATATGATTCAGTTACCTAGCTAAAACGTAAGAAAAAAGTGAGGTCCGGCTAACACGAAAGTACGAAAATTTGTTTAAAAATTAATAAACAAACTTCCTTCTTGGTTACTAACATTGTAAGAAAACAAGTTTAGTAGTTCCATAAGAATCTTAATTTCAAATTTCATTAAAATAACCAAAATTGCACGATAAAGAGGTTTTAGACAAAACGTTCAAATGAGTTAATTAAAAATAATCACAACTCTGAAACCGTTTCAATTATACTGTAATAATTATCTTTTCATAAACGCTACTATGAATACACCTAACAACAAATAATAATCTTAGACAATTTCACTGATCCGTCCCCTTAAGATACATCCAATAGTAATCGACTTTGTCTTACCTGTTGATAGTAATAGCCACCATACTAAGGAGGGAAACTGCCACATTTCCGTAGAAGAAGAAGGGAAAGAGCTTGCAGAGCGTCGTGCTCAGGACCCACGCCTGGTTGATGTAGCGAGATGCTGTGAGGGGCAGGTTGATGCTGCAGAAGAGCAGGTCTGACAGGCACAAACTCACCACGAAAGCTGTTGTTGCATGATGCCGGAGTTTGGTGCACCTCAGCAAAGCGATTGCTGTTATGAGATTTCCTGGAAAACCATACAAAATATTCATGTTAAATAGGATTGTTTCTTTGCGGAAAGCTATTTAGTGTTGAGCAGAGATTTCTAAACTGAACTATTTCGGTCTTCGTGTAACACTGTATTCTGAAGAGGAAATTTGTTCTGGGCGTGAATCGAACCCGGGTTTCAGGTAGGTCCTATGGCGCCGAGGCCACAGAACGAACCCAGTCCCGTTCCAAATATATTCCTCTATACCTTATCGACCACGCTTATAGAAGTTAGATGCGTATTTTACCATATATATAGAAGTATAGATGTGGAACGTGGAATGTTAGGAGGTTGTATAGGCCTGGGACGCTTAAATCTGTAACTAGAGAATTAGATAAATACACGTTAGATGTAGTAACAGTACAGGAAGTTAGATGGGAGGGTGAAGGTTTAATAAATAGAGACGCGTATACCTTCTTCTATGAGAAAGGGAATGATAACCATCAATTAGGGACCGGGTTCTTCATACATAGGAGAATCAATTCAGCCATTAAGGAAGTAGAGTTATACATCTAATAAACTGTACTTTCTTAATGGTTGAATTGATATATAGGCTTTCTTATGTTATTCTAATAGGACGGTGGTGTGACATCATAGTTATGAATGTCCATGCATCAATAGAGGATAAAGACGATGATGACAAGGACAGTTTTTATTAGAAAATAGAAAAAAAAAAAAAACATTTGATCAGTTTCCGGCATATGAGATGAAAATTGTAGGCCCTACTACATAAATACTCAAAGATTTCGCCAGATGGAAAGGCGCATAATCAAATCAACCGTGTGCTAATAGACGCAAGGAGGCAGTCTACTATAACTGATGTTAGAACTTTTAGGGGAGCTGACTGCGATTCGGATCGTTATCTGGTAGTTGCTGTTGTTCGGGAGAAACTTTCATTACAAGAAGAAACTAGGCAAAGTTTCGATACAGAGAGATTCAATCTGAATAAAGCTAGATGAAGACCAAATTAAAAACGCTTGATAAGTCGAGATTTCAATTAGGTTTGCAATTCTAGAAAACAATGCAGAACCAGAAGATAGGGAAGACATGAATATCGATAAAACCAGGGCAAGCATTAAAGACAGTATTAACGTATCCGCAAAAGAAAAATTAGGTCCGCTTGAACTGACACCAAATAAACCGTGGTTCGATGAGTGCATGAAATTAGTAGGTCTAAACGCGAGAAAGCAGGCGAAGCTACAATGGTTACAGCATCCGAATGAAACTACTGCCGAAAATCTCAACAATGCTAAACGAGAAACCTTTAAAACCATTAGAACAAAGAAAAACTATATTAAAGGCAAAGAAAAGGAATTAGAGGATACTAATAATAAAGACAAAAATGTTAGGAACCTCTACAAGGAAATAAACGAGTTCAAGAAAGTTTTCAACCTAGAATAAACATAAAAATGACAATGATGGCACTATACTTTTTTAATCAATTATTAAATGTACATGGAAATGTCCAAAGTGTAGAAAGCGAAATATTCACCAAATAGCTATTGCTTACCAAATCGACCCTAACAGAAGCACAGGTAGAAATAGGTATAGGTAAACTAAACAAACAAACAAAAAACACAAATCTCCAGCCGTTGACCAAATTCCAGCAGAATTAATTAAGGCAGGTGGGGACGGATTAATGCAGAGATCCATAAATTCATTCTAATGATTTGGAGAAAGGAAGAATTCCCAAAGGAATGGAAAGATTCTATTATTATACGGATCCACAAAAAGGGAGATAGGGTCGAAGGTAATAACTATCGAGGAATTTTTCTCTTATCAACATTATATAAAATTTTGTCTAATATACTTCTGTCAAGACTAACCCCATATGCGGACGAAATCATTGGAGATCACCAATGTGGTTTTAAGCGAAACAGACCAATCACTGATCAAGCATTTTGTATTCGCCAAGTTTTGGAGAGAAAGTGGGAATATAATAAGACTGTTCACCAGCTATTGATAGATTTTTTAAAAGCATATGATTCAGTTAGGCAAGACAAATTGTACAATCCTCATTGAGATTGGAATACCAAAGAAGTTAGTTAGACTGAGCAAAATGTGTCAAAATGAAACCTATGGCAGTCAGGCTAGGGGAACTTTTATCAGTTAGGTTTGCCATTAAAAACGGTTTGAAGCAAGGAGATGCACTATCGCCTTTACTGATATTTTCGCTTTGGAGAAGGTCACTAGGAAAGTTCAGGAAAACAAGATAGGCCTAGAATTAAATGGTAACCACTCAATATTAGCTTATGCAGATGATGTTCGTCTTTTGGGCGATGACAAGCACAATCGAGAGAAAAGCAGAAAGTGTTTTGCATGCCTGCTGGAATGACGAATTGGAAATTAATACAGACAATTCTAACTACAGTCTATGGTCAAAATAATAATCCTACAAAATATTAGAGTAGCTGGTAAATCATTCGAACAAGAGGAGAAATTCTAATATCTGGGAGCAATAATTGCAGAGACAAATAATATTAAGGTAGAATTTAAGTGTCGGCTGAATCTAAAAATAAAAACGTATAAGATAGCTATCCTGCCGGTAGTATTGTATGGATGTGAGACAAGGTAGTTTACTCTTCGGGAAGAGCATAATCTGAGGGGAGGAGGAGTTGCAAGGGATGGTTGGATGGAGTTAGCACAGAATAGGGTTTAATGGCAGGATAGGGTATTACTGTCCGGATTCCATAAAATAGATAATATTCCTTTAGCCTAGGAAATGTCTATTGCCATGGAGTAAATAAGTACATATATTTATACATAAATATATAAATGTAAATAAATAGGCCGTATACAAAGACCGCCGGCGCAGTCTAGTGGTAAGTGCCGCTGATTACAGATCAGTCGGCCAGAGTACGATCCCGGTACCCCCTAGGATTTTTCTAAATAGGGAGGCCTGCAACGGGGTGCACTCAGCCTTGTGATTCAAATTTAGGAGCTAATGGACAGAGAAATACCGCCTCCGGTCATGAAAACCACTATTGACGGTCGTGGGTATCGACATGCTGACCACATGCCCCCCAATCCTGCCATATGCCGATGGTAAATGACGCAGCGGTCGGGTGGTAGGCCTAGTCCCTTTCAGGGATGTAGCGCCATGGAGTTTAGTATATATATATATATACACACACACACAGGGTGTTTCAAAAATACTTTTACAAACTTCGGGCATGAGTTCCTTACACCCAAAGAAGGGAAAAAGTTCATATGAACATATGTCCCATAATCCTTGTTTTCTCGGATGAAGAAACTTTTCATCGACGTGTCATGGTAGCCTGCGAAACCAATCGACACTATCCCGGAGTTTTTGAAAGGGTGCGACAGTCCATGATTCGACGAGTGCATGCATGTCTAGAAGCAAGAGGAGGACATTTCGAGCATTTGTTATGAGTTTTGTGTGTTGACGTGTTATGAGTGTACGTATGTGTTGAACAGTTCCTAACAGTTCCTACGCCTATGAGGATTACGTCTATTTAGACTGCATTACACCATGTGACGTCTCTCCTCGACTTCCAACCGCCCTAATCTAAATCAGCCATACTCATTATATATATTGGTGCCATATTTCCTGCGTGAACTTTTACAATTGGTGAACTCGATGTACTGAAGTTGGTTGAGGAAAGGAGGAGGCCAAACTATTATATTTTTGTGAACAACTAGACCATTTGGAACGTTTTAAGGGCTTAAGGGGTTTTGTAGTGGAAAATGGCAGATAGTTTGGTATTACTTATAAATTGATCCTGCGCAGTGGATGCGCTTTCACTGCAGAAACAACCCTAAAATGAAGATGAGAGTATTTCAGTCAGAAAGGAAGTTTAGTGGGACGACTTTACTGAGTTGTTAAACCTATATATTTTCGCGTCTTTTTGTTTAATTAAATTTTAAGTATAGATTATAGTATTCATACTAGGCTGTACCGAAGTAATTCTGCAGTAGTGCAAATTGCATTAGGCTGTTGAATCAGTTCTCACCCCTTACTACGACGGTTATTATCTAAGCGAGTGTTATGTTTTACTCATATAGACATACTTCAGAGGTGTAGATGTGGCAATAAAATTACTTAAGCCTAAAATTTCTGATTTTTCAATTTATAAAATTAATACTGACCTCCATTTGGAAAAGCAAGATAATTTAAGTATATAACACTAACCGTGACAATGAACTTTATCATATATTAAAAATTCATATTAATCTTCATCCACCACAGCTTTCTTTATAATGTTGAATCTGCTATAAATCGTACATGATATTGTTAAAACTACGAGACGCGTCCATAAAGTAAGTTTCCCCGAGGACGTTTAAAGAAAGAAAATACAATATCATGGACATATATATTCGAAAAATACAGCAGTGTTCAGCTATTTTTCAACATATCACCACCGGAACTGAAACACTTGTCTTACCATGGCAGAAACTTTTGAACATCTGTATCGTAGAAGTCTGCCGCCAGGGATTTGAACCACCGCGTGACAAACATCTCCACCTCTCTGTCATTCCTTGTAATTTCTTTAGGTTTATGAAAAGATGGAAATCACTGGGAGCGAAGTCCGGGCTGTAGGGTGGATGTTTAAACGCCTCCTAGCAAGTCTACTGCAGAAGTTCGGCTGGGAGGTGTTTAAACATTCACCCTAAAGACCTCTCTCCCAGTGACTTCCATCTTTCCCTACACCTCACGAAATGACAAAGAATAATAGAGAATAGCAGAGCGGCGAAGGTGGTTGTCACACGGTGATTCAAATTACAGGCGGCACACTTCTGCGACAAAGTTACTCAAAAGTTGGTGCCACGGTAAAAAATTTTTAAATTCCGGTGTTAAATATGTTTAAAAATAGCTGAACACTGGCTGTGTTTGTTGCAATAAATATTTCCTTGGAATTGTGTTTTGTTTCTCTAAATGGCCCCAGGGAAATATACTTTATGGACGTGCCTCATATAACACCAATATGCTTTGCACAATACGCAAAATATGAATTCTTTTTTGTTCTTTCTGGGAATTCAATAATAATAATAATCTTATCTCTTTCAACAATAGTAGCAGTTTAAATTAGATTGCAATATCACTTTGAAGTATATCAAAACTTACTCAACATTTCCTGACAAAGATTACGCACCGACCTTTTATAAGCAAAAAAATGCTGCAATTAATCTGAGTAATTCGAGCGTGAAAATTGTTAAAGCCGGAATTAGAATGGAACTTTTCTTTTTGCATGTTTCTAAAGTGGGGTAAAATGAATAGACTGAAATTATATTTTCCTAAAGAGAAGGAATTAAAACGAGTTTCAAGAATTGCTAAAAAATTATTCCCTGTAATTATTAACACTTCAGTTAACTATTTTTTAATAATAAATACTTGAGCCAACGTATACTTAATTGTAATTGCTAATTGAAAAGGAATCTGTATCAAATAAAGAAATAGCACATCACTGTGAGACTCTTCCCCCACAATTCAAATGCAGAACTTATTTAAATGCGATTGCAGTCTGGTCCTATTTTCCATTCTATTTAACTTTATGGATTCCACGTCAAATAATTCAAATTTATTCAAATGTGCTGCAACTTAACTTGACGGGATCCCTTTCAAACTATATAAGATGCACGGGTGATGTGTTTCGCTTATCCAGTGTTCAGTAATAAAAATCCAATAGAAGTCTGATTGTGATGACAATGAGGTATAAACTACCAAGACAATGAATTAAAGAGGAAACCCATCGAAAGAAAACACATTTCAGTGCAATCAAAATTTTGTACAGCTCTCCTGCCTGTCAAATATGCAAATTACGATTTAATAGGATTCCAATCTGATGCTGCTCTCAGGGAATACTTATGGTAATAAGATTCTTCAAGTAACGAGATATGTGCTTCTCATCTTCATTTCTATCGTTTAGATATGGAAGTTAGTACTCCACGCAGATATGCGCAAACATATGCATTATTGTTGTTGTTGTTGTTATTATTATTATTATTATTATTATTATTATTATTATTATTATTACTATTACTATCATAATCATCATCCAAACAATTCCACAACTTTTGTAGGAATTGATACTACTGAGAAAAATTTCATCTTATTAAGGAGCTCAGAAACTTTCTCACAGTTTAGCATGTTTGGAGTTGTGTTGCTCATGGAATATTACGTAACTGATTATCTTCACTGGAATTCCAATGTCTTCAATGTTCTTTGATAAGAATATTGAGGACACACCTTGAGATTGCTAATATAAATATCGGAAAAATGTTTACAATTTGTAGTTTCCAGACTTTTTTTTTCCTCTAAAGCGAGTTTTTAAGATTTACGAATTTTCTGCATTTCTATTTTCCTTAACCCTTTCAGAGCTGAATTTATATTATATAAGCCAGTATGGTCCAACTGGCGGCCCGCGGGCCACATCCGGCCCTCGTTCATTAATAAACCGATCACCAAAGTTCTATTATAACTTTTGGCATTTCTTTATAATCGACAGACACTCTATTTTTTCAACACTGTTCACTGTCACGTAGCATTGATAGCGGAAATACCTTCTATATTTTTGTATTTCCCTGCCATCTTGCGACTTAACAGAGATTCCGAAGGAATTTGCTTCAAGGCTTTTAGATTTTGAACTTCAACCTAGATTTCTATCAACCCTATTGAAGCATCTCCGACTGATGATCCAGATATTAAAATGGAGCTGTGTCCTGCAGAGTGACAATTTTCTTGTATCATCGACGAGGAGCAATAGGCCTAACCTAACTAGCGAAATTGTGTTCTGAAAATACAGTCCTTGTTTAATAAAATTTGTTAAAAACTAAGCAAAGGCACAAGTTGTTGCAAGATTTGCTGAAACCGTCACTGCTGCTTGCTATTACTGAAATGGAAATTGATACTGAATCTGTAGTAAACCAACACGCAGCTCAATTATCTCACTAAGTGTATGTGATTCTTATCTTTGTAGGCTATAATTTAAGTTTGTAAAATAGGCCTCTTAGACAATCTGGTTTGATGTATCATATTTCTCCCCATTTTCTAATTATTCTAATAATTTAATTTTTAACATAAATATATTTTACGGCCCGCGAATTAATTTTGAAAGTGTCATCTGGCCCTTCACCCGATAACAGTTGGACCAGACTGATATAAACTATCGCCAAGTGAAACAATCGGTGGGCTCAATGTTTGAAATTAATGGAAAAATTTCAGTAGAATTGCAGGGTTTCATGAATAATAAATGTAATGTGGATAAAAATCCACACGTTTTATGTAAATAATTACTGTTTTAAATCTCTTCCGAATTTAATTGTTCGATGTGAGGCATTTATACCTCACTAGCAGTAGTTATTATATGAATTACTATTTCCTTGTATCTCTTTTCTATCTAATCTATATATATCTCTTGTGTGCTCCACATAAAACAATAAAATCAGGTAAACTGATATAACAAAGTGCCAGTATGTTTTTGTTGAATCAATTATAATTGCAATTATGATATGCAGAAAATAAGTTTTTCTAATCAGAATAAAATCGACCAGCGTCAGCAGAACTACAGATTTGTGATACCTTGACAATCGCGCACTCACATAAAAATAAAAAATAAAATTAAAAAAATCCATGTCAAATCGGCCGGTTCCGGGATTTGATCCGGGGACCTCCAGAATACGTGTCCAAGACGTTACTATTTGGCCAACTCAGTCAGTTTGACGGAGTTGTTTGATAAGCAAATGTGAAGGAATAGTGTTAACTGTCAAAATTTGACAAATTGACAATTTGACAGTGCCAGTATGGTACTTTATGAGATTGTGTGTGGGGGACGAAAAATGTCTGTCCGTCAATCTGTCTGTCTGTCTGTCTGTCTGTCTGTCCGTCCGTCCGTGTGTCTGTACTCGCCATAACTCAAATACGCTTTATCGGATTTTCATTAAACTTGGTATACGCATTTATAATGTCCATGGGAAGAACCCTATTGTTATTGAACCAAATCGGTTCACCGGTACCGGCGTCAAACCCAATTTAGTGTTTTTATTTAAAAGCGCCATAACTGAAATACGCGTTATCGGATTTTTATGAAACTTTGTATACACATTTATAATGTCCATGGAAAGACGTCTGTTGATATTGGACCAAATCGGTTGGCCGGTATCGGAATAATGCCCACTTTAGTGCATTTTTAAGGTATTATATAACAAAAGGCCCCATAACTCAAATATGCTTTATCGGATTTTCATGAAACTCGGTATACGCATTTATAACGTCCATTGCAAGAAGCCTATTAATTTTGGACCTAATCGGTTGATCAGTACCAGAGTAACGACTAATTAAAGGTCACATGTTTTTTAATTTTTGTCTAATGGTATAATTTGACAGTTAACACTATTCCTTCACTTATGTTTATCAAACGACACCGTCAAACTGACTGAGCTGGCTAAATGGTAACGCCTTGGACTCGTATTCTGGAGGTCCCCGGGTCAAATCCCAGAGCCGGCCGATTTGACATGGATTTTTTTAATTTTTTTTTTTTATGTGAGTGCGCGATTGTCAAGGTTTCACAAATCTGTAGTTCTGCTGACGCTGGTCGATTTTAATCTGATTAGAAAAACTTATTTTCTGCATATCATAATTGCAATTAAAATTGATTCAACAAAAACATACTGGCACTTTGTTATATCAGTTTACCTGATTTTATTTATATTGCATTGATCTAATTTTTTTTTTATAAACTTTTTAATTTATAATATTTTACACTGCTATTCCAATTGGAACACTTTTAATAAATTACTTTTATAACGGCTCAAATCATTTTATTTGCAGATAACTTAGCAGTCGTCTTTACTCTTCAAACAAATGTGCATAACTGAATATGTTAACGTCTTACACTTTTTTAAAGTGTCTGAAAAAAACATGTTCTTGTACCGTTGAACTCTATCAACAAAATAGAACAAAATTGACGATTTTCGATACTTTTGTGTCATCATCAGGGCATATGGAATCAGTTGCAAGATAAATAATTGTTACTTCATATCTACATGCTTTGTATTGTCGTTATTTAACCTTCTCACTACTACTGACTTATAAATTCGTCATTTCAAAAACTATATAAAAGCAGAAACATAAGACTTATACTGTAATGCTATATGTAAAACATGATAATTTTTGTACCCGTATTATGATTCTAATTCATAGAAACCAACTGAATTCTCTATATTGATTTCAAACTTAAGATTCCACCTCTTGATTTTACTTGATGATTGTTTATATCATTGTATAAATTCAGCCTTATACAGGTTAAACAAAATACATTTATATATTATGTGTGATTAAGGTATTTTTACCACAAAATGTAACTTACTTAGCCCATATAACTCGGATAAAAATGTCATTATACAGTATATAGTTATATATACGTCTATCAGTGTGATGGGTTTAATGATAGGGGCCCGAGGAACCATCCCTCATATTATGACCAATGTCTGCCAAAAATTTAGCCTTCCGAAACACATTCTGGAAGACATTGCTTTGGCAGCATTGAAAGGATCTTTGGCCTTATTTCGAAACCATGCATATGGACCATATATTTAATTTATTTTGTTTGTGTTTGCTTATATTCAAGTGCAACATTATTATGTAACATAGTCGGGTTCATTGGTTTAAGTTTATATTTGTTTATTTCCTTCTATATTTCAATGTTTGGTACTCTTTGTCATAAGGCAGCCTGTAAGTGTTACAGTAAGAATTGAAAATAAAAATAAATATATATATATATAATATATATCTTTATGTAACTAACTTCCGTATAATTAAAGATCAAACGACAATTCATAGGACGTACAGGTAGGGGGGAAAAAATGCGGACCGACTCTTGTAACTGATTTCAGAGCCTTGTGATACGTAAATAAATGTAAGAGATGTAACGGAAACGTTTGCTTTCACAAGCAATACAAATTACGTGAAATTATTTCTCAATTCAAGCAATTTATCGGCTATAGAACAAATTTCAATACATTCCCTGCTATCCTGTGAATGCCGCTTGGCATGCGCAGTGGCTCATATCGATATTTTAGATATTTTAGTAGGTCCGCTGTACATATAACGTAACAATAATTTATGTTGTAATGGACTCCATATGCTCTCCGAAAGGCCTAGGCACAAAATAAAAGTAGTTGAGTTCATGGTATCAATTATCCATTTTATTTTATTTCATAAAACTACGTGCCAGAAAAGCCACAGTCTGTTTTCTGACTGAACTCTGTGATCATATAAGAGTTCGTGTTTCTATTTAATTTTGCCCTAGGGAAATTAACTTCATTCTGGAAAAGTAATAATAGCACAGTTCATGTTGAAAATAGTGGTTGTGAATTGCAACTAGAAGAGCTCCCTTAGTCTGAGTGTGTGTGCAGGGGTGATTGTTAATTGCATTGAAGCTCTGCACTACATTACATGGAGCTTGAGGTAGTAGATTCTGGATTGCACTATTTCTTATCTTCAAAGATTTTGTAAAAAGCTATAACAAAGGTTGTTAAGCCACAACAAACAGTTTGATACATTCATATGAACTCCCATTTGATCACATGTTATTGCAGCTGACGTCATATGACGATCAAGACTGTAATTTGTTTTTATGTTATTCATTTTATTATTCTTACGAAATATTGCTTTGATTGTTAATATAGAGTTCTTTCTCTGAGATTTACCTCTCCCACTGTACGGACGTTTATGCGGCCCACATCCGAGCCAACAGGAATACACACTCATGCCGAAGATGGCGAGACAACAGGAACACATAGGGCGCGCGCACACACACTCATGTCGCCGATAACGAGACAACAGGAACAAACAGGGCGCGCACACACACTCATGCCGAAGACGTCGAAACAACTGCAGGAACAAAAAGGGCGTGCGCACACACACTCATGCCGAAGACGGCGAGACAACAGGAACACATAGGGCGCGCGCACACACACTCATGCTGACGATGGCGAGACAACAGAACACATAGGGCTCGTACACACACTCATGTCGCCGATAACGAGACAACAGGAACAAACAGGGCGCACACACACACTCTTGCCGAAGATGTCGAGACAACAGGAATACATTGGTGGGATAAAGTTTCTTAATTGTCTCAGAGGTGAGGGAAACCCCAGGAAAACCCCACCCAGGAAACTTCTCCTGACTAGGAATCGTACCCAGGCCCGCTGCGAACGCATCCTCTACGCCACAGCTGACTTACATAGAGTTATTACAGTTAAATTCAAGGTTTGATTTTTTAATGGTGGCAACACATTTATAGAATTTTACTGAAACAGAAGTGTATGCCACTTCCACCTGATATTGTTTGAATATCCAGCATATCATCACAACGCGAGCCTTGACAATACGAATGAGCAGTTTCTACACTGGTAAGACCCATTCTCTCAACTGAGGTTCATGTGTCACATTTGGGTTGTAGAGATAGATCCCCCAAGTCTTTTATCCAAAGTTATCAGGCCAGATTTGGATACTGAAAGCTTGCCTTGAATGTGGAATTTAATATATCCCATGTGCCTTTCGTTATCACAGTGTTTTTCAAACAATCGAGTTCTAACTGTCCGTATACCTTTTGTGCGTATTTTGCAAAATGCACAGTGGCGGCTATTCAAGGGAAGTAGGTGAAGTAGCACTTCACCAGTATTTTTCCTTTACAATACGTATTTTTAAAGTTTACTTTCCATATCACGAATGTTGGTTTTTACTATAAATGTATTTCTGTATTTTTGTATTGCCCGCCACGCCGCCACCTGGTGTCAAAGCTAGGCAGCTGGGAGAGACAGTTCCTGCAAGTGTGTAGCTGAACTAGTTACCAGTTCCACTGTTGCATGGGTAGTCTGTTCCACTCATGGTGCAAGCAGCATTTTTCTCGCTTATCCCACATTCTCATGCTGCTGGGAACAGACTGCCCATAAAGGAGTCCAGCTCCTTGTTGAGACACTCTCTTCGCACTTGACATTACAGAGCGTGGCCGTCCGTCGGCTTCATGCTGGCGCGTGGTTACCAAAGCAAGCTGCTAGGATTGTAAATGACAGTGTTTGGCGGGTTTCATACCTACTTCTCAAAATATCCTCTGCTAGCAGCTCCATTAATAACAAAGCACCAATTTCACTTCCTCCACCCGTACCAAAGGTAATAAATGTTCGAAATCAAGGTTTTTAACATAAATACCTGTTTTGAATTCTCCTCTGTCCAATACTATTTTCAGGAAGGTGTCTGTGTGGCTTGAGAACTAAACATCGTGTATAAATAAAACGTATGTGGATTAGATGTTTTCTGGGGAGATTTACGACTTTTCTTACTTTTATACGGTATCCTTATACTTTGAAGGGTAGTTATAAGCCAGCTATCGTTTGTACAAACTCAAGATTTTAAGTCTTACATCTTTGGGCGAGGCTAGAACAGATTATCATTCTTCATGATTTTATAAAAAAGACTAACAATTTTGTTTAAATTTTCCACACGATTTGCATAGACGCTAAAGAGCTAAAATTTTTAGTTTTAAAAATTTCCAATTAATTATCTGAAAGGTGTGTATAAACAACCATATACTTCACTGAAACATGAACGGTAGAGGAAATCATGTGTATATTTTACATGAGAATTTTTAATAAATTTATCTACTTCGTCGAACAGTCTAGTAGGCCCTATAAGAAATGGTATGGTATTTTATTACATAAATTTTCACATTTCATAACTTTAATCGAAACGTAGATTATATTGAGTATTATTGGTACTTTTATCATCGAATCACCGTCGCGTTTCATAATAATTCATGAATCACTCAGATCTTAGTTGAATGCTTAAAAGTAAAAACATTTTCTTTGTAAGCTTGTATAAAATAATTTTAAAAAATCTCAACAGCATTAGGGTTCTTATCTTCATAATCATCTTCATCAACGTCATAATCATTTTTCTGAGAATCTCAAATTACCCGAAAAACAAACATTAATAGTCTTTAACCGTCTTTAAGTTCTTTTCTTTTATCGTAAACACATTTAATTATATATTGAGGATACTTGTGCGGCCAATGAAAAAGAAGAACTACTTGCCCAAGTTAGTAAACAATAAGGCCCCAAGAGTCCTGGGTCCTTATCGAAACAAAAGGACTTAATTACTCCCGAGATAGTGGAATTAATTCAAGGAATTTCCACACAGAAGGAACTTGACATCCTAAAACAGCACACGGCAAGCAACATTAGCTGCTGTTCGCAAACAAAATCAACAAACGGCCCTAGACAATCTCAGAACAAGACACGACCCAAAAGAGAAAAATTATGCAACAAACTCTTTTCTACAAAAAAGAAGAAGCCTTGCTCCCGCACTTTTATTGCAAACTCTGACACAACTGAAGCTCAGACAATTGCAATATCTTTGTTGCAAGAAAGGGAAGCAGCTTCAAGCAGATTTAAAAATAATTATTTTTGTTATATAATGTGATTTTTTGTTTGTTAATACTTTAGGCCAACGGGAGTTATCTTATTAATTCATTACCAGCTTGGATTCTTCCTCATAAAATTAAATATCATTAAATGACAAAAAAAAACTTATTTATTATAGGTGTACGATTCTATTAGCACAAAAGGGATGAGACTAGAAGTTAATTTATTTAATGTGTATCCCCATATACCAAGACTACTGTGTACTGTGATGAAAGTCCACTGTCACGTGTCACAACAATGAACCAGCTTCGGAGATCGTCACCGATAGGACGCCATAGGACGGCAACGCTGGACCACGATGTTTCATTCCTACAATGCATATTTTTCATAGGTAATCATACGACATGTGGCATATTAATCACTGCATATTAATGCCTTGAAGTATCCAGTAACGAGCTGAAGTTTATCAGATAAAATTGCATCTATCCGACCCTTGCAAGCATATTAACTTATAAGATAAACAATAATCATTGGTCGATATCCGAGGCATTGCTAAAAATTATTAGTCAATATCAAGTCCGCATCGCATGAATGGAATATTCTGAATAATCTGATTAGGAGAATAATAATTACGATAAAAATCGATAGTTTCGCGGCGGAGAAGCAGGATTTATCTCATGAAACTCATAATCCCGAGTGGGATTTATTAAGAGTATTCCATGAATAAAATCTATCAGATTTTATAAATAATAACTACATTCTTACCCGCATTATTTAAAATCAAATCATCATTGTGCCAGCTGTCAGATCACGACGTAGGCCTACTAAATGAAGAATCAAAAATGTTGCCAGATACTAACTACAAATCTGCCAACTATCTTGTTTAGCGAATATTTCAATTCAGAAAGAACTTCTACTGCAGCTAGAAGAAAAGCAGCCATTCTACGATGATGTCACCGACAAATTTGCAGCCTTGAAGGACTAACGAAGGATTGATTTGGGATACAAGACATAGATGAGTTCGGTTATTAACATAAGCTTGTGGCATTTTATTTCTCTTCAACTAATTTTCCGGACACGAGCCGCCACTGAAAATGCAGTATTGTTTCCTTTAGCGTCTTAATTTCTCTGTAAGTTCCTTCTGAAGAGAACGCTTCGTTATCTCAATTTTATGCATGTTCCTTAGTACTGCGAATTTCAAAATAGCAGAATTAGCACTAATAAGAATCCTTGAATAATTAATTTAAATAGATTTAATTAGGATAAATGGATTCTTTACTTACAGGATCACAAGTGTAGTATGTATGGACCCCAGCCAAGCAACAACGAAGAAGTAATGAAGTTTGTTACGAAACAAACTACACGCTCTCACGTCACGAGTCATGTCGTCATTTATACTCCGTGCATTCCAAACTTTAGTCTCGTAACTTTGTGATCCTACGCGGAGCCCTGGTTATGACGCATGACATACCACAAAACGACCACATTTTGTTAGGACAGTACGCAGACGACATGGCTGTATTTTCTAGTCACACAAATACACGTTATACCGTGAGACGACTACAAAGACAGTTAGAATAACATAGTGGTCTGATAATTAATTGGAGAATTAAAATTAATTCTGCTAATACTCAGGCCGTAGTGTTTAGAAGACGACGACCACGTGAATATGATAACATCGTATTGGGTGGTGAAATCATAGCCTACACAGACCTCGTGAAATATTTGGAAGTAATCCTAGATAAATCACTAAGATGGCGAAGACACGTAGCGAGTGAACGTAATAAGGCCTATGATCAGCTACTGCGACTTTACTCAGCATTATTAAGGCAAACGGTGACGTACTTCACGCTGACTAGACCTATAATGACGTATGCCTTACCTCAGCGTTTCTCAACCTTTTTGGACCCGAGGACCTCTAAAATATCAAACGAATTTTACGGACCCCTAATGTTACATCCCATTTTTAAAAGAAGGCCTATATTTTTAATATTTGGTCCCACCAGTGGTCCCCGGACCATAGGTTGAGAAACGCTGCCTTACCTGCATGGGGCTTATATACCCGACACTCTACAACGGCTGCAGGCTGCTGAAAACCGAGCGACCAGGATGATAACTGGAACTGACTTCTACGCAACTGCACGAGGACGTAGAACTTCCCTTTTTAAGGGATGTTATTAGACAAAATACACGAAGACTCGCTGACGGACGAGGCAAACATCCCAATCTATAGCTAGGGCTATAGGAACTCAGGAAAGGAGATGGGATGTTCATAGACGCAACCTGCTCGACCTACTGCTGTAAGAACGCAGTGCAGCCAAGCGTCCACAGAATTACAACGGCAACCGTGGAGACACAGGACTTTAAAACTAATTATAATACACGACTATAACTACTAAGGATGTAAGCACCATTATATCCAGACAAGACTTTCTCTGCCTGGCGCCTCATTCATTTGACGATGGAGCCTCAGATTGACCCCGAAACCCAAGTTTTCACCTGGTTAGAACAGCACCAAGAACAGTTCAAAGTACATTTCAATATGGGTATCGCATATGTACAGTAGTATTATTTCTGTCTGACCCCGACGAAACGCGAGTGAGGAGAAGAGAATCCAGCGGTGTGGGTTAATTCAGAGACCTTCCCATCCCGCCGATCATGACAGTAGTAGCTTATATATCTTTAGTCAGCGTTTGTGTTTACAAACAAATCCCTATCCAAGTACAGCTCTGGCAGATATTTTTACCTCATTCATTAAATGTTAACATACAGTATGGAACTTTAATATATTTACTCTACATACCAAGTGTGGTGTTACCGCTGTGCTCAATTACAGGACTGGATATTATTCCATAGGAGTGACACCAGAGACTGAGAGTCTGTCCCCTTTACCATTACTATCAGCATCATCATCACCATCACCACCAACATTATTAGCATCCGAATCACTCTCACTAGAAGCATCACTATCACCACCCAAATGAATGACCAATTCTTGAGCCGCATCCAGGAGTCCCTCCCTTTCCAGATATTCCTGTTCAATATTCTTCACGTGCTGGCATCTCCGTTTCCACTCCTCTGCAGATATTGAGGAAAACTTCTCATCCGTAATCTTCATGACATCTTCCATTTTAAATGTCACATTGTTTTCGGCTACCCAATTTTTTACAGTAGCCCATATGAGTTCTATCGGATTGAGCTCAGGGTGATAAGGGGGGAGCCTTAAAACATCGTGGCCATGTTGCTGGAGAAGATGATCGATTTTGTAGCTTCGGTGTTGTGGCTTAAGTGTCAGTATTAGTTCATAAATTTCAGCTTTTGTCTTACTATGAAAGTTTTGTTTCTCAAAATTATCGTTTTCAAGGTGGGACTGCAACCAAGATATCATCACGTCTTTTCGAGAATTCGATGTGGGAGGCTTATTCAGCTGCACGTTATGGTAAGGGGCATTATCAATAACCAAGACTGAGTGAGGAGAAAGATTTGGAATTAGTCTTTCCTTTAGCCACTGCTCGTAGTTATTGAAATCCATGTCCCCATGATAGTCCCCTGTTTTTCTGTGTGAAATGAATCTCAAATAAGCATTGGGCACAAAGCCATGCTCTCCTCCAGCGTGAATTATAATAAGCCGTTGTCCTTTCGAAACTGGCGAGAAGAGTCCACTCAGCGATTCGTCACTCCAGGCACATGGTGTAGTATGTGTTGTGTGAAGGTAGGTTTCATCCATGTACACTATTGAACGCCCTTCAGTCCTATACTGATGAATAGACCTTAAATAGGCACATCTGAGGGACTTTATTCTCTGTTGTTCCACAAGAATTTTTCTATTATTTCTTGTTTTCCTCCACCGAAAACCAATATGTAAAATAATTTTCCTGAGTGTAGAGATGCTACCCTGAAAGTCAATTTTTTCTTTTAGTCTTGAGTGTATTTTTTTTAAAGTCGGTCTCTGCTTTTCTTCAATATAGAAATTATTAATTGTTCGTCGGACTACTTCTTCGTTAAAATTGTCAGGAGATGATCTCTTCGAGGTACGTATTCTTTCTTTATCAGGGGTAGAAAAAGAATTAGAAGCTCCTTCTTCAATACTTTTGGCCTCTTTCACGATTCGCTTCACAGTACTAATGGATACACCTGTAGCTGTTGAAACCCTTTTATATACAGATGCACGCTGACCCCTCACATCCCGAAAATATTTATATACATTATATACTACTTCTCTTGTCTGCGAATGAATAACTTTACTCCCTCCCAGTTTACTATGAATCGGAGGCATGTTGCAAAAGTCTTGCGCACAACTGCACTCACCTGAAGCACTGTCTGTTAGGCACCGCAACAAGAGATGTTCCTTCTTCCGAGACCTGTGTACTAATAAACAACCACCCCTTAACATGACAATTTTTCTATAGTGGACTCGTCTGTCTACGGCGCATCTTTCTGAGCAGTGTCAGACAGAAATAATACTACTGTACTGCATTGTATTACATTACTGCTTTACATTTTACTGTACTGTATATTTCCTTATGAGCACGTCCCTGTGTCAACAGGAGGCCTTTGCCCTTACGGGATGTCTCTATAACCGAGACGAGCTAAGAAGGAAACCTGAAGTAAACAAAAACCAGCATGTCAGTCTCACTCTTTATGTCATACGAGTAATGTGCTAGGGTGAGACAAATGTACTGCCTTTTGTTTAGAGTACGATTACTTCCACAAAGTCTCTGGCCTTGAAGACTTAATCCAGTCAGCGAGCTTCTCGTTACGTCTCGTTACCAGCTTGCGCACACTCGCATGCGCGTAAGATCACTTAGCTACTGTTGAGCACAGAGTGAAGATCATGCAGCACGTTGCCAGTCATAGAAAATACGATAATAGTTGTGTGGAGGGATAATGCCGCAGCGAGAAAGAGACAGACAACACGTAGAGTGAGATAGAAGAGCTGAGCCAATCAGGCTGCAGCTACCTCCCCTAGGAGGAACTCTAGGAACGATGACACTCGCTCCTAAGGTATATACGTAAAAACCCAGAGACTTTGTGGAAGTAATCGTACTCTACTATAGGTTTCCTTCTTAGAACGGCCAGACTTTAGGCTATATTTATTATTTATTCATTATTATAGTTCCTTAGGCCTATGACCTTTAAATACACCAACATAAACCTGTTTTCTTGCTATAAACGGAGTTTTAATACACTTTCTATACTTCTGTTAGGTAATTTCAGTTAATCCGGACTTTCGTTAACCCGGTCAACTTATCCCCCTCTTAGTCCGGATTGACGAGTTTTTACTGTAATAGAATCTAGAATTAATCGTAAAATGTGACATAGACGAGAACTTGAAGCTTTAGTAGTCATTTCAGTCCTGATGTAGGCTAATAGTGATCGCCATGTAACATGCTGAAGTCAGAAGAGAAGAATTCGATACTGTTACAATATGAGAACAAAGTGTTTTGTTAAGAGTTGTTGGCTACAGCACGTAGGGTGTACATACACTTCTTTATTTTTAGATAACGAAGTGCTCATTATTTTCATACAGACAGTGCGTCAAATCCAGATAATGACTTTTCAGATTCTAAACGCAGATGTTTTAATCAGGATTATGAACGTATTTTCCCCACGTCTCCGATTTCGCCCGAAGGTTTCCAGTTTTTTCTCGAAAGACATTTTTTTCTTTATAAACTTCACAGGGAAATTTGTTTAAGAACCGAAAAAAAAAAATTCTGCTTCACATGAAGATACCTTGAGACAGTCTACTTTTCTAGTCTCTACTTTCACTTAATTATCTACACATGGGGTTTAAGATATTATTATACTTTAAAATAAGGAGGGTGAGGGGGCTTCGTGCTTTTAACTAACCTAACCAAAATAACTAACCCTACTCAAAGCATAACTTGACAAGGTACTTGTTCTGAAGGGGCAAGCCCCCTTATTTTAAGAGTCTAACACTTTAAGTTATAGGCCTATGTACACCTTTAGGTATGGATATTTTATTTTTAAACATTAGGACTCTATTTTTATTTACTATGCAGCTTTATATTAAGAGATTTCACAAGACAAATATTTTGTAATGGTTTGTACAAACTGTTTTCTCGAAATTTTTTACTATAAACTTGCAAACTGATCACTTCAAAACTATGAAAGATAAAAAAAAAAAAACAGATTTTAACTAGTTTGTGGACTGAATTTTTCAGTGCCTGACATTTAGGTTTCTTTTTTTACTCAAGATTTAAAAAAAAATGTTACTTAGATTTATGTAACCCTAAAATATTTTTTATTCTCATTATAAATAAAATTCTACAACATAGTAGAATATTCAATTATCAGAAATTCCTCAATATCAAGCGTTAGATAACATTGAAAGCTTAAAAATGACTTTATGTTTGAAATAATTGAATACCAAGCGATTTACTACTTACGGAAAATTGAGGAGAAAAAAATTATAATATCCTTTTACATAATAATGTAAATAGGCTAATCGCCTTTACAATATTCACTTCTCAGAACTGATTTGTGCTATTTGTTTTGGAATAACGAATTGGTACTTTTAGCGCAATACCATGATGACATATAGTACCTTTTCTGAAAGGTATTATTATTAATATGCATGGGAGAATGCTTTTCGCCCTGGATTATGTGCGACACATACACAGTGTCATAATTTCCGGTATACAGATGCGAAATTACACCGTCCTCTCTTAACTCAACAATTTTTAATTATTTTTTAAATAATTTGCGTGTTCTTTTTCTTCTATTCTGAATCTCAAAATAGACACAACAGTGATGATGACTGTAGTTAATTAGATAATATTTATAATTGGCTGATTTTCAAATTTTTTTTCCAGACAAAACAACTTGAAATAGAAGCATAGTTCTGGCCATTTTTTACTTCCTCTGCACATACCTAAGTACTATAGGTAGGGGAGGTATTATTTTCTACCCCAAATTCGAAATTGTTTTTAACATAAATACACGTTTTGAGGTATTCTGAATCCAAAAATACTATTTTCGGAAAAAGGTCTGTGTGTGCCTGTGTCTCTGTGAATAGCCTAACTCCAGAACGGAAATTCGGATGAAAACAACATTTTGTGTTTGGGTTAGTACCTTCAGAGGATGTGTCACGAAGATTGGTGACGACTTTCTTTTATTTTTAAGGGGTCTTTAAATGAAGAAAATTTCGTTTGTCACGGTTTTCCCGAAAACAGCTCTAACAATTTTGTTTAAATTTTGTACAATGTAAGAGCTAAAACTTTCATTTGAAACATATTTCAATTGGGTTATATATCCTTCGGGGATGCGATGTGATGTGGTAACGACATTCTCTTCACTTTTACAACTACTTTACATGAAGAGAATGCCAAACATAATACATTACACTAAGAGGTTAATTTTTATTTGGGCAGAGGAAGTTATGTGAGTTTTACATAAGATTTTTCTTCCAAGTATTTATAATAAACAGCCAAAAAATAAATGTCATAGGCCTCTACGTTGTACTTAGCACAGCACTTTAATTACTAATAACGTATTTCAATTTTCGCTCATAAAGAAGTAATTAGATCACACACATGCCTTCGTATTGCAGTCTGGTTATGTAAGTGGATCACGATGGTTTGAGGAAATCAATTAAGAGTTAGTGCTTACAATGTCAAGCCTGACAAATTCGAGGTAATCGAGCGCGTTTAACATAATATTCATTTCGGAGAAAGTCAAGCTTCTGAGAAGACAGTCTAACCTTCGTTTTCAAACACTGAAGCGAAAACGAAAATTAATCATGTTCAACAGTCTAGGTCATAATTTGTATTCCGAGTTCTCACTTCTGTACTCCTCCTGTTGACAAGAAAATCTCAGTGAGGAAAATAATGTTTTAAGAGAGCTCATGTAGTTATGAATATGACTATACCGTTCGCATAATCTATAATAATTTGACTTAGACTTTGATCAACTAAAATCTTTTCGGCTTATACCCTCAAGATAGCATTAAGAGGCTATATATATACACACACACATTTGTGGACCACCTTTACAATGAGAGGAAGAAACTTGCTTTTTATGTAGTACTTTTTTATTAGTTGAAAACAGGTCTATATATGATATTGGTCGTAATTCTGAGGAACTTTAAACTCTAATACTAACTAAAATTGGTAAATATTTTCATAAAATGATGTAATTCAGTGACCTGTTTGCCTGTAGCAACATAAGTAAATAATAAATGTAGGCCTACAATTTTCAAGTCATTTGTTTGCAAAATAGCTTGTTTCTATTTATAGATAAAATGATAAAATTTTGAGTTGCTTAGTTAAAAATATATGCACAGATAATAAAGCACTTTACATGCTGAAAGTCTTCTATAAAAATAAACTTGAATGTCTTTAATTTATTGAATTATGTCCGTGTGATTTCACAAGTATAATCTTGCTCGTTGACAGATAAGTATGTATGACATTCGTAGGGTTAATTTCTCAAACCTTGCAGAGAAATACACTATTCTTTGTTCATAGTCTTGTCAAGATGTAGATTTTCATAAAATTGTTCACAATGATTTTACAGGAGAATATATTTAATTTCGTGTATGATAATAGAAGAACCGTCTATAGGACTTTTATTTTGAAGTTTTGCTAAAAAGTCACAAATTCCAGTAAGAAGTTCATTGCTCTAAATCAGGCGCGGGAAGCACGGAACTGGAAGTTCGAAGTTACCCCATCTTTCGTCCCAACTTACTCTTTTTCGGTAGCCAGAGAGAGAAAACTGGGACCAGTCGCGTGGCAGATATAAATAAAAAGGTGTGAATGTAGGGGTAGAGCATTTTGCATTTCCAGTTCCGTGCTTCTCAGGTCCATCTCTACATCAACATATCTTTTCATTCATAGAAGCGCTTAAACACTTTTGAAATGTCATTTTCATTTCAATTAACAGAAATATCCAGGAAAGTATGAGAGATCTGTTAAGTCTGAAGAAGATCGCATCATGGCTGTGAGGAGTATAGGCCTACATGAACAAGGCTTATTAAATAGATTGGAATTTTTAGTAAGTGTTGCGTATCACAACGCTAGAAGTTAATAAATTTCCAATGTCCCGAGATACGCAATTAAAGTACTTTTAAGGTAACCGCTGATGATGTGCGCATTTAATATTGTATTACCCAGTATGAATGTGGCTACAAGGCAGCTTGTAATCTCTGCTATACTTTAATCAAGTCCTGTCCTAAATAACACCTTTTAGTTTACAGAAATTCAAAAGCAAGAAACCCAATTCTGAAGGAAAACATGCCTCTACCTAAGCCGAAATAATCTGCATGTTTATTTAATAGTGAAATGGCCGAATATCTGCAAACAAAGGTAAAACTGGATCCTGTTTGCAGAACTCCACCGGGGCTCCTGTGTTTTACTGCGGCATGAGTACAAATATATATATATTAATTTTAAAGTAGGACAGGAAATTGTGTCTGGGGAGCATGCAGATAAATGCAGTTGCGGTCATTCTTCTACATCAAAGTAAATGCGATTGTCTTGTCGACACAGTCTCAAGAGTAACGTAACGTAAAGCAATAAGAAGGAATGGACGTACACATATTTCAAAACCACACGAATTGCCTTCGGAAATACGAGGGATGGGGCATAAGTCATGGCAACTATGTTTTCTTTTCAAAATGTGGGACCATTTAAAAAAAAATTTCAATATACAAATAAAATGACTATTTTTAAATTTTTCAATATACAAATAAAATGGCAGTGTATAAAAAAACCTTATGAAATATTTACTTCACTCTGTAATTAGTAGATATTTAAAGAACCATTTTATAGTTATACCACAGTTTTCAAAAATTTTTCCCCACTTAGCATTTTTTCTGCTTTTTATTATTTTTATTCTAGGTATTGGATTTTAAGTTAGAGTTATATTTTATGTATTTGTATTTCATTGTTTATTGTGTACTATAAATAACTGAACTGAACCCGAACACGAGTACTTTCTCATTCGGGTAATAATTTCATGTATCTTTCTTGTGTTTCATACAATAAATAAATATTAAAAATAACTTCGTATAATACTATGCCTATCATGCAAAGGTCACAAGAAATGTAGTAGTGAAAAGTCTGGTACAGGAGAACCACATAACTTTACGTAAAGATACAACAAGAATATTATCTTTAATTATTATTATAGTACTGTATATCATTGCCACTATTATTGATGATAAATATAATAATACTGGTGCTTTTAAAGAAAATGTCGACTTTATTAAATGATCGTATTATTCTTGAAAACAGAATCCAATAAGTTACAAAAGACAATGACAAAAAGATGCTAATAAATGTTATGTTCTTAGCCCGTATACTCCCATTGCCCCAAAAATGGAACAGTATGTATTATTATCCCTTGCTTATTTCAATAGAAGGATAAAGAAAATTTATTTTTAATAAAATACTCCATAGGCAACAATGAGTGAAAATGAACACTGTTCCCGCCATTTACTCATCCAAGGCTGGTGAGTGACAGATATTGTGGCTGCAAATACGCATCATGGCTTACCGCAAATCCTACTCTTTTAAAATTAACTTTCACTTTCAGATTTTTATGTTATACCTAATCTCAAAAGTAAATACAATTTTTACAACTTGTTTCATAAGTAACTATTTTTTCTCCCAAGAAAATTGACAAAATTGCTGTTTATTTTCTGTTCTCACAGATTATTATTATTATTATTATTATTATTATTATTATTATTATTATTATTATTATTATTATTATTATTATTATTATTATGCAATTCTATAGCACATCTCACATAAAAGCTTGCGACGGATACGGACCGAAACATTTTTAACTAGTCCTATAAAAACAGATAATTGTAATATCATATGTAAAAAAGAAACACAAAAAATGAGTATGATACGGGGTATAACTACACAGCATGCTACAGTGATTGCTACGTGTAAATGAAACTAGGAATGCTATAGTAGATGAGCATTATAAACCCTTCTGAAAACTCCATATCTTCAGAGATGTTGCTTTCTTGCATTGGGTGTTTCTTATTACATTACTTTTCAATAACGGAAGACGAAAGAAAATGGTGGATGTTTACAATTGAATGCAAACCTTACAAACATTGTATGCTGATCGAGTCAAATTTTATTAGATGGATTTAATAAAAAGACCTTTCTCTTGACACAGGTTTTGTATACGAATCCAGCTACAAAATACAATTTCAAAGAACAGTCGAACCTCCGTATAGCGAAGTTTATACTGTTATACGAGGTTATCAATATATTGATGCCAAAGATTAGGAATAGGAAGACTGCATGCAGAATAATTTGTGATCTATATTCTGTAGGAACAGACGTGCAAAGAAGCGAAAAATGATGGATCACAAACCCGAATCTTAAAAGAACGGTACTAATATATAGGCAAGCATTAAGCATGTATTACTTTTATTAATCTTTCATGAACCGTTTGTGGAGTGAAACTTCTTTCGGCATAAAAATATGTTGTATTCAAAGTATTCCAGAGATTCAGCACCGAGAAAACTATGTATTAATGCCATACGTATAACTTACTTCTCTTTTAAGATTTTAAGAGAATTTTTTGGAAATAGCTTATGATGGAATTTTAAATAATCATAAAGCAAATAATCAATATGTCACGTATATAATTTTATTTGGAAATAGGATATTTATATTCAGAAATGAAGGAAATTCAATTGGAAAGGATGGATAGACAGATGGAAAGACGTGGAAATATATGTACCTATCAGAATCATATGACTCCAAACTTATAAAGTGGCGTCTTTGACATCAAGTCAATATTTTGGAGAGATTCGAAGGCAAACAGGAAACTCTATCTAAGTGCACTTAAACTTACAATGTGGCTTTATCTGTGGGCTGCAACTTTTCTGCAGCAGTAACACAAGTGAAATATAACGTAAGTAGTAACGCTCAAAGCAGACCAACAATGATGTTTAACTGATCTAATGTTTTTTTGCCTCAACAGGAATTACTTTCCAAAATGAAGAAATAGACTTGTTCATCGTTGGAATATGGGGTTTAATAGATCCTTACATTTGACTACGCTTCCAAGTCACAAAGGTAAAAATATATCTCGCTTAAGGCTCTGGAAATGCATAAAGAAACTATAATAGAGCTGCTAATTTAGAACGATATTTATGCATGCAAAATATCTGCAATAAAGGGCTACATTTAATCACTTTTCGTTTCTTCAAACAATGGCCTTTCTTCCCTTTAGGATGAAAGCATTTTAACAAAACCTGTTAAAGGGATGGCCATGGTGTTGAGATTGGTTTTCAAAACTACTTTTCCTAGAAACTTGAAATTTTTTACTCTTGATAAAAAAATTAAGCTTACGTTAAAGTGTAAAATTTCATCGTCATACCTCAATTTGTTTGTGAAATATTAATTAATTATCAATAAAAATTGAAATTTCTCTCTTCCGACAGATATTGAAATATTAACCTGAACTTTTTGTATGTGATATTCTTTGGAACTTACTTTAGAAATTTACTGGTGGATTTTTTATATTATTTATAACTATTTTTTTAAAAAACATTTTACCCAGAAAAACGAAAAACTGTCCTGGGATTATATCACAAATATTTTTTAAAGGGGCCTATACAGAGAATTTGTTTAGAAATATTACTGCACACGCTGTAAAATATATTGTGAAAAAATTTCACAGCCTTATCTCTATTTTTGTGGGAGAAGATAGATTTTTAAATTGGGAACATAACACGCAAATTGAAGGTGAGAAAACGGCGATTAAAGTGTGCATGCACTGGCAGTTTGAAACGCACGGAGGTTAAAATACGATGCCAGCAGCCCCTGTTCCATGCGTACAAACGGCACAACATTTTGCACAGGTTTACTTTAGGACAAGCTTGATTTCCGACACTAAACTGGAAAAATTACTTTATTTGGGGGGGGGGCAAAATGGGTAAATCAACACTTCTGTGATCTCTTAAAAGTAAAAGTATTTATGATTGTTCCCTACCACAATGAAGAGCAAGGGCGATTAAAAACAAACTGTAAACCGTTTCACTGCCTGAATATTAAACTAGTAATTATTTTCATTGTTAAAATTCCAGAATTTTTAATAAAAACTTGACATATTGCTCGTAAGTATTATGACTTTGGTCACTTTTAAAATAATTTAGAAATAAAATTATATGGTAGTTTAGATTATGTTCAACGCTTAAAATTGCAGTTGATGCAACTACGTTAAACAGTAATGTAGTCTTACGTAAGTTTGAACGCCAACGCTCTGGCCACTGTCAGAATAAAACACGCGGATTACATAAGACAGATTTCAGTGAGCCAATCAATAGAATCTGAAAACACTAAGAGATAGAAGCGAGGTGGCTGTAATAACTAATGAGATAATAATATTAGGTAGTAGTTATAGTGCAGAATACCGCCTTGTTAATTGTAGTTTAGTAACAGGAACTGCGATTAGCTACTGTTTATAGTATGCATATTATATAAATCGCAAGTGATAATAAAGATTCTATAACATGGTTGATTTTTAGATCGCCACAGCTGTGGGAGCAGAAATTATGAACGAAGTCAGAACTCTCAGGGTAACTGATTGGATTATTCACAACTACTTCAAAAATTAATCACTCAAAAAACTGATCAATAACACTATATTAATATTGTAATAAACATATTCTCCATATTCTCTCTCTCTCTCTCTCTCTCTCTCTCTCTCTCTCTCTCTTTTTAAATTAATAAATTAAAGTTCAGCTCAGGATAGTGACTTTATGATTGTAGGCCTATATTTTGAAAATTATTTATCCTAATATCCACACAGACACACACATATATAGATATATAATATATATATATATACACACACTAGGGTCGACCAGAAAGTAAAGAACGATTTGGCATAACTAATAATAACGAAAGATATTAACACAAAACTTCATTTACAAATACAGTAGCCTACCTTACTCCATTTCTCAATGCAATCGCCATTACTGTGAAGGAATGTATTGTAACGTGGTACCAGTTTTTCAATATCGATGTTATACTCTTCTACTGCCACCTTCCGGTTTGTAGCGCAGAGTCTCAATCGACTGCTCCACGGGGTACCCCAGTTGTATTAGAAGCGTACGAAATAGAAAAATAAAGTAGTATTACTTCCTAGATGCTACATACACCGCTTACCTCAAAAATCTGGCACAGACAATCTGTAATATCTAGAATCCTGTATAATCATTAGAAAGCTATTATTTGAGGCTATAGTTTCCACCACTTCGCCCACGTGAATTCTCGTGTTCTCACACACTCGATACAAAAATGCAATATCCACTTAATCCCGCTTGTGACATAGTTTTAAGTAAATATGTATTAGTATTAACTGAATTGCTAGAACAAGGCTATTTTTAGTTTAATATTGTGACACGAGACCAGAATCAATCATTGTGATTCACATCTAGCACTATACTATACTATACTAGACTTGATATACTAGTCAAGCCCCAATAATAACGCATTACTAAAAGCAACGGAGAAAGAAAACAATACAATCACGAATGTGAAGCTAACCTAAGTAAAGATCCCGCACGAAATCTGTGCCGATTGCCTACGTCATTGCAAGTGACGCGCTCGATATGACATCTCTCAACCGATGGCTACGAGGCACACTACTAACTGTACCTCCCTTACTATTTGTGAAGGCCAAGCTATCTACCTCTCTCTCGCACAATAGCATGTCTCTCTCTAGCGAGTAACGGTCGTCATCGGCACAGATTTCGTGCGAGATCTTTATAATATACACTGACGGCGGCCCGCAGCGCGAAGACAAACAAAAAAACTCGTGTTATACTATTTTCAAATGAAATTCTTCAATACTCTATTTGCTGATAGTTTACATTTACCGGCGTGGTCACTCAAAGTTGCGAACTCTTTTGTGTGTGCTTTACAATAGTTTTTCCCCATTATGGCAACCTATTTACATCCTTTTCTTCCGGTTTTCATTTTGGGTCACCTAGGACCTCGCCCCCCACCGCATCGAGCTTTGCGGGACCTTGAGGTACGCCACTGAGGCTAACAAATGGAAGGTCGAAGGTTTTATACCCGGCAAGGTCAATGGGACTTTTTAATTGACCTAACACTTTTGATGGCATTACGGAACTAGAATGAAACAATCCCTCAGAGAAATGAATACAACAAGCAAACCTGGGGATAAAGTCTGTCTAAGCATATTGCTGACTACTCTACCACTTTCATGTCCTATTCCCTAAAATTCTGGGAATCTCAACCCTCTGGAACTCCAACAGCGAAATCACGGGGGTGCCACTTTGCTTTGTTTTTAAACTTTCTCCAGCAGCGCGGTTTTGTTTTGTCTCGTCTTGTTTTGTGACGTCACTACGATGAAAGTCCAGAGAGGTGGCCAAGAAATGTCGCACACAAGCTGAGAGATCCAAGACTAAAAAAGGTACTGGCGAAACAAATCGTGATATTGTAAATTAAAATTTAGAACTGTTATTCTTTCAACTTATAACTATTGTAGGTGCCGTTTATTTTCTATAGCTAACAAACAAGACTTGCCTTAGTTAAATTGAGGAATAATTGTGCTGTATACAATACAATACAATATTTATTGGCCTTTAAGCATAATTACAATCGGCTTCGTCAACGTTTTGTTAATACATACTCACAAATAGATACACATTAAAATAAAATATCAGAATCAGACTTACTAAAGAATTCGTCAAGTGAATAAAATGGATTGCATAGTAACCAGAGACAAAATCTATGTTTAGTCTCTATGACTGGCAAGTCATAGTACCTCTTCGGGATTTCATTATATATTTTCATGCCCATGATTTTATAACTATTGTGTGTACTATTTAACCTGAAATAGGGTATCATAATATTGTCATTTTGACGTGAGTTATGTCCATGAGTAGAAGAAACAAAATTGTAATGATCTAAACGATTCAAAGTGTATACTAAAACATCAAATATGTACAAGTTAATTACAGTTAAAATTTCTAATTTAATAAATAGAGGCCTACAATGATCTAAAAAGCCAGCGTGTGATAAAATACGAATAGCTTTCTTCTGCAATATTAAAATATCAGATGCTCTACTGCAATTACCCCATAAAATAAGTCCATATCTGAATACTGACTGAAAAAAAAGAAAAATATGCACATCTAGCATATGAAGGAGTGATAAAATTATTCAGATTACTTAATAAAAATAAAACCCTCGGCAATTTTGAACTAATATGATAAACATGTTTTGTCCATGTTAAGTTGCAATCCAACACAACTACTAAAAATCTTACTGGTTCCATGAAATTTAAATCCTTACAACCTTTCTTATTACTAAAAATCAAATGTTTGTTTTTTGTTCATTGAGTAGGAAGGCATTTGCATTGAACCATTCAGATGCTGCCATACAGGTCAAGTTGCTAAATTCATTAAGTTCAGATCGTCATGTTTACAGAGAAATGTGGTGTCATCGGCATACATTATAGATTGCGACAACATATTGCACGGAAGATCATTTACCATAATTAAGAATAATAGGGGTCCCAACACAGATCCCTGAGGCACCCCATAATTCAAAAACATATCCGACCATTCACCATTAACACATACTCTCTGTCGTCTGAAACTTAAGTAAGACCTAAAGAGCTGTAACTCATTACCTTGAATGCCGTACTACATAAGTTTGTCTAAAATCAAATTATGATCAACCAGATCGAAAGCTTTACTTAAGTCACAGAAGGAAACTTTAGATGAAAGTTTGCTTTCTAAGACTTCTGTTATTTCACTTATTAACATATCAATTGAATGAATGGTTGATTTTCCCTTCCTGAAACCAAATTGATTTATATCAAAATAGAAGGTCCACGTTAACTCAATTTGTGATATGTATACTCACATTAAGAATCTATTCATATATTGACATATTTAACCAAATAATATAAATAATATTATGTCTACTGATTCCATTAATTTCTGGAATTAATATAGGCCTATATGATAAAGCCACTGAGGCTACCACATTTTTGGCAAATATACATGGAGATGGCAAGATTGTCAGCTTTACACATCGGCCGCCTTTATCCTCAGGATTAGACCTGTCAGGATCCTATCAGAGGCTGAATCCATCAACAGTGAGTTAAATCAATCGGAAAATTCCAATGACGTATCATGGACGCGAGCCCGCGAACTTCAGGTAAATAGCATAGGGTATGAGCTACGAGCATTCTATCCTGGAAAAAAGCACGTAAAATAACACACATGAAGTAAAATAACACACATGAAGTAATATAATTATTATTGAATGGTACATCACCATACCACGAAACACGTAAATTACTGGAAGAAGTAGGTCTATAGACCTATAAAAGTGTTATTATTTTTGCTATTTATCCTGGATATTGTCATGTAAAATATTGTTCTGCTTCAACTAAGAAATGTATCAATACCATTAATTACTGGGTAGTCTAGGGATAGACCTATATAGTTAGTAATAGTATAATACGCATAACAGTGTAATACGTAATAAGTCTGTGTCCTGTATAGCCTAAACATATTTTTATTAACCTGGAATAAGGTCCAACTAATATAAATGATATAAATATTTATTCAATTATTACTGAAAATAGTATATAACGTATATTTAGCAGAGATTTCAAACTGGATACTTAACTCACTCAGACTACACAGACAGACAGATTAGATAGATAGATATATGTATATTAGATACATAGATTGATTAGTTAGGTAGATAGATCGATTATATTATATTATATTATATTATATTAGGACATATTACATAAATCAGACAGATTTTACCTCAGTTCTGGTAAGTAGGGAGGAGTAAAATCAATTTTAAGTAATAGGTAATCAAGGATGAATGGAATTGTATGTTATTTGAACAGCTGACAAGGAATAAAACAGAACACCAGAAATACTTTCATGGACTTAATCCACTTTAAAACTAAACCCTCTATATTGTAATCAAATTTATATCGATTTGAAGGCCAGTTCGTTTTTGCACATAGGCTACCACTTAAGAGATTGGATTATCATCTATGCGGACTACGTTCCACTTCTACGTTTTTATGGAAATTCCTCCTCGGTATGACCAGTATATTCAGAGAAAGTGTCAACGCTGACCTTATCTCCCCTTTCCACTTTTCCATTATCTTCTGACACGAAGTCCCGATGAACTCTACACGTCTGATAAAACTCATTAAATTATCTTCATTTTAAATTTATTGTTAGTTCTCTTTAAATTGGTTTCATGAAGCGTTTGCAGTTCACGTCTTACACAACTTCATGTGGCACTGATATTTTTATTGATTTATTTCATCCTACAGCACAATTAAAGCATTCAGAACTTTTCTACCATCAAATCACCAGAAAACCAATAATATAGCAATTACTGAAGTAATGCAGGTGCGGGCATATAGGCCTGGAGTGTCAATTTGAATGTAAATGAAGATAATTAATAGAATGGGCAGAATAGGAACTGAACGGAACAATGTTGTGCGCAGTATAAATGGGAGCCTTTTTAAAACTTTTATAAAACAACAATTAAAATATGTGCATGACATACAAATTAAAAATATTCTGTTGTGTGAAAGCACATGTCAGCTGTTTGGACTTGGACTATACAGAGTGAGGATATCTGAATGCACACACCCATTAGCTGTATATTGTGAGATGAAACGAGATGAAGCCAGGTGGAGTCACCTCACATCCTATTAAGGAGACTCGTACACTAGAGTGTTTTTGTCGTTTCAAATAATAGCATATACTGTATATGCTTTCTGTACAAAATTCTAAACGTTCAAATAAAATAGTAAATTATGCAACAAGCCTATAATGACGTTTGTTAAGATACTGTTTAAGAAACGAACATAGCCAATTTTCATACGAGTATCTTAAGAACCAGGGCAAGGAATTTAATGACCATAAATAGTGAAAAAAATGCAAAATAAAAAATGCATTTATGACCTAAAAATAGTGAAAAAATGACTATATAAGTTAAATATATATATATATATATATATATATATATTTTAAATTACCAATAAATTGTCCATTATTACTCACATTTAGTTTTTTAAAGTAATGATTTGCTAAAAACAATTTAACGGATGACAGTACGTTAATATACAATATAAAACTTTCTTTCTTTCTTTCTTTAACGTAGTTTCACCTCTCCCTTTTAGGATTTAAGCGACCCAAGCCGCCCGGGCCTTACAGGGCCGCGACCTGTCGGGAGAGGGATTTATCTTTGGATCACATACATACTTTTTTGACCAGACAAGGACATGGAGGGCTTCCCCGGATGAGTGATCAGCCCAATGCCGGGGCCACCTCCGAGACAACACGAACACATAGGACGAGACACAACATTCACACTCACACTCATTCCAAACAAGGCGAAGATGGGATGAAGATGATAATGACGGCCAGATGATATCTGGGGACCACAAGGGCCTAACGTTACCCGACATTTGTCTCAAAGGTGAGGGAAAACCCCAGAAAAAAACCCACCTAGGTAACTTGTCCCGACCAGGAATCGAACCCGGGCCCGCTGCGTGAGAGGATTGAACGCATCCCCTGAGCCACAGCGGTGGACACAATATAAAACACTTATTTTATTACTAAAAAATTAAGTACATCTGTATTACTTGGACACCCTTAGCGAAAAAAAATTCTTTCTGAACTGACATGCCCATCAAATTTCCCCTAGCAAATATGTGCAATTTAAAAAGAAAGAAAAAATCATTCTTTATTACTACAAGACAAACTGCTATGGTGTTTACAATAAACCTGAATTAAAATTAACTATGAACACTTGGTGGAGATTGACAAATAAAAACGATTGTCTGTAGTCTGAAAGTAACGATTTGTACATGGAAAATCTCCTCTCTACCCCCACTGAAACATGACCTAAAATGCCGAAAAAGACCTAAAAATGCCGGAAATGACCTAAAATGCAAAAAAATGACCTAAAAATGCAAAAAATGACCTAAAATACAAAAAATGACCTAAAATTGCCCAAAACTGACCTATCTCTTGAAAATGACGAAAAATGCAAAATAAAGCAAAAAAATGAAAAAAAAACAAATTGCCCTTATTTAATCAATTATTTCATTATACACATCTATATATATTCGAGCTATCTTTTAGCCTTCATATAAAAAACTCACAAAATCATCAAATGCCTTGCCCTATTAATTACCATTATAGGCAAATTGCATACGACTGCTTTGGTCGGCAATAATTTGTTTTCAATTCAATTTTCACTTTTCAATTTTATTGCTACAAATTACAATACCCACCATGCCCTTCGCGTCAGCTGATTGCGGTAGTTCTTGTCTTCTACGAGAGATGGCAGGCTGTAGCAAGTCACAATATGGTCAAATCGAAGCTTCCTAACGTTTGATTTCTTGAAACCAAAAGATTTTTACAACACGAATTGAATTAAATTTAATGTAATATTAAAATTAACACGAACAGAATTTAGTCTATTTTCGCCTTCGATAATAATCGATACCATACCGATGTTGAAATGAAAAACATTTTCGAAATGAGTGTCATTATGAAACCGTTACGTCACACGTAATAAGCATATTATAGTATGGTCGAACAAAAATGCCATTTATTACTGGGTTTTCTAGAGGGAGCTTTTTCTAGAGCCTTGTAGAAAAAGTCACAACTACACAGCTTAAGACTCATTTTCATCTGAAAGTTTAATTTTCAACACGAGAAACAAAATATCTACAAAACAACACGCCTAATTTCATTAAAACTTTGTATAGTTCTTTATTGTAGGCTAATCTTTAGAGGCTAGTCTACAACGGTTAATATGTAGCTTAAAATGCATAACTTGAAAGTAAAAGGAATGTCTTAAATTAAATCAGAAATACTGTAATCGAAATTTAAAGAAACATACATTTAATATCAAAGAACTCGGTGAGTTCCAATCATTAGATTACTTGGATCTCAGATTTAAAGGAAACAAATTGTAATTGGGAATTTCACTTACGGATGGTATAATTTATTTTAATAAAAAATTACAAATATAAATTCCACAAACAGTTATTACAGGTGTTATAGCAAATTAAATCTACTTTCATGTAGAGCGAGTATGCAACATTTCTGTTTAAGTGTGTTAAAAGTCGGAGCATTAAAAATTTGTAGAAAGTGAGCTCATTAGTGTATGGGAATATTAATCTGACCTTCCCTAAGTTGTGATCCATAGACCCAGTTATACACTCGAGGTCTCGACACAGGTAGGAAGCGAAATGGATGGAAATGACAGAGAAGAGAGAGATCCTTGTAATGTTACACGCGTTATTCACCGGGTGTGGATTCAGACTGGATTGTGCATGAAACGGAGGAGTGGCTGAATAATAAGGCAAGGAGATCGTGAGAGTAAAGATTGTCCGGCATTAGCGTTTCCGACCAGGGAAGACCAGGAAAATCCACGGAAAACCCCAAGTCAGATCGATCGCTCCCTGGAAGCGATCCCTCGACCTCTTAAATGCGAGTCCGCCACCTCGCTCGGTAAAGAATTATAAATTCGAGATTATCTACAAGTAACAATGGAGATTAGAAATATTTTTTTGGAAATAATCGCATAAATTATAGGTCTCATATCTTGTAGGCAATAATCGATCGCATGTGAGTTAAGATACTAGTTCAATTTAATTCATGCTTTCTATGATATATAGTAAATCAAAATTCTGAAAATTTAAATTGTTTGAAAAAATAAAAAGGTATGATACATGAACACTGCCACCAATGAAGAGGTTTTCCCTACATTGATTATAGCAAAATGAGTTTAATCTTTCTTGAGCTTCGTTGCCTTGAACCCAATGCAACAAAAAACAATAGTACACAGAAAATTAGCCAAACAAGCACACCATCAGTAACACGAGGTTCAACAGGAAGTTGAAATGCACTGTATTTCTGCTCCCTGGTGTCAAGCGTTTGCACTAAACAGTCTTCATTGCAAGGAATGAGACGAAACTCAGTAAACATGCACAAGTTGAAGAGCAAAAACAACATACTGTACTTACACGCCACGCTTTTTCCTACCACACACAGCAAGATATTGTGTCTTTTCAATACTATTTGAAATTCAAATAAGGCACTCGTCTACCATAAAATTTAGATACAGTATTTCCTAAAAGAAGAAAGTGTTGGGCGTTTTATGTCAGCTGAAGGCCTGAAGATTTACTATCATCTTTTACAATTTTAATTATTTAATTAAATGATTAATGATGATAGTAGTAGTAATACTAATGATGATGATAATAATAATAATAATAATAATAAGAACAACAACAACAAAAGTCTTATTTTCCTGGCAGAGTTAAGGTCAGAGGGCCTTCTCTTCCACCCAACCAGGTGTAAGACAGTTTACAAAGCAGAGAGAATTTATTATAAACTAAAAACTTAATGTTAGACAGAGAGAGATCCTCATTAGTGAAGATACATTGTAACAAGGAAATGCATTTAATTCAACAGTAAAATATAAGCCTATAACTATTCTGAATAAAGAAATGTTACAGCATTGCTAACATAGTCTTAAATGTGATCTGAAAACTTGGAGAATTATGCGAAGAGGGCAAGGAAAAGAGAGAACTGTAACTAAGCTGAAGAGACACATTAATTAAGGAACGAAAGAAAGTAGAAATAATAATCTCGCCAGAGCAAAGGAAATATTTCAGGGATGCTTCAGTTGTGAAAATATTATTTCTGTTTGTGTAATACACTAAATCTGATCAATGAAAAAAGTAGTAAGTTATTCTACATTTTTACGCCAAAATGTATGAATGTGGCTAATTGCAGAACTAAATTGTGAAATACAAAGAGAAAATAGAGGTAAGGAAAGAGAGAAGATATGAAAGTAAGAATGATACAGCTGATCGTAACGACGGACATCAGGAAAGAAGCAAAAGAAATACATTCAGACGAAAAAAATACAGTAATCAAACGGGATAAAGTATTACAAAAGACAAAAGGAAAACCGTATAAGAAAAGTGGTTTAAAATTAGAAAGAAAATAGAGCAACGGGTACTAATGCGGAGGAAGCATGGGGATATACGAACAGGAGAATTTGAATAGAAATAAACCATAGAAGAGAGAAAAAAATGGAGAAATGAAGTAAAAATTCTGAGAAAGCACGGTACCGGCAAGTAAAAAGAAAAATTAGGTGGAAAGAAGAAGCAGTGGAGTGGGAAAGAAGCGGGAAAGAAATACGATTAAGAATAACATACGAAAGGAACAGAGAAGTGCAGGACAAAAAGAAAAAAGAAAATACGAATGGATCCTGGCGAGAAAAAGGAAAATTGAAAGGAGGGAGAAAGGTAGGAACAGGTAGAACGAAGTAAGAAGCAAGAAGGAACCCAAGCGAAGAAATGAAGAGAAAGAAAGCAAAGGAAATGCTTAATGACGTATTTGTTTCTGAAGGATGTCTGAGATACTAAAATCATCTCCCAAGCGTACACTTGAGTTACTAATACTGCTCACTGTATGCAATAAGTAAAGAGTTAGAAGCCGTATAGGAAATTTCATCCTGGCGGGTTTATTAGAAGCAATTTGAAACTGGACCGCGATGCTGTAATCAGCCTTGACTTGTGACCTCACCATGTCACGATCTTGCACGCGTTGGGGTCAAGGGACACATATGACTGTCAAGACTTAATGGACTCCATCTTTCCATTTCAGTCTCTGCTACAATTTATCAAGAGTTATACAGTAATAGGTGAAACAAGTCCCATTTCCCCACTGTGAGTGCATTACGGAGGCTGCAGGTACGAGGGGAATGTTAAAGCGACACTGAACTTAAATTACTAACATCCACGTTTCTTTTAGGAAGGACATACAGGCTTCAGTACAAAAAAATAAGTAAAAAGATACATTTTATCGGAGAAGCAATCATGTGGCATGCTCAGTAAGCAAAACTTTTATATCTTGCACTATTTCCAGTATTGATAATAATTATCGTAGGTAATATAAATGGGAAGAAGGTTCGAGGCAGAAGTAGATAGCAGGTGATAGACAACATTAAAATAAATGGAATATATGCAGACACAAAAAGGAAGGCTGAGAGAAGGGAAGACTGGAGAATGCTGAGTTTGCAGTAGGCAGAACACAATGAATGAATGAATGAATGAATGAATAAATATGAAAGGTTCGGATGAGTATTGCGAGTGGATTGATCTTGGGAGAATCCAGACCTCGAGTTATATTTATTGCGACTATTTTAGAAATGCTAGCATAATTAAGCGTGCAATGAGGAATGTAAAACCACGAAAATTATTAATAAAACTACGATATTTTTGTCATTATCGACATCGTCGATAGTCGTGCTGATGCGACTTCTGAAAGTTTTCATCTTCATTAGTTGGTGCTAATGTAATATACTAATATCGTGTTTATTATCATAAGAGATTTGAAATGCTTCCCTGCTTCACCACATATATAAATAACAATTATTATATATTATTTTCATATCTGCTGTTGCTCATGTGTAGCTTGTATAGCCTAAACATAGTCGTTCTGTTCAATTATTAATTCTCTAAAATAATGTCTTTGGTCAAAGAAGCTACAGGTGTGAAGAAGTTTCGGGTTTAGTCTTTGTGTATTTATATAAAAACAAGTGAACGTAGGTGCGATAAAATAAAAGTGATAAAACTAAAACGATAAATTTACGACGACGCCTGCAATTGGTTGAAATTCCGCACGTTTGGATACTGCATTTTTGTCACTAATGCATGAACCATATAGTCATATAGCTCATGAATTAATGACTAACCCAGTGTAAGGATATGTATAATTTCAACTAATCGCAAGTGTCTATCGTTTTGATAGACGTCGTTTTGTTTTTATCACTTTCATTTTATAGCACCTACATTCACTTTTTTTATGTAAATTCAAAGACTGAACATTGAAACATTTCCAACCTCCATACCAGTAGCTTCTTTGAGCAAACATAATTTACACAATTTTATAATTAATTGAACACATTAACTGAGTATAGGCCTACATATCAGTAAAAGGAGATATGAAAATAATATATAATTAATTATATGTGTGGTGAAGCATTTCAAACCTCATTTAACAATAAATACAATATTAATATCGTATTATTTTAGCAATGAGGTTAATCTGGAACATATAACGCTAATTGCTGATGAGAAATCGCACGAAGCGCGACTATCGATGGGAAAAGGTAATCTGCGCCACTTCTACCTTTTCCCCACCTACACGATGTAAACTGCGCCACCGACATATGTAAACTGCGCCACAGACATTTAAATGGCGTCACCCTCATACTAACGCACTTCTCCATACTTAGGACTGGCTATGAAATTGCGACCACTAAAAGATAAAAAACACAATGACTCTGAGACCGTAAAACACAAGTGAATGACTCGTTAGTGAGATTGTTTTTTGGTGTTCTTCGCTAGAGAAAAGTTGTTACCAACCTAAAGATATAGCAGATAAAGCACTCGTTACCAACATACATAGAACGGTAACAACCTACAGACAAGTACGCTCCCATCACCTCATGTGCAAAAAATTGTTACTGAATAGAAACGAACATTCACATAATTATTAGGTCTTAATTTTGTTTGTCTATAACTACTGCCGCAACATCCCCGTGGCGCAGTTTACATATCTCATTTTTATTCTATTTCAAATTAGGTGTCAACCGTGGCGCAGATTACATACACCCCTATCGATGATGGCGCGAGTATAGATATATTATAATAGTATCGATTGTTTCGTCATAGGCTTACTAGGACACCCGAACGACAAACATAGCGTAGTTTTATTCATTTTCGTTGGTTTTTTTTTTATGATTCATTACATGCTTAACCCTGTGAGTATTCGGTAAATAGTCACAATGAATATAGCCTAACTCGAGTTGCACATTTCTTCGAACATAAATTTCGGACCTTTCGTGGTATTACCTACTATTCCATTTATATGCCGCGTGTTTGATATTGACCAATAACGTTTAGCAATTCCTCGGATATAGACCAATCACGATCATTTATCTTAAAATAATGCTTCCTAGGATGGCAAGGATGCAATTTTACCTGATAAAACGTCAGCGCGTTACTGGACACGTAATGAATCAACGTGCGGTGATTAATACGTCACATGCTGCCCCTGAGCAGTATGAAAACATTATTTTACACAGCATAACTTGTTTGGAAACTGAAATAATATAAATGTCCATTGATTAAAAACACAATTTCGATTCGGTGCAAGCCAGTTCGTGTGCTTCGTTAGCTTTTTGATTTAAGCAACTACTACGACACCCACCATCCTGTGATGCACACTGTTGGTAGCACTGGGAATTCGGATCGATTCATCGAATCGATGTAGTATTCCGTTATCTTACGGCTGACAGGATTTTGACAAAGTAAGAAAGTTATTATTATTATTATTTACAAAATCTGTTATATTTTATTCATGGATGGCAGTAGATGTCGGTCCATGCATATAACACCACAAATCCTCCGGAATGACTTTTGTGCCAGAACCAACAGATGTCGCGATGTGAATGGTACTCATGTTGAACATAGAGCGATAAGCATATGCTTAATTTCTGGACACTCTGTATAGTTATACGATGCAAACTGATCTATTATAGTAGATCCCTTTTAGTGCTTATTCGAAAGCTACTGGAACTGGAATAATTCAGAGTGTGCAAATGTGTGACAGATACTAATGAAGGAGTATCTATCATTTTAAATACACGATAAGAGGGATGATTAATTATGGGGTAACTCTCTTTACGGCAGAACACAATGTAAACATTTAAAACGTGAAGAAATAGCTTTCTCGCTTTCTGTTTTCGTTATTGATGAGGCACTGACTCGTTACATGCATCAGCACCAAATTTACTGCTATGGAGTACGAAGTATGAAGACTTTAAATCCTGGACATGACCACTGGCTAACATAGATGACAGAGGTCAGGTTCTGATAACTCGACCACCCATATAAAATTTCAAGTCTCCAGTGCAAAAAGGGAATAGGTCCAGTTTATTTATAAACCTTTATCTTGGGGCAAGAAATTTCAAGTCCTAAGGATGTAAATTTTAGTCACTATTTTGTATACATGTTATAGGCCTAGCGTTACAAGATTCTTCAGAATTATGAAGAAACCCCTCTCCTTTGTTTCACATTTGTTTTTTTTTTTTTTCAATTTAATGCAACTTTACTTGTTTTCATATACTGATGAATTGTAGGAGTCTCCTTTCATGTCCAAATAATACCTAGTTTCCGGGGGAGGGGGGGGCGTTGGAGGCGATGGGGTTACCTGTCACTCTGCCCTCTATCGGGAAATAAGCGTAACAAAATTCAAATAGGTAACAGTAACCTCCATCTGGAGGCCCTATGCTTCACCACTGGGAGCAATATTAAATGTGATGGGGTTTGGAAAAATGGAGGGAAAATATCTACCAGTATCTTTTACGGCATCTAAAAGGGAGCAAAGGACATGTATGGAGTTACTGTTGGTTAAAGAGGCTGAGGAGAGGATTGGGAAAATTTTAATGAAGGCTAGACAGCTCAGATTCGAGCAAGCGGCAAATTTGGAGCGGGGGTGGAGGGTAAGGGAGTTAGTTAGTTAGGGCTGAGTTAGTTTGTGTCTATTTTGTATTTTTTCTCTTCATTTTTCATATTTTTTTAAAAAGCATGCTGACCAGTGCGAATTTTTGCAATTGGTTATGTAAAAAGCAATTAATATAATAAAAACTCAAATGGGAGAAATCCCCATAATTATTAAATTATTCAATTTCAATTATATTTTATTTGCACCCGAAAGAACAAAATGCTCGGGCTCGTGTGCAGTTTCTGTACCAAAATTTTAAATATAGGCCCTAGGCCGTGCATAATGCAAAATACAAGAGGGCTAGAAAACATACATAGGCCTAAAGGTATACACACACAACCTCTCAATCTTTAGTTTCTTAGCAATTCTAAGTAAGGATACATTAATAAAGTTGTTAAATAATTTTAGGCCGAAATATATTAGTTAGGCTATTATTTATCTGTCCGGTTTTACAATGTAGGCCTACTTTCATTTACATTTTCCGATAACCCAAGATTACATACCTAGTTTAATGTTAATTCCCCATTTGTGTCTATCTGTCCATAAATTCTCTTCAATATTTCTTCTTCTAATTGATGTCTCAATTCCTTGTATCCATGTAGTCGGCGGTCTCCCTCTTTTCTTCCTTGCTGGTGGTTCCCATTCCATAATCCTCCGTTGTAGTCTCTCCTATGACATCCTTTACATGTCCATACCATAAGAGCTGTATTTCTTCTACAAAATCAGTGATTGAATTTGACATTCATTTTTCTTCCTGATGGCTTCATTTCTGACTCCTTCCCGTCTAGATACCCCTGCGGTCGGCCTCCAAAAGTCCATCTCAGTTGTCATTAATCTTTAGTTTGTGTATGTGTGTATATGTGTATGTGTATGCGTGCGTGTGTGTGTATATATATACACACACACACACATCGGGTTGCCATAATTCAGGACTTTATTCACCTAATAGTCGATATTACTTCCATATTGATAAATACCTTATATATGATACAGTAATAGAATTTATTGTCCCTGATATATGGCAATATCAACTACCCAAATTGATTTTTTTTAGAACTAAAACAAGTTAATAATACTGTAACTACTTTTAAAATCTGAACCTCTGTCGCCCGCCTCAGAATTTTGGTCGCCAGGGGTTATCTGTGGACTAGAAATTTCACACCTTCCTTTATCATGAGGGGCCGCAAATCAAACAATTTAAATATCGGAACAAGCTATTAATGACAGGTTCAACAGCCGCCCGATTGCAACCTCCGTAAGCAGAAGACTAAACGAATATCCTAAACACGTGTGCCTCAGCTGGGTCAAAGAACATGCTGGAACCATGGAGAATGCCAAGAATGGATAATTTCTACTCTGTTTGTCCACTGCCATACATAAGAGAACAGTTAAGGAAAGAACTAATACTAAGTTGGAACAATGAGTGGTTAAATAATAGCAATTGCTTCCTGACAGAACATTTTTTCTTTAGTGTTTACTAGGGCTGAAAATCGATTAAAATTTCTAATCGAGTTAACGCTTGACTTTAATCGATTAATCGACCGATTAATCGACAAATGACCAAATCGACAATCAGGTCGGTATTTTAAACGAAACCAAAGTGTACATTTAATATTGTTTTACACGTTTAATAACTACTACACTACAGATAATCAGAAGAAATCCTGAATAAATGAATGCTATTATAAGTTAGTTAGTGAAAAAATATATACAGTACAAAACTTACATTTCCGGTTACTTTTTCAGCCAAGACTTGCAAAACTAAACTACCCTTCAGGTTTCTGAATAACAGGAATTGTTTAGACACAATAGGCTGAATGACACATGATGTGCCAAGGCCGGAGAAGCGAGAGAAAGGAGTTTGGTCATTTGACCCATTTCTCGAAAAACGTTTTTCAGAATTCGACTAAACCGATTAATCGGAAAATGTAATTGATCGACGATTAAATGTTTAATCGATTAATCGAGCCGATTAATCGATTCCCTAGTGTTTACCGATTAAAGTGCATATGCATACTGTAGAACCAAATGTTATACTAACTTACTAACACAATTTATAACTTGTCACGGAAAATTTGGGCAAAATCTGGGACAATTAAAAATAGGAACCAATATTTGTATTTGCAAGGACACAAATCAGACTGTATCACATCTTATATTTTGAATGCTCTGCTTTGGAAGTCCAAATACATGAATGATTAGGCTACTCAATTAGATTATTGCCAAAATAGATTTCAATCAGCTTTTGAATGTGTTTTGCATAGGAAACGCTGCTACAAAAAAAGTTATGTGACTATTTACATTCTATCTTTAAGAAACATTAATTTAGTATTTAGTATGTGATTGTTAATTAATTTTATTCATATCTGCTATATTGTTAATATGTAAATAAAGAAATTAGACAAACTTTAAATGAATGTAAATTGCATTACTTACTACTGTAACTAAACCCTAGCATATCGAAAGGTGATTTACGGTTAATTATATTTGGAGATTCAATAATAACAATATCGGAATAAAAGTAGCAGGGTTAGGATTTTTAGGTGCAAATTTTATATGAAAAAAGGAAGGGAAAAGGTGCTAAAATAAGGTAAAAAAGGGGACAAAAAGGTGCTATTTTACTCAAGTAATTCAAAAAAATCTATCTTCTATTAACAGTTATTGAGTTGCGAAAAAACACATCAAATCATCACTCACCAGAAACAGTAAAATACAGGAAGCTGTTGTGCTTCAAGACATTGAGCATCTCTACATTTTTAAAAATAAGCCTGTTTCTATTAGGACATAGAATGTCTTTGTACATGCTAAAGCTTCTTTCGACATCCACAGAAACCAGTGGGGCAAACTTTGTATTCACTCGGAATGGCAACTCTACACATGTGGCAAATTCCTCAACATCCGGATTTTTCTGAAGACTAGACTCAAGTTTGTCTTTAGCAAAGCCCTCTAAATTGGTCCCTCACTGAAGTGAAAATATCCCATTGTTTTTCCTTTTCGAGACCTTGTTCTTCCAATTGTTTGATAGCTGCAGTCAAGTACTTGTAACCATGGACACAAAATAGTTCTGTCTCCAAATTCTGTATTTTTTCCGGTAGCAGAAGTTGTTGGGCCTTGGAAATCGCACCTGCGTCTGCTGGATCCAATGAAAGCACAAAATCCTTAATCTTGTCAAAATTCTCACACAACATAACAGCACACTGAATCCATGATCCCCAGCGAGTAATGACCGGGAACTTTGGAAGGGGGAGGCGAGTGATGTTCTTGTATGCAACAACACGACTCGGAGCTTTCTGTAGAATCTTCTTCAGGGCAGAGATGTATTCATTTGCAATGTCGTATTCATTCCTTATGGATTCACAAACCCTGTGAAGGGCATGGACTAGGCATGTCACATGCTTTAACTTAGGGAACAAAGGTTTCAATTGGTTAATTGCTGAAACCATGCATGGAGCCTGGTCTGTAACCACCAGAAGAAGTTTTTCAAATGCTATACCACTTGGCCACAGGTTTTGACAGAAGTCCATGATTGATTGCATTACTGTACTGGCGTTGGCTTTCTCCAGTTCGTACATTTTAAACAACATGGGCTTAACGTTCTCCCCTGATAGGGGAAAAACTAAAATGTTCAAAACATATCGTTCCATTGAGTCTGTAGTTTCATCCACTATGATTCACACATCACAATCGGTCACTTTCTCCTTGATGGTTTTTATGGTTTCTTGGTAAACAGGCTCCATGTAGTTTCTTCTTATAGTACTCTCATCAGGCACTGACATCTTTGTGTATTTTTCAAGGAATCCTTTGAAAGTTGGATGGTTTACCTTATTGAGTGGAATTCCCGCTTGTGTAAGAGCAGCACATAAATCAATGTTGAATTTCTTCAAATTTTGAGTTTTCGATGAACACTGTTCAATCGCATTCCGTAATAAAGGTTGTCGCGATTTATTTGCTTGAAGTGTCTTGTTCTTTTGGTGCTTAGAAGTGGAAATGTGTTGTTTGATGCGGTCTCGCTGGTGCTTTTCATCTAACAAAATTCCTGAATCGCAAATGTTACACCGTATTACAGTTCCATCTGTTTCTACGGAATCTTGTTTGAATTCCTGAGACAGAGAAAATAACCGGGCTCTGGACACCTTAGGCATGGCAAAAATACACTCATTTAATCACAGATTTGCACTCACGATCAACAGACTACTGACTGGTGAAGTCAAGAAGATGGAAGTGAGAGAAAGAGGATTTGCATATACACAATATTTTTTTTATAATAAATTATAATTTGGTGGAATGAAATACGCATTTCCATTGTAGCAAGCTATTTGTTTCGGCAAAGTGAAAGAGGATTTGCACGCACGCACAATATTATTGTTGATGGAATGAAATATGCATTTCCATTGTAGGGAGCTATTTGTTTCGGCAAAGTGAGAGAAAGAGGGTTTGCACGCACACACGTATCATTTTCTGTTGTTGCAGGTGTGCTTTCAGTCCCGCTTTTACTGGAAGTAAAATGGAATGAAACTCACAAGTCATTCATAACGCTTTATAATGATAAAATGCACTCTAGAAGAATATTGATAAGCTACAGTATATGAAAAAGGGGAAGAAAGGGGATTATGGGCACTGTTGAGAAAAAAGGGGTAAAAGGTACCAAAAAAGGGAAAAAAGGTGCTACAAAAATGTCTCCATTCTCGACTATAGATAAAATCTCACACTGTGGTATCTTTCCGAAGAGCTTTAATTTACCCTACGAGAAAAGGTGCGCACCTAAAAATCCTAACCCTAGTAATAAGTTACTTTCTCATTAACAAATGAAGAGTTGCAGGTCCAATAAACATACCTCACGAAATGATATAAAAAAGTTATAAATGTAAGAAGTTCATTCAAAGCGTCTGACAACAAATTATTAATGTGTAATTAAAATGACTCTAGGATTTTTAAGTTCATATAATTTTCCATTAGGCTTATATTACTTCGTTTGAGAATATCCTGAAATATATTATCCGTGGTTGGCCTGGATATCGCTGTCCAGTCGTGAGTTTCATCTCGACGACATGGATGTGTGCACAAATGGTGTGCATAAATGTGACAGGCCAATGTCTAGATTTACAGACATGTTGAAGAACTCCTATTGGACAAAATTCCGGCACACTGGCAACGGTCACAAGCCGAAGTTGCAGTACACCCCCGTCGTTAAATAAAAAAATAACAATCTATATTATTCCTTTAAAATTTCCATAGCCACGATCTCCATTTTGTTGAGTTTTAGATTATGTTCATTAATTAACTTTAAAACATTTTACGATTCATTCATTCGAGTCAATATTTTGTTAATTGGCCTGCCTCAAGTGCTCACTATTGAAAAAAGTGTGCCTACGCCTTTACATGGGTTTTACTTCTAACCTATACGAACGAGAGTGAGCAAGAAAGACATGAATTGTGAAGGATATATTAATCCGTTCCTGGTTCCTATAACAACTCCTTCCATAGTTACGTCTCTCTTTCTAATAAACTGTTTTCTGAACCACCCCCTCCCTGCTCCAACCTCCATACCGCCTATGTAGCCATAAAGGATAAAGAAATCACGGTGGTGTGGGTTAAAGCTTACAGAATACCAGCTAGGATTTCAAATTTAATGTAGATTCCGTACCACTGTAGAAACTTAGTACACTGCTATGATAACATCAGAAGTGAAGGAAGCACTTTGTAGTCTGAAAACTTCGCACTTCAAATGAAGGCATGGGAACTAACACCTAGTATAACCACCACATGTGCAAGCAGCAAAGGGGGTCAGGGTATCATTACACAAAGCTCAGTTAAGGGTGTGAAAGTTTATAAAGGAGAAAAAAACTCGCATCCTAATTTTCTTCGGAAGGATAGTAAAGCAGTTTTTTAGTGTAGGGTGTGTTTACATGTTACATGTTACTCGTAGTTTGAAGCAAGGCAGCTTCAAGAAAAGTTCCCTACATAATTTTATCCTATCCGCTTCTTCCTCTCCCATGAACCTTCGACTTTTTAAAAATTTTATTGAAACAATTTTTTTTCGTAAGAATCTGAAACTTAAGTCATTGCTAGGATACTTACAATTCATGACCAATTTATTGAGTTGCTGTCTCCTATGTTCAGACTGGTCTTTAAAATATGTCACTGTTTATAGTATTTGGGAAAGATAATTGTTTTATCTTACGCTCATTTTCATATTTTGTCGTGATATAATAGAAATAAAGTACACCTGTGAGCAGTACAAATTATAGTCTACTGAATACGGAATTAAACATTTTATATTTTAAATTTAGCGTTTCGTTCTCATAATTAGCCTACAACATATCGCAATTGGGTCGATTGCTACGTGCTAGCGTGGAGAAGAGCAGATTTTATTTAGTGACTCTCTTAACGGAATAGGTACAGTCGAGTGCACGGAAACTTGACGAACTTCTGGTTTCTTCTATTGTTTTTCTTCATTTAAAAAAGTATCCAGTCTTCATATCAACTGTGTTGCACACCAGCCCTGGGTAAGCCATTTCTTATTTGTTTCAATTTAAGTCCGCACACATGCATTAGCCTAAGAACAACGCTCAGGTCTAGGCGAGCAGTGAAATGGGGCTACAGTATGTGAACATTTCATGTGAGTGGCTAGAAGGCGTTCCTCACAACGAATGTCCAAACCAACCCCTGAATGAGTCTGACTCGTATTGGTTTGAAGTAGAAAATCTGGCACTCAAAAAAACCCACGAACACAGGTCAGTTTCAGATTCTGCAGCGAAGAAGGGAGGGGAATAACACAAACTTTAGGATGATGGTTAGCCTCTGTTGCGTAACGTCCAACGCGAAAATAGGATGGGAGTAGGGGTTTCCTGTCGGAGCAGGTTATGTATTCCCTTACAAACATGAACCATTGCGCATTAAATCGGAAATATTCCGTACACTCGACTGTACATGAATTTAAAAAAAAAACACATCCTATCCTTTTCTACAGTGCACATGGCTCATATAAAATTCATGTGAATACACTGGAAACCCAACATTTTAAGTTAGTTATTTATGATAAAAGTGGGAAAAGATAGTTTTTTTTTTGCTATTAAGTATGTTTGGGAAATAAGCACGTGAAGGCAAGTGTAGCAATCCTACGAGCTCAATATGCCCTGCCATCTACCGCCACATATATACATGCAGAGGCGCTGACATGAGGTTATTGATTTTTTGCTGTTCTGCTGCAAACTTAAAGAATGGAGTCAAAAACGCTTCTAAACACAAGAGTATGACGACTTTTCCAATGTTAAGTTTCTGACAGTGGTCCCAAATATAGTCATATTTGCTCCCTGAAAAAAGCGTTGTCGACTCCATTCCTTATGTTGGAAGCCGTGAACCAGAAAATCAGTAAACTCTGTCTCCGCATGTGCATGTGTGTATGCGGCGTACGTGGCAAGGCACTCTATCTACGCTTCAATATGGCTCCGTGATACGAAATTTATTAGAATAAATAAAATCTATATTATTTCTTCACAGATTTAATATTAACGACCGTCAAAAAATAGAGTATGATACACATGGTAATTGATTCTATTTTGCTCGTAGAATTGCTACACTTGTCCTTACGAGCTCGTTTAGCAAACATACCTGTTCGGAAAATAAAATATCTCTTTTACCACTTGTGTCATAAAAAAATATTTGCTTTATAGAAATTTTAGAATATTAGATCATATTGCACTATAAAACATGAGAACTGTGCTGTTTCTGATCACTTGGTTCTCTGACTTGTAGAGGCATAATGTCTACACTTGTATGTTTCTTCAGAGAGAAAATCGGGAATTCATGCTCAGGGTAGAGAATGTCATGTGAGTGCCACACTTCACATTTTTACATTCAGCTTGCGTGAACCCATATCTTGTGTTCCATACATCAGTATTGGAAAAGACATAACATCTGAGAACGCAAACTCTTAGAACTAACTTACGTTAGTTCGTTTATTGCTAAAGTTCTTTTTATTGCAAAAGGAGTTGAGTTTCATGAATGTGCTTCGCACGGTTATCTTCAGACTGCAATTCCACTGCTCATTGAGATAACGCCCACATTACAATGTTCAACAAGCTGTACACTTTCATTACAGACTACATGAAGTACCTTAATTATTATTTCAAGAGGATTTATATTACGTTAATGCCTTTTTACGTGTTTACCGACACATCTGATGAAACTCGTTATATCGAATGGGATATACTGAGACTATCAAATTCATACGAAACCGGAAGGTCGAGGGTTCGATCCCGATGAGATCGCTGGAATTTTTCAATTGCCTTAATCCTTCTGGTGACGCTATGGCCCTGTGGTCGACAGTCTCTAGCGAAGTGAGTACCAGGAGCAATCGTGAGGATAAAGGCTGTTGTGCGTAAGGCTGACGACCTTACCACATTCAGGTGCCGAAAAACTAAAATCTGGGATCCTCAACTTCCTGGAACCCTCCAAGCCTCCATGCCCTGTACAGGGAACACTTTATTCTATTCATACGAAGCGTATTTGACATCGGCCAATAACGTTTAGCAATTGCTCGGACATAGAAAAATCAAGGAGGTTTATATTATAATATTATTATTAGGGATGGGTCCTCGATACTTTCGATACCTCGATACTCTCGATACTTGCATGGTATCGGCATCGAACGATACTTCAGAAAACTCGCTCGATACTTTTTCGATACTTTTCTGCAATTAAGTGAGAACGCTAGTATTTTTTTAACAAAAACTTGTAAATGGACTGTTTAAAAAACTAATTTTAGTTTTAATGTAGAGTTTAAAAATAATTATAGGCTACTGATGATATTAAATTTTGTCTCATTAAATATGCAGACTTAATTAATTTAGTTGGTATTAAGCAGTTCTCTCTAATTTTAATTTTTAATGTACCTATTTATTGAAACTGCTTTTATTGAAGGTATCGAGTATCGAAGTATCGAGTATCGAGGAAAAAGTCATGTATCGGTATCGAGTATCGAGTATCGAGAAAATCTGGTATCGACCCATCCCTAATTATTATATAAGTTCACTCGCTACTTCCACGTTCGTGAATAAATTATCGATCAGAGCCGAACCCCTCGTCAGATTACCTATATGGGGTATATGATATAACGTCAAGTCTTTGCTGGAAATCATAATACGTAACATATTTGTATTGGTGCCAGTGAACACTACAGGATAAAACCTATTGTTTTATAACATAACATACCATATTTAGAAATTTAAACCATTTAAATGTGTAATGATTAGAAACACACTTTCTATTCGGTGCAAGCCAGTTTGTGTGTTTTTATTCTGTTCTGATTTTAGCTTATCTTAATTGGGTTAACTATTTCTCATCCCCACTCTCGAAAGAATTAGTATCTGGTAACATAGTCGATTCTTCATTCTTTTATTATTATTTTATTTATTATTTTATTATACGGAACTTGTGGACAAAATGGGTTGAGGCAGGTTTTCTCGGGGTGTTCCCGTTTCTCCTGCTACACATCAGGTGGCAATAAAGAATTATAGGCAGTATGTTTGCTTGTTCTGACTAATGACGGTAGCCCGATAAACATCGCGGGTGTGCCACAATTTTTTAGCACAGGAATTATTTTACATGCCTGTAAATGTATAGACATCGCATTCTGTCACATGTATGCAAGACGTTCGCCAGGGTCAGAACATGAGAACAGAATGCCAGTAATTTAGACACTGTTCCACCATGGTGGACAAGAAGAATGAAAGTAACACATTCATGTAAGGCAAAGTTAGTGTTAAGATTATCAAAAGGGAAGAGGTGAATTGTTACATAAGCTAAGGCGACATTACGTGAAGAGACTAAGTAGGAATCAAAACACAATTAGTGTGATGAGGGAAGTTAAAAGAGGAAGGAAGAAAAGAAGGAACCACGACGTGAGGGGGTCGGAACTAAGGAAGGGGTGTTAGAAAGCAAAAAGTGAAGAAATGAAGAGCATGCAAGAAAGGCAAAAACTGAGAAGCACTATAAACAAGAAGAGAATGAGAGAAATGTAGAAAGAGAAATAGTTAAAGACAAATATAAAGACAGAAATAGGGAGAGAAATAAGGGAAGAAATAAATAAATAAATACATAAATAGAGAAAAAGGGAGAGAGAATAAGAAAGGGAGATAAAGAAAAACATTAGTTAGAATCAGGGCCCGGATTCTAATGACATGCCATCTTTTTATTCATGCTGCATAGACATTGCCAACTTGTGGATAAATCCTAATCATGGCCTCTAGATTATAGAAATGCGTTTTTGTTAGGTCATTTTTTGTCATTTTATGCCATTTTATATTTTTAGGCCATTTATTTCAATTTTAGGTCATTATTTTGTCATATTTGGGTCATTTGCTTCCATATTTAATAATTTTCATGTATTTACATTGAGTGTATTAACTTTTTTTCATCACTAGCGGTGCTGTCTTTGAAGTGTTGTTTGTTTAATGCAAGAAGGAAAAATTCGGCATTAAAGTGTTGACATGTCAAAGTCAGAAATGAGAATCAAAGAAACGCCAACATTTTGTATTATATTACTATTGCTATTAGATTTACTTGGCACCAGAGTCTGCCATCTGCTTGGATTTGAGAGTGCAAACTACTGTTTACCCTCAATAAGCAACAATATAATCCGGCAGACCACAAAAGGAAATGCCGAATTTTGACTCACCAGTGCCTCAGTGCCAGTATAAATTTCCGTGAGAAAAGAACATTCACAACATTACAGTTATTTACAGTTTTTACAATTACGTACAAACTAGTCTATAACTTTGTGTGTACAATAATAATTTTTATAAATAATATAACAGTTTTTAGGTCGTTTTTAATAATTATCAGGTCATTTTCTTTAAAATTTAGGGTCATTTTATAGGTCATTTTTCAAACAATTTTAAGTCATCAGAATCCGGGCCCTGGTTAGAATGATAGTGTTCTCTTTCCTCAAACAAAAAGAGTTATCCCTATTTTGCATGGAGTACTTCTGTGTGAAAGAAAACAATGGCCTCTGTAGTTCTGATTCTGACGTCACCTAAATATTACTCTCATAGAGATAAGGTTTTTACTGTTAAAAGTAAAAATGTTGACGTGTGAAGCATTCTGTCAGAAACGAGCAGCTTGTAAGACTATCTTTTCGTGTTTGCAATTAATGTAGCATTGAGACCTCGGGAAGGAAGACCCGCCACAAAGCAAACTCACTATATTCAGACGATTAAATACGCTATAAAACATTTTTATTCATTACTTGTCTCCTAGTCTGTTCACATTAGTCATTACATCTAATTCCAAGTTATGAATGGAATCTTTAGTTCAGTACTTCTAGTCTTGTTATTTATACAAAGAAAGTTTCATTATAGCTACTGTATTTCTTAAGACTATGTATATTTCTTAATTTTTCACTTACCTCTTTTTTTCTAATCTTTTCTCCCTACTTTCCTCCTCACTTCACTATAATCTCTTCCTCTTCATTCATTCTTCAATGTCTGTCTTCCCTCCCTATTTCCCTTCCTCTGATCATCACTCCTTTTAATCCTACTCCATTTCAACCATTTTTTAAATCTTAAATCCAACTTATTTTTCTTTTGCATTTTATTTGTTGAAATCTTAATATCTTTATCCATTTCTCACTTCCTTGGAGTAGGCTACTAATTTCTTCGTGCATTTTTTTTCTTTATGGAATCCTAATACCTTCTTCCGTGCGTAAATCTTGCTTTCTTAATTTCATAATCAGACGTCCAGGTTTCATTTCTCTCTTATGTTCTTTTTCGTGGTTTTCCCCTTTCTAAAATCTCATGTCCTTTCTCCATTTCTATCTCTCCTGTCTCCTATTTTTCTTCAAGTTTTCTTTTGATTAAATTCTATGAATTTCCTAATTTCTCCCTACCTGATGACCTACTTCCTTTCGTTATTTCCCCTTGTTTATACATTTCTTAGCTTAAATCCAACTTTCTATCTCTGTTTCTCCCTTCTTTATACCACACTCCTTTAACTCAAAGTGTTTTCCTTAATTTCTCATCATCTTCTTTAATGTTGAGGCCTATTGGCCGGTTCCGTCTACAAATATGATTCTACCCTCCTTTCTTAAGCGTATCTGTGGATTAATTTCCTAATGGATTATAAAATTACGTTATTTTTGCTACGTCTTTATTTGGCATACGTTGAACATGCTCCTGCCATAACATTTTAATTCCAGAATATTCTATGTAGGCCTACAGTATTAAGTTTAGATCTTATTTCTTCACTCCTTTTTCTATCTAGGGAAGTGTAACCTATAACTAATCTTAAACATGTATATCCTGCAGCTTCGAATCTTCTTTCATCTTCTATTCTTAATTCCAGCTTTTGCTGCCATATAAAATTGCTGGTAAGGCACTTTATAAAATTTAAGCAGTGTTTCTTTTCTCACTTTTTCTATTTTAGTAATGTTCGTCGTACGGTTTCACAAAACTACTTTGAGTTCAGTTTGTTCTCTGCCTCATAATTTTCGCCGTAAGTTTCGTTATAACCCAGGTACTTAGAAGTGTTGATCTGATCTATGATTTGATCGCTTAGTACAATCTCTCTTCTGATTGGCTGGGATCCTGAAAATGGCACAGTTTTTTTTTTCGTCTGATATTTACATTTCATAGTTTCGGCCTGCCTTCTTTATTTTTTATAACCCGATTCTACTTTAAAATTGCGTATCCCGTGAATCCCACTCTACATGTTAATTTCTTCCACCCTTATAGCATACCATTCTCTTAATTCTCTACTTCTCTTTCATAGATGTTATTTCCTATTTAAGATTTCCCTTTCTAATATAAGCAAGGTTTTGTTGATAATTTCTGACCTCTTACATCTATCTCCTTTTCTCTTCATGTTTAAATTCCTTTTATCACACTAATTTTCCCATTATTCCTACTTACTTGCTGTTAGCTTCTTCAGACAGTAAAAACCCAGGCTCTTTAATTATTCTCTGCACTAATTTCTCCTTCAACCTGTCCCTTTTTCCTTCACATGTTTTCTTAACTTCATTTCAACTTATTGACTTGAGTGCACTGGTTCCTTCCTATTTTCTTTCACGACCTATTTTCTTTATATTCTACTATTTTTTATCCTTCATAACTTTTTTCTTTATTTCATATTAACTTTTCTCTTCTTTCCGTTTGGCTCATTTCAATATACATATGTATATATATACGGTACACACACACAAGGCTACCTTGTTTATTTTTGCTATAAATTCTACTTAAAATTACTCAACCCATGAAATTCCACTCTATATGTTTATTTCTTATATTTCACTCCCATCTTTTCTCTATCGTAGTCTCTTCTTTGCTAAAATTCCTTCATCATTTCAAAAGTATTTTCCTGTGTATTTTTTCTATTGAACAAGTTGTATAGCCTATATACATACAGAGTTGATAGGAACTCAGTGAACAAAACTTACTAGCTAATTTCAAGTGACAAAAAAGTGTTTTGTATTTTGTGGGGCTGAAAAAGGAAAAAAAAAAATCACGAACTACCTGACAATTTTCATTTGCACTATTTCAACTAAAACCCCTATCTCCACTAAGTGAAGATTGAATAGACTATATATTTTTGCCATTGTTTTAATGTATTGTTATTTATTTTATTGTAGCTGTGTATCATTAATCATTACATTTACTGTATTATGTTTGAAGATATGTTTATGAAGTAATTCGTATTTTCCCAGTTATGTAGAAGACAAAATAATAATAATAATAATAATAATAATAATAATAATAATAATAATAATAATAATAATAATAATACCATCTATTAATTATTATTTTTAACTTACTTCAGTAATATAGAACTTCATAAAATCGTCTGCCAAGGTTCATGTACAGCTTTAGAGTGTAGATTGTGATCATGACAGCAATAGAGGCCTGCTTAAGAATGGATATTACGATTGTCTACTTTTTGTCTATTTACTTTTATCAAGAAATTCAGTCTAGGGATTCTACGTGCAATATTAGAAGTAAAGTGTTAAAATTTTCCCCGTACAGACTGTGAAGGCCCTTAGGATTCCAGGAAGTAAAGGCCTCAGATTTTTAGTAATTAGATAGTAAGGCCGCCCTTACCCCGACGATTGCTCCGTACTCACTTCTGTTAAAGGACGAGTCAGCCTAGAGCCATAAAGCCACCAGAAGAAGTAGGCCAATTGAAGAATCCCAACTAACTCATCGGGATCCAACCCGAGACCTTCCGGTTTGTAGCACAGTGCCTGAACCAGCTACGCCACTGCTTATCCTTCTGCGTGTACTTGTAAGGAAAGACAACCCCAATGAAACACTGGGTAATTTTCGCCAAACTATTTTACGCTATTTTTACAAATTATTTAATAGTATATCTTCAAATTACTTTCTGTCCTTCAGTATTTCTAGTAGAAACACAATTTGTGGATTAAAAATACTAACAAGGTACTTCACCCAAAACATAACACGAAAATTGTATTTCACTTTATCCGAATAGTCTTTAGGCAAAGGAATCTATATTGATGTTTCAGCTCTTATCTAATAATAAGTTCTTGGCACTGAGTTCAATCCTCCCTATATATCCTCTCGATTTGAGGAAGCAGATTCATTTTTAATTCAACGGAAAATAGAAGTTATTCTCTGAGGTGAAAATGTAATTTATATTGCTCTCGCGGCTAAATCAAGGAATGTTTCCTTCTTCTGCAAGGAGCAAGGAACAAGGTATATGTACGTTCCCGTGTTTATGCGACAAAAGGGAGAGAAGTAGGAGAGAATAAAGAAAACTGAAGGAGTGAGAGAGATGGTCTGAGAGTCCTGATGTCAATGAGAGTGAGAATTTAGGAGAAAGAAGAAGAGAGTGATGTTGACCATTTGTGGAAGTGTGAGAGGGAAACACAGAGGACAACTAAAACTTCAGACCATAAGACAGATTTAATGTGGCGTCGAAAACAGAATTCCAATCATAATTATCAGCTGCAGAGGGTAGGAAGGGGAAAGCCAAGAGGGAGGGGAAGACAAAGAATGCTGAAACTTCGCACATAAGACAGATTTAATGTGGCGTCATACAGGGAAGACTGAACATATTGGACAAGCAAATGCCTCGTCATAATTATTTAAAAAATACATTAATATTCTGATATCAAATTTATATAAATTATCTGCGCTCTGTTAAATGGCATTTCCCAACACTCCCCCCGGATGATATTTCAGTATAGCAAATCAAGACAATATTTTAACTTATAACTTGAAGAGTTTCGGGTTTCAGTTAACGGAAACACGATCTATTATAAGTTTAATGAGAAATGACCCAATATCAATGTAACTTAAGAGCAATACCCCGAGAAAACTTTGTTCGATTCGACTTTGTAAAAAATAATCTTAACTGCTGAGGATTAGCCTATGTGAACGAAAATTTTAACAATATGAATATCAATAACATTACTATTTCAGCTACAGCCTTAAAGGTATGATTTGAAAATTTCACAATTCGTACGCTGAATTCTGAACATTTGTTGTTAGTGGTATACGAAATATACAGAACATTAATCTATCACTACTTTCCCTTATTTATAACGTGAAGTGCAGTAAAATAATATCATATGTAGTCTATTTAGGGTAATGATCCAATGAAAAAAGAATATTAATATTTCAAAGAAGGCTGTCGGAATAAGGTGCAATATGGACACTATTCGCTCTGTAAACCTTTATGTCTATCCAATTATCTACTCTTAAACAATTCAACGGCCCTAAATAGCGTGATTGATCCCCCACTTCGTGAGACATCGGGTATACTCGGCGATGTTCGTCTCTCGCACTCTAAACTTTTACGAAGAGTACAAAATTAAGAAACCCGTTTCTTTATTATATAAGGCCTAAGTGAAATGAACATAATGAACAAATATTCTAATTTTATGTTTACTTACAATTTTCATAGCTCTGAACCACAAACATTTTTAATAAACTGCCAGTGTAAATTTCTTAAAAATCCTGGAGTGAATTTATAATGGCGGGCGAAGCCCCGGGCACCAGCTTTAATATATTGACAGTTTAACCCTTGAAGTGTCGCGTACAATAAAAATCCAAACAAACCACTCCTTCCTTTGAAAAATTATATAATTTCTGAAAATTACACTGAATTTGTCAAATTAAATTCACATCATATTCATCTGTGAACAAACAGCTGAGAAACAATAAGTATTATCAGTGTTCACGGTTAGCTTTGGAACTGCATAATCGAATCTCAGATCGTTTTCCCAGACGGCGATTTCTAATCTTGGAATGTACTCTAAAGCCGGAATTTTAGCTGTTTCATTAATTACTAATGGTTTTAGTTTATGAATGATTCGCGTACAAGTGTTAATAAATATAATGCTCTTAATTTTTAACTTTTCAATTAATTATCTTGGTCGAAGCCGCGGACACCTGCTAACATTAAACATACCTACTGTCGTTTCATCGTATATCATTGAATGTTTGAATTATATTAAGGACAATAGGGTCTATTGACATGTTTATACTAAATATTGCAACACATGAGTATAATACCAGAAACGTGCATAATTTAAAGAAAAATTTCTGCAGAAACACCTTGACCAAAATAGCTTCAATGAGTTATGTTTTAAATTATATAATGTGTTGTGAAAGCATATTAAAAATTTATAAACCAAATATTTTAAAGTTTCAGTGAACAAATTATTATATTATCTCTCTTTATGTGACATTAATGAATATTTCGTTTCATTTATAGGTTGAGTCTTTTTCATATTTCCAGTGTTAATGTTCTCAAATTTTAGGCAATACCAATGAATAGTTTAATTATTTTTCTGTTTTTGATTGTTAATAGCTGCTTTCGCTGTTCCCACTTGACAGGATTTTATATCTGTATCTGAAATTTGAATTTTCCAACAGAATTGTAACAATTTAACTTATTTTATTTATTTGTTATTTTGCCTTTGCTGTCTTCATGTATAAAATTTGATGCTACGTCCCAAATCGTATGCATGATCAGTTGGATATACTAAATAAAATTTTTAACATATAAATACTTCTAAATTCTTTGAAATCTTTCCGTTTAAGCTGATTATTCAATATGAAAGGAGTATTATTACTGAGAAAAGGTTTCATGAAATGAATACTCTTTGTATCTATACAGTATTACCAAAATAATAAAGGCTTTTACTAAAGCGCCTTAACAGAAACTTTGAAATAGTTATTCACATCACAAAGAACAAAATGTGTATGTATTACGTAATCGCATGAATGTGATTGTGAAAGACTTGAAAGTTTTAACCTATCCCTCCCCCTCCCAGCTTCCTAATTAGAACATTTTAACGTAGTTAATTAGCTTCATATTTCTCCAGTGGTATAATTATAGATTGAATGTTTTGATAAGTTCCGCCTATATACCACTAAATATTAAAACAATCAGTTGAAGTCTACATGAGGTAAGGAGAACAGTTAATTAACAACACGTGTTTTGAATTTGACTTTTATTGTGTTCTTCTAAACGTATTTTTATTGTATTAGATTTAGTCTATCACTTAATAATATAAAATATTAAAATATTAAAATAACATTGAGCTCAATGTGTTGTCAAATTAGATTATTTACAATAATTAGTAATAAAATTACGAAGTTAACCTTGTCACAATAGTTAAAATATGAATTAAAGTTAAACACATATGAAACTTGATAAAGTATTCTAATACTTGTCAATTGTTTTAAAATAGCACACAGATGTCTGTGTAATGTGTATGTCATAAATAATTGTCTTCTTGGATAAAATGCACTTAGCTTCTTTCTTCTTGTATTTGTGTTGTGTGACTATTATTACTAGAGAGTCAATTATAACAATGTCACATTGTGAATAACTGTAATTTATGTGGTCCTTCTTCTTGGATTAGATTAGCGGATCTTGAGTAGTGTAGTGATTTATCTCTTGTAATCTTCAATATTAACAAAATAATTACCATATTATTCGTTTATTACATAACTTATATTTTAAATTTATACTGGCTAGCATACAACCAATTTCTTCATTACAGTTCTATATTTAACCCATTTAAATTAGTCATATATTTTAATTTATTTTATTAACGAAGTTTTTATCCTATAATTAATTTTACCTGAGATTCTTTTGATATCCAAAATAATCATATTCTAGGCGTGACTGATGATGACGCATATGACGTCGAAATGCATCTCAATAGGCCTATATTGAAGAACAACGAAAGCTGAAGATTACAAGAGATAAGTCACTACACTACTCAAGATCCGCTAATCTAATCCAAGAAGAAGGACCACATAAATTACAGTTATTCACAATATGACATTGTTATAATTGACTCTCTAGTAATAATAGTCACACAACACAAATACAAGAAGGAAGAAGCTAAGTGCATTTTATCCAAGAAGACAATTATTTATGACATACACAGACATCTGTGTGCTATTTTAAAACAATTGACAAGTATTAGAATACTTTATCTGTTTAAGTTTCATATATGTTTAATTTTAATTCATATTTTAACTATTGTGACAAGGTTAACTTCGTAATTTTATTACTAATTATTGTAAATAATCTAATTTGACAACACATTGAGCTCAATGTTATTTTAATATTTTATATTATTAAGTGATAGACTAAATCTAATACAATAAAAATACGTTTAGAAGAACACAATAAAAGTCAAATTCAAAACACGTGTTGTTAATTAACTGTTCTCTTTACCTCATGTAGACTTCAGCTGATTGTTTTAATATTTAGTGGTATTTAGGCGGAACTTATCAAAACATTCAATTTTAACGTACTTTTCCGTTTCATGCCCCTTGCTTCTGAATATATGAATCTTATAGAACCTAAAAAGGGCTAAATCGGATTGAAGAGCCTAAAAGGGGCTAAAGAGGATTTTTGCAGAAAAACACGATTTTTAAATACATTTTCCAACTAATGTGAAGGAAAATAAATATGTGAATTAGTGCATTTTAAGAAAATACATAATAAAAATTAATTTATACAATGCACTGAAATTAACAATGTCGGTTTGTCACTTGTCATTGTAACTAGAAAATGTGCCGCCTCGCCGCCGCAGGAAATGAAACCTGAGCCGTCTTCAATACTTTGAAATCTGCAACTAATCCCTTGTCGTTTCAACTTTAAAATAAGTTGATGACCGACGAAGTATATTAAAGAACAAATTCGTGACACTTGACTCTACTTATTTTTGTACATCGGAAGTGAATTGAGTGGTATATTGAATAAATATTGTATTATATCATTAAAAGGTAAATATCCCAATTGTTTATGCTATTTGTCGAGTGCCGATATAAGGAATAGATCCTTGTTTATTTTGTTAAAAAAAGCTAGAATAACTGTGTCAAAATTATAATACAATTTTTGGTGTTAATAATAGTGTTCATTGTATGTTTTATTAAGACGGCTAAAATCGTTTGTTTAAAGCCTAAAAATGGATATTCCACAAGAATAAAAGGCTAAAATACCTTGTATAAATGCCTAAAATTCCGGGCCCTACTTATAACGTACTATATGTGATATGCTGATCACACTATGACGAATATAAATAGTATAAATATAAAAAATTCGATGACATGATCAGTTCAGGGACCACTGTTCAAACAGTCGACACCATTTAACAGTCAAACGGTAAATAGATGAAATAAACAGTATTAGGTAAAGGTAACAGAAATTTATGTTCCGATGATCATTTTTCCTGTTAAATCAAGAATAAGACATAAAAAGGAATAAGAACATATTTGTCTTCGGAAAAAGGATTAATAAATAAATAAAAAAATAAAAAAAAACTAATGAAGATGTTTAGTCAGCCTATGCTGGATTTGGTGTTGAAACTATTGTCTGTTTGCAGTTTGCTTGCTTACTTACGCAATGGCATTAGACAATTCCTAAGCAAGCGAAAGGTTAGGGGTTTACCTGTGCCCGCCATTCAACCCTATTCTGTGCTAACTCCATCCAACCATCCCTCGCAAATCCTACTTCCCATAAATCTATCCTAATATTGTCCTCCCACTTACGTCTACGACTTCCAAGTGGTCTGTTCCCTTCGGGTCTCCCAGTCAATATTTTTTAGATATCTCTTTCATCCCCCATGCGCGCAACATGTGCAGTCCATTTCATCCTGCGTGATTTAATTACCCTTACTACATCCGGTGACGAGTACAGGTCATGAAGCTCGTCGTTATGCAGTTTTTTCCATTCCCCATTTTCATCTCTCTTAGGCCCAAATACTTTCCTAAGCACCCTATTTTCGAACACTCTCAGATTATGCTCTTCCCGAAGAGTAAGCGACTATGTCTCACATCCATGTAATACAACCGGCAGGATAATTGTCTTATAAATGTTTGTTTTTGTATTTCTGGACAGGAGACGAGAAGATAAGTGTTTCCTAATTGCATTTCCTTGTTTGAGCCGATAAAGATGAATCCTCTTCATTGTGGTTCGACTATTTAATAGAATGATAATTCTTTTACACTGGCCGTGTGCAGGCTAAGCTGGAAAGCTAGAGTCAGACTGAAAAATGCAATGCCACTGTCGAGATTCGTACAACAGATCTTCCGCTCTTCTTGCCGCTGCTCTTCCACTTGAACTACAGTGGTATTAATGAGAGGTGGCAGTCAGATGCGCGTGAGAGAGGTGACGCACGTAGGAGGAATCATGGGGGAGGGGTAAGAATGTTGAACTGCACTTCCAGGAGAGGAGAAGCGATTGTAAGAAGGTCTCTTGTTTCTTCACTGCATTATACGATCTTACCGCTCTGAAAGCAACGACACAACTAACCCATAAACCCCTCCATGCAGTACGAATGTTTATTGGACTCGTCTGCATCTACTGAGCATCCATGCTTGGACTGCCACGTCTCATTAATACCACTGTACCAAGGCAACGTACCGGTAGAACATTAAATTGTACAACCAACTTGCAGCCTACAAACGACAGCTTAGCCTGCACACGGAGAGTTTGGAAGAATTATCATTCCATTGTGACCTACTAGTGGTTTACTATAGAACGCCTGGTGGTATACCGGGTATGTGAATCAGTTGGAGAATTTAATGTTATACCGGCACGTTGCCATGGTGTAAAGTGGCACATCAGCGGCACGGAGAGTTGAAGCTCTGAGGTTAAAATCCCGGCTTGAGATAATTAGCCTTTAAAATTCTGCAGAATTGCGACAGCGCATTACAAGGTAGCTCGTATCACACGGCAATGACATGTCACGCATATAAATGCAAAGTCTCAGGTACACTAGCTCCAATATTACCTGTGTCGCGGAGTTAAGTGGCCAATGTAACAATTTTTTGCATTTAGCTTGCACGAAAACCGATAACTTTATGAATTATATTCCTTATTCTTTTTTCAGCTGACGTGAAAAAAAAACCAGCAGGGAAAACACTTATGGAGTAAAGTACTGTTAAAGTTTAGGGATAAGATTTTTTTATGAGAAATGCACTCGGGACAAAAATTTTATTTCTAGCCAAGGAATAAGTTCTTAAAATCTGGCCAGTTACAACCCTTTTCAGCCTGTATATCATTCGCTATGATTCCTAGTACGGAGATGTTTGGTTGACTCCCAGAAAGAGACCCCTGCTACTTCAAGACTATTCCATAATGGTCAATTTAAGGAATTGAGACCACCACCTACGCCATTAAATCCAGGATGGGCGTGGTTAAGGAATTCCAGGGTCAATTACTTCAAGAGGATGAAATAATTATCCATACATTAAGTGAGCTGCTGTTACTCGACGACACCCTCACAAAGGTTCTCCTTCAACCCCTTCTCTCATTTGCACCGGAGTCGGGTTTCTCGGCCATCTTTACGAGCTCTGGGGACTCCTTTCGTCACGTACGCTTCCATACTTCAAGATTCTCGACATTTATAGCTATATGCTACACAGTGTAATCCTCTTATCAATTCCTGCCTACCATTTCCCATTTCCAAAACTAAGCTTCGCAGTTTGTTGTATCACGCCACTGAATTTTATTGACTTACATGAATAGTAAAAATCAGAAACTGGACTTTTGTTTTTATAGGGAAAAAAATGTTTAACAATGTGCATTTAATTTTCAATAACTGCTTTGTAATTTCATTTTCATTTTTCCATTTTCATTTTCCAAAAATTATTTTTTTCTGTCTTCACGTAACAATGCTAGATTTTCTTAACTGGTGCTTGAAAAATCACTTAGTTGTTAATGCATCTAACACTATATGTATAGGCGTACACTTCAAATATAGATTCTTTAAAAACGCAGTAACCAATAATTTCGCAATGCCCAGTAACATGAGGACAGAAGACAAATTTTTAGGGGTAACCACCGACTGCCATCTAAATTTGAATGTTCTCACAGACATTCTATGTGAATACCTATCTAGTTATGAGAATATTATAGGGAAAACTTTCTCTGACATTGGGATTCGAACCCGAGAACTTCGGCTACCAACTGAGCTGGAACAAAGTTCGCTTCACAGCGCCAAATGAAACTACTGTCCTATGATTGATTTTAAAACGAGTGGTTCCGCCCATTTTCCAATGATATCTTCAATATATACAATAAATAATTCTGGAAACAATGGACAAACTTGTTTAACTCCTTTGTTTTTAATAGTTCGCTTTTGGTTTTGTTTGATTTTTTAATTTGGCATATGTGTTCCAAAGTAGAGGCTCTGTATTGCTGATATTATGTGGTCCGGAAAGCCTCTTTTATACACGATATCTTACACATTCTTTAACAACACCTTATCAGAAGCTTTGACATAGTCGATGAATAGAATTTAGGCAGGGAGATTTAATTCTCGTCCTTTTAACTGTCTGATCGATTACGAATACGCTGTCTGGGCATGGACGCCATTTCCGAAAACCATTTTGTTCTTCAACCAGCAAAAAGTTATTTTATTATATTTATACTTATGACATTTAGCAAACACTTCAAAGGCTGCATGTACTTCTGACAATAATTTCTGTTCCCTTTTATAAAAATGGGGCATATTACTCCTCTTTTCCATTCATCCGGGATTGTACAGTTCCTCTAACATTATTTTTTCTTCAAAAAGTCGCCTTTTTTCCCTGCAGGCATATATTTGAGAAGTTCAATACTCATACCGTGCGATTCTGGGATTTTTTCTTTTTTTATTCTTCGATGTTTTCAGTGCATTGTCTAGTTCCTTCCTTAAAATGACATCAATTTCCGCTAAAGTGGATAGTGCTGGATTGATGTTATCTGCGTCCAAATCTGTCCATAGGCTACGATAAAACGTATATTGTTTATTTTTCTGTTAACTCTTTCAGTTGAATTTGAATGCTCCCCATGGCAGTCGTATTCAATAGTGCTTTTGTTAGACCATACTATAATACACAATTATGTGACGTAACAGTATCCTAATGAAATCCATTACATTACATTATAACATGGAGAAATCTCCAAATGAAACTGCGTAATAAACAACCTTTAGCCTATTTAAAATAACGTCAATTCTGTTCGTGTTAATTTTAATATTCTTCTAAATTGAGGCCATGTAATCTTTAAAAGGTCTTGACATGAAAAGGCCAAGAGTAACTTCGAGTTATCCGTATGCAATCGTCTGCCATCTATCGCAGAACATGAAAACTGCGAGAACTTACTAATAGCTGATTGACGACATCAGCCATCTCCATTTGTGTGATGAATATAAAATCTCATTACCAAAATATTTAATTATGTTGAACGAAAGCAATCCTATTCAACTTCTCTATAATGGCAATTCTCGTTTCATAAACATACTTGTGTCTTAAGAAATTCTGTTATAGGCTTGTTTCATGAGGGGTATTATTATAAAGCTGTCCCATCTCTCGGGTTTCAGCTTACTTATTTCTCTTCACGCGATACGCATATATGTTTATAGTCTACTTTATCTTGATCCTATTTTATCTGGAGATACTTTAGGTATGCCTTTCTCTTACCTAGTCTGTTCTTTTCCTTTATCCGAGCATTGTAATTATTTCCTTTTTCTCCTTTATAAATGTCTTCCCTAAAACCTCTCCTGCTACTTTCAAAATAATTTCTTTGAAATCATGGCATTCATTATGTTGATATTGAGAGCTCTTTGGTCCATGCTGGCAATGTAATGTCTTTACACTCTCCTGTTGTAACAGGTATAGACCTACTCTGTCATTTGTTCTAGTGTCTGGAGGTTTACTTTTCTTCTTGGTATGTTCAACTTAAAAAGTAACACAACATGGTCAGAACTAGTATCGCAGCCCTTATACAGACGTGCATCGTTCACTTATATCTAACTTAATCGTAAGGACAACATAAATACTCGGTCCATACATACCATAGAATAATCCTTAAAGAAGACAAAACTCACGACGGGGCCGAGAATCGAATCCAGACCCACACGGTCAATAGTCAGGAAATCTATTCACTCCACCAAGAAGTTGGACCATCTTAGGAAACGGAAAGCCTACTTGTGTGTGTGACAAGTTTACTGATTACTTGTGGGTTTGTAACCCGAAGTTTTAACTTGGAAGAAACTTTAGCCTATGCCTACAAAGCCTGATCAGGGTTGAACTTTATAGTGACCTCTGTGTACTCTGCACAGTTCCTCACGGCAATTCCCATTTGATCTAAGTTTCAGTACCGTGATATCGCTATCTGGTAAACAGTTTCTCTACGATGTCAATCCCGTAAAGGTGATTCCCAAGGTAGTTGTGGTTAGTTAATAACAGGAAATCGTCAACTGTTGAGCTGTGAGAGCTTGTGACATTACATTTTGCGTGCAAATACTCTACTGAATACGTTTTCCAGAGTTTCACACACCGTCCTTATCAAAGAGGATACTTTATAAACACCTCTTCTAAAACCTGGTGTTAGATATTGAGTTTTAATAATTGTAGGCTTAATATAAATTTAGGGAGCCTGGGCCGATTCAACTACACCCCAACGGAGAGGTAAAACTGAGAGATAAGATATCTAATTAAATATATAAATTAAATGATCGTTTAATCCCTACTCTACTCATTGTGTTTATTATCCAAAACACCAGACCATCACTAGGGGGCGGACTTTAGCATAGGCCTATTTGCATGGTTCTCCCCTTGGTTAGAAATCATATGCTACCAATACTTTATATTTAAGTTCCTAAGGAATATTTCGACGTTTAATGCGAGTAAAGGAAAATTTAGTTATTTCTGCGAAATGGTGCTTCAGATGAGATGATTAATGTGGAAAATAAGAATAGGCCTGTGGAGAAATAGAAGATACGAGAGACAAACTAATTCTAGTTATAATTAATTGGTTATATATAAATTCAATCTAAGAAAGTAACTTGCAGACTGAGCAGTGTTGTGGGAGAATCTATGTTTGCAGCAATCATAATAAAATTAACTAATTAAATACCTTACTTAAGCCGAAATTGCACTATAAGTGATTTTTTATAACAATTATTTTTCAATTAACTAAGTTTTTTAAGAGTTTCATAATTTTTATACGAGCATCTTAATAGCCTAACTGTCCGAGTTTTTGAGTTTTTAGATCGCCTTGTAATTCATGAAACGAACGACTAGGGTGGCAAAGGGTGTAGTGAGCAGGGCTTCTATTGCGCGTTTTAAGTTCAAAACAACGCACATTACAAGACGCGAAATGAACGAACAGTACTGTAATGAAAGGAATGCCATTAACGTACTGCTGTGTCACGTGCAATATGCGTGTGGTCGAACAAAAAAGTTTAATTCTCGAAGATAAGTTATGACTTTTAAACATTAGGCCTACACCGAAAAAGCTTCAGGCCTACTTATTCCACGAAATTTTAGCATTAGGTTATCTTGAATGTATAAAAATGCTGTTCGCGTTAAAATGTAGGCCTACCTATAGACAAACTGAAGATCTTGTGCGTCTCAATGTCTCCATGGATCATGACGGCGTGACAGACTTTCAGACAGCTCTGATTTCACGCCAGTTTTTTGCAGCTTCCCTAGAATAAGAGCTTCAGATGCAGACGTGGAATCCATTCAATTCGCTACTCGAGTTCTGTAGACAATGTTTTTGTAGGATCTGCAGGAGCACAAATCTAAACGCGTTCGGAGATCATTAAATGAGTTAATTTCTTGGTGGGACATTTTCTTATTGCCTTCCCTTTCCTTGCGAGCGTTCTAAGCAATGTTTTGTGCAATGCTATTGTGAGACTCCAGGGCGATTCTTGTTCGTAATTACTTTTGTGATAATCTCTAGTTCGCGACCAACGAAATAAATACAGCACGCCACACAAACATCTGGCACAAAATTAAACTATAATTTTAAAAAACATTCTAACTTATAGTATTATTGTCAAAAGCAAACTTCTTCACCGCATTGTGTGTAATACTTGACGATTGATCATTAGTTACTTTAAGTTTTTTTTTCAGATTTAAGACTGAATATATTTATCCTTTACTGTACAAGCAGATGTCCGCGGATACGCCCGAGTTTTTTAATTCAATCCCTGGATTTTTAACAGTTTATTTAACAGCAAACTAATTCAAACATTGTATTTGTTAACACTTTCATAATCATTCACAAACTAATCCGGCTTCAAGGTGCATTTTATGATTAGAAAGTGCAGCCAGGGGAAAAAGACAGGAGTTCCCAGGCCCAAACAAAGCCCGCATAGAGCGTTTCGTCCAAATCGATAAACGTTTTCTCATTTAGTCCTACCTTCATGATCCCCCTTCCGTCCAATTAGGGATAAAAATTCAGATCTCTGCGTGCCGTAATGAATTAAGCAGAGCGGGCTAACAAGATCGAAACTATCGACAGTTCCATGTTGGAAAAGGTCTATGTCAGCGATGCTCTTTCTTTCCCGGTTGTCATGGCAGCAAAGCAAGGCCATCTGCCGTCATTTTCACGGGTGAAATGTAATAGGGAAAACTAATGCTAGAATCACCCAGAAAAATACAGTATTCCGCCAGTTTTTCCCTCATTTCTCACGAACGAATGCGAAAATAAAAATCCGGCTTCGAGGAGCTTTCGGATACCATTCAGTCCAAAGATATGTTTAATTTATTTTACCTGACTGGAAGCATGTACCAAAATCAACCGTTAAGCTTTGAGAGCTGTACATTTATTAAATGTTGAGAAAATATTTTTTAATGGCTTTCAAAAGGTCCTTGCGGTGCAGTTTTAAAATTTTCGGGATCAAAATTAAGGTTTGGTGTCTAGGCACTCTAATCGAAGTAAGTTACTACTTCATTTGTAATAGAATGGGCTATTTCTTTTAGAAAAGAAATTAGTTAAACATTATTTTACTTACTTTTGTTAAGATTAAATCATAAACAACACGTTATAGGAGCACAAAAGATAATTTTTGCATTTAAAACGGTTCTGCTATTTGTGTATGTCTAAACAAGAATTTCCTGGAATATACATGAAATCCTTCCAGAAATATTCTGAAAATTAATGGAAATGTCCACTGAGAATACAGGTATAATGTGTTTAATAATAGAGACGATCAGCACTTGCGCAGTGCCTTTGAACATCACATTATGGACATATAAATGCACCTAAGATGAAATAGGCTATGTTGTATTCTTTGATTAGCCAAGAATGAATATGTAAAAAAATACCATTGTATTATTTTTTTAAATAAATTTAACAGGTAGGTCCCCTTAAATGGTACAACGTAATACATCTCTAGCAGTGAAGCCTCTGAAAACTGGGACAAATAATTAGATACCAGTTAAGGTTAAATTATTTGCGGAAGAGAGAAAACAGATTACTGTTATTTGAACATATAGTTAATAGGACACGGTATTATTTGCAGTTATCTGCATTTTTATGGTGGTTAGCCATGGACAGGTAATTAATTATTATGGTTAATTTTTATTCTTTGGCTCTATGTAGGCCTATTGTACGCTCCTCTGTGTTTGTGAAGCGGACAGTAGTCTATCACATAAACATCACCATAAGCAGCCACATGATTACCCATTCACTCTAAAACATGAAGAAACGTTTTCACTGGAACCGATGATTCAGTACTTGCAGTACTTGCCATCAAGTGAACTCTCCTTTGACAGGTAACTGGATAGCTAGAAATGATTGGATTATTTTTTAAATTGACGCCATTATCCAGCTATGTGGATAACTGTATCCGGCTAATTGAATAAAAGACAAAGTTTGTTTGAGTTCAATTAACCAATTAACTTTTTTGTAGATAAAAAGTGTAAAGTGATCCCTATACAGGCCATGGAGGCCCAGAGGGTTCCAGGAGGTTGAGGCTCCCAGATTTTGGTCATTCGGAAGATGAAGGTGGTAAGGTTGTCAGCCTTACGCACCGGCCGCTTTTAACCCCAGAGGCTGAGTCGACCCCAGAGACATAGTGCCACCAGAAGGATTAGGCTTTTTTGTGGATAGATGTACCTCTAATATGTAGGAGCTCCACTACTAACTGTATTATACTATTTAAGTAAGCTTTCTAACGGATCGTTCTAAAAGATTGCCAGAAAACTTTTCAGGGTAAAGTAGGAGTTATGGCAAGTAAAAGAAACGTTCCTAGTGATATTTTCTAGGTATGGAGAACTTAAGGGAACTTGCATCTCTCTTATGGATTTCAGTTGTATAGATTCCAAGAGACAAACATAGACGAACGAATTTCATTCTGATCTTTATTAATTTATATGGCTCAAGACATGTACTTTAAATGAAAACTGTAAAGCAAAATTTATTACATCATCCTTCTTGTACCCCAGTACAACAACCTCATTCAATGCAAAAAAATAATAATTTAACCCGACGTTATATAACTTAGGTATTCTTCTGAAACACTTTACAACATACTCTGCAAGTTTCAAACCAATGTGACGAATGCTCTTTTACAAGAAACATTTTATAAAGAGAAAAACACTGAAAATTTATATGCGAGTAAAAGGAGGGCAAGGCGTACAATGGGATGTCATATACAACGCAAACTTCCTTTTAAAAATGTCTCCTGGTGGTTTTAAAAATGGCGGAACAGGTAGAGGAAGAAATGAACGTTTTTCTCACAGAAGGAAACTTGGAAATAAATAATATTGTCAACATTTTTCTATTTTCAGTCAGATCCCACCTTACCAGACTTGCACTGTTCTTCCAATTCTAAAATTAACTTACTTGGTGTTCATTCAGTTACCGAAACGACCACAAACATAATACTAGCTTCCTGCATAATGCTAGTTGCATTTCTTGAACAATTACTACACTTCAATCATATGAGGCAAGCTATTGTTATGTATTATTTATACCCGACCAATTGTGTGGCAGTGATTTGCTCGTAATGATTCCTTTGTCTCAGGAAGAACGTTTCCTTTCGCTCAATACGACTTGTCGTGTTTGTATTTATAATGAAGTGTGCTTTGTATTTTTATTTCCTCTGCCCTTACAGTACGTAAAAACAGGTAGAGAAACTAGTATAATGTATTTCTATCCGGCCATCCTATTTTTAAAATCCTGGAATTTTATGTAATTGCACATTTTTTCTTTAATATGCATCTGTTTGAAAATCCAAACTGTTGAACAACTAGGTATAATAGTACATATTCTACATATATTTTTACATACAATTAACATCCATGAAAAATTTTGCTTGAGGTTTGGTGATACGGACGTTGTACCACCGAAATCTAACATTTTGAAGGATGGTGGACCATAGGTATTATCCGCTCCTAGAATTCCATGCCACGAAATGTCAGATGCTATCCAACGCTAAGAGGAATTAACAAACAATGAGTAAATTATTCCAAGATAGGCCTAATGCAATTTATTTGTCTGTTTTCTCTGTTTTATATTTCATAGTTTAATTATAGTTTATGTAGTTATAGTTTAATTGCCAATGTAACATAGCCTAAATGTTATAGTGTTTTCTGTAGGATATTTAATATAATTTAATTCATATTAATTTAATTAATTAGTTAAATTTAGTTTCCTGTATTATATGTAAGGTATTATTACTGTTTTAATTGTAACCAGGCGTACTTGACTAAGAGCTGAAGAAAAGGCCAAATGTCCTTAGTTCTGCCAGAATAAATAAAATACTATACCAACTATTTTTATTGTAATATAAATATTAGCTTGCTGGGGTTAATTCCAGAACCTCTTTGAATGTATTTTGATGAATGCCTTACTGGCAAAAGTTAGCAGGATTATTTATACTAAGAACTGGAGGGCACAGTGCCATAGGTGCCTAACCCTCATTTTTCTGATTTTGAGATAATTAGAGTTAAATTGAAACAAAGATTATAAAATCAGGGTGGGGATAGGAGTTAAAACTATAAATTTAACGCGATTAGAGTACCACTGTCAACTTTTTCTTGCAAAAAAAAAAAAAAAAAAAAAAAAATTAGCCTGCAAACCTATTATGTGTTATAAGTGTTCAAAGACGTAGGCAATTGTGGCCCTGAATAAAAATGCCAAAAACTTGAGCACATGTGGGTTAGACAGAGGTTAGGCAACTTTGGCGCTCATGAAATTGGGATAAGGAAGAACAAGATGGTTTAGGCAAAATGATTTCAAATAAAAAAATTTTCAGAAAAATACATTATTTTTAATTAAATTTACGTTTTTACGTAACAGAGTAAAAAAATAATAGACAAAGACAATAACCAAAAATTACAAAGCTGTTCTAAAATAACTCAGAAAAAATTACACAAGCTTCGTCTAAGAAAGTCCATCAAGTAAATTAATTTCTTTATCTTTCAACTACCATGGGGTCATCTTCATCGTCAGACTCATCATTTTTTTCAGGCACTTGATTGCACAGTTTGCGGTAAAACTCATGGTGCACAGGTGGAATAAAGTTGAGTAACGAAAGCAAATCCTTCTTCTTTTCTTTTTGTATGGCCCGCCCTTTAGGGTAGGCCTATAGGTTCTGTAGAATAACTTTGCGAATCCTCTGATGGTCGACCTCGACCAGTCCTCTTTGCAATGCTGACACATTTAAAGTTAAGGCGAGCTTCATCGTCCAAAATAGATGTTTTAAAGAAATATTTATTAGGTTCTTCCTTACGTACTTGGATGACTCTCATTTTAAGCAATTCTGCCTTTTCTTTTTCTACTGTTACTTTTCTGTTGGTAAATTCTTCCTCCAAATTTTTGAAAGAAAAAAATTCATCTGATTTCATATCGTGAACTTGGAATTTAGGTGCCTTTTTCTTCGCATCTGCGATAATGGACGACCATTTTTCCGGAACATAAATTTCTTCATGTTGACTCTTGGCGTTTTCAATAATTGCAAAGTCGCGATCACAGCTGTCGAAACTATGTCCCGGGATGAAAAATTTTTGAGTAATGACGTTAAGAGTCTGACGATTTTGAAGAGTATAAGACAGGAGCAGTAACATTTTGATGCTGCGGTTCTGACCCCCACAGCTGTCACTGTAGAGGGTCAGTTCCTTAGCGGTTGGAGGAAGCTTATTTTTAATAAAATGAATTAGACATGATGCGACTTCTTGGGAGCCACGGGATGCCACATTTTCAGGCCACACATACATATGGCCTATGTTTGTTACTTCATCGTGAACGCCAAGGTTGTAAGTCCACAGCTGACGCTTATAATATACTATCCCTGTCTGGATCAAGGCATTTCAAATATCTCATTTGTTTGCCCATATCATGATGGCTTGTAATGATACCAAAATATACCGGCAAGTTTTGCAGGATTAGGACACAAAATGGCTCTTGGGCAAAGTAGATTAGCCACAAGATTTTGAGAGCCCCATTTGCCTAACCCACATAGTGTGGAGATGGAGGCCTGTAGTCGAGAAAATAATGCACAAAATCACCTCAAACTCGGTAAATATATCTTTGATGGATTTATGATGAAAGTGTTGGACACATTTTGAAGGGAAAAAAACCTCAGAATTTGTCAAAATGACTCATTTTTTACCACTAAAATATTGCTTAACCAGCTGCAGTTCTCATGATTTTTCAGGTTTTCAGAGAGCCATTTTTGCCTAACCTAAAATATTTTTTCAAAGGCTCAAGAAATCTCTGAAATGGGTGATAATATTAAAACTAACGAATAAAAAGTTGTATTGTTAACTGCATCATTGATTTCCTCTTTATCCGGCTCATAATTTTCGTCATCCAAGTCATTATCGGGCTGAGAATACGAGCTTGCTTCACTTACACAATCACTTTCCGCCATCTTTGTTTGTGGGATAGGCAACTGTTGCACACAAAACTTCGTAGTTTTTTTAGTTCCCCAACCTTCCAACAGATGTCAGCACGTTACTGATGCATATTGAGGTTTGGCATTTGTGGCACTAACAGAAAACGTCTAAAGGAAGAGATTCATGAAGTAAAACACAATTTGAAGATTTTGAGGGTTAGGCACCTATGGCACTGAGCCCTCCAACTATTCTTGTAGAAGAATAATAATTATGAACTTTACTAACTAAAAAAGAAAATATTTGTGTGCGCAACTAGCACCAATTTACGCATAACTTTCCTATGCTTGAAAGAGTCATTTAACGCCTCATAAAGCGAAATATCAAAATCTGTGCATGAACTAAAACGGAATAATGTAACTTATGAGGTCCATGGAACTTACGTGTGAGTAAATGAGACACGCGCGTGGGCTGTGAAAAATAACTTCGACGAGATAATTCGGCTCACCGGAATGTAATAATACACGGCAAGAGAAAAGCGGAGCACCTCGAGAAAGCCGGCCCAGGCTCATGCGTTCCATCACAAAGTTTACGTGGATTACCTCAGCCTAGCCGTGGATGCCGATTTGTCTGACCGTATCAACATGGGGACAAGTGATAACTTTTTTTTACAGTTATTTAACGATCGTTGTGCTGTGAGAATTATCCCTGTAATCGTCACAGGTCTGTCGCAATTTTGTATCGCTGAACTTTTTTTACACGCTTGTACATCCACGGATAGGGACTGGCGAATTTACGCACAATGCCCACCTAAGTTAGAACGGGATCAAACCGCGAACTTGAGAATAGAAACCTAGTACCTAACAAAATGTTCCACCAAAGTAAACTAGGGAGACAATAGATAGATATGCAATCGTTTAAAATAAACGCCGTTAAATATGGATTAGAACAAGTTGTAGGTTGCCCTCTTTCATTGTTAAGCTTTTAACACAGTGTTTTTGTTTTTGTTTGTTTGTTTGTTTGTTTTTGTTACACAGCTTGAAAAAAAAAACGGATCATAAAAGATTAATCTAATTGTCACCACAGACATGTTTTAATCAGGTTCAAGCTGGCTGTTAAATCTTAACCTACGTTAGAGAATCTGGGGTTTTACTCATTCTCGTACTACCCTGGCGGTAGTTTATGCAGTATGTGGGTCATTCCCTACCCTCTTTATCCCATGTCCAATTCAATGATAATTTATTTCCATTGCTGCAGCTCTGATCCCAAAGGAAATGGTAACGGCAGTTCCTGGACCTCTGTTACAAGAGCCCAAGTAATTCCACTGAATATTTGAATAATAATATGGAATACCAGAAATTATCCTTTATATCAAGAACACTTTGTAAGTTAAGGAAAAAAGCTAATAACATTCACAAGAAATGTTGGGTGGAACCAGTGGCGACTCCTGGTTTTTTAATTGTGTAGGATGGTGTGGAGAGAGCGAATTAACCCATTCACTGCTATTGACGTACATATGCGTCGCCGTAAAAATACATAAAGGCTGAGATGTAAATTTAATACAATAATGCTTTATCCTAAAATATGAAAATATTTAACCACGTATAAAAACTGTCGTTTACGGAAATCAGCTATTCCGCTATAATTTTCATAGTTGATATCAAACTTGATATTACTCCAGGAATACTTATATTGAAATATAAACAGCACTGTAAAGTTTAATAATAGCTAGGCCTATAATATACACCAAGAAATGAAATAAATAAATAAATATTAATAAAAATATTATCACTCCTCTCTTAGAAAACAAGCTATCGAACGTGAGGAAGGACTGTACTGCAAGACGTCCTCAACTTCTTCCATATGAAACTGGCTTCTCACAACATTTCCCTTCCCCGCCGGCCCCTTCACATGTCCCAGAGATCTAACAACAGCATGGACTGCGTAACACCAACACTGAGGACATCCTCGCAAATACCAACCTGCTCAAACAGAACCGCTAGAACTTCCTTCCCGAGTGCTCTACAATAACGCTGTTTTTTTCATTTTATTGTTTTAATTTTGACAATGAATGCTAGTAAACATTTATGTAGATGAATTATGAAGTGTAGGATGATCCTCACATCCTATATGGAATAATCGCCACTGGGTGGAACAATATTGACACTTGCTTCCTATTTTCTAATAAAGGCAGATTAAAATCACGTCATGATGTGTCATGTATAAATATTGTGTTTTAGTAATTCCTTTTACAACCTAAAATTCTTGAAATTAAATAAAAATTGTCAATATAATCCCATTCAATAAAGAAGGTCATTTTAAGCGGAGGTCGATAACTTTATGTTACAGTTTTTGGTAAGTATGACCTTCAGGCAAGGTGACCACTGTATAGTATGCAATATAGTACAGTATAATACTATATGGAGCAGAATAGTGGGCGGTAAGTAGAAGATAAGAAGAAAATTAAAAGCTACAGAAATGGATTATTGGAGACGAACGGAAAGGAAAACATAGGAAAGAAAGGATAATAAACGTAGAAATAAAAGAAATTATGAACATAGAGAAGGATATAATAGAATATCTTAATACAAGAAGATTATAATGGTATGGGTATGTAAGTAGGATGAATGATGGAAGAAACCCAAAAGAAGAGAGGTGATGGAAATTAGAGGGAAGAAACAGGAAAGGAAGACCAAGCGAGAATTGGATGAACGGAGTGAAAAAGTATACGGAACTGAAAGAATCCAAAGAAATTGTTTTAGATAAGGATTTATGGAGGGTAAAAATATCAAAATTTATATTTATTTGTATGTATGTAAATGTACTTAATTTTGTATTGTGTATAGTATTTTGGTTGAAGAAACTACAGCATTGTAAAATATCCAAATTTAAAAAGTTGTTTTTGTTCGACCATACTATAATAAGCCTACGCGTATTAGACCTGACGTAACGGTATCCATTACGATACTGATTTTCATTTTAACATTGGTATGGTATTATCGATTAATATCCTGAAACCTAGAGAGCAGCAAATGAAACTGAGTAATAAATAACCTGTATTTAAAATAAAATCAACTCCATTCGTATTAGTAGTTAGGTGCCCCTTTTGAGCCCCGGTAGGGGAAATGGGGTGGGGGTGGTGACGTCATTGTGGTGGGGGGTGATGACGTCATCACTGCCCCTCCAAGATGGCGGTAAATCCTGTTCCGGAACAAAATGGCGGATCTTCCTGTTCCGGAACAATATGGCGGTACTTCCTGTTCCGGAACAATATGGCGGATCTTCCTGTTCCGGAACAATATGGCGGATCTTCCTGTTCCGGAACAATATGGCGGTACTTCCTGTTCCGGAACAAGATGGTGGCTGGCGCCAAATTCAAAATTTAAAAAATGCAAGAGTGGGCTATTCTATTCTATTTCTATTCTATTTTGTGCCCCTTAAGGCGGGGAGGCGGGGTGGGAACGCCCCTAAGCACCGCAGCCGTTGCCGACTTATTGTACCTACCTCCGGGATGGGATGAGTTGCGTGCCCACAGGCCGCTCCGGACCTCAAAGCCCCCCGTGAGCCCCCACGGAACTCCCCTACATCCAACAAAGCCTAGTACCATACCACGTGTGCGCCACCCCCTGCGGTACCTCCAACCGGGAGCCCCGACAGGTTCGTGACACACACCACCAACAACCTCTTGACCACAAGCAGCGGGGAGAACGGGAGAGGCCCCCAAAGGGCTCCGACTGCCGAAGCAGACCCGATGCCAGAAGTGGAAACGGGATGAGGATGAAAAGGGGGAATGGTGAGATGAAGTGGAGAGTGTTGGTGGAATGAAAGGGGGAAACGGGAGAACCCCGAGAAAAACCCCCTAAAGCACGGCTTCGTCCACCACGAATGACACACCCGCCGGCCCCGAGATTTGAACTCAGGACCGCAAGCATGCCAGGCTCACGCGCTACAGCATGAGCCACCGCGCCGGCTAAGAGTGGGCTAAGTCTAAATTTTATTTTAAATGCAAAAGTGGGCTAAGTCGAATTTTGATTTTTAAAATGGCGGGATGTTTGAAAATTCTAAAATAGCGGAAGCCTCAAAATGGCGGATAGGGCGGGATATATGAAATTGTATACTTTCGAAAATGGCGGAAATTCAAGAATGACACAATATGGCGGCATTGCGTGATGGCAGGGGCTCAAAAGGGGCACCTAACTACTCGTATTCATTTCATTATTATATACTAAAATGAATCCATTTCGTGTTGTAAAAATTTGTTAGTTTCGAGAAAACGGCCACGAAGTAGCTTCGACTTGACTGGACGCCATCAGCTGCCATCTGTCGCAGAAGACAAGAACTACGAGAACAGCTGATTTAGTAAGGGCTGCCGTCTCCATTTATATGAGTGAATCTAATATCTCAAAACTTAAACATTTAATTATGGTCGAATAAAAACGGTCGTATACAATTTGCCTATACTGGTGTGGTATAATGACTCGTATGAAAGTTATGATAATCGCTTCGCTCGTTTCATAAATTTACTCTTGCCTTAAACGTGCTATTAAAGGATCGTTGCATAATGTACTATATTGAGATCATTTACATTCGCCTATTTGCATGATACGTTAAATACCAGAATTCTTCATCCATTTCCCACGAATGTGTTACAATTCAAGTTTTCCAGCTTTGCCTGGAAATAGCTGTGGGTACTGAGTTCATCATCTGATGTGATAGAAAAGCCATTAACATAAAAGAAAGAATAGAAGCTAGATAAGGAATGACTATGTCTATCAGTTTCAAATGTCGCCAGTTCTGGACTGGAAGCAAAACAGCTGTCAATTTATTTCATCCAGTCGCACCCCATTTCAACCCCTCTCTGTCCTTATTAGCGTGGCACAAAAGAAGCTGGGTAAAGTTATTATATCTAGATCCCTCTGTGACTCTATAGGAGAGGAGAAGAGGAGGAAATGTAATCCCGCACACATCTTAACTTAAGCAGATTCTTTCCTTCATCCATTGATTTCCAAAACTACCCAATATCGAAACTAAACCAATAAGACTGACGAAATAGATTGCAATAACAAATCAAATGAGTATCGTACTCATAAAAAGGAAGTCGTATGCCGGTATAAAAGCTATGAAGAAAAAATAAATTTATTCTATAAACAAATAGAATATCTTTGAGACAGCTTTCATAAAAAAATATAACTACTTAAAAAAAGACACACGCAGCAAATGTTGCACATTATCGCGTTAGTGTTAAAAATCCATTGTAACCTACTTTGAGTTGAATTACATGGAAAATATTCTTTTAGTTAAGAATATTCGTGTATGATTTTTATATAGACCCTGTTTGATAAAAAAGAAAATGTTAAAATTAATTACGCCATTTTAAATGTTAAATGATTTCACGGTGTTTGCAAAGCATGCCCTATTTTGTGGTTGAAAACTGTTGACGACTCCATTCCTTATGTTGGCAGCCATGTACCAGAAAATCGATAGCCTTTGTCTGGGCATGAGCATGTGTATTTTGTATATTCGGTAATAGGCGGTAGGGCAGCTCAAGGCTGCAACATGGCACCACTGTACTGATTCATTAGAATGAATCTAATATTTATTATTATTACAAAAAAATTAAAGCTGTCTAAAAAGTAGTCTATGAAACACATGGTAAAATTATTTTATTTTGCTCGTAGAATTGTTGTGGCTCGTTTCACAAACATACTACTCGCAAAGCAAAAATGTATCTTCTATCGTTTGCATCACAAATACCATACCTATCATCAAACCCCATTCCCCTCTTAACCTTATCACTACCACTGGTGTCTATTTTTACCCCATCGAAATAATATATTCCTATAACATAATATAATATAATATAATAACATAGTTTGTTATGTATCCACATATGTATTCCAAACAGGATGTAACTTTATGTACACCTTGATTCTGTGAGAAATAAAAAGTGCACATATAGACTTTTAAACTTTCTAAAACGAAGTTGGAAATATTTGGAAGCAATAATAATAGATCCCAATCGGTAAATACGAAACCATGTATATACATGTGTCCGACGTTTTCGGACAAGAAAATTGACGACGTGCAGTACCTAACTACAACATTTACTGTTCAAAGAAGGCGGTCATCCAGTGCTTAAGTGTACAGCAAACGTATATCTGCGTCTCTTAATCACCACCCTTTAACTAGGCTTACCGTACGTCCGGGATTAGCCCGGGCTGTCCTGGATGTCTTATGCTGTCCAGGGTCAAGTCCGGGATTGCAAATTATCAGGGGAAAGAGAATTCCGATAGTATTATTCACTAGCGCTTGTATTTTTCACTTTTTGGAATTTGGTAGTCAAAGAACTTTGATATCTTCTCATTGAACATCTGATCACATTTTCTTTATTATTGGTCATTCTGGGTTGCTGGGCACAGCATCCTGTCTCTTAAAGTGCTTCCCTATCGTGCAAATGACGCGATGTATACTTGTCTGAAATTTTTTACCATCCGGAGTAATCCATACTAAAACGAAAATATGTTTGCGTTTGTTTTGAAAATTCCAAATGGGGAAAAGAAAGTGTGTGTTCAATCAACCGTTGTAAGAAGACTACAAAACGTTAACTAGGACTATGTTATGTCTACTCGTATAGTCATAATTATTACATCCTTACTAATAATTATTGAAGCGTGTTTAGTATGCCATTTTGAGAAGGTATAGGCTACTAACAGGCCTAGAACTGTAGTAAGGATGCATAATACCCAAAAGAACCGCCGGGATTTCTAGCAGCAATATTTCTCATAACCTGGGTTCGGCGTAGGGTCACAAAGTTACGAGACTGATGCATAAATGACGTCATGGCTCATGGCGGGAGAGCGTGCAGTATGTTTCATAACAAAGTTCATTACTTCCTCATTGCTGCTTGGCTTGAGTCCATACATACTATAATTCAATTCTCTAAGAAAAGAATTCATTGTTCCTTATTCCTTTTATTTAATTATTTTAGGATTCAAATTAGTGTTAATTCAGCTATTTTAGAATTCACAGTACTGAGAAACATGCATAAAATTAAGAGCACGAAGCGTTCCCTTCAGAAGGAACTTAGAGAGATTCAGATGAGAATGGAAACAACACTGCATTTTGCAATTGCGCACAAAAGAAATAGGGACAGCGGGAATTTGTTTTAAAAACACTGTGATAGCAAAAGACACATGGGAAGTATTAAGTGATACATTCAAGGCATGCATTCAAAATCAGAAATAGACATTGAAGATCAAACCGAACGTTAACGACATTTACGTATAATATTGAAAAACATGTCTAAAAACTTCTCGGGAGTAGACCATAAGAAAAAAAATCGGGTGCGTGGAACGCCACGCGACAGATGTGAAACTTCTTTGGCAACGTTGAAAGTGAAATAGAGAATTACATATAATTATATCGAACGGAAGAAGGAAATCATCAGAATAAAAATTAAAATAAGAAATTAACTTTTTCGGTATTTTAAATCGAATACGTATAAAACAATAACACAGTTGTGATGAACTAATGCCCAAACTGTCACTGCTGGTAGCCACTGTGCCTGTTTACATGAACGGGACGCTTTGGTTAAGTTTCCGAGAACGTTATTGACGTGTAAAGGATGCTCACGCAACGAGTAGAGCCATCTATAATGGTGAAGGGCTCACCACGCCACTAGCTCGAAGCAGTAATAGCCCCCCCAACTCAAAGCCAGATACTTTTCCCCCGCGCGCTCCCGTGGCCCCACTCTTTCGATAACAACTCTATGTTTACTACTTACCCCCACTACTTTCGTGACGATTTTGTTCGTAATGCTAGAGCGTAACGCAACTTTGGGTTAGCTATCGATTTACTCCTAGCACGCCTAAGAATTTTCACTTCAAAAATTCCTCAAGACCTTCTTATGACGATCACTGAATCGGATTAGAAAAATGGTGCATGACCAGAAAAAGGTTTGTATATAGTGTAGGCTTTAAACATGTAGAATATAACGTAAACTGATACGTACACATAATGCTAGGCGATTCATTTCTAAAGTAGAAATATAATGCATAGCCTATATTTATGACTGTAAATGTGAACAATTATTTTGTGCACTACTATGACTGACTGTTTACATGTTGAGGCAACGTATTACGTCAGGCTCCATCTCGAAATTCTCCTGAACCTATACAGAGCAATGGTCCAGGCGTTCTTAACTTTCTTGACTTGGGTATCTGGGACCGAACCCTGCTTATAACTAATTATAGAGAGGAAAGTTGTTCGTGTGTCCTGGATTGAAAGGAAAAAAGTATGACAAGCCTAGCTTATATATATAAATATTTATTTTATAAACAGATATCAATGGACTTTTGAAACAATCTAAACTTACGACTGCCTTGTTACTATTTCACGTGTTAGGTTATTTTTTGCTGCTTGAAAATAATGCTGGGGTAGTAAATGGATATATGTATTGTCTGTAATTCGAATGGAAAATCATAATGCTAGGAAAAATACATCTTCTGTACATTGCTGAAAGGGAATACCAATAAACGGCAGGATTAAAACTAGGATTAAACATTGGGCGAAGACCTACTTCAATGATAAATCAAGAAAGAACAAAATAATATATTTTAAATTTAAATGTACAACTGAAGATGCATCATAGTAGGCTGGTATATACTATATTCTGTACGAGGGGTGTTTGTATTAACTTTTTGTTAATTTTGGAATTTCATTTTTAAGCAATTTCCTAATTAGAAACGCTTTATAACTTCTCCCACACGAGCACCGCTGATTCGGGAGCATTCTATTTGAATACCGTAATTAGAAATTTAATTTAGTACCAAATATATATATATATAATCAATGAATGACTGTACTGTAAAAACAGCTGATTAAAATGCATAAACACGGAAAGCAGATCAAATCCCTGCATAAATGTAAATAAATTTTAAAAGGGAATAAGTGTATAAAGACACGTAAATTATATTTTGACTTCTTTCGTAAATCAACATAGATTTTAATAAATAATTACTCACAAATTAATGGCTCTCACAATACAAAGAATCCAGGGGTTTTAAAAACTTTTACTGTCGTTAATAACTGCTCGGAATATTACAATTTTTAGTTAGACGATAATTTGATGGATCTTCATATGTCTATAACAATTCAATGAAATCTATCATAGGTATTGCCACGAGTGACTTGGGAATTTATCTAGGCGAGTTCTAAGTCACGAGTTGCATTTATGATGACTATTTAACAAATAATAAGAAATAAATAATTAATAAAATGTATGTTTACAGGAGGTGATAATTATTAAATGCCAACGTTGCTCATCCATGGAATACATTTGCCGTAAAATATTCCAGATTCCTGAATAGATGTAAGCGTAGTAATCCCTTTATTATTAGAATAAATCTTAACGTATAACTCGATTGGTAATACCTGAACCAAACAAATGGCTGCGCAGTAGTCGACGATGATGTAATCTAGACCTGCCTAGACCGTCATGGCACGTGATGTTCTTTGTTAGTTCATACTGTACAGAACGTATAAAAACATCTTTGTTAGCCTCACAGCATTCAATGGTGAAGACCCAACAGCGATATTCTGTGAGTTACATAGCACTACTTAAATAATATTTCATAACTAAAAAACAAATACCGGTACTTTATTCACTTTATTATTCTTTCAATAGTTACGGGCTATTATGAACCACATAGTTTGGAATGAATAGTACAATATAATTATGCATTCTCTTCTGGGCTTACTCCATTGCTACCGGCGCACCGCGGCGGACGATAAGCTATCTGCGCGTGTTTGGCTCAGGTCTTACCGATCGAGTTATACATAGACAATGGCGACTTAGGCACATGTCACAGACTTACAGAGTCAATTCGATAAATAGTGAATGAATGAGGTATCTGATTAGCTTAATTCACATTTATCCTTACATATTATTGGTTCAAATATAAAGAAACGCGTAAGAGCTAAACATTCGTGTAAATTAAACATTAAGACACTTTATATTAAGAAAAAAACAGTTTCAAAGACCTTCATGAGGAAATTGGTGCTTCTTTTTCTCTAAATTAAATGATAATCCTTCTGTCTTTAAAGAGAAGTCATTAAAATCTGTATCGAGAGGGCAAAAGTCAGGATCGTTTGTTTGCTCCTTATTATACTATGCTACACCGAACAAGGATAGCAATGCAGACTCTCATTCGGGAGATGGCTGTGACGTCTGTTTCTTTAAAGCTGCGATTCATTCTGAGCCCCACATTGACTCTGTTACGAAGTCATGGCGGAACGGTTTATAAAGGAGAATCTACATCACGTATCATACTTATGCACATTAAGATGACATTGTCCTTTGATTTGAATAAAATACCTTATTAAAGCAATATAGCATCTACAGAAATAATTAAAACTCATGACAACTTTGAATGTTGAATAGAACCCAGTATGACCTCGCGCCCAAAAAGAAAAACCCTTTACCCTTCGTTTTCCTGTAAACCATTAGTCAAAAATAATGTGCTGAAACAAAATGGTAGAAAATATTACACTCGAGAGAGCAAGTAGTCTTCAGTTTTTTTTTTTTTTCCTTATGAACTGTTTGACTAGAATCATTGAAAGAAGCTGAACATTACATGAGATGGAACAATTTAAATGGCCTCCATTAGAATAACAAAATAAAAATCCATACACATAATATGTGTATATAATTACATATTATGTAATTTCCAATGATTTCAAGAAACAATGACAAATACGAAGAAAATAGGGTCCGTTTGGCCGTGACTACATAATAATAATAATAATAATAATAATAATAATAATAAATAAATAAATAAATAAAAACAAACAAACAAACAAACATACAAAATACCGAATGGTCGAGCTAAGAAAGGACTTCGCTTCGCTTGCTCAAAGACCTTTTTCGTAAAAAGATATCACTTTTCTTTTCTTCCAAGTTTTGTACAATACTCTTGAACATTCTGTATAGGCCTAATTGATAGTTAATATCGCTGATGATAAAAAATATGTAATACTAATATTAATAACAGCAACAGAACAATAGTGTCAAAGAGTTGGGTTGGAAAAAGGCGACCCTGAATTGTCTAAAATTTATTTATAATTTATAATGAAGGGAATTATGCTTCTGAAATTTAAAAGTAATAGGGAATTTAAGATATTTACAAATACAGTTGGCGTATGAAGAAATTAATTTTCTAACCAACTTGCAAAACAATACGTGTTGTGTAATCCTTTCAGAGCATTGCTGTTTATGAAAACGCAATCGGTGCATTCCCTTTTCAACGTGAAAACCCAACGTAATATGAAATCAAGCAGATATCGCAAAAATCAGAACACTACTGAAAATATAACTCCCAAGAGCCGTGAAGGAGGGAAAACACTGCTTTAAATTACCGTAAACTATCCAATGTTGTTACAACAAAATGAATTCAATGATACGCCGTTTGTTAGCGGTCGGTTACCTTGTAGTTTTCTACTCTTCGAAACTCCCTACCGAGATTACTGTGACAGTTACAACTAGACAGGGAATGGCAATAAAAGCGATGGTAGTAATAGAAATTGAATTTGACGTGCTCCTTAGATAAAGGTACATACAAATTGTCTTCTCACGGCACAGACCGGGGTTCCATACTACGTTATTCATGTAGGATTTATGCCTCAGCTGGGATAAATGTTAACTGGCTAATTGAACAAATAATTGCTCAAATAATCATTGCCGTTTATTGAATTACGGGACAATAGTTAATCAGTCTGTAGCTGGGTTTCCATCTGACACATCACTTCAGTAACCTTGAGAATGGAGACAGCGTTCGTCTCCGAAACGTCGGACCTAATTGATCTACAAACCTGGTTGACAACCCGAGAAGCCTTTATGAATAAACTTCGCCAGGAAAATCCGAAATCTTACAATAGTTAATCAAGTAACTGGAGAATCACGTCATTTTAACCAATAATCAAATTATTTGTAGTTATCCAATTAACTGTTAAGAGAGAGAGTTTAATTGATGGCAGGTACAGCCTGAAATCGGTTGTATTGCAAGAAGGTTGCTGGAATCATTTCATCTGTTTAGAGTGGATGGGCAATGATTTGGCTGCTTCTGGCGAGTGTTTATGTGGTACTGTCCATATGGGAAGCACAAAGAAATCTACAATACATAGAACAACAGAATAAAAATTAACTATAATTGTTTGCCTATGGTTAATCGACATATAAATCCAGATAAGTGCAAATAATATCCAATTTACTATGTTTTCGAATAACTTATCCGCTTTATCTAAGAGAAATGAAAATGGGGACAGGAGAAAACTGCATAACGACGAGCTTCATAATCTGTACTCGTCACTGGATATAGTAAGGGTAAGTAAATCAAGGAGGATGAAATGGGCTGGACATGTTGAGCACATGGAGGAGAAAAGACATATCATATAAGAAATGTTGGCTGGGAGACCCGAAGGGAAAAGACCACTTGGAAGACCTAGTCGTAGGTGGGAGGACAATATTAGGATAGATTTAAGAGAAGTAGGATTTTAGAGGGATGGTGGATGGAGTTAGCACAGAATAGGGTTGAATGGCGGGCTCAGGTAAACTGTCTTTAAATAATATTGGTCTGGCAAATCACATATCCCTTTCACGGAATGTCCCAAAGGGTCATATTTTTTTCCAGTTCTATTTCAATTGATTAAGCATTTACTAATACGATTTTGAAGTGGAGGTAATCAGATTCCTGTGTTAGTATTAATACACAGGGCATTCTTCATAAGTTAGGCCTAACTTAATTCACATTTTCTGATTTAAAAGTTTGAAATTTACAAGATTTACAAGCTTGCTTCTCAGCCGACAATTATTTTTTGAGAGAGCATTAGGAAGCTTGTGCAACGATGGAATAAGTGCACTGAGAAGCAAGGGGACTATGTTGAAAAATGAGGTAATTGAAAGTTTTGTCACTAATTGTGAAATGTTAAAAGTTAGAAGTTTTTCGACGGTTAACAATCAATATTTTGTTATTTTTAGTTCATACATCGAGGTTTTTAGCGCACACGTGCCTATATGTATCGCCATTTTAATGTATATCAATTTTTCACTAATAAAAACAAAAGTTTATCGATGGCGATATGTTAGTAGCGAATATATCCATTCATTCTAAGTTATTCTAAAGGAACACAGGTCCGGCACTTGTTTCTCCCGGTGAGAAAACCAACATACTCGCTGTACTTAGCCTATATTACACCGTACAGTTGGCAAGCCTGGAAGATGACGGGGCCTGAAGGAGCCTCTCGAATAATAAGATATTTTGCTATTATTTATAATTTTAAAAAAATATCCATTTTTATGTGCCTGATCGTGTTCATTCACATTCAGATGCCAGGGATGTTCTTATGAACCACATTTTCAGTGTAAGGGATGCAGGAAGTTAGATTTGTAATGGATGTCTAAGTTGTAGACATCTGCAGTCTAAGCTGTACACTTCTGCAGATAGCATTTTGAGCTACTGCGAAATTAGGAAAGTATATTGCGAAATTAAGAGAGTACTATTCCTAAAATGGCAGTAATGCAGCTTATTTTTTATCTTCTGTTTATCAACATCTTCCCTTCTAATTACTTTTCGTGATATATATGTTGTAATGCACAAGTGTTTTGTTAATATATTCCACCTATTTTGAACATATTTAAAACAATTTTATACAATAATAGATCCAATTTACTGGAAATTGCTGCAAAATTAGGCAAGTTTGCCCTATATTACACCGTACAGAATTAAATTAACTTACGCCAGCATGCAGACTTCCATGGTCGTTAACGATGATTTTCATGATTGGAACCGTTTTTATTCTTTTCTCACGACACTCAGTAATATCCATAACTACCACCAAATTTCCAGTAGGCACCGAGGATCTAACGCGTGCTGCCAGAGTAGTGCTAACAGTCACTGGACCAAGGCGACAGATGCATTTAAAAGTACATTGCGATACAAGAGTGGAAAGTGCTTCACTGGAGAATCGAGGAACAATTTAAAAGAGGGCCGAAAGCGAGTATACTTAAATTTCTGAGTATCTCCCATGCACATAACGCACGTGCATTGCACACTATTTTTCTACGATAGCGAATAATAAAAGTAATATTTTCGTTAATACTTAATTAATGACTAGTAGCTATTCGGGACGCAGGTCAAGTTCCATGGGTAAAAATTTTAAAAGTTGGAACTTTTTCTTTCTTTCTTTCTTTCTTTCCTTCCTTCCTTCTTTCCTTCCTTCCTTCTTTCTTTCCTTCCTTCTTTCCTTCCTTCCTTCTTTCCTTCCTTCCTTCCTTCTTTCCTTCCTTCCTTCTTTCCTTCCTTCCTTCTTTCCTTCCTTCCTTCCTTCCTTTCTTGGTGACGATTAATATATCGATTACTTTAGCGGACGCACAGCTGCTGGATGACGTAAATCGGAAAACGATATTAAGAAAGAACAAGGAAATAAAGACACAGGTGAGATTGAAATTGTAAAATTTAACTAACAAATATGATAACATTACATGTCAGAAATAATAAGTACCGGTAACTTACGTCAGAAGTTAGAGGGTTTGATATAATGACGGACGTGGGTTGCAAAGAAGGCAAAAGACGCAGGTTCAGTTACCGGCACTGGGTGCAGGAATTTCAGGTTTCCACTATGACAGCACGACGGGAAATGGCTTAAAAACACTCCTCCCCCTTGGCACTTCAGTACATGTCGAAAAAGTGAGCTGATTAATTGTATTAATAAATTAAACGAATAAAGAGGCAACACTGGAGTCATGGTAATTTATAATTGCTCGGCAGTAAAAAAGTTACGAGCACATGCCTAAGGCATTTTTTATCTAAAAGGGTAACAGGAGAGCCTGCATATCAAGCAGTTTCTACATATTTAAATGTGGAAGGGTTGCCAGACGCCTACAGCAATGTTGTAATTCCTGGATGTCTTCGATCTTCCTTCTGTAATCTCCTTAGCGGGTGTGAGAGTCCGTGATGGAAATGCTTCCAGGGGAAGGACAAAGTAATATTCCTTCCTCAGTTTGTTCTACTTGTCAACACTAAGTAATAGACTGAGTATTGAGCTACACCAATTACTTAAAACATATCAGTTTTACGAGGAACTCATTTTGTATATAGCCAAATACAGTTTATATTATAAGTTTAACGGATACCTGGTATATACTTACTACTTACTCACTCAATGGCAATAGACAATTCCTCAGCAAGCTAAAGGAATATTATCTATTTTATGGAACCCGAAGGTTCATTGCCGCGCTTACCTGAGCCCGCCATTCAAAACTATTCTATGCTAACTCTATCCAATCATCCCTCGCAAATCCTAGTTCCCTTAACTCTATCCTAATATTGTCCTCCCACCTACGTCTAGGTCTTCCAGGTGGTCTTTTCCCTTCGGGTCTCCTAGACAATAATTTTGAGGTATGTCTTTCCTTCCAAATGCGCGCAACATGTCCAGCCCACTTCATCCTCCGCGATTTAATTACCCTTACTGTATCTGGTGAAGAATACAGGTCATGAAGCTCGTCGTTATGTAGTTTTCTCCAGTCCCCATTTTCATCTCTCTTAGGCCCAAATAATTTCCTAAGCACCCTGGTTTCGAATACTCTCAGATTATGTTCTTCCCGAAGAGTAAGTGGCCATTTCTCACATCCATATAATACAACCGGCAGGATAATAGTCTTATAAATCTTTATTTTTAGATTTCTGGACAGAAGACGAGAAGATAAAAGTTTCTGAACTGCATAAAAACAAGCAATTCCTGATTTGAGTATACACTTAACTTCTGCCCATAGGCGTACCGAGGGGGGGGGGGTTTGGGGGTTTGAATCCCCCCATTGATTAAAAAAAGGAAAATTGTATAATTTTTTTGAGTCTGCTTATAAATTACTTAATACAAGTATAAAGCGTGGGAAGCTTAAAACTCGTTATTTTACGTCTTAATTTTTAAAAATTTCCGGGGGAAGTTTAAAACTCGTTATTTGGCATCTTAATTTTTAAAATTTTCCGGGGGAGGACCCCCGGACCCCCCTCTCCCTGAGGGGTATGGAATACCCCCCAGACCCCGCAGATGTTATAACCCCCCCATATGGTCGGCCTGGTTACGCCTATGCTTCTGCCGTAGGCCTAATATTATTTGTGTCTGTAATTACTGCTCCCAGATATTTCAATGTTTACACTTGTTGGAACGATTTACCGGCTATTCTAATATTTTGTGAAGCATTATTTTGACGTTCCATGACCATATACTTAGTTTCTTCTATATATATATATATATATATATATATATATAATACATAAATACATTAATTGAGATACATCAGTCAATTGCCCGGATAAGCAAGATACCAGTGTTCGAGTAGTTTAGTTTATTCTAGCATACACAAATAACACAAAATATACGGTAACTAATTCTTAAAATGTGCAACCTAGCATACTCAAGAGAGAAATGGGATAACGCTTAACCACATGTGATAAAGATCACTAATTAGCCATTTAAATATCATAATTTCATAATAAAATAAATTATAGCTTATACAATGAGATAATGCTCTTATTGAATTTGTTCTGATCATATTTGCTAAATCTGGATGTGACCTGATTATAGAGCTACGAGTATATAATCTTGGACCATGATAAATTGCCATGCTTGGAGCTAGCAAAGAAACAATACAGTTTTTACGATCTATTAAAGGCGAGGTTTTATTTCTTCTTGTATTGTAGCCATGTGGTTAAGAGCTCAACTATTCCAATATAAACTGTTTAGAATGGAAAGTGACTGATTCGCCACTTCAGAACAGTCAAGAATAGGGAAATCAGATTCAGTCCGTATGCTCTTAGATTGTTCATCCACTAACATTTGATCTATGTAATAGGACGAAGTGTTTGTCTGTTCCATTTGTGCGATGCCCAGCCAATTCTACGGCACGCGGAGATCTGAAAATTTTAACATAGACGGACTGAAGGAAAGTTTGAATGCACTTCGAAGCCGGATTTTTAATTTTAGGCTTGGACAATTCCCTTGAAAAATAAAATTTCGCTTAAAGAAATGCACTAAAAAATAAAATTTCGCAAGGACAAGTATTACGTGATTTTTCGCGAGTATAAAACAGACAATATTTCAGCCTAGAAGTGTTTGAAATAAAAGATTTTCTTATGGTAATAAGCAGGGCCCGGATTCTGATGACCTAAAATTGTTTGAAAAATGACCTATAAAATTACCCTAAACTTTAAAGAAAATGACTTAATAATTATGAAGAATGACCTAAAAACTGATATTTTATTCGTAAAAAAAATTATGGTACACACGAAGTTATAGACTAATTTGTACATAATTGTAAATACTGTAAATGTAGAAAGGATGTTGAAGGTCTAAAAACTTTGTTCTTTGTTCTTGATTGGAGCACTTGAGAAGAAAAGTAAGAAAATTGTTTTTAAAGTAGATCCTTCAAAAATGTTGCATTACAGTAACCTAGTAATTTATTTAAGTATTGCCCGTATGGGGGAAAAAAGCACTGAGGCACTAGCAAATTAAACTTCGGCATTTCCTTTTGCGGTTTACCGGATTATATTATTGTTTATCGAGGGAAAACAAAAGTTTGCACTCTCAAATCCAAGCAGGTGGCAGACTCTGAGTCGAATTCAATCTAATAACAACAGTAATATAATACAACATTTGGCGTTTCTTTCATTGGTTTCCGACAACACTTCAACACACAGTGTGTCCTTCTTGCATTAAACAAACAACACTTCAATGACAGCACCGCTGGGGTTTATGCTAGCAAGACGATAAAAAAGTTAATATACTCAATGTAAATACATGGAAATGACAAACAAGGAAGCAAATGACATGAAAATGACAAAATAATGACGTAAAATTGAAATAAATGCCGTAAAAATATAAAATTGCATTAAATGACAAAAAATTATCTAACAAAAATGCATTTCTATAAGCTAGAGGCCATGATAAGGATTTATCTACAAGTTGGCAATGACCATGCAGCACCAATAAAAAAAAATGGCATGTCATTAGATTCTGGACCCTGGACTAATAACCATAACCCTTTGAATCTATCACTCACGAATACTAGGTAGGGCTATCTCTATTTATCAGAATTAACTCGTCTTAATAAAACCAATATTTGGTTTATCAGCGACAGGTAATGTAAATACGATATAAGTTCAGCTGGTATTAACATGTTTTAATAAAACCGGCAGACTGTTTATCAACGACAAGTACTGTAAACGGTATTCCTTTCTAGATGTATTCTGGTTATCAAGTGAAAGGACACTGAACTTGAAGCCAATACCGCCCAGTGTTTACAAGAAATCTCGAAGTAATTGTCGTACAGACTTAACATTTAGCTCTCAAGACACAGGACACAGGACACCTGGAGGAGGCTAAGAAGGCTGTTGAGTATTGTAATCATTTCAGATGGCAAAGTGGTGAATGAAAAAGAGGCGGACCAACTTCTAGGGGGGATGTCTGAATACCTGTGGATTCTATTCTCTTGGGACCACTTGCTAATGCTTTATTCAGGTTTGGCTGCAAGGAGAAGAGACTTTCAGCTGCCTTCTTCAAACCCTGTTCCCTCCTTCTTGGGGTCTGCATTTATTCTTTATTCCCCGACGTCCTGCGGTGAAGAGTTCAAATGTTAACGTCAGTTTTACATCACTTCCTCAGCGAATAGCATGGGTAGCTGTATAAAATCATAGCTTTTGAGTGGAAGTTCTCAGCATGAGGAAGGCGAATTCTGACTTCCACAACGTAGAAACGTTATTGTCTATCGTAGAAGAATGAATATTACTCAGACAACTAAATCGGGTAACAAATACAGGAAAGGAAAATGTATTGCTTAACATGCTAAATGCATAGAAACAATGAAAGGCTCATTAAATAAGAACGTAAGGCCCAACCCTAATTAGGTCTCTTTCAAAGTAATGAAGTACACAGTTTCAGGTGATCTAGTAACTCTTGGTGGGCGCAAATAATCACAATTTTACATATTTAGTGCCTTTGTAAACATAATCATATTTGATAGATATGTAAGCTTTCATGAACCACAGATTATTGTCTCTGTTGGACATTACATGAGAATATTATATGGTACATATCTATCTTGTATGTTAACTGTACAATAACAGTGGGAGCCCGGTCACAAAAATCACTAATTAGTGTGCCTCACAGTACTGCATATGACATAACTTGTCTGTCTGTGAGGTAGACCATTAGGGCAGTTAGTCATAGGAGAGAAGTTCCATCTGGCGCTGTGAATTGAACTCCGGCTTAGCTCAGTTGGTAGAGCATTGGCGCGAATAGCCAAAGGTCCTGGGTTTAAGTCCCAGTATCTGAGGAGGAATTTTTCTCCTATAATATTCTCATAATCATATTTATTTAGCCGTTAAGTATAATACAATTGGCCAGGTCATAAATTAAGGCAATTAAATAAAAATACATAAAATTCAAGCAGTGATAAAGTATAATAAAAAAACCTTTTCAACATTACACAGAGAATTGCAAATAAGCAAAATATTCATTTGTCCTAAAATAATAATAAGCGTTTTAAATTATTTCAGGAAGTGCATTGATTAGTCTAATATTCACGTAAATGAAAATTGTAGCAGTCTTAGAGAGTCTGTGCATTTCGAGTTGGATATGAGTGAATAGACATCTAATAACCTCAATATTATACGGTAATTTAGTTTCGTGTACAGAAGTAATTGGAATATATAGAGATTAATAGCTCCCTTAAATTTTCGTCTACTGTGGGCACTACATTCAGCATCTGTTAAGACACGCACAGCTCTTCATCTTCAAAATTCTATCACTTTTGGAACAATTTCCCTAAAGAACAATGCCATAGCTACAGTACGAAAGTTTGCCTAGTAGTCTATGTAGGCCTACAAGTAGCTGAGCAGATGTGAGAGCACTATTAAATAAATACTTAAATGGTCAAGAGATTTCCCAATTTAGTCTGTAATCAAGATATATTCCAAGTAATTTCACATTATTGCCGTTATGCCTTTTAGACTAAAAGTAATCATTACATTTCAGTCCTAATTAATGTACCTCCATTTCATTACACACAAAATAATAGCTTTGAAAAACATTTTGCTTTATTAAGTTTCCTGCCTTTACTTGTAGGACGTAACTTGCACAATTTAACTTATAAACTTGCTATATTAACAAAATCGCATAAACCTATGCAAAATTTATACTGAAATAATTACACACCGTAATGCATTTTTTATGAGCCTATTTATTTCACAGTTGTGCCAAGATAATTTAATATTTTATGCATTAAACCCTATATGGTAAAACAAACTGTTAAATGCAACTTGCCTACAATGGCAATTAAGGTGCTCTTATGAATCTGTGTCTTAATGAATTCCATTATAGGGTCATTGCAAAACATATTTCATTTTTATCAAAATATGATAAAAAGCTTATACTTGTCCAGTTCGAGCTTAAAAACACTACATTCTGGGGGTGTAAAGTTGAAAGGACAGTCAATAGCCTTTTTTAAAACAAATTTTGATCAAAGTATTTGAAATAAAACCAGATTGTTTGTTTGTTTGTTTGTTTGTTTGTTTGTTTGTTTTTTTTTTTTTTTTTTTTGTTTTTTTTTTTTTTTTTTTTACGCTGCCCCAACCTACAATACCATACATAACACAGTACAGACTAAATCAAAGTTGTAACGGAAGTGTTCTAATGGCCAATAAAATGTTTGTTGTTAATGTTGTTTCGATTTTAAAATACTCTTCCTATAAATAATTCAATGCCTTTGCATTGGTTTGAAATAACTGATGTGGTACATTCCGTAGCTTTCTCTATACTTAAGGATGGGCAATACATCTTTCTCATTTCAAATATTTCCGATACAGTATAAGAGGTCATATTACAAGGAGCGTAGGCTTATTCAGTTTTAACCTATTGTAAAGATATACTGCTCGCCTCGCCAGACGTCAAACCTGGACGTATCAAAATAAGCCAGAATCTTCGGAGAATCTTGAAAGTTTCAAATAAAAGATTAAGTGAAAGGACCTTCTGCACAAAAATTTAACAAAATCGTTAACGCAGTTTAAAAGAATGACATTTTCTTTAATTAAAATGGTAGTTAAAGTAAGAGGTAGTCCTCGCCAAACTCCGTGTCACATCTCTAAAAGGCATCTAACCAAGTTTTAATTTTATACGACCTTTGTACTCGAGCTATGCAGATCACAGAGACATATCAATATACAAACACACAAAGATATATTTATGATTTTTTTAAATTTAAGGAACCTCAAAACGTGTTGACTATTACATTCATACGACGCGTATTTGATATTGAACAATAACGTTTAGCAATGCCTCGTATATTGACCAATCACGGTTGTTTATATTTTAATATGCTGGGAACAAAAGGATGAGATACTACCTGATAATACAACAGCTCTTACTAGAAACGTAAGGTATCAATATGCAGTGATTAATATGTCACATGCTGCCAGTGAACAGAAAAAAAAACATTATTTTATACACATAATTTATTCGGAAATTGAAATAACATAAATGCGCATTGGTTGAAAACACAATTTTGATTCGGTGCAAACCAATTCGTGTGCTTTTATTCTATTCTGAATGTTAGCTTATCTGAATTAGATTAACTATTTCTCATACGCACAATTGGTAGCACTGGTTAGAATCTCGTAACTCATTCGATTAATCAGGTGTTCATTCATTTAGTATGCCGTGAACTCAAAGCTAACAGAATACTCATTTGACTTTGTACAATACAAGTAAGAAAGTAATTATTTATATAATCCGTTACATTATATTTCATGGAATACTGTAGTCTTAGTAAATACCACTCCAGGTTATAAGTTTCATCAGACAAATTTTCCCGAATAGATGTTTAAAATACTATAATCATTTTAAATAATTTACTGTGGATGAATGAATGCACATTAGTATAAAAATAACTTACCATTTTTTTCAGAACTGTGCTTTCGAGAAATTATATCTTATGGAAAAGCCTACGTCATTAAATTATTAAACATATGTAGGAGTAAATGTACAGGTAGGGGGGGGGGGAAAGCGGACAGACTCTTGTAGCTGAATATAATACAATTTGTGTTGGTGTTTAATAATAGTCCTAATATTAATAATTCATATATTCAGTTATAAAACAATACGATTAGAAACCATATTCTGGGTTTCAAAATGGGCTAAGTCAACAGTAGACACTAAAACAAATTTCAATATTCTTTGCTATCCAGTGAATGCCGCTAGGCATGCGCTGTGGCTCATATCGGCAACTTAGATATTTTAGTCGGTCCGCTTTTTTTCCCAGACTGTAGTGTATAAATGTTTGAAAATTGCTACCTACGCGGCTGAAAAATTGTGGTAAAATGGAGTGCAGAATAGATATGCCTTGTGAAACAATTGCAAGTGGTGATTTTTACTGACAGATGTTTCACAACCCTATTTATTTCAACGTATTTAAGAAAGTAAGGACTGTATACATTTAAGAAGTAGGTCATTAAACATTGAAAAATAAATTTCCTAGAATTACGTAACTTAATTTTTCTCGTTTTCAAATAGGCCTGCCAGATATACTTTCATTTACTGTGGCAGTTCATTACATATTCGTACTAAGCAATTTTGAAACTGTTTTGGGTAGTATAGGTTCTGAATATTTAAAATGCCATATACACTTTATAATCGAAGGAGGGAAATAGAAAACTCCCTAACTACAGGAAAAAAAAAAATACAGAAGAGAGAAAAACTTAACACCCGTCTCAATGGTTTTTAATATTATCTGTTTACCTATTCATATTCTGTACAAGACTTTTATATCAATTAAATACTTCGAAATCGAAATATTTGTATTATCTAATATTATAGTATGAATTAAACATCTTATTGAGTACGGTAAAGGTTTTATTTACTTCCACGGTCCAATAAATAACAAAATTGACTAAATATGAGGTAAATAAATTAAAAAATAAATAGAAATGTAATTATAAAAAAATAGAATATATGAGAATGTGAACATTTTTTAGAAAGATTAACACTGTTAACAGCCAGCAGGAAAATTAAGCATGGAAAGCTAGAACTCTTTTTATGTCATGTCTAGTCCTCTTTTTTGTGAAAATGATTGCACGCCGCTGATTGTAGAACATACAGATTTACCTATCTGTGTCATGTAACACCCTTTTATAAATATCCGATTGATATCACTAAAAAAAATGCACACAATGTTATGCTGGAATTTAACACTGTAATTTTCCGGAGTGCACAGGGCAGATCAATACCTAGACTGTAAATATTAACAATTACGGATTAAAATCAACGGGAAGAGGAGAAATAGGGTGCTCACCCCTTTCATATTTCACTTCCACATGCGATTCAACACCCTTATTAACGGAAGTTTGCAAAAGCCAATGCCCTCCCAGCCATCGCTCTTTGCTCATGAACGAAATTAAATTTCATTGTGGAAAATACATGTCCGTGTAGTATGAGTCTGGATTTGAATAGACTGCGTCGCTACACAGGTGGCGCACTTTAACCCTGTATTACTGGTAGGGGTTGGTGTGTGGTACAGCCACTCAACCAAAAAAAAAAAGTTTATCGTGACCATTTCATCTGCTTTATAATGTATTGACCGGAAGTTTGTGAGAAATCACATTTTTAATCATACGCTCTATTTACATGCTAATGTTAAAACGTGAGCAAGACGCGGAAAAAAACTGAAATTGATTTTTTTATCTTGCATATTGTTCCATTTCTGTTAGTTTTGCGATAAAGGGTCATGTTTGCTTGATATTAAAATATGTTTTGTGCACTATTTATTCAGTTCCCATATTCTTACCGGCAGATTTCTCTCAAATTTTAAATATTCTACACGTCTCTGTTAATTCGAAAATTTACAGCATATTTCGCAAAGTAAATGTTTTGAGAATCGACTGTAGGCTACACTAATGAACAGTGCATGGGCTAGTGTTTTTGGAACTGATTGTATAATAAAGCGTTTACTTATAATTAGTTTGTAATTTACTAAAAATTGTTTTCATTGACCTTGTTTCTTTCTTTAAGTTTTGTAATGCAATTTATACAACTTCTACTAGTTTTTGTAATTTGTAATGTAGTACAGCTAACAAGAGAACGTTAAGTATTAAAATTAATTAAATTATACAGCATACTTCACTGGTTCCAGAGCGTATTTTACAAATTTTAGAGCATATGTACTTGCAAATTTCGTATTTTGATACAGCAAAACCTCTGGTGGTCGAGGAAGAGACCTACCGCCGTTTGATGCAAATTTGTACCCTGTAGCAATGAGAATGGTTGGAATCACTGCTTATTCTTGTTACTTATGTTAAAATTCTATTAATTTTTACGTCATAGTGTCTAAAATTGACTTTGCCAATTTTAATTGTGTATATTGTTTTAAGTCTCTCTCTCTCACCCTCTATTTTGAGAAAACTGATATTATTGTAGAGCTATATCGATATCGCGATATTATCGGAACTGAAATATAGATTTGAAAATATCGAATATCCTAAACAAAATGACGATATTCGATCGATATCCCATCCCTAATTCCAACACAATGGGCGAGCAGCCGCACATTCGGTAGTTGCTTCCCATCAAGCAACGCAAACCTCAATTATACATTGGTTAAATGTTATTTTCCAGTAAGCCAACAAGCTCTGCGGTTAACCCTAGCAACCTCTATTTCAGTACACAATTCAGATTACAGGTAAGATGCGGTAGTTCTCTTAGGAGGATGTGTAGCAGTTTTTATTCGGTAGCCTATTATTCTATGTCTTTATGTGTATAGTATTTTCCAAAACTTGAAGGCCTCGTCTCACTCCACTACCCAAGCCCGGGGTGTCTGTGATGAATGGTTTTGGTATCCCCTCCTAATGAGGGTCGGTTATTGTTTGCTAATCCCAAAGTGAGTGTATTTAGGGAGTACACATTCTTCTGATGTGGCGAGGACGGCCTTTTTACACCAGGGTCGGGAACAGTTAAGACATATTATACATAACACAGGGCGTGCAACTATTCAACACGATAAGACACTGAAGAATCTCTAGAAAGGACTGAAACCTGACAGTGTTGCTTCTAGGCTTTTAAACAGGGTCGCCTGTTGTTGACTAATATCAATCAGGAGGAGGGAAATGTATTCTGCGTATGTCCTAGAATTGAGGCTTTCGTGTTTTGCAAAATACTATAACAAACCCCGAGGAAATCAAATTACACAGACATCAAAATTGCAATCTTAAAATATACAAATCTTCGTCCCAATTTCAAAATATAAATAAAATAATAATACTCACCGATGACGCCTACAATACTGAAAAGCACCGCACAGACTGATGCAAAAATTGTGGCAGCTCTGGGGTAGGGGATTACAACTTCGGTGGCATTCATGTAGTCGTTTTCCATCGTGTAGTTGTCCATCTTGAGCGCGCTTACCGAATATGCTTGCTATTGGTGATGAAATGTCCTATTAGCACTCCAGAATTAGGATATGTTCCTCACATTATCTGCGCCAACTGAAAAGAAAGAAAGAGAAAGAAAATAAACGTTTATCCACGTGTCCCTCTATTTTGCAACATTAGTCACGTCTTTTTTTTTTTTAGCACATCTAAAGTACCAAAATGCCCTTCAACAAAGTCAAACTCACTGATTGCGTTGAACTTCGTACAACAGAAGTACACAAGTAAACTCGCTGAGATAAACCCATGACGCAAAAACAAGCTATACGCTTGACATCTTACTTTTCTATTATTGTTTAGTATTTTTATCAAATGACACGTTCTACTGCATTTGACAGTAACACGGCAGGAATTTTCGTCATTTGCAGACATCCATTTTTGACATGTATGTAATAGTTTCTACAGGGATTCAAAGAGCATTGCAATATACAGCCTTAAAAAAATTGTGTTTACAGATGCCTCCAGATTAGGCAGTAGTGTTATGCGTTCTGGTATAACAATTAACTACTATCCTGAATTTGAATTATATTCATCTATGTTACAATATTTCAACAGACCTGAATTATCATAAAGAAGAAATAATTTGTCATGCTTTGTATATAAATTTCCTAATAACAACAAAGATTATACTAACATTATCAACGTTTTCTTTTTGTGTTCCACGTTATACATCTTATAAATTACATCATATTTTCATCCCAAAAGCAAGTACTGATTCCTATAATAATAACCTTATATTCCTTTGTACAATTAATTGCACCAAACAGACAATATAGATATAGGCAGGCCATTTAATATGAATAACAAACAAATTAAAACCACCTGTGAACCAACTTTAATATTAAAAATATATAATATAAAAAAATGTAGCATAATTAAAAGATTTGACTGATTGATTTTATCAATTTAATGGCAATGACATATGCTCTTCGTCATTTGTTTTATTTAAATCTGTTCTCTATACATGTTCCTCCATAACTAGTTTGCTGTATTTTTATGTAAATATCTGTTCCATTAATTATGTACTTTTTGTATTGCATATGTTTTCTGCTTTTAGTATTAGTAGGCTTTAGAATTATTATAAATATTTAGTATCAGTATTGTAAGAATAATGCAATATAAGAGAACAATGCAATTGGGTAATGTGGCAGTTATGTTTACAAAACAAACAAATGAATAAATAGCGAAAACTTCATGCATGTAATGTTAGTTTAAACTGTTTAATGTTCAACTTTTAATAATGCATTTATGGAGTTCTGATATGTTCTCTGAACGTAGCAATCCGATTGATGATGTATGTTTCTCCTAGTATTTTCAGTTCAACAAAATCATCTGAATCGTTTAGAATTTGCCTAATATTTATAGGCCTGCAACCATTTTATAAAAATAAAATCATGTGCTCCCATTTTCGCAAGTAATTTCTGAAAACACGAAATGTATATTTATTTATATACTGTACTTAACTTAGTAGAAAAGGCGTTAAGATTTTCCTTTATACCGTAATTCATGAAAATGTTCAAAAATTAATTTATTTCATTATCGTTGTAATTGAACTTTGTAGTTTTCTAAAGAAGGTACTTCGTGAGAAGAAAATCAGAGACATTATCATAAAAAAATTACATACTAATTTATTAACCCTATAACTATTAGTTTATCTTCGTTGTCACGGACTCGGAACCAACTAGATGGTAATTATGCCTTTAAGTGAGGAAAGTGCTATTTATTTTAGTATTCTTTTAAACTGATTTGTTTACCCTTAGAACGTGTTTCTCGAACTGTTATACTCCTTTTTGTATCTTGCTTCTCTCATTTCGTTGCTGTCAAACTGCTACTAATATTTAATTTACTGCAGTGAAATAAATACTTATTAAAATTTTATAATTTTTAGAATACCAATTAAATGTTTGCAATATAATTAGGCTATCTATTTTAGTATGATCGAACACAAACTTCGTAAAACAGACATATTTTCACAACTTGGTCATTAAATCCAATAAACGCGTGCTATTATTTTGCTACTTAATTGTGTGCGAGACACCACGAACGTCAGCACAAGAATAATTTTAGAACACAATATTTGAAAAGAACGTAAGAGGAAAGTTATTAGAATACAAGCGAACTTCACGAAGGCAACATCAAACTCACTACAAAAGTATTAGATTTACATTATGTTTAGGATGACCAAGACGTCCTGCTTTTCACAGGATACTCATTTTTAACACCTATCCCACGATAGGCTTGGAAATCTCATAAATGTCTTGCTTTTAAAAACAACCTGGGAAATGGGAATTTTATGGGAAATATAGTATTTTACCATTCCTATTTATTTATTTGTTAAATATACACTAGCGTATAATAGCGTGTGACGGAAGAAAATCAAAACTAATTTCCATAATGACAATTATATCTCATTAACTCTTAAGAGATCAGTAATGACAACACTCTGTGAATTTCAGTATCTTAATGTAACAAACGCTGAACATTAGCCTAATAATACTAGGTAGAAAAAAAGGTAATAAAGTTTTATATGCAACATCATTTTAATTATAATTTAATTTAATTCAGAATTGTATCCTCTAAATGTCTCCGATTTAAGGAAGGGATCGATTTTGGAGGCTTTCCAATGATGCACGAAATAGAGTTTGATTTATATTCGCAGAAAGCACCACATAGGCTCATAGGCTCAGAGGCGCGTTTATAGAAGAGTTTCAGAACGGTCATGAAGAGAGTGATTTCTTCTCTTCGATTGGTGATATAGGATATTAGTGTAATGTTATCTTGAAAGCTGTTTGTACAACGTTCAACGGTAAATACAAATAATGTTGTTGTTGAACCATACGGTATATTACGCTTACTACATGTGACGGTAGCCTAACGGTATCATAATGATACCCATTGTGATACAGAAATTCATTATAACACTGTTGTGGCATAGGTTAATGTCGAACAAGGAATAATCCTAAAGCCTTGAAAGCACCAATTCAAACCGCACAATAAACAACCTGTTTTTTTAATTAAATCAATTTTTTCGTGTTAATTTTAATTTCATAATAAATTGAGTTCATTTAGTGCGTTTTAATGTGCGTTACTTTGGAGTTTAAACGCCCAGAGAGACAGTGGCGGACGCAGAATTCTTTTTCGGGGGGATTTGAAAAATTAATTAACTTATATATATAGTTAGTTTATAAAACTGGCCACTTAGACTGCGTATATAGCTTTTTTTCAAATTTCTGCGTCCGCCACTGCAGAGAGACTCTTGAGCTGCTCTAAGCGTGCCATCTATCGCAAAAGACAATAAATTAGCAGGTGACCGCCGAGGTCAGCAGAGTAGTTTGTTTGATGAACTACAAGATAGGCCTATACTAAAAACTCAAAACTTAAACATTTGTTTATGGTCGAACAAAAACAGTCTTACTCTTTGCAACTTTGTTATAATGTTAATTAAGACACTGGTACAAAATTAAGAAACGCGCGCAGCGAATTTCATCAACATACTCATCTCCCTCACCTTTTGTTAAGTGTCATTTTAGGTTTGTTGCATAATATAGGTTCTACATATTAACTGTAGTTAGGCAGTGTTAAAACCCGATTCAATACCACTGTTCAGTATCTATATAGGTGCCACGGTCATTTTTGAGAAGAGTGTACAGTTTTAAAACCCCTATATATAATGGTTACTGGAAGAAAAGTGAACTGGCTCATTGAATGTGATGAACCTAATCTTAAACGAAGTGTTGTCTGTGTTTGTGAATGGAAATGGTGGCAAAACCATTTAGAGGGGGAGAGAGGAAGATTTTTTTCTTTAATTGAATTCTGTGTTGTATCACACACCCTGCTTTTTAATACGTTTTCCGAGTGGTAGAGGCAAGGAGTGAGTTTTTGCCGCTAGGGCTCTGCACACACAACAAATAGACCTCTGTTTCTTCGGAGACAGCATCTTTCTGCTGGACCAAGTCAAGGAACGAGGCCGATAACCACATCTCTTATTCTGCGTCACAGTTTTGTTTTATGACAGACTGGGACCAAGGAAAGTTTTTATTTGCAACGGAAGTCAAAATAAATAGCATCTCTTGTGCTCGACATATCTATTCCATCTTCATTTAACTGCGATATTTACATGAGTTAGCCCATTAGCGTAGCACGCTCACATGTATGTTATAAAGGAACCCCTAGGGAAACGAGAAACCTGGAGCTCTAAAATGAAAGCATGTTTCCTTTTCCCTACATAAAAGACTAGAGAACTTTGTAATGGTATACCTATGTCAGGGTACGAAATTTCTAATCAGATGGCAGTAACCAAACGAATTTAGTCGCCATTATTGTTACGTCATATAGCATATGGGAATTATGAGGAAATGCCCCCTCCCCTATTTGTACCTTACATATAAAATATCACAGCATATATCCCTTTAAAAAATGTAAAATTTTATAAATAAATAAAGCAACACATTCCAACTGAACTATCCAGTCATAAAATGGATATAAAAACTTGCTTTCATTCTTGCATGGAACAAACTAATATGCAACGAATAATCATTAAAACAAATTAAACATTTTGGAAACATTTAACCACTGTAGGCTCTTTCGGCGACAATACACAATAGTCAGACCAAACTACATTGCTTGTTACTAGAAGAGCTAAAGCAACTGGTGAAAGTCGCCTTAGAAATTGAAGTTATATCGATAACTTCCTGCTATTTCCGAACGCTTCCGAGTACAGCTGTCGTTTTTTATCTGTCTCTCTCGCCGACCGTTGGAATTTTGTTACAAGTGCTTGTCCGAGAGCAGGTAGTCCGTGTATTCCAATACAAAAGACATCCAGTTCCCTTTCTAGTCATTGCTTGTCAGAGCTCAAATCTGTTCACATCTGCTGCCCGTTGTAAATTTAAGAAATGTTTTTGTGCTCGCTAGTAGAATCGAGCCTCTCTCTCTTCTCCTACCAGGAAATAGTCACGTGACAGACCGGCAGAGATATAATACGATGTCTGTAAATACCGATTTTTAAAAACTAAAACAATAAAATAAATATAGTATAGTATAGTAGTGAATCTTTGTCACCAATATGAGAATTCTGATCGCATATGGCGATCTGGCAACCCGGAAATTTCGGGCCCTGCTATAATTATGTAACCTAACTTCTGATGGGCAGTTCCAGTGGCGTTACTAATGATTTTGCTAAATCCCCTGGCCCCATAAAATGTACATCCCCTCCACAAGGTGGCAGGTGGTGCAGAGATAGCATGCTGGCTTCTACATTTGAGGATCGAGGGTTCAAATCTAGCCAAAGGTAATGGAATTTTCGGGGCAGGAAATTCTCCGAAAGGGACCATAAACCGTGGGTCCCGTAACGTAGATTTACGGCATGTTAAAAACCTCGAAGCCTAAATTAGAGCCTGTATGTTAAATTCCCCGGCATTTTCAAGCGAAAGTAATACCTTAATTTCCTCTAACTGGTCGTCCAGACAATGGGTTTAACACCGGTCCCTCTGACCTCTATGGGAAATAAACGTAACTACATTTACCTTCGATAAAGAAACCACAACTAGGGACCGTATTTTTTGGTAAGAGCGAAGGACCAAATACGCTTAGTCCAGGCCTAGACTTCTTAGGTTGAACTCAAATTCTATTACATTAACGGGGGTATAGGGTGAATTTTTCACATTTTAGCTGATATTAACAACTCTTTGGTAAAGATGACATTCATTAATGCCCACATATGAAGTAGTTATTGTGTAAACTGTTTTGTTATTTCATGATTCAAATTTTTAAATACTTTAAAAAGTCAATCATGAATCGCAAAACAAATTATAAATAGAAATTTTACTACGAATAGGCATTTCTACAAAAAATCTCATCTTGAAAACGAGAATCTGATGTACAAACAACTGACAAAGATGCCCACGGCTATACCTGAAAGTCGTAAGTAACCATTAATAATTGTATTCCACTGTGCTTTATGGAATCCTATTAGAGTCATCAAAGTTTTGTTATCATCAATCTTGGAATTCGAGACTACCTTTTGCTTGAGTAATTATTATTTTGCCTCGAACTATGCTTGACGTTTGACTACCATTTTCTTAATAATATAATACAGATGAATACTTAACTTCGTGTTATTCTGCTTTACGGCACGTGAAATTATTCCATTAACCAACCCTTATATTTTCTGCTGTATCTTTTAACTCTGTAACTTCATTTCTTCTTGATGTCATCCAATGTCTCTATTACACCGTTGTGCATGGATTTTGTTGTTTTGAAATAAATGAGCGTTTCTGAATCACAATTTCACACTGATTACAAAACTGAAATCCGTTTTCGCGTAACACATCATAATTTTTCACAATTCAAGATTTTATATTTTCAATATTCTTCGTAATATTTTTCAATATCTTTCAATATTTTCGTAATGTAGTGTTGTTTATTTACATACATAATTACCAGAAAACAGAAACTGATTTCATTTTGACGATATGTTCAAATGGTCATTTTTAAATAGCACGGAATTGTCACGCCATCTTTTAGCCGTTAACCACAATTTCGACAGTTGTCGTAACCGCAAGCACTTATATGTGATAAATTTGATTTATAAGTTTGTAGATTTGCTGGAAAGGTTGAAATTGTTTAAAAGTAGCTCATACTGAACAAGTTATTGACAGAATTCCATACTATTTTTTTAAATTAATGAATGACACCAACGGCGAAGAAATAACTAATTCAAGGATACCTCAAGAAACGACTGCTTTGGAACCTTTTTCCTTGCAATTGGTTCTCCAGAAGATCAGAGATTGATTCACAAAAGTAATCGGTATGCTGACGCAGGCATTTAACTAATTTGACTTGAATGTGAATGCTTCCGCTGAATGTAATAGTTTTTCGAAACAAGTTCAGTGATTGAAACGAAACGTTCTTTACTCCTTTACGTGACTTGACTTGTTTACGATACAAAAAAACAATGAAATTAAGACGCATCTCATGACTCTCTACGACTGTTTTACATGGTGATATTTTCCACAAATAGAAATTACTGTTCTATTCGCTTTTATTACTCCTCAATTATAAACTCAACAGTTAACAGGAAGACTTAATCAACTCATTCTGAATACGAAGGCCATTCAATAATTAAAGAGACAAACTGACCTGGAGAAAAAACCGTTTATTTTTACAAAACAAGACTTTTCCTACTATTCAACATAATCCCCATCAACATTTATGCACTTGGTCCCAACGGGTTACTAGCTTTTTTAATACCGGCTGCAAAGAACTCTTTGTCTTGGTGTCGGAGCCAAATTCCGAGAAATTTCTTGACATCCTCGTTATCCTGGAACTTCTTCCCACGTAAGGCCTCCTTCAATGGACCAAACAAATGGAAATCAGAGGGTGTTAAATCGCAACTTCAACAGTCCGGCCAGAACGGTGTTCGTCAGTCACTGATTCTCGACCACTTTTGAACTGTTCTACCCACTTGTAAAAATTCCCACGGTTCACACTACTTTCACCATACACTTTAGTCATTCTAGAGTACATATTAGCTGGTTTTTCACCTTCAGCAATCAAAAAACGAATCACAGAACGTTGTTCAACCAATGTGGAATTTTCAAGAAGACCCTACATCGTTAAACTTAATTTTGAGGTTATAAACAGAGCAATGTTGATTAGAACTCATCCCAGTGATGCCAACTTAAAATCACAAATGTATCAAACTTGTACTACCAACCGTCTTTTCCCCGGACCAATTTGTCTCTTTAATTATTGAATGTTCCTCGTACTTAATATTATACCAAAAGTCATTATGTTCGATACGCGGCGCGATAATGCAGCATCGCGTCGTGTCAAGGGTTCCCAGGTTTTTCTACATCACTGTAGCCAATTGAAAAACAATAAGTAGCCAAAATATCGCCATGTCTTAAATCCAACCAAATGAGGACGTAAAGGGTATGGAAAATCACATTTATATTCGTATTTTTACTCTAACCCTATCTTACTACAGTACAGTATGGATTTCATAGTCGAAAATTTCCAAATAACAATAATACCGTAATATTAAATTATTAATATGACTTTCGAATGATTCTAAGCAAAAGATACAAATCGCAATAAACATTGGCTTGCTTTACAACAATCATTACCGAATCTCTGTATTTCCCGCTTATCCATTTGTTTGTAACATTAATTCTTCAAAATACCGTCTGTCGACTGTGGCACATATTCGATATTTCGAATATTATGTTACATACAATTTTGGATTTTTATTGGTCAATATTAAATATGCAGCCACTCACTTTTCTACTATCCAGATTTTATCGCACAGTCGCCAAGTCCCTTTCATTGGCTATTTCCGATTTTAAAAGTATTCAAGATGGCGAAAAAACTCAACATCTGGCAATCATGGTCGTGCCGCGAACTTTGTTCACAATACGTCGGGACATGAAGGTGATGTGAACTCATCGAATAATAGAGAGTTTTTGCAATAGCGTAGTCACTAATGTAACGTGACCAAATACGGCAAATGGAATAATATCTTGTACTCGGACAGAGTTTTTATTACGAGTTTATCGCAAATTTGTCGGATGAAACTCGTAACCTCGGGTAGGATTTATTGAGACTATTCCACGAATAAACTGTAATGGGTGCGCATCACAAGATGGAGGGCATCAAGGTAGTTGCTTACACCAAAACGCTATAAAAGCACACGCACTGGCTTGCACCGAATCGAAATTGTGTTTTTAGTCAATGGACATTTATATTATTTCAATTTCCAAACAAGTTATGTTGCATAAAATAATGTGTTTCGTGCTGGTTAATGGCAGCTGTGACGTATTAATCAGCGCACGTTGGTGCGTTACGTGTTCAGTAACGTGCTGACGATTTTATCAGATAAAATCGCATCCTCGTATTATTAGCAAACATCTTATAAGATAAACGATCGTGATTGGTGTATATTCGAAGAACTGCTCAACGTTACTGGTCAATATCAAACACGTGGCGTATGAATGGAATAGTCAGCGTAATTTGATACGGTACCCGTACGGTAAATACAAGTGAGAAATAGATCGCCGTATTTGGAGTTCTTGATCCTGTCCCCCCCCCCCCGATGATATAGGATTATCTTAACAGAAGACGAAATACCCAGCAACGATGCCTGGCGAATCCAAAACAGGATTTGAACTAGATGATTGGTAAGGAATGTGGGCTCTTATTATTTTCGATTTCAGAAAATGGATCTACAAAAGCTAGCAGATCCGTTACATAATATACTACCAAGAATTACAAGATAATAACGATTTTCTGTTAGGCCTACTGGTAAAACTAACAACAAGAACTAAGTTTACATTTATCATACATTGTGGTTAGGCTATAGTTAAGTTGAGGCTGTCTTTTACAGCTTGTACATCTCGCGGCACCCACATAGGCTCGTCCTTAAGTATGAATCTAGCCTATATGAGATATTTTCCACGGAAGAACAAAAATCCTTTTAAAATAGTTTTTCATATTATGGAAACAGCGAAGACCTATGGAGCATCTGCGAGGTAGACCTATAGAAGGATAACTAGTAATATATCCATGGTGTCATACAAGCATAGTTTTTTGTTTAAAAAGAATCCGGAATCTTCAAACAAGGTTTCCTCATACCCAACGTTCAGGATATTAAAAAGTAGTTTCGAAAAACGTGCTGGCCTCCATGAGTTAGTTATTAGGGCTTACAAAGTTTACTTAAGACTGTTGGAGCCACTTCTAAGAAAAACTGTAAGAACGATTCCTTTTCGCAGTAAATTGATGGCGAGGAAGATGTTTAACTTCAATGTAAAATTTCGAACTTTGGAGATCATTCTTTTTAAGTCAGTAATATCCAGGCAGAGAGAGAGAGAGAGAGAGAGAGAGAAAAAAAAATAGTTGAAGATCGAAAGCGAAAAAGAGTGTAGTAATGGAGAGAGAGGAATGGCGAGAGAGGCAGGTAACATTCTTACACACACCAAGATGCTTTTGTACGAAGTCAATAAGTATCCGCACTCTCATTTTTTAAATTTATTGCAACAATACAAAACTTTCAATTACTTCATTTTTCAACATTCCCTTCTTCTTAATGTATTTGATCCATCGTTGCACAAGCTTCCTGATCTTATCAGGAAAAAAAAAAAAGATTTTCGGCTGAATAGCAAGCCACGTGGGCACCACTTCCTTCATTTCTTGGTCTCTGGTGAATCGACGGCCCGTAAGGCATCTTTAAGTGGGCCAAAAAGATGGAAATCTGACGGGGCGAAATCGGAACTGTATGTAACATGTATGTAACATCTCAAAACTCAGTTTCGCAATAGATTGAGCAGTGTGGGTGGCAGTATGTAGGCGAAAAAAAGCTTGTCTCGACAATAGGCCTCGACGTTTGGTTCGAATTGCATGCTTCAGCTCGTTCTTCAACATCTCACTGTAACGTGCGCCTTTTATTGTTGAGCCCTTCTCCAAGTATCATACCCTCCCACGGTCCATGGATTTTTCAGGACGTAAAAATCCTCCGGGAGGGACTTTAAGCTGGGGGCCCGTGTCGTAGATTTACGGCACGTAAAATAACTCCAAGCCTAAATTAGAGCCTCAGGACAAAATTTCTCGGCCCTCTCAGTCCCAGTAATACCATAGTTTCCGGAGAGGGTTGCTGGGCGATGGGCTTACCATCTGTCCCTCTGCCCTCTCATGGAAAATAAGCGGAACAAAATTCGCAAAGGTAACAGAAACCTCCACTTGGAGGACCTTCGCCCCAACATAGGGGATGAAGGAAAACAGATACTTCTCCAAGTAATGTTACAGTATTGGCCCTTGTGAGTCCCAGAAAACTGTGAGCATAACTTTTTCTGCGGAGGGTTGATTCTTGAATTTATTTTTGACTGGAGATGCAGGGTGTTTTCATTCCATGGTTTGGAGTTTGCTTTCAGGCTCAAAGTGATGGATCCACGTTTCGTCTCCAGTGACCATTCGTTTTAAAAAAGCTTCACCTTCGTTAGCATGGCGGTCCAGTAATATGATTGTGCTTGTGCTGTTCAGTGAGCTGTTTTGGGACCCACTTTGCACATGCTTTATGAAAGCCAAGTATGTTATGAATAATGCCATATGCAGAATCATGGCTAATTTGTAATGGTTTGCATCTTCATCGATAGTCACTCTTCGGTTTGTCTGAATCATGATATGCACTTGCTCAATGTTGGCATCACTAGTGGATGTGGATGGGTGTCCTGTTCTTTCCTCGTCTTTCACACTTGTCCGATCATTTTTGAACTTTTCAATCCAAAGTGGCAAAACATTGCTCCCATATTGTGGGGAAAGTCTTCGATGGATTTCGGCTCCTGGTACAACTTCGGAGGACAAAAAAAAAACGGATCACTGCACGTTGTTCTTCTTTAGTGCAAACTCTGAGCAGTGCAGCCATGTTTAATGTGCAACAGCGCAACACGCAGTGGAGTCATAACGGTCAACATTCCACAAGCGGAGATAAATGAACAGCATGACGACGTTTGCGAGCTCAAAGCGGTACAGCCAACCCACAAAAGATTAAAGAAATAGTGCGAACACTTGAATAAGGATTTGGCTTTAAAAATATTGTGCATATTATTTGCTTTTGAAGGACAAAAATTATGTTTATAAAAAATTGAGTGTTTATATTGACAAAATTAATTAAATATTAGTTTATTACAGCACATGTATGAAACTATTTCTTACATTACGCATTCACATGTATTTTATGTGTAACATACTTCTGGGTCAATTACTTGCCCAACTCTGGAAGCCAGAGTCTTTATTCTGACGCACTTGTTTTTAACGAGGTAAATGGAAGTTGCAGCGTACGTTGTGCCACACGTTGTTTGAGCATTGGTTGTCTTAATAAGCTATCGCTAAGTGCATTATCGGTTGACTCTCAAACACACCCCATAACGTCCCAAAATCTCTTATTTTACGTGCGCATGCTCGCTGTTCGCTCAATAGTTGCTTCAGACGCGTGGTTGTTTAACAACCGTTTATTCTCAGTCACACCGAGAGTAAGCCTCTCAGATATCTTACTTTGCTTACACAGATTAACTAGTCACTCAGCGAAGTTAAAGAGGGCTTAATGCAGTAACTCCAGGGTTACCAGACTTTTTCCACATAAAAAAAATTATCGAAAAGGATGTTTGACGAGACTTGCAATAGAGAAGGCATCTATTTTAATTAAAGTATGAATTACTAAACATAACATCAATGGGGGTGTATGTATGTTATTTATTTGAAATAATTAGGAATTATTGAACTCAAAAATATGTACGCCTATTTAGTTTTAATTTGAAGAAAACTGTTTTGACAAACCTGTACTGAACTAAAATTGAAAAGAAAGTCAAAGCAACTGAGATGTTTCACATTAGACTTAAAAACAATTGAAGGGGCTAGTTCCATAAGGGCGTAAGGCACATCTTGAATTTTGAGCTTTTAACATTTGTGCCTTCTCATATCTCTTAAATACTCAGTGAACAATTTATACTTGTGCCTTAAACCTCTGCTCAGTCATAAGAAAAGACCTGTGCTTGTGAGTGGTAACATTGTTTAAAAACATTAAGATTTCTCAAAACTCTGCTCTTGTGCCTTACGCCCTTATGGAACTAGCCCCTTCAATTATACTTTCAATAGATGGTCTCTTGATACTGTTTAAAAGAATAAACTTTCTCAACGGTAACACAGACCTAGAGAATGAAATTTCACACAAACACTTTCCGGCAACAAAAAATGCAAATCTCTACAAAATCTGAAGGAGAGCATTTTACATGATTCTTTAAAAAAGAAAGACGCATGGGAAGTTAAGCGGGAAAAGGACATCTCTGAAAATAGGTCATATGCAACCTGATATTCCCAAGTTCCTCCCGTTCCTCTTTAAAGAATCCGGGTCAATTAAGAACGTGCAAAATTACGATTAAAGGCTTGAAGAATTAAAATACTAAAACTGCAAATAGGCCCTATCATGTTTAAACAGCGCGATTATATGCATTTCCCCCCAGTATGATACCACCAAATATATCATCTGCACTATTACACATAATCTGTGCTAAAATCATAGGCGCTAATGCCCTTTGCCTGTGAAGGATGGGAAACTGAGGACATAGCTACAGGATTCCACATAAGTTTACTGCATCTAAACTAAACTCCATGGCACTACCTCCATTGTGGGACAGGACCTACCATCCGACCGCTGCGTCATCTACCATAGGCAGGCCCGACGAGAGGGAGGGGCAGCCGGGGCTACAGCCCCGAGGCCCGGGGGGACATTGAATTAATCAGTTAATCTGAAGCCGATCATTCTTGAAGAAAAATTTCTATTTTAGAAAAGTAGAAGCAGAAATCCTTTTGGACTCAACAGCAGGTCTCACCAACGTTCGGTATTTAAAATAATAATTTTCAAAAATTAAACTGGTACATACAAATAAAATTGTTCCTAAATAGAATATTTTGATTTATTTTTCCGTTTCGTGCCCGCTATCAGTTAATCGATTTGGTCCAAAATCAATAGGCTTCGTCCCATGGGCGTTATAAATGGTATAGGCCTACCAAGTTTCATGAAAATCCGATAAAGCGTATTTGAGTTATCGCGCTTACAGACACACGGACAGACAGACAATCAGACAGTCCTGTCTACCAGACAATCTCATAAAGTACCGGTACCATTCTGCCACTTAATAATTATGTAATATCATTACATAATCCTTTTGTTGCATACATTATAAAGGGCGAGTTTGATAGTGAATTTAATATTTGACTGGTGCCCGGGAAAATTTTTCCCTGGGGCCCTTTCTTTCTTTCCGCGGCCCTGACCATAGGCACGTGATCAGGATGCCGACTCCCAAGTTTACTGTGCCCACGTAACTATAAAAACTCCTTAGAAATAGAAATTGGCTAAGCTGCCATAACAAAAATACATAAGGAATGTTTATTTCTACTCAAATTCACAAAAACTCATTACTATCAGGATAAATTCCACTCATTTTGTATTCTGAGATATTCGAGCCTGTAAGTATGAAAAGAAAAATTACAAATTTGAAATACCGGAAGACCTAGTCGTTCATATTGCTTGGCGGAGCATGTGAAAAGCGGATCGCATTTTCTTCGTGTATTTTTTAATATACTTTTGTATTCTTTCTATAGTTATTACCGGAGCGGCGGAAGTCTTGACATAACCGTTCCTCAGATAAAGGTCAAATTAATCGTTTCATAAAATTATGGAAATGACACAAACCAAATATGAAAAAGCTACAGTCTACTCTGTGATTGTTCTTTCCGGTTGTAGAGAAGACCTACATAAAAGTCCCTTCAATTTATAACTCAAGCTCTATTTTTACATTTAAAAATATGTACACACAATTTAACGTTCTTAGTACCATTGGATTCAATGGATTATTCCTGAGCCAATAGTAAACTGAAATGCGGGAATGGCGTTTTTAAACAGTGTGTCTGTAGGCTATACACATGACAACGAACAGCCAAGAGCAATATCCTATCCATGCATCACATCTAGCTCGCTGGCGGCATATTGATACAGAGAAAGCTTCAAATTCTGTTTCTTCTCAAAAGCTTTTATGGCGGAAATAATTACTGGAGAGGGTCGCGTTTTGTTTTTCTTATATGTGGGGTGTGGAATAAGACATTGGTTAGTTTCAAAACTTAGACGTACGCGGAATTCAATTTGCGGCTGAATAAAATGCCTGAAAACTCCTCAAGTACTTACAGCTAAATTGCCACTCCACAAGTCATGCTAAATGCAATAGTAGAGGTTTTACAAGATGAATAAAATCAGATAAACTGATGTAACAAAGTGCCAGAATGCTTTTGTTTAATCACTAAAAAGTTAATTGCAATTATGATATGCAGAGAATAAGTTATTTTTGTTATCGATTTCAGAGCTAATCTGCAGCTCGATTCATTAAGCAGGACTTACGGAAGAACAAAGGTCTAAAGTTTGATACTTAACCTTAATTGAAACTCCTATACACTGATATAAGACATTCTTAAAATATGACAACATTCTACAAAATACACTGGCGAAGAACTCCACTTAATATATGTAGGCCTATTTATTTCAGAGTAACATATCTTCTGTATATAACAGTATTCAACTATATGAACGAAATAAATAACTGACTAGTTTGATAATCAAATACGAAGGGATGTGTCATGGCTAACTATTGTAAATTCCAAAGAAGTATATGAACAGTGTAAAACGATATGTTGTCAGGATAACAGATTTGCATTTGTTAAATTCTTTATAATAGATTACCATAAAATAGGCACTAAATTGGGCATTACTCCGATACCGGTCAACCTATATTATCCAATATCAATACCCTTCTTCCCATGGACATTATAAATGCGTATACCAAGTTTCATGAAAATCCGATAAAGAGTATTTGAGTTACCGCGTCTTTAAAATAGACACTAAATTGGGTTTTACTCCGGTACCAGCCAACTGATTAGGTCCAAATTCAACAGGTTACTTTTCATTTACGTCGTAAATGCGTATACCAAGTTTCATGAAAATCCGATAAAGCGTATTCGAGTTATGGCGCCTTCCTAATATAATACTATTAAAATAGGCCCTAAATTGGGCAATAATCCGGTACCGGTGAACCGATTTTGTTCAATATCGATAGAGTTTTTCCCATGGACGTTATAAATGCGTATACCAAGTTTCATGAAAATCCGATATAGCAAATTTTAGTTATGGCGAATACAGACACACGGACAGACAGATGGACAGATGGACAGACATTTTCCCGTCCCCCACACAATCTCATAAAGTACCATACTAGCACTTAATAATGAATATACTGCACATATATAAACGCTTAATAATGACCAACGGTGACGAAATACACATTCAGTACATAATAAAATTGAGTACATTAAAGAATACATCTATTTAGACCAAACAGTCTCATTCAAAAATCAAATTCATAAAGAAATTGAAAGAAGAATCGCGCAGGCATGGAAGAAATTTTGGTGTTTAAAATTTATCTTACTACACAAATCCATTAATATGAAGGTTAAGAAAGATGTTATGGATGTGTATATTACCGGTGCTACTATACGGATCGCAGTCATGGTCAATAACTAAAAGGAAATAACCATAATACATGTTTGCCAGAGGGAAAATTGAAAGGAAGTTACTTAACATCACGCGAAGAGACCGGATAAGAAACGAAGACATACTTAAGACAACGAAGTTGAAAGACGCAGCGAGAACAGCAATAAATTCAAAATGGAGTTGGGCAGGACATGTGCTTAGAATGGACCCGAAAAAAATGGACACATGCTGTAACTGTGTGGGAACCCAGGTTAGGGAGCAGGAAAGTGAGAAGTCAAAGGACGCGATGGTGTGATATTTTTAAGAATCAACTAGGAGGCCAGTGGTCTAGAATAGCAGCAAACAGACAAAAGTGGAAAGAAGCTGCAAGCATTAAGAAATTTGTGTGAAAGTTTTTAGTGTAACGGAAAGACTGGTCCGAGGGACTTTTTTGTAAGACACCCAAGCCCGCATTGGGATGTTATTGGGCTAATAATAATAATAATAATAATAATAATAATAATAATAATAATAATAATATAAATGCTTGAACACATTAAGGAACAGTCTTATTTCGCCATAATCCATAAACAATATGGTTCAAGAATGTCGGGTAAAGAATAAATAATTTTGAGAAATGCGAGAGCTGCAAGATTTGTTTTGGATATGTAGGCTATATCGTAGGTAATGTATCAAGTGTTCAATACAAATAAGGTATTTCAAAAACAGGAACTGCATTCATAAATAAGTTACCATTCCGTGAATAAAATGCAAAGGAATAAAGAATGAAACCCTATGCCGACCGCAGAAACAGGATTTAGCATACAACAGAAAAACTTCGAGCGACAGACATTTTGTATGTGGACCATTAAAGATAACAATCAATATAGATTCGGTACGGGTAAACAAGACATGGAAGGACTGCCTGGTTGTGTGATCAGCATCACAAGTGCCTCCTCCGAAGACAACAAAACATGAAAGGAAAATTGACTGAGAACGTTCGGGGTACGTGTTAAGTAAATTCCAATCAGGCTTTTTCGGGTGGCACGTTACCCCTTGCCAACGTCTCGTTGTGTAAGTTATTAAAAAAGAAATTGGCATACATAAAATAGGCCTACAGTATTTAATATTAAAGAAACATTAAATTGTAATCCCAATCAAACAATGAAGGACCAGAAGAATTAAATATTTCGAGCACTATTCAAATTAATAAAACCTATTGACTATCAGACAGTATATATATATAATAAAATACTCTATCCATATGCATGCGCATAAACAAAAAAAAATGAGGTTTTATAATGGAATCTCATGAGTTATGGTACATTTAGATGGCGCTGTACTAGTTACTTGCTCTTTCATTTTGAATCCACACTGCTATGGTAGTCTGCAGTCAACATCTGTTGAAAATGGTTTAGAGAAGATATTAATTTTTGGTGCGCAAACGCTTTTTGTTATCAGTTTAGCTCATACTTAGCTCAAGTACTTAAACTTGTTACAAATTCAGATTACTAAATGTTATTAGGAGTGACAAGAGCGTATGAATTTTTCCATAGGTTGAATATGTTATCATCCCATACCCATCATGTTCAATACTCTAAGAAATAACAACCAACATATTAATTCCCATTGTGTTACGCAAGAGTGGAATTTTACTAAGCAACATAAAAGGTCATTATACAAGGCCCGGATTCTGATGACCTAAAGCTGTCTGAAAAATTACCTATAAAATGACCCTAAGTTTTAAAGAAATGCCTTAATAATTATAAAGAATTACCTAAAAACTGATATTTTATTTATAAAAATATATTATTGTACACACAAAGTTATAGACTAATTTGTACGTAACTGTAAAAACTGTAAATAACTGTAATGTCGTGAATGTTCCTTCCTCACGGAAATTTATACTGGCACTGAGGCACTGGCGAGTCAAACTTCGGCATTTCCTCTTGCGGTCTGCCGCATTATATTATTGTTTATTGAGGGTAAACAGTAGTTTGCATTCTCAAATCCAAGCAGGTGGCCAAATCAATCTAATAAAAACAGCAATATAATACAAAATTTTGGCGTTTCTTTGATTCTCATTTTCGACTGAGACATGACAACACTCCCAACACCAAGTGTGTCCTCCTTGCATTAAACAAACAACACTTCAAAGACAGCACCGCTAGTGACAAAAAAAAAAGTTAATACACTTCATGAAAATGACTAAATAAGGAAGCAAATGACATGAAAATGACAAAATAATTACGTAAAACTGAAATAAATGCTCTAAAAATATAAAATTGCATAAAATGACAAAAATGGCCGAATAATAATGCATTTCTGTAATCTAGATGCCATGATTAGCATTTATCTACAAGTTGGCAATATCTATGCAGCATCAATAAAAAGATGACACGTCATTAGAATCCGGGCCCTAGTGATTAAATAACCCAAGTTACTAGACAAAATATTTGCAGGAGAAACATACACTATTTATGCAACATTTTGATTATTGGTACGTCCCACTTTCTGACTTAAATAGTAACTTGATTCAAATACTACGTGTTCATAATGCGTGTGTCAGATATAGGTTATTATTATGTAACATTCGTAAATACGTGATGCCGTCGATGGATACGCCTGAGCATGATCGAGCGAAGACATTCCCACTGTCTCATTCTGTTCAACACATAGCTATCTTTCCAGTAGCTTTCAATACCTATCATCAGGGTTCTGTCTAGAGTACCCAAGTCAAGAAAGTTAAGTTACGTAAGTTGAGGCGAACTGGAGATGGAGCATGGCGTTACTCGTTGCATCAACATGAAAACATTCAGTCATAGTAGTGCAGAAATAATTGTTCACATGTATAACTCGATCGGTAAGATCTGATCCAAACACGCGCAGATAGCTTATTGTCCGCCGGTAGCAATGGAGTAAGGGCAGAATAGAATGTATATACTGTACTATTCATTCCAAATTATGCGGTTCATAATAGCCGTACCTATTGATAACAAAAATAAAGTGAATAAAGTATTTTTTTTTTTTTAGTTATGATATATTATTTAAGTAATGGTATGTAACTCACCGAATATCGCTGTTGGGTCTTCACTATTGAATACTGTGAGGCTAACTAAGATGTTTTTACAATGTCTGTACAGTATGAACTAGTAAAGAACATCACGTGCTATGAAGGTCAGGCAGGTCTAGATTACGTCATCCTAGACTACTGCGCAGCCGTCTGTTTGACTCAGGTCTTGCCGATCGAGTTATACAGTCATAAATATATGCATCTGGAGGAATACAATTTATAAAATATGTACTTATGGTAGAAGGTAGATGTGACCCCTAAAGGGATCAAATCGAGGGTAAATGAATATGATAAAATTTTACACTATATATGTAAACAAAATATTGTAGCCGTATATTTTGTGTTTTACTTCTGTTTTACTTCTATGTTTCGCAGCATGTTGAAAAGAGTTACTAATGTGCTGCCTATAATTTAACACGACTTGACATGCTTGTCTTGTTAAAATATAAGGGATGAGACTTCTGCAGACACATCGCTACAGCTTTCAGTGCGTGTTAATCTCGCATATTTGAAACTCCCATCAATAAGTGATAAGCGGAAAGAATAAATTCATCGCGGAAAACTTGAAAGAGAAGTGGAAAGAGGTTCTGGTACTTCCTGTCTGTGTGTTTATGCTTTCCCAGTATCATCAAATATGTTTTGAAGCACATTACACAACCCATCTCGTATCCGGTTTGAGATAGGTCAAGTAATAAAGATATAGACAAAATCAAACAGGGCACTGCATACAAACACTAGTAATAACTATGTGTAAATAAATAAACCCTACAGAAGACGTTCCCAACCTGTGGTTGGAGGGAATTGTGAAAGATTTACCTTGCAACTGTCTCTCAAGCATTATTCATCGAAGGAGGAAAATACTGTATTAGAAATTTAAGGTGTTGAACCTTAATACTGGGTAGTCTGCTATTAAAATGCCCAAATTAGCTTTTCTTGCAAAGAAAACACTCACTATTACTTTTGCTAACGGGAATTACCTTACTGGAGTGCTTTCAATTGCATGTAGTGCAATAAGCCTATGCAGTTGAAAGCATTCCAACAAGGTAGGCCTAATTAAAAAACTACCAACATAAGTGTTAACATAAAATTTGAGTGTTAACATAAAGATGAAGTTCTTATATACATATATATATATATATATATATATATATATATATATAAATAGCAAACATGCCTAATTTCGCAGTACACCTAATTCCGCAGTATCTTTTTATTTTATTTATTGAAAAATTGGGAACAGTAGTGGAAATATTTCATCTTATTCATCAAAGAGGGTATCTTCTCTTCTATTTCATACATTTTTTTTTATTATTTTTCCATTACTGTTCCTGATTTTGCAGTAAATAAAATAAAAATATACCCCGAAATTAGGCACGTTTGCCCTACATATACATATATTTACATACATACATATATTTTTTATTCATTTATATACGAAGGATGGTAACTATTTTTTTCTCAAAGCTAGGGGATGGTACCACGGGAAAGTGTAGCATCTCTAGGAAATGGATACATCATTTGGTAGAGTTGTAATGAACGGGTTATACGAATAGAGGCGATGCCATTTGGATGTGAGTCAGCCGCCGTGTAGATGGATATGACACGATGTGAACAGCATTCTTATGTCAAAATAGACAAATGCCACCCAACACCACAAGGAGCTGATGAAAGCTTTGGGGAATAATGATCATCCGTACAAATCTTCTTCAAAATATCATGGAGTGGGTATGTGTGCTTTCACGCTTCCAGCTACCACAATACATTGGAGGGGCTCGATGGAGTCACTGCATGGATGGATGTGCATGGGTTCTGTGTTTCTTTCACTCTCCTACATGTAATACCCATAACCTGCATTATACATACATTTCCCAACCCAGTCCTTTCATTTGTATATTATTTTCAAACATTTAAAATGGGCCCACATTTTTAAAAGAAAAAATAGTTGCCATGACTTATGCCCCATCTCTCCTATATATACACACATACTCATCGGAAGCTAATCAAAGATTTAAATATTCCGAGAGTTGTTCAAGGAAGCTAATTGAACATTGACAAAAAGAATGCAGGACTCACAACGAATTGTATAATAGTTTCAAGTGGATTGTGCAGATTGGTCATCTTGAGTACCAGATGACTTCTTTGATGATATCTTCTTCGGGGACTTAAGCTTATGGTCGCTTTATTTAACTTGTGTTTTGGATTTAACAACCGGTTAAATCTCATAAAATCAGTTTAGAGCCTCTTTTAGATCTCAATGAGAGTTAAGCTTCAATGTAGCACTAGTTTTTTTAGACTTCCATCAACACTCTCAAGGATGTGGTCACTAGGATGGTCGCAAGCGGTGAAGAACTGCGCAAACTCCTGAGAAGCTAGAGAATGTGACAGTCCATTATGCATCTCTTTACACTTTGTTGTGATAGTGGCGGTCGATACTTTGACCAGCTGCTTTCGGAGGAAGTTATAAACTAAAAATTGGCGAATGCTGACAAAATAAATATATGTTACTCTCACGTGATAGCATTCGTCAATTCCCTTTCTTTTTCAATATTTTTACATTTTTTAAGAAACCCATGACATATTTTTGCGACAGAATTTGCGTGGTTACACTACTCGCCTTCCACCGCTGAGACGCGGGACCAAATCTCGGTGCATCCATGTGGAATTTTTGGTGGGCAAAATGGGGTCAAGGCAGGTTTTCTCGGGGTGCTCATGTTTCCCCGACATATATTATTCCACCGTTACAAAATTCATCACAGTATGATCACTTAGTTGCAATTAAAGGAATTATAAAAGGACAATTGCAATATCCCATGTAAATTACTATGGGGTTTTATGACCCCAGTGCAGTGGTACTCACAAACAATTAATATTGCCCTGACATAATTGACAGTGGCGGACGCAGGAGGGATGGGGGGATATATCCCACCCACGAAATTTGAAAAAAAGGCTAGATATGCACTCTAAGTGGCCTGTTTTAGGAGATGCGTTCGCTCGTCTCACGCAGCGGGCTCCGATTCGAATGCTGGTCGGGACAAGTTACCTAGGTAGAGCTTTTCCCGGGATTTTTCCTCACCTGTGAGACAAATGTTTGGTAACTTTAGGCTCTGGTAACTTTAGGCCCTAGTGGTCTCCGGATACCATCTGGCAGCCATTATCATCCTCATCACATCCTCGCTTTGTTCAGAGTGAGCATGTGAATGATGTATCTCGTCCTATATGTTTGTTGTTGTCTCAGAGGTGGCCCCGGCATTTGGCTGATCACTCATCCGGGAGGCCCTCCATGTCCTTGTCTGGTCAAGAAAGTATGTATGTGAGCCATAGATAATCCCTCTCCCGACAGGTCGCGGCCCTGTAAGGCCCGGGCAACATGGGTCGCTTAAATGACCCCAAAAGTTTGGATAAAAAGTAAGGTAAAAGATAGATAGATAATATGGTAAATAGAAATTAATCAGGAAATTATATCTATTGATATTGTTATGAACTACCTGGGGGTAAAGGCGGCCGGTGCGTACCGCTGACAACCTTACCAACTTCACGTCCTATTGTATAAAAATCCGGGAGCCTCAACTTCTTGGTACCCTCTGGGCCCGCATGGCTTGTAATAGGGAACACTTTACTTACTATCTTTTGCAATGCAGTCCTAGGCTAGCTATAAGAAAAGAGTTCAACTCTTAAGAATAGAACCCAGGACCTTCTAAATTTACTTAGTTTCAAAAAATAGTTAATAATAATTTATAGGAATTCTATTGATAGCCTTTCTCATAATTTTATATCCATTAGGTCTACATGAAATCCCAGTGTCATGCCAAACCCCCTGTGTAGTTTAAAAAAATTATGTTGTCATGGGGATTGTATGCATGCAGTATGAATTCCTTTTGGTGAATTTCATAACTTTACAACCCTATTTTGGCCCTTATAGGCCAAAGATTTTGAAATCCTTTCTTAGTGCGCATCTAGAGCCTAGTAGCAATATGTGTACCAAGTTTCACGTTCCTAGGCTGTATAGTTTTTGAGAAACCGTGATCAGTCAGTGAGTGAGTCAGTGGGTTTTGGCTTTTATATTATATAGAGAAGATTATATAATAAGTTAATTAATTTTTTTTAGTATTCTTTCATCCCCCCCCCCCCACCGAAAAATATTCTGCGTCCTGGAATGTAAAGTGTACACAGCCTATAGGTGTATAAATATCTAGAAATTGTATTTCCATGTACGGAATGGAAATGGACAGGTATGTAACATGCATTGTAGAAACAGTAAACATGTTTACAGGAAGAGAGCATTTGGGTGTCTGGAAGTAGACATTTCTGTATGAAATACGTGCTTTTGTGCGAGCATCCAAAGTCTGTCTCATATACGAACAGTAACAAATAATTCTTAAGTTACATCGCACTTAACAAAGTTTGAAAGTCGTGTAATAAAACACCTAGTGGGAGCCCAACTCTAGCTATTATAGATACGTCGCGACGTCAGAGAAGGCGGATGGGGAATTGTAGTACACATTCTCCTATTACCTCTGTCAAGAAGAAAACATTAACATTCTGTCCTGTTTTTGTATCTAAAGAAAGCTTAAATTTCTTAGAGTGTACTGGGATTGTACAGAAACCAATAAAGCGTTAGCTAAATACGAGAGTGTTGCAAAGAAGCGGAAACATTGTAATTGATCCTCTTGTAATTCACTAAATTAAGGAGACACGCCACTGAGGAAAGTGTTACTGGAACGACATTCTGATACAATGCGTATTAAATAAAGAAGTTTGAAGTTTCAGAATATAGTTTATATTTTTATTTTCTATATATAATTTATATCGATATTTTAAAATACAATTTTAAACTGCAAGACCTTCTTTTTAACTTTAAATTTTCTGGGTACATTTCAAACACACGGTTTAACACTTCTATGCATTCATATGGAAAAGATCAGATTTTTTTAAATTTTAGAAATTATATTTTCTTTAAAATACTATAAAGAATAAAATAATCAAATAACATTTTCACAGTATCAATGAACAAAATATGCAGATATACCATTGCTATTTGTGTAAAGATTTCGTTAAAATTAGTTCACGTTTAGTACAAAAAAAAGGGCATTAGATAAATATAAGTAATTTTAGCTGCTTGGATGTAATCCTTTTGGAAATCTTTGCCTGTTTTTAATCTTATTTTGTTCAAGTTATACGTACATTGGTGTTGCCACTAGATTCAGCATTATTTACACATAAGCACCTAAGGAGAACTATTTTTCGTTACTTAGAAACAAATTAAACTAAACTCTGACAGCGTCTTGATGGGTTTAAATATTTTTACACTAATGTCTTTGTCTAATACTGGATAACTAATTCTTTTGGGGTATGAAAATGCGCATTCCAAACGCATAAAAAATGAATTTATGGGATTTTGGTATTTTTACAGCAGCTCAAATTCTGAGTAACACGTGGTACATGCATTAAGATTAGGGCTGTAGAAGTTGAGAGGGATACTTTTACCGAAGCGTAAGTTCAAAATCACTTGTGCATGTTAAGGGTCCTCAATTGATGAACAAGGCTGCAAGTGAGAACTCTGAAACTCTGAGCTTGGTCACGTAGGAAGTATAAGAAGTCAAGTTCATGGCCTGACCTTCCGTTGCTATCAGCAGATCGCAGTACACAAGTTAACACAACATTACTGCGAATATTTGTGTTAAACCAGATCTTTTTAGGGTTTTTCAGTCACAACTTGGATGTCTATACCGGGTGTTCGGAAATTCATATTACAAACTTCTACGGTTAGTAGAGGGGACTTAGTACACAATATTTCGAATAGGAACCCATGTCCGGAAACGTACAGTTTCCGTCCTACAGCCATTACAATGTTTCGGATTTGCCGGTGTTGTTTTGCAACCGGATAGCAAATACTATAGAGACAATACCGGACACTTACTGGTAGAAAAATGGGGGAAAGATTTTGCAGCACTCCTGGTGGCACAACCTAGAAACTTGGGGCAAAATTAAAATATTCAAAACATATATAAACTGTAATATGCTATTCTGAGCCATAGGTGGATACCCCTTATACATAACATGCCGAGTCTGGCTATTTCGGCTCATCTATTAAAAACTGTTTAACATATATGTATCTAGATACTGCAATTGTATTCAGTAGTAGCAGGTTGGGCCGCTAGATGGTGCTCAAAACATTGTCCCCCGATATATCGCAAAGTGTCCTGTATTGTCTCTATAGTATTTGCGGATAGGCAGTAAGAAGAGTCTGGTGTACGAGACTCCTGTAGAGACCGAGGAAGAACTGCTGGCTAGAGATGGGGAATATTTCTTGTAACTGTTACTTTGTAACTGTTACATGTATGTAACGGTAACGACCTGTTACAAAAAATCAAAAGTAACGGTTACCAAAGCTCCTCCTAGGATAGCTTATTTTCGTCTCAACCAAAGGCGGAACCAGAAAATACTGAAAGGAGGGACCGACACAGACGAAAGTTTGCTATTATTTGGAAATCCAAAAAATGGGGGTCCTCCCCCGGGATTTTTTTTATTAAAAAACGAGGGAAAATCAGGTCGTCCCTTTAGCTCTTCCCACTCCAGACATCTAGATGTGAATGGTGGAACAACTAACAGTATTGGAAATTCTGACTCCCCCCCTTCACCACTTCTTTACCCTTTCCTACTATTCAACCTTCATCTTACCCACTACGCCATCGAGCAATCATTGCAATGAGAAGCGAAAATTCATCTATTTAAGTTTAGACATCTGCATGAAATGGCGGGGATTGATCATTTCCTATTAATTGCATTTGTGTGAAGTGAAATAAAATCCCTTTAGGCAGGCCTACAGGCTGAGGTAGATTTCGAAGTACTTTTGGTTTAATTTATTGTCACTGCGCAGTTCTCTTCTTCATTAGCCTTGGCATGATAAACCCGCAATAATAACTGCAAAAAAGAGGAAAGAGCACTTGTTTAAAACATTCAAATCTTGCCTTATATGAGAGCTATCGAGAAACTAGGTATTGATTTGTAGAGTACTCATCAAGAGCTTTTCAACGATACCCCACAAGACGTGGTTTCAAAAATTTCGAATTTCCATCCCCCACCCCTACTCGTACCCCTAAAACCCCCGAATCGTTACTGTCACTGTGAACTCCATAGGGAGTACTCTAATTTATTCCAACAAAGTTTCTCTCTATACTTCATAGGGGCCGAGATATAATTTTTTCAAAATTTAACCCCCTCCCACGACCCCCCTTGGGCTAATTTTGCTCATTAACTATTGGGCCTAGAAATAACATAATAAAATTTGGTTCAAATATCTTCAAAATTACGGCCGCTAGCGTGTAAATATATATAAATATATAAGAATTCTGTATAGTTTCTCCAAATTTCTCAGCAGCTCTCCTTTTTCTCAGGGTTTTTTTAATACTTTTATTTTTATTTTTATTTTTATTTTATTTATTTACTTATTATTATTGTTATTATTAGTTGCGTTGAGAAATTTGTCGGTGTCGAGCGAATGTAACTGGTCTGGAACAAAGTAACGTGTCGAGAGTTACACCCGTTACATTATTTTCACCTGCTCCAGTTACACGGACCCGTTACTGTTATTTCCACCTGCTCCAGTTAATCTGACCTGTTACTGATACTCTCGCCTGCTCCAGTTATTTGGACCCGTTACTGTTATTTCCACCTGCTCCAGTTACTCTGACCTGTTACTGATACTCTCGCCTGCTCCAGTTATTTGGACCCGTTACTGTTATTTCCACCTGCTCCAGTTATTTGGACCCGTTACTGTTATTTCCACCTGCTCCAGTTACTCTGACCTGTTACAGTTAATTCTAATATTTCTGTTACAAGTGTTTTATCCGTGACTTTCGCCTCGTTCCGTTACATCTGTTACTTCCAATATTTGAAAAACAAAAATAATTAAAAAATAAAAAATAATAAAAAATTAAAATAATAAAAAAACAAAAAATAAAAATAAAAATATTAAAAAATAAAAATATTAAAAAATTAAAATTTCAAAAAAAAGAATAAAAAATAAATAAAGAATAAAAAAATTAAAAAGTTATTTTCTTAATTAAAACAAAAATAATTAAAAAAATAAAAAATTAAAATAATAAAAAAACAAAAAATAAAAATATTAAAAAATAAAAATATTAAAAAATAAAAATTACATAAAAATAAGAATAAAAAAAAATAAAAAAAATTAAAAAGTTATTTTTTTAATTATTAATGGGCGTCAAGAGTTCATGCATAGAATTCATGCTGTCTGATCTCATATATATTTCTTGCTTTACATACCACTTAAAAATTTGTCAAAATACGATATTGCCTTTACTGGACAATTTAAACTTAGAATGTGGGTATATAGCATGAAATGTGAATTCAATAACTGTAGTAAATTATTCGAAATAATATTGATAATTTTACTACTAATAATAAAATCCCTATAATATAAAGCTACACGGCTGACTGACTGACTCACTGATATTAATGTTTGCCCACTTCCAGATGAGCTAGAAACTTGAAATTTGGTACACATATAGCTTTTAGGCTGTAAACCACAGGAAAATTCCAAAACGTTTTTTTTTTTAATTTCTAGCCCAAAAACCCCCGAGTAAGGGCTCGCTCACTCACATTAACGTTTGCCCACATCCAGATGAGCTAGAAACTTTCAATTTGGTACACATATAGCTTTTAGGCTCTAAACCACAGGCGAATTCCAAAAAGTATTTTTTTTTTTAATTTTTAGCCCTAAAAACCTCGGAAAAAGGGCTCGCTCACTTCGAGATGAGCTAGAAACTTGAAATTTGGTACACATATAGCTATTAGGCTGTAAACCACAGGAAAATTCCAAAAAGTGTTTTTTTTAATTTTTAGCTCTAAAAACTCCCGAAAAAGGGCTCGCTCACTGACATTACTGTTTGCCCACTTTCAGAAGAGCTAGAAAATTGAAATTTGGTACACATGTAGCTTTTAGGCTGTAAACCATAGGAAAATTCCAAAAAAAAGTAATTTTTAAAAATGTTTAGCCCTATAACCCCCGAAAAAGGGCTCGCTCACTGACATTACTGTTTGCCCACTTCCAGATGAGCTAGAAACTTTAAATTTGGTACACACATTGCTTTTAGGCTGTAAACCATAGGAAAATTCCAAAAAAAGTATTTTTTTTAAATTTTTAGCACTATAATCCCCGAAAAAGGGCTCGCTCACTGACATTACAGCTAGAAACTTTAAATTTGGTACACATATAACTTTTAGGCTGTAAACCACAGGAAAATGCCAAAAAGTAGTTTTTATATTTTTAGCCCTAAAAACCTCCGAAAAAAGGGCTCGCTCACTGACATGAATGCTTGCCCACTTCCACATGAGCTAGAAACTAGAAATTTTGTATACTTATATCTTTTAGGCTGTAAACCACAGGAAAATTCCAAAAAGTTTATTTTCATGACGATAATCGATGTTTTTTACATCGATGGAAAACAACTGATGTTTTTGCTACATCGATGTTTCTCCCCGACATGGATGTTTTTGTAACAAAAAGAAGATTAATAGGCTACCTTGGTTCTACGATATAATTTTATTTACAGGAGCTTAATTTCCCAAAACATTGATTTTTTACATCGATTGCTTTCATGGAAATTCTTCTGTTTATTTATGAATTTTGCCTAATTTTCTGATACCATGGCCCTTTTTAAATATACATCGATGTTTTTTGTCTAAATACATCGATGTTTTCAGGCCGATATTATCGTCATATCGATGGTTATCTCCGATTTTAACCTCGATATTTTAGCTATCGATTATCATCCCTAATTGAAAGCTTAATTTTACAACTGTTTTTTATTTCGGGGGTCCCTCCCTAGAGCCCCAGCCTTGGCTACGTCCATAACCGTTGTGGGGGGGGGAGATAAAGGGCATTCCCCTACAAGTGGGAAGTGATCTGACGATTAACTACGTAATATACAAGAAAAGTAACAGGTAACGGTTATAAATAACAGTTACTTTCGTGTAACTGTAACAGTAACGTAACTGTTCCAAAAAAAGTAACAGATTCCCATCTCTACTGCTGGCATGAGTGATGGTCGTTGCACAAGAAATTAACGGGACAACAGGTGTGATGGAGCGAGTGTACCGGAACATGATCGTCGGTAAATGTGCGCAACGACGTTGGTGGTCGTCACATCGAGCCTCTGTTGTAGTGAGCAGTTTCGTATAGCCGCGTTTAGACCTGTGCGCCTTGCGCCTAGTTGCCGTGCCTCTCCAGTGCATCTGCGCATGCAACGGTGCAAGCTCACGCATGCACCTTGCTCTTGCGGCTTGATTACTGTACGCGCATGCCTCTTTCTGTTCACACCTGGTAGAAGTGCGCAGATGAAATTTCCATTTTGGACATTGCTGCAGCTGTTGCGATAAAGACGAAACCGTAAGAAGCGTGAAATGTGCAAATAATCCATTGTCGTTTCAACTTTAAAATAACAATTTGCCGACCAACGACAAAGAAGTAGGCCTATAGTAAAGGAAGAATTTCAGTCAACTTATTTTTGTAGATAGGAAGTGAATTGAGTGGGTATTGAATAATTGTATCATTAAAAATGGTAAATATCTCAATTGTTTATGCTTTTTTTTTTCGAGTGCCAATATAAGGAATAGTTACGTGTTTATTTTGTAAAAAAAAACCTAGAATATCTCTGTCAAAATTATAATACAATTTTCGGTGTTATATTAGTGTCCGTTATTATGTTTTACTAAGACGGCTAAACTCGTTTGTTTAAAAAGCCTAAAAAGGGCTATTCGTTGAAATAATACCACTGCTGAAAGACGTATCAATGTCAACCTTTTATATTTGACTAGCACAGTTAATAATAATAAACATGCAGAATGCTGTGATGGCATAACAGCTTTTCCATTTTAGACGTAAGCGAGCAATCGCGGGTTAAAGTACTGTACTGTTCGAATTTGTACCTAAAATGTGTTCGTAGCTTGTACCTAAAATGTGTTCGTAGCCTATTTGTACTTTGCGCTAGTTTTTGTAAATAACCACATAGTTACAAATTCCACTCACGAATGACACATGTTGTGCCAATGACTTACGTATTAAAGACTACACTATTTCTTGGTATGAGTTAAAAATTGTTCCTCAAAAATATATTCCAGTAACACAAGGTGGAATTATAAGCAATTTTATAACTTGCAATTTTCCAAGCATGGAGTTCTTACCTTCGATTGGAAAATAATAATTGATCATCAATTTATATTAATAATTATTAATAATAATAATTTAATAATAATAATAATAATAACATTTTAGGTAATAATAATAATTTAATAATTAATCATTTATATAATAGTTTATGCTATAAAAGAATTTAATTATTTTAAATAATTTATTATGGAAAATAATAATAATATAAATAATTTATATTATTTATATAATAGTAATAATATTTATAATTTATTATAATAATTTATTATTATAAATAATAATTTATATTAATTTATAATTTAATAATTAATAATTTTATTTATAATAATTTACGTTTGCAACCCAAAAGTGGATAAAAATCGTACTTCGTTGAGAATTGTACCATGTTCGAAAATATACCACCTTACCCTGATGTTAACTGTTTATAATGACTGACAATGTGGTTTTGATTGTTTTCATTGATTACTTCTCTTTAAAATTAATGTTAATAACAATAAATATATATTAATATAATATAAAGTTATCCGCTCCGCACCCACTCTTCCTCTTTGAGAGATGTTCATTATGGACTCTACGAAAGTATGATCGGAGGCTTTTTATTTTATTTAACACCGCTTTCGTTGTTCCCAAAGCATATTTGTCTCTTAGAAACTGCAAGGAATCGCCCCTTTTTGTCCTGTCCTTCTAGTTCGGCGAGCTAGCCATCCACAAACATGGACAAGAGCGATAATCCTCCACGAACTCAATATTCCTTTCATTAGACCACTCCGCCATAATGAAAAATCAGAACATAACCTTGGAAGACGCACGACGCACGAAGACAGGCGCATGCCTCTTGTGCGCACGGAGTGTTGCACAGGTGTGAAAGCGGCTTAGGGTGGTATTCCACTATCCAATTCATTTGACAAGAACTTCACGAAGAACTTGTCAGGCGATATTTGAATCAAAGATTAGCTATTACACTACATCCAATAGCTTTGACCAAAACCAGTTTTCTCTGTATAGGGAAAGCTTAAATTTCGAAGATTAAATCATAAAAAAAAATTCTTTATAATGGCATTACTTAAATACTTTTATATAAATGTTTTGTAGCATAATTGAAGAAATATCTAAATGACAAGGAAGTCAGGCCGAATCGTTACTTTCTTTAAATTGAAGGTTATGTTAACGATGCCACGAGTTGAGGTTCGCTTGCAATGCCAATGTTTATATCTTCTGGTATGTCGCTTTCGAAATGTGGCTTAAATAGTATAAATGCTCTGCCATGAAAGTACTGTTTGAATGTTTGTGATTTATAATGCGGACAAACATTGGGTCTGCTCAATACTAAGTAAAAAATGCAGGCTATATACAGAAGGATGGATTTTCGATGGTGAATCGTAAAACAGTATAAATAATGGCATAAATTTATTAGTTTATAAATGTTTTTGTAGCAGTGACCCCATTTAAGAAATATCTAAATGACAAAATCAGGCTGAATCACTGTTTACATTGGTTATGTGAGACGAGTTTAGGTTAGCTTGCAGGGCTTTTTAAAATATATCCCTATATTACTAATGTAGTACCGGTATATCATTTTTGAAATGTGGATTAAATATTGAATAATCATATATAGGCCTACTTGAAGAAAATGTGGTTCAAACTATTTTGGTGCCGTTTATTTCTCAAAACAGTCGATGTTTAGCCGCCATTTGGGACCCCTATGCTATGAATGCCGGGAAATCTTTGATCCAATGTAACGACATGCAGAAAGTCTTCAAATGCTCGTCCAATACGGTTTCCTTGAAGCGACGGGCGGCCATTTTCTTTTTTCATATAACTTGGATAGTGGAATACCGACCTTAAATTCTGAGAGGTTTACGCTATCGTATCTACGCATGAACGGAAAGTGTTTCGCAGACAGTACCATTCGCTTTTCAAACATGGTGTGGAACTTAACGCTGTTGCTCAAAATGTCAATTTGATTTTATATTTAATTTGTGGAACTCCACTCATCGCCGTGCACCGTCAAAATATTTGCACAACTTAAGCACTTAGTGAAAAATGATTGTTCATGGTTGTTTTTAAGTATTGAAGTCCAGATCAATATATTTCTGTGAACCGCTACGCCACTCCTTTTGTATGTCACAATAAGGACTAAATGTACCAAGACCTTGTATATCAATTGTATAGCTCTTTCCATTCTGGAGACAATGTAACACAAAACAAGCAACAGTTGGTCCCATCATACTGCCCCCAAAGTTAGCCACATCATTACTGTTCTTAGTAGTCACGCATTGTCTACTTACATAAATAAATGTCTGCAATAGGAGCTGCTCGTTTCTGTCATGCTGTTACTTTACGGGCAAACCCAATGTTTTGTGATAGGGTTTCTCGAGATGCCCACATATTTTCCATTTCCTTTTCCATGATCAATAAGATTAGGAATTTAGGGGCAATTTTCGTAAGAAGAAAAGGCGAATGATCGTAAAATAAGCAAAAATGCAAAGAAAGGGCGCTGTTTCAACTATTTTCATCAAATATCCTTTCACGTGTTTTACGGCTCGAAATTCTACAGAATGTTCAAAAATCCTATGTCCAAATTGCTAGGAATGTTAGAAGAGACCAAAACGCATGTTGTTTGGAGAAGCATGAGTAGGAAACTTACATTGGTGCAGATAGTACGAGACGAGAGGAAGTTATTGGGTGTGACTGAGAATAAATCAACATGGCATGTTTTCCGTTATTTCATTGTGACAATCAGTGTTTCGAAAGTAACTTCCTGCAAATTATGAAATGCACCGTGGGAAAATATTGGAGAAGTGATTAAATGGTCAGAAAAGAGGATTGTGGACAGAGTGAAGCAAAAAATAAAGCCCCCCCCCCAAAAAAACTGAACAAGTGCTGAAAAAAACCCTCCATTCTGAACTTAACATTTGATATATTCTTCATTCACAGGAACTCGTATTGTGCATGACAAAAAATATGCGCATCTAAGAACCTAATCCTGTTATAATAGGTGTCTAATAGGTCATGGAAAGTATAGCCTACTTTTGAAAGAGCTTTGATATTGTTTATCATGGTGTTATCAATACTACGTGTACGGCCTGTCCACAAAATAACTCATATTCGTATTTTCTAATTCTGGAAATATTTCAAAATTTCTATAATACAATCTTGTTACATAATTGCTGTCTTGATTAAGGTATGTATTAACGTTGGAAATAAAATTTTTTTCTGGCTAGACATTTGTTTTTTTAAATTGCATAAATAAGCTACATTTTCTTATTCAAATCGATACTTAGTTTACATGATAATTCCGACAGGAAGTAATTAAAAATAATTTAAAATAGCACAGTGTGCATAGGGGTACGCCGTAGCGTAGTGGTTGAGGCGCTACTCTACAAACCGGAAGGTCGCGGGTTCGATCCCCGATGAGGTCGTTGGAGTTTTTCAATTGGCTTAATCTTTCTGGTGGTACTATGGCCCTGGGGTCGACTCAGCCTCCAACATAAATGAGTACCAGGAGCAATCCTGGGGGTAAAGGCGGCCGGTGCGTAGGAGTGACAACCTTACCACCTTCAAGTGCCGATGTTTCAAAATCTGGGAGCCTCAACCTCCTGGAACCCTCTGGGCCTCCATGGCCTGTAATGGGGAACATTTAACTTTACTTTACAGTGTGCATACGTTTTACCATTTGAGTGTAACTTTATCTTGGTTTCTCCCATAAAAATTGTTTCTTATATTTTCTGCCCTTCAAATTAACAAAACAACAAAACATACATTAAAAATTAGCTAGAACGTTTATTAAAGCTCATGGATGGGAAAATGTCCTGGACTATGGGTTTCCTGTTAGACAAAAAAATACAACTGTAACGCGTGTTTTTATTGTGTGCGTTATTGCTCAACATTTCCCAATTTTGAAAAAAATCATTCTTTCTAGGAAAGGTAACTGCATATACATACTTCACAACACTCTTTGCATAAAAAGTAACGATTCATTGAAAGTTTTTCAGAAATGTGTGAGGAAGTAATTAAATGTTATTTGGAAAATTTGAACACATTGGAAATATAAACATAATTTTAGGGAACAAGAAGCCCACAACTATGTTTCAGATGTGGCAATATTTTAGTCTTATGCCATATGTAGCGTGGTAAAAATATATTTTAATAAATCGTTACAAAGTGTGGATTTATATGGTATAGTGGTGCACGGTTAGATGTTTCCCTCGCTAACCAAATGTAGAAATTCTTCTCGGGTTTGCAGCCAGGTGAGAAATTTGGCGTTATCTGACGTTTCAGGGGCTCATGCCAAACTTCTCCCGGGCTGCAAACCCGAGAAGAACTTCTACATTTGTAACCGTGCCAGGGGAAACCCGACCGTAAGTCGGTAAACACGTTTCCGCGTAACAATAGAAAGGAGATGTCAGAGTGTACAATGTTAATTTTAAGATTTCGACGATTCTTGTACTACATTCTCTGATCACAACAAACATAAAGACAACATTGCCTACCATTGTATTTTCAGTTTGAAAAGAGGCCTGCACTTTAAGAAACTCATCCTAAAGTCGCAATGGAAATTTAATACGATCTCTAACGCTTTATTCCTTAATTTTCGTGAAAAAATGAAATACAGGCAACAGAAACACTTTTATGCTGCAATAATGCATTTGGACATTCTGATTAGTGTTGCAGACTTTGAGCATGGTATTACACAATGTGAAACTGATTTTTAAAACATGGCAAAGTTCCTTATCTTTGGAGGTCAGTGTTTATACATTATAATTTTTGAACAATAAAGTTGTCCACCGTTGTGGCGTAGGGACCGGGTTCGATTCCTCGTCGGGCCAAGTTACCTAGGTAGGGTTTTTCTTCACCTGTGAGACAAATGTCGGGTAACTCTAGGCCCTTAATCATCTTGCCGCCATTATCATCTTTATCCCATCCTCGCCTGGTTCGGAGTGTGTGTGTGTATGTGTGAATGGTGTGCCTCGTCCTATGTGTTCGTGTTTTATCGGAGGTGGCCCCGGCATTGGGCTGATCACTCATCCCGGGAGGCCGTCCTTGTCTGGTAAAAAAATATGTATATGATCCAAAGATAATCCCTTTCCCGACAGGTCGCGGCCCTATAAGGCCCGACGGCTTGGGTCGCTTAAGTCCTAAAAGGGAGAGGTAAAACTAAGATAAAGAAATAAAGAAAGAACAACAAAATTTCAAAGATAATAAAAATCTACTTTTGAACTAAAGGTATAATTTATTTTTTACAATGCTTAGATGAAGTAAATCCATATAAATAGGAATTTTATTTTTCAGACTTGTAGTCGGATTTCCCTGGCAGAGTCACATGTATAGAATACTGGGTGTCAGCTACTCACATTACATTTGATGTTTTTGTTCTATAATTACATGTATGTAAACCTACTTTATATTTATTTTTATGATCGTAATTTAATAAATTTGTTAATAAATCTGTTGCATTTTAAGAACATTAAAATCATTCTCTCGGATAGTCAATACGTAAATTTTTTTTAAATTCCTTTTTTAATAATACTTCGTAAGAACGCTTTTAAATTTACTGAACCACCTCACGTTTGCCCACCTCACTTTATACTTGATAATAATATTGCTTCTCTAGCATTCCATTGGAAAATTCTCAATGTGGTCTCCTCCCAGACATTTGATTCAAGGGCCCGAAACGCATGCTGTGTCGAGAAGATGCCACTCAAAACTGGGGGCATCTTAGGAAGGCGTGCAGTTGCTCTTCAGTAATACTGGGACAGATCGAACGGACAGCTATATTGGGAAGCCAGAAGGCTTCATTGTTAAAAACCAAGGCATTAAATTTAATAAACTACAAAAAAATAATATTGTTCAGCGATGATGTCTTCGATGAATGCCTATCGTGTGATTGATTGCATTTTCCCAACTTATTCATCAGTATTGAGTCACTCCTTATTATTCTTTATCTACAGTATTACTCATAACGTGTAACCCAGTTACAGCGGCTTGTCTACATATAACTTTATTTTAATTTTCATCTACATAATAAAAGGAAATGTTTGTCTGTTCACTATGTGCCATGCCCATTGAAATCTACGGCATGTAATTGTAACTCCGTGGCGCTAACATCCCAGAAGGGACAAGGTCTACCACCCGACCGCTGCGTCATCTACCATAAGCAGACGGCAGGGTTGGGGGCATGTAGTCAGCATGCCGACACCCACGGCCGTTAATGGTGGTTTCCATGACCGGAGCCGCTACTTCTCTATCAAGTACCTCCTCAATTTGAATCACGAGGCTGATTGCACTCCTACCAGACCTACCTACTTCAGAAAAATCCGAGGAGGTACCGGCGATCGAACCCGGGCCGACGGATCTGTAGTCAGCGACGCTAACCACAAGATCACGCCGGCGGTCTTCTACGGCAACGTTTCTCAACCTATGGTCCGCGGACCACTGGTGGTCCGCGATGATGGTGCAGATGGTCCGCAGACATAACTAAAAAATATCATAATGCAAGTGGAAAGTAAAGAAGTAAAATTTTTTCACATATTTCGTTAATACCCCAAATATTAAGAATATAGGCCTTCTTTTAAAAATGGGATGTAAAATTAGGGGTCCGTAAGATTTTTTAGATATTTTAGAGGTCCTCGGGTTCAAAAAGGTTGAGAAACGCTGTTCTACGGCATGCAGGATCTACAATTTTAAACATAGATAACGGAAGGGGTTCTGAATGCACCTCTAAGCCGGATATTTAAATTTCGCACTCGTTTGCGAGTTATGAGCGAAAAAGTGGCGGAAAACGTGTTTCTTGTAGTGTAGTACAGTTATTTATTCCACACCCAGGCGGCTTCCTTTGTTAGGAGGAGAATTTTGCCGCCAGCTCAACCCATGCTTTTTATTGTCACCGCACATATTAGATAGTTACCATAGCCAATCAAAATCAATATTTTGTGACAGCTACTCGTCTACTCCGCGTGGAGTCAAAAGAGAGTTTGCAAGAGCTAGTGACAGTGAACAATAAAACACGTGTGAAATGATTAGACCGAGGAAGAACTGAGGTCAGCGATAACAATGAGAGAATATTGCAAAGTTACTTTTGTTTTGGAAAGCGGAAACCGAGACCCCAACTTGGTCAGATCAATTAACATAAAGAAACACCGACTTAATGGTTCATTCCTTTGAAGCCGCATGGGTTTGTGGTGAAGAACTCTGCTTCGATTTTGTTTGCCCACTCTGTATGATTAATTTGTAAATAACGTTCTTTATATCAACAAAAGATATGTTTGTCTTTGTGTGTGTGCGATGCTAAGCCAAATTTTACGGCTCGTATAGATCTGAATTTTTAACATAGGTGAACGGAAGGGGGATCATGTATGTAGGCCTAAATGAGTAAACAAATTGCCCTTAAATGGATGCATGGCCTAAAAATTAAAACACAGTCACCTACTAAGCTACTGGCTGTTATACAAATATCGGCCATCTTTATTATTTGCGCCAAGTTGAAAGAAGGGTGTCAGCCGTCAGGCCATGTGAAGTACGTGCAAGGCAGTACATGACGTCAAAAGAGCACCATGTGAAATGAAGTGTGACATAAGGTACAGAAGTAAATGACGTTTGACACATTACAGACGAAAGTCAAATTTTTTGGTAACAATACCAAAGTAAGAAAAAACTTTCATTGATCACAAAAACACCTGTACAGTGGAAAAAACAAATTTGTTTCTGTATTCTGCACTGAATGTGTGCCTAAGAAAACACTGATGCAATTCACTGAGTTGTATAAAATTTGTGAGCATCTCGAGAAAACCTATACAAACATCGGCTTTGCCCATAAAATAAAAAACTACAGAAACAGCTCCTAGGTATTTAGGCTACATTATTTATGTAAGTAGACAATGGAAGACTGAATGCTTGCTAACATCCGCATACAATAATAAGAATAACAACAATAATAATAACGATGATGATAATAATAATAATAATAATAATAATAATAATAATAATAATAATAATAATAATGTTTTCTTTCAGCTGGCAAAGTTAAGGCCTCAAAGATTTATCTTACACTTGAGATAACAAATTACAGCAATAAAAAAAATACAATTCAGAAAGAAACAGATACAATATAAGTATCAATACGATAAAGAGACAATAACATAAATGGACAACGGAATACAGTGAATACAATACAGTTATTTTGCAATATTGATATTGTTAATTACAATGGGAAATAAGAAAATGTTAAGATATTTTTTTAAACTTAGATTAAATTACTGAAGTTCCTGTATTAAACGTAAGTACTAACTAATGAAAAAGTAAAATAATGAGTAAGTAGAATAATAATATCAATATTAATGCAGTTTGTATGTATTAATTCTAGAGAATATAGCTTAAAAAACACACAAAAGCAATAATTATTTTCCACTCACATGTTAAGTGGCATAGAAAGAGCTGAAATAAACTAAAGAAAAGCGAAAGTAGATATAGGATCAAGTGCGGATACGTAAATAATAAATAACCTTTCAACAGTCTTTCGAAGGGAGTCAAGCAAACTTAAAAATAATGAATCTGTGACAGCAATGTCAGCAGTAAGTGCGCACGCTATTGCAGTAATCGCAGCTGTATTCATTTCTGCAACTGAAATTTGCACAGGTTGCAGTATTTATTCGGGATAATTGCGCAACTTCAGGCTTTCTGAAACAAGTGTTTGTGCAACAAGAACGACAGTGAATAATAATAATACGAAACGAGCATCAGACCAAAGGGATAATAACACAAACTCACGCTAAAGGAGATACCTTAATTCCGTGCCAATAACTATAAATGTTTTGTTGCATATGCACTCACCGAATTTCTATGCTTTTAACATAAATTCTGAGCACCAGCTACTACAGAAGGTCTATCTGTTACAACCGTGCGTAATACAGTAACGGTGTAGAAGGCGTCAGTCTGAACATAACAATGACGCATCTCCTTATTACGTTAATTAATTCTTAACTACAACATAGACGCCTGTCTTCTTATGTGCTACATTCTTTTAAAATTATGCATCAGTATAAATAATCAACAAAATATTATCCGCTCTAACGAAAGACTTTTGGGGGTAGAAGAACCTTTTCAAATACGAGAATTCTGCGATAGAAGAAGGAAGATGGGAAAGAAAGAAAGGGAAGGAAGAAAAACAGAAAGGGAAGAAAGGGAAATAAAGAATGAAAGGGAATAAAGAATGAAAGGGAATAAAGAATGAAAGGGATGAAAGAAAGAAAAATGAAAAGAAATGAAGGGAAGATTGAAAGATGAGATGATAGAAAGAGAAGATGGAAAGAAAGGGAATAATCCTAAAGTAAGCAAAAATGTAAACAGAAATGTGCTGTTTCAAATATTTCAACAAATGCCCTAGGGACATACAATATGAAAAAATACTCCAACCTTTTCTTCATAACAGATGTTCAATAGGATGACAGGAAACTTTAGTACAGCTCAGGTGGGCGGAGCTATCGGCAAGGCACTGGCTTCCTGTTCCCAAGCTTGAGGGTTTTCATCCCGGTCCAGTTCCAATATTATTTATGTATGGGTGTATGCCAAAGTCTCATGTCTGTCTCCAGCACACCGGCGACGGTTTCAATCCTAAGTACTGTATTCCAAAGCACAGAACTTCTCTGTGAGGAATGCGAGGAATGCGACCGTTACGTTACGAGTCGGAACAGTGCCGTGCTATACTTAAAATTACAGTACACTACACCATCTGTTATGAAAACATTCTCCTTACTCCTTTTCATTTATGCCAGACATTACTAACTCGTGGGCAGAAACACATGCATACTCTAATCAAAGGAACATCACGTAATTATACACACCTGAAATAAGTAACAAAATATTAAAATAAAACTACACGTAAGGAATGATAAGCAACTGAAGTACCTGCCAGATATTTTTTTACTTTTTTAATGGAGAATCTCGCCAAGTGCAGTGGCAAAAATCACGCGCCAGCAGCCAATAAGCAATCGTCTAGCCACCTGTGACGGAAGCCCTCACCTCCCACTCCACTACCCCTTTAATTAGCAGTACACCCCGCAGAGAAGTTCTCTGCTTTGGGTGACAATAGCAGTACACAACCGTCTTTAAATAACCATAGCAAACAACTACTTTGTCGATCTTTATCCAAACGCAAACTATAAAAAAATCTGTCAACCATTCCATCTTATTGAGTTTTCAATTTGTTCGTAATTATGTGAAAAAAGCTGGCCTTTTTCGGCACGTTCGTTATATTATGTTAAATTGAAAGACTTAACAAATGTTTGAGCAGGGATTATTTCTCAGAGTTGTCTGTAACTGTAACCAGCCTACATAATATGTATTAAATGTCTGTGGAATTCTTTACAGTGCGTTTACCGAAATACATTTAACAGAATTTGTAAGGTTCCTTTATCTCTTTATCTTCTTCTCTCTATCTATAATCTTTCCATCTTTCATAGGCACGTGTGTGCCAGCGCACACAATAATTAAACTAAAGATAGATCTACACTATATTAATTTACTGTTACTCAGAAATCAAATACCAGAGAGAAAATAGATTTCCCCCTCCCTCGGGATTTCGAAGCGATAGAAGAAGGGCTGATTTAATACAAGACTGCGACGGATAAGATTAAATGAGCAGACGCCCAACACATCCCTTTTTCTTCACAATTCCAACAAACAAACAAATAAAATCGGGAAATTGGGCTCAAAATAAGGAGACGTAGGGATACAACCAGTGCAGTGGCAGTATATACGCCTGATAATATTAATACTATTGAAATATTTATGAATTAGCCTACAATAGCAGAAAGGGTGGAAATTCAAAAGCACACCGCACTACCTTAGCCAAGAATTTTACACATCGTAGGAGGAATCCAGTGCACTAGATGCTGCTAAGGCGGACTGTTAGATGTGCCCAGTGACTTGACCCGTGAAAAATCTTTCAGTTTTAAGATAATTCGACTTAAAATTTCAATTTTTCGGTGATATTACTAATTTCGGTGATATTACCATTTTCGCCGTAGGCCTACCGTTTTAAAAAATGATCTAAATATAAAATTTTTATAATCCATTCAATATAAATATTTATCATATAGGCTACTATTGAAAACCCGCTGTTTTAATTTTTTTAAATTTATTTTAAATACGAGACAGCAAGAAGCAGCAGAACAACGTTAGCTTAATTCTAACTTCCTGCCGCGTTTACTTTCGTTTATTGTAGGAAATATTAATTTCAAATTGTTCATAAGTCCTTATTGAATGGTCGTAACTGAGTATATTTTATATCTGCAAGAATTTTGGAAATCAACAGTTCTTAAAAACTGAATTGAAATAATACTTCACCATGCCGTCCATATCAGGCAAAGTTTAGGAAGTCATAGAACTCAGTATTTATGGAACACACAATGATAATTTGTGTTTTGAATGTGCATCGCGTCACAAGTTAATCCTACTGACCTTTCTCCTTGTTCAGCGAACAGTTCGTTTTGGAGCGAAAATTGCACCATGCATGAATATCCTTCTATCCTATAGCAGCCGGCAACATGGCGATAATATGTACTTTATTCTATCCTGTGTTAAATGTAATTGTCTATTCCTTCTTGTGTAACTCATTACAGATAAATATTAAATTGAATTGAACTAAATTGAACTTACTTAAGTTAGGTAATGCAAGCCCTGTGGTGAATGGAAGAAAAACAAACAGTAGCGTATGACTTTAAAGTTGTTTTCCCGCAATGTTTGTTGTAGCCTTATGTATATTTCCTCTGAAATTATTCATCTCAAGCACATTGAAAATTTTACAGTCTATAAGTTCCTGGTATAGGCCTACCAATATTAAGGCTCATAAAGAGATTTTTCACTTTAAAATTTTTAAAAAATAAGGGCAATTGTTAAAAAAATTCTAGATATATTTTTAAAGATACTTCTCTAAAAAATGTAACTTTGTTCCTAATGAGTGTAAATGTAAGTGGAAAAAATATAATTTGTCTACTATTTACAGTTCTTGGAGGAAAGGACACATTTAACATGCGGAGATAGAAGGTACCTTCTCCCCTTAACCAGCTATGGCAGCGTTTCTCAACCTATGGTCCGCGGACTACTGGTATTCCGCGAAGATGGTGCAGATGGTCCGCAGACATAATTTAAAAATATCATAAAGCAAGTGGAAAGCAAACAAGTAAATTTTTTTCACATATTTCTTTATAATACCCCAAATATTAAGAATATAGGTCATCTTTTAAAAATGGGATGTAAAATTAGGGGTCCGTAATTTTTTTAGACATTTTAGAGGTCCTCGGGTTCAAAAAGGTTGAGAAACGCTGAGCTATGGCACGCAACATCTCACAGTAAAAACATAAATACCGTGAGTCTTCCTATCGCCTTTTAATCGACATTAAACCCAGACATTAATGACGCTGGTTACACTGTATCTGTCATCAAAATGGGAAATTTTACGCTAGGTGATTCTCTCCCATCAGCAACTAATCCTCTAAACGAGCTAACTCTAGTGAAGTCACCGTGTCCTAATAGTAATCAACTGCTTCGTGTTTATTACATTATTATTATTTTACATTATTACATCATTTTTATATTAATAAAATCATCATAGTAATAACAAAAACTATTAATTATTTTATAATTAAACAAAATTCCGTATCTCTTGTGAAAAGGGAAAATCCTTATAGGCCTACCACATTAGAAACAGCTGAGTAAGCAGGAATACAGAGAGAGATATGAAAAGGTAGATAGAAGATTATATAGATGAACTTCAGTTTACGGGTTTCTTATTTTAAAACAACTGAAGTGTTCTCTATACAGACCGCGGAGGCCCTTAAGGTTCCAGCAGGCTGATGCACGTGGAAGTATTCCCTCAAGATTGCTCTTGGTACTCAATTCAGTTAGAGGCTAAGCCGATCCCAGGGCCATAGTGCCACCAGAGAGAATTGAAAAATTCAAATGACTTTACAGGGGACCGAACCCGCAAACTGAACCAACTAAGCCTTGACTTCTTACGAGTAAGGAGCCTTGTTATTCACGTACCAGTGACAGAAAAGGAATGTATTGGAATAGGACTATACTAGAAAGAGCGATCTCGTTGCCTTGTGGCATACAGACAGAGACAGAACACTCACTCGTGTTGCAGCAGTCATTGATAGTTTAATAGTATGAAGTGTTGGTGATAAAATAATGTGACATGCAAACTGGATTGCATTACCATTTTACAAATAGTAGGGGAAATATCTTAAACCTTAAAAATATGGTTAAAAGTGAAACTTAGTAAAAATACTTTTACCAAAACAGTAGTCCGTACCGTTGGGCATCTGTGTAATCAGTAGACCTGGGATTTTAGGCTCTAAAAAAATTAGTTTTAGGCACCTAAAATAGGCTTTTAAAACAAGTAAATAGGCGTTCAAAAGATAAAATAGGTACTTAAAATATGCTTTAAAAATGTGTAGATAGACAGGAAATTAGACTTTAAAATATTACAATATACACTTTTTTTACTGCAAGAAACGTGGTATACCTATTCTTAACAGAATTAACTGCAAAATTAGCCATCACGAACTATATTCACTTAAACAGATGTTCTTTCACTGGTGACTTGACACAGTAGTCCTTTCCCCTTAATCCCCCCCCCCGTCAGTCAGCACTCCTTTAGAGACAACTGTTTGCAATAATCATGTTTCTGTGAAAAAAACCCACATTTGATGTTCTGCTTTTCATTGAGGGATGTCCATTATAAGATTGTAAGAATTAAAGAAGTTGAATTTTATTTTAAATGTACAAAATAGGCATTCTTAGGCACTAAAATAGCAAAATAGGCTCTCAAGGTCCAAATAGGCATTTTAGGGCACTATAAAACTCTATAAATGTAAGTGAATTATCATTAAACGTCCACATATTTCAAAATTTTCATGTTTTTTCATAAGGAACAAAATAGGCATTTGCCTTAAAATCCCAGGTCTAGTAATCAGTTATCATACGTAGAGTGCTTGGACACTCGACATCTTGTTAGAAGACGTCAGTTTCTCTGAAATCGATGTTAATGAGGGGAAAAATACAGAAAACCAAATTCCCTCCTTCCCAAACCTCCCAATAGTCTACTGCTAAATCAAGTAACTGTACATTAAAATCAACGAGGTAGCAACACTTTCTTATTAAGAGTATTTTCTGGAAGACCCAATGGCTATGAAAATAAAATATAAACCTATGTAGTCAAATCTTTTAATTGCTAGTTATGATACAAATAATTAGTAACCTATTAACGAACAAATACGTGAACAACGTATGAATATTTATTCTGCCTAATATCTAAGGACCACGAAATTTTGTTACTCGAAAATCGCAATAAAGTTATGTCTTACAAACGGTATAGTAACGTATTTTTAACTTGTATATCTTTGTAACGTACATAATCTCTTCAGTGAGATAAATCTAAAAACCTGTCATTAATAATAAATGTCCTTTAACTTGTTCGAATCATTTGTGCAGTACAGTACGACTATGACTTTATAGGCCTAATTACATTTTGCAAGTTACGAGAGTTAACTGCCTACAAGCCCTATAAATTTTGTATTCCGGTCAGCTGTAGTATTCAAAAATAACTTTACCGAAGGAATATATATGCTTTCTTTCCCTCAAGACTTAAGACTAATAAATAAATGAAGTGAACATTTCCAAAAATCGAAATACAAATTTACATTTGCACCGTTAGGGATTATTTACCCAGGGTTAGGCATACCAGGCTATGTCGAACGATTTTCTGAAGTAATGATTAATGAAATCTCTGTCACAAGAAACTTGATTCATCTTTCCTAAGGATGAACTCTTGGCGAACGTATTATGTAGGACTATGCGGTTGTCCATAGTTAATTCACTAAAAATTCTGGTAGCAAATACATAACGCTGCAAATCAGTTTGATATTAACACGGAAGCAATGGGAGACAGATCGAAGTATATTTGACTGGGAATGCAAGAATATAAATAAATAACGTGACTCTCCATTATATCCTCAGTTTTTATCAATGAGAATCAAGGCTTAACGACCTAATAATAATTACATCAGAACATTCCATCAATAGTGAAAACATTCCTTCCAGTTACACGGATTCCGCAAATTCTCACTTTTATTTAATCCAACCATTCTACATTTGAACCTTCCAACAATAGACTACAGTAATGAATTTATTTCAGCGTTCTGCGAATTACAATAAGTTTAATTGTTACTTGATCTGCACAATGAAATTTTGAGTTTAATAACAGTGTTGCAGTGGATATTTCTTTGGAAGAAGTGAGCAGTGGTTTAGAAAATAGGGGACCAAAGTCTTTAGCAGCACAGAAGAGAAAAATCGAGAAATATGGTGATCCTGATCTTGAAGTAAATAATATAAAAACTGATTCCATGTTCACGTGATTTGATGAAAAACAGTAATAAGTTATACACACCATAATGAGGTGCTTTCACAATTGATATCATTATGTGATCCGGAGAGACGGTGGCCAAGAGATGGAACAAAAAGAAAGTTTTTGTTAAATATCATAAAGATATTGGCACATTATACTTCATTTTTGGCACCTGATCGGGTATAGTAGGAACTTCTTTAAGCATATTAATTCGAGCTGAACTTATTTACCTACTACTACACATGGAATGGATAGTATTTGTAAAGATTTCTCCTGCTTTGGGATGAGTTTATCGAAGGCAAGAGTCTTGCGTGTAGCAAAAACAGTAAATACTGGAGGAATTCCTAAGGGGAAAAGAGGTGGTGACAAAATACAGAAGAAATTTGCAGTGAAGAAAAAGGCTGCAGGAAATTTCATCTCACGTTTGCGTGGTCAAGAATCACATTATGGGAAAATCAGACGTAAACTAACTTATCTTGCAGAACGTTTCAAAATGTTGAAATGTATTATCATTGATTACTAGATCAAATTTAACAGTATTATTTTAATTTTTTTTTTTCCAAAACTGAATATGTCCCAATTTTTAAAAATAAACATGTCCAAGCTTTTCTTTTTGTAATTACTGAAGCACTATTTGACTCAAAGCTTTCAAAACTACACAAATAACTGTAAGCAGTGTCTTCTTTAATTGAGCAAAATAAAAAGTAAAAAAAGTATGATTTCAAGGATATTTTAGTTTTTCTCTTCTCCTGAAATGTTTAGTTTAAAAAAAAGCTCTTCAAATGTAAAATCCTTACGTTAAAAACGTTTCGAACGAGATATTCATGAAACGTTGTGAACATTACCCATTCTACTCACACAGTTGAAAGACAATACACATGACTTCGACCTATACCCGAGAAGAGCTAAGAAGGACACCTGAAGTAAACAAAATCAGTACTGTATGTCTGTCTCACTCTTATCTCATACCAGTAATGTGCTAGAGTGAGACAAATGTACTGGTTTTTATTTACTTCAGGTTTCCTTCTTAGAACGGAAAGACTTTAGCTCAACAACTACACTGCTCATGTTTGTTATGGCTATTTAACGACGGTTGTGCAGTGCTACGACCTGTAACCGTCGGCGGTGTGCCGAAATTTTGCCCCGCCGGAATTCTTTTACATACGCACACATAAATCCTAACGACCTGGGCCAGGAGCGAACTTGTGAACTTGGATACAAAAAACCCGTGCCATCGGTGGCGGACGCAGAGGGCGATAGGGGGGATATATCCCCCCCCCCAAAATTTGAAAAAAGGCTATATATGCACTCTGAGTGGCCAGTTTTATAAACTAATTATATATGTTAATTAATTATTCTTTTTTATTATTCTTTCTCCCTATTCAAATCCCTCCCCCCGAAAAAATTCTGCGTCTGATACCGTGTGCCTTAGTAACTTTTCCACAGAGGCCGACCATTGGTCATGTTAAACGTGACTAACATTACACTAATTTTTAAAAATTCAAGCAGCATTAATAAGACAACAGTAGGCCTAATCCGATACGATAAAACGATAATTTTCTAATTGAGTATCGAACTCTCAATGCTATCAATTTGCAACGCTTCCGTTCTTCACTCCACTCATTCATACCATCCGTGCCCACAACTCCTCACTATTTTCATTCACATGAACACACCACATTATCCAAGTTTATATCTTCCATTTTAAGGTACAGTATTATACGATTTTACTCAGTTTTACTACCGATTTCAAAGAATCTATCTTATACATTTGAACATTTTTAATGCATACAAATAAAAATAAAGACAGTACGTGATCTGAGATCTAGAAAGGAAAAATGAACGAACTTAAAAACACAGCACGTAAGAAAAAGAACCCGGCAGTTTCCCTCGGAAACCAGGATGTAGAATGCGAAAATGAAACATGAAATTTGTAGCTCGGTGTACTAAAAATCGAAAAGCTTTCGACTATCGCCTTGTTCACTACTTCCCTCAGTTAATTTAAGACAATGCTCTTGTTTTGTTCTCAACATATTATTGTTAATAATATTATACTATTGTTATTACTACTGGGAATCCTTATTTACCTTAACGCAGGATATCCCAAACTTTTGGGTCTGGGGCCTCCTCAGCATATCGCATGCCTATCCAAGGACCATTTTTTTTAGTCCATTTCTGTAGGTTGACCAACTCTCCCGTATTTTCCAGGAATTCCCGTATTTTAGGGTTATTTTTTATCATCCCGGGTCCCGTATTGATCTTCAAATGCTCCCGTGTTCTTCACATCATTCTTTGTCGTTAATCTCTAAGTATTGTATGTATTTATAATAGCGAAATTCAATTTAACTCTAAAACTGATAGTTTTGGTAAATTTTAGGCTTTATTTTAAGTATTTCAAGCTCAAATGTCCAATCATGAACAAAAAATGAAAAAGATCAAAGAAATCTCCGTAGCTTTAGAGTTAATTAAATCAGAAATAATGGTACCGTAATGGCCAATTTTATTATGATTACAAAGTGTTCTTGGAGATTGCGGAGCAAGACAAGAAAATCAAAGCTGCCGCAGAATCTGTCAAATAAAAGTATTACTTAGTTAAGTACTAATTTAAGTCAGGAAAAGTAAATTTAGCCTAACAATAAATTGACATTCTAATAGTAACGTATGAGGTAATGTTACACAACAAATAAACATTAATATTCCAAATTATATGAAATGGATGTTCAATCATGTAAATTAATATGTTGATATCTTAAATAAGAGTAATCCGACAAATTAATTTAGGATTTACGACCCAAAACTTTCGCTATAATTTGCTTTGATCAATGTCCCGTATTTCCATGTTCAAAAATAGGTCACCCAATTCCTATACTATGTGTAGAGTTCTGCTATTTAAAAATTCAACGATTGATTAATTATATCTGCCCAGGATAGGGAAGAGGTTGAGGGCATTTGTACGGTAGTTTGAGCCATAAACCTGCTATTATGTACGTGGCGAAAGTCAAAACAAGATGCAAATGTATATGTTAGGGGATGCTGTGTGAGCGGTATCTCATGCTCCCCTCCTGAAAATCCAGACCCGTCACGGGATGTCAAGCCAAGCGACTGTTCTCCCTCATCACATCCCAGTTATCCCTGCAAGATCGTGCTTAACACACAGTGACAAGTCATGCAACAGGAGTCATCTGTATGAGAAACGTTTTTGTACAAATTTTTCGGCATCCACTTACAAAACGTTCTTCAGACTTCTTCCCCACCTATGCAAGTTTATGCGTCGACAAGAATAAAAGGAAGATCGGTCAAAGAGTTGGAGATAGGATCAGAACTCCTAAACCACTAGAAATAAAGTTCAAGATTTTGTTTTTTCCTCAGACGTTCACACAGTGTCTATAATATTGACAGATTTATTTTAATAATTTTGGTTATAAGGAACACATTCCTAGAATACTACCGTGAAACCATCATCAAGTCATCATCATCATCATCATCACCATCATTATTATTATTATTATTATTATTTTATTGTTATTAGTATTAATATTATTAATGTTCACAGATTGGACAAACTCATGTTACGCGCTGAGACATTCGCTAAGAAGTTTTGCGATAAATGGCTTTCACTTCAAATTTTGCAGGACAAAGAAGTTCCACGAGTCAGATCAAAACTGTGTGTGTGAGTGGTGTGGCGAAATATGCAAAAGATATCACGCAATCGAGTGCAGCAAGAGAATGATATCGCTGACTTGACTAAGCTCCAATGAATAAACTAATTATCCTGCACATTGTGCGTATTTCCAAATTTTATAATTATTATTGCCATTATAATAATAATAATAATAATAATAATAATAATAATAATAATAATAATAATAATAATAATAATAATAATAATAATTATTATTATTATTATTATTATTATTATTATTATTGTCATCATCACAATTATCATCGTTTTAATTTGATCAAGATGAATATCCTTAAAAATTTGTTAGGATTTAAACTATCCAAATCTCTTTCCGTAATGTTATACATTTTATTTTATTTCCACGAAGGATGTGTTTTTCAGAATATTTTTTAGTAGCACCTTTATCTCAACGCCCTTAATATTTCATCCCTTACTACAGCTAAACCACCAATCGTATTTACTTTCATACACGACCATCTCACTTTCCACAACTAAAAAATTCACGTGCAAAACATCCGAGATACCACTGTGAAAACACAGGTTACTTCTATGACGGTAAAGAGCAGACAAATAGCATAGTATTTCATTATATTTATATGAAGAAGTAGGCCTATTTCTTATTCAATCTATCTTTAGCAAGAAGCAAGTTATAGCAGTTAGTTCTCTCAGAGTACCAGCAATGCGTTTCTATTAGCCACTTAACTTCACCGACATTTTAAACTTAAGGTATTTTCCTGTCTCGTTATTCCAATCACGGATATCATATTATAGAGGAATACTTCAAAAGCAGTGAGCTATTCTTGTATTTATATTGTAATATCTTGATAATAGAGTTTTACATAATACAGAAACAAATATGCATATATGCAGATATCAGGTTGTATGAAAGACATAATTTGGAGAAATACGTACATGGCGATAGACAGTAAAGTGCGCATTTATAAAACAATATTAAGACCAATCTTAACATATGCAGCAGAAACGAGAGCAGACACAAACAAAACTAAACAGATATTAAGGACATGTGAAATGAAGGTGCTAAGAACAATTCAGGGGAAAATTTTATTAGATAAGAAATTAGGGACAAATGCCAAATTCAGGACATAACTAGATTTACCAATGGCAGAAGAAAATTTTGGAAAGAACACGTTGATAGAATGGAAAACAATCGCCTAGCAAAAAAGGCTCAAGATAGCAGACCAGATGGAAAAAGATTAAGAGGAAGACCTGCTACGAGATGGAAAGACAGTACACATGACTCATCTGAGGAATAAAGGGGAAATAAAAAGGATGCCATCCTACATCACAAGAAGAAGAAGAAGAAGAAGAAGAAACAAATTCTGCTATTCTAATTAGTGTATTTACGATTTCTAGACCAGTCACATATGATAGGCTATTGTGATAGGCCTACCGCGGATAGAAATAGTTCCTTCTTGCTCTTTCGTTTAATAAAAGCCTAATGAATACTTTCATAGTGCAATACGAGCCTTATCAGGAATGTTCGTGGGGCTTGTAACTACAGGCCCCTAGGGATAAAGGAGAATTCGCAATATGGGTGGAGGAATACTTAAATACAATGCTTCTCATGACTGTATCCTAGGTGAGGAGGTTTGGTAGCCTTCAAATCTGCACCAAGATTGGGGACATGAAAGCAATGGTGATCTAACCAGCAAACTATATAAAGGGAAATATAGATTTTTTTTATTGCTCAGAGGTACAAGTGCTTTTTCAGTTCCAACACACTTTCAAATCCTTAGATCTTTCTCAATGTGCTTTAAACAGTACTGTAACAAAATCACTACACAATATAGAAGGCTGCTTATGTGTTAGATGGAAATAAACGGCAAGAAAACGTATTGATGGTCTAAAAACAATAGAGAATAGATTTTTTAAGTATGTGTATTTTAAAAGTTTGATTACCGTCCCGAAGTTTACATCATATTCCACAATTATTGAAATTTTTAACATAAACTAAGTCATCATTTGAAGACTTATGCGTTAATACTGCTGTACGAAGTAGTAAATTACAAATTCTCGACTGAATCATAATTGGGAAAATATTGTTTAATGTACCACATAAAGATCATAATGTATTTGGAAATCCCGCTTTTGTTCAAAGTGTTAACTCGAAATTACACGAAAACTCTCCCTTTATAAAACATTACATTTATGTAATAAATTTCATCCTCTATGCACAGGCATTTTTAGTTTGACAAAAAACCAGTTTAGAATAGCATGTAAGAAGTATTAAAAATTATAAAGGGCATTATCACTCAAATATTTCAAGTAATATACTTAAGGAATGGAAATACATTTACTAAACAATAGTCTAACTTTGATTTATCCAGTTCTGTTCTTTTGAGTTATAAACTATTTGCATTTCAATTTCTATACAGTATACATGTTCGTTGTTATTATGAATGTACGACAAATGCGGATTGTAATTGGACTAATTGTCTGCAATGTTCATAGATCAAGATAAAATAAACAAAAAATAAAATAAATTCGATATATTTATTCCTCAAAGGATTGAGATTGCCCGGGCTGCTTGGGTCGCTTAAATCCTAAAAGGGAAAGGTAAAACTACTATAATGAAAGAAAGGACTGATATTTGAAACTCACACCTATGAACAAGAGTCAGACATCTCGTTCGATACACTGAGGATTATTATTATTATTATTAATTGGAGGAAACAATTTTAACAACAATAGACAAAAAAAGACTAAATTGGTATGGACATCTACAAAGAATGCCGGAGAATAGGATACCAAAAGCTATAATGAACTGGCAACCAGAGGGGAGAAGGAAAAAGGGAAGACCTCCTAGAAAATGGGATCATTGCGTTCGAGACTCCTTACAAAATTTTCAGTTAAACCCAGAAGATGCAATGGACAGGGATAAGTGGTACCACGCAACACATTGAACATTCTTTGGAAATATGTTAATTTTATTAAAATATGTAAAAATTTGGGTAAATTGTAATTTAAAATTTGGTTAGTAATTACTGAACTTTTATACAAATGTTATTGTAATAGAGTTGTTGTGTTGGTGGAGTTTAACCTCAGAAATGAGGAAATCGCTCAATAAATAAAAAAAAAATATTATTATTATTTCAATAGCACTGAAGAGATCTAGACAGTAGGCAGTCACTGTAACACTTCCAATTTTACGATCCTGTAATCCGCACAATTCAATTTCATAAAACGACAAAAGAAAGGTAGATTGATTGAATCGTCACCGATATGGCAGGTCGTAAAGCATGAATAACAATGATAAAAGTTCACCGCTAAAAACTAATCAGTGGATGCTGCAGTGTACATTGTACAGTACAGCGTAGTGAAAACCACCAGACTGTTCTGAAAAACAGTCCCTAATTAGGCTTAACTTATTCTAGGTGTCTGAAAAATTTAGTGGGCAAATAACGTAAATGTGGGGTACGCCGTAGCGTAGTGTTTGAGGAGCTGCGCTAAAAACCAGAAGGTCGCGGGTTCGATCCCCGATGAGGTCGTGGGAGTTTTTCCATTGGCCTAATCCTTCTGGTAGCACTATGGCCCTGGGGTTGACTCAGCCTCTAACCGAAATGAGTACCAGGAGCAATCCTGGGGGTAAAGGCGGCCGGTGCGTAAGGCTGACAACCTTACCACCTCCACGTTCCGAATGTCTAAAATCTGGGAGCCTCAACCTCCTGGAACCCTCTGGGCCTCCATAGGGAATACTTTACTTTTTTAATAACGTAAATACTATACATGTTTAGTTCACCATAACCTGAAATTACTGTAGTTTAATTCTGATTTACGGCAGCACATACTCCATTATGTTTGAATGCAACAAGTAGAGGGAATAATCTCTTCGTAAAAATGAATTGGAAGATAAATGATAGGTGTACGGAGATGTTTGTTAAAGTGGTGTTGACATTTAGTGTTACGGCAATGAGAGTTTTTATTTTTAAACACTTTTTTTCTGTAAAATTTACAACATTACACAAAGTATGCAGTAGAATTTTGGAAGAAAGAAAAAAAAAAAGGAACGGAGATAAATAGTTCAAAATATAGCGGGAAAATGAGAATAGGCTTAAGGAGGCTGACCATATTACCTTGGGTTGAAAATAGTACATTGGGATTGTAAAAACAGGGCAACGGGAAAATGAACAATCTAATATTGACATACCATTTTCCTTCCATCACTATACTGAATTTCCATTGTATAAATCTGAATTCTTCTGTAGATTGTGATAAAAACTATAGGCTACTTTCGCTTTTTTGGCATGTGAAGCAAGTACTTAAAGCTTTAAAAAACAACACTAAACTTAAAAAATGACGTGAATCTCACATAACTTCCTTTACCCAAAGCAAAGTTAGTCTCTTAGTATAATATACTATGCACAACACTCTCTTGATGCAAATTGGTAGTAAAAATGAAGAGAATGTCGTTACATCACATCGCATCCCCGAAGGATACATAACCCATATAACATCTGATTAATGCATTCTCGTAACTTGTGTTAATTTAAGCAAGGCCCATACATTTTTCTCACTTCACACTCTGATAAAGAACTTTGTAAAGATATTGTAAAGATAGCGAATTGAGAGTGGGTAGCTCATAACTATCCTTCAGTGATTTTTTAATACGATTTTTCATTTTTGAGCTGTGCTGACCGATCTTCGTGATATACCCCACAAGATAATTATTACGAACCCAGATTTTGTTTTTATACAATTTTTTGTTTTCGATCTGTGCTGACCGATCTTCGTCATAATTTATGTCCCCAGAAGATATAAACCCAGATTTTGATTTTTAAAATGATTTTTCGTTCCCGATCTATGCTGGCCGATCTTCGTGTTATGTCCCCAGAAGATATTAACCTACATTTAGTTTTTATAATTTCTTCCTTTTCGAGTTTTACTGGCCGATCTTCCTGATATATTCTCGGAAGATATAAACCCAGATTTTGTTTCTGTACGATCACAGAAACACAGTCCCACAGATACACAGACATGTTTCAGAAAGAGCATTTTTGGTCCTCAACATATGTCATTATTAGGGCCCGGGGGTTTAGCCAATAATTCGTCAAGTTAGTTTTGCACAAGGCATAGGAAGCTTTCTGAGTTAGTAAACAACTTGCACTGCATGTGGCAGTTTAGTGTTCTGTTGACGGCGTTGTGTGTTGTGCGTTCTTGACAACCAGTGGCGGATCATAGCTAAAATGAGTGGGGGTGCTGCTCCAGAAAATGTTTAGCCTTTTGTTTAGAAAAGCTACTAAATAATATCAAGTTCATTGCAAATAATTTCGGCAACTGTCTCGATGTATTACTCTTCTAGAGAGACAAAATATGTAAATGGCACAAGCGATCAGACTCGTGGAGGAATATTATTCAAAGATGGAATAGGCCTACTTCTACAGGTGCAGCAGAAATAAAATAAAAAATCTCCAGAAAAATGCAGGATTTTTCTACTGTTTTTACCTTTCGAGGTGCACTGGAAGGTTCTACAGAAGACCATGATGTGTACCCATACAAGGGAAACACTAATATCTCATCCCCCGTCACGTCATGAGACGTAGAGAGAAGTTTTTACCATTAAAGATCTTCTTTGGAGGAAAATAGAAGATATTTTTCTTTTGAAAACTTCAAAATGTATATTGCCATTCACTGCAACAAAGCGTATGCACAGACATATAAATTGCCTTTTAATTTTCACTGTGAATATTGTTAACAAATATTAAAGCATTGGTTGTGTATATTTATGTTCGTTTTACCAGGAAATATATTTTGTTTCTGTGATTTACGATGAAATGTGCAAACTATTCTATGACGCTGTGTCTATCATTTCACTAGACTAGCTGCACTGCCCTTGAACTTGAATGTTCGTATTAAAGTGCGCCACTGAAAGCGAGTCACCTCTTCCCTCGTGTTTACATACGGCTATATCCCAGTCACCACTAACCTGATGTAATGTTTTTGTGGCTAAACCCCCGGGCCCTAGTCATTATGTTGAAAACTCGACATCGAAGTTTGGCGTAGAACAAGGTACTAACTCTACCTAACCTAACCATCTTAATGGTACAAGAAATGAAAATGTGTCCAGTTCTTAGCGTATTTTGCAAAAAAAAAAAAAAAAAAAAAAAAAAAAAAAAAAAAAAAAAAAAAAAAAAAAAAAAAAAAAAAACTATGGTAGGAAATATTCCTTCTCCAATATAAACGTCGGTTAGCATGTAAATTTACCTTTGTTTAAAAGGAGGATGTACTACAACCATGAACAAACGTCTCGGTATTCTATTGCAAAGAAGTAAATTCAACTAATATCACACGTCTGATTGCAAATGTGTCAGAAATGAATGCAATGCATAATGTAATCTGCATCAAAAACACACTTGATAATGCAGTCCTAGATAGCAATGCTCATGTAAGCACAATGCGAAATGAACCGTCTATTATCTGCGAGTTATGCAGAGCTGTGCTAGGAATGTACAACTGCAGGTCAGTGTATTATTAAAATCAACTCATAATTGCATTTTCAGCTTACATAAAATCTTTCCAATTTTATTCGTCTTTCACATATTTACGTAAACAATAATTCTTAAGAAATTTTCCGCAAGGTTTCGTACGTATAATCGCTGATGTGGCGCCACATCCCTTGAGGAACTAGCCCTACCAATTCGACCACTTCGTTATCTACCATAGACAGGTGGCAGGACTGTGGGGGCAAGTGGTCAGCATGCCGTCACCTACTGCCGATAATGATGGTTAATCATTAAAGCCCGGATTTTCATGCACTATCAAACTTAAAAACATGCATGCATTCATGCACTATCATATCTCCAAATATGCACAATGAAGGGCGAAACATGCACTATCAAATATCCGCACTGTACTGCAATATATTTCAATTTCTCTTAATACAATATACAACGAGTTTTTCCAAATTCTCCTCACTTAAACTCGTGCGTTTATCAGTGAGGACATTCTTGAAAGCAGAAAAAGATCTTTCTACTTCACAAGATGTAACAGATGCATACTTAAAGGAAGAAATTTGACTGAGGGTGAGATCGAATTCCATGTATTTTACATTTTTTCCACATAATACGTCTTTCACTGTTTTCAGAAGTTTAAGATCAGGATTTGAACTAAGTACCTTCTTAAGTTTTTCCCTAACTGTCACAACCATTTCTCCACAAAACGATTCTAAAGATAATTCTACGTCTTCAACAATGACTAGTGACTGACAAATTCAAGCAGTGAATATTCTGTTTAGCAGTTTTCTTTCAATGGAAGGTCGGCGAGTCGGCATTTTCTTTTGTAGCCTGTTGTATTAAATTACTGTTTATATAGGGTAAACAGTAGTTTGCACTCTCAAATTGATGCAGGTGGCAGACTCTGTTGCCAAGTCAATCAAATAACAATGATAATGCAATACAACATTTTTAAGTTTCATTGAAAAGCCAAGATTTCAGGGAGGCACATTCATAATATGCACAGTTATGCATGGTAACTTGATATTATGCACTAAAACCAGAAAATGAGGGTTTATATGCATTAAAAACGTCTGAATATGCTATATTAAACAGAAAATATCCAAAACATGCATTATGCATGAATTTTGCCACAAAAAGGCCGAAATATGCAAACATGCACGGAAAAAATATGGTTATTTGGAATCCATAAGTCATGTAATGAGTAACTACAAAGTTTGAGAAGTCTAATCAAAGTATATACAAACATGCATTTGCATGGAAATCCGGGCTCTATTAATCATAGATACTAGTGGGACCAAGTAGTAATTAATATAATTTACATGCATTTGGAGAAAGCTAAAGATTTTTTTTATTTTACTCATTTGAAGATGATCCATCATATAGAATATCGTGAAATATAGCATGCATAAGTATGTCACTGCTGGAAGTTAAGAACGTAGAGAAATACGAGTATATCTTAACCTTTAACCAGTATGGTGCATTATTTGTACCATAATTATAATGGCGGACCCTATTTCCCCCCCCCCAAAAATTTTGAAGAATGAGGATGATAAATAGCAATGAACTAATCAAATTTCATATTTAGTTTTATTTAGAAATTAAACAGGTAACAGCTATATTAATTACATAGGGAGCCCTTTTGGAATTCATGTCATTTTGAAAAATCGAAATGAAGTTGCTTTAAGAATCAATGATTTTGAACAGATAACATGGTTTATACTTTTGGGACAAAGTCTGAAATAGCAACTTCAACATCAGTAACAATTAAAAATGTTTAAAATTAAATTATGTAGGAACTGGAGAAACCCAATCCTCACAAATACTCATTGCTCATTTACTAACATAGACCTATTGGTACACTGCAAGATAAACAAATTACTTTTGTTACCTGTATTTTATTTTAGGACACGTTCCACATCAAACCTTTTTTGCTAGATCTATCTAACCTTTTTTGCTAGAACTCCTAATGGTTTGGAAATTTAGCATTTGAGTAACCTGTCTATGTTCTGTATAATGTCACTCTGTAGCTCATTTAGAATCTATAACATCCATTCTTCAAATGCTTAGTCATCGTCTTTCAATAGTTTGCGATAAATTGACGTCATTTCCTTTTGAAACATCATACTATAAGATATGATAAATACACTTTGTTTGCGTGTGGATGGCCCACTGAGGAGAAAAAGTACTACTACAAGTGTTTTGCAGATGAAAAGCCGTTTCTTCCTTCTCCTGCTTAGATACGCGGTCCAATCAGAGACGGCGAGACGGAGGGAAGACCCTTACTGATAGCGGCTCCTACACGTGATAGGCGGTGAAGGAATTGGCTTCTCATTTGAAAAATACTGTAAAGACACACTCGCTGCAACACACACGTAGCACTCAACAATTCAAAGAATACTGCGTGAGAGGTACTGACAGACGCAACATCCCACTGCGACAAAAATATGATTGACATAGCAATCAAAGTTCACTGACCTCGCCATACCAGTTACGGGATAATCACGCTGACAGTTCTACACGAACGTTCTTATTGTGAAGTATGTCAAACACAAAATAATAAGAGGTGAACCCATTCTGTAAAGATCAGCCGCTGACAAAACAAAATAAAATAAAATGAAATAAAATAAAATGAAATGAAATTGCCTTCGAAAACGGGTGAGAAAGGAAGAGAGAAATCCAAAGAAATTGCTGATCTTTAGTTATGGAATAGGCAATTGGAGGATTTCTAAAGACCATTCCTAAAGCGGACTGCAGGGGCATAAGCAATGAAAGGATACCTAAGAAAGACGTAAACAATGAAAGGAAGAAAAAAACTGAAGAGATGTAGAAGAAATAGTAGACGATCCAGAAGAAATAAAAGACAATCCAGTCGTCCTAAAAGGTGATATGTACACTAACTAAACAACGCAATGATTTCTTCTTTTAAACAAGGTTAAGTACTGGAGGGTTCCTATCAGAGGTGTACAAATCTCGATTTTAGCTTGCCCAAACCCGCTTGAACGCCAGGCAAGCAAGTTGCCAGCGTCATAGCTAGGAAGCAGGCAGGTTTCTTTAAGCCCGATGGGTCAGGTCAAACCCAGCCTAGGCAAGTCAGAATAAGCTTGCGACATTCCTATCAGCTAAACAGCTGTAGTTGCTGAGTGTAGGTAATACTTTCTTGCTTTTCTACATGCTGGTAGAAGAAATTCACCATGCAGATAAATAAAAGGTGGATAAAGTATTAAAAATCGTTTTAGCGTCTTAACACAATTATTATTTTTATTATTAGGTAGATTTCTAAGAAAAATCTACCTAATGACTTTCAAAAAATTCGTTCATATCGTTACGTTTCATGCCTCCCTAAGTACGAAACCACCGCCTGTTAAAAAAATTGTGATATTTATATTTATATACAGTATATGTATATGTATATATATGAGGCATCAGGATCCAAAAAGCTTCTTATCCATTTTGTATGATTTTTCACAAACACGAAAAACGTTTATATAAGGGTTTCTTAAATATTCTGCTTAAACCTAAAGTTCAAACAATAGCTAACAACACATAGAATCAGAAAGCAAAGTTTAATCCTTCGAACTTTAAGGGTTATGTCAAAATAAGGAATAATATTTTGGATAAGAAGTTATTTGGAACTGTACACTGAACAAGGCGGGTTCTGGAACTGCAACGCAGGGATTAGAGAGTATTTGGCACCAAAACCTACCTTCTATCTTCAAGAAAATCTATTTAATTTTCATAAAAGATGTCATGGTGTGGTTATAATTTATATTATTAAAATATTCATACGTTCTTAACTGCTGACATAAAAAGCCAGAATGAAAAAATAACTCCAAGAAACAAACATTTCAATTGAATATAATGTCCAATATGTAACAAAGGAACGGATGGTTTTGTTCTAATATTCATCGTCTATATAGCAAGGCCATAAGTGCACTTTAGCTAAGTTTACGATTTGTAATGAGGGAGATACGACGTAGTTTCGAACATTATGTTTTAACAGGATGATGGACAAGATGGAGTAGATTCAGAAACCACTGCTAACTCAATTTCGATCAAAAGTGGATAAGACGGTTTTTGGAACCTGGTGCCTCATATATATATATATATATATATATATATATATATATATATATATATATATATTTATATATATGCATATATACTTTACACGCTAGCGGCCGTAATTTTCAAGATATTTGAATCAAATTTTATTATGTTATTTCTAGGCCCAATAGTTCAGACAAGTTCGTTAATGAGCAAAATTGGCCTAAGGGGGTGGTCGGGGGAGGGGGTTGAAATGTTAAAACATTTATATCTCGGCCCCTATGAAGTATAGAGGGAAACTTTGATTGAATAAATTAGAGTACTCCTTATGGAGTTCACAGTGACACCAACGATTTGGGGGTTTTGGGAGTACGAGTGGGGGTGGGGGTATGGGGATGGAAATTCGAAATTTTCGAAACTACGTCTTGTGGGGTATCGTTGAAAAGCTCTTGATGAGTACTCTACAAATCAATAACTAGTTTCTTGATAGTTCTCATATAAGGCGAGATTTGAATGTTTTAAAAAGTTATCTTTCCTCTTTTTTGCAGTTATTATTGCGGGTTTGTCATGCTAAGGCTAAAGAAGAAGAGTGCTACGCAGCGACAGTAAATTAAAACAAAAGCACTTCGAAATCTACCTCAGCTTGTAGGCTTGCCTAAAGGGATTTTTGTTATTGTTATTAATGATTTTATGATGTTTTCTCGAAAATGTTTGAAAATTTTTCCCATGCCGGACTAGTACTTTTGTTCATTGATAATTAATTAAAACTGTCCACATTTTAGTTTCTCCTCGGCTTCCTTCAGGGTAAAATTCTCTAAATGCATCTGAAGTTCCTCAACTACGTAACTGCACGACTTACCAGTGCACTGCTATACCCAGTTTCATATTCTTTCCGCCAGGCCTTGCAGTTTCCTTAGGTCCTGAGCAACCCACCAAGTTATGAAGAGCTTATGACTCATAGCGACAGTATTTCTTATCATCGTTGTAATCTGGCTTGCTTTCAAGTCAAGCAAGTTAAAAGCTGTGACTGGTTGCAGAATTTCAAAGGGGCAGGCAAGCTAAAATCAGAATATGTACACCTCTAGTTCCTATACATATAGAGCGTAGGCTACTGTATACCCCCATCCCCCCCCCCCCCCGTGGGAATTTCCGACACATATATTTTTTTGTTGGTATTCCCATCTAGTTTCAGTTTTCAGTTGTTTGCCCCTTATCAATTACAGCATTTACCCGGAAACCCCGGAAATCCGGAGAAAATAAGTTTGTTTTAATTTTTCTTTGTTCTTTGCTCCTAATATGCCCAGGGAATTTCTGGCTAACATATTTTTTGTTGGTATTACCATCTAGTTTAAGTCTTCAGTTGTTTGCCCCTTATCAATTACAGCATTTACCCGGAAACCCCGGAAAACTACGGAAATCTGGAGAAAATGAGTTTGATTTAATTTTTCTATGTTCTTTGCTCCTAATATGCCCAGGGAATTTCTGACTCACATATTTTTTGTTGGTATTGTCATCTAGTTTAAGTTTTCAGTTGTTTGCCCCATACAAATTACAACATTTCCCCGGAAAACCCGAAAACCCACTTTTATACGGAGAAAATGACAATGTTTTATTTTTTAAATCTTTGTTCTTTGCTTCTAATATTCAAAGGGAATTTCTGAATCATATGTTCTTTTGTTGGTATTGCCATCCAGATTAAGGTTTCAGTTGTTTGCCCCTTATCAATTACAGCAAATCCCCAGAAAACTCCGAAAACCACGGAAGCTCGGAGAAAATGACTTCGTTTTAATTTTTTAAATCTTAGTTCTTTGCTCCTAGTATTCAAAGGGAATTGGTGACTCATATGGGTTTGTGTTGGTATTGCCATGTAGATTAAGGTTTCAGTTGTTTGCCCCTTATCAATTACAGCAAATCCCCAGAAAACTCCGAAAACCACGGAAGCTCGGAGAAAATGACTTAGTTTTAATTTTTTAAATCTTAGTTCTTTGCTCCTAGTATTCAAAGGGAATTGGTGACTCATATGGGTTTGTGTTGGTATTGCCATGTAGATTAAGGTTTCAGTTGTTTGCCCCTATCAATTACAGCAAATCCCCCGAAAACTCCGAAAACCACGGAAGCCCGGAGAAAATGACTTTGTTTTAATTTTTTAAATCTTAGTTCTTTGCTCCTAGTATTCAAAGGGAATTGGTGACTCATATGGTTTTGTGTTGGTATTGCCATGTAGATTAAGGTTTCAGTTGTTTGCCCATTATCAATTACAGCATATCCCCGGAAAACTCCGGAAACCTAAAAAATCCGAAGAAAATGAGTTCGTTTTAATTTTTTTAAAACCTTTGTTCTTTGATCCTAATATTCCCAGGGAACTTCTGACTTACATATTTTGTTAGCATTGTAATCTAGATTAAGGTTTCAGCTCTTTGCCCATTATCAATTACAACATATACCCGGAAAACCACGGAAATCCACAGAATTTCTAGAACTCGGAACTTGTGATCTACGGTCACTGAAACCGTTATTGCGAAGTAATTCTTCTGCTTCAAGTGTGTCCCTTGCAGGTTCAAAAGGGTGAGTATATGGTCTACGAGATATCTGCCATAATTGTGATGATCACATGCAAAGAAAAGGGGAATCATATCTTCTAAACATGCCAAGTGTAAGTCAAAGTTGTTTTCTTTAGTTGCTCGCTGAAATCTCAAATCAATGACACTTTGTCCATATTACCATTCCAAAATTGTGCTGTTTTACCGAATGTCCCTTCTCTAACTTCAGTCAAGAAAATTTGGTAGTGACTGTGGAAGGTTTGGTAAGATAAATTAATTATCATTCACAGATGTCAAATTAGAATATGAAGTGTGTTCTGTCAGGTTTCCAATCGCCTTCATTCCTTCAGCATCAGGATTTTTTCCAGTATTCTTTGTCATGCTGTAATTGGTAAGGGGAAAACAACTGTAACCTTAAACTATATGGCAATAGCAACAAAAAATATGTGATTCAGAAATTCTCTGGGAATATTAGTATCAAAGAGCAAATATTTAAAAAAAATTAAAACAATCTCATTTTCTGCGGATTTTCGTGGTTTTCAGGGTTTACGTGGATATGCTGTAATTGATAAGGGGAAAACAACTTAAAGCTTAAACTAGATTTCAATACCAACAAAAAAACATATGAGTCCGAAATTCCCTGGGAATATTAGGAGCAAAGAACAAAGATTTTAAAGAAATGTTTTAAAAGTAAATTCCTCCGGATTTCCGTGGTTTTCGGAGTTTTCTGGAGATATGCTATAATTCATAAGGGGCAAACAACTGAAACCTTAATCTAGATGGCAATACCAACAAAAAACCATACGAATCAGAAATTCCCTTTGAATATTAGGAGCAAAGAACAAAGTTTTAAAAAATAATACATAGTAATTTTCTCCGTATATACGTGGTTTTCCGGGGTTTCCGGGAATATGCTGTAATTGGTAAGGGGCAAACAACTGGAACCTCAATCTATATGGGAATACCAACACAAAAACATATGGTTCACCAATTCCCTTTGAATACTAGGAGCAAAGAACTAAGATTTTTAAAAAATAAAACGAAGTCCCTTTCTCCGGATTTCCGTGGTTTTCGGTGTTTTCCGGGGATATACTGTAATTGATAAGGGGCAAACGACTGAAACCTTAATCTAGATGGTAATGCCAACAAAAAAACATGTAAGTCAGAAATTCCCTTTGAATATTAGGTGCAAAGAACAAAGATTTAAAAAATAAAACATAGTATTTTTCTCCGTATATACGTGGTTTTCCGGGTTTTCCGGGGATATGTTGTAATTTGTAAGGGGCAAACAACTGGAACATTAAACTAGATGCCAATACCAACAAAAATGTGTGAGTCAGAAATTCCCTGGGAATATTAGGAGCAAAGAACAATGAAAAATTTTAAAAAAATTCATTTTCTGCGAATTTCCGGGGTTTTCCGGGGTTTCCGGCTAAATGCTGTAATTGATAAGGGGCAAACAACTAAAATCTTAAACTAGATGACAATACCAACAACAAAATATATGTGTCGGAAATTCCCACGGGGGGGGGGGAGGGTTTCATATTGGTAGCCCATGGTCTAATAATATAGGTTTATTTATTTATTTATTTTCTTGTTTATTGTCCCCATGAAACGTGAACCAATGCAGTAGCTATGAAAGCAGATAGGGTCAGTGGAATATTTAAAACTATACAAAATGTAGGCTTGCAAGGATACGAAATGAAAAACATTACAAAAAATAAGCAAACGGAGTACTGTTACAAGAGAGAAAGAAGAATTAAGAAGTAATAGAATGCAAGAAATGCCTCTCTAAAATATACATCACATCATGCTGTTAATATGGTTACGACTAATGTTCACCAGGCTCTAAATAGAAGTAACAAAATGACGTGATTATCTAATCCAAGCACAATAATTAGTAACAAAATGTCAAGAACGTTATCTTGCCATAGGCCTACAGCAGAAAGCAGCAGGCTCATGGTGCATACCTGTCGACTATCATCATTAGACTTCGGACTTTTAGGTCGTTAAAAATTCTGCGGTACCTAAAATAGGCTCTAAAAATTGGAAAAAAGGTTCTAAAAATCGTAAAATAGTCTCTTATAAAATCGGTAAGTTGCCAATTTTCTGAAATATCGGCCTATGGTACACAGAATTATATAGACCTATTACTAAGGCCTGTATTACTACCATAACATTGAAAACCTAATCCCTGCGCCCATAAGCTACGCGGGCTAGCATATTCAACCCCGTGTCAGTGATTCAGAGAACTGTTTTTATTTTTATTTGTTTTGTTACTGGATGTGGGAGTCGGGAGAAAAACACTACATTTTCTTTGGAATTCCAAGGAATTTTTCTACTGAAGACGGAACATTCCTTACTAATTAACCACGTCATAAATGTGTCATGTACTGCACATTCCGAGCTACAAATTTAGTACGAAATGAAAATAAATGCTAGAATTTATAATAAAAAATAAATTATTTTGAACTTTAGAGGAAAAACAAGCAAAAAGGCAATATTATGCTCTAACGTAAAAATAGGCTGTTTTAGGTCATATAAAAAGTGTCAGTTTTTACCTAAAATCCGAAGTCTAATCATCATCTACTATAGGTAGATCAATGGGTAACGTCTCACTAGTTCTGAAACTTTGCTCCATAACTGCATATGCGGACCATGGATTAGATGGTGTCAAGAACTTGGGTAGCTTTTCTAGACATTTCATAAGTAATGACCAGGGCCCGGATTTTGATGACGTCATCTTTTAACTGGTACATCATGGACGTTGCCCACTAGTGCAGGTATTTTGATCATAACCCCTGGAATAAAAAAATTGCCAATTTTAGGGTCATTTTTCCTATTTTTTATTATATTTTTAAGTCATTTTTAGAATTCAGTCATTACTTGGTCTTTTTTGACCATTTTATGGTCTTTTATTCCCACATTTCATATTTTAGGTCATTTTTAAAATTTTGAAGTCATTTTTTTCAGTTTGTCTTGTTTCTTGCATTATATGGAGTTTCTGTGCATTTACAAACATTTAATATTATGAGAATTATAAATATTCATAATTAAATAAATCTTGTTATAATTTTAATTTTGATGCTGAAAGACGGTGTTGGCTGTTTGCATTTAACCGTATGTGCCAATTTACTAATTACAAGCCTATATAATGGGGTCACAAACATTAATATAGAATGCACACAAATCTAATGAATAAACTAGCATTTTCACATAAATTTTTGGGTCATTTTTGTTGATTTTTGGGCTATTTTTCTATATTTTTCCAGTCATTTTATAGCTCATTTTTAAGTATTTTAGGTCAACAAAATCCGGGCCCTGGTAATGACATAATGAAAAGTTCCTTGGTTCTCTCGGGTGTCCCGTCAATCTTAGAAACTATTGGCTTCGGCTGAACTGATCAGAGATGCCGATTTCAAAATAATTGGGGGGGGGGGGGCAGAATTGGATTTTCAGCAGGTATACATAGGCATGATAAAGACTTAAATGTTGGGGGGGGGGGTTTCAGAAAGTGCCTTGCCCCGTAGCCTGCGTCTATGGAATTGATTTAAAAAGGTCTGACGGGTTGGCATCAATCCCATGGACAATAGGGAAATATTTCCTATTGAGAAACAACTTACTTAGATGGTTTAGAACCCTCATATAGTGTTTACAATGGTCGACGTGATATTCACAATATGTCGCGACCTGTAGGCGACAAGAACTGCTCGAACATATTGCACAATATTGACTGGATATTCACACAGTGCCTCCATTCAATTCAAGGAAACTTCTAGCCCTCTCTATTCCGGTAAGGAAAAGAAGCGAAAAGAATAAAGATCACATAATCGACGTACCCGTTGGGGATTACTATATTCTTGACTCCAAAATGTAGTTGACGGATACAGATCCTTATTATAATTACCACGCTACTGACATCATAGCAATTTAAAAAATCTCTTGCAAATCATTGGCCCTCATGTACAGAAAATTTCAATGCAAAAGGCAATATATCCTGTGGAGCGTCTAGCAAACTATGAGGTTAGTAGGGTTATAGTTTTATACCATGGGACATGTAACTTTCTATTATATAAAAAAATAGATTAAAAAAACTATAAACCTATATTATAAAGCCTGTAAGTTGAGGACAGTAATTTTAATCTCGAGAACACAGATGAAAGCCTCGTCATACTCCACCGACCGAGAACCGGGTGTCTTTGAGGAATGATTTTACAATGTGTCCCCTCCTAATGAGGATCACTTATTATTTGTTAATCGGTGTATTTGGAGAGATCACATTCTTCTGATGTGGCGAAGATAGCCATTTTAACGCTAAAGTCGGATAAAACTAGGACATATTACACAGCGCTCTTACACAACGGGTGCAAATATTCAACACGACATGCAATTGTAGACTGAATAATTTGGAAGACCGACAGTGTTGCATCTAGGCCTTTAATGAGGGTCGTCTATTGTTCACTAATCTCTACAGTTAATTACCAGAGGGTAATGTTATTTGGGTATTTCCAAGAAGACAGGCACTATGTTTTGCAAAATACTATATACGGAGTATCGAATAAATTTATTATAGGCTTTCGAAATACGTATTAATGTAAAATTAATTATTTAATTCAGAATACCTATATATTTCCGTCACAAATAATAAAAAAATACAGTCAGGCCTATGGGCCTCTAAGCTCTGGGGAAATCTGGGGGGATCTGACATTACTTGGGGATATTTTCTGAAATTTTCATGCCAATGTAAATTACATTACACCGATCTGATATGGTTATATGTGCCGGATTTATTTTTATCGACAGTCCTTTGTACATGCTTGTAAATATACAAACAAGGGTCGGTCGCATTTACGCACACATAGATGCCATCGATCTGAGACGATATCTAATCCGAGTAGTTGGAAACAAAATGAAAATGACTTATAAGCTGCTCGATCCAGATTGATACACGCTTGAGTTAATCCTATTTTTCACACAATGGGCATTCAGTTACGAAACACCCGGCAAGAATGCACACATTTAACAATAAGGCGACAACTGAATCACCTGGTTAAGATATAAAAATGACAATAAGAGTTTGTGAAGGTCACATGCTTATTCACTTCCATTACTCCATGGACCGTGAGTAACAGAAGCAGAGGGGTTCATATGGGCTCACCCTGTGCATAGAACCCTGAGCCCAATTAATTATATTACCTGTCATAAATACGCTCTTTCCTTTTATAACTTCTCTGCCATAGGGCTGTAAAAATGCAGGATTCCAGACGCTGCATCCCTTCATTTTCACCCAATTCCGTCGTCTTGAAGGCCCCATTACACTGTCGTAAAACGTTTATGTCAAAGATCATTTATCAAGGTATGTCATAAAATATTTAATAGTGTAGTATGATATCAGGGTCTTTCCACATCAAACCATCCAAGCTGCCTATCCGACCAGGTCACATTTGCATGAAATCTTTTATGGTACAGAAGTGCATGAAATGACGAACGTGTAAAACTTTAGCAACCCGTGATTGAAGGAAATCATAGAGTAGAGTTATCAGCACGATAAAACATGGAACATCTTTACTCGTATAATCTAGTAAAATTATCGAGCATTCATAACGCTAGAGAACTTGGAGCAAGTAGTGCTCATAATTCTTATATAGCCTCTTTATTCTACTTGTTACCCTGTTCGTTGGAAAAATCATCCCATACAAAGAGAGAGTGCACTTAGCTGTAACTTGTAATCACGAAAAGGATTTATATATTTTAAAGTAAATTTTCTTTCTTGCTTTATCGTAGTTTTACCTCTCCCTTTTAGGATTTAAGCGACCCAAACCGCCCGGGCCTTACAGGGTAGCGACTTGTCGGGAGATCACAATCCGCCGCCGTGGGTGAGTCGGTAGCACGCCTGCCTTCCACTCCGGCGGCCCGGGTTAGATTCCCGGCCGGGTGGGGGATTTTTCAGTAGTGAAAGATTCCCTCCCCGGGTCCAGGACTGGGTAGGTTAAGTCTTAGGTTAAGATAATGCACATTGTGCGCGATTCCTTAATTATTATTATACATACTTTTCTGACGAGATAAGGACATGGAGGGCCTCCCCGGATGAGTGATGAGCCCAATGCCGGGGCCACCTCCGAGACAACACGAACACATAGGACAACACACACCAAAACACTCACGCCAAACAAGGCGAGGGTGGGATGAAGATAATAATGACGGCCAGATGATATCTGGGGACCACAAGGGCCAGAAGTTACCCGAAATATTTTGTCTCATAGGTGAGGAAAACCCCCACAAAACCCCCAACTAGGTAATTTGTCCCGACCAGGAATCGAACCCGGGCTCGCAGCGTGAGAGGAGCGAACGCATCCCCTACGCCACAGCGGTGGACATACGTACACAAAATATGTAAATATATAATTACAAGGGATCCGTACTGGTTGTCGTGTCAAAACCTCTCCTCAAATTGTTCATATAGATAGGTCTTCATTACGGATAGATACGTGAAAAATAATTAGCTGCTCATACGAACAGTGTTTGTATTGTTCCATAAACGAACAACGGCGGGCACTTGTGGAGCACGCTCGAGTAGCCCCCACACTGGGAACATAAGCGACAGCGGATTGTTAAGGCAGAGGAAGGAGCTACAGTAGGCTACGTCTTTACTCGTTGAATGTAATAGTTCATTTCTAGATAATCACTACTTGCCATTTCCACGTTTTGAAACTATTTAATCTGTTAGACGTTGAGGGGTTGTTTATGATTGTTAGAGTGTGTGGATGTTATAGGCTGGATGTGTGACCACTTAATTTGCGTGATTAAAACACATATGTTTTATCCATGCACAGAGAACCACAACATTCGCTTCAATCAACCTGTTATCAGTGTTGATATTTGTCTATACCAAACTGTTTAGGTGTTAAGAACATTTGAGAGTGGGTTTCGACATGCAAACCCGTACGGTTCTCTTGTTAGCTATTTTTATCCGAATATTTAATTAAATATTATTACCAATGGCAATAATTAAAAATATGCAAAGAAGTGGGATTCCGAATGAAGGAAATGAGTAATTTTTGTATTTATTATTATATTACAGTATCTTCAAATATTCCATAAAAATATGCATACCTAGATTATTTTTTATTCCTGTAAAATTTCAACAGCAAATTAGCATATTCATCTTCCCCTTTAAACATTTAATAACCGAAATATGTAGGCCTATTACAGACTAATGAGTTCCACAATAACACAAGTTAATTCATTCTAAGCAAAATTCTTGTGATAATTCCTATTTTAGAATACGGCGATAATTGTAATCAAACAAAATGTTACCGTGGAAGAAACATCATTGCCAGATTGTCATTTGCAAGAGTTCTGTTTTTATTGACTTTCTAAAAATTTTCTCAACTAGACTTGTGTACTTATGGAAGTCATGGCTTTAATTATTGCGAATGACTAAAATTCGATTAGTCACACGTATTTTTGAAGTTTCTTTCAGTTGAATTTTATATATATATATTTTTTTTTAAATTTAATTAGCCGCAATTTGGGCTACATTTATTTTAACGTTTTTAAATATCAAAAGTAGGCCTAAATAAAAAAAATATTATTACAATATAGGATAAACTTTCCCTGCTTACATAACTAATTTTCTCGAAAAAGGCTCTCTTTATTGAAATATTCACCATCGAAGTTAGAAAGAAAAGATTGTTATTTTTAAACATAAATTTTATGATTTAGTTAGTTTCAAGAGAAGATGAAATTTAATATTTCACCTCCATTAAAAATAAATATTATTTTTTTGGTATTACTGTATATCACACAAGAAAATTTTGTTGGCAAAGTTCTATACGAATATTGTGCTTCAGTGTGGGCTAAAATGTTGAATATTAAAAAAAAAAAAAAAAAAAAAAAAAAAAAAAAAAAAAAAAAAAAACTTTCCTATTTTCTACGGTCGCGAATAGTCTTCTTACAAGTATTCGGGTCACTAATTGTGAAACGAGTATTTTTCAAACAATACACGTACATTAATTGACGTATTGTTTCTGACAATGATAAACATTTAGGTCTGTACAAGAGCCAGATATCCTGTATAATGTTGAGAGGGACTTCCTGTACAAGGAACAGAACAAAAAGGGGTGCTAAATAGCAGAACAGCGATATGCGCTAGACTGCTTGAAGTGATTGCAGCTAAAAATGGCTATAAAATTAATCCCACCGGGAAGTCCTCTTAGTAGAGAATTAGACAGATCAACACAGTGGTCTGATTATAATTATTGGAGAATTATTTTTACAAGACGAAGACCAAGTGACTTTAGGAACATCGTAGGCCTAATAGACGGAGAACCCACAGCTTATTCAGACCACGTGATACATCCCAGTGCTTAGTACACCAGAAAACAGAGTAACCAGGAGCTGACAATTACAACTACACGAGGACTTCGAACTTCCATTTTTGAAGGAAGTTATAATACAACGTGCACGAAGACTGGTAGACGGACGAAACGAACATCCCACCCAACCCTAAAGCAAAGGTATAGGAACCCTGGAATGAAGACGGGATGTTCACAGACCATTCCTGTAATCTGAATAACAGACGATAAAATCTGAGAAAGGAAACCGTGAGAAAATGTGACTTTAACACTGACTTAATATGCCTACTACGAATTATAATACTGGAATTGTAATACTCACTGGCACCATTATACCTAAGAAAGACTTCTTCGTGGTAGATTTAGGAACGTATATTTATTTATCTCCATTTGGAGGACTTTCGACGACTACTGATCATTCGCGGCTACTTTAATTAGCTGTGCAATTTATTCTAAATTCAAAGACATGGAAAATCCAATCCATAATTTTCCTTCGGGTAGGCAAACCTCGAAAAGCCTGCGTGCATTTAACAGCAATGGGATTTGATCCCGCAATCTTCCGAAAACTGTATGTGACGTTAACGCTTGAATCAAACCACTCAGTGATTCAGGAAGAGACAGGGAAAAATCACAGGACCTATATTCAGAGAACTGTGGGAAGAATTCGGAAAAGAAATGGACGGAAAGCCGTACAGACTTCATACACCACTTGGTCCTCTTTCCTGATCGGATAAAGAAGAACAGTAATATGATATTTTAGATAAAAGCTGTTTTATAACATTTCTATTCTAGAGGGTGAACACATACTTCAATCCTTTTATAAAAGCGAAATAGAAGTTAGAAAGCTGAAAACAGATTGAAATAAGAATGGATGTTGTGAATTTCACTGGAACCGTGTTAATAAGAATTTTTAAATCTCCAATACAAAATGTATTATATATATGATATGATTTATAATACGTATATTAATTACAAATAAAACATTAATGAACTTAATTTGTTAAGGACTGTAAGGGTGTTACTGACACTGAAATATAGGGAAAAAAACTTAAACTCTTATCCTAATCTTGCCAGGTGCGTTCCACTTTCCACATCTGCACGATAGTTTTAAAAATGTGTCACACTGATCTTTTAAAATATTAATTTGAATACTTTTAATGGCTATTCTATACAATCATAATCAGTTGCTACCTATGTAACTTTCAGAGGTTCTTCATGGAGTAAAGCTTACCAAATGCCAACATAGGCATCGATCTCGTTAAATTATGACTGGATTTATAGTTATTTTCCTTAAACCTTAATAATAATCTACGTTTTTGATTTTAAGAATTATCTATTTGCAACAATTAAAATTAATAATTTAATAATTTAACCTTAAAATGCAGAGTTCAGGTTGCTCTACTAATGGCTGCAACTACTCCCTCCTTAAATTAATGGAATTATACTTGATCCAAGATATGTACGGAGCAACGGAGCAAAAGTAAACAACCTAGTGTGAAAGTACAAAGCAGTTTAACAAGAGTTAGTTTTCGAGACTGATTAGTTGATTACAAACAAGTAAAGTCAATTTTTGTCAATTTTTATTTTATTTTAAGTCTTGTGATTTAGTGGTTAGTATTGCTAGATACACCCCAATAGGCCTATTTTGATCTCTTATAGTTAGGGAGATCAGAGTCATCATTAACACTCGCATGCTTTTCAAGTTTTGTATACGATATGTACAAGCTGTATCTTCTCGCCGCTATCTGAGATGAAAAGGAGGAAGAAGACATTTCAGTATTGGGAAGAATGTTTTTGGAACTTTGTGAAACTTCTGAGAAGAAGAGGAAGAAGCTATTTTAGTATTGGTGAGAATGTTTTTGGTACTTTGTGATACAGCTGTGAAGAAGAGGAAGAAGAAGCTATTTTAGGGCTGGTGAGAATGTTTCTAGTACTTTGTGATACATCTGAGAAGAAGAGGAAGAATATATTTTACTATTGGTGAGAATATTTTTGTACTATTGGTATTACTACGATCTGGAGAACAGGAAGGAGATATTTTACTATTGGTATTACTATGGCGTCTAAGGTTTGAGGTGGTGCATATTATATATAGGAATCGGTGTTGATGGGTCAGTGAATTGTAACATACCGCCCAAACCATCCGGGTCATACCGGCCTTATATAGCAAATTTCAACCAATCACAACTCATCTTACTTCAACCAATCACAACTCATCTTACTTCAACCAATCAAATTGCGAATACCTACTGTTTTCAGCCAATCACAGAAGCTTGCTTTTCCGTTTTGATAACGAATCAAATCTTTCCTTCTAAGCTTATAATATGACATATAATATGACATATCAGTCTTTTGTATTTGTATTGTAATATAATTAACTATCTCGAGATAATTAAATACTATATAAAAAACAAAGCTAATTAATTAATTCAGGCAATAAATAGTATTAACTAAAGGAATCCAAAAGCATAAGCGAAATAAACTAATGCCATTTTGGGCTTGACATGGTTTGTACCCTGTTCTAGTAGCATGATGTTAATAAATTCTAATTTAAAAAGATTAATATATAGTAAATAAAATGTAATTCTTAAAAAATTAATCTCAAAATCTCATTTAATCAGAAGTGGACACTATTATTCAAATTATATAACTTAATTAAACTACAAGACTGACCATGACCAACCTTCAACTATAGCATAAGCTGTATTTCTTTATTACATTTTAAATTTTCATTAATTTTGTATTAGCAACAATAAGTTATATTTATTCATAGATTAATTTTCAACGTACAGCAAAAATGTAAGTGTAAAATATTCAAACGTAGTGTGTTAGTGAAGTATAAAGTTATAAAAATGGAGCACGTTTAAAATATTAATTGTATATTCCATATTTTGTGTTTAAAGGTTAATTTAGTAACTAAATTTTGATAATAAACGTAACAAACGATCTTGTATACTGACAAACACTGAACTGCGTAAGCAAATAAAACGAACAAACCAGCTAACAAAGCTGTATTATACTTTTAAAAATCGTTGCCTGAAGGAAAGTTAATATGAAACTACCAGAATGTTAGTTTAACGGTTTGAATAAGATCCACTACAAATTATAAGTACAATGTAGGCTACATTGTAACTCAACCTGTACTAGACTCATAACATAACCTCAACATAACCTTTGTAATGATTACAGATCAACGAAGCACAGATCAGCTGTTTTTGGAAAGAGTCCGGGATAAAACTATACAATAAACTTCCAATAGATGTAAAATCAATAAACGAATGAAACAGATTTAGGGAAGATACTTTTAAATTTTCTTGCAGAAAGAGCATATTATTCTATTGATGAGTTCCTTAACGAGCAGTAAATAGAGCAGAAGACTGTAATGTAAACCATTATTATTTTAAATACGAACACTACATTCAATAAAATGTATATCTTATTATACTTTTACTGACAGATATATTGTAAGCCATTCTTTCCACTACAACTGCTTTTAAAAATTAAAGTTGTATAATATACTGTATATTGCTAAATTGAAGTAATTTGTTAACTCTGTAGTAGTGAAACATAGGTACTGTGTAAACATAACTATACTTAAGTTTCGGTAGACTCGGTATTATTGTAAATGTAGTTTCTACTATGTAGATCTACATAGCCTATACATGTACATATGTTAAATTACGTGTCCAATATCAGTCTTGTATTGATCTTATGGATGAAATAAATCTAAATATATATCTGAACTAGCCTAAATAAAATAAGGCTTAATGTGGGTTGCTTGAATTAAAAACCAAGACCTATCTACATCACTTCGCTCATTTATACTGGAAAGTTTCCGGTTCCTTTACCAGATGTACCAGATGAAGTTCGTGTATCCACTTAAGGACATAAATGCAGTAAATCTAATTTGTACCAAAAACAAAGAAACATAGTTTTAGACTCGGAATTCTAGGAAGAAAACAACTCGAGAAGTGTTTGTTTGAAGTACCTAGCATAATAGTGATTACAAATCATAACATCTCAAATATATCACATACACTGTAATCACTGATCAAGAATTACCTTCAACTCCAGCTCACTGGCACGGATTCGATCCTCGATGTGCAACCACCAATTCACAACTGATAGAAATGCGCCACTTTAACGGAAAAACGCGCCAAACTACCGATTGACGTCAACGTGACATCAAAAGAAAGCAGTTGAGGTGTTTGTAAGCTTTAGTGCATTAATGTCCCATGTGCCAGCGACAGCTTAATAGTCATGTTAACTCGCGCAACCTGAAAATAAAATGCAGGGTGGGTCTATGACAATACTTCATCTGGTAAGTAATCTCAAAGGATCTCCCATAAATTTTATATGATGTAGATGTAGATATCTTGTTTTATAGAACTTGTGTTGAGCGAATCTCAAGGTTTCCTCGCACATGTTTCTTAAATGTGACGTAAGTTTCGAAAGCCCCGGCTCGCAATTTTTTTCCATAATACAGAATTACTGGAGACTATGTGTATCACTTTTACTTACAAGATACTGTGGTGTACTTCAGCTCACATTATGTAAATGAAAAATACGAAATAATTATGTTATAAAATATGTCTTGTATACAGTATCTCCCGTTACTTATTTTTCTTCAGAATCAACAAAATTGCCACGGCAACGATAAAAACAAATGATATTTTTTTGTTGCTAGAGATATGATGTAAAACATATAAGTCTATGATATAACTACCAAAGCAAGCAACTTACCTAACAGAACTTATGATCTCACATAAGGTACAAATAAATCACAATGTGTGCGGAATGGAAATAGGCCTATACATCTGGCTCAACTGTCGCACTATCCTGAATTATGTGCTGGTGCGATTAACCAATGAAACGACAGGACACAGTTAGTCAAGGTACGTCTGTTGTTTACATTTGCTCCGTACACATCGCGGATCAAGTATAGGTGAATTATCGAGGCATAATAATTTATGAACGAGATGCCCCAAGTATTTATAGAATAGGTTGTGTAATATCGTTAATAGATTTGTTATTGTCCGTTCAAGTTTAGCAATTACTTACGGCTTACCTTCCCATAATTCAGTATATTATTCAATATGGCATAACGGGTGGGGAAGAGTTGAGAAAGACCCTTAGCCGTTTGAAATGTCTTCAAAGAAGCTCAATAAAAATTTGTTTATCAAAACTTCTTGACAATATTCTAAATTAGCCTATTATGTTTTACTTAATATATTCAATACATATCAAATTTACAAGAACATCTTATTGTGCTACTTTAAAAAAAATTGTGGCAAGTATAGGTTAGAATGTCATGACTAGGGCTCGCAAGTTGACGAAATGTCATCTTTTTTCTGACACACCACAGGCAATGCAGGATGTAGTATCAAATTCGTCCGCCTCAAAATGAACAAAAATAGCCTACTTTTATTTAGCATTTTTGTTAATTTTTGGCATTTTATTCTCTATTTGTCATTTTTAGAAAGTTTTCATTCCTCCGTTCCAATTTCCCTATTTTCATGAGGCATTCATTAATAAATATAACAATAATAACGATAGTAATAGAAAACTTAATCAAAATAGTAATATAAATACTAAAATATTATTTCTTTGTTTAAATACAGGTATTCAGAGATATTGTCACTTCTTTTTTTTTCGCGTCATATTTTCATAAATTTAAGTTCATTTTATATGTCATTATTCCGACAATTTTAGGTCATCAACTTCCGAATCCTAGTCATGACCATAGGCTAATACGGGGAAGAAACACTTTAATCCATTAAATGAACATGAAAATGTTACAACTGCTGGAGTTGTGCATAGTTCAAGCTTCAGTCCCAAGGCAAACCATTCATTAGCAACCATCCTGAATTAACTGAGTTAAAAATAAACAATTCAAATCTAAAATTAGAAAATAGATAATTACTTCCTTCGTAAATTATTTCCTTCCATTTCTTTATTATTATAAGTGTGACTATTTAGCTCATGAATCAGTAACAAATCCACTAAAAGAATATGGAGGATTTCAACCAATCGCAAGTGTCTCCAGTGAGAATTTTACAGTTTTACTTTTATCACATTCATCACCTTCATATTATCACCTTCGTGCATTTGCATTTCGTGTACATACACAAAGACAGAACACTGAAAATTCTTTATATCTGCTGCATCCCTGATAAAAACAATCATTAGGCCTAATCACAGTGATTGGGTATAATATAAGCTGCATATGAAGAAAAGATATGAAAATGTATCATTTTACGTGTGGCGAAGAAATATCTTAAATCTCCTATCATAATAAGTACAATATTAATAAGATGTCATCATTAGTTATACCAAGAAGGTATATAAATATAACAAAATAATACAGCTCATGAAAAATCGCACCAAGCGCGACCATCGCCGATGGCGAAGAGATCGATATATTATAATATATTCGCCAAGGGCTATTTCGCTTAGAAAGACACGAATAGCTATGTATTTTTATTATTATTATTGGCTTAGTAATATCCATTCTTTGAGTCGACTATTCGCCAAATAATCGCAATAAATGTAACTCGAGGCCCAGTTCTCTCAGCCTTATGTGAACCCAAGCAACATTAGGGTGAGGGAATAAGTTTTGTTTTATCTTTATTTTAGTGTAATTAAAGAGTTTGATTCATATATCACACTTGCATTAAATATGGACGTATTTCAGATTTCATCAACTCATCAGTTAGGGTAAGCAAGCACACAGACATCAGGGGTCATTAGCATCAAGTCATTAAAAGAAGCTATCTCCAACCAGTAGCTCAGACAAAATTTCCTTCCCTCCCAACTTGAATGTTAAAGCAATATTAAATCGTCCAACTTTAAAGTAGGAAAATCGAATATTTATATTTCACGAGGAAAAAACAGCCACGAAGAAAGGCTTTAATATATATATATATATATATATATATATATATATATATATATATATTTTGTTATAGTATGAATCTACTGAAGACAAGTTACCACAATCCTACGTCGGAAGTCTGTATATCTTTCTTTTTAGTAACAGATTTAAAAGACGAGTTAATTCCAACGTAATGATATGTATAATACGGAAAGACTGAGTTAACCTTAGTACGCGCGCTGGTTTATGAAGTACACCACCTTAACCAAATGCAATATTTATATTATTTAGATTCTTCTTGCGGCACTGTAGAGTCAATCAACCCATCGTGTTAAAGGTAGAGTAACCATAACATGTTTATATGTTATATTTATTGAGTATATTGGTATGGTTAGAGTATATTTGGATATTGTGCTTTGACATGTAAAACTGCGTCATCTGGTGAATAAATTCATCATGCAAATATACCAATAACTATTTACACTTCCTATTTCAATCAAATTGACGACTGTCAGAGTCTCGAATTGTAATTATTTTTAAGGATAGTGTACAAGTTAGATATCCAAATTGCCTGACTGAAGAAGAAATTAAGACTTCTCACTAATGAGCAACATAAAGTGGTTATTTTTCAAGCGTAATAGGCCTACGTCATCAGTTTAAGGGGTTCTCGTACATTGAAATTGGTTAAAATACCAATTTTTATTTTATTGCTTCATTTCATAGTTTGACGTGAGCTTTATGAAAACAGAAATGTATTTTGAACCACAAGAATATTTAAAGGCCCTTAATTACAGCTTACATGACTGATAGGCTAATTATAGGCCGACAATCTACTTATATCTTGTATTATAGGATTATTTTGTTCTATTCTGTGTTAAATCTGCTTGTATATTCCGTCTTATGTAACTCAAGATAAATTAACATAAAAATTGAATTGAATTAAATCAATTGTGAGTAGATAATGTAAGCCCAGTGGTGAATGATTGCTCAGCGAACAGTAACTTTAAAGTAGTTTTACCGTAATGTTAATTTTTTCTATTCTTAAGTACCTATTCTCTTAAACCATTCATCCCAGAGCATTGAAACTTTTGCAGTCTATTTATGTGTTGTGACTTTATTAAACTTCCTTGTGCCAACATTGAGGCTAATGATAAGATTTTTCAATATCTGTAGGTATACGTTCAACATATATGTTGTATGTACCTAAGCCTAACAAGCTGTTTTGTTTTTTTTTTCTTTCTTCAAGACTTCATTCCACATACTCCCCATCCACGTGTTATACAAACTACACAGTATAGCTGATAATTTGAATGTTACTTTGGTAGCTTGATTTCGATCACTAGTACTACACCAGCTTACATGATCATAACATACGAGTGAAATCCTAGAATCAGTTTCACTTAGCTGATCAGAAGAAACCCTACTTTTCTCTAGTTCCTTAGGATCGGTAAGAGAAGCACTTTTAATTCTCTTGGATATGACGCTCCTTTCTCCTTCAGCGTCTCTAGCATGGATACACTGGTAAAAATGCTATCAAAACAAAGACTATTTCTTCTCAGGAATTTCATAAATTAGATTCTACTCAACAGAAATCTACCCCTACTTTTGGGTCCTTATGTCCTGTGTTTGAACGGGCCTCAGGCCAAAGCATCAATGAAATTTCAGATGATCTAAATCGTTATCATGCTCTGCAAAATTCTCTTCGCTCTTGAACCATCTGATGATAGTACAGTTATTTTAGGCTCAAGAACATCAAAATTCAAGGCCAGAAATTCAATAATTTATCGTGTAATGAGAGTGAAATTGAATATTATTATATACATATATACCCATGCATTCATGCCCACTGTTCCCAAATGGGAACATTATAATTCAGAAGCATCCAGGCATGAATCCTGAAATATTACAACCAAACACATATACTAAGGTCAAATAATTAATTAGCAATAGTAATATGTAACATATAAATAATAAATTACATTCATGGAGCAAAAATATTATGACCTATGATTTACAGTTATACCTCCATTAAACACATAACAAAAACCTGCATAAATAGATTGAAAACATATACACCATCAGCCAACTTAAGCATTATTGTCCAGGAAGATACCATAGAAACAAATTCCTCTTTACATGTATTAGGACGGTAAATAAAAATATATTTACCTAAATACTGGGGTTACATATTTTTATTAAAAGTATTATTATTATTATTATTATTATTATTATTATTATTAAATAAAAGAAATGCTGGCGTGCATGCTCAATATCTCTAGCACAAATAAATGCCAAATAGAAAATGACATAGGCCTACTCAAAATGTGTCGTTTCTTTGTAATCGTATATCAGGTCTCAGTCTACGTTGCATTATATCAGTGATCTTCAACCCGCATTAAATTATCTCACATTAAATTCAAGAATGATACTGTCCTTTGTATTATTTATTGACATTGCAAAATGGAAGATAACATATAAAGCACACACGCGTATAATGTTAAGTCATCTCTACAGATATTGTAATATAACTAATATAGGCCTATGTGTTACGTAAGTATAACATTATTAATAACCAATAAATCAATGCGGCCGCTAGTCTTTCACCATATAGGAAATGTCCCTTTAGTTCCAATAAGATTGAAGACCACTACATTATGTAAATAATTTCTTTTGAAAAATTAACTGAATAATGATATAAATGAAGTGAACTGAAATTTTTAAGTTAATAAGTCAGCCTCTCAATGGGATGGTTTTCTTATGTTAGACAGGCTTTTTATCTATTCAACTGACCATTGTACTTCATATTTAAAAGCAAGAACTTTCGTGCAGTTGTGGAACGAAGTTGTGTTTTAAGTATACTTCAGACTCCTCCCAAGTTTTCTTGAGTCCAGGTAGGAAATACAATAATATGGTTCAAAATGAAAATATTTTCTATCAGAAAAGTATTGACATTATGTTTCTTTCAAAGTTTTGGCAAGTAGAATAACGGAAATAACTCCGCGCAAAAGTTATTTATCTTCAAATAGTACGCTTGTAGACCTACATGGGCTAATACAAGTTAAAACACGGAGGAAGGTATAGGTAAGGTGGAATCGCATTCGGGAGGATGCGGGTTCAAATCTTACAGTCAGCGAATCTAAATTCGATTTTCGTTACTTTTTTCAACTTTTATTTGGGCAGAGGAAGTTAGTGTTAGTGACATATAAGTAGAACTAGATTAGTGGCAGTTATGATACGAACAGTGACATCAGTTAAGCAGGGTAATTCTGTATTTCTCCCATTTCGTAATGTCTTACCCATCTCTGGAATAAAGTAAGTAGTGGCAATTACATTCTATATCCGAGTCGAGCTAAGAAGGAAACCTGAAATAAACAAAAACCAGTATGTCTCTCGCATTCTTTAGTCATACAAGTAATGTGCCAATGTGCTAGAGTGAGACAGATGTACTCGTTTTTGTTTACTTCAGGTTTCCTTTTTAGAACGGTCAGACTTTACGCTAGAGGCGGTTAGGTTAGGAACAGTGACATTAGTGCTAGTGACTGGGTATGTGGCAGTCAGGTTAGGAGCTGTGTAGTTTAGCAGGGCATACTGAATGCCTCTCGTTTCGTATTGTGCCATATTTAAATTTTCGCGTGGTTTGCTGGGTTTGTCAACCTGTTTACCCAGTATTCTCACTGTTTTCGCTGTGTGACGTTACACCACCAGCATCCAATCATGAGTTTTTTTGTTAATTCTGAGAAGTAAAAGTGGAGTAAATGTCGCTACATTCCGCCAGGTCGTGTTATAAAAGAAAGTGTATAATTTAAGGCGAGTGGGTTGGACTAAATCATTCGACGAGACATCATCTCCTCTCCACAGAACGATGCATAACAAAATGTGTTATTCTAGGTTTGTTGTGGAGAGAATCTCGATTTTAGAATACGGGCCCTCTACAATTGGATTTTACCCAAGACACTAATTTCACTTTGTACTAGAAATCCATGATTTAATGTTTACCTCCCAGGACTTATGGGCTTATTTTAGTACCTTAACGCACGTCGGCTTCAATAACACACTTCCATATACCTAAACAAATTATTAAATAAATGGATCAAAACCTGAGAATTACAATATAGTTATTTCATGTATTATATATGATTACTGATGGAGTCATTTTATTATTTCAGTTAATACATACCTTTTTTCATGACGTAAGGGGAAGAAATCTGTCGCTCTTAAATAACGACATAACTGCTCCGTAGCGGCAATTTTTATAATTACAGATGTGTCGTTTTTGCTGGCTGTAGGTGTGAATTTGGCGGTCTTCAGGGTAGTATTAACTCACAATCTGCAATTTTTTACTTGTGACGTTATTGAAGCCGACGTGCGCGTATGTTTCTAGTTTTCTTTTTATATTCTCAGTAGTGATGAGCGAGACCAGTCTTGGTCTTGCAGTCTTGGTCTTGGTCTTGCAGAAAATGCAAGACCGAGACCAAGACCAAGACCGCATCAGCGTTAGCAAGACCAAGACCAAGACTGCAAGACTATGGCAAGAACAAGACCTAACTGCAAGACTCTTGCAGTCTTGCTACTCAAAAAAGTTTTATAAATCCCCGTTGTGTATACAGCGAGGAAGCAACCGCTACTCAAAGGCGCCGCAGAGTCGCTAGCCGGGGTAGTCCCAAGGCTGGTAGGCCTATAATGTAGAGGTTGCCTCATCGTGCGGTAACCAATGAGAGCAGACCCGGTGCGTTACGCTGTCCGTATCCAAGAACGAGCGCACCATTCAAATAATGCATGTGAAATCCGTATACAACCTCTCTCACCACTACGTTAAAACAAATTACTGCAATGAAAACTTCGAGTTAATCTGACGGATTTTCCTGAATGGCATTCCATACAGTTAGTTCCTTCAATTGGTGGGAGTTGAATTTACGATAAACACTCCATATTCATTTTTAAAATGTTTAATTGCAATAGTTCTCTAGTATTATGGTACGAAAGACAAACAAATGTAACAAGGGACCTAAGACATATATGAAATTTCATTTTGCGTACAGTGTAAATACTGACCACATATTTATCAATAAAACTGTAAAAATTCTACCTTACAGTTATTTAATAACTAGTTTCTCTAACCTCTCACTGGGTTAAAAGAAAGCTATGACTGAGGATTTATAATAATTCTTTATTGCAACCAAATGGCCATACTATGATGAATGGAGCAACGATGGAAGGATATACGGCAGGAGAAACCGGAGCACCCCGAGAAAGCCTGCCCCAACCCCACATTGTCCACCACAAATTCCACATGGATCCATAGAGATCCGATCCCGGGTCCCAGCGGTGGAGGGCGAGCGGTCTAACCACTCAGCCATGTGGGCGGCCTATGACTGAGGATTTGAAACTTTAAACAATAACTCCCGTAACTTAAAACGCCTATTACCATGCTCAGTAGCCTATTTCATTAATGATTATATCCTTTTTTACACCTATCATTAATCCTCATAGCCTACTCTCACATATAGAATCTTTCCTATCTACTTGAACAAAATATAACATAGATATTCAGCTCTTTCCGTTCTCCTTGCAGAAAATTTAAAAATAAAGTGAAGTCTGAAAAAATCAGGTTATAAGCCCGGTATCCTTTATAATTATTCAATAAAACACCATTAAACCGTAGATTAATTAAAACAGGAACTTATTTGACAGGTATTTGCTAGTTATAACTTTACAGTTACGTAGGCCTATCTGATTGTACTGTAGCTATACAGGCCTACATTTTGCTTATGATAGGTAGGACATCCATTGAAAACCATTTTTTATTACTGCAATTTTGTTATTGACACATAACGGTGGCGGTGTTTAAGTTCTTGCTGCTGATTCATATTAAAGAAGCATATCGAATGGGGAAAGATACTAAAACTAGAAAATGCCTGATCTAGAAATATTTGCTTCATGAAGAATAGTTATGATTACTTATGACCCAATTGGTTGAAGGCCCGAAACTTGAAAGCAAGTAGAAAGTAATTTATGGGGGTGGCGGAAATCTTTCTGTTCACGATGTGTTATAAATAAGATTAGGGTATATGGAAAGAGAAATATGCAGCCTATGGGTTTGGGTTTCGAATGGACATTGAATGATTTTCTATAGGTTGCACAATTTCTAAAGCATCTGCTTCAATACCGTTATGTTTTGTTACTATATTATATAGTTTTAAACAGGTCAGATAGAACCTCTCTCCTATGCGGAAATCGTTTAAACATTTCATACATATCCTGTTAATTTTACTTATTGTCTCCACGGCCGTTCAATTTGAAACTTTACACTATAATATTCATATGACAAATCGAAATACTTCAGGTCTGAAGAAGCATCTGTCCTCAAGAAAGATATCAATAATAGGTCTGGTTTGGAAGAGAGCAGTAGAGCAGGACTCAGCGGGCTATGGACGCTATTTATGTCCGTCACATAATAGGTGCTTACTATGTAAGTACACTATCAGTATCATATACCTATACTTAAAAATAACTGAAACCGCTGCAGGCCATAAACAAGAAAAAGTATCTAATGGCTAAATTTAGGCGGTTACTTATAGATGAATAGCTTTTAATTGTTTTGTTACTGTTTACAGGTCAAAGCAACTAAAAGCAATTAGCTTTCGTTACTTTCGCAAGCAATAACACACATGTCATCGGTTTAACTTTAAATCATCGATCACAGTAAGTTGCGTAAAATAAAACGGCAAGACTCTTGCAACAAGACCAAGACCGAGTATGCAAGACCGAGACCAAGACCAAGACCACTGATGCAAGACCGAGACCAAGACCAAGACCAAGACTGAGAGTGCAATACCAAGACCAAGACCGCCTCGGTCTTGGTCTTGGTCTTGCATTTGCTCATCACTAATTCTCAGCAACATTTCTCAAAACGGAATCAGCGGATGATTTGTAAAGAAGTTTAGAATAAACTATTCGACATAATAACGAAAGCAGTGAGTGAAGGCTTCATAAGAAGTTAAACGAGAAGTTTTGTATCCAAACGAATGCAACTATTAGTTTATGAACTAAGCTGTTCAAAGGCAGAAACATTGATCTTACAACTTCGTCTAGTCTATTCAGAGAATTAGACATACTTGATATGCAAAGAGCTTGCCTTCTATGATTACTTGATTTCCCACCATGTTACCGAAACAGCTGTGTGTTCAGCTTTTCACTATTCTGGCCTATAAATTCATAAGCACAAAATATTGCATAAGAGCAGAATTATTAGGTTCATAAAATGATTATTTACACTAAAATGTGACGATTTTTTTCGCACTATGATTGTCAGCTATTTCTCTGAAATGTTTCGTGTTGAATTATATATATCTGACTTATCCATAACTTGTAAAGCAGCAATAACAATAAACTATTCATTATTCATTTCTCTGAATTTTATTTAGCCTATAGCCAGACTAATACTGATACATTGAAAAAATGCTGTTTATTGTTATCAAAGATTCGGTTTATGTTATCACATTTTCCTTCTTGCGGCTTTATTTAAAAGTATTGTCCTGTTCCCAGCTCACAGGATGACCAGTTCGATCGGGTGGCATTCCCCACTTTCTCTTTCTGTTTTGGAGTGTATTATCTTTTATATTTATAAATAACCTTCAATTACTTATTTCGGCTACCGTTATCAATCGGTTAATATTATCAGATTAGCTGCATCCCGAAGTGATCACTATATTTGGTTTAGAAATGTGGAAATTCTAAACATGTAGAAACAAGATAATGTGGTTTGGAAATTGATGTGGTTGGATCATGATTTTAATTGAATGCTTTTATAAATTTGTAAATTCAGCACGAGCTAAGCGTCTCGATTTCCGAATGGACTATGGTTGCACACTCTATTAGCAATGTCCCAAGTTTGTTCCTTTTTTTAAAGTACATTAAGCATATTCTTCCTCTACAAAATTTAAGGCGTGCCCGCAAAAACAGGCTAACCCACATTTTTGTAAGGTGAAGAACAATAGCATTTCATGAATAAATGAGGCTGTTAAGTTAACGTTATTTTTGTTTATTTCTGTAATTCATAAGCTTCAAGCAATTTTTTTTCTTTATTAAAGCCCAGAACAAGACAAATAGCGGCAAAAACTGCTACAAAAGTTGTGGGTTAGCCCAATTTTTGTAGGCATGTCTTCAATTCTTGGTTGTGCTTTTCCCTCCTCGAATAGCATCCCATACGTCTCCCCTCGTACCAGAGGGATTAGCCTTCAGCAGATCGTCACCAGTTCCTCCCCTCATGTCATACAAAACGAAGTTTACGTGCATAAAATCCCATTAATAACTTCAAAGAGGAATTAATTTCCAGTAGGGTAGTCAGGAACTAATTAGAAGTTTCAAGTAGGGCCGAGGATCGAAATCTCGAATTCGTCAAATTCATCAAGAAATTAAAGCAATTCCATCTAGTTCGATCGAAAATGAACAATTCTTTACGAGAAGAATTGTTCATTCCCACAAAGTTCTACTTTAATTTCTACAAACGGTGAGTCCATCAAAAAAATCGTGGACGTACATTCAAAACGCCGAATACAAAATCATTTCCCTTCCCACTTTCTGCTTAAGCATTTTTTTTTTTCGAAAAAAAGGGCAGTTACAAGCCACCCACTCTGAATACGCGTTCTTTGCAATACGGCCTATTGTAACGGAAAATCGTATGAAAACAAAATTTTGTATTCGGGTTAGGTAACTTCTGGGCATGGGACACGAAGATTGGCGACGACTTTCTCTTATTTTTAAGGGAACTTTACATAAAGAAAATCAAAAGTTTTTTACGATTTTCTCGAAAACACCTATAACGATTTTGTTTAAATTTTATACTTGGGGTGATTATACTAAGAGCTAAAACTTTATTTGAGACATTTCTTTTCGAAAAAATTCTCTGAAGGGTAGTTATAAGCCACCCGCTCTGAATACGCGCTCTTTGCAATATAGCATTTTGTTCTGTATCAGAATGTGAAGTGAGCAAGAAGTATTGGCCATGCATAAAGTAAAGACATTTATGTGAGTGCATTAACTAGATATTTTATTTGGGTTATTTGTATTCTTCGGAGATACGATGTGGTAACGATATTCTATTTATTTTTACAACCAAATTAGATGAATAGAATGTCATATATAATATATTATACTAAGAAGCTAACTTTTATTTCGGCAGAGAAAGTTGTGTGAGTTTCACATCAGTTTCTTTTTAAATAGGCAAACTCTTTGACATTTTAGTATTATGAGATTTATTAATTTGATTAAAATTCGTGATGTATCCTACTGAAATGTCATGCACGGTCATCAAAATGAGAAGCCATCTGTTAAAATATTAGCTTCAAATATTTATTTTCAATGCTTTTGTGTGAGAAAGCTGAGATTTGTGTTTGTCTTAGCATACTGAATTCGTTTAACTGGATCAAGAAATATCAGTACAAAACACCACGCCTTCAATGATTTTTTTGGAATTGGCCCTAACCAAAATTCTAAAAGGAAGCTCGTAGATATTAAAATTAAAATAACTATCTTATAAATTTATGGTAAAATATCTACTATATCATCATGAAAGAAAATGGTTTGAAGATAATTTCTGCGTGAACATATAATGGTTCCAATCTGCCTAGCAATACACTATTCTCCCAATATTGAAGTCATCAATACAGTTCATTATATCTGACTAGAAACATTTTCGTAATGTATGAATTTTCATAATTGCATGCTTTCATAAATCCAGTAGCATATTCTACATCAGGGGTTCCCAACTGGAGACCAGAAAGCAATTTGGAAGATATGTTCATTTAATGTAGTACTTTTTAAATTATATTATTTACAGTTTCTATTGTGCATTTTCTTCAATTAAAAAAATTAATGATTTTTAGTGAAGTAGATTTTACTTATTTATTTTTATTTGTAATTCCATTGCTTCAGTGCCTAAATTTAGAAATTCCGCTGATGTTAAATTACGTAACTCGGAATACGAAATAGTGGTACACAATATCAGCAAAATATGATTAAGACTACCTCAAGATTTCTTTTTAAAAATCTTAAAAAGAAGCCAAGTTATAAATTTTACTTTTTTAAACTCATTATTTACAATTTCACTAACACTGTTTTATTCCCAAAAATTGTTTGGCTCTCCAACTTCTGGACATAACTATGGGCCTTGGACGTCTTAAAATTGGAAACCCCTGTTACAGATGATTTTCAGGGAGTTGAACACCACATTTTATATTACAGCTATCATTTACTTTAATCTGTAGTCCAATTCATCACTGTCTGCTTAGTTCCAAGTTATACTTGGGAAAACATTAGAACCCTGAGAAAATTGGCATCATTCCCACCCTGTCCACCATAAATCCCACAAGGACCGACCGAGATTCGATCCATGGCACCAGCTGTGCAGCCACTTGGCCATGGGGCGTTCCTGATGTACTGCAGTTCAATGATCTAGCTTGTCACAGCGTCGCGACAACAGCTTTCATGGAAATATATGCAACTAATGTTAATCACGTGAAAATCTATACAAATATATCCGTACCTATTTACAATGCAATACTACGAGTAAGAAACTGCAGATCCTTAGAAATTTTCTTCTACTGTCACATTATTTTTCGCAGTTGCACAACACATTTCTAAAAATGATGTTAATTCGTATATTGCACATATATTTTACCAAAGTGTTGTTAAAGATCAGACTTAAGAATTATTAAGAGCGAAGTAATTATTAAGGAGTTTAAGAAATAATATATTGTTGAGAAGTTGAATGAGCACTGGATGAACGGTGATAAAGGTAAAGTAAAGAAAAGTAAAGTGATCCCTATACAGTCTGAGAAGCCCATTAGTTTTCCAGGAATTTGAGGCTCCAGAGTTTTAGATTTTCGGAAAATTAAGGTGGTAAGGATATCAGTTTTACGCACCGGATGCCTTTATCCACATAATTGCTCCTGGCTCCCTGAAGCTGAATCGACCCCGGGGCCATTGCGCCACCAGAAGGTTTAGGTCAATTGCATTTTTCTATGGATGTTTATGAATCAGTTTAGTCAATACATGGTATCGTTGTCATTCCGGGAGAAGTCATTAAGTCCAGAATACAGCTGTTTTCAAGTTAACTACCACTGCATATATGGACTTGGTAAAACTAGAAGTATTAGTTGGAAATGGTTTGGGATATTAATAAGTGAGTTCTACCTGCCTTAATCCATCCTTTCATCAATGTAGTAATGTATGTAACTCAAAATGGCCAGTTTTGTACTTCGTGACTTCTGCCGTAACGAAGACGATATGAAGTAGGCCTACGTAATATAGTTACAAATAATTCATAGCCTAGTATTAAAAAAGACAAAAATAAGGAATTGAGAAATTATTACATTTAGTAAGTACGAGGTGGAATCAAATGAAAACCGCAATTAATTGTTTTCCACTATTTTACTGCAGGAAGAATGCTTGCTTGTACATTATTTTTCCACATAGTCCCCTCCCAGTTCAATGCACTTGTGCCATCGGATAGGAAGTGCTTTGATACCGCGTGAGAAAAATTAATTTGGTTGCCGCTGTAGCCACTTGTGCACCGCCTATTGGACATCTTCATCAGACTTGAACTTCTGCCCTCCAAGGTGCTCCTTTAATGGACCAAAGATGTGGAAATCTGATGGTGACAAATCTGGCGAGTATGGCGGATGTGGGAGGCACTTGAAGCGAAGTCATCGATGGTTTTCATGGTTGCACGAGCAGAATGAGGACGGGCGTTATGATGTTGAAGCAAAACACCTACACTCAGCAATCCCCTTTGCTTTGGCACTATCTGACTTTCACACCTTTGGTCCACCTTGGTGGCATAAGCTCAAGTATGATTAAGACCGTCCAATCGGCAGTGCACGAGTGGCTACTATGTCAACCAAAATAATTTTTCTCACGCGGTATCGAAGCATTTCCTATCAGATGGCGTAAGTGCATTGAACTGGGAGGGGAATATGTGGAAAAATAATGTAAAGCAAGCATTCTTCCTGCAGTAAAATAGTGGGAAAAAATTAATTGCTGTTTTCATTTGATTCTCCTTCCTAAATATTCCAGCTAACTACTATAGAACACATACAGTTCACACATCTAACAGAACAATTTATTCAAGTACAGCTGATTCTTACTTGTACAGAATAGTATGTTTATTTGTTAAAATTGCCTTTATCCTTCAGTTTGTTTAATAATTTGTTGAAGGGTTGTACTCTATTATGTGATATATATATATAATATATATATATATATATATATATATCTCAAATAATTTTGTACTGCGACTAATCACACAGCTAATCTCGATGTACCTCTTGTAATATGAGAATGAAACATTGAATTTGTTTTGATTGCACTAATGAATAATTTTACACGCAAAATAACGTATATGTACAGTCGGTCAAATAAAAAACGTCGGGACTCGTATGCAGTTAAAATTCAAGTTTTAACACATTAGTTTACAAGTTTCCTATAAAAAACATGAAATACAGGTCATTTTCGGAACATATGAGGCCATGCGACAGGAGGGAAAAAATGAACAACGAGGGAAAAAATGAACAACGCGGAAAGCTCAACACACGATATTCAACTTAATGTATTGTCATAATTCATTTTGCTTTGTGTCATCGCCACATACAAATGCTAAAGTGAGAGAAAGTGTAGTTAGGGCTGTAATTGACCTGCATTTTTGGGCCTCTGAAGCAGCGAGAAGGTTCCATATTTATGAAAGAGCAGCTCAGTGGTAATATAATGCGACCGAAAGTTTTCATAGGAAGCGTGGATCTGCGGAAGGCCGCGTATTTCGATGCTAGATGGGTTGCAGAAGTTGAGCGTAAGTAATTGATTTTGCACTAGAAGTACCGGTATTATTAAATAAAATCTTTAAAAATGCTCCTTGAATAAACATATTCCTCGCGAATCTATTAATTATTAATATTATAAAAATTTGCAACCAAGAATATGGCGGATTTGAGGCATATAGCCACATGTTTGTTTTGGAACAAAACTGACTAAATAATCAAGAAAATACATGGATAGACAAGAGGCGTGTGTGAACCTAACCTTAAGTCTTCCTGTACATGCGCATATGCTCGTTCGTGGTACTTAATCAAATACTGCCCGACGTTTTTTATTTGACCGACTGTACATACTAAACTATGGTAACGTTACGAACACGATTAAGGTCCGGAATGTCATCACGAGATGAAAATTAATATGCATGAAAAGTTTGATGCAAATTTTCTTTTAAATATGCTCTGGAACCAATGAAGTATGTTCTCTTGCTGGCTGAATTACATTATAAATTACTTACTGAAAGTTGCAGTAGTTGTATAGCCTAAATTACATTACAAACTTATTAAATATCATGGTCAACACAACAAGATTTGGTCAATTGAAAACTAATTAAATGAAACATATCTTTTTATACAATCAGTTCCGAAATTGTATAGTCGGTCCTCAAAACATTCGCATGCTAAAAATATTTGAATTAACAGAGGTACGCCCAATATTTAAAAATCTTTCAAAAATATGCCGTAAAAAATGTGACAGTTAATAAGATATGCACAAATATTCTAATATTAAGGAAGTATGATGAACTATCGCAAAACTAACAACATATGCAACAATATGTAAATAAAACAAACAATTCTCTGTTATTTCTTTCATGTATTGTACACATTTTAATACTACCCCGTAATAGAGTGCTTTATTAAATATTATTTTTCATGATTCCGGGCCCTAGTCTTTATGTTTAATTTTTTTAAATATTGTTCATAGCTTTCGGATCTGGGAATATTATAGATATACTCTTTTTTTGCACTCTGAAAACCTTATTAGAAATGTTTATTTTCCCTTAAAAATATTATCAAAGGTTTTTAATAGGCAATGGAAGAAAGCAAAATACGCTGTACTATTAGCCTAACATTCATATAAACTGAATTGTTTGTTTTAAAGTCAAAACAAAGTTTTCTAAGATTTTTCTCGTGAAATTTTTCACATGGATATTCCTGTTTGAATTTTGGTCAATCCATGCATAGTATGAACGGGAAATTGATGAAAAAGTCACTAACTTATCGTAGAAAAAATAGAGTATGCGTCCTTTTGGATAGTAAATATTACCGACATTTCAAGTACATACCAATATTCCTTTAATATTATTATGATGATGACGGTGATTATTATTATTATCATTATTATTATCATTATTATTATCATCATTATAATCACCGTTACCATTATTATTATCGTTATTATTTTCATCATTATTACTATTATCAACATCATCATTGTTGTTATCACAAAGACATGGTAGGGTTATACTTTACAAACATTTCACACATTATTAGTTAATGTTAATCATGAAACTTCACGATTGTGACATAGGCCTAATACATCATCTGTTTCATGATTTCGGTTGCACATGGGACACTAATGCACTAATTCCTGTAAACACCTCGACTGCTGTAGGCTGACGTCACGTTGACGTCAATTGGTAATTTGGGCGCTTTTTTTTAAAGCGATGGATTTCTATCAGCTATGAATTGTTGCTTGCACATCGAGGATCGAATCCGAGCCAGTAAGCTGGACTTCAAGGTAATTCCTGATTATTCTATACTATCGGTGGACAGTGGACAATGAATCTGAGAATAGGTTTTCAAGGCTTTCCATATTTCCGAGACATTATATATTAAATTTACTTACACTTCAATTCCAGGCATATATAAAGAATTACGGTCTGCGTATAACCTACCGCTGTAGATGGATCCGCAAATATTAATAACACGCCTAATCGTTTACTGACAAAATGGGGACTATGTTAAAAATAATACAACTGTAATGTCTCGCCTGCTGTTTAAATAAATTATAAAAATTTTCTGCGTAGACTTGAACCCGCAGCATTGTCTACATTAAGTAATATATTCTGAGTACATTACGACAATGTGAATAAGAAAATAACAGCTATATAATAACTAGAATAGGCTTTAGTGTAATAAGATTTATATAATATTGTGTCATTATGTATTAATACTGCTCATTTTGTTTAAAATTAGACGTAAGATAATTTTGTCTAAGCCATATGTAAAAAATCGGATGTGGAACATTGACATAACTTCCTTTACCCTTAATACATTCTGGCAATGAACACTCGGATGTACTGCAGTAGTGCGCATTCAGTATTATCAGACTCATTCCAAGTAGCATTATTCGAGAGGCAAAGCTTAAAACCTAATCTTATGTATTAAGTGAGTTGCTTCTAACTACCCCCCAAAGAATTTATTTGGAAAATGTTTCACATAAAATTTTAGAACTTTGTATAATACATTATAAACTTAATAAATCAGAGGTCGCCAGACCATCGATCGCGAGCTACCGGTAGCTCGTAAGGGTACTTTGAGTGGCTCACGGAAAGTTGCCTACGTTTATTGTCGAATTTGGCTTCGTGAAGTTGACTACACTGTACCACCAGCTGACTTTTGTAATAGCGGTTGCAGTTTCTTTACTTTTGTTAATAAAGCTTAATGAACTCAATTTTGAACTACAATCCAAAGGCAAGGACTTGGGAGAAATATCTGAATATTCGCATTTTCTAGAAAGTACCTCGTCCGATGTGATGTCAAACACTTTCCCTGCTTGAGAGAAAGGCTTGAAAAACAAGGTTCTTGACAATCCTAGTGTGGCAAAAATAATCTAGATATCCTCCCCGGTTTGAGGCAACAATTTCAGAAACGCTTTCTGTATTTCAAGAAAATTAAACTTCCGGCACAGATCATGTAAACATCCTTTATGAACAATGATACTGAAGAATTTTCCACATGTATTATGCAACATTGTAACGAAGAAGCATAAACTGAAATTATTATTTTAAAGTAAGAAGCAAGTTCAGAAACAGACTATCGAATAAACATGTGGACAATGCACTGAAATGGCTGTGACTAACTATTCAGTTAATATTAAAGAAATCGTAACATAGAGAGAGTGCTATAATTCCAATCAAATAAGATTTTCACGCAGAAAATTTAATCAAAATCGTTAGAACTTTTTCGAGAAAATCACGAAAAATGAAATATTTCCATGCGAAGCAATTCGCGAAAAATGAAATTGGAAGCATGTAAAGTGGTTGAAAATTACAGAGGAAGTCCTTGTTACAGTTCGCTTCATCCCCAAAGGATACACAACCCAAATAAGGTACAAAGTAATGCAGTCACAAAACTTTCTTACCCTAAGCAACTTTCTCGCTTGATATTCTTGACATATTACAAGGAGTGAGAGTTCAAGTGTTGCACCCTTGTCCTATATTATTCGCCACCCAAGGCCCAGACCTGAGTTTCTACTAGTACCCATCAAATAATTTCCAACAATTCTTTTTTCAAGTAAAAAATGTTAGTACCTCGTGTACAAAATGTAAAACAAAATCGTTTGAGCCGTTTTCGACAAAATTGCGAACAATAAAATTTCCTTCATATAAAGTGACATTATAAATAAAAGTCGTCAATCTTCATGACACATTCCCAAAAGATATCTAACCCAGATAAAAATGTTTGTTTTTATACGATTTTTCGTTCTCACACGGAAATACACACACAAACGCAGACACATACAGAGACATGTTTCTGAAAATAGCATTTTTGGAATCAGGGTACCACATCACGGGTATAAATGCTGATGGAATTTCCAGGTAAAACAATTTTTCCTGTACCTATAGTCCCGGTGCCCACGGTACGAGCTGCAGTAATAGTGTATATTGCTGCTGAATCAAGAATCGAATAGTGCCTGAAAGCTGTATGAAAACATTATCGATATGCATTGTAACAAACGTTTCATATGATATTTCTGTACATGACCTTGAGCTTCATCTCATGTAGGCTTTGTGTCTGGATTTTCTGCTGAGTACGATACTCCGTGCAGGAATTTTAAAGCGAAGGAAAAAATAAGAGCTTGGAGGATGTAAATGAGACAATTTTCACACTAGGGCACGTATTTCCAACATGAGTGACCTACTTGTGCGCTAATGTAACCTATATACTTCACTTTACTCGAGCAATCGACACCGAAACCTTTAACCTAATGCCAGGCTTCAAGCCAATACAGATTAAAACCTAATCGCAAACCAGCGACAATGACGCTTTCAAAATAAACAACTCGGGATATTTTCTCCTCCTGGTGCAAGTGAGTTTGATCTTATTTGCGGAAAGGACTTGAAGGGTCTATTGCATGAGAGGGCTAACTTTAAATTGAAAAATTAGTCGGGAGACAAAACTGAAAAAATTACATACGACTAGAAAAATTGTACCGGTCGTTGCGAAAGAGATAAGTCATGAGTCACATTTTTTTTACGAAAACGAGTTACACAATGAAAATTATGAAGAGCAGGCCGATGAATATGAAGAAGGAAAGGACCAAGCCTACACCCTCAAACAGCACTGCAATCATCACGAGTACGTACATGGTACGCAGTGTTTTCATTCTCCTGTAGAATATTTATGATGTGACTCGTGACCATTTGCAATGACCGATTCAAATGTTTGAACTATAACGCTGGAAGGACGAGGGCTTTTCAACTACCTATTTGGACTAGCATCGCTCATTTTAACCATCATTCTCATAGTAAAAGCGTGCCATTTAAAATATCTTACCACATGTTTAGTGACCACACTTGAAGAACTGAGAGTGAAGTTGGTGTCAGAAACCTAATATGAACTGGTACACAGTCTATGCACAAAAACATAAATCACAACGTGCTGTGATGGAATCCTATATCACTATTATAAAACTAGCTTATTAAGTAGAACAATGTTCAAATACAGCTCTGTTCTTAATACAATTTGTTTGTAATGAATGCTCGATTATTCTCGATTTTAGGCTACTTAAATATTTGAAAATAAGTCACATCCGTTCTACTTTCTTATTATCTAGCCTCTTGGCAGAGACTTTAGCGTTGCGGACTACTAACTAAAGGGTACCAAGTTCGAATCTAGGTTTTGCTGTGGGATTCTTCTTCTTCCAAGAATTATCTCATGGTATGTAAGGACTACACATTCACCTTGTTCTTAGGTTAGGTTAGTCGTATTGGTGATAGGTAGGGGATTGGCGCAATAAATAACGAATTCACTAAGAACATTCGCCCTCATGGAACCCCCAAGGGTGATGATGGACATCAACCTGATGGACTTAGTGCAAATATCAAAAGTACAAGAGTGATAACAACATTTAGTTAGAAATAGTCACAACGATATTAACTATCTTTCAGTTTAAGCAGCTGGGATTATCCGGTTAAAAGTGAATTCGTTACCAAAGCAAATAATTGATCAAATAACTCAATCACTATCTTTTATCAAATTGACGGGATAGCATTAACCAGATAACTGGAAAAAGAAGTAATTTTAACCAGTAATCCAATTTATTTGAAGTTATTCAATGGTTAAAAAAATAAAGAGTTTCATTGATAAGTAAAGTCTGAATTCCAGTGCAAGGAAGTTGTTGAAAACAGAGTAGAGGGACAAGCACGTGGCTGCTTCTTCTGCCTGTGAATATGGTACTGTCCACATTAAAAACAAAGAAGCATATAGTACATACCGGGTAGACCCAGAGACTAAGATATAATTACAATTAATTGTCCGTTTGTTTATCAACAGAAATTCATATACAGTAAATGGAAATAATATCTAAATTATTATCTGCTTTATCTTCTCTGCCGTTATCTGTCTTTGTAGTTAACCGTTCTCCAGTTATTTGTACCGGTATTCCTATGAGGCTAGACTTCATTGCACCCTAAATAAAATTCTACATACTTTACACTACTGAGTTACAAAGAGTGTAACCTATCGTGAAAATTATAGTTAAAGTAAAGTATTCCCTATACATGCCATGGAGGCCCAGAGGGTTCCAGGATCCTGAAGCTCCCAGATTTTTAGACATTCGGCACGTGAAGGTGGTAAGGTTGTCAGCCTTACGCACCGGCCGCCTTTACCCCCAGGATTGCTCCTGGTACTCATTTTTGTTAGAGGGTGAGTCGACCCCAGGGTCATAATGCCACCAGAAGGATTAGGCCGATTGAAAATCTCCAACGACCTCATCGGGGATCGAACCCGCGACCTTTCGGTTTGGAGCGGAGCGCCTCAACCACTAGGCTACAGCGTACCCCCGAAAACTATAGTTACTAGATACAACATGACTTTCATTTTCCTATACCGTGCAGGATATTATTCTTACATGTAAAACTCCCCACAATTACAAACTATGACCAACATTTGAACAGAACAGAAGGACAGATTTACTTACAAGTTTTCCTAGCGAACTCTCCTCAATAACGACGCCGAGGACAAGTCAGATCTGAAAAGAATAGAAATATTATAGGTGTAAGAACTTCAATGCATTGAGAGCATAGACCATTGCTATCCGTTAACAAAATAGAACACTATTGTCCGTTTCAGATGTCTTGAGGAATCAAGTAAACAGTGGTTGTAACGGGAGAAAAGCAGGGTTCACAAGCTATCAAAACTCACATTAACATTTATGTAAATAAATAATACTAAAGTGCTATTTTCTAAATTAATTATACTAAGACTGAACGTACCATGCACACAGTACTTTAAAATTACGTTCACCTGTCTTTGATATTAATATATTCACAAATCTCAAGTGGACTGTCGACCTGTGAAGCGAAAGAACGAGCATTGGGCTTAGGGCTGTAGGGGGTGTGTCTGAACGAGATTCGCCGCTGCTCAATAGGGTAAGAGAATTAAAACGAAGATCGCATAAGTTACTTATGTTATCGATTCACATCTTTCTTTCTCAGGACATCTGGAACGGACAGTAGTTCATAATCCACTCTCTTTCAAAAGTTTGGTGTATTCGTATACAATGTGTTTTTAATCTACTCGAAACCCTGATGTGCACAGTACGGTACGTGTTTCGCGATTGGTCTACATGCAGTAAAAGCACTAAAAATAAAACAAACAAAAATTGTTCAATTCCTTGTGGTTTTAGTCTGGTTATTAGTATTAATTTTCAAGTCAAATATGCTTTATTCCTTAACTTGTCATTGTAAATTGCGTATTAGACTAATTCAGGGTCGGACTGAGAATACAATTTGGTTCTGACATCCAGAGAACACCGGCGCTTCCATCCCTCCCCATTTCATTCTAACACTACCGCTACCCCTCTTCCTTCGATTGGTCACAAATCTGGATATCTGGAATCCTACATCCCCTATGTTGGGGCGAAAAGCCTCCAAGTGGAGGTTTCTTTTACCTATGTGAATTTTGTTAGGATTATTTCCCGAGAGAGGGCAGAGGGACAGGTGGTAAGCCCATCGCTCATTAACCCCCCTTCGGAAACGTGAAAGGGCCGATAAATTTTGTCCAGAGGTTCTAATTTAGGCTTGGAGTTATTTTACGTGCCGTAAATCTACGACACGGGCCTCCCAGCTTAAAGTCCCTCCCGGAGGACTCCGTGCCCAGGATTTTTACGTCCTGAAAAAATCATCGACTGCCGGGTTTGATCCCGCGACCTTTAGATCTAGAGGCGAGCACGCTACCTCAGAAAACCGCAGCCGACGATTGGTCACAAATAAGTGGTTTAAAATTATTTATTTTTTATTTATTCATATATTTTTTTAAGTAGCGGTACCTGATCTTCTTTATTTTTTACTCCACGCTGAGAAAGAAGAGCTTACAGTTTTTTATGGCAACAAATCTATAGTAAAGCCGAGTGATGTAATGATTAAAATGCCAGTTTATTGTTTCACAAAAATAATAAAATATACTCACACGTAAAGTAAAGTAAAGTGATCCCTTTACAGGCCATGGAGGCTCAGAGGGTTCCAAGAGGTTGAGGCTCCCAGATTTTGGACATTCGGCACGTGAGGGTGGTAAGGTTGTCAGCCTTACGCCTTTACCCCCAGGATTTCTCCTGGTACTCATTTCTGTTAGAGGCTGAGTCAACCCTAGGACCATAGTGCCACCAGAAGGATTAGGCCAATTGAAAAACTCCAACGACCTCATCGGGAATCGAACCCGCGACCTTCCGGTTTGTAGCGCAGCGCATACTAAAGCTTAGGCCTGTATCTGCATCTGCATTTACAGCCAAAAGAGATTTCAATAGTGCACTCTTTTGCGCTACGTCACAAAAGACGCCATAGTTTAGGTTTAGGTTATCCTTTTCAATGGACATCAGTATAAAAGATTCCAATTTCAATTGACCCAAGTTGCATCTCAATATCTATGCATAGCTTTCAGTTTAAATAATAACAATAATAATAATAACAATAATAATAACAACAACAACAACCGACGATTTTCAACGAAAAGGAGGCCGCACCTGGTACTTGCCCGAATGCCGTATGACCAGTCAGAGGCTTGATGAGTTTATTTTCTGTAATAAATTAGGGGTACAAAATGTATAATGGCTACAATCGCTTTTGTTTAACCTGTTTAACCTCTCCCGTTGTGGAGACTTTTACATAATTGCTAACAAATCTAAAATTTAAAAAAATGCGGATACGAAAATCGATCATGGAAGCATTTCAAAGCAATTCTAATAATTGACTTGCTCAAACTAAAGGACAGATGACTACTCCTGGCTTACATCCTTAGGGATTGATATTCTGGTCCAAACTTGAACAAAATATTTACGATTTACTTCGTGAAAACGACAAAAAGTCTTATTCATAAAAGTGAAATAGTTATGAAGTGCTTATGGAATTTGTTCGTGTGATTTATTTATGACGATTTGTTTATAGACAGACAGAAAGACAATTAGGCCTACACACACACAAAACACACATTTCTTAAGAACCGTCGTTTTTATTCCAGAGCCCCCAAAAATATAACTTCGTTGAATAACGTGGAGCAGTAATAAATGTTTAGTTATATCATTCTGAAAACTTTTCTGCACTATCAAAGGAAATTTATGCCTATGAATACAATCGAAAACATTTCTTATTCATAAAACTCCGTTCTAGTTACAAACTAAATAGCATTAATCAACGTTCAAGTTAGTTCGTTAGTTATAAACCTATGTACTGAATATCAATTTATCAGAATAAGCAGTATTTGGGTCAAAGGGGAAAACAATGCTGTCAGTGAACGCAAAGAATGTCAGTTCCACTAGCATTACCCCATGTCACCCTTCAGCCGGGAAGTTTGTAAAAGAAAGTAATTGAATCGTTAAATTTCAAAAGAGCATGAGTCACTGTTCCCATGGTAATAAATTATGACCGAATTCTTGTTAACAAAGACCCCCCTTCCTCAATCTACATTATAAAGAACCCAGAGTGGGGATTCCTGTGGTATAACATTGATATCGGTTCAGTATAGTTTTTCTGAAACAAAGTTAATAACTCATATGAAACAAATTTATAATATTTAGCGTACTTATCTCTAATATTATCAGTAGGGTTCGGATGTTTATGAACTAAAAAATTGGAAAATATCACTGCAAATATGACCTTAAAAATGGCTAAATATGACCTCATAAAGGAACGTATATTCTAAGAATAAAACTTCCAATTTTAAACGTTTAATGACACTAAATCCTTACATCAAATTAACTCAATCAGATAATGACTTTTTAACAATTTTACAACCGATTTACACTTTTACTTGTAAATAACTTTTAATCTGTTAATGGTTCCAGATACCACTGCAAATGTGAACTGGAAATATTTTTAAAACATGTCTATTGGAAGTTGTTAACAAGGAAGAAGAGGTAATTGTGCTATTACTAGTTACTGTCCCTTCACATTTCAGTTACAGTGAAACGAAAATATCCGTGACTCTTTTTCGGAATAAAATTTAAAGTCAACAATTTAGTGCACATACTGCATAACTGTGCTCTTTTACCGAATTTATCACTGAAATATGACGTTAAATTAAAAATATGACCGAAATATGACCAAGACCATGAAAATGACCAAAATATTACTTTATCTGCAAAATAAAAACTGTCCGATTAGGATAAAAATGTGCAATTCATGCTTAATTTGTGTTTGCTGCGAGAACGGATGTCAGGACAAAAATATGACATGTCAAACACATTCGAACCCTAAATTTATCAGTATCATTATGATTATTACTATTACTACTACTCCTAGTAGTTCTGTGAATAGTAAACATCACGTCCAAGTAATCTAAGATCTGCTCCTTATCCTGAAACAGAATCAAGAAGTAAACGCAATTTTTAACCCTAAACGCCCTGTTAACTTACAAATATGCATTTTCAGGTGGAAAAGGACTTAAATAGGAGATGTTTAGAAATTAGTTTGTGCGAAAACACGAGTTTTCTACCTTTATCCATAGGACTGCAATTAAAGTTGAAAATTCCGAAAATATTTGTGTCTGACGTCATACATCCCGCGCCACTACGGCTATCCATTGGAATGTCATTCGTAGCGACACATCAGGGTCATTCCACACCAAATCAACCAATGGTCCAAACATCACGTCATCAGATTACGATTTTTTAATATGAGGTAGTATTAGCTGAGTAGGTACAAAATTTAGATTTTTACCTTTTTTGGACTTATAGTTTTTTAGATAAAAAAATTTGAAAAATTACATAGGCCTAATGACAGTTTTTAGGAACGTTTTGATATATTAAAAAGCATGTAACTCAAAAACGGTTGGTCCTAGAAAGCTCAAATTTGTACCATTCTTTTTAGAATTACAAGGGCTTTAATTTGACATGTAACTTGACTGTATCACATCACTGTATATTTCTTCCAAAAACTCAAAAAGTTTTTTTTATCAAAAACTTAAAATCGGGATTTTTAATTTTTGTGAAAAAAATATATATTATTCTAAACCTCTTTAGTAAGTTGTGTACAAATTTTCATGATGGCATTTTTCTGGTTTCATACTAAAATTAATTTTTATATGAATTGAGGCATATAGAAATTCTGGCAAATTCATTCATTGTTATTCTATTAAAAATTAATCATACTGTTGTAATTAAACTTACTCTAATACTAATTTACTTTTTTACATTAGGGCCTGTACCCTAAAAGTTTGTTTGAAAAAAGTTAGGTCTATATAATAAGATGATGATGGTCCATATGGTAAAATAACAACTGGAACTGCCTTACTGAATCAGTGACATGTTTCTTTCCTCCTGTTGAAAATTGATATCTTATTTTATTAAAAGACAGTTAAACTTACTTTAAATCATGGAACAATTTTCATTACACTCTAAATCAGTAGAGGTGGTTTTTCTTCTTTGCCAAAACTTGTGTCGCTTTGGCCATCTCCTCCGCTGGAACTTGGTAGGTTCTACCTGCTGATGTGGTTGGATTTAGTTTGCACAAAACATAGTTCATTGGCACTGCTAGGGTATCGTTTCTCCTAGGATATGTGAATGACGGTGATGGTCCTTTTGGATGAAGAAAGGAAACATGAATTTTCTTTTCAACATCATCTTTTGAGTCAACATGCACCAACCACCACTCTGAACAAAAAGCACAAGCAACAAAACCCACAACATCTTCAAATGGAATGTCTTCATCACCAGGGCTGATCTGTACTCTATGTGTTTCTTAATCATCAGAAAATGAGTATACTTTGGTTTTTACCCTATTTAGGTCTAGAGGAATGAAGGCATGAAATTTCTGGGTCCCCGAGATTGCCACAGCTTCTTCAACCCTTGATTTCAGAACTTTTTCTTCATCAGAATACTCTTCATTGGTTGTGTAGAAAAATGTGATTGTTGGTAAATGTTGCACACCCCACTGAAAAAGCTGAAAATGTGTTAAAATTTGATTTTCTAATGGATTTTGGAGGCTGGCTTTGGCGGCAAGCCTTTTGACTGCACCCCCTACTCCATCACAAACTCCCTTTCCATGTGATGTAGCATAAAAATGCCACTCAGCTTCAAGTCCATCAAAGTCCTCTTTGTGATAGCAGAGGTTCAGAAAATTCTTACTATTTTTGTATTGCGCAGCTGAACCGTCTGAAAAATAGTACAGCTTTTTCAAGTTTGGTAGATAATTTCTTAGATAGAGCATTAATTTTTTCTGGAAAGCATTAACAAGAACAGTATTTTGTGCTAGGCAATCTGATATAAATACAAAGCTCCAGTTAACTAGCTCTTGTTTTCCTGTTTCTTGATTCCTTTCCTTGAAATATATTACAAAAGAGTGCACAGTAGCCAAAGAATTGTTCCAATGAAACCCTTGAGCCTCATCTTGTAGAACAAATGAATAATTTTCGGTAAAATCACAAGTTACTACAGCTTCATTTTCTTCCAATGAGGATTTTGTTTCAGAGAAGAAAAATGATTGTTGTTTTGCAATAAAATCATGTTTTTTAAGATTACTCAATTGACTGCAAAATTCTTGGACGAACTCATAAACTGTTTTTTTTTTAAATGTTTCGAAATTACACCTGTCTACAGTAATCCACTGTTTATAAGTAATGTTGTCAATCATTTCCTCCTTGAAACACTCGGTTAAAGCTTCCTTAAAGTCCTCAAGTGTGGGACAATAGTCACATTCATTTAGGAAGCATGCCTGTAATGGTGGATTGCACATAACATTAGCCATACATTCCTTGTAACTCGTTAGAGGACTGTCAGATCCAGGCAGTGTTAGTTTATTTAATCTTCCTCCTGAAAACATGAGTTTCATATTCTGGTGTGCAGTGCACACACACACACACACACACACAGATTGAGTGCCAGTGGCACCAGCAATAATGCAGTTCTTGGGCCTCAGTTCTGCAAACTTCGAAAAGCCAATTTTTAAATCAGGGAAATTTGATTTGAAAAGTTTGTAAATTTCACGCAAATTTCCAAAATTCAATCTTTTTTTAAATGGATTGGCTTTCCTTCGATATCCTTACCCATGGAGACATAATCTTTTTTCCCCAGACATTTGCCTACTCACTTCATCATTATTATAAAATTCCTTTACCAAAAAAGCTGTTTCGGGAGGTAGAGTTTTTCCAGGTTTTGGGTCAGGAGTCGATAGTATCCCCTTTTCTTCAAGAAGTTCTTTTGCTTTCCATGCCATATAGTTACTAATACCAAATTCACATTCCATTCTTGCACAAGACCAACGTTTAGGTAAAAATATCTACAGGCCCATATATAAAGTTATTTTGCCAGTTTTATTCTTAATTGAACAGTTATAATTAACGTTTCATATCATAAAATAATTAAATACGGTAGGCTAAAAGGCATTTATAAAAATGACACAATTGGTGGTATAAATAAGACCAAGCCGCGGCTCAAAACTCACTAATTCATAGCAGCTGCTTGGTTTGGTATAAATAAAACGCGGCTTCCTCAACCACCTGCCTAGCCGTTGCTCAACGACCTTGACAGCTCAGCCGCTGCTTAGGATTTGGTATAAATAAAACTAAGCCGCGGCTCTCTGTTGGTAGCAGCGGCTTGCTTTTTTCTGAGGTACCTCATTTGCGGACTCAGCTTGCTCAAGTGAAGTTTTTAATCGTATTGGCGGGGTTCATGGGGGTGATTTTTTAACCAATATGAGTAATTTATAAGGAACGTATAGATTATGATGTGCACAGATGTAAAGAACCGGTTGTACAATAAAATTGTAAAACATGTGTAACTTAACTTTGTTACTTTTCTTTATTATAATAATAATAATAATCATGAAATAATACATCATTATAAGTCTAACACATTCTCATATTTTACTGTTATCAATATGAACTAAAATATTTCAAACGTGAATAATTATTTTAACACTATTTCAAATTGTAATGCTGTAAACTAAATAACTTCAAATCTATTATGTAGCAAGTGGATTCCAAACGAACGTATTTTATGAATTAATTATGGAAAATAATTAAATATTAATAAAAGAACTACATATATATGTAGACCTACCTTCTTTACTAATAGCAAAACATATTGAAATAAAAATGGAAACTCCATCCTCTTACAAATCTATTTAATGTGGGACAAAATAAGCTGATCTGAACAAATCTCACACCCTTAAAAGCTTATCCGGGTTTGTTTGTCTTGCTATCAATTTGACTATGCCCCCTCTTCAAACAAACATAAATACTTGGAGGGAATGAAAGAAACGGGGTAGAGCACCAGCTTTTAGACTCTTCAGTGGTACAGTCTGCACAAGAGCAAACTATTAAAACTGCTAAGATTATAAAATATCCTAATTATTTACCTAATAGGTACTAAGTATACTTGTGATTTTAGGACAATTGCCTACTCTGTTAAGTATTATTTAAAATATTAAACTATAATACGTTTCTATGACGGTACAAGTAAGCAAAATATCGAAATGTGCTTATTAGTATAAAATGTTAACTTTTGTTTATTAAAATTAAGTAAAATTATATCTGTCTACTGTTTTAGTTAAATGCTTAATTCATTAATTTACAAGCCTAAACATAATTTTTAGTGCCCTAAAATCAAGGTTTTCTAATAAAACATGAATACTAGAGAATACTGTAGGATAAAAATTCCTCTGACACTGGGGCTTGAACCCAGGACCTTTTAATACTAGGCCTAGAGATGTAACAACTACGAGGACATGTTCTCACTCTCTTGTCTCTTTCCTTTCTCCCAAAGTAGCTTTTCTTTCTTTAAATTCAATACTTTTATACATTATATACTGAAATTTAAATTTTAAATCGGTCACAGACAGTCAAGTGGCATGTTTGTTTACACAGCTGCCATGTGCCGGGCGGTATGGGATGCAGGTGTTCAAGCACTTGCTACCAGTAGCCTGAGCCGCGGCTTCGCAGGGAGGGGAAGTTTTTATTTATTTCAAACAGCCAGCCGTTGCTATATTCTCAACCTTCTCATAAGCAACGGCTAGGTAGCAGTGGCTTTGTTTTATTTATACAACCAAATGACTGTAGTGAGAAAGAACTGCTGACTGAGGGGTTGCAAGTTTCAACAGGAGGAAAGAAACATGTCACTGATTCAGTAACTCTTGTTAGTTCCAGTTGTTATTTTACCATATGGACAGTGCTTTAGTTGGGCCGGTACGCACCGGTACTGCGCACCGGTATAAAATTATTTTCCTTCTACCATACCGGGAAAAAGATGTGCTCCGGTACGTCGTACTGGCAGTACAGGAACGATATTGTCCTAAAATACTTATTAAATGTCCAATTCAATAAGAGAGTGTATTTGTTAATAATGACAAACACTATTAAATTCGCAATAGATATGCGTTCTAATCTTCACCTTCGTGCGCAGTTCTACAATAATTACTTTCTCTTTAGATTACATGTTGGCTATCCTGATAAGGTGCTCGTTTTTTTAAAACTCTTTTGTATGAGGCGATATTGAAAATTTTGAAGTAAGGTGAGTACCCCCATAAAATATTTTCCAACTAAAGCACTGCATATGGACCATCATCATCCTATTATATAGACCTAACTTTTATCAAATAAACTTTTAGGGTATAGGCCCTAATGTAAAAAAAGTATTAGAGTAAGCTTAATTACAACAGTATGATTAATTTTTAATAGAATAACAATGAATGAATTTACCAGAATTTCTATATGCCTCAATTCATATAAAAAATAATTTTAGTATGAAACCAGAAAAATGCCATCATGAAAATTTGTACACAACTTACTAAAGAGGTTTAGAATAAAATATATTTTTTTCATAAAAATTAAAAATCCCGATTTTAAATTTTTGAAAAAAAAAAAAAACTTTTTGAGTTTTTGGAATAAATATGCAGTGATGTGATACAGTCAAGATACATGTCAAATTAAAGCCCTTGTAATTCTAAAAAGAATATTACAAATTTGAGCTTTCTAGGACCAACCGTTTTTGAGTTACATGCTTTTTAATATATCAAAACGTTCCTAAAAACTGTCATTATGAAATTTTTCAAGAACGTATAACTCCAAAACGAAAGGTCGAAAAAATTTAAAACTTTGTACTTTTGGTCATAGTGATGAACAGAACACAATCACTGAATATGAGCCATTTTGAAAACCTCAAGGTTAAAAATTATATTTTTATTGGTTGATTTGATATGGAATGACCCATCAGTCTTTGTTTGCTGGCTCATAATTGGCGTCCTATCGTGTCTTGATATTATCATAAAATTTATTAGTTTCTCGAATCATGTCTGGAATCAGGTCATATCAATTCGAATCCAAGAATGGTCTCATAAGCCCAGAAGAAAAAACTTCGTTAATACGCGTATGGTGTAGCTGCGGTAGAATACGTTTCGTCAGCAACTCATCATGGGTGTTTCTGCTGTTGTACTGAGTGCATTACATTACATTATTATTCATTTCTTTATGCTGTAGGCCTACTAAACAGAGATACAGTGAACACTGGTAGACCGTTATGATGGTGTGAATGTAATCCAATTTTGAAAGTGAAGAGTTACGAGTAAATCATTAAATATTTCAATAATGCATCAAAATTTTCAATGTATAAGGAACAAAGTGGATGATATAGAGGTATTACTTAGCACTAAATTTCAAGATTTAGATGTCCTCTGTTGTACGGAGCATTGGCTGAATGAGAATGAACTAAATTCCTTTCACATAAAAAATTTCAAAATTGCAGGGGTATATAGCCGCATTAACTACAAAAATGGTGGTTCAGCAATATTTGTAAAAGAAAGCATATCTCACTATGAGAAACAGCAAACATATTATCTGAATCAAGAAAAAACCTTCGAACATGTAGTAACTGAAATTAAATGCCCAAATCTCTCTATACGAATAGTCTGCATCTATAGGTCACCAGAAGGCTGCCTGAAAACCTTCTTTGAAAACTTAGAAACCCTTTTGCATGAATTAAAAAACAAAAACAAGCCACTCATTATGTGTGGGGATTTTAATATAAATTTTCTAGAGAATAATAATTCAGTTCTTGAATTCAGATCACTAATTCATTCCTTTAATTTAACGGAAACCGTACACTCTCCCACACGCATAACTGCCACATCCCAAACCTGCCTAGACCAAATAATTATAGATAACAACTTATCCATATTTACAGTAGAGAACTTAAATCTAGGAATCTCAGACCACAATGCAGTTATGTTAAACATGCAGTTAGATGATATAACTAGACCATCAGACAAATTAGTTACCTATAAAAGGACCTTTAATAAGCATAATATGGATTACTTTAAATTTATGCTTCAAAGGGAAAACTGGGATATGATAATCAGCAAATCAGACTTAGATGAAAAATCCATTGAATTCATTAATACTGTAACTCATTCCTTTAATATTGCATTTCCTATTAAGAAATTTGTTACAAAAAATCATAAAAACAAAACAGGAAACTGGATAACAAAGGGAATTATAACATCATGTAAAAGGAAAAGGGAACTCTACAAATTATGTCAACTGACAAATGATTTAAATCTTAAATCACATTACAAAACTTACTCCCTCATCTTGAAAAAAGTTATCTATGAAGCAAAATCAAGAAATAATGCGAACTTCATCATGAAATCAGGCAATAAAGGTAAAGCCATCTGGGAGGTAGTAAAAAAAGAAACAGGTAAGATATCAGACCCCATGGCAAATAAGATTGAACTATTACACAATGGTCAATCCATAAAAAACCCTCATCAGTTAGCTATGACATTCAACAGTCACTTCACTAATGTTTCAAAAGATCTAGCCACCCCAGATCTTAAATGTGTTACCATCTGTTCAGGGTCTATACAACGAAAACACGATTTTCTTAAATCCAGTAACTTCAGATGAAATTTTGAAAATAATGAGAAACTTAAAAAGTAGCTTAGCCTGTGGAACTGATGAGATTCCAGATGCAGTCATAAAAGAATGTGCTGATTTTCTGCTAATCCCTGTCACCGATATCTGCAATTTATCATTGTGCTCAGGGAAATTTCCCGAAATCTTCAAGGTAGCAAAGGTTTGTCCAATTTTTAAAAAGGGCGACAAGCAAAATGTTGAGAACTATACACCTATATCACTATTATCAGGATTCTCTAAAATTCTAGAAAAATTGATGTACAACAGATTAGTTCCCTTCTTAGAGCACTTCAATATACTTTGCAGTTCTCAATATGGATTCAGAAAGGGTAAAGGAATCAATAATGCTCTAATATAATTCACAGAGTCAATCCTTAATGCGATAGACAAGAAAAATCAAACTCTAGGGCTATTTCTGGATCTTAGTAAGGCATTTGACACAGTTAATCATAAAATTTTGATCGATAAACTACATTACTTTGGTATTAGAGGTCTTGCAGGGAACTGGTTCACTTCGTACTTAGACAATAGAAAACAAGTCGTTCAAATTGGGTCATCAAAATCAAACTTCACAACAATGACACAAGGAGTACCCCAAGGTTCAATACTTGGACCAATTCTTTTTCTCCTTTATATTAATGACCTCCCCCTAAACATGCCTCATGGTGAAACTGTTCTGTTTGCTGATGACACAAACATAATAATTAATAAAACACTGTAGGCTTTCACGGCCGGAGTCAATATTAAGCACTTCTTTCGGGCTTGTAGGCCGTGGTCTATTTGTCAAATAGACCACGGCCTACAAGCCCGAAAGAAGTGCTTAATATAATAATTAATGATTCTAACAAAAACAACTTACAAGCGAAAATAGATTACACTTCTTCGAATCTAGAGCAGTGGTTAGCTAATAATAAACTAAAATTAAATACAAGTAAAACTGTCTGTGTAACTTTTAATCAACAACTGCATGATGCTGTCCATGTAACCCTCGTGAATACCGTAATTAAGGAATTGGTTTGTACTAAATTCTTAGGTGTATGGATAGATTCAAACCTTAACTGGGATAGTCACATTCAACATCTATCTGAGAAACTAAGTCGTCTATGTTATGCATTTCGCATTCTTGTCAAAGCATTACCAGTAGATCTATTAGGAACTGTATATTTTGGTTATGTTCATTCAGTTCTCTCATATGGTATTATCACGTGGGGATCATCATCAAAATCTTCTCAGATCTTCAAACTACAGAAAAGAATACTCAAAATTATTAAACAAGTCCCTATCAGATCAGAGAGCAAGAATGTATTCAAAGAACTAAAAATCTTACCAATACCAAGCATCTATATTTTGGAAACAGTATGCTTTATCCATCAAAATATAAACTCTTTCTGAAAAAATTATGAATGTCACGAGTATGATACCAGAACATCCCATAATATACATATGACCTGTCATAGGTTGACCAGAAGTCTTAAGAGTATCTCACACAGAGGTATTAAATTATATAATATCTTGCCTAAACACATAAAGCAATGCAACATAAAAAAATTTAAATATGAAGTCAAATCCATCTTACTAGAAAATTTGCCATTTTGCATAGAAGATTATTTAAGTTTAAAATTTTGACATATGCCATGTAAGCTAAATACCAAGCTGTTTTTTCCTTGTAGATACTGCCCTCTTTTCTCTATGTTTCACCTTAACCTGCAACTACCACCAGGCATCTCAGAATACTGCAGCAGCAATAGTGGAAGTGTTAGGCAAGATTGTGTTGAATATGCAAAGACTAGTGTTTCAAATATAGCCTATAAGTAATTATGTAAATATTGTATTTAAATTTCTTACACTATTGAATTGTTTAAGTTCTATGTAAATATTGTATTTCATTTTCTTAGATTATTGGATTGTATAAGTAATTATGTAAATATTGTATTGCACTCTCTTAGACTATTGAATTGTATAATTCAGTATGTAGGCTAAGTCATGTATTTTTATTTTCTTTGACTGTGGAATTGTAAATTTGTATATAGATGTACTTGTTTGTAATCATTTGACGAGTCCCATAACATGGTTATGTTCAGTTGGACTAAATAAAATCTAATCTAATCTATATGCGATATGCAGCTTATACACAATTCGTCTACTGGATTAATTATCGGAAGTCCTTAAGAAAAGGAAACAAAAGCAGGGCCGGCTCGTCCATATAGACGAACTAGGCTGCCGCCTGAGGGAAAATTTTCTAAACATTTAGGGGCGGCAACATTTAGAATCAGACAGACCAGAAGTACTGAACTACATATATAGTCACAACCTTGAAACTGGGTTTCCAAAAATTAGTCGTATTTCCTAATTTATATGTATCTCTTCGGGTTCTCTGGACCCTACCGATCTCTGCGGCCTGCGGGGCCGCAAAAATTTTATTTTCATTTAGTACAATGTTCTATAAATTTATCGCTATCATTCTGTGAAATTTGTTTTTTATTACAAAAATTGTAACCATTATTACTTACAAAAATAAACCCAAATTTTTCTTGCATAGGCCTATATTGTAAAGGCCACGGGGTCTGTGGTTTTTCTGTGTAGGCCTATTCTTGTTCAATATTTTGTGAGCCAAATGCAATAACGAGGTTGAATATCATCATTTTTCAGATCTTCGATCTATGTTCCCTTAAATACTACGTACGGACGAGTTAACTCAAACAAAACAGCTGTAACAGCAATACCTGAAATAACCTGACGTAATTTTAATAAAACTGGAGGTGAGGCAGAAAACTGTTTTATAACTGCTTTCAAATTTGTCAACTGGTTATCAACGGTGGTCTAACATCAGTTGTTGCTTCAACTGTTATTTTACAGTACCTTTTCCAGAATTCCATTTCCACTGCACTTAATTTAGTTCCTATTCTCGGTTTTAATATCCACATTTCAGAGCCGTATGCTACATCGCTCTTTCAACAATGCCCTTTATTTCCGCCGCTTGGAGAAATTATTTACTGCACGAAGTTTCACGGACTTCTCACAAGTTAAATGAGTTTTACAAAAAGATTTATTCTGAAAAGACTGCAAATGAGAATTCCAGGAATCGAACATTGCTGTTACTGTTTCAGAGAGCAAATGTCACGTCGGGCGTGAGTGCTCTGAGAGATAGATCGTGAAGATAGGGTGCTCTTCATGGTCATGCGTGTACTTCGCAATCTACTTCGTTTCACCGACTTATTATTTACGAATTAATCTGCCAATTCTGATAATTAGAGAGGTCAAGGGAAAGTCTCACTGTACGACAAAGATACGTACACAGATCATTTAAACTTCCAGAGCTATCAACAAGAGACATAGAGGAATGAAATTTTGCTAAAACGAATTTCAGCTCCCCTAAACAAGGATAGGATGTAGGCAAGAAAATCTGAATACTTTAAAACATATGGATTAAAACTCATTAAGTAGCCTACGGTAGATGACTATTTTATTTCAAGATAGTAAAAATAAGCAGTATTAACTATCCGTGGCGGCACATCCCTGAAGGGACTTGGCCTACCACCCGACCACTGCATCATCTACCACAGGCAGATGGCAGGATTGGGGGTCATGTGGTCAGCATGCCGACACAGTATTAACCATGCTATTAGATTATTAATAAGTTAATTTTACTGTGTAATTATTATTTAAATACGTTAGCAGAAAACAGAGAAATACATGTTCTTTTAATTAAGTACAGACAGAAATGAATTGCAGGTAGGGTTAAAGTAATCATCTGTATTTATATAATTAATTTATCATGCATGAGGAAATAGTGTCTAGAATCTTCCAAGTACATTAAACTGGACTATCAGGACATGGAGTCCCGATTCCCTTTAAAAAGGAATTTGGGAGGAAAATAGTGATTGGTCTTAGTTATCTCAGACAGAAATACATGGAGGGCTTAAGCTGCTGCTGCTCCTTAATCCCTTACGTATTCCAGTAGGCTATATGGTGTGGAGAGAAGTTCGCATTTGTTAATGAAAGGCCCCAAGCGACACACGCAGATAGTGCTCTCATGAGATAGATACTTGTTCGCTGTCCAGTTGTTATACGCCTTCTAATTATGACCAAGTTAAAATGCTAACGTGAATGCCTCTATTTCTTTCATACCTTTAAAAAGTATATGTTGCAGTGTTAATGGAATTAGGAATAGAAAATAGCATGAGTACTTTTTTAATAAGAAAGATAAGGTTTGCTCATCACATTTTAGAAATGCCGGAGGAAAGTTTAAGAAAAGATTGTTTAAAATGTTTGCAGAACACGAAAACTAAAAATAATCTCTGGGAAATATTAGTGGAAACGGTTAATAAAATACGATTAAACTTGATCTGGCACACAATGGGTTCTTGGAAATTTGAGATTATATGTAAGATAATTTTTAAATAGTTGCAACGATATTGCAAAACAGGAATTACTTTGCGAACTACGAAATTTTAAATCTTTATAATTGTATATAGATATGAAAACAGAATGGGGAATGGAATCATATATATTTACATTTAACAGTAAGGAAAGAACTGAGTTAGCTTGGCTAAGATTGGTAGATGGAGGTTAAGGAATTTAAGAGATAATACACCAAATGGAATATGTACATTCTGTAATAAAGAGGACAATGCCACACACACATCCTATAGAATGTAAAGAAACAGATAATATCTGGTGATGAACATAAATGTAGTTTAAAGAAAATAATGTAAAACAAAAAAATGAGGTTTTAGTGAAGAATACGGGAACATTTATATTCGTAATGAAGAAGGAATAGTTTTAAAAATCGAAGAAAGTGCCGTGCTGGGATAACAAAATCGTTTTCATGCTGTCACTAAGTAGTGATGAGCAAATGCAAGACCAAGAACAAGACTAAGGCGGTCTTGGTCTTGGTCTTGGTCTCGCACACTCAGTCTTGGTCTTGGTCTCGCATCGGTAACCCTGGTCTTGGTCTTGGTCTTGGTCTTGCATACTCGGTCTTGGTCTTGGTCTCGGTCTTGCATACTCGGTCTTGGTCTTGTTGCAAGAGTCTTGCATTCTTCTTTTACGCATTTTACTGTGATTGATGGCGTTTACGTGATTTACAGTTACACCGATTACATGTGTGTTATTGCTTGCGAAAGTAACGAAAGCTAATTGCTTTTAGTTGCTTGAACCGTGAACACAGTAACAAAACAACTGAAAGCTATTTCATCTTTAGCCATTAGTTATTAAGTGACAGAATGGTACTTTATGAAATTTGTGTGGGGGACGGGAAAATGTCTGTCCGTCTGTCTGTCTGTCCATGTGTCTGTACTCGCGATAACTCAAATGCGCTTTATTGGATTTTCATGAAACTTGGTATACGCACTTACAACATCCATAGGAAGAAGTCTATTTATTTTCGCTGTTGCGTTTCTACTGGCTGCAACCCCTGCAAGTGATAGCAAAATACACGTTTTCATTCCTTAGAAAGTAGAAACAGCTATCGTTTCGTTGTGTTGTTGATTGTTGTAACGTAGTGTTTCAACATGAAACAAAAACGAGCAACCGTAACAAAACAAGGTCTGTGTGGCGTTACTTTACATATAAGAGATCAATTTTATAAAATAACTGTAAATGGATATACCATTAAAATGGTTTGTGTCCCGTTCTTATTTTAAAATTTGAAGAGTTCAGACTACAGTATAGTAGGATTAAGCCACCCACACAGCAAGGCCCATTTAATGTCCCGGTCAAGTACATATTTAGAAATCAGTTTCCCGGGGGTCCCAAACTGATGAACCAGAAATTACTGACATCTTCTCTTCCTAAGTAATACAAAAAATATTTTTTTTAACTAATACTTTAAAAATCTCATATTTGGGTAGGGGGGGGTGCGGTCCGGACCCACGTCCTTGCCTCCTGTCTATTGCCTTGCCTCTTGTCTATTTTAAATTCATAAAAAATTGTTGGTCTATACCTATCAAATTTTGCTGTTTTATTGCCATTGATATGCATATTTTAGAATTTAAAAAATGTTTAATTGGGAATAGGTGGAGCAGTTGATTTTATACAAGCATTAAAACTATCCGTCGACCGGTGTCTGAAATTTCTTATATATAAATATTAACAATAACAAGTTATGTCCAAAAAATTAAGTACAATGTCATTTGAAACGTAATATATATTTTTTGGGTAAAACTTAAAAAGGTATTAACAGTACCGAATGCATTTAAAACGTGTTGGATTTTTACTTTGCATTTTATTTCCTTATAGTGACTTGTTCTTTTTCTGTTACATGTTCACATTAATTTAGGTATTGGTTAAGAATTTCAATGTATTTAACTTTTTTATTAAGTAATTTCATTTAAAGTACTAATCAAGAAGATTCATTATTATGCTTGTATCAATGTGAGAAAACATTTTAACAGTTTTTCCAAGTTAAGGTAATTAGAAAGACCGCAAAGGAATATGGGCTGTGTGGTTATGTTGGCACTGAAGTCATAAAACTACCCTGCCACTATTCAGCAGGTAGCCAAAAGTTAGTTACTCACTCCACTATCCCACTGGTTGGAGTAGGGTGTATAGAAAAAATGGGGGAAAACCAGAATTTCGAGGTTTAAATAATCGCCAGATGTGTTTAAGCAGTCATATTGTCGTTTAGGAAAGAGACGTGGCGGCTTCTTACTGTAAATGGTGTTTATGTTAAGTCCTGATTATACAAATTCGTGGAGTGAGTAACCTTTCATAATAGTATGTTTCTATCTCTTTCTGTTCAATTACTGACTTCTGCCAAACATCTTCTGTCTCAATTTTCTGATCCGTGCCAACTTACAACAAACAGACTTTAGTGTCACCATGTCATAAATTTCTCAAGGGTCGGCGTAGCATATCTTTCAAATGAAGGTATGTGATTTACAAATGTCCTTGGAGACAATTTTCCTCTTTGCTATTTCTTACTATGAGGGAGGAATGTATTGTTCCTACCCCAAGAAGTAGTTTAAAACAAGTTCTCTGCAGGGCCGTGGAGAGAAAGCAAAGGACCTCAGTAAAAAATTTCCCGGGCCCCGTCAAATATTAATTTCACCACTGAAACCCAAAGTATGCAGCAAAAAGATTGTATAAAAATATTACATAATTATTATATAATGTATGTAATGGTATGTAAGTATCCTATTACTTGAAGACATATGATATTTTTGTTAATCACTAAAAAGTTAGTCATATTTTACAAACAATAAAACCATGTAAGTTTAAAAGCTTTTCAGTTGTACACACAGAGGTAATAATACGTGTTTTGGCAAAATGCTATCAATAATCATAAAAACTAATCACTGTACAACTAGTGTCTTACTTTTCAACTATAAATAACAACATTTAAATTATATATCGGTACCCAACTATGTTTAATCACTATGAAAAATTTGCTTGTTTTGAACAACATAAACTGAAGATAAGATAAACATATACGATTGACAATAAAACTTGACACAATGACATAAGAACTCTTATTAAGTACCAGAATGGTACTTTCTGAGATCATGTGGGGGACGGGAAAATGGCTGTCCGTCCGTGTCTCTCCGTCAGTCTGTCCGTGTGCCTGTATGCGCGATAACTCAAATACGCTTTATCGGATTTTCATGAAATTTGATATACATATTTATAACGTCCATAGAAAGAAGCCTATTAATTTTGTACCAAATCGCTTGACCGGTACCGGAGTAACGACTAATTAACGGCCACATGCTTATTAAATGGCAAATCATCACTATACTACAAAGCCGCTTAGCTAATCACTGAGGGCCTTCACCACAATGCAGTCAGATGTTTGTAAATTTATTATATCACATCTTGCTTTAGATGTGAGGCATTCGTTCTGTTGTTATCCCACTTATTCCTTCACATGTGTTTAACGAACTTTCTCAAGAGTTCGGTCTAAAACTATATAGTTTCTGAAAAAAAAGACCAATTAACTACATCTGGCACTTTTTTGTATCAGTTTACCTGATTTTTTATTATATTATGGCACAGTCTATCTTATGCCGATATCAGACAAAGGTTGAGCTAATAAAGTATTCAAAAGGAAAAATGTTATTGTTACTGAGACATGTAATAGGCTATACTACAAAGTAATTATTAAAAGAATGTCTTAAGAATCCACCCTCTTAAAAAATAGCTTTCCTAGCTTTTTACTTTGCAAAAGTATCAATAATACTATTATAATTCATTTGTCTAGCAAAGATATCTCCAAAAACGTCAATGCTATAAGAGGTCATGTATTTCCTAGGAATTCCGGGTATAATTTTGCAGAGATTTGTACCAATTTTATATGTATTATATGTATCAAAATTAATCATTTGAAAATTATTATTTTAAATGCCGAGCGTTAGTGAGGCCTACTGTTGAGTCCAAAAGGATTTCTGCTTCTACTTTTTAAAAAATAATTTTTCTCCAAGAATAATCCGCTTCAGATTACCTAAATTAATTCCGTGTCACCGTTATGCGACAGGACAATGCAGATAAAAAATAAACACATAAAACATAGCTTAAGCTGTTTGTTGACTTATAAAACATTTAATTTTAGAGTAAATTAGAAAGTAAAAAATAAAACCTGGTCGGCCGGGCCGGGGCCCCAAGTCTTTAGTCTCGGCTGCTCCCCCTCTCGTCCTTGCCAGCCTAGCCGAAACAGTTCCAACAAAAATGCAAGTGAAACCGGTCTTTTGCAACCGTTTCATAAAACTGTTATGTGCGCGTAACAGTTTCGGCTACAACCTTTATCTAGAAACAGCTTATTTTCCCACCTCTACCGGTAACGGTAACGGCACCTTTCAGTAGTGGTTGCTGGCTTGCTGCGTACACAATCGAGCATTTAAAACATTTTCAATATAGCAAGACAGCAAGAGTCTTGCAGTTCGGTCTTGGTCTTGTCCGAGTCTTGCAGACTTGGTCTTGGTCTTGGTCTTGGTCTTGCACACTCGGTCTTGGTCTTGGTCTTGCTAACGCAGATGCGGTCTTGGTCTTGGTCTTGGTCTTGCATTTTCTGCAAGACCAAGACCAAGACTGCAAGACCAAGACTGGTCTCGCTCATCACTATCACTAAGTTAAAAAGTATTATTATTTTCTTTAAAGTATATAAATTAAATTTGGAATAAGAACTAAACATTTTCATGCTAAGTTATAAGTTGTTTGTTTTCTGTTGTTTAAGATATTGTTCAGTAAAATATAATTATTCGAATAAAGGACTCTGCGGCAAACAGTATTCTAACCGGGAATTCCCTTGTATGTACATACCGATAGACGAAACAAACATATATATTGAATATCCACATTACACAAAACCCTATTTCACCCGAAGGTACATTAGGGTTGGAGATGTCACAATGTTACTTTACCGTACAATAAGTTATCCTGATATTGGAATCTGAAGGTATGCTATGTCTCATGTCTATTGTACACTATTTACAATACTGTACAGTTCTTACCAGGCGTAATGTCTACAATAGTCTTACAGTTCCTTACGTCTTACGATATGGTATGTCTTAAGGTAACAGATACAAATTAATTATGTGAATTCGTGCTTATATAAACATAACCTTAAATTATAAAATGTATATAAGATATTGTTGGAATAAATCACTTAACTAAGCAAAAGAAAATAAATTAATTGTGCAATACGTTAAGTTAAGCATGCAATATCCCAATGACTGAATAAAAGTGTGAGTGTTAAAGCTTAGAAAATATAATACCTTTTAATAATAATATTTTTTTATAATAATAATAAAATAATAATAATAATAATAATATCACCGATATGTTTATAAACCTGAAGAAACATTAATCTATCGTGTATATGCTATTATACATCATATTTACATCAACTCAGTCGTAGTGGTGAATCCGGAAGACAAAATGTGGCTTGAAAGTACACTCTCAGGGCTGCCAATCGTATAGCAACAAAGCAATTAATTATTGGACAATTCCATATACGATTTTCAATAAAATTAATATTATTCAACCTAAAAAGATATAAAATACAAACTTCAATCCTCTGTCTCTGTCTGTCTCTGTCTCTGTCTCTCTCTCTCTCTCTCTCTCTCTCTCTCTCAAATGATATTATTCTACCAATCGTTAGATTTTATTTTTATTTTTGGGGTACTTCACAGTTACCCAGGTAAAAAGTAAATCCACTCTATTTTTTTAAATTAAGGCAGCACATTAGCCTATATTTAAAAAATCTCAGACAAGACCTTCACATAAACTTATATAAACAGCCAATTTGTAATGAAAATTCTTTCATTTTTTGTTTTCAGAACACAAATTAAGAAATTGCCTTCAGTGCTTCTATTATTATTATTATTATTATTATTATTATTATTATTATTATTATTATTATTATTTTACCTAGAGCATTATTACTTTGAATTATTGTTTTGACATTGTGTATTTCTTGCCCAAACCTATTGTAATGTTGTACTACTTAAAATAAAATAATAAACACTACAAAGCTTCTGAACTATTGTTATTTGTTTATAGGGTGTCAGTAATTTGCATTTTGGACATTATTTCCATGCGTAAAACCGAACATTTAGATATGTAATGGATCCTTCCTTTTCATTTCTGTCCTCCTCAGCCGTCATGTGTTAAGAGTGGGAATTTCAAAGAAAATTGAAAGAGTAGAGTTGCTGCTAATAAAAGGTAGTGCCACTTAAAAAAGTGCGAGAAAGCTATACAAAACCTGATGTTTTAAAGTAACAAACGGTAGAGAAAATTAAATATGGGTAATATAACTTTATATCGTAATCTAGAATTGCATGCATGAAATGGGCTTTGTTTAAAGTAAAACTGTCATTGGATGAGATAGTAGAGTTAATTTTGTCTCATTATTTGTGTAACACCTGAAATGCTAGCAGCAATGGAAATTAAAATATTTTGTTAAATGTTATATGTAATTAGGTTATATGTAGAGTGAAATATGTAAAAATTGTGTACGTAAGGTAACAAGTAGGCCTAATGTAAAATTGTGTAACATGACCATGAACTATGGGTTAAAATAAAAAAGTAAATTCAAAAAAAATAAATTCCTTCACATTATGATATAGAATATGTGGCCACATCGCAGAGAGTGAGTAAAATGTCTCAGCCTCTTGTAAAGGGAAGAGATCATTTCATTTTTCGAGATTTCCTCGAAAATGACTCTTAACGATTTTCTTTTAACAATGTGCTTGTACTAATATTCCGATGTAAAATTGTAAACCAACAAAGAAATGACATGATCAGGAAAATGCAAAGTAGAGGATGCGCATGGCCCGTAACCAAAGAGGAACTTATGAAAACTCGTTAAAAAACTTTGTTAATTTCGTGAAATCCATAAACTTCACAGATATAGAGTAACTGAAGCACAAATTTCAACTTACTTTACTAAATAACCTTACACGATGTATTAGAATTAAGTAGGCTATTGCAGATGTTTAGAACATACTCACTGAACATACTAATGTAAGTTAAATATTTGCAAATTGTGTATTGAAGTTCAAAGGCATGTAGTATTCTGAAGAAATGGAACATGCCAGTAATACATTTAAATTTAAAAAAACAAATAAGAATGTGCTTGTACTAAGAGCAAAAACTTTATTTGAAACTTTTTTAAATTCTCTTCACCTACTGTCCGTGCATTTAGACGAGAGCACTGTAAACACAATGCGCAGTGGAATCAGTCATCACACGATTCATACTAGCAACACACTCCCCTTCCGTCTCGCCCTATCTCTGCGGCGCATGCAAGTGCTCACGTCTAAATGCACAGGCTGTAAAGTTGTAGTAAAGGGAAGTCACCAATCCTCGTGTTATATTGCCAGACGATATCTAACCTAAATATTAAATTTCAATTGGATACGATTTTTCGATCTCGAGCTAAGCTGTTCACAGTCATACGAACACACACACACACACACACAGACATGTTTCTGAAAATTGTATTTTTAGATTCGAATTTCAGGGTCTCCATTTCAGAACCCATGGTACCTCATTTCACGCAAGAAGGTAAATAAAACAATACATAATGTATTCTACACTTATTAAAGAATAGTTTAGGGCAATTCTCCCTTGGAATACATTTTTTATTATTTATTTATTTATTCTATTTTTTAATTACATCACCACTTTAAAAGTGTGGATGTCGTTCAATGCCTTAGTAGGTCCTTGTCAATTATAAAACATCATGACTATTACTTAATATTTATGAATGTTAGGAATGTTTAACGGCAACAAAAAATGTGAGTTTAACACTTAAATAGTGAATAACAAACTTGGTGAATCAGTGTAAAGTAACATGCTCTTACAGTTAAACGAGATTACGAATCACTTCTTTCGTCACTCTTGTAGGGCGAGTCAGAGAAATGCCAGATGCTGAATGAATGTGAAGTCCAGATCATGTTCTTTATCATACATCTCTCCGTTATTTCAAGAGGAAAGGGAATCACATGTCAAGAGTAAGATTCTAATGTTCTGATATAGTCCTTTCTTAGATTTCGATATTCATTTTCTAATAAGATAATATTTTGATTGATCTCAAAGGTAATCAACTGTACTTAAAAGTTGCTTACTTTTGGAAATAGTATTTTTTTACCAAAATGAATAATCCCACTACTCTTTAATTATCGACCGGTGATCATAAGTGTTTCTATGTACATAATATTTGCATTAACTTGAGCATCAATGCAAAAACAAAAATGCATTCCGAACAGCCATGAGGGAGTAATTTACTTGTACACGTAAAATAATTTAAAATACGTAATATACCTATCTTTTGTTTGTCCATACTATAGGCTAATTACGTGTGACGCAATGGTGTCATAATGATACTCATTTCGAAACTGATCTTCATTATGACATCGGTGTGGTATCGATTATTATCGAACACGGAATAATCTTGAAACCTTGAGAAGGCTGCGTAATATTCAACCTGTATTTAAAATAAAATTAATTCTGTTAGTGTTAATTTTAATATCATATTAAAATGAATTCATTTCGTGTTGTCAAAATTCGTTGATTTGAAGAAAACGGCCAAAAGGAAGCTTCGATTTTACGCATGAGCTGCTATCTCTCGTAGAAGACAAGAACTACTACCAGCTGATGCGAAGGACAGCGAGCTGAAGCGTGACCGTTTGAGCGAATACAAAATCTCAAAATTCAAACATTTAGACTAATTATTGTGGTCGAATAAGGTAGGTAATTAAGAAACTCGTATGAAAATTATGATACCCGCGTTGCCCGTTTCATAAACATACTCGTATCTTCATCTCATTATAAGCATTTAGTTTATTTTGACAATGTAAATACTCGGTGAATTTGTTATTTATAAAGTATTCCATCAATGTTTTATAGATAACTGCAAACAGAATTCACTCAAAATCGAGTTGAATCACGAATCATCACAGTTGCTTAGTATTTCATTATTAGTAAAATGTACAATAGTCTGATTAATAATTTGTAAATTTAACTTGACTGGTTACTTTTAAATTTCCTGCTTCTGTTAAATAACTCGTGTAGTTCTGCTATCTTATATTTATTCTTCTCCATCATAGATCTAGTAGGAAGTCTATGGATTTCAAATATAAATTTTCCTGTTTTAGTTTTGCAAGCGCGTAATTTTTGTACTTATGTGCAAGAAGTTTCAAAATAAGTTATTAGCGATGCACACGAAACTCTGTGGAGTAAAATTCCGTATGTAGACAGTAGCTTTTGGGGCGGGGGGGTTCCACGTGTGCACAGAGTGCATAAAATGGGTTCCTATATAAGCAAACTCCAAATTATAATTCTATACCAGCGGGTTTTAATTCTAGTTTTTGAACTGTATGTAAAATTTAAAAATGAAACAAAGTTAAAAGCCATAACAGATTTTTGCGAATATTAGGTTAATCACGGACCGCCGGCGTGGTCTTGTGGTTACAAATTACAAATTACAAATTTGTTCCTAAGCCATTAAACACCCAAACGTGTAATAGGCCGAGTCAAGTAAATTAAAAACTAAAATATTAAAAATCCACAAGGGAAAGACTACAATTAACAAATTCATTCACATTATTAAATGGGTTATTGAGCAACCATGTTTCAAATTTCATTTTAAAAACATTTGTGTGCAGCTCTTTTAAATCTTTCGGCAGCTTGTTGTGTAACAACAGTCCATATACATAAAAATGTATATTGTCATTGACAGTCTACAAAAGGGAACATCTAGGTTGTCCTTGTATCTGGTATTATGATTGTGAGTATTACTTCTACTTCTACATTTGTAGGAGTCTACGTTTTTTCTTATGTACATTATCAATTCCAATATAATTATACATATTAATAACAGTCAATATTCTGTACTTATGATCAAAGGTTTTGCACTTTCTCTCGCATTGGATTTGTTCATTAACCTTAGTTCATTAACCTTCTGTTGTTTAAGAACGGAATTTATTTTACTACAGTTTCCCCACAATATTATACCATATCTTAAAGTTTATTCGAAAAATGCAAAATACATTGTTCTGATATATGTCATAGGCAGAACTCTCATTAAACTTCTTAACCCTGCAGTGCTCGCGCGCTATTTTAGGACATAGAAGCTCGCGCGGCGTCTGAGAGACGCCGTTCGTGTTTTACGTTGTTTCTATTGTTTTATGTTGTTTTGAGTGTTCGTTTTGTTTATTGAGGGTTGTCATAGTTTACTTAATATTATTGAACATGTTTTGCATACATTTCTTAGTTAAAAATATGTGTATAGAGTCAATTTATTGAAAATGAACATTTAACTAATCATATTGAACACAAATCATATTAGCACATTATGACTTTAATTAATTAACAATAAAACAATGTTCTTAGGCATGTAACCATTTTTAAATAATTTTAAATTATTATTGTCCTAAGACTGTGTAGGTATAACAACTTTTACTACAAGTTACTGATCTCTTCTTATTCCATTTCGAAACTTTGTCCCGCCCTACGAAATATTTAGGCCTATCACATTGACTATAATCATTAACATCATCTGCTTCTTGTTCAGTGTCCGTAGACTCACTTCTAGACTCCGCAATGTCTTCTTTAGGATCACTATCACAATCAAGTTCTTTCTTATTCTTCTAGCAACTTTGCGCTATCTTCCAATCATTTGGATCAGAAAGATTATGCTATTTTTTCTCCTTTCCACTCATTGCCAAGCCTAAAGATAAATAATTTCCATCAGAAAAGATTGGTATTGTAGGGTTATGATCACTAGTTTCTGCAAGAAATTTGTTTTCAACCAGTAACTTACCTTGTAACAGTAAAGCTCGCGCGGCGTCTCATAGACGCCATCTACATTTTTGCAACAATAACGTCACTCCACTCTTGATAGGCAAAAACTGGAGGGTTGCCGCTTGGGTATGTTATTTAAGAGTACTTGACCGAAAGGTAGATGGAAGGTCAGCACAATGGCCTCATAGGTATTCCAAATATGGCGAAATGAATCTGGTCTGGCGTCTGTCAGACGCCACGCGAGCACTGCAGGGTTAATAGATAAGTTACTCTCGACAACTTTGTCATAACATAGTTGGCATGACATTCCCAAGTCAGATTGGAATCAATAAATTTACCAAGGAGTTTGACATTATCAGTGTGCTCATGATTTGTAGAAAAGGTTATTTTCTGTGTCTTAGGTTCATTTAAAACAATTCATTAGCACCAAACTACAATTTGGCTTCTCTAAACACGATGTCAGCTTGAATATTTAAATTTCCAATATTCTTATCACTAACAAGTAAGCTGGTATCGTCAGCGAATGACACTGTTTGAGTTGATATATTGCTCGTGAAGTCATTTACAAAAATTAAGAACAATAATGGACCCAATACAGAACCTTGGGGCACACCACGATGAATCTTCAAACTTCGAGACAAGTTACCATTACTTTGTACTATTTGTTGCCTATTTTGGAGATAAGATCTAAATAATTTCAGTTCACCACCACCTACGCCCTAATGTTCTAATTTCATTAGTAATATTGTGTGTGAGACCATGTCAAAGGCCTTGCTTAGGATTTGACTGCATCTGTTGTACTTTTCCTGAACGAAAGCCAAATTGTTGACAATTAAAAAGATTGTATGTTTCAGAATATTTACATATTTGATTTTCATAACAGCCTCCACTATCTTCGAGGTAACTGGAAGTATTGAGATGGGACGGTAACTTTCACATTCATTTGGATTACCTTTCTTGTATATTGGTGTTACTTTAGCAAATTTCAAGAAGTAAGGAAAATGTCCACAACTGAGCGAATAATTTATGCAGTAGGTCAGTGGAAACGCTATGAAGGATCCAGTTTGTTTAATAAAATGTGTTGTCATACCATAAGTTTGTGATTCTTTCATATTTATTGTAGTCATCCATACATCATGTGGAGTCACCGATTCCCATTTAAAATTTGCCTCTGGAGATACATGGCTGCCTAATAACCCACTAGCTGTAAAACTAACATCAATATTATCCTTCACACATTTGTCTGCAATGTTGGCAAAATAAGTATTCAATTCATCAGGTTCAATAGAACACGTGATTTTGTCATCTTTTGCCTTGCCAAGCGTTTTTACATTTATTGGCATTGCTTTCAATATAGGAAGCATTAGCTTTACGTTTTGCGTCAATTAAAACATGTATGTACATTTTTCTATACATAATGTAACTATTTTTACTTGATTCTGATTTTGTGCTACAGCAGACCGTATATAGAGACATCAGTACTTGTTTCATGTTTATAAGTTCATTACTGTACCAGCTCGGGCCAATTCTAAAGTTGAAACTATTTTTATTATTGAATACTGTGTGTTGCATAAATTGGAAACAATTCATTAAAACATATCTGGAACCAATTTAAAAAGTAATCAAAAACAGTAATATCATTGGAATGATTTAAAAATATAAAATTATTTAAAAAATCAAGCCAGTCAGTTCCGTTAATACACATTTCATACTATTGATACCCGTTTCAGTTATACATCGTTTGTAAACAATTCTCGACGTAATATTTTCACGTTTAGCTATAGATTCTATTTTTACTTTTGTGTAAACAGCATCGTGATCTGATAAGGGAAGTTTAATCATTCCACTTTCATAATTGTGTCGTTTCAGGTTAGTCATTATATTGTCCAAACATGAACTCAAACTGGTTGGACTGGAAATAGTATAATATACATCAAATGATCGTAATAAGTTTAAAAATTAATTTGTTTTTACATTAGCATATGTAACGTCAATATTAATATCTCCACACAGGACTATATTATATTCATTATGGGTTTTTAATAAAGTACTCAATATACTATGTAGTGTATCCAAAAAAGTATCTAGTCTTCCAAATGGCGATCGGTATATTACAAGAATAATAAGCCTATAATCCGTTAAAACAGCACCACAGTATTCCAAATCTATTTCAATACATGCGATTTTTGTGCCTAATTTTTCCCAATTTAGTTTGTCAGTTATAAATATACATACACCACCTCTAGCGTGAACAGACCTACAAAATGTGTTTAAATTTACCAGGTTAAGTTCATATTCACTTATCCAATGCTTACTTACACATATAACCTCGAATTTTTTGTCATACAAGTAATGTTCTAGTTCCTCAATCTTGTTGCGTAATCCTTGAACATTTAAATGAAAAATGTTCAAGTATGTTCGTTCTTCATTACGCGATGGAGTATCATAATTGTTAGTATTGGGTAGGTCGAAAGTTTCTGAGCTTACGATCAAACCTGGTTTAGATGCACACCTTTTTGTTTAAGGAATAAAAATTGTCTAATTCTTGTTATTTATGGGCCACATCTTTGGATCCATAATAAAATAAAAGTTACTTTCATAAATAGCAACCTTAAATGATGAATATATAGTGCGATGCCTCGATGTTAGCTTTTCACATTTTACCTCATTGAATTTTGTTTTAAGAAAATCAGTCAGTTCTTCAGTCGTAGTGTCTGGGCTTAACCTGTATACATGTAAAGATACTGTTCTTGGAACACCTTGTAACTGTGGGCCTATTGTCTGGCTTTCCGTGCTTTCACTATGACTATCAACTACAACTGTTCTATTTCTTCTTTTACGCACAACTTTGGTCCACAGTGTAGGCCTTGCGTGATCATCAATCTGAGATTCCCTAGTGAGAGTAGGCCAACCGTTACTTGCTGCTTGGGAAATCACTTCCCGTACGTTTTCTTCATACGTTTTCTGCACTGTTTTTCTAGGATCTTCGCTATTTATATATGTAGGCCTAGATATCATAGAAGCCTTGTCGTTACCATTACTTACACCAGCCGTTTCACCTTGGTTGGTTAGCGTTGCTGACTACAGATCCGTCGGCCCGGGTTCGATCCCCGGTACCTCCTCGGAATTTTCTGAAGTAGGGAGGTCTGGTAGGGGTGCACTCAGCCTCGTCATTCAAATTGAGGAGCTACTTGATAGAGAAGTGGCGGTTCCGGTCATGGAAACCACCATTAACGGCCGTGGGTGTCAGCATGCTGAGCACATGCCCCCCAATCCTGCCGTTTGCCTATGGTAGATGACGCAAGCGGTCTGGTGGTAGGCATTGTCTCTTCTGGGATGTTAGCGCCACGGAGTTAGTTAGGTTAATTAAGCGGGCGGGAGTATATGGCCTTCGAATGGAGATTTCATTAGCGAAGATTGATTTAGGTACCCTTGTTTTCCTATAGAAGACAGAATAACAGGTGGTAAGCCGATCGCAAACTAAGGTGTTATTAATTTAGGCTTGGAGTGCTTTAAAGTGACGTACATATACGACATGGGGCCCACGGTTAATAATCCCTCCCAGAATTCCTACGTCCCAAAAAAATTCGTCGACTTCGGTCGGATCTGAACCAACGAAAGTCTGCTCTGAAGCGGGAAACTTACCTTTACATTAACCAGAGTCCTACTCTATTTCTGCTTTTATGGTACCACAATTGAAAAAGCTTGCTTGCAAAAATATCCCGTTTCTAGAGGATCAGAACTTCATTCGTGATTGCGTTGCTCGATTCCTTGTCACATTTAAATTTGTGAGGACGCAGGCCAGAGATTAAAGAATTAACCTCGTTCAGTAGGATTAAAATCTAGAATCTAGATCTTCTGCAGCGTTTGCTAATTCAAACAATGGGACATTCGTCCAAGTCTCTCAAAAGAAAGAGAAGGAAATATGTTACATTATTTTGTGACAATATTCATTCTTTCATTTCGCAGAATCTGACAGCACTCCTGGCAATTTTGTTACTCCTATAACTGGAACATCACTCCTGGGGAAAACTTGCAGAAATATTTTACAGCGATATTATTCTTTCTGCTTTATCAGACGGCATAGACAGAGACCGTCAAAACAACTGAGTGCTTAACGTTACAAACGTGTAAAAGAGACTTCACTATGAAATGGTTATTGACACTGTCATGTAACACCCAATTTTGTCAAACATTCTCACTTCGGGGTCGCGATAGGAAAAAGTGTCTCATGTTACAATAACCCTTGTATGATGAACTCTCATGCAGAATATCAGCTGTTATGGCAATTAAAAGCCGCAGAGGAAGCTGGTACTGGCGTCAACTAGTAAATTAAGGAAATGCTGCCAGTATAGAACAAAGAGAATGAGTAAATATTCATTTTACAATTCCGGATACATACAATTCTCCTAAGTTTTAAACCTTCAAGCATCATACTTTTGGATTTAGAATGGAGAAATAATTTTTGTGATAACGGGTTCGAAAGAAGTTTTCCTGCTACCTGTGTGTCCAGGAAAATAAGAAACTAAGGTAATAACATAAAAGTATTGATTTAGAGATATTGGAAGGGTGCGCAAAGAAATTAAATGATAAAAAAAAGTTATAGGTGTTGGAACTCTATTTAATATAGTATATTCTATAAATAGTGATAGCCTACCTACTTTTATTGCGCATTTTGCCTCTAATAAAGTAAAAATATTTTGTTTCAAACACTTCTGTGCCAAAAATGTCCTTTTATTATTATTATTATTATTATTATTATTATTATTATTATTATTATTATTATTATTATTATTATTGTTATGATTATTATTATTATTATTGCTATTTATTTTGTTACACTGCATTGGCGGGAAAAACACGAAACTGTGTTATTGCTAATTTTTAATTTTTATTGCGAAAGGTATTTTATAACGAAATATTTTTTAAGAAAAATATTTAGTTGTAGAAAGTTTTTTTAAATGACAGAACATAAATGATATGTTTATTGAAAGTCAAATAAATACATGTGCACATTTTGAAAATAAATATTCAATAAACCTCTTAAATGTTGAGTTATTAGGCCTACTCATGCTATTGGTGTAATGAAATAATATTTATTTCGATTCAGAATTAAAATTTTGTGTAGAGATGTTCATGGAAATTGATTTTGGCTGTAGCATATATTAATTTAGCACCGATCCCCATTCCTAGTGGATGTATAATACACATTATTTTAATATAGAAATAGATATACTGTACAACGTATAATTAACTGAATATCCTATAGCTCTCCTTCCATCGTCTTCTGCTGGAATTGATACCCATTGCATTAGTGGTACTTGGCGGAAAATTTTGTACCAAATTAACCTCTGTTAAGTGCGATACCAGTATCCGATTTAAGATGCTCGGAGCGAAATACACTCGAGATGGGACATTTCAGCATCCGTTTCACAAGACCTTGGAGAGTTAAACACTAATTCTATGAGAGAACTGGACTCACTCCTCCTCTTGAACCCTACGCCATAAAAAGTACGGCGACTCAATGCATAGCTTTCATTCATCAGGAAATTAAGTGCGGTTGTACATGTCTGGAGACATGAAGAAGGTTACACGACTCGTACATTACAGCACAATTAGAACCAATAACAAGCCCAAGTGGAAGGTCTGGAACACCGTGCTCTCTCTCCATTATGCATAACAACGTCATCCCCAAAATAACTCATACGTACTGTGAATATCCAAGTGAAAACATATTAAGGGAAACTATGATAACTCTGATCCTTGAATTACACTGAATGAAGCTCTGAATAACTTATTTACTCATGCCTGAGTTTAGCTGATAAGACAAGGCTATTTAGGGATGGCCGTTCACTACTCATATAGTCCAGTTTTTCATTGCATGGCCAGGCGACTTCAAAGGAATAAACCATGAAGTCGGTGTTTCTTTATGTTAAATGATCTGACTAAATCGGTCTTTGCTTCCGCTTTCCAAAACAAAAGCAACGTTGCAATATTCTCTCATTGTCAGCGGTGACCTCAGTTCTTCCTTCGGTTTAATCAGAAGGGCTCAAAGCCATAGTGGGTCATCTCCACTAGCAGCAAAAATGAGATAGTGACACTTTGCGGTAGTGTTTTGAACTGTGCATCAAGTATTTAATAATGTCGTCCATGTCCAGGGGCCTCTCATTTATGTATTGTTGTGCAGATATTGCAAAACTTTATTGTTTAGTATTTAAACTACGGTTTTCATTGAACTTTACATCTTGGTTTCTCCTTTTTCTTTAATGGCACATGACCCACTATGTCTCTGAACCCTTCATTCACACGTGTTATTATTTACTATAACTAGATTTTGCAACCTCGCTTTTCAGTCCACGCGGAGTTGACGAGTAGCTGCCACAGCTTTTGACAAGACATTCTTAGATTTTGATTGGTGCGGTAAAAATAAAGAAATGGGTTGAGCTGTCGGCAAACTTTTCCTCCTAACGAAAGGAAGCCGCCTGGCCATGCAATGAATAACTGGACAGCCTACATGAATTCACTTTGGGAACATACCTAAAATTATTCACACTCCAAGTATGCATGGAACCATATTTTAACTGAATTACAGTAGGCATGTTAGTGTTGTAAATACGAATAAAATATCTTACGTAAATTTTGCTTAAGTTATCTAATTTGCGTGAACTGACTTGCATATCTTACAAAGTTATCGTAAAGCCGCGTTCAGACCTGTGCGCCTTGCGCCTAGTTGCCGTGCCTCTCCAGTACATCTGCGCATGCAACGGTGCAAGCTCACGCATGCACCTTGTCCCTTGCGGCTTGATTATTGTAGCCGCATGCCTCTTTCTGTTCACACCTGGTAGAAGTGCGCAGATGAAATGTCCGCTTTGGATTTAGATGCCGTAGCTGCTGCTGCTACAGCTGTTGTTATTTTGCGACAAAGACGAAACCATAAGGAGCGTGAAATGTGCAAATAATCCATTGTCGTTTCAACTTTAAAATAACAATTTGCCGACCAACGACAAAGAAGTATATTAAAGGAACAATTTCAGTCAACTTATTTTTATAGATAGGAAGTGAATTGAATGGGTATTGAATAATTGTATCATTAAAAATGGTAAATATCTCAATTGTTTATGCTATTTTTCGAGTGCCAATATAAGGAATGTCGGCCGCGGTGGTCTAGAGGTAGCGTGCCCGGGCGCGGGATCAAACCCGGCCGCGGTCGATGGATTTTTCAGGACGTAAAAATCCTGGGCACGGAGTCCTCCCGGGAGGGACTTTAAGCTGGGGTCCCCGTGTCGTAGATTTACGGCACGTAAAAGAACTCCAAGCCTAAATTAGAGCCTCTGGAGAAAATTTCTCGGCCCTTTCACGTCCAAGAAATACTTAGTTCCCAGAGGGGGGTTGCGAGGCGATGGGCTTACCACTTGTCCCTCTACCCTCTCTCGGAAAATAAGCATATCAAAATTAGTATAGGTAATGAAACCTCCACTTGGAGGCCCCTTCGCCCCACCTGGGGATCATAGGGTACCAGATACAAATACAAAATATAAGGAATAGTTACTTGTTTATTTTGTTAAAAGAAACTAGAATCTCTCTGTCAAAATTATAATACAATTTTCGGTGTTATATTAGTGTCCATTAATATGTTTTATTAAACGGCTCAACTCGTTTGCTTAAAAAGCCTAAAAAGGGATATTCGTTGAAATAAAAGACGTATGAATGTCAACCATTTATATTTGACTAGCACAGTTAATAATAATAAACATGCAGAATGCTGTGATGGCATAACAGCTTTTCCATTTAAGACGTAAGCGAGCAATCGCGGGTTAAGTACTGTACTGTACTGTACTGTTCGAATGTTTTCGTAGCCTATTATACTAGCCTATTATACTTGGCGCTAGTTTTAGTAAATTACCACATAGTTACAAATTCCGCTCACGAATGACACATGTTGTGTCAAAGACTTACGTATTAAAGACTACACCATTTCTTGGTATCAGTTAAAAATTGTTCCTAAAAAATATATTCCAGTAACACAAGGTGGAATTATAAGCAATTTTATAACGTGCCATTTTTCAAGCATGGAGTTCTTACCTTCGATTGGAAAATAATAATTTATCGTAAATTTATATTAATAATTATTAATAATAATAATTTAATAATTAATCATTTATATAATAATTTTTGCTATAAAAGAATTTAATTATTTTAAATAATTTATTATTAAAAATAATAATAATATAAATAATTTATATTATTTATATAATAGCAATAATATTTATAATAATTTATTATTATAAATAATAATTTATTATTATAAATAATAATTTATTATTATAAATAATAATTTATTATTATAAATAATAATTTATTATTATAAATAATAATTTATATTTTATAATAATTTATATTAATTTATAATAATTTACGTTTGCAACCCAAAAGTGGATAAAAATCTTAGTTCGTTCAGAATTGTACCATGTTCGAAAATGTACCACCTTACCCTAATGTTAACTGTTAATATTGACTGACAATGTGGGTTTGAGTGTTTTCATTGATTACCTCTCTTTAAAATTAATGTTAATAACAATAAATATATATTAATATTAATATAATATAAAATTATCCGTTCCGCACCCACTCTTCCTCTTTGAGAGATGTTCATTATGACTCTACGAAAGTATGATCGGAGGCTTTTTATTTTATTTAGCACCGCTTTCGTTGTTCCCAAAGCATATTTGTCTCTTAGAAACTGCAAGGAATCACTCCTTTTTGTCCTGTCCTTGTAGTCCGGGGAGCTAGCCATCCACAAACATGGACAACAGCGATAATCCTCCACGAACTCAATATTCCTTTCATTAGACCACTCCGCCATAATGAAAAATTAGAACAGAACCTTGGTAGACGCACGACTGTTGCACGTAGCTCCCCGTTTCAAATTGGGATCTATTTGCGCCTACGTGCACCGGCGCAAGATGGCCCGTGCGCACAGATTCCACGCATGCCTCACCCTGCACCGTTGCATGCCCCGGCTTGCATCTCCACGTGACAGGCGCATGCCTCTTGTGCGCATGCAACGTTGCACAGGTGTGAACGTGGCTTAACTTACTGCTTCTGTTCTGAAACACTTTCAACGGTGTGGAATCAGTGGCGTAACTAGACCACTTGGAGCCCGGGGCGGATTTATTTTTGAGCCCCCCCCCCCCAACAAAAACTATCAACCGGCTACTTTTAACTTCTTTTTCTATGGCTAGCCTTTTTGGTCTTTCTGATCGTCTCCATGGGAAAAATAATATAATAAGGGAGCTAATTAATGCAGTACTTATTGTACTTATTTATTAAATAGGCCTACAAACATAGGCTAAGTTAGTCCAATAATAACAAGTTAACTGATTAGCAAAGTACAAATGTGTGCATAATCGCAAAGTAATAAAGAAAAGGTATTTTAAATGTGACAAAATAAGAAAGTTAACGAAATTTTATGGTAACAAACAACAGTTTTAATTTTAGTCGGCGAGTCAGATAATAAATTAGCAATATCTGGATTCTATTAATTCAGAATACATAATAATCACGTGACTATCACGTTACAGCTTTTACATCAGAAAATTGTCTGATTGTCTCATGAAAGTTTATTTTCATAGCCAAATTGCTCTCGATGTATAACATTGCTAATCCATTTAGTATGATTTAGCTCATTGTCGAGCGCAAATAGTTTTTGATTAATTTGAGTTATGAGAAACTTCTTTCACAAGTTGCAACTGAAATGCAAATAGCTAAAAAGAACTTCAGTGCTGCATATAAGTTTGGAATTGATACTGGAAAGTCTTTGAACTCTTTCAAGGACATCATATACATGTGTTTTGTTAAGTTACTTTATAAATTAAGACTTACTCTATTTTCTTCAATTAAATTATTCATTTTCTGCACGTGACAAATAGTGCCACTTCTAGAGGCCTCTCGTGGTCGACTCATGAACTCGTTAAATTTTTTCGTCAACGTTAAATGAAATTAGGACATGTTTTATTTTTCATCAGTTAAATTATACAATTTAGCCAACTGCGCATCTCGCAGTAACCTCTCGCGGCCGACTCATGAACCTAAGACCAAAACATTGGTAACTGGTGTAAATTTTTTTTATTCGTAACACATCAAAAACGCTATATTCTTATTTAATACAAAAATTCCGATGAATAAAGAGAGAGGTGAAACATTAATTTTTATATTAGGATGGGGCATCACAGAGGGGACCCCATAGTAAGTGGGGCCCGGGGCGGACCGCCCCCACCGCCCCACCCTAGGAACGCCACTGTGTGGAATACCCGATGTTACATTTAACTAAACAACAAACCAATCACGAACCACTCAACAGACGTCTGATAGTTTGTAAAGACTCTTCACATACATCCACCGTTCGTTTGTATTTTGAACCTTTCAAAGTAGCCGCCAAATTTGCCATGTCATGACAGAAATTGGTCTAGTCAAATTTCGCATTTCCACAGTTTAGTATTTAGAACTATGACAAATTCAGAGCAAGTAGGCTTACTTAGCATTCCACCCACAATATACAAATAAATCTTATCAATATTTAGGATTTGTTATAAATAAATTCCCCAGTACGCATACATAAAATTTTCCACTGTTAGATCTCTGATTTTCCAGAGAGGCATTTCCTTTTATTATTCTATACAATTTAAAGTTAAAAAAAACACTATCTTCAACTAACAACAATTCGGAAAACGTCAGGGAGAGAGGGAAATATAAAATAGGAGGATGGTCAAGAGGAAGAAATTGTGTAAAGTATAGAGGAAGAGAGGTATAGTTCTTTCCAAAACATGAAAGCTACACTTCTTGGAGCTACTCAGGTAACATTTCCCCCTGCTACTTAACTATAGAGATTAACGAACAATAGGAGACCCTCATTAAAGGCTTAGAAGCAACAATGTCACTTTTTCTTTCTTTTCTGCAGATTGTTCACTCCAGCGTAGTGTATCGTGTTGAATATTTGCACCCGCTGTGTTAATGTTATAATGTGTCCTTTTTCCTACCCAGGTGTAAAAATGGACATCTTCGCCAAATCAGAAGAATCTGTACTCTCTCAATACACTGACTCTGGGATTAACGAACAATAAGTGACCTTCATTAGGAAGGGACTTATTGTGAGACCATTCCACAAGTCAATCTTTGCCACGAGAGGTGTAGTGAGACGAGGTTTTCTCGTTTTGGAAAGAATATACATATATCAATTAGAGGAGAGGTAGAGTTATCGAGAAGAGAGATAGAGAGAAGCGGAGAGACAAAGAGAGATACAGAATAAGGGAACCGGAAGGTATAGGCCCTAATTGCTTTCATTGAACTGCTATAATTATATACCCTCAGATTACTCAAACAGTAACTTCTGCAATGTTCATGGCTTCTGTGTACAGTACAGCAAAGATGCCACCCTCAAGCATAGATGAAAGGAAGTGTTACAACTTTGTTAGTGACAAGAGGAAGCACAGTAAATATCCTCGATTTCCGTTCATGAACCAAGTAAACTTCTTCATTACAAAACTAATCTTATGTGGAGTTAATGTTTTTGTTTCCTTGACTATTCTAATCTAAAATTCCATATGTTTTGCACTTTGAGTAATTGATTTTATTTAACTTCTAAAATAGCCAGTATCACAATACCTAATTGTTTCATTAACAAATATGGTTCTAGTGATGCTAAACATGAACTTCTGCGGATCTATTTTCCATCAGATGAGTATAGCAGGGAAAAAATAAAACATAGAACCCTTTCATGCAAAGATGTTTTCACTGATGCACAACACTGCACCATTTCTTCCCCCTTCCTCCATAAGTAGTGTTCGTTGAACTCCAGTTTAGATTAAATATGCAGGTACTATCCGTAGGAATAAGATACTCCGTATTTTCACTAAACACTGTTTACATTTGTTGAGTTATTCTAGAAACCCCTTAAATGCTGTGCAAAGTTGCCCAGTCTTTCGAAGAAAAATCTACCTGTTGCAATCGATACCATGTCATGACTTTCGAAAAATTCTTTCATATCTTTACGTGTCATGCCTCCCTAACTTGTAAGTATGAAACCACCGCCCGTTCAAAAAAAAAACTTTTGTGATAGGGCCTATATATCTTTACACGCTAGCGGCCGTAATTTTGAAGATATTTGAACCAAATTTTATTATGTTATTTCTAGGCCCATTAGTTCGGACAAGTTCGTTAATGAGCAAAATTGATCCAAGGGGGGGGGGGTCGGGGAGGGGGTTGAAATTTTGAAAAAATTATATCCCGGCCCCTATGAAGTATAGAGGGAAACTTTGTTTGAATAAATTAGAGTACTCCCTATGGAGTTCACAGTGACACCAACCATTCAGGGGTTTTGGGGGTACGAGTAGGGGTGGGGGATGGAAATTCGAAATTTTTAAAACCACGTCTTGTGGGGTATCGTTGAAAAGCTCTTGATGAGTACTCTACAAATCAATAACTAATTTCTCGATAGTTCTCATATAAGGCGAGATTTGAATGTTTGAAAAAGTGCTCTTTCCTCTTTTTTTGCAGTCATTATTGCGGGTTTGTCATGCTGGCTAAAGAAGAAGAGTGCTGCGCAGCGACGATAAATTAAACCAAAAGCACTTCGAAATCTACCTCAGCCTGTAGGCCCTTCTAAAGGGATTTTTTAAAAGTAAAAATGGTACAAATTAACTGTATACATTCTTAATCAAGTAGAGATTCTGGTTCATGAAGAAAACACTGAACTGGATGTCCCATTTTAACAAGTGTTTTACTGTAGTTTAGAATATGCAAAAGAAATTTCCGACAGAGTGACTACAAAAGGGAGTACCTCGAAAAATCTAAAGCATACACGTGCCGCACTGAATCTGACCTTCACCACAGAAACCACAGAATATAATTTAAAGTAACCAGTGGGCCAGCTGAGCCCTTTATCTCGGTTTCACAGAATTACACACGTAGCTGAACAGTGCTATGATTAGAGTCCAACCTGTATCACGATCTCCATCATTCTTACCGTACTGCTGCTAAATAGAATGCATTGAAAAACTCACAATTCCGCTCAGATTCACTTCACCATCTACTTATATATTCAAATGTGTGCGTCCCTCCGAGGCAAAGCTTCTCCCTAATCGCCCCTCCAAAATAAATCGATTATTCACACGGGTCCTTCCTGAGAAAGCGGAAAAAGCAGGCTATGCTCACGTGTGGTACACGTAACTCAGGATTGTCCAGTAATTATGTACGGAAATTCTTTAAAAGGGACGTAGACCTTTACTTACCCACTTACTCAATGGAAATAGACAATTCCTAAGCAAGCTAAAGGAATATTATATAATATGTTTTTATGGAACACGAAGGTTCATTGCCGCGCTTACCTAAGCCCGCCATTCAACTGTGCTAACTCCATCCAACCACCCCTCTCAAATCCTTCTTCCCTTAAATTTATCCCAATATTGTCCAACGTCTAGGCCTTCCTTTAGGTCTTTTCCCTTCAGGTCTCCCATTCAATACTTTTGAGATATGTCTTTCCTCCCCCATGTGCGCAATTTGCCCAGCCCATTTCATCCTCCGTGATTTAATTACCCTTACTATACCCGGTGAGGAGTACAGGTTATGAAGCTCGTCGTTATGCAGTTTTCTCCAGTCCCCATTTTCATCTCTCTTAGACCCAAATATATTCCTAAGCACCCTGTTTTCGAACACTCTCAGATTATGTTCTTCCCGAAGAGTAAGCGACCACGTCTCACATCCTTATAATTCAACCGGCAGGATAATTGTCTTATAAATTTTTATTTTTAGATTTCTGGACAGAAGACGAAACCTTTGAGTATTACAAATTTGATTAAACACAAACGGTACCAGAAACTCTAATTAGAAATTTTTATAGTAAAAATGTACTACACCTTTTTTCAAATGGGAAGCGTTTTGTTCTTCTCCTTGCTTAGATACGCGGTCCAATCAGAGACGGCGAGACGGAAGGAAGACCCTTCCTGATAGCGGTACATCTTTAGCTCGTACACGTGATTGGCGGTGAAGGAAAACGCTTCCCATTTGAAAATTACTGTAGTTCTACATATACAAATACTGCTGAAATATCAGAAAATGTCAGTGGTTGTCTCTTAATAACCAGTCAAAATGGTGATTGTTGAAACACGAACTATATATTATTGATATATTATTCTCGCCACAGACTATCTCGCTTACAATGACAAAGCGTGCAGAGAAGCGTACAGTATATCGATCCAGAGAATAAGAAATAAATACATAATTAACTGTCTATGGTTAAACGACTTAAAAATCCAGATAACTGGGGAAAAATCCAATTAACTATGCCTTCAAATAACAATTAACTGTTTTATCTTCTCTAAAATAATTGTCTATGCAGTTAACCGCTATCCAGTTCATTTTTGTAGTTTTAATTATTCAATATGTGATAAATTCTGTGTGTGATATTACCTGTGATAACTAATAGGCTATTCAATAATATTTTGTTGGACAACATGTGACATGGACATAGGCGTGTATCCAAATTTCCCATATATCTCATTCGGGATATCATGTATCAGGATGCAAGTGTCAATTACAGTGATATCTGGTTAATAACCTATTGTGATGATTAATATTATTGGCATTACTCTACACTACTGCAGTACTACTGTCCTTCACCCTATCACAAAATACCATTAGCACTAATACCCATTAGATTCAAAAGTCTTATTTATTACTCTCAGTTTTAACGCCACCGTTCGAAAGATGTTAATGCGCCCCACGCCACTCATGCCTTACAGGACCGCGAGGGAGAAATTTCCTGCGAATCGCAGACATACTTTCTTGACTAGAGAAGTACACGGAGGGCTTCCCCGTTGAGTGATCAGCCCAAAGCCGGGACCACCTCCGAGACACGACACATCATCAAAAGTCTATTTCCACTACAATGTTACTTCGCATTAATCTCTGCAAGTCTATGGAAGTCTGGTATATTCCTTTGAAGTAGCTTATATGAGAAATATGATCAACAAGAACTTGATTGCTAGCGGTATAGGATAAACTTCATCCGCTCAATGAATTTCTTATCCGGATGTTTACTCAAGGTCAATAGACCGCGATATTCAACAATCTGATAACAAAGGAATAGCCACAAAAACGTATTAAAAAATAATTTGATAGTATAGGAAAATAGCTCCCTGACTGAGTAACAGTAATTAAGTTTCATAATTCTTAAACGCCAGTGAAATTAACTGCTTCAATCATATTTTGTTAACATTTACTGTACATCCAACCGAGAAGACTAAGTGAACACATATGAAAGATAGTAAACTCTACTCATTTTCCCCCATTTTAAGGCTTTGGTATAATTTAATTGCGACGACGCTAATAGAAATAATTTGATAACTTTAAATAATACTCAACAGAACAAGGTGCCCTAAAAATAGTAATTTGACATCGAGGCCTAGGCAACAAATAAAAATTTTACGTTCAGTAAAAAGGTATCAAATAACTTTATTGATCGAACGCAACGGTACCCAGCAATTACTACCTTTACATTCAAGATTGAGTTTGATCTGAAGCTTCACTCCCAAGGACGTATTTAAGGGGGCCCTGGGGGGCCTGGACTCTCCAAAATATTGGATTTTTAAAGCATTGGTTAGATAGAAATAAATGTCTTGGGCCCCTTAGGAAGGAAATATGTCAGTAACCAGAGCAACCGTCATTATGCTTTATCTTTTTGATGATTATGCTTTAATATGATTTATTTTTATAACGTATTTCGTTCGTACAAATAAACAATTTTTTTACAGTAAGGTAAGTCTGTCTTTTAGGAATAATATTAAGATATAAGCTTACAAGAACACATTTCAATAAGAGAACAGTCCTAGAGAATGATAATCTAGTCATGTATGTAACCCCTAGTCTCTGTACCATATTCTTGAGGTTGATTACGTGCAAGTTTTAGGTGAATGCTTTGTATCTTCCATACGCTGCCATACTACAGGTGTGGTACTGGTACGTATTCTGCTAGGACCGCCTAAAGTGGAAGCATGTCCATCGCTCTTTCCGAAATCGATGTTTAAAACTTTCCATGTGCTTTTGCACAGCGGACTTCTTTTTTAAAAGTAATGCACTCTGAACATAAGGTACATAAATGTTTCCGCTTTTGAGCCTCAAAATAATATGTGGGAAAGTAAAAATCCCCTTGAATTGCATATACGCCATTTTTTATCTGTTTCAGTAGATTTGAACTGCTCTGATTCAGATAGTGCACTGATCACAGAAACGTTAAACTTTACGTACAAAATGTTCACTGATGCTGGAAATATTTTTAATTTTTGCATTGAATCTATTGTGTCCACCGCTGTGGCTCAGGGGATGCGTCCAATCCTCTCACGCAGCGGGCCCGGGTTCGATTCCTGGTCGGGACAAGTTACCTAGGTGGGGATTTTTCTGGGGTTTTTCCTCACCCTTGAGACAAATGTCGGGTAACTTTAGGCCCTTGTGGTCCCCAGATATCATCTGGCCGTCATTATCATCTTCATCCCATCCTCGCCTTGTTTGGAGTGAGTGTGTGTGTGAATGGTGTGTCTCGTCCTATGTGTTCGTGTTGTCTCGGAGGTGGCCCCGGCATTGGGCTGATCACTCATCCGGGGAGGCCCTCCATGTCCTTGTCTGGTCAAAAAAGTATGTATGTGATCCAAAGATAATCCCTCTCCCGACAGGTCGCGGCCCTGTAAGGCCCGGGCGGCTTGGGTCGCTTAAATCCTAACAGGGAGAGGTGAAACTACGATAAAGAAAGAAAGAAAGAAAGAAAGAATCTATTGTTAGATTTTAAACAGGCAGTTATTCTTCCACGAATTGTTCTTTATATTATATTATTGTGCTTTTATGATTTATTTTTTTAAAATTCTGCTTTATTGTGCTTTTAAAACTTTTTATATCCAAACCCTTAGACCCCCAAAATCATGTTCTGGGTAGCAACCACATGTCTAAAGCCCTGTTGTGCTTTTGGGTTGCTCTGATAATCAGTTTAGGACCCACTCCCAGAAGCTAATTACTACTAATGTGCTTGCTAACCCCGTATAGAGATCGTCATAAAAACAAGAACTCAGTCCGGAAGGAAATTTCGATCCGACCCTCTCTGGAAATGGAGGAAAGGATATAACTGGGATCGAATTCAATTAAATTTAAACCATAGGCCTAGTGAACTCAATCCTGGTGCGCGTGCATACAATCGCACCGCCGCACAGTGGTCCGAATCGGAAAAAAAGCGGACAAAAATATTTTCCATAACAAATTGAAATAGTTTAGTACAAAACTTTAAACTGAATACTAATATTAGGTCAATTTGTTGTTTTAGTTCATAAAAGTACAGTACTTAGGCCTACAGGCAAAAAATATTCATTCATCCTCTGATCCGGATGAGTCGCTGTCGGCTTCTTCTTCTCCTTTCTGCTCCGTTTCATCGTTGGGTATTGCCAATAAATTACACACTTTCTGAGGCAACTGTATTCAACTTATTTCGGAAACTAACTGAGGATTTTCAAAAAACCTTCGGGCAGTGTTACCATCATTGGTGGTTCCATAACCAGGCTTCGGAATATCAACTAGAAGACATAATCTGGTTCTGAATGAGTCTTGCACTATTTTTTTCTTTCTTTCCAATATGTCTCGGGTACCATCTATCAAGCTCGCTTTCCACTTTTTAAAATCCAGGCGGTAGGAAATATGGAGGAGACTTTAAAAAAAATCGGATGTAGGCATGCAGAACTGATAATCCAAACTCAAATTGTAAATTGTGAACGGGCTTCTGTGCTATTGTTTGTAAATTGTTCATTACTGAAATCTTGGCACTACAAATATAGCACTTCATACTTGAAGATTTTGCTAAAGCATTGCATACTTTTCCATCTATCATTCATAATATTAAGGAATAACACACTTCGGTGTTATTTATAACCAAGTTATTTAAATTTTTAATTTATTCTGTTATATAATATTTTTTCGCCCGAGAAATTTCTGATGTTTCATGAACCCACTACATTCGAATAGGCCTGCAGAAGCGTGTAGATGCAGTTCTTGGATTTTTCCACGCAATAGTTCGTGTTTTACTGTCTACAAGGCGAAGAGGCACGAAATTCGACATAAATACGCTCTGGCCACTCTTGAAATCACATCTTTTTTCAACCACTCTGAATATTTCTTATATAAGAAACTTTCCATGAAATTAATTTTTTCCAGCGGTAAAAATAAGGCAGAAAAAACACTTCCTTACACTATTGTACACTGTTGTACACTGTATCACAAACTTTTCCTGCCGCGCGCGAGATTGATCTTTATTTTCACGAATCTTGTTATGAAGTTCACTACGATTAACAATGAAACTCATTTTTCTCTATTCAAAACACAAAAAACCACAAATAATCAAATGCTTCTCAGAACCGATGATCATTTCGGTTTTCTAGCTGCAAGACATCCCTCCCTAGCGTATTATAATCTTTCAACAGTCCCTTTATCTCGCGCGACTGTTTATCCTCAGAGCGCACATATTAACATTCTCGATCTTCTCATTCGCGGAGTTGGTGGGATTTGGCGATGAAACCTTGAAGGAAATATTGTCAAGACTTAATTTTAATAATTGCGTAAGTTTCATAGGATACATATGTATACATTTTTTTTTAAAGTCAAGCAAAACTTTTTTTTCTTGAAGAAAATTAGGTTTTATTAAAATTAATGTAATAGTTCTTATAAATGATCTAAATTCGACAATCATGCTTTTAATAGATATAGCACATTATAAAGTATCTACAGGTATAATATTATAGACCTTGAGTTTCATTTTCAAGTGAGAAAGAAATTGCAAAGTTTACTTGCAGAAGTGAGGGGTTCAGGAACTAAGAGTTATGCCACTTTTGCAGTATTATAACTGAGAAATCAAGAAGCAATTTCGAAACATAAAGTGAAATTAATGTACACTGATAATCATACTATACTTGGACAGTTGTTTGGTGTTTCTAAATTAAAATTGAAAATCGATTTTTGTCCGCTTTTTTTCCGATCCGACCACTGTGCGCCGTTCGCCATTTGTTCTGTCAGGTGATCCGTCGTTTTAATAACACTATATTAATAATATTACTATGGTTCGGACGTTTAGGACCTATGAAAGTGGAAAATATGACCTTAAAAATGACTAAATATGACTCAACAATCCTAATGATGACCTAATAAAAAAACGTATTTTCTAAGAATAAATCTTCCAATTTAAAACATTTAATGACACTAAAGTATTACATCACATTAATTCAATCAGATAATCATTTTTTAACAATTTTACAGGCGATTTACAGTTTTACTTGTAAAGAGCTTCTAATTTGCTAATTTTTCAAGATACCTCTGAAAATGTGAACTAAAAATATTTTTTAAAAATGCCTATTGGAAGTTGTTAATAACAAGGAGTAATTGTGCTATTACTTGTTATTGTCCCTTCACATTTCAGTTAGAGTAAAACCAAAATATTCGTGACTCTTTTTCGGAAAAAAAAAATTGATTCCACAAGTTAGTGCACATGCTGCACAACTGTGCTCTTTTTCCAAATTTTTAACTGAAATATGACTTGAAATTGAAAATATGACCGAAATAGAACCAAAACTATGAAAAAGACCAACATATGACTTTATATGCAAAATAAAAACGGTCCGATTAGGATAACAAATATGTAATTCATGTTTAATTTGTGTTTCCGGCGAGAATAGAGGTCAGGATAAAAATATGACATGTCATAAACATCCGAACCCTAATTATTACCTTACTCTATTACACCATAGGCCTAATTTGTTTATGGTGCCGAGAAATTAATATAATGCATACTTTTTAAACAATAATACATGGCGACTGTTTACACGTTCAGCCATACATAACCAAGTTAGCCAACAGTAGGCCTACAAAAATCTCACACACTCAAATAACTTTCTATGTAAACAGGAGACGTACTGAGTTGGGATCGAATTAAGACAGATTTCGCGTACTGAATATAATTTTAATTAAAGTCATAACAAATTACTGTCATTTGAGCATGAGGTACATCGTTACTTATTTCTTCATTTTATTTACTTATTTATATTTATTTTATTATTTATTTATGAGCTTACAATCTGCAATATTTTCTATTACAGATACTAAAATTATTTTAAATATTATTATATTGTAAGATTATAATATGAATCATACTGCCCGTGCTCAGTCCGTTCCACTAAGAGACCATGAGCAGAAGAAATAAAAGAAGAAAGGGATGTTTTCGATGATTATGCACTATGTTTACTCACATAAAAAAGTTTAAATTCTGCAATTTTCATCTTGTCTTCTCCATAAACCATAGAAACCATTATACCTTCTGTGGAAAGTGTCCAAAACGGTGGGAAAATTAGAGTATCGCTTTTCTAACCTATAAATGACAGTCTGTAAACAGAAAACAGGTGTCAGGAGGCGAGAATTACGACTGGTAGTGAGTAGCGCATAGGTCAACTGTTCCACAAACAAGTCACTTTTCCTAGCCTAACTACCACCAACCTAACTCTACCTGTCACTAACAGGAATATCACTGTTCCTAACCTTACTGCCACTAACCTAACTAACACTAATATCACTGTTCCTAACGTAACTCTATTATCACTGTTCCTAATCTAACTCTATAATCACTGTTCCTAACCTAACTCTATTATCACTGTCCCTAACCCAACTGCCACCAACCTAGTTCTACATGTCACTAACACTAATATAAATAATCTGCTCTACAGGTCACTTACACTAAATATCACTATTCATAACCTAACTGTATGTACCTAAACTCGCGGGAAACGTATGCTTCGAATCACAGCACAAAAATGCAGTGACAGCGCTGATAAAGGAAAACCATTGAGATGCCAGATCTGCGTCAGTCAATGAAAGTCATTTTCGGCAAGCGTAGCACCAACGCAACTTGGTACGTACAGTGGTATTAATCAGAGGTGACAGTCCAAGCATGGATGCGCAGTAGATGCAGACGAGTACAATCATTTTTGTCATGCGTGGAGGGGTGTATAGATCATTTGTGTCGTTGCTTCCAGTGCGGTAAGACCGTATAATGTAGTTAAGAAACAAGATACCTCGTCACAATCGATTCTCCTCTCGGTAGTGCAGTTCAAAGTTTTTACCCCTATCCTTCTACCTCCCACATGCGTCACTTCCCCTCACGCGTATCTGGCTCTCACCTCTGATTAATACCACTACAGTATTTTTCAAATGAGAAGCCATTTCCTTCACCGTTAATCACGTGTACGAGCTAAAGCAGCACCGCTAGCAGGAAGAGTCTTCCCTCCGTCTCGCCATCTCTGATTGGACCGCGTATCTAAGCAGGAGAATGAACAAACGGCTTGTCATCTGCAAAACACTGTAGGTTTGTTCGCAAAGCAAATCCGTGACTGCTTGAGAATTTGTTGTACTGCGCATGTCCAGTCTGTAACTTGCCCGTGATTTGCACTTTGGGAACGCTTAGTAATATGCGGAATCGATAGGTTCTGCGTTTAATCGATATGATATGCGAATAAAATATGTATTTCCCTTTAACAAGTTATACATGGGTAACTTTTAATTATCTTCCAATACTCTAACCCAACAACAGATGAAACAAATACAAACCACTCCGAGAAAAATGGAAAGAAAAATTCTTCACATATCACTGAGAGACCGGGTGAAAAACACGACTATCAGGGAACGAACGCAAGTCAAGGATGCACCATACTCAGCGCAGATCCTGAAATGGAAATGGGCAGGTCATGTAATTAGACTCAATCCCGATCGCTGGGCACACATCACGACCGTCTGGGAACCAAGAAAGGGGGAGCGGCGTCCAGGAAGACCGAATACAAGATGGGCAGATGAAATGAAGAAACACGCCGGCAGCCTATGGACTCGAACCGCGCAGAATCGCATAGAGTGGAGAAGACACGAAGAAAATTATAAAATAGCTAGTGTATGAACTATGAACAGGACAGTCAAAAGCTTAGAAGTGGATTTTGAATAAGCCCCGGTATGTGTGAGTGTAGGTGTATGTATAATGTTTGCTCAATATGTTTCACAAGATTCAAAGATAGGCTAATTCCAAATCCCACGGAACTAGCTATCTGTGGGGTTATTCTAGAGCTATCCTCCACTGTGAGAGGCCATTGCCCGTATGGGATTGTTTATGGCTATTATTATTATTATTATTATTATTATTATTATTATTATTATTATTATTCATACATCAAAGTAGCCTATGCTTACAAATCAGGAGCAAGGTTATTGGTGGGAGGAGTCAGGCGCGTGAAAAGAGGTTACTGCGCATGTCTCTGAAAACTTTTCTTATAGTACAGAAACTGTCCGTGAGAACACATCGAACAGAAGATTGACAATCAGAATCACGAATTCTCGCTTTGCGAACACGTGTGGAGAAAAAGCGCATGCGCGAACAACGTATTCCTGGTTGCTGACTGCTTTGCAAACAAACCTACAGTGCTTTGCAGATGACAAGCCCTATGTCCTTCAACTGCATATATACGCGGTCCAATCAGAGACGGCGAGACGGAGGGAAGACTCTCACTGACAGCGGCAGCCTTTTAGCCTGTGCACGTGATTGGCGGTGAAGGAAAAGGCTGTAGCACGGGCGAAGTGCGTAATGGACGAAACTAGACAAAAAAAAGAACGTGAAGTAATTAGAATTGCTAGCGATTTTTCAAAGCACTCCAACTGAACTAAAACACTCCAACTAAAGCCTATATCTGATGGGCCTATATGCCTGAAATGTGCCTTTAAGGAATCAATTGTGCATTCCCATACAATGAGTAAATGCTACACAAACGCCAAGGATAATGGAATTTAATACCACACAGTAGCAGAATGAAGTACTCAATTCACAAAGAGACTACTTACCTGCTTACTAACACAAGATCTATCTCACATGCCGTCATTGCATTGTAATCCAGTTTGGCAGAGTAATGATTACATTCCACTAACAATTATGTACAAGAGGTTGAGCAAACAAGCCGCAAGTAATAGCTTCTGTGAGTGTACGCACAATGAAACTGACCACATCGCTCAGTGAGTTCTCACAACAGGAAGTTCAACACTCTGCATTAATCAACACCACTCGTAATTCAGGTAAATGAACTGCGCACTTCTACAATAGAGAACCTCATTACAAACACGGGAGACAGCTGCACGGTTCAAGAGGACCTAAGCGTAATATTCTTCAGATCCTTGTAAGGTCACGATTGAACGCTTCACTTTTACAGTTTTCGAACCAGTCTATCGGTTTATTAGTATATAAAGTATTCAATTCTTGATATTGCGTATGCTTAGAGATAAGTAGTTTTCGTGTCATATTCACGAATTCTGGATATTATCACCAACAAAGTGAAAATATTTCGTTTCAAATACTTCTATGTCGAAATATTGTCATTATACCCGCGCGCGTGAAATTCTGTTTTTGCGAAATTTTCGTTTTTAGTCAGAATTATTTTTAACGAAATTATTTCTCATGGGAAATCTTTAATTTTAGAAAGGACTCTTTTAAAGAAGGACTGAAATGTTGTGCTTATTGAAAGACAAATGTATGTGCACATTATAGTCCGCACGTTTCTAGAAGGCATAGCTGAGCCAATGCGTGCATTACAATGACGGATTTCCAATGTTAATTAGAAGTTATTGCCCGGGCGGCGCAGGCCGCATAAAGGGAGAGGTAAAAATACGAAAGAGAAGAGAATTTAGATGTTATTTGGCCTAGTTCGGACGCCATGGCAGAAGAGTAGCGTGAGCAACAGAGTTTCCTATTTTTCAATACCTCAAAAATACTACTAGAAATTCGTCATTTTAATATAGGCAATAGCTCAGTTCATATGACTTCTAAAACCGTGCAGACTATAATAGAAACAAATGTTCAATAAACCACTTGAATGTTTAGTTAGCAGCCATACAAGTGACATAAGCATAATATTAAAAATAGGCTATAAGCCTATATTCACTACCTATTTCAACTGACACTTTCTACTTTCTCTGCCCGTGCCACAGGTACTGCAGATAGAGGAAGAAGAGTATTGTTTTCCACCCCCAAATTCGAAGTTGAGTTTTCAACACAAATACACATTTTGATATCCCCTGAATCCAAAAATACTATTTTCGGAAACATGTATGTTTGTATGTCTGTGTGGATGTGTGTTAAACAGCCTAGCTTCAGAACGGGAAACAAAATTTTATATTAGGGCCAGGTACCTTCTGAAGATGTGTCACGAAGATTGGCGAAAAGTTTCTCTTACTTCAAGAAATTTCCGTTTTTCGCAATTTCCTCGAAAACGGCGCTAACAATTTTCTTTAAATTTTGCACATGGATTGCTTATAGTAAGAGCTAAAACTTTTATTTGAAACAACTTTTCGAAAGAATTTTCTGAGGGGTAGTTATAAGCCAACAACTCTGAATACGCGCTCTTTGCAATACGGACTCAGTAGCGGAGGCACCTTTTGGGGATGTGACACCAAGATTGGCTACGAGTTCCTCTTATTTTTAAGGGGACTTTACATGAAGAAGATTTTGTTTGTTGCGATTTTCTTGAAAACAGCTCTTACCATTTTGTTTAAACTTTACACATGGTGTGCCTATACTAAGAGCTAAAATTTTTAGTAGAATCATTTTTTCAAAAAAATTATGTGAAGGGTAGTTATGAGCCACCCACCATACGTGCTCTCCGCAATATGGCCTCCTGTTCTATATCAGAATATGAAGCGAGAAAAATATATTCGCCATGATTAAAGTAAAGATAGTTACGTGAATGCATTAACCAGATTTTATTTGGGTTATGTATCCTCCGGGTTGCGATACGATGTGGTAACGACATTCTCTTCATTTTTACAACCAATTTACTTGAAGAGAATGCCATACATAATAATTATATTATACTAAGAGGATAATTTTTAATTGGGCAGAGGAAGTTATGTGAATTTTACGTCAGATTTTTTTTTTAAATTATGCCTAGAGATGTTCACGGAAATTATTTTTTTACTGTGGCATATATTAATGTAGTAAAACTTTGTTAAAATCTACAAAACAAAGGACCTTAAATCCCCTTCATGAAGTGTTTCTGTAAGTCTATTTGGTTTTAAAATGCGAAATAATGCAGAAATGTTATTTCGTTACACGAATAACGCCGAAATCAATTTAACCTCAGTACCGAAATTTAACATTTTTATTCGCCCTTTAAGTAGGATTGCTACGTAGGATATTATGAAAGTCGCAATGAATAGTCAATTCTCTATTGTGCAGCGTTTCATCTTATCAATAAATTGTTTCTGATTACACACCACACATGCAAATATTGATACTACTTCATTCAGTCTGGGTGTGGGTAATGATTTAACGTTTTTAAAATTCTAATTTATATGACTTTGACAATATGTTAATAATTTATTCAAAATAATCTTAACCCCAAAACCCGAATAGAGGGGGGAACGATGAAAGAAAACTTTTAATTTATCTCTTACTTCTTTAAAATTACTTTTAAAGAACCACCTCTTTTTGAGTTACTGCCTTTTCAACACTGTGTAAAATAATAGTGTATTTAACGTTATTCATTTGACTATAATAATATATATATATATATATATATATATATATATATATATATATATATTACTATGGGTTCGACAGAACCAAAATGAGAGAAGTTAATACCAAAAAAGAAAAGTAAAACAACATGAAAAACATGTCCCACGTATAAACAATTACAATTAATAGGAAAATAAAATTGTCACTTTTCTCACTTCCATTCGAAGTTCGTTACACAGATAAAATAGCTTTGGGGTTAACAATACATATTAATTAAACCCATTGTATGTTAGCAACATGTTTCAAACGTCACAGAATCAGTTCAAAGTGAATAGCAAAATAATTAATTATTTGCTTTCCTCGCTTAAGGTCATGGGTTCAATGGAGTTCGTGGTGACACATGAAAAATCCTGGGAGCCCTAGGGTTAGGATATTGCGTATAAAATATTGTTGAAGTCCCCATGAAGGGTCCGTTGTAAGAAATGTCATCTTATCAATTCTTTATGAATACACTACTTACCTGATAAGTAAATATTAAGGTTACGTACAACCTGTATGTGGCACCAATTTAACATTTCCGAATATATATTTCTATAACTATGAAAATATGTTTATTGTTTAATTAAGTCGAAATTCACCACATATTAAAACAAAGTTACATTTTAATTATTACATTTATTATACGGGTTCACTGTGCAGGAGTTTACACACTCCGCTCAAAATCAGGTTGCTATTTCGACCTCCGATGAGGGCATTAGGATTTATCAATTAGTCTAATGCTTCTGCTGGTAGCCTTGGGGTCGAAAGGCGTACCAGGAGGATTAACCGTATTATCGTACGATCGAACAAAAGATAAAATATATTTTTTCCTTCCACGTCCTCCCTCAAAATTACACAAAAATTGTCCTTTTTACAAAGCATGGACTTTTTAAATGATAAATTGCATCCCTTATCCATTGAAATTTTTTGTATGACAGAAAACCAGTTTAAAATACCACGTGACAAGTTGTTATAAACTCAATTATTACTCAAATATATTAAGTAATTAATTAATGTAGATCCACATATTATAACATATTCTAACTTTGATTTAGCCAGTATTGTTATTCTGAGTTATAAGCAGGGCCCGGATTTTGATGATCTAAGAATGCTTTAAAAATGAGCTATAAAATTACTGCCGACATACAAAAAAGACCCAAAAACTGAAAAAATGTATAAAAATACTACGTTATTTATCAAATTTATGTTTATTCTACATTCATGTTGTTGACTCAATTATAGGCTTGTAATTAGGTATTTACAAATGGTTAAATGCAGTTATTCAGTATCAAAATTAAAATGGTAACAGTATCTATTTATTTATGCTTATTTAGAATTCTGATAATATTGAATGTCAGTATATGCACGAAAACTCTGTATAAAGCGAAAAACAACACAAAATATGAAAATAATGACTTTAGCCTATATTTTTTAAAATTACGTAAAAATATGAAATGTGAAAAAGACAGTAAAATTAAAAAAAACCAAATAATGACATTCAATTCTAAAAATGTCCTTAAAATAATAAATGGGGAAAATGACAAAAAAAACTAAAATTGCCACTTTTATGATCTAGGAGCCATGATCAGAATATCTGCACTAATGGACAACGTGCATGTGTTCCAGTTAAAAGATGACATGTCATCAAAATCCGGACCTTGGTTATAAGCATTCTGTAAAGTTCTCGCACGAAATCTGTGCCGACGAGACCGTTACTCGCTAGAGAGAGACATGCTATTGTGCGAGAGAGAGAGGTAGCTTGGCCTTTACAAATAGAAAGGGAGGTCCTGTTGTGCGAGAGAGATAGCTAGCAGGCCAATCGACGCTACAGTCCCCACGAAAACATAATGCAATGACTTAGGCAATCGGCACAGATTTCGTGCGGGATCTTTATTTCGCTTCGTATATCGATGGCTTAGTACACACATGTGTTAAGTACAATTCGTATGTCATCAGTAAAACCATTTTAATACCCAATTATCGCTAATGTGCACCCAGGGAAAGTACTTCCAAGTTTTGCCCCTGCAGAAAACATAGTACGGTTCTGTTTTTCATTTGTCAAATTTCTATAGAGTGAAGATATTATGCCACAGGAGCTATCAAATCAGCCCTCAACACATTTTACCTCTAATTGTACTTAACACCTATGTGCACTGAGCCATCGATGTGTGTTTGTTTTAATACAAGTGTATTAAAGGTGAAAACTGTAATTGGTCTGTAAATGTCTGTAATGCTCATAGCTTTAAGTAAAACAAAATATTTTTGGAAACACGTTAAAATGTTTTGTTGGTTTTCAACGCTAAAAGTAGGGGCAAACGTGCCTAATTTCGCAGTATCTTTTTATTTTATTTACTGCAAAATCAGGAACAGTAATGGAAAAATAAAAACAAATGTATAAAATAGAAGAGAAGATGCCCTCTTTGATGAATAAGATGAAATATTTCTACTACTGTTCCCAATTTTGTAATACATAAAATAAAAAGATACTGCGAAATTAGGGGTACTGCGAAATAAGGCATGTTTGCTATATATTATTTTACGTCGTCTCTAGCATGATTGTTCTGAAATAGCTCTAAATGAAATCATAATATTGAAAATGGACATCTATTTTTATAACTGTGCTTTAGGAGTACGTAACATAGAAGTACTTTAAACATTTAGCAAGAGGTAAGATACAGATATGTATGGCTACAATATGTTGAAAAGATTGGAAACTCCTGAATTAGATGTACTGGAAATTCAGCGAACTGAAAATACTAAGTTACTACATGCATTCCTTTTGATACAGTTGCCGAATTCGATAGATATATCTTTGTACGATAAGATTGTAGTTCTCCCATTATCTGTCACTCCTGGTTTTCACTATGATTCACTTAACGCCTAAGCTTATTTCCTGTGTGACAAGATGTAGATGTGTACACTGTGCTGGTGGTATATCCGTTGTTGTGAAAATTGTTACCTTCAATAAAACTTTCCTATGGAAAGAAATTGACAAATATTCATCTAAACGCCAAGTGACATCCTGAAGATGCGTCACAGATTATGAGAGAATGACGAAATTTGCTAATTCAGAAACTAAACCAGTGTTCAAGGGTTAAGGAACGTGGCGAGAAAAGGAAAGATTAATAGCCCTTAGAACAACGGCTACATGGGCATCTGACCGCTACTTATGGAGTAAGTTGCTATGAAGGTACGCGGCGGTGTTATGCGGACACCCACAAGGCCCCCTCCATAACAGCAAGTGCTCCCTACTATGGAGTTATTATCCAAGCGAACTAGCCACCCCCTCCCCAGTAGTTTGTCCTAGCCAAGCATAGCCCTCTGTACCTTTGAACATTTTAACCAATGGCTCAGAATGCTTTCAGGATGGTGACTTCACAGATAGAGCTGGGACTACCCGGTTAAAATTTAATTGATTAACCTACTAAATAATTACTGAAATTACTATTATCTTTTACCCAATAAGGAGGACAACAGTTAACCATATGACTGGATAATGTCGTTTTAACCAATAATCCAGTTATTTGTAGTTATCCAGTTAACTGTTAAAATATAGTTTAAATTGGTAATCTAGTAACAAACTTCATCTGTTCCAGTGCAAGAAGGTTGCTGAATACATTTAGTCATGTTTTTATACTGGATGGATAAGCATGTGGCCTGTATAGTGTATATGTGGTGTGGTCCAATGTTCATACTGAGACGAGAGACAAGCACAGAGAAACCTACAGTATATAGGCCCAAAGATTAATAGTTAATTGACATAAAAGTCCAGATATAATCAAATAATATCTAATTAACTATGTGTTTATAAAACAGATAATTCTAGACTGTTAAGGCAAAAGAGTATAAGAAAAAAATTGTGAAAATGATATAAGTAAATTACACTGTGTAAAAAAAATATCTTCTTAAAAATATATTTTCTGACTGATAAGCCTAATCTTTTGCCTTAACAGTCAAGACGAAGACTGTCAAGGCAAAAGAGTATAAGTCAAAATAAATTAAATTGAGATAATGTGTAAACAAAAGTCTCTCCTGAAAAATAATACGTTCTGACTTATACTCTTTTGCCTTAACATCTGAAGTTTATGGTCCCCGCAATTAACTGTTATCGATTTATTTGTTCCACTTCTGATCACTCGTAGTTAATAGGACGACGATTTACACATAATAAATTAGACGAATGAAATGGAGAGTAAGAGATTGGTGCGTAAGTGAAGACAGTTCGTTGAACGAAATTCTAGTAAAGAACCCCGAAAAACATTGACTCTTCTGACACGAACATGGTCTTAGGGCTACACAGATTACAAAGTTTCCTGGTTACCGTAACCCACGTGCTGTGAAGAAGAAGTAAATTGATCCCTATACAAGCTGTAAAGAGCCTCAGGATTTTAAGAGGATAAGTCCCCAGGTATTTAGACATTCGGGCCATGAAGGTGATAAGGTTGTCAGCCTTACGCACCGGCCGCCTTTAACCCCAGGAATGTTCCTGCTACTCATTTTTGTGTTAGAGGATCAGTCGAACCCAGGGCCATAATGTAAAGTGAAGGATTTTAAGTCAATCGAAAAATTCCAACGACCTCATCGGGATTTGAACTCCTCAACCAAACTCAACCATACCCCCATTTAAAGTACGTATACACGCAGGAAATGTTGATTCCTAGCTGAATGGATCCAATTTTGAAATGTGGCTTCGTAATTAGCTAGTCTCTTGACGGGTTTAAAAAGGCATAATTTATAAGTGGGTTTCGGATGTTTATGGCCTTAAATAGTCAGAAGTATGCAAAACAATATGACCTCAAAAATAGCTAAATATGACCCAAAAGATAAAAAATATGACCAATCAAGCACAACATTAATGAATCAAACAAAAGTCTAAAAGTGTTGTTTTTTATTGTGATTATAAAGCTCTGCAATATATTACCATGGTATCTTCAGACTCTTAAAAAGGAATCTTCTCCGGTTGTCGGTCTAAGCTATTTTCTGGACTCTGATTGTGGGAAGTGTTAATCCAAAATAGCTTTATCACCGCTTAAAATGCCACTGACTTGGCACATTGTTGAAAATCCGGAATATACTTTTTTTCAAAATATCAACTATGTAATGCGTCTGACTACAAGAACTGTCTGCAAATGTAACCGGAGTATGACCTTAAAATCCCGAAAATATTCACTATATGACCAAAACTGTAAAAATCACAAATATGCAAATATATGACATTAAATATTCCTAAAAGTAATAAGAAGCATTCAATTCTTGTTTAAATCATTGCTATGACTGAAAAGAAAGCAAAAAAAAAAAAAATGGCATGTCATGAACATGTTATAAGAAGTTTATAAAATTGAATTCAATATAAAAACTCAAATCACATACATTACTTTGTAGTAGAGCTTGGACTAGGCTATACGGACAGAAGTTAACTGGTAAACCGAGCAAATAATTTCTCAAATAACCATGAACTTTTATCTAATTAACAGGTTAACAGTCAACCAGGTAACTCGATGATGACGTCATTTTACCAGTCATCCAATTATTTGTAATTATCCAATTTATTGTTAAAATAGTTTAGTTTATGTTAAGTAGCCTATAGCTTGAATTATCGGTTCTAGTGCAATAAGGTTGTCAGTAGCAGATGACTGTATACAACTGAGGTGTTAATTTCGTCAAGTTTTCTCCATTAATTTTCATCCTTCTGATAGTAGTAGGTTCAAAAAAAGAACTGTAGAAAACGAACGCTTAGTTGCTACCGTAATCAGTAGGGCGGAAGGTTTTTAACCAATTCCCCCCCAGCTTCCTAATTAGAACATTTTAATGCATATTTCCGTTCCATGCTCCTTATTTCCAAATACATGAAGCTTATAGAACCTAAAAAGGGCTAAATCGGACTGAAGGGCCTAAAAGAGGCTAAGGAGGACTTTTGCTGAAAAACTATGGGCTAAAGAGGACTTTTGCAGAAAAGCGCGATTTTTAAATAGATTTTCCAATTAATGCAAATGAAAATAAATGTGAATTTGTGCATTTTAAGAAAAGACATAATAAAAATAAATTTATACAACGCATTGAAATTAACAATGTAGGCTATATATAGCTTCTCTTTGTAACTCGAAAATGTGCACCTCGCCGTCGCAGGAAATGAAACTTGAGCCGTCTACAATACTTTGAAATCTGCAACTAATCCATTGTCGTTTTAACTTTAAAACAACAAGTTGGCGACCAACAACAGAGAAGTACATTAAAAAAACAAACTTGTGACACACGAGTCTGCTAAATTTTGTAGACCGGAAGTATATTGAGTGGTGTACCGAATAATTGTATCATTTAAAATGAAAAATTTCAATTGTTTATGCTATTTTTCGAGTGCCGATATAAGGAATAGTTACTTGTTTATTTTGTATAAAAAAACTAGAATAACTCTGTCAAAATCATAGGCTAATACAATTTTCGGTGTTAATAGTGTTCGTTATTATGTTTTATTAAGACGGCTAAAACAGTTTGTTTAAAACCCAAAAAGGGCTATTCCACGAAAATAAAATGCTAAAATACCTTTTATAAAAGCCTGAAAATCCGGGGTTAATCACAATGTAAAACGGGTGATTCTTTCATAACCTTAGAACACCTACATTTTTTTAATTAACCATTAACTTCTAAGGCAAGGTCACCCGCCTTTTGGTGATTTATTCGACTTCAGTAGCTTACATTTAAACTATACAATAGGCTCTATCTTTACTATCCTCAAATGAAACTATATGTTTTATTAATTTACTATTGAAGGACTTTCAAATGGGGCATTCACTTTATAAACTCACATATTTCATATTTTACTGTCAGTATCAGAGCATTGCTGTATTATATTACAGTTATTTTCCCTCACTGTTATTCTCATTGTTTTGTAATATACTTATATTCAGATTCCTCACTACGGAAATACTACTAATGGAACCACAGTCAGAATATTCGAATGCTTCTTTCCTTTCTTGTTCAGTCAACTTTTGTTTGTACTGTACACATTTACAGCCTCTTATAAACTGAAATGGAGTGATTTATTTGTGAAGTTACATCAATGGAACAATTTCATTACGATGTTGCCAATAATTTAAATTAAAGGCTGTAAAAGAAAAAACCAACAGAGTCTCTCAGGCTCACCTTGGATATTAGTTGTAAATCACATTTTCACTGCCTTGTATTCAGTATATTATTATTGGTTCTAAAAGTGCCAATGCCATAAAACTTGCTTTTGAGATAAGTGACTTTGAAGCCTTTGTAGAAGTAACGTTTTTTTGCTGAGAACTTCCGACATTGGCCTCTAAGGTTTCTGTATTATGTCTATTAATAGCAACATACATTGGCACTTTTATTATACGAAAAATAAAGACTAGCCGAGCTCAATAATGCATAGATCTCATTATTTGCAAGAAATTGACATCGGCCCATTTATATCCAAGCCGCAGATTTAAGATTTGTAAGCATTCGAAGCATTGAAAATAATAAACACGACAAGTAGGCTATTTCGTGGGGAGCCTGTTCTATGGATATTAAATCATACTGTCGAAAACAATGTCCATTCCAGAAAGTCTGTTAATTTTACTTCCCAAGTTCGTGAATTCAGCTCGGTCCAGGTCGATGGCATTTTATGTGTGCATATATGCAGCACTCCAATGTCTGGATATGGTAGACATGAAGATTAGGTCTGAGTCCTGTGGGGAAATATCCCGGCACAGGCCTAAGTAGCGGTGCACAAACGTTGTTAAATCTCCGCAACACTCATACAAAGAAAAATGCACAAATTTGAACCACACTCTTTATTTCTTAAGAATATTTTAGTAGAAAAAGATATCTGACAACGGGATTTTAACTTGGCTTTCCGTGCCGAGGGTCTACCACCTTGAGCTAGCCAGAGTTCGATTCTGCTATGGTTACCTTAATGGCCGACCACCCCGAAATGCATTTACGTCGCACACAATAGGCCTATTATGAGGCAAAGTAATTTGATGATTTTGTGACCGTGCAAAGTCATTAAATTAGTGTGCATCGTAATAGGCCTATTGTGTATTACGTAAATGTATTTCAGTGTGGTCGACCATTAAGGTAATTATAGGAGAGAATATATAGCAATATATTTAACAATAGGCCTAACTAATGTTACCTTTCAAGAACATTTTGTGTATGAGTCCCCCTATCCATTTGCTAACAGCACCGTAACACTACGTAATGAATCGTTACACTGTGTGATCGGATTAAGCCTTAACCAGCCGTAAGGGGTTTGAAATGGGTTTTGTATCATGGTTATTTAACGGTGGGGATGTAGGTCTACGGCTGCTTAGGCTGTGACAGTCGCCGAATTGCCGGATTTTTTCCGTCAGGAGATCTCTTAAGCTGCGTTTACACTATGTAACTTGTTTAATATAACATGAGTTATATAACATGTTTTCCAAAATTGTTACAAATACATGCAAATTGTTACATATAACACTGTGTTATACAACTGATTTTTATGTTATATAACCAGTTTTCTGCGTTTACACTCCATTAGCTGCGTTTACACTATGTAACTTGTTTATAAAACTTGGGTTATATAACACGTTTTCCAAAATTGTTACAAATACATGTAACTTGTTACAGATAACATTGTGTTACATAACTGATTTTTGTGTTATATAACAAGTTTTACGTTTCCCGCATGGGATGGGAAATGTGTAACTTGTTACATGTAACCTGCCACATGTGCATTTTGCTGCGTATATATAGTAACAACAAACTGTGCACCTAACCACAAATAATTAGATTTATCCAAAAGTTCAATCAATGCAACGTTTACTATGCTTTTCTGGTGTACAATAGTATAATAATAATATAACCTAATCTCACATATATGTCCCTCTACAAAACTCTCATATATGTAATATTATAACAATCTTCATTAATGTTCCATATCTTGATGGCGCTGATATATCGTATAAATGGATATGTCCAAATATTATCAATGAATATCTAATAATAAAAACTATTGTCGATCACACTGTATTCAATTACACATTAAAACTAGCAAATGTTGACATAATCACTTAGAAATTGTTAAAATAATTAAAATTGTATTAAATTTATATATTTTGTATAACAATTGGTTGGTTAGGTTAAAAGCTGTGCACTATCATACCACTGTCTGTTGCATCTCTGTTATGCATATGTAAATTTGCCAACCACTTCTCAGCAAATCATTGTCATTAATATAAAACAACTCGCAAGCGCACTGAAGTCCAGTAATTGTAGATTAATTGTAGATTAATATTAACCACATTGGTGATGGTTCATGGTAGTATCGCGCTGCATTAATTGAACTTTGTGGCATTTTTTAGTATCACAGTTGTACTCAGGCAATCCGGACGTGGAAATTTACAGTCATAAATAGGGACTGATGATGATCAAGATATGATCGAAATGAACATATCCAAGAGAGAAATGAATGCCACAAAGTTCAATTAATGCAACGCGATACTATTATGATCCATCACCAATTTCGTTAATATTAATCTACAATTAATCTACAGTTACTGGATTTCAGTGAGCCTATGAGTTATTTATATTAATAACAATAAATTGCTCAAATTTTACATATGCATAATAGAGATGCAACAGACAATGGAGATGCAACAGTGCACAGCTTTTAACCTAACCAACCAATTGTTATACATGATATATAAATTTAATACAATTTTAATTATTTTAACAATTTCTGAGTGGTTAAGTCAACATTTGCTAGTTTAAGTGTGTAATTGAGTTCAGTTTGATCGACAATAGCTTTTACTACTATATATTTTGTGATAATATTTGGACATATCCATTTATACGGTATATCAGCGCCATTGTCCACCGCTGTGGCAAAGGGGATGCGTTCGCTCCTCTCACGCAGCTGGCCCGGGTTCGATTCCTGGTCTGGAAAAGTTACCTAGGTGAGTTTTTTCTGCGATTTTCCTCACCTGTGAGACAAATGTCGGGTAGACCCTTGTGGTCCCCAGATATCATCTGGCCGTAATTATCATCTTCATCCCATTTTCGCCTTGTTCGGAGTGAGTGTGTGTGTATGAATGGTGTGTCTCGTCCTATGTGTTCGTGTTCTCTCGGAGGTGGCCCCGGCATTGGGCTGATCACTCATCCGAGGTGGCCCTCCATGCCCTTGTCTGGTCAAAAAAGTATGTATGTGTTCCAAAGATAATCCCTCTCCCGACAGGTTGCGGCTTGGGTCGCTTAAATCCTAAAAGGGAGAGGTAAAACTAAGATAAAGGAAGAGAATCAGCGCCATCAAGATATGGAACATTGATGAAAATTGTTAATATTACATATGAGAGTTTTGTAGAGGGGAATATATGTGAGATTAGGATATATTATTATTATACTATTGTACATCTGAAAAGCATAGTCAAGGTTGCATAGATTGAACTTTTGGATAAATCTAATTATTTGTGGTTAGGTGGACAGTTTCTTTATACAAACAAACGGAAAAATTTAATTCATCAATATCTAGTAACAAGTTACAGAAGATAGTTGAGATATTATTGTGATGATATTATAGGAGAAAAAATTCTGACTCTGGGACTTGACCCAGGACCTTTGGCTATCCGTGCCAATGGTCTTACCAACTGAGCCACGCCAGAATTTAATTCACAGCGCCAGATAGAATCTCTCTCCTATGACTGGCTGCCTTTAATGGTCTACCTCCCTACAGACAAGTTATGTCATATGCAGTACTGTGAGGCACACTAATTAGTGATTTTGTTACCGGGCTTCTACTGTTATTGTACAGTAACAATCAAGATAGATATATGCATCTACATTCATGTACCACAGATTCTTGTCTCTGTTGGACATTAAATGATAATATTATAGGAGAAAAATTCCTCTTCTGACACTGGGACTTGAACCCAGGACCTTTGGCTATCCTTGCCAATGCTCTTACCAACTGAGCTACGCCAGAGTTCAATTCACAGCGTTATCTGGCGGGAACCTAATCTCGAGGAAATATTTCCAGGGAACGTTCCCGGAAATGTTCCCACAAAGGGAATTTATGATTTACGAGTAAGATAACTCAGATACCTATTTGTTACTTAAATTTAATCAATAGGTTAAATAAAACTAAAAACTGTCATAAGTTCAAAGATTACTATATAATTAATGAAAAAACACAAAAAAACAATTATTTACGTATAAAATATTGTAATACTGGGTTTTCACATAGTTAACAATGAAAATAGGTTAATTAAAATTTGTCCTGGTTCTTGAAGGTCAATACAGAAGATTAACAAAAGAGTTAATTGAAGAGATTGACTATTAATTAGACAAAAATTACAGTAATAATCATAAACTGTACGAAACCAAACAACTTTTAGGAATAGGCCTACTTGCTTTCTTTAAATGTGTGACCTTGACTTCATCTTAGAAGTTGGCCCTAATCACATCCATTGAAATCCATTAGATTTTCTTCGTCATCCTCTTCTTTTTCTTCTTGATCAGAAAGGATGCCAATATCATCACTGTCATCATGACCATCATCATCATCATCATCTAGGTTTTCTTCTTCGTCATTCCCTTCATCTGGATCGTCTGGATTACCAGCACTTTGGGTTTGAACTTCAGTAGATTCACTCTTCTTTTTCTTCTTCTGAGGTTGAGCATTCATCAGTTTCCCGTTGTATGAAAGATAAGTGAGTTTAGCTGCTCGCTCAGATGATAGGCGGTTCCTCTTTTTAGATTGCATCCATGCAAACTTACTGAATGTACGTTTTGTTGCGGCAGAAGTGATTGCAGCTCCTAAGATTTGGATGGCCACATCTGCCTAGTCACAGGTTCCTCTTAGCCCTCATAAATCATGAAAGAACTAAATTTTCCCCTAAAGTACAGTAGGATTAGCCTAGATCTTGGGACTGATGTACGATTAATTATTAGGCTCTAAACTATTTATATTGAAATTTGTGTTTGTGTAATATTGAAGGTGTTGGTTTCTGGCATTTTATTTTAAATACCTACACAATCTATTAACAATTATGTTAAATTACTTATCTTTAATCATGTTTAAATACGTGTGAGGTATCACTTTATAACATATAAGTTTATAAATAAAACCTAAGAGATTGTCACGAATAATTATAATTTTTTAAAAGAAGATTACTTAGGGTACATTTTTCTGACAATAAGTGAAAAACTATATCATAGGAAACGGTAATACTTCCCTAGACGGTTCCTTGATAAACATGTGGAATTTTACTGAAATAGTTTCATTTTAAGGTATCTGGACCGTTAATAAGCAGTAAAACATTCAAAACTAACGATTTTTATAAATGCTCACTTTTGGGAATATTTCCTACCCAAGGAAGTTTTATAAATTCCTTTCCAATGGGAATATTTCCGGCCCACATCACTACTGTGCAGTACAAATGTCTCTTTGTCTCTCTAAACTTTAGTTATATAAAAAAGTTATATAACCTAATTTTTAAACATGTAACTTGTTACATGTTACGTATAATTTGTTACATGTTACATATAACTTGTTACATGTAACAAGTTTATTAAACAAGTTACATAGTGTAAACGCGGCTTTACATGCCTATAAAGCAACACACCTGTACCCATCACATTTATCCGCACATAAACACCATCGAACTGGGCTGGGATCGATCCTGCGACCACAGGATATGTTTCCTGAATGTTATTTTCCGTTTTACATTTTCAGTCTGTCTTTAATGTCCACAAATATCATTGTCCGAGCAGAGACTCGAATCAGCAGCCTCCCTCACCACTGTTCCTTAGCGACAGTGCCCAAGGTGGTCAACCCGTTAGGCACAAAATTCAGCGCCATATTGACTGCGCCACCCAAGCCGATATTTGGAATAAGTGTTTATCTGATTGCACTGTATAACGAACTCCTTCCTATGAATGTAATCTCTTGGTATAACTGTCTTGTTCCAAGACAAACACAGAGAAGCTCGAAAGATCAGAAAGCTGAAAGGAATAACCAATGCAGAAAGAAAAACGAGAGAGATCAATCAGTTCAGAACGAAGGTGAAAATGCACCTCAGATTTCTATAAACACAAAATAGATAAACAATCATTTGCCTAACGCTACCTAGTTTTAGAAGGCTAAGGAATAACAGATTGAATATAAACACTCAGAACTACCAACGAGTGTGGCCTATGGTCGAGGACTCGGAACAAAGATAGAAGGCCCAAGACTTCTTGTCTTGTTCCAAGAAAGTAAAATCTTGAGCACTACTCAATAACTCAAATTACAATATCTGCAGATTCCTGTTCTACTCGTACAGTCGTACATACGCCAGAGGAAGTATTATTTGAAATTCAATGCAGGCTTTTTACTCACTGAAAAAGGAAATAATTTATTTCTTGACCTGCGAACAACATAATGAAACAGCAGAAGGCATGCTTATGTTCAAATTAAGCATCTTCCAAAAAGACTTGAGGCAAGGCATGTCTCTTCTGCTACCTTTACTAACCGTGCACTTTAAAAAAAATTGTTTTCAATTATTCGAAAATATTTTTACGGCTGTGTTTAAGCATTGCATCATAAAATAATATTGATTACGGGCACTACATTAATTCTCAATTTCTTCTTTTCACCACTCCACATTGAGTTCAATGCGGAGAAAATTCCTTCAATACATAACTACTAGTTCTGTGAACAGTAGATCTCGCGTCAAAAGAAAGAAAAAAGAAAGGAAAAAAAAAAAGAAAAAAACTAATACTGTAACAGTTTTCATAGCAGTCTTTAAAAGCTTAGCCCAATGTTGTCAACAGCATTGTTTCCGATGTGATGGCTAGAATCCTCGGAAGAAGATGAACATTACATGAAACAGAACCATAAAAACGGCCACCATCTTGGAAAGGGAAAAAAAATCCTGACACATTCGTCGCATTTAACTTCAGTGAACATTCATGCCCAATTCGAAGAAAATTTTATAAGTCGTTTGATCGTGACTCCATAACAAACGAAACGCCGAACGGTTGAGTTAATACACGACATGGGAGATACATTAGTCTACTAATATCTAAGACATAGGATCACAGCACTCAACGTAAACAAGCATTTACTATAACCCCTTTTTTTTTATGAACGGTGTTGGAACACACTTCGGATGTCAACAAAGATTTTATAGTCTGGTTATGATTGAAAATGAAATACATGCATGCCAGGTGGAGGCTTTACAATAGACAACGAAATACATACGAAGATTTCAACAGCGATCACTTCAGTTTTTGTACTTTGAGAACGGCTGTTCGACATCGCAAGGATGTCAATATTGCATATAAATGATTCGACTGCAGGTCTGTTATTTGTTGCTTATTTTTTATTTATGCACTGGCATGCATCACTTTTAGCTCGCCATTTTTTAATTAAAAAAAGACATAGCGTACTTCTGTTTAACTTACAAGTTCGGTTATTGGTTCCGGACGTGCACGATTAGGCTAATTTATGGTTTTCGATATATTATGTAATTTAGATTCTTCAAACTCTTTAATAGCCATTGATATACCTCCAAAATTGTCTTTTATAACGTTTATAGTTTCAAATAACTGTTGTGAAATTAGGGCTTGAGCTACCGCTATAAAATAAGCATCGGTTTTATCTAAAGCGGTAGTAATTTTTGTAATGTTATTGTAATATGTCATAGTACGGCACAGCATTTTCCTAAAAAGCCCATATAGTCATAGGCCTACTATACTTTGGGAAGAGGAAGCGTAGGTGTCATTTCTCTAAGGGACAATATCATGTGACAATTTTCGGAATTTGTTCGCTATAAAATTGATAACTTCCGGGTATGAAATGCGAATAAGTCCGCCACTCTATGCCACAGCTTAGGTTCGTTGCGTGGCTAGGGGAAAAGGCACGTCATTTGTGTCTTCAACAAGATTGTATCCAGTACGATGACGTCATCGCAATTCCATGCCACAGCAACCTAGTTCCAATCATAAGGTACCTCGGATCCTATGTCTACGTAATGAGTGATGACACAATTTTCCGAAAATGTTCAAAGGAGATGGATTTTTTTCTGAAGTGCTAAAATATTTGTTACACTCATCGCCTTTTGCCTTTTCACGAAAGTAGCAATTTTCTAAATACTTAGAAACACCCGGTAACATAATTATTTTCTGGGAACAAACCGGGCTCAGCTTAGTGTAGATATCAACATTTTAGGATATGAAGCAGTCCAACTTCTCGTGGCAGCTCCTGGGTTTAACTAAAGCTGGGAAACTTATAATTTGCGCAATCATGCTAATTCCACAATAATACTTTATATATCTTCCGGTTTTTCAATAAAACTTGCAGTTTTCGTGTAAATTAAATAAAAAATGTATGCAGAAATAGTAATACAAATTTTAAGAATGTACAATTGAAAAATCATTGTTTATTGTAAAGGATTAAATATCTTCTCATGACTTAATAATACTGTATTTAGCGTACTTTTAAATAGAAATAAAAACATTTTCCCACTAATTAAATTTCTGCCCTGCCATCCTTCAAACATGTTGCACCGACACTGTTGAATTGAACTTAATCTACATTGGGACTCACTGTAGAGAGACATCTAGGAGCCACCGTTGGAACTACATCTACTAGGGGTTACCATGGCAACTTTACCGGCCTAGTACGGTAAAATTACTTTACCGAACCAGTATGGTAAAGTGCTACTTTCCGGCGTGTTAGTAGTTCGAGAAACAGTCACTTGGCGGAGCGTGTACTAAAACGTATTAAAATAGCCGGTAAATCGTTCGAACAAGTGGAGAAATTGAAATATATGGGCGCAATAATTACAGATGCAAATAATGTTAAGGTAGAAGTTAAGCGTAGTTAAGGAAATGCCTGTTTTTATACAGTTCAGACACTCTTATCTTCCCATCTTCTATCCAGAAATTAAAAAAAAATATAAAAAAGTGTAAGACAGTTATCCTGCCAGTTGAATTATATGGATGCGAGACATGATCGCTTACTCTTTGGGAAGAACATAATCTGAGAGTGTTCGAAAACAGGGTGCTTAGGAAAATATTTGAGCCTAAGAGAGATGAAAATGTGCACTGGAGAAATCTGCATAACGAAGAGCTTCATAACCTGTACTCTTCACTGGATATAATATGGATAATTAAATAACGGAGGATGAAATGGGCTGGACATGTTGCGCCCACGGGGAAGGAAAGACACATCTCAAAAATACTGACTGGGAGACGCGAAGGAAAAAGACCACTTCGAATACCTAGACGCTGGTGGGATGACAACATTACGATAGATTTAAGGGAAGTAGGATTTGCCAGGGATGGTTGGATGGGGTTGGTGCAGAATAGGTATGAATGGCTGGCTCAGGTAAGCCCGGCAACGAACCTTCGGGTTCCATAAAATAGATAGTATTCCTTTAGCTTGCTTAGGAATTGTCTATTGCAGCGTTTCTCAACCTATGGTCTCAACTGGTGGTCCGTGAAGATGGTGCAGATGGTCCGCAGACATAATTGAAAAATATCATAAAGCAAGTGGAAAGTAAATAAGTACACATTTTTCACATAAAATGGACACTAGATGTCAAAGTTTTTAAAATCTTCGAAAATGCAGGTCCTATTGGAAGTTTCCTTACTTTTGCAGTTACGAACCACAGTTTGAAACCCCTGATGCACTGACGTCTATGGTTCCCTCTTTCATTCAAAACCCTGAAAAATAAGACTCTGTCGGAATTTGTTATTAGAGGCGCTCTCTTAACAAGGGTTTTATGTATTTAGATTCATTTTGTTATAATGACCTATAATTAATACCCCAACTATTAAGAGTATAGGCCTACATATAGCCTACTTTAAAAAATGGGACGTAAAATTGGGGATCCGAAAAACTTTTTAGACATTTTAGAGATCCTCGGGTTCAAAAAGGTTGAGAAACGCTGGTCTATTGCCATTGAGTAAGTAAGTAGTGGTACCTATGTATGTATGGATGTATGCCCCTTCCGTGGGAAAACAGAATGAAGATTTTGCTATGTGTAACAAACTGTCAAAATGGTTTCTTAAATTAAGGCTTGCAGTGCTTATCATATTCGTTGCAGTGATCTCTGTCCTCTTCAAGTTGCATATCCGGCCATTGTGACTTCCGCACAAGAAATCGCTTCAAGACATTATTGCGTAATTTATTTGCACGACTCTAGTTATTTTATTCCAGAGTTTTACTTCCACCGCCTTGTGACCTAATGGTTATTAAGCTTGCGTCTGGGCCCCCGGTCAGAGGCAATAGATCCGATTGAGGGTGATGGGGGTTTTGGGGCGGAAACATCGCAGACTGCTTTCCTTAACGATTCTAGTCAACTTGTTGATCCCGTGTCGTAAATTTGCGGCACCGTAAGAAAGCCATACTCCAAAGAATCACGTTTCTCGGCTAAAACGTACTCCTGCTTCAACGTCAATTATGTTTCCTGTGTCTCTACGATCTTTTAGTTTGGGTTAGTTCAGTTTTATTCGTCTTCTAAAAGTTCATACAATTAATTGTCTTACAATACTGAGTACTTATTTATTTAGCAACTGCTGCTAGTTAGCTGTTTATTTTCATCGTCAATTCAAGGACTCACGTTTGAAAACACCTAAATAGTGACTTGCATTATTTATTTATTCATTTATTCTGCCAACTACAGGAATAAATCCCAATTACAGTTGGCGTAGTTTCGCCAATAAGTGTTGTACAATATAAAATACAATACAATAAGTGAATGTGTGAGGATAATGAAGGAGAAACATGAATGATTTGTAATAAATACAATTAATTTAACAAGACAAATTAAAAACTAAGCCATATGGAATATATAACATTTCATAAAGAAATCCTATGTTCTGATTTAATGGTAAGATAATTCCAGAAGATCATTTTGAAGTGATAGAGAATTATATTGTTTACACATTTGAAATAAAGATAAACTTTCTTACATTTTTTACTTAACAGGAATATAAAACAATTCCCTATTTCTTAAATTTTAATTGTACTACATTAAATTTAATACGTTTTAAAAGTTCATTGCTATTAATTATACCATTGATAATTTTATATAAGAACAGCTGTTGCGCTACCGATCTTCTACCAATTAGAGTAACAAAATTCAATTCATTTAATAAAGTATTATAAGAAATTCAATCAATTAAAGCAGATCTACCATATATTTTAAAATACATATATCGAAGAAAACTCTTCTGAATTTTCTCTATATCATTAATATGAGTTTTATACAATGGTGACCATGTAACTAGGCATATTCTAACTTACTGCGTAAAAAACTATTATAAAGCAACTGTAAAACGCCGTCACGGTGGCTCATGCTTAGCATGTGGGCTTAGCATGCTAGCGGTCCCGGGTTCAAACCCTGGGTCAAGCGGGCGTGTCATTCGTGGTGGACGAAGCTGTGACCTTTGGGGGTTTTTCTCGGGATCCTCCCGATTCCCCCCTCTCATTCCACCAACACTCTCCATTTCATCTTACAACTCCCCCTCAATATCATCCCGGTTTCCGGTATGCCCTCGCCTCAGGACCTGCCGTGGCCCTCTCCCGTCCTTCCCGTGGCTTGTGGTAATGACGTTGCTGGCTGGTGTGCCGCCAACCTGGGGTCTCTACATCCCAAGAGGTACCGAGGCAGCGGCACACGTGGCATGGTAAAGGTGTCTACTGGATGTAGGGGAGTTCCATGGGGGCTCGCGGTGGGGTCTGTTGACGAGGGGCCGTTGGGCATGTACATAATTTCATTACCCGAGGTTGGCACAATGGGCCGAATGGCAGAAGTGTTAGGTCATTCCCAACCCGCCTCCCCTCTTCAGGGGATTAATCCTAACTGTAAAACATGTTCGTCTTTGATATTTTTGGAATTACGAAAAATAAGTCCTAAATGTCCATAAGCTTCATCTATTATTTTATCAATGTGCTTTAGAAAATTTAGATTATACGTATTAATTAAACCTAAATCTTTAATGGTAAATATTCTCGTTAACGTTTCCGAATTCATACTGTATTGAACAACCGGGAGAAGTGAAAACCTGTGAAAACTTATGAAATAGCATTTCCAAACATTAAACGCCAAATTGTTTTGCATACTCCATTCAAAGAGCTTGCCTATTGTTAATTTAATTCAAATTCATCTGTTAATAAACTTATCTCTTTATATATTTTTAAGTCATCTGCAAACATTCAGCATTAAGAATTTTTAACAATTTCTTGTAAATCATTTATAAAGTTTATTAAAAGAAGTGGCCCTAAATTAGAGCCCTTTGGTACACCAGATTTACATTACAAACAAAGGAAGGACAATGATTTTAAATAACATATTGTTTACGGTTTTTAAGTAAGATGCTATCACCTTCAATAACATCGAAATAATACCCAACATAGACATTTTAATCAACAGAATATCATGATCTAATTTATCAAATGCCTTTGCGAAATCATTGTAGATAACATCAACCCTAAACCTCTTATCTAGAGATTCTGATATACCTTAAATAAAGTTAATTAAGTTTGTCAAAGTCGACCTTTGGGGAAAGAAACCCTGTTAAAAAGCAGATATATATATTGTTTGACATGATAAAATATTCTATCATATAGAATGCGTTCTAAAATTTTTGCTGGCGCACATATTAGAGCAATAGGTCTGTAATTCGTTACTTTTATTTCCTCACCACTTTTGAATACAGAGTTATTTAAGTGATTTTCCACACATGCGGAAATATTTGAGAACTAAGTATTCAGTTGAAGATTAATAGAAAAGGGAATTCTAATATTGTTGCGCAACCTTTTAATACATAAGGAGGAATTGGTATCCATCATGACCTGCTGATTTCTTTGGTTTAAGCTTTTTAATAGTATTCCAATACTTTACACTATATACCGGGATCAGAGATAAGGAATGTAATGTGCGCACAGTAATCGTATCTAGTGATTTAAAAGATGACTTCGTTTGAAGATATACACCTTGAAAATAAGTAGCGAATTTGTAGTGGAAATAATTAATTCGTACTGTCACACAGTTGGGCAACAGTTGTAGTGGAAACTGTATCCTTACGGCCTCACAGTTTGGGCAACAGCTGCGGTGGAAACGTCGGTTCGTGTAATTAAAAATAAGTACATGTTATATAGGTACTTACACCAACTGCCCAGTCCATAAGATTGTTTGGGCGCCAGAGTGGTCCTCCACTCAAAATTTATTCAATCCACCTACCCAGGCTATCAGCGGTGCGAGCCGTCGATTCTTCCTCCGAGCCGATGATGTGATTTGCAGGAGTGTTATTATCTACTGAATTAAAATTCATGACTGTGGTTGAAACAGTTATTTTATTTTCTGTAGATATCTAACTATATGGCACACGATTCTTCACTTACACATTTTAACACCATAATAATCCAATGAACATTTTTGAATCGCTCGCTGCCGAGGTTTAAAAAAAAACAGTATTTATACTTATAATTTAACCTTCTCGTTCCGAAAGTTGGAAAAAGAGTAATGATCTTACATTTTAAACTTCTCGTTCCAAAAGTTGGAAGACAAGTCTCATATACTCACAATTTAACCTTCTCGTTCCGAAAGTTGGAAGGCAAGTCTTATACTTATAATGTGACCTCTCGATCCAGAGGTGGAAACCGAGTAAACTTATTACATTTCCAAAATACACTATCAAGTCTATTTTGGAAATTTTGTTAACGCCTACTTCTTAATTCTCTTAATTAGAAGGACTGGTTACACGGCTTCTGCTGCAGTTCATTGGTTAAACCTTCTAACAATCTCAGCCAATAGAAAAAATTATATATTTTATATTTACAGAGTTTTTCTCACACTGCTTAGACATGATCATGCATATATTATTTCCGCATGGGAAAATCGAAACACATAAATTTCTTATCTGATTTTGCAGACTTAAGAACTAAATTACACCTACACACTTATTGTTAAATATGACCAATTATTTCTTTTCGGCATTCTTCACAATATACCAATAAACCTTTTATCTTCCTCTAAAATTCTACAAAACATTTAGGTTCCTTGACATTAAACACTTTTATTACCTTCTTCCTTGCTATTGAAACTGCGGGACTACCTGCTATCTCCAAGGGGATTTCGTGAGAAATTGTTTGGAACCAAGCTTGCACAATATGTAATATAAAACTAATTTAATTTCCTTATTTCGCTAAAATGAACTTATTTAAAATAATTGCTAAATGATGCATTCATAACTAAGTAGAATAAATATTGCAATTATTATTTGATTAATTCCCTTCTAATTAATTAGCATTACTTATTAAATTCCATTTCAAATTCATCAGATATGGACTTTGAATTATTCATTATTGTACCATCTGAAGACTGAAAGATGCTAGAACTATTATTTTTGGTTTTTTATTATTTTTTTACATGATTCCAAAAATATTTCGGACTAAGTTAAATATTTTGTTCGCAATTAAACATATATTCATTTTACTTTTTTTTTTACAGGCGTTTTAGCTAGTTTACGAAGTTCTTTAATTTCTCCATATAATATGAGGAATGCTCTTTTTCTTTTCCTAAAATATTCCTTCTGTTTGAATGTTTCAATTTATTATCAAAATCTTCAAGGTCTAAATATTTTTATGACTTTTACACCAGTATGATATTAATAAATTATGATGTCATCCTGTTGACTGAGACATGGTTAACACAGAGTATTAATAACAGTGAATTATTTCCTAACGAGTTTAACGTTTTTAGGAAAGATAGGATACTGAAAAGAGGGAGAGGAGTGCTAATTGCTAATCTTATTATGGAGTATAGATATTCAAGACTTAAACGCGAGAAAACTAGATTCAAGACATCTTCTCTACGCTTACTGAACTGGCAAATTTGGTGTAATTGAGTAATACGTACACTTAACACACGTTGCTAATACAGATAAAAGAAATTCTCTGTTAATGAAAGCACGAAATAAGTAAATACTACAACATCTTTAAAATACGAAAGGAAGGAAACAATTATTTTGTATCCTTTCAGCCATGCTGTTCTGTCAAAGCATCTAAACTGCCATTTAAAGGACTTCCAACGTTGTAAAACAAAAATGAACAGAATTTTTATATAACATAATTTTTAAGAAATCATACAAATAATATTCCGTAGGCCTTTAAAAAATTGAAATCGTACAGCGTATGCAGACATATACAAATTAACAAAATATTATATGGGCTGTATTTACTATTGTAGTTCATTTCTTGGGGAACTAATATTCATATATTTTCCTTCAATGCCGCATCTTTATATAATGGATGCCTTTTATCATAATGACGAGTTTCTCATTCATAGACGCCATTTCTTGGCTACTTCCACTTCCGTCTCCTGTTCTGTTCCCTGATTGGTTGTATCGTTATTTTTCGCATAAACTTAACGCAGAAGCTTGGTGTTCGCAAGGTTCTAAGTTAAGTTTAATCTTACGTTTAAGTTTCAAGTTTACGTGATGCATTGTGGATGGTCCCATTGAAAAATATGGTCGCAAGCTTTTAAGTTTACGTTACGTTTACGGTTAATTTTCTATCTGAATGGCCCATTAAGCTTCACCTTAAGGGATCAGCGGATCAATTCCAGGGATCAGCGGATCAATTCCACATAAAAGAATCTTTGTCCTGCAAAAACGCATAATACGTACCATTTATAATGCCAAGCCTCTCGATTCCTGCAAACCTTTATTTAAAACCCACAAGATCCACTACCATGTATCATTATTTTTGAAGCCGCCCTGTTTGCTTATTCTCATAGACTCCTTTTCAAAGTTAATTCTGACTACCACTCTTACAACACCCGACATAAAAACAGCATAGCACTGACGAAACACTCTACCCATCTATTCGAATCTTCTCCATACTGCTTATGCTCTAAGGTATTTAATTCACTTTCCTCTCATATCACATCACAAAAAACAGAAATATCATTTAAGAGAATGCTCAAATCCTTTCTTTTATCAAACTGTTTTTATAATATAAGTGATCTCTATTCTTTGTAAGTGTGTATATACTGTATTCTTAAATTTATCATTCAATTTGTAAAATTCATCTTCCATATACTGTAAAAATAGAGCTAGAAATAATATTAAAATGTATAATGTAGTAAAATGTAGCGTGTTTAAATATTGTACATGTATTGAATATTTGTGTGTAAATTATTAATTTGTAAATGTGTGTGTTAAACTTAAGAAATGTAGTTTATAAGTATATGTAAACTTATAAGTAGGTTAATGAAAAAGACTGTACTGTGTAAGAAAATAAACTAACTAACTAACTAACTAACCAGCAAAAATAAATAACGAAATAAAAATTACTGAAACGTTAGGATATCTACTACGCCTCATTCTACCACGGAATAGTTAACTTATTACTTAACAGCTTATTGTTCACTGTCTATTGATCATAATAATATTAGGCTAATAACAGTTCTTGGCAGTACTTGATAGGCGTCTCTAAATGTTAGGTTGATGCATTCCTTAAAGGCTTCTAATACTAAATACCTATATACGTAATAAGTAACGGCACGTTTATTATTCTCCTTAGCTGGAAAGTAGCATCCAATCAGACCTTCACATATGTGTGTAGAAATCACCGTAAATCCCAACAATAATGAGAAAAGATATAAATCCAAACAATGAGAAAAGATATGAATCTACGGTGTTCCGAATGCGATTTACCGTTTAGAGCAGTGGTTCCCAACCTTTTTCAGCTGATGCCCCCTTCGAACATCATGAAATCCTCACGCCCCCTTTGATAGTGATGGGGAGAAAAAGGCCTAAAAACGTGATTGTCAGTACTTTTGTACAAAACAAAGATCCCTATAACACTTGTAAAAATAAAATTAATATTGCTCATCTCTTTTATTATTCTTATTTATCCTGTGATGCTGTCACACACACACACATATAAAACACGAAAATGCATATCTAATTATTGTGAATCTTATTTGAGTTTCAGTACAGGTAATAAAAAAGTTAAATGTAGAAACACAAATGTCCAATGTAGAGTTAAAAACTGAATATTAGTGAGATGATTGGCACTGTTTTGCTTTCACCAGCTATGAGATATTAGGTTTTATGTTTGAGAGAGCACAATGCAGATCACTCGTATCTCGTATTTGGATTTCCAAATTATTATAAACGTGTTGAGGACAAGACATGACTATTTAATATGACAGGGAAAATATAGTTACATTTCATAAGATTATAAAATGTAAATTCACACTGTTCTGTTATTCTTGTTAATTACGATATGTGTCTGTGAATTTGTTTGGTTAAAGTTAACAGATTAAAAATTCTTGTCGACCGACAACGCAACAACACTAAATCAAAATACGAATTTCAAATTGTTGCATGCCCCCCTAAGAAGAGCCTCACGCACCCCCAGCGGGGCATGGTCCCCTGGTTGGGAACACCTGGTTTAGAGCAACCAAAGTAAAGTCAAGTGATTCCTATATTCTACAAGCAGTGAAGGCCAGGTTTCCAGGAGCTTGGGGCTCCCATATTCTAGCCGTTTATCATATGAAGGTGGTCAGGTTTTCAGCCTTATGCACCGACCGGCTTTACCCCCAGAAATACTCCTGGGACTTATTTCCGGTATAGGCTGAACTGAAACGAGGGCCATATTGCCACCACGGGGATCAAACCCGCGACCTACCAGCTTGTACCGCAGTGCCCCAAACAACCTGGCCATGGCGTACCTCCTAGTGGCAATATATATATATATATCGCTTGTAATCTTTGGACGCTATTGGTGTACTGATATATGGGAAGAACAAACCCCCAAACGGTTAAAAAATTAAACCGGCTGGAGGCAAGGGAAGATCTCAGTGGTGGGATCTTAATTTCACAACTCGTTAACTACTAGGAAGTTCAACATTGCATTTTGATGTTTGTATTAATCTAGACTAAATTTTCTTCTGGTAGACAATGCACGAAAAATGCAAACGCTAGTTTGTTCAAGAAGCTGGCAGTGAGCACAGTATCGATTAGTCTTGAATAGTTTTTTTGTCAACCAAATTGTGCAGCAAGGGTTTCGGGTGAGGCTGAACCGCTGAAGTAATGCCATCTATTCTCTAGGCACATAACATGACGTTTCTGAAAGCTAGTTTATATAATTAACCTAAGGATTTTAATGATATTTCTTTTCTTTAAAGGCATTATTTCATATTTTCAATAGGGAATTTCATTTTATGAGGATGATTATGTTCCCTGAAATAGCATATGTTTGTACTAAAATACGGAAATTCCGCCTTGTTCTTAATTTTTTCAGACTACTTGCTCATTAACCAATGACCTATTCAGTATATATATATATATATCTGAAATTTTAAAGAATCGCCCATATCTATAGTCATAATTTCATAGTTTTATTTTTATCACTTTCATTTTATCGAACCTACATGCACTTTTTAAATTCACAACGACTTAACACTGACAATTCTTCATACCGGTAGCTTCTTTGAACAAAAACAATCATTGAACACAGCGACTTGGAATAGGCCTATGAGCTCCATATGAACAACAGGAGATATGAAAATAATTTATAATTATATATATATATATATATATGAGGTGAAGCATTTTAAAACTCTTATATTGGTAAATACAACATCAGCAACACATTATTATTTTATTATATCTATTTTAACAATTCCAAATTAATTCCTCCAGGACCAGTAGCTTTCCCGTCTTTTCCTTCCTTTAAATATTTTTCCACTTTATCTTCTGATAATTCCTATTCCAAATTTCCATGTCTAAATTTATGTTGTTCTTTAAATTCTCCTCTTTCCTCGTTAAGGAGGGATTTAAAAATTGATCGATTTGAACGGAACTCACTATGTAGGTGTTTTCTGGGCCAGAGAACTCGAATCTGATGTAGTTTTTCCCAAATGGCGCTTTCTAATCGTGGAATTCACTTCAAAACCGAATTTTTAGCTGTATCATTAATTATTAATAGTTTAGTTTATGCCTATGGACGTTTCGAGTACAAGTGTTTAATAAATATGTTTTAATTATTTTGCTCTTAACTTTTAAACTTCCAATTAATTAATTATCGTGGGCGGGCGAAGCCGCGGGGACCTGCTAGTGTTGTATAATATAATATATTTTTATTTTGTTCAGGGGCAGCATGTGACGTATTAATCACCGCATGTTGATGCCTTACGTGTCCAGTAACGAGCTGACGTTTTATCAGATAAAATTGCATTCGTGATTGTAGCAAGGACATTATAAGATAAATGATCATGATTGACGTATATCCGAGGAATTGCTAAACGTTATTGGTCAATATCAAACACGCGGGGTATGAATGGAATGGTCATTAAAATTATACGATTTAAAAAAAATCCTTAATAATTAAAAAGCAGTAGATTTAAGAAAAGAAGTACTAGAACTGATTAACACTAGTATCTGAATAACAATATTTATATATTATGTAATATATAATCTTTTCTAACCTTATAATACGTAATTATACTCTGCCAGTCATGTGTGTGTGTATTCGTGTGTTTTTTAGCTCTCTTCCCGAGCATTTTACTCTTCTGGGTGTACACTAACATCTGAAACTTCTCACTATTACTATAATTTATACACAAGCTTAATTTCGTATGTGATAAGTTATGTGTTCATGAAACCTCAGAATTTTGTTTCTGTTGAACAGTACATGAAACTATTCCAGGAGAAAAATTCCTGATACTGGGACTCAACCCCCCGGGCTTCGGCTTTTTTGCGGATAGACTACCAACTGAGCTAATCAGAGTACGATTCACAGCGTTTCATTAAATGTCTTTCCTATGAGTAATTACCATTAATACCTGTATATATATATTTCTATTTTCTCCCCGCGTAGGTGCAGAGGTGGGTTGGGAACGACCCTAAGGACGTAGGCCACATGTGCGGGCCCTTTGTGCCAACCCCTTGGGAATGGAATGATTGGCATGCCCAAAGACCCCCCCTCCGAAACAGATCCTACCGCGGGTCCCCACGGAACTCCCCAACATTCAGCTAGAACCAGAAGCCATACCACGTGCGCCACGCCCCCGGTCCCTCACGAAGAGAGCACACCACCAACAACCATATGACCACAACAAATACACTCAATAAGTGAGAGTATTTGACCACAAGCCACGGGGCAGGACGGGAGAGGCCCCGAAAGCCGGGAAAGGAAAGGGGATGATAATGAGAGTGAGTTTGAAGGTGAAGTGGAGTTTTGGTGGAATGAGAGGGGGAAACGGGAGGATCCCCGAGAAAAACCCCAAAGTCACGGCTTTGTCCATCACGAATGACTAATACCCTACCTAAAAGACATTTACGTCATATACAGTATACAGTATTGTAAAAGAATTATTACTCTGGTAAGGGGTCTTATCTCAGTGAGGCAATAAACTGAACTCGAGTTTTGAGCTTTGTACTCACAACGCCCTACATCACACAAAACACATAAAAAATATTCTATTATCACAAATGCAGAGTGAGTCTACGTTTTCTTTTTTAAGAAAAGACTACTGAAACTGTATTATACAGCTGTACTTCCTGGAAAAATTATACCTGAAGTTTAAACAAACTCTTAACTGTACAAAGAATATTATAAAAACTACCAAATAAGTTATATATGTATATTTCTTATCATCAAAATAATAGGAAATTATTATTCAGGAGCAGTTTCAAGCAATGGTAGCAATAAATATTAAAAAGTTAATGATCTATCAGAAGCCGAAATGTGCATGCAAATGTGCTCTAAAATCTGTAGAATCTGCTCCGGAGCCAATGGAGTATGCTCTTTAATTTAATTAATTGTAATACCTTACGTTTTGCAATCTGAAGTGAAACAGAACTTTAATATTGTACAATCAGTTCGGAAAGCATTAGTCTATGCTGTTCGTTACTGTACAGTCACTTCTCAGAACATTCCATTAGCTATATAGGCCCTATGACCCTATGCTGTAAATGTTTTTATTAACAGATATATACACAATAATAAAATTGTCAGAAATATGCCGTTAAAAATGTGGCAAATTAATGAAATATAAAATCCACTACATATGTTGTAACAAGAAGCGAATATGTTGCACTATCGCAAAACATATACAACAATATGCTAAATGAAACGAATTATCTGCCATTTCTTTCATATGTTATACACATTTTGACATTAGCTTGTAATAGAGTGCACTATTAAAAGTAATATTTTCCATAACTTTTTTTTCTTTCTTTGTCTTAGTTTTACCTCTCCCTTTTAGGATTTAAGCGACCCAAGCCGCCCGGGCCTTACAGGCGCCGCGACCTGTCGGGAGAGGGATTATCTATGGATCACATACATACTTTTCGACCAGACAAGGACATAGAGGGCCTCCCGGATGAGTGTTCAGCCCAATGCCGGGGCCACCTCCGAGACAACACGAACACATAGGACGAGACACACCATTCACACACACTCACTCCAAACAAGGCGAGGATGGGATGAAGATGATAATGACGGCCAGATGATATCTGGGGACCTCAAGGGCCTAAAGTTACCCGACATTTGTCTCTCAGGTGAGGAAAAAGACCAGAAAAAACCCCACCTAGGTAACTTGCCACGACCAGGATTCGAACCCGGGCCCGCTGCGTGAGAGGAGCGAACGCATCCCCTACGCCTCAGCGGTGGACTCCATAAACTTCTGGGTTCTAATTGTGAGAAGCACTGTGGGATCAAGTTTGCTAATATTCTCATTCACAAGCTACTTTTTAAAGCCCGCTTTTAAATTAATCAGCAATTATTAAATAAATCAACACTTATAGGACAATTCTTTGATATTTTATATTAATGCCATTTTTGCAGTGGCCTTCGCCTGATTGTGGTGGGTTTGGCACTGCGCTTAAAACCGAAAGGTTGCGTATTCTACCTCCGACGAGGTCACTATGATTTCTGGTGACAACAGGCGCCTGGAGTTGACTCTTTTACAGACATGAGTATTAAAATCAATCCTGCAGTTAAAATAGGCAGTTGAATAAGGGTGGCAACCTAACCAGCTTCGTATTTGGCAGATTGTTTAAAAATCCGGAAACCTCAAAGCCAATAAAAGGGAACGATTCACTTTAATTAACTTTACTAACAACAAGTTCTCTTGTTAAACCATTTCCCTGTAATTATTTCCTTTGAATTACACAGGTATATGCGTCACTGGATAAATACACAATCCTGCTATATTGAGAAATTTCGCTCAGCAACTACACTGCAATACTTAGGATCAGTTACGAGGAACACTGCTAAAATGTAAACTAGCTATTATCGTACTTCGCAATTTTTAATTGTCAAAACTACAAGTATAAGACACGAACTAATCGATAAGGATATGCTACATAAATAACTCTTCAGACCACTCGTTAATTCCAAACTAACATGAATTCGTGAGCATGATTAATTTCGATAGTAGACCTATTGACTGGTAGAGAAAATAGAAGAATTGGTATTATGTCATTAATAACCCATCACACTCGTAAACCTAACCTATCGTGAGAAGTAAATTGGAATTTTGGTTGTAAAGGTTGAATCTAATATTATTATTACTTATACTTCAATACTACATTAACATATATTTATTAAGTGCCAGTATGGTACTTTATGAGATTGTATGTGGGGGACGGAAAAATGTCTGTCCGTCTATCCGTCTGTCTGACTCTGTCTGTACGCGCCATAACTCAAATACGCTTTATCGGATTTTCATGAAACTCTGTATACGCATTATAATGTCCATGGGAAGAACCCTATTGATATTGAACCTAATCGGTTCACCGGTACCGGCGTCAAACCCAATTCAGTGTTTTTATTTAAAAGCGCCAAAACTCAAATTCGCTTTATCGGATTTTCATGAAACTTGGTATACACATTTATAATGTCCATGCAAAGACGTATGTTGATATTAGAACAAATCGGTTGGCCGGTACCGGAATAATGCCCAATTTAGTGAATTTCTATGGTATTATATAAAATGCCCATAACTCAAATATGCTTTATCGGATTTTCATGAAACTTGGCATAAACATTTATAACGTCCATTGCAAGAAGCCTATTAATTTTTGACCTAATCGGTTGACCGGTACCAGAGTAACGAATAATTAAAGGTCACATGTTTTTTAATTTTTGTCTACCGGTATAACTTGACAGTTAACACTATTCCTTCACATACGCTTATCAAAGAACACCATCAAACTGACTGAGTTAGCCAAATGGTAACGTCTTGGACTCGTATTCTGAAGGTCCCAAGTCAAATCCCGAAACCGGCCGATTTGAGATGGATTTTTTATTTTTTATTTTTATGTGGGTGCGCGATTGTCAAGGAATCACAAATCTGTAGCTCTGCTGACGCTGGTCGATTTTAATCTGATTAGAAAAACTTACTTTCTGCATATCATAATTACAATTATAATTGATTCAACAAAAACATACTGTCGCTTTTTTATATCAGTTTACCTGATTTTATTTTTTTCCTAGAAGTTCACTTTTATTGGTAGAAGAAATAATTCTGTATCTATAACAACAGGATATTATCGATATAAATACTTATATATATATACATATTTACATATAGGCTATATATATACATACACAGACTTTTTTTAATGTGAATTTAGATCACTGAGGCTAAAATCATTCGTTATGTGTGCAAAAACACATACTGCGAGTTAGGTTTTTACTTCAACACCGATTAAAATACCATAAGGAGCAACTGTTTTAGTTTTGCCTTAGCTATGAGGTGAATTTGCTCGTCTTTTTCTTCTTTCTTCCCACCAACTATGAGTTTGAAATTTCTGACACAGGACTAGGCCCAAAGCGTGCCATGATCCGTGAGGTTAAACCAGCCTGAATAGTATTTTTAGTCTGCGGGTGTAAAGTAGGTATGGTTACAATTCAACGGAAGTCAGTAAGTTAAGTAGGAAATTTAGCGTTCTACTTCTTCGCATGTCCGTTCCATGAATTTTTCTGCAGATTACACAGTTTTCTGAATGCATTTTTTCTGATATGCGGTAAATTACAACCCCTCAATATATCAATAATCCTAATTTAACAATACAATATGCCTTGGCCCACAAATATCATTATACGGAGAATTGACTGTATTGATTCGCTGTGACTGTTGTCAACTGTACCTACATGACATAGCCTAAATTTCGTAACAACAACTGAGGCCAGATGAACTACCGTCCGGCAGAATTTCGCGTTTTTAACAAATTAACAACATGCACTTTATAGCTGCCTTTATAACTGTTACAAGTACCGTGAAGGAGTTAGAATTTAAATACACACGAAGCCACACCATTTTTCTGTTGAACAGTTTCAAAACGACGAAGTATGATAGATATTCGTGCGGAGTATAGCAATTCCTAGGTTGCGTTCTAGGCTACTCTACCAGGTGCGTCAATCAACTGCGCCAAAGCGTACCCCCATGAAATATGAATAATTTTTAATGTGTATTGGAATTTATGTAAAAGCAATGTTTTCCTTATATGCGTAAAATTATGTATAAGTAGAAATTAGGAAAAATATGAACAGTAAACAATGGGCGTCCAGGGCAGGGTATATTAATAATTATAGTCAGGTGTTTTTCTTTTGGCAATTATTTAAACGTCAGTAGAGACATACAAACTTTGCAGAAGTTTTACCAATTCGACAACATGGAAGCAGTACCCACAGTGGATTAGGAAAGAGGGGCCAAGATGGTCCGGACCCCTAAAAATCAAAACCTAAAATTCTATTTTTGTATTTTTAAAAGTTAAACAATTTTTGTTGTGTGTCAAATATGACACAACAGTTCTTTTGTTTTCATAACATAATCAGTAGGCTATTATTTCCACTGTTCCATGTGTTGTTTAACTTTTCTTATAAATAGTAATAAGTATTATAACTTAGGTAACGATTTCTTGTTTACGTTGGCATGTCTTAGAGTATGATAAACAAACTTGCTAACTACTTTTTCAGTGCTAAAATGTGATGTTAATTAGTTCAATATTTAAAAATTTTCCTGGGGTCGACCCCCGACTTAGGTAGCAATTTCTTGTTTAAGTCTTGACATGTCTTAAGAGTATGGTAAACAAATTTGCTAACTAGTTTTTCAGTGCTAAAATAGCGTAAAATGTTATTTTCATTAGTTCAATATTTAACAATTTTCCGGGAGTGGACCCCCGACCCCCGTATCTTGGGGGTATTCCATACCCGACCCCCTGGTACTTTCGACCCTATCCAAAATTATTTTCTGGCCACGTCATTGTTGTACTTATTATATATTAATATAATGTTTCAAAGTGGCCCAAGAAGTTAAAACGACAAAAAATAAGTTAATTAAAAAATTGAGCCCCCCCCTTAGAAAATATCATATGGGCGCCACTGTATCTACATCTCTATAAGTACAGTACTATCACTCCTAACGATATTACAACATTCCAATGGTAAATCCTCAGGTAATACTAATTTACATAATTATAAATCCTATCTTTGGTAATATGTATGTACAACAGTTCTTTGGTTGTTGTTGTAGTAGGCTACCTACTAAAGTTACATCCTGGCACTAGCTTAGTGACACCTATAAATTGCACTACCAACACCTTCTCTTATTCCGATAAGGGTTCAGTGGAATAGACAATTAAGGGGGCGTCCACTGCGCTAATTTGACCATTTATCTGAGTTAAGGTATATCCATGCAGAAGAATATTGCGGTACGATCAGTATGCTTTATCCAGAACAACAAATCCTTCACAGCAGAATAATGCTGACACAGGAGTATCCAAGGGGAGTTTTGGAGTTTACGAGGGTGAGACCCCTCTCTCCCCTAACCGTGCAGAAGGGCTAGATGAAGGGTGTAGTAAAAGGGAACAGGTCGATATTTTCTACATTTTACAGTAGGTCTCTGCAAGGTAACACTTCGGGACAACAAATATCAACAATGCCATCATTGTACTTCGCGAGTTTCTGGATTCACATTTTGACACAGAGTAAACGACAGACCTTAGCATTCCACTGGCCTCTCCCTTGCAGAATATAGTTGAGTATTTCTCGAGACTGGACAGACTTCTATTAATTACAGCTAAGATCATCCGGATGAAAGTTAGTTGGTTGAATGAGCAAATTATCTTCAAATAATCATTATCTTCTATCCAATTAATAGGATAACAGTTAACCAGATAACTGGACAATGACGCAATAACTAATGATAGGATTAACAGGATAAAAGTTAATTGGTTAACTGAACAAATAAACGCTTAAATAGCCATATTTTATCCAATTAACAGGATATAAGGCATTCATATAAGTGGATAATGACGTCATTTTATATAACAAACAATTAGTTTACCTATCGAATTAACTGTTAAATATGTTTTAGTTGATGGCATGGCCCATCGGTTCCAATGGAAGACGGTTACTGAAAAGATTTCGCCATGTTTTAGAGCGGATGGGCAATAATTTGACTGCTTCGAGCAACTACGACAAAGCGTACAGAGAAGCGTACAGTATATCAATCCAGAGAATAAGAAGTAAATATGATTGTCTATGGTTAAATGACATAAAAATCCAGATAACTGGGGAAAATATCCAATTAACTATACGTTCAAATAACAATTAACTGTTTTATCTTCTCTAAAATGAATTGTCTGTGCAGTTAAACGCTATCCACTTATTAGTTCAGCTTTAATTTTAACCAATATCCCCAGTTGTCAAATTAACTGTTAAAAGAGAATTTAGCTATGGCAAGTATAGCCTGAATCATAGGTTCAAATGAAAGATTTTTTTTTATCGAGTTTTAGAGTGAATGAGTAAGCATGCAGTTGCCTCTGGCGCCTATGCATGTGTTATTGTCCGTAAGGGGAGGCGCATAGGTTCATGGAGTAGCGTTCAGCACATAAACTGAGAGCGAGAATTAACTATATAAATGCCCGTTTTGGTTGACACAAAGTCGACATAACTCTAAATAATATCCAGTTAACTATACATTCACATAACAGTTAACTGGTTTATCTCCTATGCAGTTAATTGTCTGTGAAATTGACTGTTAACCAGTTATTTATCCCAGGCCCACTATCAAAGAACTTTCGCAACTATATTCAGGATGCCCGTGATTGCAATCGGAAAAAATCTGAGATAAGCTATTTATTAGGTAATAATTCAGAACGTAATTTTAATTAATTTCCTGAACCATGGACAGTATTAGTAAAGTAAAGAAGAAACTTCAACCCCCCGAAATCGGTACAGTCATTCTTATGTACAGGTAGGGGGAAAAAAGCGGACCGACTAAATTACTTAAGTTGCCGGTATGAGCCACTGCGCATGCCTAACGGCATTCACAGGATAGCAGGGAATGTATTGAAATTTGTTCTAGTGTCGACTTCTTGACTTAGCCCATTTCGAAACCCAGAATATGGTTTCTAATGGTATTGTTTTATAACTGAATATATTAATTAGACTATTAATATTATTATAAAATACTAACACAAATTATATTATATTCAGCTACAAGAGTCTGTCCGCTCTTTTTTCCCTACCTGTACTTTTGAGAACAATGTATTTATAATGTGAATTAGCGATATCTGTGTGCATTGCAGTAATCCTTTGGTCGGTTCATTGTTGAGAGACAAGCAAGACAAATCCTGACTTTCAATATTATAATTACGGGAAATAGAATTGTTCTTTATTTTCCCTATACAATAATACGCCTAAAAATTACAAGAAGTTAAGTTTTGATAAACTTCGTATTTTATGTCAGCTGTAGTGCTAACTTGACTCAAGAACTTTTCTGTTCTAATGAAGAATGTTTGACGTAGCCTTCTTTCCAAGAATTTCAGGAGGTTAAGGAATAATCCGTATGATTCCGTAACCTTTCGATCACTGCATTATATAATCTTCATTCAACTGTAACTGGCACAATCAGAGCATTGGGGGGGGGGATAGGATTTACCCGTAACTAGACTCTATAGCCTAATTAATAGTGTACTTCTGTAAGTCACTATGAACTATAGATTATAGTCATTTGTTTTTTGAAGGAACATTACCAGGGACTTATTAATTCATTTAAGAATCAATAGCCTACATTTTACTACAAACAATTTTTATCAATTGAAATCTCCCTCAGTTTATGGAGCTGAATACATGTAACCGTTCGTGATAAAGAATTTATACTGGAAATACAACAAAAAGAACCAACGAGAAATTATTCAGCTGATACGTCTTTCTTTCGATTTGGACCAATAACATGTAAGAATAGAACCTCAACAGCATAAATGTGCACTGGTCAAACGAGAGTGAGCGGAGGCCTTTCAGAGGTAGGAGGTAGACTCAGAGATACGAAATATCATTTCCCTCCAGTTCGAAAATAGACTCGTCCAGGGAGCTGTTAATCATACATCTGTTCCCCAATCCTTTATTTCAAATCCTTTATTTTTATTTTCCTACGGTCATAATGGATAAATATTTCAAGAAACAGTACTTACCAGTATGCTTTTCTAGGAACTGCTGTACAACGATAATATAATTATGTTTTACGCAAGATAACTTCAGTATTAAATTTCAGAAAACAATACTTGACTGAACTGATGTTTATTAACTGAGCGTGTTTTGTTCTTAGAAAAATGGCATACTGATGTTAAAAATACCTTTTAATAGTCCTCTAGTCAAACTAAAATGCTATTCAAGTAATTCAAATTAAATACATTAATTTTATTAATTATTTAATACCTATTACTCGTTAAATAATAATTACACATGCATCTCGTGACTTGGAACTCCTCTAGATAAATTTCGGAGGGACTCGTGGCATTACCTATGATAAAGAGCCTAATACACAGAACTGACAATGTTACAGGAATTAAACAGTAAGACAATATGGAAAAAATTATTTAATATTACAAAATTAAATATTATTATATTAATTATTAAAATTATTATATTATATTAATTATTATTATATTAATTATTAAAATATTATCATAAAATTAATTATTTAATATCTTACATTCAATATACCTTACATTTAATTTCAATTTTGTCTACGGTACTATGTTTTATCTGACATATTTTTTCTCTTTTTTGGATTGGGGGTGTCATGACCCTTGTCTACGGCCCTAGGTACAGAAATGAGTTAGACGATCAAAGGATAGGCCTATGTCCTGTATCACTCTGTACTGTATACGTATCGTGAACGACCTGTGCTTCAGTCCACCCAAAAGTATACCCCTCCTCGAATGGCAATGGTCTGTAACTCAGACGTAAGGGGAGATTAAGCTGGCGAGCAAAAAGAGAAAAAAGAAAGCAGAAAGCCGCAGGAACATAAATTTATGTAGTTATGTTCTTTCAGAGTATCGGCTTTTCCCTGTTCCGCACCTACAGTAAATTCGCTGAGTTCGTGGCGCCAAATGAAGTTGTATCAACCACATCTACATCCATTTAGTTAAGTTCTAAATAAAATAAAATTACTCCCAGGGAGAAACGTCTTTGTTTACATCTTGAAAAGCTGCAGTTTATGTTACGAGCAATTATCTCAAACTTTATCGTCTACAAGGAAGTGTAATAACCTAGTTATAAGTTTATAACCAAATTTATGGCGAATAAAACTAATGAATATAACAGTACAATTTTGGTTCCCGCGTCATGATAATAACGTTAAATGGAATTGCTTTTGTGAGAAACTTAAATTTTCTGCTTTATTTTTAATACAGCAGAGTCTCGATAGTTTCCCGTAAATCCAAGCTTAACATTTTAATTAACGGTATTCTTTTAATCTAATTATCGTCAGTTTTCAGTGCGCTAGTGACTTATACGAGGCTGGATACTTAAGATGATGCGACAGGTTTAAGTTATTTCCAAAACATGGAAGCCTCGTCCCACTCCACTGCCTGAGGGCCAGGATGACTTTGAGGAATGATTTCACAATGAGTTCCTTTCTAATGAGCAGAGCAACCCATATTTTGATTTATTTGTTTTAATATTATTCTTTATCTTTTTGATTTTCAGCCATTCCACGAAAAGTGAGCCTGAAGTGTCCAGACCGTAACAGCCTTTTAATATTAAATTTAAAAGTATGCCATCATTGAAAAATTTTGAAATTACTTTTCAGAATTAGTTCTCCAGTAGTCTAGTACTCAAAATTAATGTCATAATTTTTCAATAATTATATTTTTAATTGATTTTAAAAGGATGTTACGGTCTGGACACTTTAGGCTCACTTTCTGTGGAATGGCTGTTATGCTTTATCCTTTTGATTATGCTTTATCTTTTTATAACGTATTTCATTCATACAAATAAACTTCAGTACCTAAAATGAATTTTGTTGGGACAGTAGTTTGTCTTACAAAAATAATATTAAGCTATAATTATTACAAGAAACACTACAAAAGAACAATGCTAAAGAATTAAATTCTAGTCATCTATGTCACCCTCAGTCTCTGCACCATACCCTTGAGGTTGATTACCTGCAAGTTATAGGTGAATGCTTTGTACCTTCCATACGCTGCCATACTAGAGGTGTAGTACTTTTTTTTTTTTTTTTTTTTTGTGTGCCCTCCCTTACCCCCCGAGTGCCAAGCAATGAAGCCAGTACCTCGGGTCAAACCAAATTTTGGTAACCATTTGTGATGATGTCCCTATAGTGAGTGTAGTACATCCTGAAGGGATGAGATGTGTCGTGACGTGTCCAAGCTGGTGTAGTACTGGTACGTATGCTGATCTAGTCTAAAATTAAACATTTAGAAGAATATTATCCTGCCGGTTTTACTATATGGATGTGCGACATGATCGCTTAGTCTTCGGGAAGAACAAAATCTGAGTGTTCGAAAACAGGGTGCTTAGGGAAATATTTGGGCCTAAAAGAGATGAAAATGGGGACTGGAGGAAACTGCATAACGACGAGCTTCATAACCTGTACTCTTCACCGGATATAGTAAGGGTAATTAAATCACGGAGGATGAAATGGGCTGGAGATGTTGCACGTATGGGGGAGAAAAGACGTATCTCAAAAGTACTGAATGGGAGAATCGAAGGGAAAAGTCCACTTGGAAGACCTAGACGTAGGTGAGAGGACAATATTAGGACAGATTTAAGGGAAGTAGGATTTGCGAAGGATGGTTGGATGGAGTAGCGCAGAATAGGGTTAAATGGCGGGCTCATGTAAGCGCGGCAATAAACCTTCGGGTTCCATAAAATAGATAATATCCCTTTAGCTTGCTTAGGAGTTGTCTATTGCCATTGAGTAAGTAAGTATATATGCTGATTTATCCGCCTGAAGTTAAACCATGTCCATCACACTGTTTCCGAAATCTATGTTTAAAACTTTCCACATGTTTTTGCATAATGAACTTATTTACAAAATTAATGCACTCTGAACTTAAGGTACATAAAACTTTCCCCTTTTCAGCCACAAAATAAACCCTGGGAAACTCACGAATCCTTTGAACTGCATTTACAGTAATTTTTGGCAAAGTGGCGTTCAATAGTTCTGAACTGCTCTGATTGAGATTGTGCACCGACCATAAAACAGTTAAACTTAATGCTTTTTGTGGTTATTATGCTTTGCGGTTTCTTAACGAGGATCGCTTATTGTTTTCTAATCACAGAATCAGTGTATTTTGAGCACGGGTGCGCAGCTGTGGCACATTGTGCCACCGTGCGGTGGTATATTATCTCCCACTACAGTCGCCCTTGACGTCAGAATAAAGCAGTTTCGACGTGACACTGAACATGAAGAACAGGTTTCATACGTCACAGCAGTGGATGGGGACTAAAACGTTTCCCCTCAGTTGCTCATGATTTACAGAGTATACAAGCTTCTCATGTCGCGTCGATGGCCATTTTTAAATCTGGCTGGGGAGAAAGGGAAATTTATACCACTAACACAGAGGGTGCAACTATTCAACGCGATACAAGTCAGTGGACTGAACTATCTGCAGAAAAGAAAGAAAACCTGACAGCATTGCTTCCTGGCCTTTAATATACTACTTTGTCGTTGGTCGGTAAATTATTTTAAAGTTGAAACGACAATGGATTAGTTGCAGATTTCAAAGAATTGCAGATGGCTCAAGTTTCATTTCTTGCGACGGCGAGACGGCACATTTTCGAGTTACAAAGACAATCAACATATATATTGTTCATTTCAGTGCCTTTTGTAAATTTATTTTTATTGTGTCTTTTCTTAAAATGCACAAATTTACATATTTATTTTCCTTTTCATCAATTGGAAAATCTATTTAAAATCGTGTTTTTCTGGAAAAGTCCTCTTAAGCCCCTCTTTTTTCAGCAACAGTCCAATTTAGCCCCTTGTTTTTCAGCAAAAGTCCTCTTTAGCCCCTTTTAGGCCTTTGAGTCCAATTTAGCCCTTTTTAGGTTCTATAAGATTCATATATTCGGAAGCAAGGGGGATGAAACTAAGAAAATACTTAGTGTTCTAATTAGGTAGCTGGGGGGAAATAGGTTAAAACATTCAGATGTGGAACCTAATTATAATATAGGAGGCGAAATGCATCTGACTAGCAGCTGGAATCTCATTTTTCGATTTAGATTAGTCTCTGAGATGCATCCCATGTTTTATTCGTAACATCCAAAGCTTTGGAATGGTGAACTGGCTCCCGGCGAAAAAAAAAGTAGGTAAATCGAGTCGCGTGTTATATTTCGTACCCGGGGTCCCCAAAATAGTTTTTTTTTTTTTTTAAATTTAGCATATCGTTTAAATTGGAGCATATCATCTGCGTCAATTTTCTATCATCGCCTTGATTTTTCTCAGAGGTGCGTATCTTCTCATCTGATTATTTAAAATTGATTGCTGTGAATAAATCCAACATAGCAATATATTAATATTTTACATTTGCTAATTCTCCCTCTGGGGGAACATAGAAAATGAGTAAAACTTATCCCTGTATCAGCAATGTTTATGAATAAAATGTTGAACCCAAACCATAATGTAGCCTATTTATTGAAACTTAGTACAAACAAATATAAAATATATTCGGAAAAGTTGTTTTTGACATCACAAAGTCGCAAGCGCAACAAAGGCAATGTAACTCCACAGGTGTTTCCATTGCACGGCATAAGTAGGCTACTTAGGCTACTGTTGTCATTGTCGAGCACTTCCACTAGTATCTGACGTACTCAGCGTAATAGTTGCTAGCTCCGTACTGTTTCCCGCCCGCATACTCCTAATAAAAACTAAGATATTCAGTTTTATACAGTAGTCTCTTGTAATTCGAGGTGGAAGGGACCGAGGCGACGACGGACTAAATAAACTCGGACTTACAAAATTACATGAAAAAGCCTGTGTAGGCTTATGCGAAAAAATGCTTATGTTAAATAATAAAGCACAGTAGGCTAGTTTAGAGAAGAAAAACATACAGTTTGTCTTACACTTGTGGTGAAAGAAAAACACACTTTTCATGACATGTCATAGGAATTGCCAAGCGTCCTCTATCATGCCACCGTTTAGACAGCACGATGTCTCCAGGGGTCGTATCGGGCTTATCTCCAAAATGGTAACTTCTCAGGAGACCAAAAAAATAATGATAATATGAGATGTCAATAACTGAAAGGGTCGGGGAAAATAGTGATAACCAGGGCCCGGATTCTGATGACCTAAAATTGTTTGAAAAATATAATTACTTAAAAACTGATATTTTATTTATAAAAATTATTATTGTACACACGTACAAAATTTTAAGAACTGTAAATGCAGAAAGGATGTTTAAGTAAAAGCTTTGTTCTTCATGGGAGCATCTGAGAAGAAAAGTAAGAAAATTGTTTTTAAAGTAGATCCTACATAAATGTTGCATTATTTTAACCTAGTGATTTATTTAAATATATAAGAATATACTCAATTTAAATGCATGAAAATGACAAAATAAGGAAGAAAATGACACGAAAATGACAAAATAATGACGTCAAATTTAAATAAATGCCCTAAAAGTATAAAATGGCATAAAATGACAAAAAATGACACGATATTTGCATTCCTATAATCTAGAGGCCATGATTAGGATTTATCTACAAGTTGGCAATGTCTGTGCAGCATCAATAAAAATATGACATGTCATTAGAATCCGGGCCCTGGTGATAACCCTGAACTCACACAAACCTCGCGTTAGATATTGCATTTTTAAAGTCTGTTCAGATCTGCATATCTTGTTTTCACCTTTTTATAGTGCAACAATCTCAACTTATCTCCCCCGACCCCTTCAATTATAAAGTTGCATCTGTATTCTCAATAACACAACACTGTAATGAAGAAGCACGTAAGACATCCATTTAAATAATAACCATTAGTTCATCGGACAGTTTTCGAATTCTTAATTCACATTACAATAAATTTTAACGATAAAAACGATCGTTCTTGGATGCACGGCTTTACCAGAAATATAGATATGTTTTTATGATTATTTCAAGCTATAACCTAATATGACTCATTTCTTTGATATAGTTCTTTCCAAAACATGAAAGCTTCAGTTCTTAAAGTTAACTCAAATAACATTTCCCTCTGCTGCCTAACTGTAGGGATTACTGAACAATTGACGATCATCATCATAATCTTTATTTGCCAATGGAGCTTGATACAGCTATTTGACATGGTCAAGTACAATATATAAGTTATTTAAAAAAATCATTGTAAAAACTACATTGATCAACAGCTATTACTTAGTTTACAGTTATATATTAAAAGCATTATTTACATATAGAAGCAGTAATGGTCACTTTGCCATGTTAAGCACAATACTAATAAAGAGATAATTTATTGAAGGCTAGTATATTAATTTCTTAAAATTCATTTAATGTGTATAATGACTTTGAGATTAGGAATTCCTTTAGATTTTTCTTAAAAAGGTTGCCCGTCAATACTTTGATATAGGGAGGTAGTTTATTATACATTATAGAGCCAATAATATAGGGATCATGGTCTATTTTGTTTTTATTGGTCGATTTTATATGGAAGTGATTTCTATTTCTGGTATAATGTATGTGAATATCACTGTTTTTAATCCTGAATTGGGGTTTTTCTGCTACAAGTAAAACAACTTTATATACAAAAAGAGAATAGATGGTAAATATTCTTTTAGATCGGAAGATTGTTCTACATGAGTCAGTATATTTCATTTTGTACATTAATCTAATAATTTTCTTTTGTAGGAGAAACATTCTATTTGTATGTAAATTGGCAGCTGAGCCCCATACCTCTATACCATAGTTTAAGTGTGGGAAAATCAACCCATAATACATTAGTTCCATTATCTGGTCATTAACATAGTGTCTAATAACTTTGAATAAGTATGTAACTTTACTTATTTTGTTGCATATATTGTTTATATGTTTATCCCAGCATAGTCTACTATAAATTTGTACTCCAAGAAAGGAAAGTTCCCCTGTGATCATTGATAAGTGTTCCCAATTATTACAGTCCTCCAGTTTAAGTCTGTTACTCAAGTCAAAAATAATGATTTTTGTTTTATCTTTATTTATAGACAGGTTATTAGAGGCAAAATATTTTTAAAATAACCTAGCTGTTATAGAAATAGATTGTAGTAAGTTGCTTAGCGAGTTATTCCAACATAAGATATTGGTGTCGTCCGCGTATGCATTAGTTATGAAGTAATTTGACCTACGCAAGTCATTTGTATACAATATAATTAAGACAGGTCCTAAGACAGATCCCTGAGGTACTCCGCTTGTTACCTCCTGAAAATCCGACCTATACTTTTTTGTACTACTACCTGTTTTATGAGCTATCTCTGTACACTGGATTCTTCCTTTTAGAAAAGATGAGGTAAGTCTGTATGAGACACCTCTAATGCCATAACTTTCTATTTTATTTAGAAGTATTTGGTGATTTACGCAATCAAAAGCCTTACTTAAATCTAGTGATAGAGATGCGATTCTTAGGTTATCATTTAGTTTTCCCATAACCTCGTGTATCAAAGACGTAACCGCAGAGATTGTAGAAAATCCCTTTCTAAATCCGCGCTGAGTGTTAGTTAGGATGTCGCATTTACTTAGGAAATTTTGTAATCTCTTTAAAATTACTTTCTCAAACAGTTTGGAAATTGCTGATGTCAATGTTATTGGCCTATAATTATTCATTTGGCGTTTATCTCCTTTCTTGTAAATGGGACGTACTATGCTTATTTTTAAACAATCAGGAAAAATGCCTTCTTTAATGGAGGCATTGATTAGGTATGTCAATGGGTGAGAAATAACATGTATGCATGCTTTTAGCAATACCGGACTAATTTCATCCCATCACCTACTGTATTTATTGGTAAATTTGTTTACTATGTCTATTAATTCAGATTCAGTGGTAGGTGTTAAGAATAAAGTGTGGTTATTGAAATTAATATCATTCAGAGGGCCTTTATTTGTCGGTTTAGAATGATTTAAGGAGGCATTTAAGAAAAAACTATTGAGCTCTTTACAAATAACTGAGGGGTCATTCACAGTACAGTTTTCTAAGTCAAGACCTAAATTTTCTATGTGTTTATGCTCATTTCTATAGGTATTTATTAGACACCATGCAGTTTTAGAATTATTATAATAACTTTAAAATTTATTAGCAAATTGTAAGGATCGTAGATTTGATAATGCGCATTGATATTCTTTAATAGCATTTTTATACTTATTTTGGTAATATATTGAGCCGAGAGACTTCTACGAAAGATAGAAATCTTTAACTTTGTTACGTAATAGAGTAGTTTCGAAATCTAGGGTTAGGGTTTTTTTCCTCATAGTCTTTTGCTTTTTCTTAACTAGTGGGCAGCTTTTATCAAAATAATTTTAAAAAATATTGTAAAATCTATTCCATTTATCCTCAATGGATGTCACTCGGAAGACTTGATCCCATGTTTCATTATTCAGGTATAAAATTAGTTTATCTATATTATGTTTAGCGATGTGTCTAAATTCCTGTATTGTGTTACTAGCTTCATTCTTAGAATCTACTTTTATATGTAATATTTGTGCATAATGATCTGACAAATAACTATTAATGACTTCATAGGTAATATTGCATTCCAGTATATTTGTTACGATATGGTCAATAGTAGTTGAAGAGGTAGCGGTGACCCTTGTGTACTGTTTAATAATATCTCTAAGATTATTGGCATTGAGTATGTCCAACATTTTTATGTAATCACTATTAGTAGTATCAAGATTAATATTAAAATCACCAGCAAAAAATAAGTTTACATTATTACCATTTTGTATCCCAATTAGGGTGTCTAAATATAAAAGAAAGTCAGTGATAGGGGCACTAGGTGAGCGGTATATTCCAAATAATTTAAAAACTTTATTCACAGTTATTATCTTAATACCTACTACTTCAAAAATCTTGTCAATAGACTTTACACATATTTCACTAGTTTGATTATCTTTAAGTTTAAAGCTAACAAAGATAGCTACTCCACCTCCCTTGAAATCTTTTCTACAGTAACTTACCTTGAGAGAATAGTTGGATATTTTAATATATCGCATGTCATTGTCGCTCACCCCATGCTCCGTGATGATTATGATATCTGGTTGAATCTCATTCAGCCAGGTATCCAATGCATCTACTTTATTTGTTATATATTGGACATTAAGATGGAGTATACTTAAGCTTGAGGTTAGGTTTCACTGCGTTTTGTTACTACAAGCAGTGCGGCAGGTTAGTTTACAGTCTCAGACTGATTTGTATTTTCATTATAGTGCATGGGAATAGCATTACTTCTGCTATTTTGTCTTTCTGTGACTGCTTCCGCTATTTTGTTTGCTACCCATTCTTTGCCCGACCAGTTGAGGTGTAATCCATGCTGGGTATGAAAGTTCTTACTTAAGGCACTCACATCTACTACCTAACATTTCTAAACAAAACATTTCTCATGTTTTCTTGATGGCAGTATTACATTGAAAAACTTCTTTGTGTATAGGAGAGTGTCTATTCAAATCAAACCTATTTGGTATATTTACCACTATCACATTAGTATGATTTAATTTAGCCAAGTTTCTTCTTAGGTTTTTTGTGATACTAGCACTATTTCCGTTGGATATGTCATTTGTCCCCCCCCCCCCCCATTATTATTATATGATCATTTATGGTGAAATTATCACTTGCACTCTCTATTTCCCTAACTACTTCCACCATAGGCGCACTTGATTTTACAAATCAACTTGAAGAGTCCTGTTCCATTTCCGCTAGCAACGCACTAAGTCCTTTGCCATGACTGTCCGCAAATAACCTTATCTTTCTAACATCATTAAAGGAACAAATTCAGCTACTTATTTTTGTATATAGGAAGTGAATTGAGTGGTGTATTGAATAATTGTACCATTAAAGGGTAAATATCTCAATTGTTTATGTTATTTTTCGAGTACCGATATAAGGAATAGTTACTTGTTTATTTTGTAAAAAACTAGAATAACTGTGTCAAAATTATAATACAATTTTTGGTGACATTACTGTTCATTATTATATTCTATAAAGACGGCTAAAATCATTTGTTTAAAACGCCTAAAAAGGGCTACTTACGAAAACAAAAGGCCCTTTTATAAAAGCCTACAAATCCGGGCCCTAATTCTAATATATAATATATATTCCTGCTGATGAGATCGTCCACCACTGTGGCGCAGGAGACGCGTTCGTTCACTCACGCAGCTGACATGGGTTCGATTCCTGATCGGCTAAGTTACCAACTTCGGGTTTTCCTCACCCATGAGATGAATTTCGAATAATTTCAGGCCCTTATGGTCTCCGAGCATGATCTGGTCTTCATTATCATCTTGATACCATCCGCGCTTTGTTCGGCATGAGTGTGTCTCCTCGAACTTGTGTTCGTGTTGTCTGGGAAGTGGCTCCAACATTGGGCTGATCAGCCATCCAGGGAGGCCCTCAGTGTCCTTTTCTGGTCAAAAGAAGTATGTAAGTGATCCATAGATAATCCCTCTCCCGACACTTCGCAGTCCCGTAAGGCCTGGGCGGCTTGGGCCACACATGTACAGCGGGAGAAGTTAAATTAAAAGAAAGAGGGGGCGGGAGAGAGAGAGAGGTTAATTTCCTTCGCAAGGGATATAACAACCAACATAGTTTTGACGTATTTATCAGCTGTTACATGCCTAAATACACCTTATAATAGAATGGATTTTAAACATCTCTGCCAAAAAACGGTTTGTTTACCTAGTGCAACTATTAATATATAATATAAAAACGCTCCCCTTATTTATGTAGTATCGATACCACGCATAAAAGACAAATGTTAGAACGATGGTAACTGAGAAACAAAGACAGGAATTTCGGACTCATTTTGTAGACATTCTAAAAGAATATCAAGGAGTTATGTTTTCCTGAAAAGTGGTAAAAAATTTTAACAGCGATGGGTAACATATTATGAAGAAAATGAGGGAGATTTTAAGTATTAGCTTAGCGGATTAGCAGTAATACCAACACGAAGAGGAAATGAGCCTTCTGATCTGTAAGTAGCACCATAGGCGTAACCAGGCCGACCATATGGGGGGGTTATAAGATCTGGAGAGAGGGGTTCCGGGGTCCTCCCCCCGGAAAATTTTAAAAATTAAGATGCACAATAACGAGTTTTAAGCTTCCCACGCTTTAAACTCATATTAAGTAATTTATAAGCAGGTTTTTAAAAAAGGTGATATATCAGAATAATGAAATAAATAGTACAATTTTTTCTTTTTTAATCAACCCCCCCCCCCTCGTTACGCCTATGAGTAGCACCTTTTGTCAGTCATGCAAGGTTAGGAAGACTGGAGACAGGAAAACAAGGGTGAAAAGTGTAGTGCGAAGAACCGTGCGTCTCTTATCATTAGGGCCCGGATTTTTAGGTTTTTATAAAAGGTATTTTAGCCATTTATTTTCGTGGAATAGCCCTTTTTATTTTTTTAACAGACTATTTTAGCCGTCTTAATAAAACACTAATATTAACAGCGAAATTGGTATTATGATATAGATATTTGAAACGACAACGGATTACATGCAGATTTCAAAGTATTGAAGACGACTCAAGTTTCATTTCCTGCGACGGTGAGGCGGGACATTTTCGAGTTACAAAGACAAGCGACAAAGTGACATATACATTGTTAATTTCAGTGTGTTGTACAAATTGCCATCTCTTAAAATGCACAAATTCACATATTTATTTTCCTTTGCATCTATTTTAAAATCGTGTTTTTTCTGCAAAAGTCGCTTTAGCCCCATTTAGGCCCTTCAGTTCGATTTAGTACTTTTTAGGTTCTAGACGATTCATATATTCGGGAGCTATGGGTGTGAGACGGAAAAATACTTTAAAATGTTCTAATTAGGAAGCTGGGGGAAAAATAGGTCAAAACCTTCAAATCTGGGCACTACTTATCATCATCAACATTGTACAATCTTTTTTTTTCATTTTTATGTCTTCTCACTAGTTTTTGCATATATATAAAAAATTGTGTTTGTGGCAAAGGACGCAAGAAACACTACCGCCAAGCGAAAATAAATAGTTAATTCATTATTGTACAAATTGTAAATGTAAAACTTGCAGTTTATCCAGGGGTATAGCCTACGGTTCAGGGACCCTGGGTAATTCATATTGGCCAATAAAAAAAGTATCTAGGAACTAACAATAAGTACCATGCGACTAGTTGCGCCTGATAACATTTGAGTAACAAACGAAAACAAGAATATGAGCAATGAGCATTAACAACTTGTGAGAACCGCCTGGCGAAAGTAATCGATCACTACCAAGCACCGCCTACGTTCATGCACGAGATCAAGAAGGCAGTGCACCAAGATAAAATAGTAACGTGTGAAGGTTGACACACTCGGAACGTAGATTCTTTAGCAGACGATTGTATTTAATTTTTTCACAAAGGCTCTTTCATTATCGTAGAAAAATGTTATGTGATAAATTTGTGTGAAGTGTCAAAATCTCGGAAAGAAAGTCGACTCAGTCTCGTTTTTTTTTCTAGCTTTTCCTTCATTCGGTTAAAACACACTTCCCGCATGAGTATCACAATGTATTTCTTGTTCGACCATAATATAATATGCTTCTTACGTGTAATGTAACGGTATCATAATGATATTTATTTCGAAACCTATTTTCATTATAACATTGGTGTGGTATCGATTATTATCGAACACGGAACGATCTTGAAACCTTGAGAGTATCAACTGAAACTGCGTAATAAACACCATGTATTTAAAATAAAATAAATTCTGTTCGTATTAATTTTAATCTTATACAAAATTAAATTCATTTCGTTGTAAAAACTCGCTGGTTTCAACAAAATGACCAAGAAGAAGGTTCTACTTGACCGGACGCCATGAGCTGTCATCCGTCGCAGAAGGCAAGAATTACGAGAACAGCTAATTGCGAAGGACAGTCGTCTCAAGACAAACATTTAATTATGGTCGAACAAAAACAGTCGTACGCAACTTGTCTAAAATGGTGATTAAGATACTCGTATGAAAATTATGAAACTGGCTTTGCTCGTTTCATAAACATACTTGTATCTTAATAAATGCCATTATATGCTCGTTGCATAATGTACTATTAACGCATCCTATCATTTTGTGACACCTCCTAGGAAGCCAACAATTTCTGAGGTCCATCTCGTTTCACGGTGACATGAGTCAGGTTAATTCGTATGCGATTGGAGATGCAACTCACTGGCGGAATCCCCCAGACTTCCATCTCGTTTACAGAAGGCCAGAACCGAGACGTATTTTCTTCACTGATATGTGGCAAGATGAATTTCAACTGTCTTAACACAGAAGTTAGATCTAACGTACTGTATATTCATGTCATCCATCGTGTAGCGTAACCTTTATCAAATGTTGTTACGTTGCGGCTAAGGGGGTGAGCCCTCACGGACTAGCGCACGTAGACCGCTTAGGAACCTTTATCAAATACTTCGGTACATTAACTTCTAGCCAAACAAGAAAGTGAGGCAAAAAATATTATAATACCTAGGTATACAATATTTACAGCAAGAACCGTAAACTTATTAAAACAGAATAATACCCTAATGAAGTCTAACGTACTGCAATAGTAAAATAACATAAGCCTCATGTCATAAGAACAGGCTAAATTCATGTTTCCGTTCTTATAACACAAAATATTCTAAATTACCTCAGAAAGAATATGCTAACTCTAGAAACCTCATTGTACTTATGTAAACAGAACGTTTTTGTACACACATTCTTGCCCAAATTACCAAAAAATTCCATTTTTTAATATTCGGGCATGAAAGGTTTTAGTTATAAGTTACTCTTGAGTGGTTTAACGTGTATGTAGTGTGATATTCATGCGAAAATGTTTTGTGATTTTTATACGTGGAGTGGAGGTTCCATCGGATCCCTGGTGAGCTCTTATGGGGATATTCTCAGATTTGTTTCCTGGGTGCGCCAGTCCCTACTTAACACTTAAAACTAAGACACAAACCCCTAGTCCTGAACACAGGAAAGTGATTTTTCGCTACTGAAATATCCTCAACCCGGCCGCAAATGGAACCCGGAACGCCTGGGTGGAAGACCGGCGCGCTACAGACTCACCCATGGCGGCAGCAGTAAACAACCTCCTAGCCTATAATAGAGTGAAGATAGACAACAGGGTATCACTCTCACCTCCCATTGCCTAACCTGTGCAACAGGGACGGGATTGTATAAATCTGCATTCAATGTAGACTGCAGGGCTTTGTGATAATATCTCACTGTTATCTTAATATAAACTTTAACCAGAGGGTGCCTATAAAGGAATTCTGTGCTGATAACATGTTGGAGATATCTCAATGTTATTGGAAAGAGAATAGAGATGAATATTTACATTCGATATTAGGAAGCAAATAAGCAGTATTCCAGGAGTCCTGGGTAAACAAGAAAATTGTATACAAACCTTAAGTTAGAGCTTCCTGTGATAGAATAGAAATATATTTTAACATTTTCTAGTAAGCTATTGTGTATAGTGGAATGTATAAGGTCCCTTTCACTAAGAATCTTACCATCATATTCAGTCATGAGTAGGGCCCTGAATTTTAGGTTTTTATTAACCCTATTAGTTTTTTTTTTTTTTTTAATGTATTAAAATAATTTTGTTTTAGTTTTTTACCATTTTCAGACAAATTTTTCTGCTTAAGTGTCACTTCAATAAATACAATAAACACGGTGCAAAAATTATATTCATTGGTTTTATTTTTACTTGCAACTTCTATATCTCTCAACCTCAAAACTTAGAAACATCGTTTGCTTAATTTTCCAATAGTTTATAGTTTATAGAATACACTTTATTATAGAATTACCCCTGTCATTTCCAACTCTACCGCATAAACTTAACAACAAAAACTTGTCTTCAGGTAAAAATACTTTATTTTCGACGTCTTGCTGGAGCAAACACTGTGAATAAACTGCAAGTGTAAGCTTCTTAAGGATGCCTTTAATTTGACTATAATGAAACTGGGTATTTCGGTTAGTTAACGATTTCCTCTACAGGTGCAATGGGGTTAAAAATGATAAAATTTAAAGCTATATGTTCTCTTACAAATATACTGGCTTCAATATGTAAGCAGATATTTAAGAAGTAATTATTAGTAGTACGTTAATAATGATTAAATTAATTAGTATATAATTACATATTCGTTTAAGCATTTTCTCGTATCTTAATTAAAAAGTTTTAATATTTTTAGTTTTTAACGTCTTCCTTAGGAATTTTTAAGTTTTATAAGATTGGACTACGTGACTGCTATGGTTATGAAATATAATTATGTTAAAATATCTCGATTAGCTATCAAGGTAAAAAATAGTTGAAAATCCAAGAATCCGGGCCCTAATCATAACATTGCATGCTATATTACAGGGCAGTATGTTTACTTTATTTTTATTAACCTAACTAGAAGAATCATATATTCTTGGCACCGATCGTAAGATTGTGTGTCTATTCAATGTTAAATTGTCATTTCACTAGCCTATAGTATGAGCAGAATGATTCTTTGATTGAATACTATTAACTATCTACAAAGGGCGGATTTTGGTGTTCGTTAATAATTACATTTTTTCTTACAATGAAATAATGAATTAAGGCTAGATTTTCAAATATATTGCTATTCAACGGCCTACATACTATATAGTAACAAAATTAACTTACTGATATAGTGCCTCTTGATTTATATTTTCTCGGTTTTCTGAAGACTTTGACAAATTAGACACCTTTCAGGTACACAACGCTTAATACTGAAGGTTAACAACCGCAAATCTTGTATTATTTCTCGCCTTTAAAAACATTCCACTGTATTCAATAAACTTGTTTTAACAAAACAAGCTTTTTTTTTATAAATATCATCATAAATGATTGAATGTACACAAGTTTCAGAAAACGCATGTTTTTTATAGTAGATTAAACCCTCAATGAAAGGCGGTTGAAGACATTAGTTTTCAGTCATTATTCTACGACCAAAAACATATTTGAAGGGGGGAGTCCTATGGGACCAGAGCAGTCCCAAAATGAGATATTTAAAGCATTAGTTATAAAAATCAATGTTTTGTGACACTCAAGTGATGTCAGTAACTTTTGCGATCGGTTTAGGACCCCAAGAAACAAATTTCTAAATACGAGAAAAATTGATGATTGGAATCGGAGACCTATTAAAAGTAATCATGTTATTTCCTGAGTTATTGTGACTTTCATTAACCGTACTGATGCTTAATATTAAAAATCATAAATTGTAACATTCAGTATCGTGCAGTTACAAAATACGGAATATTTAAGTCACTAGTCAGTACCGGTATATAAGAAAAACAAAACATATGGGAACATGAAAATAAGAACTTGTGACAGTTTGAACACACACATAATAAAAATAAAGAAATGACGTACTGGTAAACATACGTGTACATATAAATCCGTCTCGTGATGGATGAGTCTGGATGGCTCCCTCGCACGCACGTCCGCACCGATGCCACAGAAGCTACTGACAGCAGGCGCGGCGCGCTGCACTACTATTGCTCAAATACCGCACTCGTACTTGCACTCCGCGCCACCAGTCGGATGCGCTCTCATTGGCACCCGCCACCACCAATCACAGCCACCCTTCTCCCCTAATTCCATACTAAAAAGGATAATAAATGAATGGAGAGATGATGAAGACAAAGACACGCAGATGAAGGGAATGATATATGGATGGATGACTTTCAAAGAACACTACTGACTCAATAAACGCACACACTTATGCAGGGGTGCCCACAGGGGGGGGATTAAGACGCAGACTGCGTCATTTAAATTTCTGGGGGGGGGGGCAAAATATTATCGTTTTATGAATTTTCTGGGGGGGTTGAAAATTGTTGCAAAATTAGCGTTTTATATGGTAAAAATAAAAACGGTCAAGTTCTATAACTTCAAAAGGTCTCTTCTAATTTTTTATAAAGATAAAGATAAAGAATTTCGACAGCCATGGGCGCCCATACCCGGGGGCGGGGGGGGGCAAGGACAAAATGTATATTAATAATTATTATAGTTAGGTGTTTTTCTTTTAAGACAATTATTTGAAAGTCAGTTAAGACATAAAAAGGTTGCAGATGTTTTACCAAATTGACAACATGGAAGCTGTATACACAGTGGATTAGGAAAGGGGTTCCAGGGGGTTTGGACCCCCAAAAGTCAAAACCTAAAATTCTATATTTGTATTTAAAAAATAAAATATGTATTTAATTAAACAAGATTTGTTCTGTGTCAAATATGATATAGCAGTTATTTTCTTTTCATAACATAATGAGTAGGCCTATTATGTCCACTGTTCCATGTGTTATTCAACTTTTCTTATAAATAGTAATAAGTATTATAACTTAGGTAACAGTTTTTGTTTAAATTGCCATGTCTTAGAGTATAGTAAACAAATTTGCTAACTAGTTTTTCAGTGCTAAAATAGCGTAAAATGTGATTTTCATTAGTTCAACATTTAAAAATTTCCCGGGGGTGAACACCCGACTTAGGTAACATTTTCTGGTTTACATTGACATGCCTTAGAGTATGGTAAACAAATTTCCTAACTAGTTTTTGAGTGCTAAAATAGCGTAAAATGTGATTTTCATTAGTCCCCCCACTTAGGTAATGATTTCTTATTTACATTGGCATGTCTTCGAGTATGGTAAACAACTTTCCTAACTAGTTTTTCTGTGCTAAAATAGCGTAAAATGTGATTTTCATTAGTTGAATATTTAAACATTTTCTGGGGATGGACCCCCTTTTTGGGGGGTATTCCAAAACCCCCGGTACTTTTGACTCTCTCCGCAATTATTTTCTGGCTACGTCATTGTTACACTTATTATATTATTAATATAATGTTACAAAGTGGCGCAAGAAGTTAAAGCGACAAAAAATAAATAAATTAAGGTCCAGTCGTATAAACATGCAATCTGTGGTTAGCATGCAAAATTAACTTTCAGTTACATTTAACTGTCTCTCTTTGTTGTATAAACATTAATTCAAGTTTATCTCATTCAAACCAACAGTTTAATATAACTGGTGAATTTTTGCAAGTTAAAACATTAACTGATGATTTGGAAATTTTAAATACATTTCAAACGGTGAAAAGACATTAGAAATTCATTGTATAAGTGCAATGTGAGTTATTAATTATTATTTTCATATAATTTAGATTCAGTTTGCTTTCATTTGTCTAATGACATTCAAAATACAGATAAGTTACCGGGACTTTAGTTTTGTTGTTGGTTATGGTAGCCCTACATTATAAAATAGCAACATTTATTTCTAGATTTCTGATTATTCTGATACAGTACCTCATCTGGTGAAGCAGTGAAAATCTATCATGCATCCCATGTATGTCATAAGAGAAGGAATCCTTTATTAATACTGAATGACATGCTACCGAAATTTGAGTAGAACAACTAGACAGAGGTTATGTTTTCTACTGCAATCAAGAATAAAGTGAATTCATGATATGTTCATGATACTCAGGGTCAGCCCTGAGGTTCTATGCGAATTATTGTGATTGGAAGCTTGCAAATAGTTGCTGGGGATAAACGAACTGCCAGTAGAACCATTCATAGTGTGACAGGCAGCAGCGTCGCCAGGAATTTTATTAAAGGGGGGCAAAATCAATTTCGGACCTCAATTTCAAATGATTAGGCTAAACACATTAATATTCACTTAGTTAACCGGATCGTTATTTTGAACCCAAGCTAAATTCGACGAGGCTACAAAGTTTTTTTAAGTTAACAGAATACGCTCTTTTGAGCAATGGCCTTGGTGAGATATTATTATAAATACATATTATAGTTATAATTAGTTAATACTTGCTAAACTCATTATAAAGTAATTCTATTTTTTTTATTCCCCATGCTACAACAGTAGGTTGACAAAGAGTACCACAAATAAATGAATCCATAAGGCAATCCAGAGGGGGGCAGTTGCCCCCCCTTGCCCCCCCATGCCGACGCCTATGGTGACAGGAGAAAATCATACTTTAAGGCCTCAGTTGATTAGAATTCCAACTAAGGACAGTGTCATAAGAAATCAATACTAGATTTCTACAACATACGTAACTTTCCAGGCATTATAGGTGCTTTAGGCACTTACACACCTAAACACCTCCATGAACAGGTTAAAGCAGTTTGAAGCAAAAATATACATGGCCTCAATGAACTGATTTAAAAAAAACTCATCTTTATTAAACAATTGAAAATAAATACCAAATATATATATATATATATATATATATATATATATATATATATATATATATATATATTTATATTTATATATATATAATTATATATATATATATGTGTGTGTGTAATATGGTGCTTTATCTTTAATTAAATTATTGAAAATCAATTAACAAAGATATAAATATAATACTCAATGCAAATTTCCCTCAACTTTTTCATTGTTGCCAGATGTTTTATTATTTCCTCCAGTTATTTAAAACTGTGAGTTACACAATCTATGGTTATTTTTATACAACAAAAGTAGCTAGTTATTTTCCAACTTTCAGTTAAAAACAACCATCAGTTTGTGAGTTTTATACAACTGGCCCCAAAAAAATTGCCCCTTCCTAGAAAATATGATGGTTCGCCGGCGTGCTCTTGAGGTTAGCGTCGCTGACTACAGATCCGTCGGTCCGGGTTCGATTCCCGGTACCTCCTCGGATTTTTCTGAGGTAGGGAGGCCTGGTAGGGGTGCACTCAGCCTCGTGATTCAAATTGAGGAGCTACTTGATAGAGAAGTAGCGGCTCCGGTCAAGAAAACCACCATTAACGGCCGTTGGTGTCGGCATGCTGACCACATGCCCCCCCAATCCTGCCATCTGCCTACGGGAGATGACGCAGCGGTCGGGTGGTAGGCCAAGTCCCTCCAGGGATGTAGCGCCACGGAGTTTAGTTTTTAGAAAATATCATATTGGCGCCCTTGTCAACAGCCAATTAGGTTGGAGGTGAGCAGTGAAGTTTGAAGGGGGGTGAGTCGTGAAGTTTGGGGGGTGAGTCATGAAGTTTGGGGGGTGAGTCATGAAGTTTGGGGGGCGGGCAACCCTGACTTATGGTTGGAAGGACGGCCGCATAACCGGATTGACGAACAGATAGACGGTCGACCAGATAGATAGATAGATGGATGGATGGATAAGTCTTCTGTATAATATACTGTCCCTACATATACAGAAGACTTATCCTAAAGAGTTGCAATAGCCTTAATAAAGACCAGTAATAAAATTACTGAACATGGTCTAAAAACGGAGCAAGTAGATCTCTACAATGTTGCAAATTATACGACGGCAGGCACATATTGTAGATCGGAGCACAAGAGTGGGGGAGTAATGATATTAGCTATAAAAGGACTTGAAGGCAAGGAATTAAAACTAAATAAATACTGCGAGGAGAAAGTTTTTGAGGTCACGGGTATCAAAGTTGAAACTCATGAGGGTTCAATTCTAATTTTTGGTTTATATAGAGCGCCAGCATCATCTATGAATGATTTCCTTAATTGCTTAGATAGACTACTAAATGATTATGTAAAGAAAAATGTTAATATTATTCTTGCAGGTGACATGAATATTAACCTAGCAGACATCGGCATATAGGCCTACTGTAAATTAAATAACATTCTAGATAGTTACGATATAGTGGACACTATTTATGAACCCACAAGAGTTACTTTGAACGCTGCTACTATTATTGACCACATAGCGACCAATATGAAAGCCAAAATATTAGATGCCGGCATAATTGAATCATGTATTTCTGACCATAATGCACAGTATCTTTATATAAGTATAAATTGTGAGGGAACGAACAAGAATATTACTAAAACATTTAGAAAACTAAATGAAGGCAATCTGAGAGCATTGGCTAACATGTTAAAACAAGAAAACTGGGAGGATGTTTACAATTCTGATAATATTGTTGGTAAGTGGGATAGGTTTTTTTAAATTTTAAAAATGTATTATGATAAGGCTTGTCCTGAAATAACGAGGAAGGAAAAGATAGGTAATATAAAAGTCAAAATTCCCAAATATATCACCGAGTTAAGGGAAAAAGCTAAAGATTGTTTTATACTATATAAATGTACTTCCTTGGAGATATTCAGAATGAGATATAGGAGGTATAGACAGGAGTACCTAGAGCAATTGAAAGTAAATAGGCAGGAATTTTATAAGCAAAAAATTCAAAACTCCAAAAATACTTCCCAAACACTGTGGGGAATTGTGAACCAAAGTAAAAAAAATAAACAGGGTATGGGAAATATGCAAATAAAAATAAATGGAGAATTGGAGAAAGATCCAGGGAAAATCTGTGAGTATATAAACAATTATTACTTAAATGTAGTGCACCCAATCAAGGGAAATACTAGCAACCTTAATGATGAAATTGTAACGTTGACAATATACATGAAACCAACAAGCATAGATGAAATCACTAAAATAATAGGTTTTTTGCCTTGTAAAACCACCTCAGGCTGGGATGAAATTAGTCCAAAATTACTTAAAATACTGTAATGATGAGATTGCTAAACCATTGGAATACCTAATCAATTTATCAATTCAGAAAGGTATTTCCCCAGATTGCTTAAAGATAAATGTTGTAAGGCCTGTATACAAGAAAGGGGATAAGCATGATATAAATAATTATAGGCCAATAACTCTGACATCAGAGATAGGGAAGATATATGAAAGAGTTCTACTGGTTAGATTATTAGATTTTCTCAACAAAGAAAATGTGCTTAACAAATTTCAACATGGTTTTAGGGGGGGCCTCTCAACTAAAACCGCAGTTATTGAATTAATTCATCAAGTTGTAAGTCTGGTAGAACAAAGCAAAATAGTGGGCACATTATTTTTTGATCTGTCAAAAGCGTTTGACAGTGTCAAGCATTAACTATTATTAGACAAATTAGAAGCATATGGAATAAGGGGGGTAGCTCATGCAATTTGTAAATCATACCTTGAGTGTAGAAAACAGGTAACAGAAATTGACGCTAAATATGATAACAATCTGAAAAAAGTAAGATCAATGCATGGAATAGTGAGGTGAGGGGTTCCCCAAGGGTGAGTTCTGGGTCCCCTGATGTTTTTTTATTTATGTTAATGATATAAAACAGCGAGGGAATTCATATATAACATCGTATGTGGATGACACTACAGTAAACTTCTGGGGAGACAATAAATTATCCTTAATGGGAGAAATGGTTCTAGGCACTAACAAAATATTATAATATTTTAGATCCAACAACCTTATATGTAATATGGATAAAACAAAAATGATGATGTATGATTACGTAAATAAAGAAAATCATGAAGATACACTTGTGATCGAGAATAAAAACGGCAAGAAAGTTGACATTCACAAGTTTTTAGGAATATGGGCGAAGCATATAGACGAGACATCAGCCAAAATTAGTAAATCAATTTATATATTGAGATGCTTTAAAAATATGTTAGAAAGAGTTAAAAATGATTTCTTATGGTGTGATCCACCCTCATCTCCTTTATGATATTGAGGTTTGGGGGTGTGCTGCAAAGGTGCACATGAGTAAGTTAATGATACTATAGAAGAAATGTGTTAGAATCATCAGTAATATGAAATGTAAGGAATCCTGTAGAATTGAATTTAAGGAACTAAATATGTAGTTTACTGATTGTACGTTTACTGGGCAGTATTGTATATACAAAACAGTAATTCAGTAAAAAATAGTGAAATCCATGAATATAGTACAAGCGGCCGTCTGAATTACCATAGATATACATACAATAAGCAAATTGTATTTAAGGATGTAAAGAAATATTAAATAGAGAAATGCTTGTATTCCCTAAATGAACTATAAACAGAACAGGTAACTTATGTAACAAGGAAGTGTAATAATGAATTCGGGTTACTTAGACTATTTTTATTATATATTATCTAAAATTATATTGTGTTAAAATTATATTGGTAATAAGTGATAAATAGGGGATAATGTATTTAGAATAAGATAACATGTATCTGGAATAATCTCCTTGTATTTTAGATGTATTTTCTACTTAGTTTAAGATTTTAAGTGTAAAGTTGACATTGACAGAAACTTGTTCGCCAGTCTATTGACAGAAATAAATTTTATTATTATTTATTTTATTATTATTACCACCGCAAAATGGTCGAAACATCGGCAGACATCTCAAATATGACGCGGCAGATAACCGGAAGTCAAGATTCCATTGTGCGTAGTATCACAACCTTCTCGTAGGTTGCGGTAGTATCTTCCAAGGACCAAGCAAGTGCGCCCATGCCCGGGGGCAGGGGGCCCGCCCCTAGATCTCAGGGAAAAGAAAAAAGTATATGAATTGTTTTCATAACATAATGAGGAGGCTATTATGTCCCTTGTTCCATATGTTATTCAACTTGTCTTATAAATAGTAGTAAGTATTATAACTTAGATAATGATTTCTTGTTTACGTTGGCATGTCTTAGAGTATAGTAAACAAATTTGCTAACTAGTTTTTCAGTGCTAAAATAGCGTAAAATGTGATTTTCATTAGTTAAATATTTAAAAATTTTCCGGGGGTGGACCCCTGACCGCCTCTCTTGGGGAGTACTCGATACCCCCAACCACCCCAGTACTTTCGATCCTCTCCGAAATTATTTTCTGGCTACGTCTTTGTTGCACTTATTATAGGCCTATGTTACAAAGGGCCCAAAAAGTTAAAGCGACAAAAAATAAAATAATTTAAAAAATCCCCCCCCTTAGAAAATATCATATGGGCACCCTTGCTTCCAAGAAGCAGAACTTACCAGTACACATCTCCAAGAACTATAAGAATAATATAATTATGTTTCATGCAATATATATTTAATATTAAATTTCAGCAAACAATGCTTGAATAAATTTACGTTTATTAATTGATCGTGTTTTGTTCAGAGAAAAAAGCTCATTGATTAATGTTTATGTATGTCTTTTGATAAGCTCCTGTAAACATGTAGCCTATACACTGTGCTATAACATGGAATGTGGTTAATATGAAATTGTACCAATATAGCGTATTTAGCCCTTAAGGGGACGATTTTTGTAAACAGAAAGCTATGGAAGTTTGTTGCCAAGAGTAAAATTGCTATTTTATATCTATGAAGAGAAAGTTCAAGTAGAATTGGAGAAATCCTGATAATGCAAAAGAGAATTCTTAGAATCGTTGATAGTATCCCAGTGAACCTTATTGTAGACCTCTCGTCGTTGAGTATAAAAATTTAATAGCCTAATTGTAAATCTTCATTTATTCGTTTTCTTAGTACTCGTCATACCAACAGGCCCGACGAGAGGGGGGAGCCAGGGCTGCAGCCCGAAAGGGGGCCCGGCCGATCAGGTTTTATCTTTTACCTTCTAAATGTACTCTAAAATAAAATTGATTATAAGTGAATGAACAGCTTAAGTTATGTTTTATGTGTTTATTTTATCTGCATTGTCATGTCTATAAGGGTGACATGGGATTATTCAGTTAATCTGAAGCAGATTATTCTTGAAAAAAATTGCTATAGAAGCAGAAATCCTTTTGGACTAATGTCGATTAGGCCTCACTAACGTTCGGCTTTTAAAATAATATTTTTCAAAAGATTAATTATGGTAAATATAAGGTATGTGTCCAGTTAAGGCCACGTTAAACTTCAAAATTAAAAAAAAAAGTATTTATAATTTTCAAATTTATAATTTTCACACTCAGCTATCAACAGATGACTGTAATAAGTTGTTTTGGGCTAGAAACAATGATATTACTTAATGACATTGATAGCAAAAATATATAAAATGAAATCAAGTGATAGTGGCCTTATGAGGAGCATGTTGTCATGATAACGCCACTTGGGTACACTGTAATCTTCTGACCAGCTCTGTACTCTTTGCCTCACTTTTTTATCCATCTGAAATAAATTGAAAGTATAGGCACATTAGCATGTGTTACGTAGTGTAAAAATAATAATAAGTAAATTAATTAATTATAAACAATTAAGCAAACCCAGGTCCGTATGAAAAGTGTAAACATCATTGTTTAAATGTTATAAATTAAGTAGATATTCACAAACAGAACTTGAAAATTATGACCGAGAAATAGCGTTCCTCATCGCATCGCATCGTATGTGGCCTTAACAGGTGCACCATATTTTTTTTTATTTGCAATCTCGGTTATTAAACTTGGTATGTTAATCCAGACACAACAAAGAGATGCTTTAAAAGATCACAATGTAAGCTACATATCCACGTATAATTTTATGCTGATATGAATCGACTTAAATAGTTAGATGTATTTTATTTCTTATCTTGTTTTTATTTTTGAAGCGCGTATTTCACAAAAGTTTCTGTCTTTCCTCGAGGAATGGAGAGGGAACACTGAAATTCTGGTCAGTTGACCTTCAAAGGACGAGCTTCAACACCTTCTGGGGCCAAAGTGTGATACTTCTACGTTAAAGTACTAGTGGCCTTATCAGGAGCATGGCCTTAACTGGAGCACCTACCTTGGATTAAATTACTACATAGAAATAAAATCCTTCCTAATTAGAACATTTTTGCTGAAAAACTAGGGGCTAAAGAGGACTTTTGCTGAAAAGCTAGGGGCTAAAGAGGACTTTTGCAGAAAAACGCCATTTTAAATTGATTTCCCAATTAATGCAAAGAAAAATAAATATGTGAATTTTTGCATTTTAAGAAAAGACATAATGAAAATAAATTTATACAAAGCACTAAAATTAAACCCAATCTTATAACTGATGCTCGAGTAATTTTCTGCCAAGCCAGTCAAAAACAAGTGAGTAAACACAGCTATCTTTCATTTTATCTACCAGACTTCTTCCTTCGGATTTTGAAATCGAAATTTAAAATATTTTTACTAACATGCATATGTGGTTCAAATGAAGTTGACATTTTTCATGAACACGTTATTTTTTAATTGTTTCCATCTTCTTAGTGTTCGTTCGTTGAATTACAGACTTTTCATAAAGAAAGAGTTTGTATAATAAAAGGGTAAATATCTCAATTGTTTATGCTATTTTTCGAGTGCCGATATAAGGAATAGTTACTTGTTTATTTTCTAAAAAAAAAATAGAATAAATGTGTCAAAATTATAATAAAATTCCCGGTGTTAATATTGTTTTATTAAGACGGTTAAAATCGTTTAAAACCTAAAACGGGCTATTCCACGAAAATAAAAGGCTAAAATGCCTTTTATAAATGCCTAAAAATCCGGGCCCTATATTACCATAAAATAGGCGCTAAATTGGGCTTTACTCCGGCATCAGCCAACCTATTTGTTCCAAAAGCAGTAGGCTTCTTCCCATGGGCGTTATAAATGCGTATACCAAGTTTTATGAAAATCCGATAAAGCGTATTTGAGTTATCGCGCTTACAGACACATGGACTGATAGACAGTCAGACGGACAGGTATTTTCCCGTCAACCACGCAATCTCATAAAGTACTAGTACCATACTGGCACTTAATAATTATGTAATATCATTACATAATCTTTCTGTTGCATACATTATAAAGGGCAAGGTTGGGTTTCAGTGGTGAATTTAATATTTGACGGGGGCCCGGGAAAATTTGTCCCTGGGGCCCTTGCTTTCTCTCCACAGCCCTGCATACCAACATTAATTAATATTCGAAATGATGTTTGTGGATACAATACTACAAGAAGTTCTTGCATTAACATTCCAAAGTTTGGGTTAACCAAAACATTACATTCATATTTATGATTAGGTCTCATATTTTATAACACATTACCTGATGACATTTAAAAAAACTACAACTACAGGGTTTCAAACATACTCTACAATGGTTAATACGAAATCTCTACTATACTCTTGAAGAACTTTTTAACTTAAAAACTGATTGTCATTATGTTGTAACTTTTCTTGCTTTGTTTTGTTTGTAAATTGTCAAATGCATTTATTTGGTCCCAAAGACAGTATAGTAAATATAAATATAAAATCGTTAGCAGAAATTTATGTATAATAGAAAATATAAAATTATTATATTATATATCGATTGCAATATATTATACCCTGCTGTAACTTAGTATGACATGAAAACAGTTACACTTTTAGTAAGCAGTTTTTACGTAATTTCTTGTTTCCCAAACATATGCCATAGCGAGATTCTAGTTTGAGTAATAAAATTGTATTTAACGTACCTTATTAAAGAAGCGTCTTTTCTTTTTCTTTCATAAACCGGTCACCCTGCTGATTTAGCAACATTAATAATAAAAACTCCAAATGAGTTTTGTGGCTTTTCAGAAAGTATACATTCAGCCCTTCTGTTCTCCCCTTTATGCTTCATAAGCTTAACATAGAAGTAGAGATTAATAAAGAAAACTTAAAACCATTTCTTCGATAAAACCGTTTAGCTGGGTTGAAGAGGAGAAAATGAAGGAAAAATATGAAATGAAAGAGAAATATAAAATGAAATTGCATTTTTGAGCGACAGCCTTTGATCAAAGCGTCAGGATATTCTTAATTAAAATTTCCTCCTTATATTTTTAGGTGGAATGTGGCTCCTCTTTCATCTGCAACAAGACGGAAAGATCATTTCGTATTTTTAACGCGAGACCTAAAACTGATATATCTTATATAAAGTGTAATATGACTTTATGACTGTAGTTTATTTGGTTATTGTCATAAAGAACGAGAATGTAAAAACTTGAGAGTTTCTAAGTTTCGCAGAGGTATTTCAGTATGTGATAACTATAAAATACATGGGATGCTTCTTCAATCGCTCTCAAAGTTACAAAACAATATTTTCATAGGAATCACTTTATTTCATTCTTTCTCCCTCTCTCTCTCTTTCTTTCTTTCTCTCTCTCTCTCTCTCTCACACACACACACACACACATACACACACATATACACACACACACACCACACCGTGTTCCAAAATGATGGACGGGGTTTCAACGTTGTTTAATTTCCCATAAATGCAATATGTAAGAACAAACCTTACATGGGATTAAAGAGAAACTCTCGGAGTTTTCATATTATACACTGTATTATCGCCTCGCTCATTGCGTTGACAGTTAACATCAAAGAAGTAGCCGCCACTTGGAGTAGTTGCCACACTGCATAGTATTAGTCAAGAGAGCGGGAAGATATAGACGCAGCAAAACACTTGTGCCAATGGCATTGAGCAATGAGAGAATTGGCAGCACGAATTCAGTCAGCGGTTTCTTTTGAGAAAACCTTTTACAGTAACAACAAGCATTGTAATATGAGAACAAAGCGAGCCGCCCGTCAACGTTATGAGCGAGGCGATAATAAGTGTTCAATGTGAGAACCATTCGTCACACGCACACATCTAGCCGATAGTCTAATTCCTCCCAAAAGTTGGTCAGCATATCTGGAGTAACGGACTCAACAGCAACGGCAATCCCCCTTCCCAAGTACGGCAGGTACAGAGCTCGCCTGAAATCTGAAAGCTTCGCGACCGTTAAAATGTGAACATGTCGTTGCCAGTACGCATGCGTGAAATGCTCAAGTCCACGGCTCCACGCGCTTTAGTTAACCACGTGGATACTAGCGTGATACCGTCAATGTTTTCTTGTCAGCACGTTTCGTTTGCATTCGAATTCCCGCCGCCTCTGTCTGTGACGTCGTCCATGCTTTCAGTTTGAAGGCGAGTCCTATAGACGGTTAGCGGTAGTACGTACACACGGTCCTTCACATACCCCCACAGAAAGAAATCACATGGTGTGAGATCGGGATATCGTGGAGGCCATCGGGAGTAAATCATGTCATTCGGACCGGCTCGTCCTATCCATTGTTGAGAAACAACATTGTTTAACCAATCTCGCAAATGAAGTCTTGAGGTTCGAACTCATTTAGCTGAGGGAGAAGATAATTCTGCAGTATATCTAGGAATGCAATGCCTTTCACTGTTTTGGCTTTGAAAAAGAACGGCCCGTATATATTCGTTGGCCCATGGCACAGAAGACATTGACCTTTGCGGAATCCCTTTCATGTTCCCTGCCAGATTTGAGAAGAAGGACTGATCTGCTGTGGAGTCCGTCACTCCAGATATGCTGACAAACGTTTGGGAGGAATTCGACTATCGGCTAGATTGTGGTGAGTGACGAATGGTGCTCACATTGCGCTGAGCAATAAACAGCGGCAAAAAATTCTTTAATTAAATTATGCTTATCATTACTTATTTGAAAGTTAGATTTTATCTTGCGAATAGGAAACGTTGCCGACATGAAACGAGACCAAGTGGATCAACACTAAAAGCATGGCGTCTGAGATTCATATTTGGGAGGTCGCAGGTTCAAATCCCACGTCCGGCCAAATTGACTGGACTCCTCGGTATCTATTAAGAATTTATGTAGCAGGAAATAAGTTACTCCTTCGATAGTGAGTGGGCCAATAAAGAAACAATAAAAATGTTTTTGTTGGCAATATCTAAAGGATTCATGTTGGGTCGCGGACCTAAAGTTGAAAATCGTTGTCTTAAGTAAAACGGTATAAGAGAAAAATATTTTAAAATATACCTATAATAAAGTCCTACGTTGATGCCCCAGAAGAAAATGTTAAATGAGTGGAAACAGTAATTGGGGGTGAAAACCACCTTTAGATGATTTATAAAGGTTTAAACTGCCCCATTTATGCAAAAATTTGTGACCTTGAAAAATTACCCTTACACAAAACCATCCTCTTTAGGGGTGTAATATGTCCTACATTTTAAATGGGATAGAACGCTAGTGGGGGTAAAAACCACCCTCTCCATATTTCTTAAGGCTTTAATGGTCCGTCTATGTAAAAATATAGGTGACCTTGAAAACCATTTCATAAAAATCGACCCCTTTTGGGGTTAATGTCGGTTTTAGTACATGTCCGACACTTGATATACCATAATACGATTTTTAATTTCGAGAAATAAATTTTAAATATCTGAGAATGCTAATTGGGATGAGAACCACTCTCTTGTAACAAGATGATTGATTTGATAGGCGGTCATCAATGTTTAAGTAGATTACCCGACAATTTTATTTTCATCAAGTTTTGATGGGATGTTGTAGGTTTTCCCTTGTCTCATTCAATCTGCACTCCCTCATGGAATTTCATTTGGGATGCTTGATAGATGGTCATAAGGTCTTAATTGTATCACCTATACAATATAACACTAGACCTTAAAAAACTACCCCTCTAGTGGGGGAAATTAATTCAGAAGGGCCTAACTCTTTGTATAACATTTCCATATTCTTAGTTGATAATATTTAGGGGTTTTAGTTTCGTTGTTTCAAAGTTGGTTTTACCGACATATTTCCTATTTTGGGCCTGATTTTCGTTTTGGGGTGGGTGAAAACCACCCTTTTGTTACGGGTGGTCATAAGATCCTAATTGTATCACCTATAAAATTTAGCACTAGACCATAAAAACTATCTTTAATTTTTTTCCTTAAGAAACTGCCCCTACAGTAGGGGTGGAAATCTATTTCGAAGGGGCTAACTCTTTTTATATAACATTTCCATATTTTTAGTTGATAATATTTAGGGTTTTGGTTTGGTTGTGTCAAGGTTCGTAATGCAGATTTCTGTTTTATCAACCCATTTCTTATTATTTTGGGCCTAACTTTGGTTGGGGTTGTCGGAGAAAGTTCGGGGTGATGTCATCTGAAAGGCATCGGTGGTGCAGATGGCCTAACTGTTTAGGAGGCGTCGATTTTTGTTCATTTGGGATGAAAGGCGTCGACCTGGTATACCATACCTCATCTAACACTACTGGTGTCAAATAATGTGCTTGCTTACTTGCTTACTTACTTACTTACTTACTCAATGGCAATAGACAATTCCTCAGCAAGCTAAAGGAATAATATCTATTTTATGGAACCCGAAGGTTCATTGCCGCGCTTACCTGAGCCCGCCATTCAACCCTATTCTGTGCTAACTCCATCCAATCATCCCTCGCAAATCCTATTTCCCTTAAATATATCCTAATATTGTCCTCCCATCTATGTCTAGGTCCTCCGCGTGGTATTTTCCCTTCGGGTCTCCCAGTCAATACTTTTGAGATATGTCTTTCCTCCCCCATGCACGCAACATATCCAGCCCATTTCATCCTCCGTGATTTAATTACCCTTACTCTATCCGGTGAAGAGTATAGGTCCTGAAGCTCGTCGTTATGCAGTTTTCTCCAGTCCCCATTTTCATCTCACTTAGGCCCAAATATTTTTCTAAGCACCCTGGTTTCGAACACCATCAGATTATGTTCTTTCGGAAGAGTAAGCAACCATCTCACATCCATATAATACAACCGGCAAAATAATAGTCTTATACATCTTTATTTTTAGATATCTGGACAGAAGACGAGAAGATAAAGAGTTTCTGAACTCCATAAAAACAAGCATTTCCTAATTTTAGTCGAGACTTAACTTCCGCCTTAATATTATTTGTGTATCTAATTATTGCTCCCAGATATTTGAATTTTTCCACTTGTTCGAACGATTTACCGGCTATTCTAATATTTTGTAGAGCATTATTTTGGTGTTCCATGACCATATACAGTGAGTCCCACGCAAGAGTTGGCAAATGACGCGGGTTTCTGCGTCGCGGCGGGCACAGCTCCACCTCCCGAGCGACCGGGTGAAATATCTACGCAAATAAAGTCGCGATCGGTGTAATGATTCAGGTTCTCACATTTACAGTTAAAATTACAATGAAAATAACCACGTAGGCCTATGTGATATTGTCTTTAAGTTCTTCTAACAGTATGTGAATATTATTTATGAGGAAACTTGAAAAATAAAGTGTATAGGACAATTTCCCATACATTAGAAGAACTTAAAGACAATATCACAAGAGAAATTAACTCTATCTCGGAAACTGTTCTTATGCGCGTGAAAGAAAATTTCCTAAAAAGCTGTCAGTATTGTGTGGATGCAAGAGGAGAACATTTCCAACAGCTCTTGTGGTGAAGTACATGGTTATTTTCATTGTAATTTTAACTGTAATTGTGAGAACATGAATCATTATACCGATCGTGGCTTTATTTGCGTAGATATTTCACCCGATCGCTCGGGAGTTGGAGCTGTGCCCACCGCGACGCAGAAACCCGCGTCATTGGCCAACTCTTGCGTGGGACTCACTGTACCTAGTTTTTCTGTATTAATCTCCAATCCAACATTTCTCCAGGCATCGAAAAGACTTTCTGCATTTCTCTCGATTGTGTTTATGTCATCTCGTGCTTCTACTAAAATTCTGATTGCTCTATTTTAAAGTACTCTTAATGGTTGCAAATCCGTTTATATGGAAAGACCCCATATAAATATCATGTAAGTTATATGAGACTGAATTAGTGAGTAATATAAGGATCTCAAGCCATAAGTTGACAATATTCCCATAAATATCCCTATAACTGGAGAAATTGTACTACATTAAGGGTGGCGTGCACCAACCAGGAGTAAACTAAACTAAAGTAGTAAATCTAGGGAGGAAACCTGAAGAAAACAAAAACCAGTACATCTGTCTCACTCTAGAACATTACTCCTATGACTTAAAGAGTGAGGCAGACAAACTAGTTTTGGTTTACTTCAGGTTTCCTTCTTAGATTCACTACTTTAGTATAGATTAGTTTACTCCTGGTTGGTGCACGCCACCCATATAGTTGATGTTTCCTTTCCAAGTTAAATTCTTATCGATAGTTAGCCCTAAAAATTTAGTATATGCTACTCGCTTTATGTGCTTATTGCCATTTGCTTCCTGGTTAGAAAGACTTAAGTATATTAATTCAGTCTTAGATGTATTAATTACTAAGTGGTTTTCCATGCACCAGTTATAGAAATATATCATTGTTCGCGAAGCTGTGGCTATTAGATCATCCTTCAATGACTAAGGTACAGTCATTTGCAAACATTATTGTTTCGGCAGCAATATATAAGGGAAGATCATTTATATACAAAAGAAATAACAGAGGACCTAAAATCGAGCATTGTGATTGTGTGAGCATTTCTTTACTGTTTCCGGCCTTGATCTAAATTTATCATTCTTGTGATTTACTTCAACAATTGGTGTTCTCATAGAGATATAGGACTTAATTCACTGAAGGGCAGTTCCGTGTATTCCATAATTTACAGTTTTTCAAAAAGGGTGTCATGATGGATGCTATCGAAGGCTTTTGAAATCATAAATAAGTGAAAATAGGAGTTGTCTTAAATTTTGCATTTAATCATGATCGTAAAAGTTATTAATTATGGGAACAATCGCTATATAATTAATGCTGATACCTTTTTTTGTACATTAACAAATGTTGTGTTATCAACAAAATCGTATCTCTATTCATATATCTGTCCTGTTTGTAAATTCAGCTGGAAGATCTGAATACTATTAGCAACCAAGTTGGTTTAGTTATGAATCCAGGTACATGAATAAAAATTAATTAAATGGGTTCAAGGTCACAAGGAACTTTCGGTTTTTTGAGAAGGTATTCATTTACAAACGTAAAGAGCATCTCATGAACTTCTACATTCCAACAGATGAGGGTCTCATCACCAAATGTGATCAACACCCTCAACACTATTACCAGTGGCAGTTAGTGTAAATCTGATGAATATCAATGATGATGGTCTTCGAAACTAGTTACAGGTATTTACATTTATTCTGAAGAAACCCTTTAGATTTCCCCTCAAAGAAGATTGTCATAAAGGACAAAGCATAATATACAATTAGTGCTTAAAAACAACAAAAATAGATAAAACATAATTAAATCCCATGATGGAAACAAGTAATACAATAACAAACTTGAATAGAATTTGCATCAAATGTAGTATACATGATTCTTCAGTATGCTGAAGGACCCTCTGAAGGCAAGAAGCACAATTTAGGATATCAGGATGGAATTTCCTGCAAAATTTACGAAGAGGCAATCATCAAACCGAATACTTCAGCTGGTGTTTTTTCATGTAAAAGAGACAGGTCGGCTGGTAAATTCTACATTTCTGTTTGTGGACCTGGGCATGCTGGTGTTCACTCAATTTGATCCCCATTGAAGGATCAATAATATAACTGTGAGTTGAGCCTGAATGAATGGCTAAATTATCAATCCGGTGAAAGGAGGCCTCATTAGATAGGCCACGGACGTCTTCATAAACAACGTGTCTCTTTTTCGGAAGAGCTGTAGCCATCAGAACTCTAATTTTGTGGTGGCAGGAAATACGGAGTGTTTATTTAAAGGGGCACGATCCTAAAATATGGCCACTTGTTTCTATCTCACTGTTGCATTGGCAGCAGTGGTTACCGTTTCAGGATCTTCCTGGAATGGATCGCAGAGAATACACATTTCCTGTCATTTTAATTGAAACTCACCACTGCAGTTCAGTTGGTTAGATTCTCGAATCTATCTGTTTGGCAGGAGTATATTCCTTGTATAGTATAACGCCTTTACCTTTTTGTGCTAAAGCATGCCAGGATTCAAACGCATGCTTATTAAGCTAAGATCAAGCTTATGAAGACAGTGCTCAATTTTACTGGACAGATGTTCACAAAGATATTCAAGGAACGCTGTATGACTAAGCATGCATTTATATTTATGAAGTATAGCTGCTGCAGCCAATTCAATACCGGTATATATAGCCTATCTTATGTTACATCTTATATCACTGTGTCAACTTCCAATACACTCTTGAATTAGCACAGGTGAACTATACCAAAAGTGAAGTTTCTAGTGTTAATTTCAATCTGGTGTTAACTTCCAATACAATTTACTAATACCTCACCAGTTTGTAACCCATTTCTTTCCATAAACACTATTAACTGATTAGCACATTGATTTACAGTTTACACTATTACCAAAATACTTAAATCTAGCAATATTTCAATACTCGGAATCACCCTTGGTTCAACCATATATGATGGCATCGGCGATAATTCCAAATCTCTGTGATTTATAGGAAAGAATTTAAAAAGCTTATTATTCATTAAAAAGCATATGATCCGAAAACAAAACGCAAAAAAGAATCTTGATCTCTTAAGGTCAGGTGTAAAGTTCTGTAGCAATATTTAGTAAGACGTCATGTAACGGAATCACAAATTTCGTGTCATGGTACTAGCGCACGTGGGAGTAACGCACAGCCTGATTTCGTGGATCTAGCGCACAGGACAGGTCTGACGATTAAACCAAAGTGAGTTCTGAGCACATATTTTGATTGAGATGTGCATCGAACCGAAATGCATGGATAAGGGTGAATTTAAACAGCTGTCTTTCTTTTAAGAAACTTATTACCAGTAGTATATTTTAAGGTTTTTTATTAATAATAAACAAAACGTGTCAACCTTCCCTCGTACTTTTTTCCAGACTTGGGACTGGACAACATGTAGGTAATCTAAAACCAACATGGTGTGCGGTATGTGACTGTTTTAGTTTTGATGTGGCCATGATTTTAATTTCTTAAATTTAACATTGAGGATGACCACAAGTTGATAGAAATATATTTGATTTTTAATATTTTAAAATTTTTATATTGACAAAGCGGAGTTGCCGCTTTTTAAATTGAAGTCAATATGGCTCTGCTTTATCAACATTGTAACATGTAAGTAGTACACATAGGTGGTTTAAAGGTTATTTCAATCAGCCACAGGCTCATCATTTTTTTCAGAAATAGCGAAATGAAACAGTCAACTTAGTCAAATTTAGCAACATATTGCAAGCAACTATGTCAATCACTGCAGATGAGCACTAGGTAGATGTCCGCTCTTTATCTTGCGTAAATACCACTGTGCGCTACTCCCACGGAATCCACAAATTTATCCCAGATCACTAACGCACATATAAAACAACTAAAACATAAAAATTAATTCAAACCAGAAAAGGATGACATAATATTTCTTTAGTCATCCACTTGTGCATAAGGGCCATCTACGAGGTTGCTTTGGAGCTCAAGAATCCAACGGAGTGATTTAATGGGTCCTCTGCACTCGCTGGATTCTTCTGCACTACAATACATTTTTTGTTGATAGAATTTAAAAGTTTGCACTTTACTCTTTTGTACCATCACCTACCGCTTGTTTATCCTACTTCCACAGTTCTAATTATGGATAAATGATATTCACAACCAATTAGATGCACAGTATAGCTGTAAACCGAATTGAATACCTAATGAATTTAATTAGTAAATGGCTAATTGTCAAAAAATTGCCGTTTTGGTGTCTCAGGCCTGAAAAAGATACTTCTAGTTGAAATATGATTTTTTTTTCAGATTTCGCCCCAAACTCATGCGAGATTCTGCGCCACTCTAAATAATTTCTATGTACACATCGTGGAACGTAACGTTCATGTTTATGTCAAGAAACGTGGGAAAAAGTAAGGAGTGTGACTGTCTCATCTCATATTCTGCATCCAACATTTTGAATTTTGACATGAAAAGGCCCAAAATGAAACTTCATTCGCGAATGAATGTTAGATCAACATCTAAATGAAACTGTCTAGAGGGTGTTTCAGAATTAAAAAAGAAAATCCGAGCCAGGAAGTTCATTTGAATCCCTGTCTCAGTAAACCGTGAAAAAAGGCGGTGAGGAGTGTTATCGGGTCTATGGCTCCTCCAAAGAAGAAGAAATGGGGTGGGGAGGAGGGTGACGTAGAGGGGATGAAGTATTGTTTCATCCTTTTCCCGTACGACCAATTTCCGACCAGACACCGAGGAGGGAGGACGGCAAGAAGTCAAAACCATGGTGCGTATTTTTATTCATGATAAAGAGCGTTACCTAATTTATGTTTTTTATGCATATTTCAATTAGCTTCTGAATGTCATATGAATGGAGCATTTTATAAAAATTCAAGTAGCGGTTAAATTTGAATAGACTTCTGTCAAAATGAAAAACATTGTTAAAGATATTGTGTTGGGAGGATTGTTGTCAGTAATGAGTGTTACTGCCATATAGCATTTATTTGTTGGTGCAGTCTAAAAATAGAAGTGAACTGAGAAGAAATGTCACTATATGGTAGAAAGTTACTTGTTCTTAAAGCTACTTACTCAATAATGTAAGACTAGTGATTACACTAATTATTTTGCTTGAAATGGGCCTTAATGAAGAATTGAAATCAAATGTATTTTCATGTTGTGCATTTGTCGAATACTGCTGCATATTTCTCTCTTAAATTTCAAAAGTTTATTGGCCCCGATGATGCCTATTCAATCTAGTGTATATGTAGGGACTATATAGACGATCAGAAACAAGTCACATGAAGAGGCTGAAAAACGGTTTTATTTTGTCTAATTTGTATTTTTCACATTTAATCAAATAATTATTTTTTTTAGTTCACATGCATGATTACGTGATCTCTGTCTATCCTCTTTCTAGTATCAGCTGCCTTGTGTCCAGACAAGCACGTACATGTCATTTTCAGAGTCTTCCTAAAGTACAAAGCCAATAGAAGAGCATGTTTGAGTCGATTTAAATAAAATTGATTTGGATAGCATTCATTACTCTTTAGAGAATTTTCAAGTTAAGCTCATTATGAACAACAATTATCATAAGATTAACATCACAATCATTTCCTCGTGGTATCAAAGTGCAGTTCTTGGGATGAAATGCTGAAGGCTTGCCAAAAAAACTGGTGTATAAGAAAAACAAGTGAAAATAAGGTTGAGGAAAATTTGTTTGGGTGACACTCTTTACTGAAATTGCTGTGTCACGTCTTTTGTAAACTATTTTCATTCTTCTCCAGCATTTTAAGACAAAGATATTGCTACCTTACAACAGCTCAGTCTATTTCAATTTAAAAAACCTGAAATAGGACATGCAAAATGGTAGCATTCATTACAAAATCAGTACGTTTTACAAACTTCAGAAACTCATATACTATCAGTTATCACAAAACGCAAAATCTCATGATTCCTATTGAGTTTTGTAATCTACAATAGTGGTATGATGCTATAAAAAACCAGTCGTTAAAAAAAAAGGAAGAAGAAGAAGTTGATTTTTTAATCTGGGGATCCTGCTGAGGAGGCAAAACGGCAATTTTATTGAGAATGACCCAAATACTGTTTATTTTATCAGTCATAGTTCCTAGCAATGCATACTGGTAAGTACTGTGTTTTAAAAATATACATGATTGAACACATATATTGTTCAACTGCCTGACTACTGACTGGACAATCCCAAATCAAAAAGGGGTGAATGATTGTATATTCATCTCAAACCTCTCAAAGGCATTCCCTTCACTCGCATTGCATAATCCTGCTGTTGAGGTAATGTTTACAGGAGGTGATTACAATTATTAAATGATAATGTTGCTGACCTATGGAATATATTTCCCGTAAAATATTATAGTCTTGATTCTTGAACACTCATAAGGATAATATTCACTGTATTACCAGAATAAATCTTAACATCCAATTCAATGGTGATGTAGGCTATGCATAAGCCACTGTTTACAGAGTCTCCGGCCCTATTAGAATATATAAGGAACGGGGACGTTTCTTTATCACTTTTGAAGGAGGTGGTAAAGACAATTTGTTAAATATTGAATGAATCAGGTCTGCGATTGGCTGATTTTAGAGTAATTCTTACATGTTACTGGTCTAAATCTGAAGAAATATGTGCCGTTTGAGTTAAATAGTCCTTACAATATCTGCACCTGATAAATGCCTTAAATAATTTATGCACTATGCAATACAGCATCTTAAAATTATTCTGTAATGCTGTTTTGTGATAAGGCTAGATCTAGATGTGATTCTGTGACGCCACCATAGCAACATGAATAACTGGAATTTCCTGTTGCTGGTGGATGTTTATAATAAAAGCTTAGCTTTGAATACACAATATTACTGCTCTGTGCCTAACAAAGGTTTTGTTATAATAACTTTCTCACAAATTTGTTGCGGAATTGTTCTGTATCTGCTTGGCAGATTATACACAATCCTATAGCCAGTGTTTTGTAAGTTTTAAATTATAAGTACCTTCTTCAACATGAGTATTTTCAAACTATATAAAGTTAAAAATAAAATTAGGTAGCCTACAGCTCGAGAACCCACAAACCAGTGAACAGTGAGGTTTCCTTGATGAATAGTCACCGCATTATCATGAGCCGCAGTAAGCAAAACAGAAACTATTATAATTCAGTAATGACATTTTCAAGCAAATGAAAATAGCGGATGAATCTGCAAGGAGCCCCAGTACCAAAGAAAAAAGAAAAGAACATAAGTACAGCGCCACAGGGCCACTTATATCTTCAATAAAGAATGTAGGCTAGATGTAATGTACAAAGTAGAACGATGACATTCATGTATAGGTCTATAGTCTCAATGATCCAAAATTTCTAAACTCAACAAACAAACCCACAAAAACAAATAGGAAATGTGCATCGGGCTTCAACCTAATCTTCCAATATGGCATTCAACAGATTAACTGTTTATTAATATATCACTGTCCTTAATCTAACTACCACTGATGGTGTCATTATAAAAAAAAAATCTTCCCATAAGGCATTCAACAGATTAATTGTTCATTAAAGTCACTATTCTTACCCTAATTACCACTGACAGTGGTATTATGGGAAAGTTAAAAGCTGATGCGATAATAGTAATAATAATATTTATTCAACCATTTAACAAAACAGTAATAGGCCAAGTCTGATAGGAGTTTGAGTGACCGATAAATCAACAGTTATTATTATTAGTCACCAAATAATCTGTTCAATGTTCTTTCTACATTTCATTTATAATCCATGTAGGTTACTCTGCTATTTGCTATATTAAGTCTCCATGTAGGCCTAGTCATGTTTGTGATGTTGGAAATATTGTAGACTTAATACCGGTACCAATCAGTGCAGCCCAGCCAAGAAGACAGTCAGTGAATTCTCAAGTTTAGGGTAAAATTAGTATATGGGTCTGTCCATGAGAAGAGGTCCACATTCTCCAAAAATTGAAAGTAATAATACAGTGTTGATTGGTACACCAAAAGAAAGCTATACTACACTATTTTTGAAAACTCAATTTTAAAATATGTTATTTTGGGTATTTCTCCATGTTTTTGAAGCCCAAACTTACATTTGAATTTTGCAGCAAGTACTTGACAAAATTTGTATACTAAAAAAAATTGTATTTTAATTAAACTACCAAGACATGGGACAAAAACATTTGCTGAATGTTTCTCTGTGTTTTTAAGGTATGTTTAATAACATTTATTTCAGCATAAGATTTTTCAAAATGCAGAAAACCCCACTTTGAAAAATGACAAGTATTTGATGTCCTGATACTAACAGAAAATACAAAAAAGTTGTGTTATAATGTTTTCACTGAGGCTATGTGTACAAGATGCTAGGAACTGCTAGTTTATGACCCAGGTAATAGATAGCAGTAGACACATTTTTAAAAAATCATCTAGAATTTTTTTTATAATGTTTTGGATTATGTCCTGATACTAACGACTTCTGGAGAGAAACTCTAAAGTGCACACTGTTGGACTGCTTTAGTGTGCATATTTTCAATATATTCATATAATTTCAAGAGAGAAAACTGTAGGCACATATCTGTCAACAAACAGATATACTTCTGAATATATTTACAAGCCAAAAATATTTTATTTCCTTGAAATTATAAGCTGTACGTATGCCTTTTTCAACAACATGGGCAAAACAAATTGTGAAAGGCAGAAGTTATTTATGGAAAGTCACAAGACTGATGAAAAATTTAAATTGAAGAGAAAGAACATGATAAAGAATTATACAGGGTGAAAAAACCGAAAAAGAAATAACAGCACTAGAAACAACATTAAGGAATGGAGGCAGAAAGAAAAAGACTAAGCCGTGCTACTAAAAAGCAAGCAGATAAAGCTTTCACCATCTGCTGTTGGTAAAGCCTATAAAAGAACTGAAAGAGCAATGCCATGAAGTTCTAGAAAAAGTGTCATGTATATATATATAAACTTGCTTAAAATTTTAGAATAGCCTACCACTCAATAAAAGTCAAAATATGACTTTGATACAATTTCATATAAATCTATTCTCACTGTGATAGGAGTTCCTGTCTTAGCTTCATATTAAAGACAAGCAGTGTGCTCCTTTCCTGAATAACAATACAATAGAATTGTAAACATGTATTCTGTAACTTTGTAACGTTGGCCTCAATGTAATTTAATACAACGTGTTATGTTCTATTTTAAAAAATTAATATTATATAATAATAAAATCAGGTAAACTGATATGACAAAGTGCCAGTATGTTAATGTTGAATCAATTATAATTGCAATTATGATATGCAGAAAATAAGTTTTCCTAATCAGATTAAAATCGACCAGCGTCAGCAGAACTACAGATTTGTGATACCTTGACAATAGCGCACTCACATAAAAAAAAAATATATATATATATATATCCATGTCAAATTAACCGGTTCCGGGATTTGATCCGGGGACCTCCAGAATACGAGTCCAGGATGTTACCATTTGGCCAAGTCAGTCAGTTTGACCGTGTTGTTTGATAAGCGTATGTGAAGGAATAGTGTTAACTGTCAAATTATACCGTTAGACAAGAATTAAAAAACATGTGACCTTTAATTAGTTGTTACTCTGGTACCGGTCAACCGATTAGGTCCAAAATTAATAGGCTTCTTGCCATGGATGTTATAAATGTTTATACCAAGTTTCATGAAAATCCGATAAAGCTTTTGTTATATAATACCATAACAATGCACTAAATTGGGCATTATCCGGTACCAGCCAACCGATTTGGTCCAATATCAACAGACATCTTCCCATGGACATTATAAATGTGTATACCAAGTTTCATGAAAATCCGATAAAGCGGATTTGAGTTATGGTGCTTTTAAATAAAACACTAAATTGGGTTTGACGCCGGTACCGGTGAACCGATTTCGTTCAATATCAATAGGGTTCTTCCCATGGACATTATAAATGCATGTACCAAGTTTCATGAAAATCCGATAAAGCGTATTTGAATTATGGTGCGTACAGACACATGGACAGACAGACAGACAGCAGACAGACGGACAGACATTTTTCCATCTCCCACACACTATCTCATAAAGTACCATACTGGCACTTAATAATGACATTAGTTACAATTATAATTTGACTGTAATATGTTCATCCATTTGAAAGGCATTTTGTCCTGATACTAACTGTCCGGATACTAACACACATGCAGTTACAATTACTAGTATTACAAAGTATTAAAATTAAAAATCCATAAAACAAAATATACCAACTGAGTCTTGAATAGTGTATGATTCAACTGCTTTAAGCAAAATTTGAATACATGCAGTAAATTAGGAGGAATTTTTACAATAATTCATTCAAATTTTTTAACCTTATTTCCTCGTCCGTATACTAACAAAACAAAAATGAACAATAAACAGTATATTTTTGCCATCAATCCCAAATAAGATACTGGGAATAGAAACTAAGAGTGGTGTTCAAGATGTATACAGCAAAATTGTTTTCTGTAAGTCAAGTATCACACTGTACTTCAAATTATGAAGTTTAAATTTCAACCAAAGTGTCCTGATACTAACAATGGACAGTCCCATATATGAGGGAAAATTCAAGGAATTATGTGTGCCTGCACATTTTACACATTTATCTTGAAAATGACAGAATTTAGGGACATGATCAAAAAATTTATGTTTTAAACATTATATGATAACTTACTGTATGAAATATGAGCCTCTGTAAGCATGAAAATTTTTATTAAACACACCTGTAATATATTTTAGAAAGCGTAATTAGAACATGGGGCTTTTCTACAGTAAGGGCATGAAGAGATAATCGTTTTACTGTTCTTATATGGTTTTCTTTATTCATTGAATATTTGTACCTTCCACTCCATTCCCTTTATTCATAATATTTTTTGCACATGTGTATGTGTGTGTTCAAAGTTCATCAAGAATGAACTCAATAGTAGCGCCTGACTGTACCAGTACATGGAATGTGTAAAATTTTATCTACATTACTTAATGAAATGTACTATTGTGCTCCCCTGTGATTGTTATAAAGCTCTTGCATTAACATCCCAAGACATCTGTTTTCTTTTACTGGTACTTTCGTTAGGTAATTCTGTTATAAATTCACATGATGGAATACCTTTGCCACAGTACTGGTTTAACTTTTCTGACAATTTTATTCTTGTTGTAAGTGTAAGGTTTTGTTGCAAGCTACTGTTTCGTAATTTAGTTGTGATAGAATTGCAAAAGAACTGATAGTGGAGTAGCCATGCAAGTGGTTTTAAAACGGTACTAGGCCTAATAACCTATAACTTTGCAGTTTCCATGATTTCTTACTTACCCAAATTTCTTCTATACCATCATTTGGTCGTCGTTTCTTATCACTCACAGGTATTCTGTCTGCATTAACGATATTAAATCACAGAGTTCTAACTCTTTTGGAGGTACGGTAATACATGTTGCAGTTCCTTCTTCAGAATCAACCATTTGATTCTTCTGAGATAATTCCACAGCAGAACCCACAACTATCATTTACTTCAAATAATAAGCTCACATAAAAAATAGCACAGAAACCATTATATATTATTTAATATCACTGTTTAATTCAGAAAAATATTCACATTCGAATACACCGCCATTACATGTCACAACACTTCAAACGTCCATGCACTGCATGGAGGAATAAATATTCTTCCATGGGTTATGTCAAGTCTGTAGCAGCATTTTCTACGAAGTTCATAATTTCGCTACTAGATGGCAGGCGGATATCGGTAAGCTTCTAATGTCTCTGAAACTTCATCTAAAAAAAATTATGAATATGAAAAAATAATGTATCTACATCAATACACTTGAAGGAACAAATCTGGATCAACATCAGTGACTGACAGGGATTTCAAATGGGAATCAAAAGCAACCTAGCTTGATCTCAGTTCTCAAAAACATTCAGTGAATCTAGATGGTATAATGTTCCTAATAGCCACTTAAGGGGACACTCCACAACCAGAAGTCAATTTTTACTTCATTAACTTATATCTAGTGGAGCTAAATTTTGACACAATGTGTATCATGTAAAGAAGTAGGCCTAACAATTCCTCAAGTCTTTAGTTACCGGTATTCTAATTTTTGTTTATATTATTTATAGGAATATTTCAAAATTCAACTTCTTATTCCATGACTACAATGTTCTTAAATTTAAAAAAAAAAATTATAAGTAGGCCTAATATTTTCTTCTAAAATGTAAGTAAAAGAAAAGATTATCTAATTCTTGAAAAATGAAAATATACAGATACCATTGCTATTTGCTGTAAAAATTAATTAAACTGATTAATATTTAGTGCAAAAGGATGGCATTAAATCAAGAAAAAAATTTATGGAAAAATGGATTTCCAATATTCTATAATACCTTTAATTTGAAATACATCGTAAAGACAAGAAACTTGGAAATTATGACTAAGGAACATATTAGGTACCGGTACTGGTATATAAGGAATGAACAAACAGAAAAATTACCTAATTAGCAATAGCAGCCCGAAACTGGACATGAAACTGATTTGGTACCTGAGCTGAAAAAGTGTACACAAGGACACAAACAGTTCACAATCTAGAAAAAAAAAACATGCATTAATAAATTAAGTCTGAAATTCCTGTAGAGAATGATCTCATTGGAAAGTTCAAAAGAGGATACTGATACTAGAATCTTCTTGGCTTCCTGGTATCTGCCACATCATATTTAATACACTCCACTATTATATGTTAACTTGGGCCGTGGAAGCCTACGATCATGGATGCTGACCAACCACCAGATGGAGTAGAATTTAGTTTGAGTAGTGGTGACCCTTGGAACTGCAGTCCATGCCAGTTTAAATTTAGGTGAAGTTTAAGGCCTGTCCTCTCACCTCTCGATAAACTTCCAGATATGGTAGCTTAAATGGAAGATGAGGAATGTTATCGGGAAGAGTGCAGTAAAATTCCTTAATTTCAACAGTAGATCTGTGAGCACCAAGAAATGTTTCTTCTAGTTTGAGCAGTCTCTGCCAGGTATGACAGCTCTTAGTAAACTTTTCAATTTGTACAATGAAATTAATTTCTGCAACTCCAAAACATTAAAATACAAGTCTGAAATGAGATTGTTGTTTAAGTTCAGCACTATCATCATCATCTTCACTCCATGGTTTAGGCTTGATCATCTGTTCCTGTTACCATATTGCAGCAGTCTAGCCAGCGTTTCAGGGGTCGTCCATCATCTCTTCCACCTTATTTAATGCCTATTTAATGGCACAGTATGGAATTCTAGAGGGCAACATTCTACCAACATGATCATTCCACTTATGACAGCATTTGGTGAAGTTAGTACTGGTATAACTTTAAATTCTTCATATATATCACATTCCAGATATGATCTATCTTTGTACAGTCTAAAGTAGCCTCAGAACCAATACGCCCACATTTACAAAGTTTCAGAATTTCCAGATAAATGTGAAAGCTATGAGATATAGTCCGTGTAGGCTGTGGAAGTTTCTCTCTAACTTGTAGCACTATAAATTTCCTTACTTTGGCCTATAATGACAGGCACAATATGCAGTATGCCAGTCTGAGTTCTTCCAACTAAAGTTTTGTCTGGACAAGAAATGTCAACAATCAGAACAGGATGACTGAAGCACTAGTTTTGGTTCGCTGTGCAGGGCGAAAAATTAATTTTTTGTTTTAATCATCCATGAGTGGTCACACTTCTATAACACCCACACAGACTAACAATTATACCAACCCCTTGATGTCTAAAAACATTTTAAATAGTTTCAAAATGTGGAAATGATTAGTAGTTATCCAAAAATGAACTAGTGAATCACATTCAACAAAGAAACAATGTAGCTCCTCCCTCTACCGCATTCCTTGCTGTCTCCAACGTTCCCAGCTCTATCTGTAATGAATACCTATCAATATGCTAAATTTAAGGTAGGTTTCCACATGACAACCCTTACAGTTCCCTTATCAGTACAGGAGAACCCCACTAGTCCGAACTAATTGGGACCAGAGCCTGTTCGAACTGACAAAACTTCAGATTTACGGGGATAATTCATAATTACATAATTAGGCATGTATATGAAGCTGATAAGTTAATTGTATTCAGTTGTTGTAATGTTCAGTGTTATTTTTGTGAACAAATGCTGCTGTTGTTGAATTCGGTGTTGGAAAAGCAACAATAAGTGATTGGAAGAAAAATCAATTCAAGATAGTACAATTTTGTGGAATTGTGACCGAGAAGGTAATCAAGGAGTGCCATACATAACAAATTTCAGACTTTGACAAAATTTGATGAAGCAGTTTTTGCAATAAAGACAGGTGTTCCAATGAGTGGTCCTATAATCCATGAAAAGCACTCCAGCTCAGTAAGTTGGTGAATAGTGATTCCGAATTTGGGTTTGGATTATTTGGGTTTTTAAACTAGTGGGATGCTGCTGTATTATTTTTTCGTAACACCTTCACTGCATCAACTTCCTAAACAAGTTAATACTCAATACCACATTTCAAAATTCCTTTAAAAGCCAATACTGGACTACGACAGGAAATATTTTTGTATACAGATGTTTACTACTCAGGGAAGTTGGGTCCTGTGGTTATAAGAGTTGCTGCTGTTGTACAGTTCCACACATGATAATGCACGACATCACCCAAATGTGATTAATGTAATGTAATGTAACTTGACCATGTGAAATAAGAAACTAACACTAGCAGCATTGTGATAATTTCAAATATAATTTAAAAAACAAAACCTTTGATGAGCTGGATGAGCTGGAACTCAAGCCGTTAAAATGATCACGTAGAGAACAATATGACAAATATTTAATAGATGAAACTGCAGGAAAAAAAAGTTTACTGTAGTGAAATTACCACCCTATCATTGTAATCTGGACCCTGTAGAACAAATGTGATCCCAGGTTAAAGCCTTTGACTGGACTGGTCTAATTGTGTAGAACATGTAGTGAAAAAAGAAAATTTACTTTGGACATCAGATGGATTAAAAGATAATGCAATGGATTGGCTCATCCCATGAATGTAATGAAGGTTCCATTCCTGGAGTAGAATAGCTACAAGAGTCTGAATAATGTTAAGCTGCTTGTATTATTTACATTACAAATTATTTCGGTTAAAAATATATAAGAAGTGAATTGTCTATATTTTGGCATATCATACATAATCCTAAATGTTACAGTATTTTCCAAAACACAAAAGCATTGGTTTTTGGCGCTACCCACATAACACTTCCCCCCTGCAACTTAACTCTAGAGAATACTCAACAGATGACCCTCAATAAAGGCCTAGAAGCAATACTGTCAGGTTGTCCAGTGTTGTGTATTGTGTTGAATAGTTGCATCCGCTGTGTTAATGTGTAATATGTCTTCATTTTTTCCGACCCAGGTGTAAAAACGGCCACTGGCACTACACCAGAAGAAAGGCTACTCTCTAAATAAACAGACTCTTGAAAGAGTGAGCAATGAGCAACCTTCATTAGAAGAGGAAACATTGTAAAACTATTTTTCAAGGATACCCCGGGCTCCGGGTGGTGGAGTGAAACAACACTTTCACATTATGGAAAATATTAAGCCTCTAACATCATTTTTCCATGAACTTACAATTACTCCTTCTCCCTTACTAACCCACAGTCTGATATCGGTGCATGTTAATGATATTAACCAATCATGTTCTATGACACTTTGAGAAATCTACTCCCCTTTGTTCTGAACAGGACCAAACTTTCCTGAGACAGATAACAGTACAGTATTTGTACTGAGATGACTGAACACTAATGTGCCATCTATACACAAATGGACAGTAAACAATAAAATTCCATTCTTAACAATAAATGAGGAAGCAAATACATTATCACAAAAAAGAATGCAATTAATAAACGCTGCACATTTTATTCTTATTCATATTAAAAATACTCCACTCAGTAACATGATCACAGCAATAATAATACAAATAATGAAAATATAAAATAATGTTAAGAATATCAAATGCAATTTGGCACATAGCCTTGTAATGAAACAAATTCCTGATGCAATGAAAAACAACAAAACAAAACAAATAAAATTAAGTACAAATCCAAACAAATCATACGAATGGCATTTCTTACTCATTATTAGCTGGGGACATGTGAAAGGCAAAGTTCCTTCCAATATTCATTCACGAGAATAGAGTTGCTACTCTGTTTTCTTTACAATTCATTCATTGTAATAGTCTGTAATTGTAATAGCAGTCATTACTTATTAGACTGGAGTTGATAACAATACAAGGATCCATATCTAGTACCGGTAGCATTGAACAGAACCCTAATCGTTCAATAGCAAATAGTTCTTTGCATTAGAGTTATTTAAGAAGTAATGTCTTTCTCTTTCTAGGCCCTTTCTCTGAGGCTGAAAAGAGAATTATTACGAACTCCGTTATAGATCTACTTTCATGAAAATGCAACAATTAACAAACCAAAGCTTTCACCAATGTGATGTTCAACACACACCATGCAGTGATTTCAAAGTTATTTCTAAGAATCCAGTTACAAACTTTCTTAGCTGAATTTTACATTAAATTTGGATTGCAACAAGCCAAGGCCACACTTAAGGCCCATTTCACATTGCAAATTAACCGTAAACACAACTAAAACTTAGCTTGTGAGCTGTGGATATGTTTTTCTATGGAATCATTCTCAATGCATTAGCCTACATAAACTTTAAACATTGGTAAAATTAAACATTAACTTAGAAACTTGCAAAATCCAAGCTTCTGTGTCAAAGTTTATCATTATTTTGGTTCCTTCATCTCTAGCAGCCTTCTCATTTGTGATTGGTTATTACTAGAGACGAGACTTTCATGCAAATGCATGTTTTTATGAGAACTTAGGACATAGCTCAAACTGAGTACTTACCCATGTCATTACTTTCCGGTTCCAAATATGCATACTTTTTCCGTGCATGTTTGCATGTTTTAACCTTTTTGGAGGAAAAAGCATGCATAATGCATATTTAGGGTATTTTTGGCTAAAAAATGCATATAATATACATTATATTCGGTTTAAATGCATGTTTTAATGAGTTTTCAAGAAAGTGACATCGTGGCAAAGTTTCCCTATCTTCGATTTTTACTACCGATTTTTAAAGCCGTTTGTGATGTGGCGCGAAGATGTGCGAAAAGGAGGAAGAAATTTGACCTTGCCTTTGTCCACCCTCAGCTATTTCCAGCCCGCACATGGGGTGCATTGCACTTTGTCAGAGCTCGGGAAACCTGCAGTATCTTTACAGTGTGTGCAGTGGTTAATGTGGTTGTCTGTTCTGTGATTTTACTATGCCTCCAATTAAATGTTCAAAAAGCAAACTCCTTGCACCGTGGATTAGGGGTAAAGTTTTTATTAGAACAGATGGGGAAGTCAGATGGAAGTCTGCGACTGTTGCAGTAAAGAGGTAAGCACTTTTAATCTGTTTCCGAATATTTTCTATGGCAGTTTTTTTTTAAACAATACTAAAAACCATGGTCATAAATGCGAACCCGGACTACGGATTCCTTTGCTCAGTAAAGAAGGTTATTCGTGGTGAAAACGTGGATGAAGAATTTGACCTGACACGTTCACAAATGTGTTCACTGAAGTTTGCACCCATAACATCATCTGATGTAGAAAGATCATTCTCTGTCTGCAAAAATATATTGACTGACAAGCGCAGGAACCTTACAGAAAGCAATTTAGAAATATTGTTGGTTGTCAACTGTGCCAAAAAAGTGAAGTAAAGTAAAGAAATTGGGCCATAAATATTAGTGCATATTTTAGTGTATTTCTCCCTTGATACTGCATGTTTCATGGTTTGATGCTGCATGAATGCATGCATATTTCGCAATTTTATCGTGCATGAAAGTCTCGTCTCTAGTTATTACCGATGTTTATTTTGTTGTTATGAATGCTTCACTGCCATGCTAAGTTTGCATTGTTTTATGTTTACGTAGGGCTACCATTATGTCTGTGGGGTACGCCACGGCATAGTGGTTGAGGCATTGCACTACAAACCAGAAGGTCATGGGTTCGATTCCTCGAGTTTGTTGGGACTGTTTCATTGGCCCAATCCTCCTGGGATCGTCTCAGCCTCTAACAGCAATTATTACCATGCAATTATTAAGCTACCCAATAATGATTAATTACTAGACAATAAAATTCAAACTTAAGATCTTAATCTACAAGCTCCAACATATATACTGATAGGTAAGTTATATAATAACTATATATAATAAATTTCACCAGTAAGGTGAAATTCGAAACGTGCAAGATGTTGTACAAATTAGCCCCATCTGACAATAACATAAAACTGCAATCATAATCTGGTTTATCTCACACACTGTACAAGACACATACAGTGAGTCTCTCTTGGACTGGGGCCGGGCGAGCGGTGAAACGTGACTGCTGCAGTGAGTCAGATATTGCAACATTCCGCTTGGCCAGCAGTTGGAGTGCATGCTTGTGAAGGTGAAGGTCAAACACGGCCTGTGCTCTCGTGTTATAAAGTTATATAGTGGTCTTTGTCTTAGTTCACATTTATCATTATGCCTCGATCTGTGTTCACAGTACAACATAGGGTATTTATGTACGATAATTATGTGAAAACAGAGTCTTGCAGAGAAGTCGTTAGACGATTCAGAACACAATTTCCAGATGTAAATCCTCCAGGTAAAGAAACCGTTCGACGACTAGTAAACAAATTTAGAGAAACGGGTTCTGTGCTCGATAAGAAACAAAGGGTAAGAAAACGTGTGCTTACTGAGGAGAAATAAACTTAATATCAGAACCGCACCTATTGCGTGTGAATGAGAGTTTCCTATCTCGATGCCAAAAATGTGTGGATGAAGGAGGAGGACATTTTCAGCATCTCCTGTAAATAAGGTAAGTCCCTATTTTCATGGTCATGCACGAACAAAGTGAAAGAAGCAAGAGAAGTGCCGTGCAGTTCCTACACCTCGGGGCGCAGGGTGACGACTCGGCGGCCGCATGCACTTTTGCCGCTAGCCCGGCCTCCAGTCGAGAGAGACGCACTGTACTTTCTTAATCTCAAATTGTGAGCTCATTTGTTTATCATACAGCGTTCTCTTTTTCTATTTCATTTTCATCTATAATCTATTTACATAAGAAAATCCCTCTAATCCTTTACCCAGTGCTAGACGTTAAATCTCAGAATATTATTATCTTCTTAATAATTAGTTAAATATTTAACAGTGCACATCCTTTACCAGTGTTCTACCATTCAAACATTCCCTAGAAAGAAACATCTAATTATTTGATAACCATTTGAAGAAAATTTGTTCTATGCCAGAAAACAATCCAGACATCGGCTTTAACATCTCACTAAAAATGTCATTCAAATTCCCACTAGTAAGATTTGCATGGCATGGCCTGCTCATACAGAGAGGGCTCAGTGGTCTCATGAGTGTGGATAGTTATTGGCATAGGATAAATTTTATATAACAGATTATAATATAAATGAAAATATTCTAGAAACTCCTAAATTAGATGTTAGTTGTTTCTAAATCACATCTTTCTTTTAGTAATGCAATGACATTCACCGTTCAAACTGGAATACTAGATTGCAACTATGTCTTACATTATTATAGACTAGGTTTAGTTTTAAATAACTATGTCAGACCCAAAATCATGGCTTACTCTTGTGACTATTGGTGACATCTACCACCTTTTAACATGTCTAGTCTAGGTATCATAAAATCTGTTAAGTAAAAAAGGCCTAAATTATTTCAAATAAATAGAACTTATTTTACAAAATGGCATTGCACTTCCTACAAATAGGAATAGGAAAATAGATAATACTTTTCAATTCTATGAACTAGCCAAAAAACAGTCCCTTCCTTCCTCTATACGAACAATTTTACACATGATTTCAAAGAAAAATGATTAAACAGGCTTAATTCATTGTATGTAAGACTTAGGCTTTCTTAGTAGTGGTTATTAATAACAGTTTTGCAGGCTATAAGCCGCGTCATGGGATCTAAAATATCCACCCGCTGTTATCTCTGCAGCCTTCCTCAGGGATCTGAGTGTGAAGATAGGGATGAGAGGGTTTATTTGGGAGCAACAGGAAATTCTGGGATTGGTGGGAAGAGGTTGGACTGTAACGACCAATGGGAAGAGGTTAGACAGTAACGACCAATCAGAATGAAGAATTTTGGAATGGTCGTGAAACAAGCTGCAGATGCAGGACCACAGTTCTATGATTAAGAAGATAAACATTTGTAATACGGATCAAAACAGAGTGGTTTAACAAAAATAGCAAAATTGACGAAATTAAACAAAAATAGTGAAAAGTATACTGAAGTGTATATACAAAAATTTAGGGAATATGGCAATAGCTTTTATCAGAAACAGATGCCTCTACTTATCATCATATCCAGAATAAGCTCTTGAAACATGAACGACTTAATAACTATAAAAAGCAGAAAAAATGCGCTACCCCTATTTCTCACTTCTAGTATACAATATATAGAGCTTTTCCAAAACAAGTCTTCTATTTCTACTTAAACTGAACTGTTTACATTATCTGCCCTTTACTTGCAGACATACTAATGTGCATTACAAATCTTTTCCTGCTGGAAGACTATAGCCTATGAAGTTCTGCATGACTGACTTATTTCCAAAGTAACTTTTCTTCGGAATTTAAACCAACTCATTGTACAATCTTTGTGATGGGATTAGATAAAGTCGCATTGTAGAGGGGCCCACTTTGAAAACCAACTTTCTCCTCACAAAACACTTAATATCACACATATTTTGTTACATATAGTTCTCTGGAGAGATGTTGCCTCGACAAATGACTTAGTCCAACCCAGCCGCCCTAAACGTTACTCTTTCTTTTATAATGTGATCTAGCGAAAAGTAGCCTGAATTCCACCATATTTTATATGAAGAAACTCGTGATTGCCCGTTAGAAGTGTGACGTCACACCAGCAGCACAGTTTAATTCTGGGAAACAGGTTCACCAATACAACAAACCTCGTCTTGTGCAGAATTTAGAATGCCCTACTAAATTAATATCACTGTTCATAAGCAATGCACAAGACGCATCATGTTCGTCAACCTGCCTCCTGAGAAACAAGAGACATCACCCGTCCGTGGAAACCTGCATGCATCGCGAGATGGGCCCCCCTACATTGCGACTTTGCCTGGGATTATTTAGTTTATAAAATGGAAAGGGGGAATAATAGCTCCCAAATCATGTTTTCAGAAAAAACTGAAGAATTTAAGAAAGGACTCTCCTATAATTTTGTAATTAAAGTCATATTAATCACTCAAATTAGGAATGACATTACTTCGGTTGAGTTCTTCCCTAATTTTTCCTTGTGGAAATCAGTCAACGGACAATGAAATTTTCCATTTTCCACCCGTTTATTTTTAGAGTAGAAAATAGAGTCTCAAGATCACATCGTACAATACTTGGGGTCCAGAAAAAGGTGGAAAGAATGTGTTTTCCCTTTCCCTTTTCTGTTGCTCTTGTTGGGGCTTGACTCACCACATATTATGCTGTCATAGCAGGTTTATGGATATTAATAAACTTCATTTTTTTATAAGGGTTGCAATATTAAAATCTTGATAAAAATTTAACCTTAACCGTTAAACATAAAACTTTCCAGTCACAATATCACCTTTCATAAAATAAAACACAAATATATATAAAACACATTAAAGTATAGTCATAATATAAAGGTCACAATTATGAAGATGAAAATTGGTTTCTTCTGCGTGGACTCCAGATGTGTCATTTACTTAAAAGAATATGCATTTCGGCATACACGATGCGCCATCCTCAGTTCCGTCTTGAGTAGTAATCAACACCACACTCTTCTGATACATTGATATATGGTTTGTTGTTTGTTTACTACGTGGATTAGGTCTCCTAGGTCACAGCTGTAGTGAGTTCAAATAAATGATTGTGGTCAACTGTGTTCTCATTAAGGATATTAGCTGCCATAAACAGCATGGTCTTCAGAATGGTTAACATACCTATGAACAAAACTAACCACAACAAAGAGTGTAATACAATAATGAAAATTGCCGAAAACAATGGGTACAATAAGAATGTGAACATAAAATGAAATTACATAACAAACAGAATCCAATAAGCCAGCTTACTCCACTAAAAGAAGAAAACAATAATAAGAAATTTGCTACATTTGCTACAGAATACATACAACCACAAAAATATTGCACAAAGGGAACTTTAAAATTGCATACAGAACGAACTGTAATCTAAAGAATAAATTATACAGCAATTGCACTAACAATGCAGATAAAATGGAAGGAAGCGGAGTTACTACAGAACATTTTCTCTTCAGTTCTTCTGGATCCACCTTAGAAGACTCCAGATTCATTAATTCATTTCTTCTGAGTCGAAGACGAGCTTGGATATTCTGCTGTGCTAGCCCACGGTCTGATATTTTCTTTTTCTCACTACAAAGTACCTCAATCTCTCTATCACAACGGTTTAATCCCTGCTGCAGTTCTAACAACTCCTTTTTCAGTTTTTCAGCTTCATTGTTCAAACTACAAGACCTATGATCTATTTCTTGAAGTTTTTCTGTGTCCACACAGATTGACAGAATAACTGATTGACCTACTTCAGATGTCCTTACAGATACACCCTGCGTGTACTTGGATTTTCTCTTGACCATAAACTTTGTTTCATAAAAGTAACGATTAACAATGTCTGGTATAAAAATTTGTAACATCATCTTCAGATTCAATTCCCACAGGAACGTTGTGCACAGAGTACATCATGCACAGAAATTTCAATATTGTTTCTGGTGCTTCAACGGTATTTAATAAAAATGTGTGAAATCCATACTGCCTGAGTTAGCTCATGGACACAGCAGGTGTATAGGAAGAAAGGGCTCGATGTTCATCACCAGAATGAACAGCACTAATTTTCAGGTTAACATGAAAATTAGTGCTGTCCATGAGCTAACTCAGGCAGTATGGATTTCACACATTTTTATTAAATACCGTTGAAGCACCAGAAACAATATTGAAATTTCTGTGCATGATGTACTCTGTGCACAACGTTCCTGTGGGAATCGAACCTAAAGATGATGTTACAAATTTGATACCAGACATTGTTAATCGTTATTTCTATGAAACAAAGTTTATGGTCAAGAGAAAATCCAAGTACACGCAGGATGTATCTGTAAGATCATCTGAAGTAGGTCAATCAGTTATTCTGTCAATCCGTGTGGACACAGAAAAACTTCAAGAAATAGATCATAGGTCTTGTAGTTTGAACAATGAAGCTGAAAAACTGAAAAAGGAGTTGGTAGAACTGCTGCAAGGATTAAACCGTTGTGAAAGAGAGATTGAGGTACTTCGTAGTGAGAAAAAGAAAATATCAGACCGTGGGCTAGCACAGCAGAATATCCAAGCTCGTCTTCGACTCAGAAGAAATGAATTAATGAATCTGGAGTCTTCTAAGGTGGATCCAGAAGAACTGAAGACGAGCTTGGATATTCAGCTGTGCTAGCCCACAGTCTGATATTTTCTTTTTCTCACTACAAAGTACCTCAATCTCTCTATCACAACGGTTTAATCCCTGCTGCAGTTCTAACAACTCCTTTTTCAGTTTTTCAGCTTCATTGTTCAAACTACAAGACCTATGATCTATAAGTTTTTCTGTGTCCACACAGATTGACAGAATAACTGATTGACCTACTTCAGATGATCTTACAGATACATCTTGCGTGTACTTGGATTTTCTCTTGACCATAAACTTTGTTTCATAAAAGTAACGATTAACAATGTCTGGTACAAAAATTTGTAACATCATCTTTAGGTTCGATTCCCACAGGAACGTTGTGCACAGAGCACATCATGCACAGAAATTTCAATATTGTTTCTGGTGCTTCAACGGTATTTAATAAAAATGTGTGTAATCCATACTGCCTGAGTTAGCTCATGGACACAGCAGGTGTATAGGAAGAAAGCGCTCGATGTTCATCACCATAATGAACAGCACTCATTTTCAGGTTAACATGAAAATTAGTGCTGTCCATGAGCTAACTCAGGCAGTATGGATTTCCACCATTTTTATTAAATACCGTTGAAGCACCAGAAACAATATTGAAATTTCTGTGCACGATGTACTCTGTGCACAACGTTCCTGTGGGAATCAGTTCTTCTGGATCCACCTTAGAAGACTCCAGATTCATTAATTCATTTCTTCTGAGTCGAAGACGAGCTTGGATATTCTGCTGTGCTAGCCCATGGTCTGATATTTTCTTTCTCTCACTACGAAGTACCTCAATCTCTCTTTGACAACGGTTTAATCCCTGCTGCAGTTCTACCTACTCCTTTTTCAGTTTTTCAGCTTCATTGTTCAAACTACAAGACCTATGATCTATTTCTTGAAGTTTTTCTGTGTCCACACAGATTGACAGAATAACTGATTGACCTACTTCAGATGTCCTTACAGATACACCCTGCGTGTACTTGGATTTTCTCTTGACCATAAACTTTGTTTCATAAAAGTAACGATTAACAATGTCTGGTATAAAAATTTGTAACATCATCTTCAGATTCAATTCCCACAGGAACGTTGTGCACAGAGTACATCATGCACAGAAATTTCAATATTGTTTCTGGTGCTTCAACGGTATTTAATAAAAATGTGTGAAATCCATACTGCCTGAGTTAGCTCATGGACACAGCAGGTGTATAGGAAGAAAGGGCTCGATGTTCATCACCAGAATGAACAGCACTAATTTTCAGGTTAACATGAAAATTAGTGCTGTCCATGAGCTAACTCAGGCAGTATGGATTTCACACATTTTTATTAAATACCGTTGAAGCACCAGAAACAATATTGAAATTTCTGTGCATGATGTACTCTGTGCACAACGTTCCTGTGGGAATCGAACCTAAAGATGATGTTACAAATTTGATACCAGACATTGTTAATCGTTATTTCTATGAAACAAAGTTTATGGTCAAGAGAAAATCCAAGTACACGCAGGATGTATCTGTAAGATCATCTGAAGTAGGTCAATCAGTTATTCTGTCAATCCGTGTGGACACAGAAAAACTTCAAGAAATAGATCATAGGTCTTGTAGTTTGAACAATGAAGCTGAAAAACTGAAAAAGGAGTTGGTAGAACTGCTGCAAGGATTAAACCGTTGTGAAAGAGAGATTGAGGTACTTCGTAGTGAGAAAAAGAAAATATCAGACCGTGGGCTAGCACAGCAGAATATCCAAGCTCGTCTTCGACTCAGAAGAAATGAATTAATGAATCTGGAGTCTTCTAAGGTGGATCCAGAAGAACTGAAGACGAGCTTGGATATTCAGCTGTGCTAGCCCACAGTCTGATATTTTCTTTTTCTCACTACAAAGTACCTCAATCTCTCTATCACAACGGTTTAATCCCTGCTGCAGTTCTAACAACTCCTTTTTCAGTTTTTCAGCTTCATTGTTCAAACTACAAGACCTATGATCTATAAGTTTTTCTGTGTCCACACAGATTGACAGAATAACTGATTGACCTACTTCAGATGATCTTACAGATACATCTTGCGTGTACTTGGATTTTCTCTTGACCATAAACTTTGTTTCATAAAAGTAACGATTAACAATGTCTGGTACAAAAATTTGTAACATCATCTTTAGGTTCGATTCCCACAGGAACGTTGTGCACAGAGCACATCATGCACAGAAATTTCAATATTGTTTCTGGTGCTTCAACGGTATTTAATAAAAATGTGTGTAATCCATACTGCCTGAGTTAGCTCATGGACACAGCAGGTGTATAGGAAGAAAGCGCTCGATGTTCATCACCATAATGAACAGCACTCATTTTCAGGTTAACATGAAAATTAGTGCTGTCCATGAGCTAACTCAGGCAGTATGGATTTCCACCATTTTTATTAAATACCGTTGAAGCACCAGAAACAATATTGAAATTTCTGTGCACGATGTACTCTGTGCACAACGTTCCTGTGGGAATCAGTTCTTCTGGATCCACCTTAGAAGACTCCAGATTCATTAATTCATTTCTTCTGAGTCGAAGACGAGCTTGGATATTCTGCTGTGCTAGCCCATGGTCTGATATTTTCTTTCTCTCACTACGAAGTACCTCAATCTCTCTTTGACAACGGTTTAATCCCTGCTGCAGTTCTACCTACTCCTTTTTCAGTTTTTCAGCTTCATTGTTCAAACTACAAGACCTATGATCTATTTCTTGAAGTTTTTCTGTGTCCACACAGATTGACAGAATAACTGATTGACCTACTTCAGATGTCCTTACAGATACACCCTGCGTGTACTTGGATTTTCTCTTGACCATAAACTTTGTTTCATAAAAGTAACGATTAACAATGTCTGGTATAAAAATTTGTAACATCATCTTTAGGTTCGATTCCCACAGGAACGTTGCGCACAGAGTACATCATGCACAGAAATTTCAATATTGTTTCTGGTGCTTCAACGGTATTTAATAAAAATGTGTGAAATCCATACTGCCTGAGTTAGCTCATGGACACAGCAGGTGTATAGGAAGAAAGGGCTCGATGTTCATCACCAGAATGAACAGCACTATTTTTCAGGTTAACATGAAAATTAGTGCTGTCCATGAGCTAACTCAGGCAGTATGGATTTCACACATTTTTATTAAATACCGTTGAAGCACCAGAAACAATATTGAAATTTCTGTGCATGATGTACTCTGTGCACAACGTTCCTGTGGGAATCGAACCTAAAGATGATGTTACAAATTTGATACCAGACATTGTTAATCGTTACTTCTATGAAACAAAGTTTATGGTCAAGAGAAAATCCAAGTACACGCAGGATGTATCTGTAAGATCATCTGAAGTAGGTCAATCAGTTATTCTGTCAATCCGTGTGGACACAGAAAAACTTCAAGAAATAGATCATAGGTCTTGTAGTTTGAACAATGAAGCTGAAAAACTGAAAAAGGAGTTGGTAGAACTGCAGCAGGGATTAAACCGTTGTGAAAGAGAGATTGAGGTACTTCGTAGTGAGAAAAAGAAAATATCAGACCGTGGGCTAGCACAGCAGAATATCCAAGCTCGTCTTCGACTCAGAAGAAATGAATTAATGAATCTGGAGTCTTCTAAGGTGGATCCAGAAGAACTGAAGACGAGCTTGGATATTCTGCTGTGCTAGCCCACGGTCTGATATTTTCTTTTTCTCACTACAAAGTACCTCAATCTCTCTATCACAACGGTTTAATCCCTGCTGCAGTTCTAACAACTCCTTTTTCAGTTTTTCAGCTTCATTGTTCAAACTACAAGACCTATGATCTATAAGTTTTTCTGTGTCCACACAGATTGACAGAATAACTGATTGACCTACTTCAGATGATCTTACAGATACATCTTGGGTGTACTTGGATTTTCTCTTGACCATAAACTTTGTTTCATAAAAGTAACGATTAACAATGTCTGGTATAAAAATTTGTAACATCATCTTTAGGTTCGATTCCCACAGGAACGTTGTGCACAGAGTACATCATGCACAGAAATTTCAATATTGTTTCTGGTGCTTCAACGGTATTTAATAAAACTGTATTAATTTTCAGGTTAACATGAAAATTAGTGCTGTCCATGAGCTAACTCAGGCAGTATGGATTTCCCAAATTTTTATTAAATACCGTTGAAGCACCAGAAACAATATTGAAATTTCTATGCACGATGTACTCTGTGCACAACGTTCCTGTGGGAATCAGTTCTTCTGGATCCACCTTAGAAGACTCCAGATTCATTAATTCATTTCTTCTGAGTCGAAGACGAGCTTGGATATTCTGCTGTGCTAGCCCACGGTCTGATATTTTCTTTTTCTCACTACGAAGTACCTCAATCTCTCTTTGACAACGGTTTAATCCCTGCTGCAGTTCTACCAACTCCTTTTTCAGTTTTTCAGCTTCATTGTTCAAACTACAAGACCTATGATCTATTTCTTGAAGTTTTTCTGTGTCCACACAGATTGACAGAATAACTGATTGACCTACTTCAGATGTCCTTACAGATACACCCTGCGTGTACTTGGATTTTCTCTTGACCATAAACTTTGTTTCATAAAAGTAACGATTAACAATGTCTGGTATAAAAATTTGTAACATCATCTTTAGGTTCGATTCCCACAGGAACGTTGTGCACAGAGTACATCATGCACAGAAATTTCAATATTGTTTCTGGTGCTTCAACGGTATTTAATAAAAATGTGTGAAATCCATACTGCCTGAGTTAGCTCATGGACACAGCAGGTGTATAGGAAGAAAGGGCTCGATGTTCATCACCAGAATGAACAGCACTAATTTTCAGGTTAACATGAAAATTAGTGCTGTCCATGAGCTAACTCAGGCAGTATGGATTTCACACATTTTTATTAAATACCGTTGAAGCACCAGAAACAATATTGAATTTTCTGTGCATGATGTACTCTGTGCACAACGTTCCTGTGGGAATCGAACCTAAAGATGATGTTACAAATTTGATACCAGACATTGTTAATCGTTACTTCTATGAAACAAAGTTTATGGTCAAGAGAAAATCCAAGTACACGCAGGATGTATCTGTAAGATCATCTGAAGTAGGTCAATCAGTTATTCTGTCAATCCGCGTGGACACAGAAATCTTCAAGAAATAGATCATAGGTCTTGTAGTTTGAACAATGAAGCTGAAAAACTGAAAAAGGAGTTGGAAGAACTGCAGCAGGGATTAAACCGTTGTGAAAGAGAGATTGAGGTACTTCGTAGTGAGAAAAAGAAAATATCAGACCGTGGGCTAGCACAGCAGAATATCCAAGTTCGTCTTCGACTCAGAAGAAATGAATTAATGAATCTGGAGTCTTCTAAGGTGTATCCAAAAGAACTGAAGACGAGCTTGGATATTCTGCTGTGCTAGCCCATGGTCTGATATTTTCTTTTTCTCACTACAAAGTACCTCAATCTCTCTATCACAACGGTTTAATCCCTGCTGCAGTTCTAACAACTCCTTTTTCAGTTTTTCAGCTTCATTGTTCAAACTACAAGACCTATGATCTATTTCTTGAAGTTTTTCTGTGTCCACATAGATTGACAGAATAACTGATTGACCTACTTCAGATGATCTTACAGATACATCTTGCGTGTACTTGGATTTTCTCTTGACCATAAACTTTGTTTCATAAAAGTAACGATTAACAATGGCTGGTATAAAAATTTGTAACATCATCTTTAGGTTCGATTCCCACAGGAACGTTGTGCACAGAGTACATCATGCACAGAAATTTCAATATTGTCTCTGGTGCTTCAACGGTATTTAATCAAAATGTGTGAAATCCATACTGCCTGAGTTAGCTCATGGACACAGCAGGTGTATAGGAAGAAAGCGCTCGATGTTCATCACCAGAATAAACAGCACTAATTTTCAGGTTAACATGAAAATTAGTGCTGTCCATGAGCTAACTCAGGCAGTATGGATTTCACACATTATTATTAAATACCGTTGAAGCACCAGAAACAATATTGAAATTTCTGTGCACGATGTACTCTGTGCACAACGTTCCTGTGGGAATCGAACCTAAAGATGATGTTACAAATTTGATACCAGACATTGTTAATCGTTACTTCTATGAAACAAAGTTTATGGTCAAGAGAAAATCCAACTACATGCAGGATGTATCTGTAAGATCATCTGAAGTAGGTCAATCAGTTATTCTGTCAATCCGTGTGGACACAGAAAAACTTCAAGAAATAGATCATAGGTCTTGTAGTTTGAACAATGAAGCTGAAAAACTGAAAAAGGAGTTGGTAGAACTGCAGCAGGGATTAAACCGTTGTGAAAGAGAGATTGAGGTACTTCGTAGTGAGAAAAAGAAAATATCAGACCGTGGGCTAGCACAGCAGAATATCCAAGCTCGTCTTCGACTCAGAAGAAATGAATTAATGAATCTGGAGTCTTCTAAGGTGGATCCAGAAGAACTGAAGACGAGCTTGGATATTCTGCTGTGCTAGCCCACGGTCTAATATTTTCTTTTTCTCACTACAAAGTACCTCAATCTCTCTATCACATCGGTATAATCCCTGCCGTAGTTCTAACAACTCCTTTTTCAGTTTTTCAGCTTCATTGTTCAAACTACAAGACCTATGATCTATTTCTTGAAGTTTTTCTGTGTCCACACAGATTGACCTACTTCAGATGATCTTACGGATACATCTTGCGTGTACTTGGATTTTCTCTTGACCATAAACTTTGTTTCATAAAAGTAACGATTAACAATGGCTGGTATAAAAATTTGTAACATCATCTTTAGGTTCGATTCCCACAGGAACGTTGTGCACAGAGTACATCATGCACAGAAATTTCAATATTGTCTCTGGTGCTTCAACGGTATTTAATCAAAATGTGTGAAATCCATACTGCCTGAGTTAGCTCATGGACACAGCAGGTGTATAGGAAGAAAGCGCTCGATGTTCATCACCAGAATAAACAGCACTAATTTTCAGGTTAACATGAAAATTAGTGCTGTCCATGAGCTAACTCAGGCAGTATGGATTTCACACATTATTATTAAATACCGTTGAAGCACCAGAAACAATATTGAAATTTCTGTGCACGATGTACTCTGTGCACAACGTTCCTGTGGGAATCGAACCTAAAGATGATGTTACAAATTTGATACCAGACATTGTTAATCGTTACTTCTATGAAACAAAGTTTATGGTCAAGAGAAAATCCAACTACATGCAGGATGTATCTGTAAGATCATCTGAAGTAGGTCAATCAGTTATTCTGTCAATCCGTGTGGACACAGAAAAACTTCAAGAAATAGATCATAGGTCTTGTAGTTTGAACAATGAAGCTGAAAAACTGAAAAAGGAGTTGGTAGAACTGCAGCAGGGATTAAACCGTTGTGAAAGAGAGATTGAGGTACTTCGTAGTGAGAAAAAGAAAATATCAGACCGTGGGCTAGCACAGCAGAATATCCAAGCTCGTCTTCGACTCAGAAGAAATGAATTAATGAATCTGGAGTCTTCTAAGGTGGATCCAGAAGAACTGAAGACGAGCTTGGATATTCTGCTGTGCTAGCCCACGGTCTAATATTTTCTTTTTCTCACTACACAGTACCTCAATCTCTCTATCACATCGGTTTAATCCCTGCCGTAGTTCTAACAACTCCTTTTTCAGTTTTTCAGCTTCATTGTTCAAACTACAAGACCTATGATCTATTTCTTGAAGTTTTTCTGTGTCCACATAGATTGACAGAATAACTGATTGACCTACTTCAGATGATCTTAAGGATACATCTTGCGTGTACTTGGATTTTCTCTTGACCATAAACTTTGTTTCATAAAAGTAACGATTAACAATGGCTGGTATAAAAATTTGTAACATCATCTTTAGGTTCGATTCCCACAGGAACGTTGTGCACAGAGTACATCATGCACAGAAATTTCAATATTGTCTCTGGTGCTTCAACGGTATTTAATCAAAATGTGTGAAATCCATACTGCCTGAGTTAGCTCATGGACACAGCAGGTGTATAGGAAGAAAGCGCTCGATGTTCATCACCAGAATAAACAGCACTAATTTTCAGGTTAACATGAAAATTAGTGCTGTCCATGAGCTAACTCAGGCAGTATGGATTTCACACATTATTATTAAATACCGTTGAAGCACCAGAAACAATATTGAAATTTCTGTGCACGATGTACTCTGTGCACAACGTTCCTGTGGGAATCGAACCTAAAGATGATGTTACAAATTTGATACCAGACATTGTTAATCGTTACTTCTATGAAACAAAGTTTATGGTCAAGAGAAAATCCAACTACATGCAGGATGTATCTGTAAGATCATCTGAAGTAGGTCAATCAGTTATTCTGTCAATCCGTGTGGACACAGAAAAACTTCAAGAAATAGATCATAGGTCTTGTAGTTTGAACAATGAAGCTGAAAAACTGAAAAAGGAGTTGGTAGAACTGCGGCAGGGATTAAACCGTTGTGAAAGAGAGATTGAGGTACTTCGTAGTGAGAAAAAGAAAATATCAGACCGTGGGCTAGCACAGCAGAATATCCAAGCTCGTCTTCGACTCAGAAGAAATGAATTAATGAATCTGGAGTCTTCTAAGGTGGATCCAGAAGAACTGAAGACGAGCTTGGATATTCTGCTGTGCTAGCCCACGGTCTAATATTTTCTTTTTCTCACTACAAAGTACCTCAATCTCTCTATCACATCGGTTTAATCCCTGCCGTAGTTCTAACAACTCCTTTTTCAGTTTTTCAGCTTCATTGTTCAAACTACAAGACCTATGATCTATTTCTTGAAGTTTTTCTGTGTCCACACAGATTGACCTACTTCAGATGATCTTACAGATACATCTTGGGTGTACTTGGATTTTCTCTTGACCATAAACTTTGTTTCATAAAAGTAACGATTAACAATGTCTGGTATAAAAATTTGTTACATCATCTTTAGGTTCAATTCCCACAGGAACGTTGTGCACAGAGTACATCATGCACAGAAATTTCAATATTGTTTCTGGTGCTTCAACGGTATTTAATAAAAATGTGTGAAATCCATACTGCCTGAGTTAGCTCATGGACACAGCAGGTGTATAGGAAGAAAGCGCTTGATGTTCATCACCAGAATGAACAGCACTAATTTTCAGGTTAACATGAAAATTAGTGCTGTCCATGAGCTAACTCAGGCAGTATGGATTTCACACATTTTTATTAAATACCGTTGAAGCACCAGAAACAATATTGAAATTTCTGTGCACGATGTACTCTGTGCACAACGTTCCTGTGGGAATCGAACCTAAAGATGATGTTACAAATTTGATACCAGACATTGTTAATCGTTATTTCTATGAAACAAAGTTTATGGTCAAGAGAAAATCCAAGTACACGCAGGATGTATCTGTAAGATTATCTGAAGTAGGTCAATCAGTTATTCTGTCAATCTGTGTGGACACAGAAAAACTTCAAGAAATAGATCATAGGTCTTGTAGTTTGAACAATGAAGCTGAAAAACTGAAAAAGGAGTTGGTAGAACTGCAGCAGGGATTAAACCGTTGTGAAAGAGAGATTGAGGTACAGTAGAGCCTCGGTAATTCGAGCCCCGGTATTTTGAGGTTCCGTGTAATTCGAGCTGGTCTTAAGAAAATTAAAATTTTCCATAAAACTAGAGTAAAATCCCGTTTTTATACGGTGTCCGCAAGTAAGTTTTACGCACTTCCGAATGTGTTACATTTTGAGCTTTCTTTCAATTTTTCCATGTACAAAAATGCAGGTAAAACTGTCCCACTTAGGGTTTTGTTCATAATACACAGAAATTATTTTAAATGTTTGCCAATATACATAGGCTACAAGCGTAACACAGGTTGGCCTATGTAGGCCTATTATATTGTTTTTCATGTATTTTTTAAAACATTACTGTGCACATTAAATATTTATTTATGATTTACCCATTGATTTAGTGATATTCCCGTATAATCCGAGTTTTTTGTAATTCGAGGTAGACTCAGCCCCAATTAGCTCGAATTATCAGGGTTCTACTGTACTTCGTAGTGAGAAGAAATGAATTAATGAATCTGGAGTCTTCTAAGGTGGATCCAGAAGAACTGAAGAGAAAATGTTTTGTAGTAACTGATAAATTAACAAAAGCAAAGCTCAATATCACAGCTGAATTGATAAAGAAGGAAGCGGAGTTTATAAAATGACTTGTACTGATTTTAAAAAAGTGTATGTGGGCCAGACTGGTAAAAAGTTCAAACAGAGATTTAATGAACATGTTAATGATTTTAGATACAACAGAACACACTCAGCATACGCAAAACACCTTCTCAATAGTGGACATAGATTAAATAACATAGATAACACCCTGGAAATTTTACACATATATAAAAAGGCAATAGATTTAATGTATTGCAAAACTATCAAATATAGAAAAATAAGAACAATATCCTTAATGAGAACACAGTTGACCACAATAATTTATTTGAACTCACTACAGCTGTGACCTAGGTGACCTAATCCACCTAGTAAACAAACACACAAAACATATATCACTCCGTAGTTGTGAGTCATAGTGAACGGTTGCGAATTTTCAATGGTGCTAAGCTCATTGAGTAATCGTATCTATCTCGTGTTTTTCGGAGTTGTTAGGTGGTTGGACGATATTATATAAACCTTCAGTGTTTTTTGTGGTTTGGAGTGACAGTACCATTCCTTTGAAGTTAGTGAGGACAGACTACGGTTGGGTCCGTGGTAGATATCACCTTCTTCATTTGCTTCGACCTGTTCGGGTTATAACCGGAAGAAACCATCTCGGTCCCCAGTGCCCTACAAGATGGGGGGGAAAAAAGAAAAAGAAGACAAAACCCATACGGCCCCTGGACAGGATAAACAGACCATGGACACAGACACCGACACACAGATTTACCATACATACTCTTCTAATGATTTAGGTCCTTATCAAATCTACTTAGAATCTAACAACCAACAGGTGGGCAACTACCACCCGCTTTGCATTAGATAAAATGCTGTTTGAGGAGTCCATAGAGAACATTGCTTCAATATCTAGAATGGGCAGAAATAGACTTAAAGTAGTTTTTCAGGATGCACAGTCAGCCAATAAGTTGTTATCACATTCACTACTGAAAAAACATTGACTGAAAGCCTACATTCCATACAAAGCGTTATTTGTAAAAGGAATCATTAGGGTCATGAGATACTACATTAAACTCCATGGAAATTGCACCACATATTTCCTCCTGCTATGGGAAGGTGGTGGAACTCCATCATACGGTATAACGAGAAAGGTAAATACTGGTGAATCCAAGGAAGTAAAGCCTACGCAATCTGTGATTGCTTCCTTTCGAGGCAAATCAGTTCCGGCGTATGTACAGTTATACAAGATGCAACTAAGGGTAGACAAGTTTCAGTACAGGGTCACGCAATGTGGACACTGTTGGAATTTCGGTCACCATACGCAGCAGTGTAGGGGTAAGATCCGGTGCCCCTCCTGTACGGAGGAACAGAAAGAAGAAGAGTGTCTTTCTCCTGTATTGTGTTGCTGCAATTGTAGGGGAAAGCACAAAGCATATGAACAGGAGTGTGCCGCCCTTATAAAGCAGCACAAGATCAATGACATTATGACGAATCATAATCTGGCGTATTTTGATGCTTTACATTTATACCACGAGCAAAGGACATATATCCCTGATGCAGGGGATTTTCCAGTTCTTCAATATAGTCAGGCTACTAGGCAGACAGTTAGTCGATCCGACGATATGGCAACCCCCAATAGTGTTGACAAACAGTCAACTGCGTCAGTCCACCGGGTAGCTCCCACAAAGGAGAGGGGGAAGAGGTTAACTTCCTCCCAAGAGGACACTACTAAAAAGATGAAAAAACATGTGATGCCGGCTTACCCGGACACCGTTAGTAGCTTGGTCTATCCTAATGGAGGGCCACAGCATTCGGTGGCTGTCCCGAGACCACAACCTAATCCGGAGAAGGCGAAGTCTCTCACTGCATACACTCAGCAACAAGCCCCTCCGATACCAGAAGAATTTAAAAAAGAAGCGGATCAGTTCAAAACAAGACTGAATAGTCTATTTTATACTATGGGGAGAAATTTACGTAAGCCAGGGTATATAGATCTTAAATATCATATGATGAGACATGTTTCCCAATCAGTTCAGACTCATTTTACGTAATCAGAATAAGGATATTTCAGTGGAATGCACATAGTATATGCAGTAAGCTGCCTGAGCTACAACGGGTGTTGGACATATTAGCTATTGACATCTTATTAGTATCTGAAACATGGTTACACCCAGAGACGTCTTTCTATCTTAACAAGTACAATATACAAGTAAGAATCAGTTTGAAAAATTTTATGTCATAACCGGGATTTGAACACGGATCTTCGGCTTAACGCGCCGATGCTCTACCATTGAGCTACCATGACAACATGCCAGTACGACATCAAATTCCTCAACTGATTCAGAAGACAAGGCAGACCACGGGAGGTTTCTCCGTTGAGAACACGCATCCAATGGCGTCCCACATTTGTAGGTACTTTGAAGCCAAGTTATTATTTATATACTATTAATTAAGTGGAGGGAAAGGAAATAGACATTAAATCCATGCCTGGGATATTAATACAAGTAAGAATCAGTTTGAAAAATTTTATGTCATAACCGGGACTTGAACACGGATCTTCGGCTTAACGCGCCGATGCTCTACCATTGAGCTACCATGACAACATGCCAGTACGACATCAAATTCCTCAACTGATTCAGAAGACAAGGCAGACCACGGGAGGTTTCTCCGTTGAGAACACGCATCCAATGGCGTCCTACATTTGTAGGTACTTTGAAGCCAAGTTATTATTTATATACTATTAATTAAGTGGAGGGAAAGGAAATAGACATTAAATCCATGTCTGGGATATTAATACAAGTAAGAATCAGTTTGAATATACATTCAAGGAATGTATTTCCAGTAAATGTGTGAAATGCATGCTACTTTTTTATTTGTACCATAGGTACTATAGCTAGAGGAAGTATTGTTTTCGACCATCAAATTAAAAGTTGAGATTTTAAGATAAATACTTGCTTTGAGGTCCCCTGGTTCCAAAAATGCTATTTTTGGAAAGATGTGTGTTAGTGTATGTGTGTGTAAAAAGCCTAGCTCCAGAATAAAAATCACACGAAAACAAAATTTTGTATTTGGGTTAGGTACCTTCAGTGGATGTGACAGGAAGATTGGCAACAACTTTCTCTTATTTTTAAGGGGACTTTACAATAAGAAAATTTAGTTTTTCACAATTTTCTCGAAAACGGCTATAATGATTTTCTTTAATTTTTTTACTTGGGAGGCTTATATCAAGAGCTAAAACTTTTATTTTAAACATTTTTTGAAAAAATTCTCTGAAGGGTAGTATAAGCCACTCACTTTGAATACGTGCTCTTTGCAACATGGCCTCTTGTTCTATATCAGAATGTGAAGTGAGAAAAATGTATTGGCCATACTTAAAGTAAAGAAAGTTACATGAAGGCTTCTGGGACGTATTGTGATGTGGTCAAGACATTCTCTTCAATTTTACAAACAATTTACATGAAGAGAATGTCATACATAATGTATTATAGTAAGAGGCTAACTATTATTTGGGGGTACGCTGTGGTGTAGTGGTTAAGGCACTGCGCTACAAACCGGAAGGTCTTGGGTTCAATTCCCGATGAGGTCGTTAAGATTTTTCAAATGGCTTAATCCTTCTGGTGTCACTAGGGCCCTGGGGTCGACTCAACCTCTAACAGAAATGAGTACCAGGAGTATTCCTGGGGGTAAACTAACGGCCGGTGAGTAGGGCTTACAACCTTGCCACCTTCATGTGCAGTTTGTCACAATCTGGAAGACTTAACCTCCTGAAAACCCTTCAGGGATCACTTTAAGAACTATTATTTGGGCAGAGGAAGTTATGTTACTTTCACGATCAGGTTTTTTTAAACATGGCGCACCCATAACTACTATGTGTGTGACTGTGAATCCCACCGTAATCCTGAAATTTTCATTTTGATTTATAACTTAAAAATCGATAAACCACATATTGTTTGAAAACCATTCGATACTGGTAAATCATTTCTTTAGCTTCAAATCAGTATAAGGAATGCCATGCCATCCACTGACAGAAAGCTAGAAGGAAACGGAAAAAACAATCGGCGGCTCAACCCTTCTGGCAGCCATGATGGTTTAAATGGATTGTACTTTGATCACGTCTCGCAGCTGTGTTACTAGGCCAAGGGGTTATCTAAAATCAAAATATTTAAAAACTGGAGATACATCACTTTGGAAATATGCCCTTCATGTAGGCCTACTCATGGAATTCCTCCCCTTTTGATTAGAACATGGAGGAGTAATTTATGGGATTATTTCCCTTAAAAAAGTTAATATCTTACCACAACAAACTATTACATTTTTGAAAGTCCTGTCAAAAAAATCAACTGTCTCTTATTATGTACTTGCTGGAATCATGATAAATTATACTACCAGCATACCTAGGCTAGCAGAGAATGTAACAACATAAAGGGATATTAGCAGAACAAAAAGATTGTAACTCTAATATTTTCTTTATACAATCAATGGTTAGGCTGAGTCAATTTATCTAGGGACTTCGGAATTTCATGAATGGATTTTTACACATTGTTTCAAAGAGCGAAAAACATATACTAGTATTGAACTAATTTTTATTGTAAGTTGAATTATTAGTTTTAGGCTCGCAAAATTAACTAAAATTTTATGTGTGGAAATTTTCAGTGAAATTCTAATGTTTTTGGCTTTTCGTACGATTTTTACTTTGAATATTTTTTTTCAAGTTCATTGCATGACTCTGTATTTACCTGACTGTAAACTGAAAATTTTATCAATTTCTGAAAGTTCTAAAATGACTTGGCCAAACATATTACTGCTGCACATATGAAGTACACATAGGATAACGAGAGAATGAAGAAAAATTAAGCATGTTAGGGTATACAATAAAAAGAAATGAGAGTTCCTAAAAAATTCTGGCTCAACGCACCATGAGTGCAGCTCTAGCCTTTGAGTACTGACCTTCCCACGCCTTTGTAAGCCCATGTATCACTATGCAGTTGTTGGGCAGCTATAGTTAGGTTACAGCAAATCTGATTTTAATCGTGCCAAGAGTGCAACTAAATTTTATAGATCACAGCAATTTTTCAGATTGTAAGATTCAAAAGATTAATGTATATATCTTTTCCCCTCCTACAACTTTCTAGAAAAAACTGGTGGTGCAGCTTATTCTCGAACCAATATAAAAATTAAATGAAACAAAAAAGGGAGGAATTACTGAGTAAGTACACAAAATTAAAAACTAACATTAGTAATAATGGTTTTCTTCCTCACATAAAAGTAAAATGTTATTTTATAACATTAGACAATATGAAATTTAAAGTTTTCATTAAACGGTAACACATCAATTGAAATGAGAATCTCAGTACACATTGCACACATATATTCAGATCTGATGTATAGGTACCGATTAGTCAATGTAATACCAACAACGAGTTAGTGTCATATATAAAATAAGGCATGTTAAAAATACCAACATATAGATAACCTGAAAGTAATGCCTGCTTCAATTTAAGGCTGGCACTGCTCCAACTCTTGCACGTAGGGTTCATAATGGAAGCCTGCAAACATTTCAAAATTCAGGTGGATCTGGAAAAGAAAAGAAGCAATATTAATTTCTTTACTTTAACAGATTTTTTGTTAAACGAATGCATTTAACATTTCTAATGCAAGTTAAATAATTCTGCTAGAATGCAGATTGATGTTCTGTTCTTGAACTATGTTTATTTTGTAGTGATGTAACTTAATGTGAACTTAGTTCAACTGCCACTCATTCAGGTCTGTCTTGACGGTCATCAAAACAGAGGTTCGAGAAAAGGTTGCTGAATCTGTTTCGGCTCATGTCACACTGAAAAAGTCTCTTCCTGGCCCATCTGTTGCCCAAATAGCAGATGTGTCCTCATGGTCTGATCCATAACAATAATTTGTTCTTTTTAGAAATTAACTTACATATTTGGATTTGTGATTTAAGGAGGAGGGTAGGGGGAACAGAGCAATATTCCGTTTGAACCTGAAATGGGGAGCGAGTTTGAAAATTCTTGTATGGTCCATGAGACAAGGGTTAAGTCCCATGTCAAACTAACATGAAAATCCATAAAAAGTTCCATCAAAATCTGCTAATATAACACCACCCAAAAATAAAATAATAAATTGAGGATTTCACTTATATCAACCCTGAAAACAAGGATTTTCATACCGTGCAGTCGTCCAGCATGTTCTCCAGAATGTGAATAATTTCTTGGAATGTGGGTCGCTCATCCAAGTCAGTCTGCCAACACTGTAGCATCAACTGGTACAAGTCATCATCTACATACTGGAACTGTGGCAGTCTCTGTCCTCTAGTCACCCTCCCGGCCACATCACATGTCGCCACATCTGCATATGGGGTGGCACCTACAAAAGTTGACAAAACACTACTAAAATGTATGAAACAAATTATTAAATAACCACATGAACTTCTCTCCTATAAATGATTGCCCTTAATGGTCTACCTCACTGATAGACAAGTTATGTCATATGCAGTATGGTGAGGCACACTAATTAGTGATTTTTTTGTGACTGGGCTTCCACTGTTAATGTACAGTGGTAACATTCAAGATGGATATATATGCATTCATGAACCACAGATTATTGTCTCTGGTGGATGGAGCGACGCTGAGAGACGCTGTTCAATCTGACGCTGTGAAGCCAGAGTGGCTTAGCTCAGTTGGTAGAGCATTGGCACGGATAGCCAAAGGTTCATCCTGGGTTTCAAATCCCAGTATCAGAAGAATTTATTTTCTATAATATTCTCATGTAATGTCCAACAGAGACAAACTGTCGTTCATGCATGCATATATCCATCTCTAAATAAATGTACAGTAGACTCCCTTCTAATCCGGCCACCCCCTGACCGGACCCTCGACCGGATTAAAAAATGGCCGGACCATCCGGTGGTCTTTTAAACGTGTCAAGTATAACCTATTAAAGCAAAAATCAACTTTTAAGATGGTTTTGTCGATTTTTTTAAAGCGTACTTACCCAAAAATTAAAATACAGTATTACAATTACAATTTCAAAAAATAAATAAATCTGTTATTTTCTTCTGCTTTTTTAGTTGAACTCAACTGTATTGGCTTTTGACCCATTATATACTTACATGCCACAATTATTATTAGAACCACAAGCGTCAAGTACTGTGCCTTATATCAGAACACGTAACTTCAAGACTTGAATCAATTCGTTCAATTCTACAGCAATGAAACATGAGCCTAAAATTCTTTTATTACATAAGTTACACTTTCCAACAATACATTTCAAAATTCAGATGGTGCTGGTGCTACCATTTTCTTTCTACCAAGTCTCCCTATCGGGCAATTGGTGGTTTAACAGCTACATCCTTATAGCTTAAACTGGGAGTGAATCTTCAGCAGAGTTTATACTGGGAGGCCACCTTCCAAATAAATTCCCTAGCTGGCAAAAAATATTTTATTGGGAGGTGATTGTACAGGATGGATTCCATGGAATGTGATGAACAGTGCTAGGATTTACATGTAACATGCATCATATGGGCTAAAAATTCTCAAAACATGCAGTAAAATGTGGACTTCTTTTATAAAAATGGTGCAAAATAACATAAAGAATGTATGTATATTATACTTACCAACTTTGTATAGTTGTAATACGAGTACGATTGATTAAAGATGTATAGTCTAAACACAAAAGCCACAGAAACGAGTAGAATACGTGCCACACTACAATTTAAAGTAAAGCTACAAAATGAAAGTTTTAACATTCTTGTACAATTAATTGGGTTTTGTTTAGTTGTTGCAAGAATTTTTTGAGGGGGCACATCCTAATTTTTAATGAGATTTGCCTATTTGCAAAGTAGTGGGTTTCAAAACTTTGTTCTACATTTTCAAAACCAAAACTTCATCTATTGTCTCTTAAAATTGTTTTGCACTGAGTGAAATTCCGCTCAACATCATAAGAAGTAAACATCTTCAGGAGCAAAGTCCAGATCTAATTTTCACTTGATTGACTACTTCTTGGCTATTACTGTGCTTGAAAGGAATAACATTTTTAACCATAAAATATTAAACATATTTAAAATAAAACCATCAGTTATGTAAACATATGAAAGTTTTTCTAAAATACCGGTATGTAAAGATACGAGGGCCGTTCAGAAAGTAACCTCCGGTTGATTTACAAAAATACACCAAGTTAAATAAAAATATTTTAATATATACATCTTACAACTACATCTTTGCACTATTTTTCTACATAGTCTCCATAACGATTGAGGCACTTATCGTATCTCTTCAGAAGCTTTGAAATTCCTTCTGCATAAAAATCACCTGCTTGTGCCTGGAGCCAGCTTGTGACCGCATCTTTGAGCTCTTCATCGTCATCAAACCGCTGGGACCCGAGCCATTTCTTCATATGCATGAAGAGGTGATAATCGCTTGGCGCCAGATCTGGGCTGTAAGGTGGATGGTTGAAAACGTCCCACTTGAAGGACTCAGGAAGGGCTGTTGTTCTGCGAGCAGAGTGAGGACGGGCGTTATCGTGCACAAAAACGATACCGGAAGTCAGCATACCACGGCGTTTGTTCTGTATAGCCCGTCGTAATTTTTTTAGTGTTTCACAGTACACGTCTTGATTAATGGTCGTCCCACGTTCCATGAATTCAACCAACAACACCCCTTTGGCATCCCAAAACACCGTTGCCATCAGTTTTCTGGCAGAAAAATCTTGCCGGGCTTTTTTTGGTTTGGTAGGCGAATTTGAATGTGCCCACATCTTTGATTGTTCTTTTGTCTCAGGGTTCACGTACTTAATCCAGGTTTCGTCACCGGTCACGATTCTGTTGAACAATGGTTCTCCTTCGTCCGCATAACGTGACATAAAGTCTAATGCAGAGGCCATTCTTTGAGTTTTGTGGTGGTCGGTAAGAATTTTGGGCACCCATCGTGCACAGACCTTACGGTAACCCAATCTTGCTGTCACTATCTCGTACAAGAGAGTCTTAGAAATCTGTGGAAAATCAGTAGACAACTCCGACATTGTGAAACGTCGATTTTCACGAACTTTTGCATCAACTGTCTGAACGAGTTCGTCAGTCATCAATGATGGTCTACCACTCCTCTCTTCATCATGAACGTTTTCTCGTCCACTCTTAAATGAACGTACCCATTCACGGACAACTCCTTCACTCATAACTCTTGGTCCGTACACGGCACAAAGCTCACGTTGAATAGCTGCTGCAGAATATCCTTTGGCTGTAAAAAACCTTATCACACCACGCACTTCACATTTGGCGGGGTTTTCTATTGCAGCACACATTTCAAACTGCCACAAAAACTAAACTAGCGCAGGTACGACGTTCACTCGACCACGGCTTGATGCCGACTGACCTGCTGAGTGCGTGAATGCACAGATGGCGTCGCTACTCCCCCCACTACCCGCACTGTGACCGATCGGAGGTTACTTTCTGAACGCGCCTCGTATTTACTATATACACTGAAACAGGGGCGTATTTAGCTACTTAAGCGCCCCTAGGCAGAGGAAAATATTTTCACCCCCTTATTTCCACATGAAGACCACCGGCATGGTCTTGTGATTAGCATCGCTGACTACGGATCCGTCGGCCTGGGTTCGATCCCCGGTACCTCCTCGGATTTTTCTGAGGTAGGGAGGTCTGGTAGGGGTGCACTCAGCTTCGTGATTCAAATTGAGGAGCTACTTGATAGAGAAGTAGCGGCTCCGGTCATGGAAACTACCATTAACGGCCGTGGGTGTCGGCATGCTGACCATATGCCCCCCAATCCTGCCATCTGCCTATGGTAGATGATGCAGCGGTCGGGTGGTAGGCCTTGTCCCTTCGGGGATGTCACGCCACGGAGTTTAGTTTAGTTTCCACATGAATGTACCATAAAGTAACCTACAATAAGCATTATTGTAACTGAAATAATAATAATAATAATAATAATAATAATAATAATAATAATAATAAACAGCAATAATAATAATAACAATAATAATAATAATAATAATAATAATAATAATAATAATAATAATAATAATAATAATAATAATAGAATGTCAGAGTTTAATCAAAGGCGATTAAATGGAAAAAGAATTCCAAAATTCATTGACAACAACAATGGAACTAGATCGTTGATTAAATTTGAGCGTTTGTTGTCAATGAAATTCATTTCTATTTCATTGTGCGTTACATTAGTTTACTATTTTGAAGAGTTATGAATAAAATGTTTAATATATTTAAACAAAAATAGTAACAGCTTAAAAGCCGCCCCTTCAAATTTGCCGCCCTAGGCAGCTGCCTAGTCTGCCTAGGCTTAAATACGGCACTTCCCTCAAATATGGAAAAATATTATTTTTTAAAATCTTTCTTCAACATTACAATCTGTTCTACAATGATAAGGATACAAGAATGAACATGTTACAAATATAGCCCAGTGGCTAATATTTGCATAGTATAACAAATCTGTTTGACTTATCAATTAAATATGTAGATCACTTTATTTCTATTTCTATTGAGCCTACACGTGTTTGACCCATTGTTCAGGAGATTCACTGCATATGAATTGGGGTGTTTGTTTAGATTAGGGACGGAAAGGAAAGCACTGGAAGTGTGAAGTTACCCTCCCTCTCATCCCTACTACTGTCTTTCAATTACAGATAGAGATAACTAAACTGGTTTGACTAGTCGCATGGCAGATAGAAAGAATAAGGAAGGGGGCACGTCCAGTGCATTACTTCCCGAGCGTGGTTTAGATGATTCTGGTAGGCCATACTGTATTTACTTATTTCCTGTTTTACTGTTCGTAGTTCAAGATCTTGATAAATATAATTGTTACTGATGTACCAGGGAATTTTACCAATAGTTTGTATCATTTTGGATTGGAAATGTTCTAGAATTTCTATGTTGGAGTTGCTTGTGTTGGTTTTTCAGAGTTTACCCCACTTGCAAATGCAAATGCCAAATTGGAATTTACTTAACTCTTACTCTGACTGTTCTCTATCCTTTTTTAGTAGATGCATTTGTGGACTTATTTATGCAACAAGATTCAACTTACGGTGGAATGTTTTAGTTTAAGTGAACTTCAGAGGTAGCGAACTGGAGAATCTACTGAGATTTATTATTAACAAGCAGAGCTGACAGCATCTAATTTCTAAGGATGACTTACCTATGGCAGTGATTTCCCAAAGAACACATCCAAAAGACCAGACATCACTTTTGCTAACATGTGTTCGACCACGGAAGATCTCCTGGGCTGTCCACCTTGTGAAATCTGGATTCTAGAAGGAAGAATAAATCTGTTACCACACAAAGCAGAAAAATATGAGACTAATATGTCCGAATTTTGGCTGGAAATTGTCATTTATCTATGCCCTAGTTCGCAGGCTTCATATTTCAATGTGAAAAATTCAGATGACATATAACTTGTAACTGTTTATTTAGAAGTGTGTGATTACTAAACTTGATATGCAATGTGTTTATACAATTTCTTTATTTAACTTGGCATGTATTTGATTACTTTTCTAAATTAATTAGATATGTAGCCTACATATCTAATTTCTTTATTTAACTTGACTTTTATTTATTTAATTCCATAAGTTGTTAGGAATATTAGGTTATTAGTTATTAGAATGGGTATCTGTAATAATTTTTAACATTTTCTTAATCTTTATTTTTTTTTTGTGAATCTTTAATGTTTTCTTATTGTAATTGACACCACTGCCACCGGGCAAAGCCCAATTGCAGTGTGAATAAAATACATACACACACACATGCTTCATATTTGATGTAAGTAATCATAAAGACTTTTTTTTTTCCTGGAGAACACAACATTTAGTAAAAAGCTTAACTCTGTAGGTCAGCAGAAACGAAATTCTGAAAAGTATAGCCTCCCTCCAAGTCACAAGGAGACACCACGCTCTGTCAGTTAATGGTTTAATTTAGTTTTGGTGAAATCAAAATACCCTTACAATAATTTAACCCTTAACTCACAAGGTGTGGTCTCATGGACCGCGCAAGAATTCTCAAACTTTTTCTCCAAGGTGTTTTCAAGCCAGAACCAGCTCAGCTCTCTCCAGCCTCCTTAAATCACAAACCCAACAATGTTGAAGGTAAGTTCTATTGTCACTGTCCTGGAATTAGGTTGTCACCTGTTGCGGTTTTCCTAAACCGGGCCTCATGAAATATGCAAGTTAATTTCATTATAGCACAAAATGTGTTCCCAAGAATGTATCAGTGTTATAGATGAAACCGCAAGGACATGGCTGCTATTTGGGCAACAGATGGGCAGGAAGCAATATTTGTTAGTGTGTCATTAGCTGAAACATCCTTCTCTTGAACCTTCGTTTCGATGACCGTCAAGATAGACCTGAATGAGTGGCAGTAGATCTAGCAGCAACTATATCTGACATTTCTGCCAATAATTTTTGAAAATTTTCAGATGGGTTACACTATATAGAAATTTATGGTTCATTATATTAGTAATTATGATTTTGAAAATGTTTATGAATTTACTTCACAGTTCAGAAACTGGACCACACCTCATGGTATATGTTACAGATTCCCCACCTAGTGAGTTAAGGGTTAAAGTGATGGGAGGTCATCCCACACAAAATTTAACCCTTTGTGGGCAGCAATGTTTTATGGCTGTGGGCAGAAGGAATTAAAAAAAAATTAATGAAAAACCATGCATAAAAACAACAGATACCTTGGAGTTTAGCCGAATTCTGCCCCTAATCTTCTCCAGAAATGATTTTTAATATATAGCATGAAAATGTTTATGCAGAAACAGCACAAGTCTCACTGAGTGCATAATAAGTTTACATAGGCCTAGAGTAGGCTATGATTTTCAATTAGATTAGTATCTTGATCAAAATCAGTAGGCGGAACTGGCCCTTGCTAGATATTCTAGATTGTAATGGTAAGTGACGGGCCTGCATCGAAATTACTCACTTCCATTCAGCTCTGTGCACTATTGCGTGCAGAGTCACTTATGTCGCTCTAACTCTCACTAAAGCTGCCAGTAGCGATCTCGAAAAACATCCCTTACTAACGCTGAATGATAATTCTGACACTTCACTATCGCTTTGAATAATTAATTCTTCAGTTTCAGAACCTGCAAGACACTTTCTTCTCGCCATTTTACCGAAAATAAGGGAAAAACATGGAACAAAAAGAGCATGCTATTCACTAGATACACATGGCCAGTGAAATCCTCTACTAAAATCATCCTGGGCACGTGTAAAGGGGAACTCCCAAGTCAGAGTAGGATAAGAGAACATTCTCCTGCCATCTCTTGAAAATTTTACGTACTCCATGCATGAGAAGAGCCGCTCACATCATGAGTCTGTCAGAGAACCCATACATGGGTTTCCACCTTTGAGGCTGTGGATAGGGTTTCCGCCCATGAAGGGTTAAAAGGTTATGACAGTGGGGTCTCAAGATGTTTTGCACATGCCTATTCATATTTACAATATCTTTAAAAATGGCGTCTCAGCATCTGATAAGGGCAAATGTATTCTACACGTATCACAGAATATTTTAAATCAGATTCTTTTTCCAAAACTTGCAAATTTTTCAATAAAAAATACAGTCTACTCCCCTTAATGGTGGCTCATCAGCTAATATTTTACCCCTTACCTTTCACTTAGAGAATGCAGTAAATCTGTATATCAACTTACCTCTTTCAGTTTGTTGTACATAGAAATTCCACAACCAGTGACTTTAGGAACAACTCCATCTGCCATTAGCACACTTCTAGCTGCCAATTTGGTATGGATAATTTTCTCAGAAGTCAAATAATCCATAGCTCGAGCAATTCCAATAGCAGTCTCCAGAACTTGAGTCTCGGGAAGTGAACACATTCTTTGCCGAGTACGACTAGAATCTAACATTGACGTTTGGACGGAGAATGGTGAAACAGAATGTTCCAAACAGCGGCTTTCTAACAAAATATCTTTTAAACTAGCTGGATGGTATTCTATGACAACGAACAGGGTGTCTGGACTTTCGCATGTGCCCACAAGACTAGCTACATTTGCATTAGAACTAACACGGATTAACACACCAAGGTCTTTCAACATTGATCTTTTTTCATCTGGTGGCAGTTCACCATCTGCTATTGTGTAAATGGCAACTGGTATGGGAAAACCCCTCTGTTGTACAGTTCCCCTCATCACATTGCCATACCGGCCCCGACCAAGCATCTCAGATCTGACATCCAGGAAATTGCGAGGAATGTTCCACACTTGACGCTTGAGGTTCTCGTAATGGTTAACCCTTTCTTCCTGTTCCTCGGGAATGTAACCACTGTGAATGTATCCATTTGGTTCCTGTAAACAAAGTAATTTATATTAAAATGTGAAGGCTTTCACAGCCAGCATCATGCAAAAAGCAATCTTTTGGGCTATTAGGCCATGGTCCAAGGTTTTTAAAACCTGTTGTTTCATCCGCTGCTGGAGTGATGTTCTTGTTGCAGGCTCTGCTCTCATCTCACTGAGCACAGTATGCATATCCTCCTCCTGGTTGTATTGAGGGCTAATGCTGCTTTTTTCCTGGAGTATTGCGTGCCAAAACTTGTTTCTGAGGCCTCCTTCTTTTTGTTGAAATTGTTATGGTGTTTGATATCTTTTAGAGCATAGTCTACAGCCAGAGTTCAACTAGAACTCTTTGCTCCAGCAGTCTCTGAAGATGCCTGCCACATAAGGTTTTAAAAACCTTGGAAAACAGCCTGATAGCCTGGAAGATTGTTTATCTCAAAGCAATTTATAGGTTATTATACGGGAATTAGTGTAACTTTAAGTGTCTGATAGATGTAGGGAAGAACTGTCATAACAACTAGGTTTGAACTTGTCAGCAGCAAATCACCTTTTCATATCCCCTGGCTCCTTCTTCCGAGTTATTCATTCCGCTCTTGGTGAGGGTAGCAAACACTGAGCATGTGGTTATGGCATTTGTTGTCTATTTCAGTTTCCTACCAGTTTTGTGTTTGCAGTATTGTTTTAGTGTTTTCAATTTTACTTAATATATTGTCTTCATAATTACTGTCTAATCTTTTAAAGGTTGAGGTAGGGAGATTGCAGTTGTGTAGACAAACACATCCCCTCAACCTACTGTTAAAATACCAAATTAAATTAAATTAAACATCTGTATAATACTAAAAATAACACAATGAAGATGTAATCAAATTTTGCATCTACCACTCACAGTCTTTCCCTTAAGGAATAATATCTTAGAACAAGAGTTCTTTAACTTTCTGATCCTATGCATCCATTTGACCAAAGAAATATTTTGAGATTCCTCTAGTGTCTACTGAATAAATTAACATTCATGACAAAGCATACATTTGTAAACAAAATTATACAGTGTGTTTTATTACATTAGCCCCAAGCCTTGGAAGTTCTGCTGCCTGGCAGGTTATGCAATGACACTTGGTAAGTCAGAACCCTGTGGTTGGTAGTAGAAAGAAATAATAACTAAAACTAAACTCCGTGACGATACACCCCAGAAGGGATTAGGCTTACCATCCGACTACTGGGTATTGGCAGGATTGGGGGCATATACTCAGCATGCCGACATCCACGGCTGTTCCCCTGATGGTTTCCTTGACCGAAGCTGCTACTTCTCAATCAAGCAGCTCCTCAATTTATATCATGAGGCTGAGTGCACTCCATTCCAGACCTCCATACCTTACAAAAATCCGAGGAGGTATGGAGAATGAAACCCAGGCCAGTTCCATAGCCAGCGATGCTAACCACGACACCACATAGGTCAATAGAAAGGAATGGGCTTGTTTAATCTTGCAAAATAACAGTATTGCCCATGAAAATTGTATATTATTGTGATAACTTTGATAACGAGAGGTGGTACTATAGTGCTGTCCCTCCACTACCACAGATTTGTGACTTCTTCATAAAAAAATTTCCATTCAGGCCTACATGGACACCTTCTTCCAGGAATCCTGTATAATTCAATTCTGATGCTGATGATTAGGACCCGGATTCTTATGTAATTACATATTCTATTCCCTTACTTGTAGACTACTATAAATGAAAAATGTCGGCTATTTGAGCTTCTGTTATGATTATTAGTTGGGTTTCATTTTACATATTTTTACATATTCACAGTAATACTACATATTTTACATATTATGTAAAGAATGTAACATTTTTGTACATAAAATCTAGGAAACCAGAAAAAATTATATAATTTTGTTTTATTTTTCATTAATTTTCTTCTATAAAGAAAACATTTCAGTTGCCAAAAGTAAGGATAATTCTTCTAATTTTTGTGAATTCCAACACAAATGCAAAATGTAGTTCTCAATGCCTCAGCTATCTATATTAGCACTTATTGTTTCTCAGAACTTGGGCTATCCAGGTTTGTTGGTCTTTGTACTCGTACTACAAATTGAAACCAGCGAATTAGGAAGGATTGCAGTCAGGTTTCAGGTAGCAAAAATACCGTTATTTGCACGGTACAAAAGAGTTTTTCTAGGAAGTCTTAAGGCTGAAGTTTGCATAGGGCTTGAGGACAAGAACTTTTGCTACAATACATATTTCTCCACAAACTTAAGTGCATTACATTTTTAAAAATATCTGTAAAGCATTTTTACTATGGCTGTAATTTGGTAAATCATTTAAGTTGCACCCACTGTCAAAATTAAAGGTAGCGTATTGAAGCTTGTGTGAACATTTTCATATATTTATGGCATTGAAAATATTATTTTTAAACTACATATATTTTTAATATTACATATTTTATTACATATTTCCCTGATATTTACTACATTTTTATGTACATATTTTGCACTTTGATATTACATAAAAATCCGGGCCCTACTGATGATTCTCTTCCACTCCATCAATCTTCTCCTCAGTAAGAAGTCTTTTACAAGTCTTTGTGATCCAGACATAATTAAGAAAAGTGATTATGGAAAAGTTCCTAAGAAAGCTTGTATGATAATACCACAGTAGTCTGATTGTGGAGAAGAACTGTATGTAAACCTGTATTAAATTTAATGAAATAGGTTCTGCGTCAAACAAGTAATGAAGAAAATATCCATGTGTGTTTACTAAGAAAACTGATGAAACAGGAGACATCAGATCATCATCAGACTTGAATTAGGCAGGATTCACAAAGAAGAATTTGTGTGTAGGCCTGAATGCAAATTTTCTAGAAAGTTATCAAGAATGTGTGCTTATGGAGGGATGACACTTTTACAGAGAGATAATTTTTGCGATGTGCTAAGAATACACAGTCTGCACGGCGGCCTGAAAGCAAGTCATTGGCCGGTAAAGGCTCATGTACATAACCCCTCAAATCAAGCGGATGGATTTCTGAATTAGACATAAAGATAGAATAATCACATACCTTTGTCTTAGAAGGTATTGAAAATGATCTCTGTCTACCGCCACACATTTCTGACAACTTTTAAGAAAGTTTGCATTCACACATATTAATTCTTCTAGTGAAATTGCTGCACAAGAAGAGCACATAAGAACAGTTCTTCAATACAGTATAAGAGTTACTTATTCTTGTACACTTTATTTTTTAAGTTCCTCAACAATAAAAATTATATAGAGTAAGATCTAGAGATCTTGCTTGCCATAATCCCTTATTAATTATGGAACCCCGCCGCTTGGTGTTGAGCTTGAGTGCCAAAATAATATGTTAACTTTAGCACATATATGAGCATACTGGTAATAGGCCAATGATACAAAAAGGTGCATATTAGATTTGCACAAATATGGAAAGCACAATAATATACAATTTTCATAGGATTATGTTATTTTACGATATTAAACCCATTCCTTTCTACTACTGACTACAAGAGTGCAGAATTACCCAGTGAAGCTCCATGATCTACCAGGCAGAGGAACTCCTGAGGATGGGGTTTAATAAAATAAATTATTTTAGCATAGAAAAATGAAGACATAATAACCATAATAGCACAACAAATATGAGTGCATTGTGACTTTCTGAGACATGACTACATTACGGTACAATACATAATGTGCACAACATATCACTTACTGTGCCACTGAGAGGCATGCACTTCCTTCGTTATATTTTCAAACTATGGGCTCATTTCCACATTGTATGTTGTTTCCACATTCGGTTCTGCATGGTCCTTACCAGCAGCAAAGAATCCTGATTTCCACAAGCAAGATGTTTCCGAAAGGGGTCAAAACACAGAGGGATTTTCCATTAATTTGGGAATATTTTATTTTTACATTGTTCCAAGATATAAAACAGTAAACTAATGTTGAATCATTAACATTCCCTGTGAAAAGCTTTCAAATATTCAAATACTATCGTGTGCACAGCCAGAAATAAATGTATAGAAATGGTACAACTTTTGAACTATAAAATTGGATCATGAGACAACAGCTTAATGCCATTACACACTTGTGGTCTTAGGCCTACATTTTTCAGATTGAGCATGCACATTTACTTATTGTTGAACTCATAAAAATGCTGCCTGTTCAATCATTTTGTTCCTAATTGTACACTACATTTCTGGTTTAAAAGGAATGGAATGAGTTGGAAAAAATTTGCTAAACCTCCATGGTGTTAACCCTACTTATTATTATTATTTTTATTTTTATTTCTATTATTACACTCCCCCCCCCCCCCCCCCAATGGGTGAGCAATGCAGTGTAAGCTAATCTATTGTGTCTTCTCCCTCAATCGCTGACAACAGACTGTATTGTAAGGAAACACAAGATCAGTGTTCATTTGAAGAGAACAAGAGGGAAGTGTTTACACATTATATCATGAAGTTGCTAATTTTTTCTATTATTCTGTGTGATTATTTTTTGTTACTGTTTTCAGATAATGACTTCTAAACTTCCATCAACCATGCCTAACTTAGATAACACAGAAATGTTTAAGAAATCTATCAACATGTCTGTAAACATGGAAATTATATATCAGTTTAAATGATATGAATGTGCTGTATAGATTGTCCTGTCCATTCTGATAAGATAATGCATGATGGCATTGTCAAGGCCTATTGATCATAAAATGTAAGTAGGCTACAGTATTAAAATAATGTAAGTATCATGACTGTTTTAAATGTAATTGTTTGACACTGGTGGAGCAGAAAAGAAGGCCAGATGGCTATGCCAAAATAAATAAATTATAATATAAATAAATACTGTATATCTGAGTTAGTACCTGATAACTATTCATAATAATAATTATTCAAATAATTCAAGTGATAGATTTATGACAGATAACATACTTTAGAACCTAATTTTTTTTTTCGCTGATGTTTCTTATGGGAAAAACTATCTTCCTTAATGTCATTTCCGTTAATGTTACAAGTCTGAAGAACCTAACTTTAACGTTAAGCCAGGACTTACTGTATTTAAGAAGTGTTCAAAATTTTCAAAAGTATTCTCATAAAAAAAAATTACATATAAACAAAGTCCTATGTGGTATTCAAAATTTTGAAGTACATGGTAAAACAGAGTTTACAGAGTGTACATACTATACAGGGTGGAGAGTGTATAATAGTGCAGAGTTATCAGCCTACTCCTTGGGTAGAAAAAAAATTCAAATGCCATATTAGTATGAATGAATTTATGCTCAGAAAAAAATGATTTGTCTCTGCTTTGGTCAGTACAAATTATCTATACCACTATGATTTCTACACTCACACACCATTAAAAGAATGAATAAAAAATATTTTATATCTCTTTGCAGTTTTCCATACAATTGATGGCTTTCCTGCAAATTGAATGCAAAGATTATTACGTGAACCTCATAATCTGTGAAATAATGCAGTGTCAAAGCGAGTGTGTCTACATACCGAAATGATCTCTTTTTATATGCATGACAGAGGTCACTACCACTGAAAACAGCTATATGGAAGCATGCTGTTGAAAATCTTTTAATCTACGGCAAATATCTCTAAAGCCAAAACCTGCACGCTCATTCTTAACTGCTGTTAACACCACAAGTTAGAACACAGTGCATGTTGATAAAGATTGGGTCAGTTGTTGTTATGTCAGTGCCTTGGGGAAGATCATCTCTAATAAGTACAAGAAGGCATTCCCCAGAAGATGGTGGTAGAACTAGCTATCAAACGCTTGGATACAATCAGTGGTTGTTTTTCCATTTGTGCAAAAGTAAGTTAATCCCTTAATTTGAACTCAACAGATGTGTTTATTTTAACAACATTTTAAGACCTCCTGTTTTCATAATGTACTCTAATTCAAACCATGGATTAAATAGTTTTGCTATGGTGACACATGGAATTAACTGATGGGCTAGCGAGCAGCACTAGCTAGAGGACATGGAGCGGAGCATCATAAGTTGTCTGTGTACACTTCAGTGTGCTTGAGCACCACAGCTCAAGAACAAAAAATCATATCAAAACAAAATTTTGTATTTCGGTTAGATATCTTCTAGGGTTGTGACACGAAGATTGGCGACTAAAGGAGAGGCAAATACAGAAACAAAGAAAAGAAAAATGTAAATTTAAAAAATTGATTATTTTATTACATAAATAAATCTACATTAGCGTACAAGATATATAAGACACTCTTTAAAACATGCTGTGAGCTGTAATTTCTTTGGTATATGGTTAGAGGTCCATGAAATATGTTTTATTTTTAGGAAAAATTGGTTTTAAATTTCAATATTTTGGTGGTGTTATTAATTTAGCAGTCTTATTTTAAAAAAACATTATATATACACACACACATATATAATGTATATTATTGATCAATTAAAATGAATATGAACCACTCAAGTAATTTCTATTGTCACTCTCAGATTACACCGAACATCCCGCCAATTATATTTTAGTTTATTATAGGAATATTGATTTAAATTTTGTTGCAAGTTACAATGAATGATGTGTGAAAAGATTTTGGAAACAAACATTACTTGAAAAGTGAATTTTTGTTATAGATTTTCTTAAGAGGCAACCTTGAAGAATTAAAAAAATGAATTGAATTAACATTTTTTCAACTTAAAAAAAAAACAGCATTGACAAAGAGCTTAGAACTTACGGAGCAGACTATGTTAGTGCCAGAGTGCACTTGGCACGTTCATCTTAAATTTCTTCCTCTTTTGGCTCTCTCAGTGAGCTGTTAGTTTTGGAGTGAAAAATTGTTGCTCACCCTTTCCAGGAGAAAATATTCTTCAATGCTGTTGTAATCATTTCCTGTTACCATCATGGAGAAATTATAGATATTATGGTAAATTTGAAATTCCGCAAATACTTGTTGAACTGAGAAGAATTTGCATTATTACATCTTGCGAATTTCATTGACCTCTATATATGACACAAATTCAGCCCACTGGTCAAAATTTTGACGGATAAAAAAAATCAGAAAGAAAATCTTTGGCTAACACATGGACAAACGATTCATCCTCTGAATAAAATAATATCACACTTTGCATTTTCACAATAATTGAAGGTGTGTGTGCAAAAATGTTCCAATCCTCAAAATGAAAACTGTTTTGTGCTGATATATCTTTCCTGATTGGTGTACTAGCAGGTGTGAGTGGTCCAATATCATGAAACACCATCCCTTAAAAATTTTTGCCTCTATTTATGTTATATTTAAATTCGTTTTCAAAGGTAATTTTTTTTTTCTTCTAAAAGTATAACTAAGGGTTGGACTATTTTCCCCACACATCTTTGACTGTAAAACTATTCGCTCATTAATTTGCCATAAAATTGGAGTATATTAGTTGCTCAGTCTCTTTCACATAAAATTACATAGCAAAAATAAAGTTATGCTACGGCAAACTGACCAATGGACGCAGCCAAATACTGATAAAAAACTTATTAAAGGTAAATTTTTAAGTACATAAAATATATCAGTCACAGGTCCGTTTTCCATGTGCTTCCATATAGTGTGGTCATTAATATTTTACACCACTCAATCATCCTGCAATAAAATTAAAATAAAGTAAATTAAAAATTTTAAGTATACTTAAATAAATACACACCTGAGTAACCTATGGGGAAAAGACTTTATTGTTATCAGTAGCAACAACATAAATAATGGTAATGATGATGATAGTAAAAGCAGTACTGAAATACTTATCTGCATAGGCTGAAATATCTTTCATTCCACATGTATTTAAAGGAAGGAGGTCATTTTCAACATCTACCTTGAGAGCAAGCAATTTTCTTTGATTCTACATTTATTGGCATTAACATTTTATTTACATTATTTCTTTGATTTTACATTTATTAAATAATGCATTTAAGGATTAATAGGTTACATTGGGACAAGTTTTAGGAGCTGCTGCTCCCATCCTCAACAAATCTCAGTGTTCGATGCTCGTAGTCCCTCTGGTGATGGATGGATGCACTTGTGATCAATTTTGTCTTCTGTTGATATTTAAAAGTTCATTAGCCTATGTTTGCTTCTTTTTTTTGTTATTTTTATAGTTGAATACCTTTTTCTAGAATTCTGGCTTCTCTACTTGTTTATTTAACCCTTTTTGTGCCATGCGCCAATATGATCGGTATCGCCCTTAATTGTCTACTGAGTGCCAGCCTTCATACTGGTTCTACCAGCTCAAGAGTGCCACATCTTTCTACACAAAAATGTACAGTTTTTGAAAATATACATAAAAAACGAACTTCCATCCAATGGGTGATAATTTCTCAATTATAACAGCGGAGATATGCATAATTTAGGTATGATAATATGTTATGTTTATATTATATTTATCACTATATAATATCTGTTTGATCATGATGTCTTTTCCACTGCTGCTATCAGATAAATCACTATCACTGTCACAGGGTAAATAATCTGTGTTCTAAATACAGCAAACTTTCAATTTTTCTTCTTAATTGGGATCATGACATGCAAGAATAATTGAAAAACACATATAATCCAAACTGGGTGCAAGATTTTGAATTTCCCGCATTTTGTCAGCATATTGTGCATATATATGACGAAATCGAATAAGGGAAATGAAAAATCTGACAAAATAAAGTGCGGGAAATTCAAAATAACATGTGTAAAATTCGAAATTAAAATCCAGACATTTCTCGATAGTTATTACATTCGGTCCTATCTCCCTTTTTATGGATCGGTATAATAATATATTCTTTCCATTCCTTTGGCAATTCTTCGTTTCTCCAAATTTATGGCTCTCTGAATTTAATATATCCCCACCTGCCTTAATTGTCGGCCGCGGTGGTCTAGAGGTAGCGTGCCCGCCTCTAGATCCGCAGGGCGCGGGATCAAACCCGGCCGCGGTCGATGGATTTTTCAGGACGTAAAAATCCTGGGCACGGAGTCCTCCGGAGGGACTTTAAGCTGGGGGTCCCGTGTCGTAGATTTACAGCACGTAAAAGAACTCCAAGCCTAAATTAGAGCCTCTGGACAAAATTTCTCGGCCCTTTCACGTCCAAGAAATACTTAGTTTCCAGAGGGGGGTTGCAAGGCGATGGGCTTACCACCTGTCCCTCTACCCTCACTCGGAAAATAAGCATATCAAAATTAGTATAGGTAATGAAACCTCCATTGGAGGCCCCTTCGCCTCACCTGGGGATCATAGGGTATCAGATACAGATACAGATACACCTGCCTTAATTAATTCTGCTGGAATTTGGTCAATGCCTGGAGATTTGTATTATTGTTTCTCGGGTTTCCAAATGGGTGAGTTGAAGATTTGGTTCCAAGCTTTCGGCAGCTATCTCTGCTGCCATCTTCTGGGAGTAGTGAGCTGGATTGGGAAAAAACTGCTTCATATATAGGAACAGAATGAATATGCCACCCTTTCTAGCATATTCAGTCCTTTCCTACATATGAAGCAGTTTTTTCCCTCAATCCAGCTCACTTCTCCAAGAAGATGGCAGCAGAGATAGCTGCCGAAAGCTTGGAACCAAACCTCCAACTCACCCGGTTGGAAGCCCGGGAAAGCCTCCAGTAACTTGGAGATTTGTGTTTTATTAATTTATCTATAACTTGTTTCTACTTCTCTTAGTGTCAGTTCACTAATCAATGGCTCTGCTGTGAATATATCGCTTTCTACAGTTTGAGAATCTCCATGTACGTTTAATAACCAATTAAATAAATTTTTTTATGTATTCAAAATATTATTCAGAGTCGCAAGTATAGTGCCATTATCCTTAATTATGTTTGATCTAGGTTGGAAACCTTTCTTGAACTCAGTTATCCCTTGTGGATGAACTTTAAAATACCAGCAGTAGACAGTTTGATCAGACAGAACATCCATCCAATGCCAGAGGGATTACAAAGCATGTAGTTGTCGAGTGATGATTGGAGCAACATCTCCTGAAATATTTTCCAGAGTGAAAGGCTTTCAGTGTTATTTGATTAATACAGGGAACGCCGCTTAATGTAATCACGGATAATGTTATAAGTCGGGTAATGTTATCATATTTATGAAGTCTCGTAGAGATTAATACTGATACATTGAAAAAATGCTGTTTATTGTGATCAAAGATTCAGTTTATATTATCACACTTTTCTTTTTTCGGCTTTATTTCCAAGTACTGTATGTCATTCAGAATTTTGTTGTTAAGTGCTTCGTTTATAACTGAACTGTATTGTGTTGTATTAGAAGTAAGGGTAGTGTTCCCAGCTCATAGGATGACTAGCTTGAGAAGGTGGCATTAATTAACTTTCTTTTTTGAGCAATAAAACATATCTCAGACCCTCAGTTAAGCAGCAGCTTTTGATTTATAAAGATAACAGTGTTGACATGCAGTGATGGCTAGTGTAAAATGAAAAGACTTGAACAGACAGACATTAGATGTTTTGCTACGTGGTGTTCACCACAGATCAGTATAGATTTAAAAAAACACTCGTAACTCGTAACTGAGTATGAAGTTATAGAAACTGATATTGGGAAGATCACAGTGAAGTCATAATATAATGAGTATGAAGTATTGGTTAATAGACTCCTAAAGGAAAACAAAAACAATTAAAAACTTTGTTACTGGTTAAAACAAAACAGTTGCTTGCAGTCTATTACTGTATTATGAGTGGTTCAACAATTCACAGTTACATATTATCTTATGAATAAATAGCTTATAATTAGGTTTTCGTAGCTGATATAAATAAATAACTTTCAATTAATTCTTTTGGCTACTGTTATCAATCAGTTAATTTATTTATTTATTTAATCAAGAATGAACATTACAGGTATACACCCAATTACAATGTTCATGACTATACTAGCAATACATCATGTACTTACAATAATACAAATATGAAATAGGTATAATAAAAAGTAACAAAGTTAGGATAATAACCAATGTAAGGTAAGAAGTAAAGAGAATAGGAGAGAGTAAAGAGAATAAGAGAGATAAGAAGAAAGCAAGCATGAAGAATGTAGAGAAAAATAAGAATGAAATAAGAGTAAAACAAATAATATAAATACTTAAAATATGTTAGTTGACAATATCATATGTGGTATTACTATTCACACACAGATTGCTATGTATTACCATTTTGGACAAGTTTTAACAGTTGGTTTGCAGCAGAATTAAATTGTTTAAGATTCATTCCAAATATATCAATATTAAATGGGTGGATTTGATTGTACCTATTCAAAGTTCTATTTATTGGGGAATTTTTGTGCAAGTCTGTGTTTACTCTAGGAGTAAAAAATAGTTTACTTAATCTACTATTTTTGCTGGGTACATATATATAAATTCTTTCTATAAGGTTTTCATCATCAATATTGGAATTAATTATTTTATACAAAAAACTTAATGACTGACATGCTCTTCTATGTGATAAAGCTTGGAATTCAAAATTTTCCAGGAGTTTATCATAATTCATATACAATGGATAATAGCCACAAACTTTAAACATTAAAAACTTAAGGAATTTATTTTGTACTTTTTCGATTATTTTTTTGTTTTTTACAGTAAATGGATTCCAAATGATAGATCCATAATCCAAATTTTGTCTAACGAGAGAATAATATAAACGAGTTAATGTTTCCTGGCTTAGCATGTATGAATTTCTCATTATGAAACCAAGGGTTCCCAATGCTTTCCTAACTGTTAATTCTATATGTTCATTAAATCTTAGATCAGAAGTAAAAACAATACCCAGGTCTTTTTTACTTTTTACTTGTTGCAATGGAATGTTGTCAATGCTATAATCAAACCTAATGGTTTCTTTACATCTTACAAGTGTCATTTTTTCACATTTTTTAATATTGAGTGGTAGTTTGTTATCTGTACTCCACTTTGATACTGCGTTAATATCAGTTTGAAGATTATAACAGTCTTCTGCTAAATTTATAGTTTTATATAATTTGACATCATCAGCAAACATTATTACATTTGAATACTGAATTATAACTGGCAAGTCATTTACAAATAATGAAAATAATAGAGGACCCAGGTTTGATCCCTGAGGTACCCCTGAATTGACGGTAAATTTATATGAAGAATGGCCTTTATAATTGACTATTTGGGACCTGCTGTTTAAATATGAACTGAACAGTTTAAGTAATTTCGGGGAAAATCCATAAAGGGTTAATTTCTTTAATAAACAGTTGTGATCTACTTTATCAAAAGCTTTCTGAAAATCAGTATATATAGTATCAACTTGTTTGTACTTATCTAATTCAGATGATATGTATTCTGTGAAGTTACATAGATTGGTAATTGTTGATCTCTTAGGCATAAAACCGTGTTGTTTTGATGAGATTGATAGTTTAACATGATTGAAAATATGTTTATATAGAATGCTTTCAAATATTTTGGCTGGTGTTGATAGAATTGCAATGGGTCTATAGTTTTGTACTAATTTCGTATTCCCTGACTTATAAATGGGTGTAACTTTAGTAAATTTCCACACATCTGGAAAAATATTGTTTTCAAGTATTTTATTATATATAAGGGTTAGTGGATATGCCAATGCTTCTCCACAGCCTTTAAAAATATAGGTGGGTATTTTGTCTGGCCCAGAAGATTTTGTTGACTTTAATTGTTTTATGGCCTGTCTCACTTCTTTTATATTTTTCAAATCAAGACAGTCCTATTCAGTTGCACTGCCATTGTTCGCATTAAACATTAATAATTTATGTATAGCGTAGAGCTTTATCACTGGTACTCACTACTAAATTGCAGTATTTTGTTACCTGTTGGAGCGCTTTCAACCGCATGGAGCGGCCATCTTCAGCAACTGACTTCCGTGGTGTTGTTGTTGTTGTTGTTGGGAAGACATTTCTGGATAACTGTATCGTACAGCGCGTGCGATTTGAATTGTAACTGTTCGTTTAGGATGTTGGTGTTGTCTTGTGTGGTGTGTCTGTATATTTCATATTGTTCGAGTGTGTTGAGTGTGTGACCTTTGTGGTTAATGTGTAGGATTTCCATGTCTGTATTGATGTCTGCGTATTCGTGTCCTGTGGTTATTATATGGTTTGCATAGGCAGAGTCTGTGTTTTGTTTGAGAGCTCGTATGTGTTCTGTGTATCGTGTTTTGAAACTTCGGCCTGTTTGTCCTATGTAGAATTTTGGGCAGTCGTTGCATTTTAGTTTGTAGACTCCTGGGTTGTTGTATTTGTTTGTGTGTTGTTTGTTGTCTGTGGGTTGTATTTTGTTGATTGTTTTGTTCTTTGTTCTGAATGCTATTTTGTATCCTTGTTTTCTGAATTGTTGGGCGATTTTCTACAAACTAAAATGCAACGACTGCCCAAAATTCTACATAGGACAAACAGGCCGAAGTTTCAAAACACGATACACAGAACACATACGAGCTCTCAAACAAAACACAGACTCTGCCTATGCAAACCATATAATAACCACAGGACACGAATACGCAGACATCAATACAGACATGGAAATCCTACACATTAACCACAAAGGTCACACACTCAACACACTCGAACAATATGAAATATACAGAAACACCACACAAGACAACACCAACATCCTAAACGAACAGTTACAATTCAAATCGCACGCGCTGTACGATACAGTTATCCAGAAATGTCTTCCCAACAACAACAACAACACCACGGAAGTCAGTTGCTGAAGATGGCCGCTCCATGCGGTTGAAAGCGCTCAAACAGGTAACAAAATACCGCAATTTATTAGTGAGTACCAGTGATAAAGCTCTACGCTATACATAAATCATTAAGATTATCGCTACAGAATGGACAAAACTCAAGAATTAAACATTAAATTGTAAGTAGATTTGGTTTGTGAATATATTGATCTAAAGTAGTCTGCATACCCATTTGCAATTTCAACATTTGTTTTTTAAGGTTTGGCCATTAAATACCATCTCCACATTATATTTGAGTTGTTTTCTTTTACTTTTTATGAAATTCCAAAATTGGTTGGTATTTTGCGATATATTCTCCTCTATATTCCGTAGATAAGACCTATAAGCTAATTCAATATCATTTTTAATTCGGGCCCTACAAGCTTTATATAAAAACAAATAGTACTCTGAATCAACTTTCCTCTTTCTGTACTTTTCCTTGAGTTTGATATCGTTTATAATTTGTTTTGTGAACCAAATGGGATACTTCTGTTTATATCCTTTTGTTTTAGGAACACATTGATCAATAACTGAATATAGCTTATTATAAAACACAGTAACAATTTGATTTATGTCATGGTAGTTATTTAAATCATCCCATGTGCAATCTCTAAAGAGTAAATATAACCTATTGAAATCAGCTCTATAATAATTGTATCTACTTATTGCTTCTAAATTACTTTTGTTTCCTCGGGTTGTTCTATGTAGTAAACTTAAAGGTGGATGGTGTGTGTCTTTAGGCACTAAATGATGATCGTCTTCTGTAATATTTAAACTCATATTTGTTAATATTAAATCTAGCGTTCTTCCATTAATATTTGTTATATTGTTTACTGACTGTAAATCTAAAAGAGTTAATAATTTGTACAGTTCTTTTACCTTATTGCTACCTCTACTAAAATCGCATGAAGCATCACAAATCTCAGGTAAATTGAAATCACCAAGTATAACAGTATTACAACCAAATAAAACAATATTTTGCTCAATTTTCTCATAGAATTCAACGTAAGGGTTTAAGCTGGAATTTGGAGGAAAATAAACTGTACCTATGATATACTTGACACTATTGTAATAGACTTTCACCCATATCGATTCATTATTTGAGTCTAAAGAGAAAATCTGCTCCGGTTTTAATGAGGATTTTATGGCTAGTAACACATCACCTCCTCGGCTGTTGGATTGTCTGTCTTTACGAAAAACAGAATATCTATTATCAAAAAATTCAGAATTAAATATGCCGTCTGTTAACCAAGTTTCACTTAAGCTAATAACATCATAATTAGAAGAAATTACATTAGTATAAAACATTTGTGATTTTGATCTCATTCCTCTGACATTTTGGTAATAAATATTTAAACATTTTGTGTTAATCATTGTTAAGAATTAAAGCAATGAACTCAAGTTTACAGGGAGTTACCAAACTTTTCGAGATCCTCTTCAGAAGTTATGTTGTGGACCAGTGATGTATCTTCTTTCCTCATAAAGATTTTCCCATTCCGTGTCCACAGGAATTTGATGTCAGCAGATCTGCGCAGCTGGCGACATTTTGCCAACAGACGTCTTCTTGCAGGACAGAGGCTCTCATTTATGTAAATTTGGCTACTGAGTGTAAAACCGATGTCCAGGGTGTTCAAATTTCTCTTGACACGTCGTCTGTGAAGTAGCTCCTCTTTGGTTGATCTCCTGCAGAATTTGACAACAATGGGACTTGGTAGTTGGGACGTGGGGTGTGTGTTGATTTGATGACATGCGTCTATATCACAATCTTGTAAGTTCACATCAAGAGCGTTTCCAACTTTTTTGATGAGTTCTGCAGGGTTATCTTGAGGCTGGACTGGTATGCCATGGATTTCTAACATGTCAATTCTTGAGTATTGTTCAAGGTCTTCTATTCGTATTTTGAGTTCTTTATTTTCTTTTTGGAGCATCAGATTGTCTCTTTTTACCTCTTCAAGCTTGTTGAGGGCTTCTTCTAATTTCTTTGCGTAATTTTCTTGGTTTTTTAAGCAGGCATCCAATTTTTCATGACAGAATTCTATTGATTTACCCAATTCAACTTCAAGGGTTCGTTGAGTTTCTTTTATTCCAATGATTTCACGTTTTATTTCCTGGAGCATTGTTATCAGTCCTGAATTAGATTTCTCAATAATTGCAGCTGGTTCAATTAGGTGAACATCACCTTTCTACGCGTACACCCTTGGCATTTGAAAGACGATTCAGTGTTTAGGAAGTCTAAATCTTCTTTTCTGATATTCAAGCATTTCAGATGAGCTGTTTCCAAACATGCTGTACATTGTATTTTGTCTGATTTGTCCCCTCTTCCAGAAAATTTTATATTGCATACATAGCAAGAATCCATGGTATGTTACAGTAGTAGAACAAGAAACAATAAATTGCAGTCAGCTGATTGCGTGGACTTGAAGAGTTCCCTTTCAAGGAAGTATTATTACTCAGTCAGCAGTTCTGATGAATGCCAGTGGCTTTATGTTTCAAGTAATGGCTGAGTAGAGCAGATATTATGTTATTAAAAGTGAATATATCTTCTTCTAAGCTTACTGCTCTTTAAATATTTATGTATTTATTGAAACTATATAACTTTCTGCTTAAGACGCATATATAATATTTATATTATTACATACGTGACAATTATTATAGATGAAAATCCGGGAGCTCTCCAATAACACGTCTTCACAGCACCATTGCCAACCCACAACTTTGAGATTAGTTGCATCTCGAATTGATCACAATAAGTGGCGTGCACTCGTAATTATCCTGAGTCTTTAATGCGATATTCCGAACATAGATAATACAAATAGCTATGATCACATCTTTCATTCCCTAATTCATTGATTTTCCACAATTATTCCTTCAATGATTTAGTCTCCTTAACTGTGAAACTTAGTATTCTGTTTGGAAAGGGAAAGTGCTAATAAACCGATGAAAATCAGAGACTTAAATTAAAAACAAAAAAATTACTAAAATTTGAATCAGAAAGAAAAATTAAACACAGGTAAGCTAACACGACCAATGTTTTTATACACTTCAAGAACCAGACAAAATTGGAATATGGAAATGTGTTAGTACCGTATTTACTCACCTATAACACCCCCCTTTTTTCACAATTTTCAACTTCTAAAATGGGGGAGGGTATAATAGGTGAAAATTTTCACATGACATAGGTTGGGTTGTCATGCTTTAAAAGCGGAAAAAGACACATTTAGCGTCTTTAAATCAACACGCAAAATAGTTTAAATCCATTTTTTTTATTTACAAAAAGTTAAATTATCACGTCATTTTAACTTTAGAGTTTTAAACAGTTTGGTATAGCTCCCGCCTGCATTACCGCAGCTGACTGGGTCACGTGACTAAACGCTGCGCGTGCCCGCGTGGTGTTCAAGGTTAACTCAGCATTGCAATGTTGTCATCCAACTGGGCAGCAACTGCCTAAATTTCGTATATCCCGTTCTTCACACCACGGAATGATTTCAACATTTTCTTTGCTCCTGATAATTTGTCTTTCTGTTTACGCCAATAAGATATCATACATGGCTGCATATTCTAACACACTCAACTTGAAGGATGCCGTAAAACTTGCTCTCCAACTCATTTTTCACGTGCTTACTAACTCTCAGGCAGGCAACAATACACGCGTACGGCAGAAGTTGAACTCAGAAACCTGAAGGGCATTGAGAAATCTATGGGGGAGGTGAGAGTAACTAAGGCCAACACACAGGTGGCAGGGAAGCGTGGGTTCGTTAACAGGAATATTGCAGTTCCCAATCACTTTATAAGATTTTATGTTTTTTTTTTTTTTGCGCGTTGCCGAAAATTGGGGGGTATTATAGGTGAGGGGGTGCTATAGATGAGTAAATACGGTAATACAGGTAAATGTAATAGTTGTTACTATTTTCTCAGACCCTATATCAATTGTTTTCCTGCATCCATTATTTTGTTAGGTCTTCAAGAGAAACAGTGAATGGTTACTTCACTCTATTTGATAATCACTAACCATTTACTGAATCTAAACATTAAAATAACACATATGGCATTTTTATGAATTGGAACAATTTCTATGTAAGGAAAACTGAAAAATATGGATAGAAAACACAATCTTACTTACCACTTCAACCATGGGTCCTTGTAGTGAAAGCTCTTGGTGGTCTGAACCAAGTCGTCGTCTGCCTAAACGTCTGCGTAGCAATAAGTAAGCAATAACTGACAAAACCAGGAGGAAACCACAGATACCAATAGCGACTGAGAGAGCAATCACCATCCCAGGACTTGCTCCTCCAGATTCTGAAAAAACAACTAAGCCATAGACAACGATAACAGAATGTTATTAACAAAATATTTAATAATTAGAAAGTGTCGGCTTCATTAATTATGTGGGCTAAAATCAAAGTTCCTATTCACAGCAGCTTTCAAGTAAGAGGTGGAAAAGCTTTGATCATTAGGGGTGTCATTTAATGGTGAATGTTTTACCCTAATTTCAGTGCTTCAAAATCATTTGATTTTAGTAAGTATTTTGTGAAAATATCTGGCAATTTTATGCACTGGAAATATAAACATTTACAATAAAAATAGTACATTTATGCTATTTTACATCATTGTGGAAATAATCCCTTGCAAAGTAATACAATATAGGCTAGTTGAATTATTATTGCTTATTAATATGTATCTTTTTCATCCGAAGATCTACTTGATGTTTTTGCATATTTAAGAATATTCTACACCAAATGAGCCATACAGCGGAACCTTGTAAGCACATTCAATATGTTTTCCTGCATAACACAGTGGTTTTTTAAAGTCCCAAACATGCTAATTGCAATGTTACAAATGTTACAAAACAAAAACTTTGGTTGCGCATCTGATCGCGTATTCTTGGTATCGGAATTCTTGTGCTCTACAGGACCAATAGTCATCTTGAACTTTGTAGACGCCATTTTGATCTTTCACTGTAGTTGCTTCTCATTGGTCGTTTTGATTTGTTGTGGATTCTCCAGCAGCAGATGGTGATGTCCAGCGTCAACTATTTAGCTGCCATTTTTGTGACAATTTTCTTGTGTTTGCCAAAGAGGTGATATATCAAAAGTTTTAAATTTCCTATGGTTTGTGTGGTGTAGAGAAGAAATTACACAGGTTAGAACAAATGTAAGAAGTGGATTGTGATTCTCATATAGATATCTGATAGCACTTCATTAGCAACTTGTGGCTGTGAACATGACTTGACGTACTGAACATTTTGGCACAAGTGATATTTTATACTTTCAGTTATTATGCCTGTTTGTTAACAGATTGTGGAATGAAACTTGTTTCATGTTTGATGTTTCAAAATAAAGTGAGGTGTTTTCTTGTGAATTGTATATGTTTATCCTATTATTTCTTCTATACAGTACTTCGAGTTTTAGCATGTTTTGTTAGATTTTTCATAATCAAATTATATTAAGCCTATAACTTATACTCATTTGCATATTATCAATCTCCCATAACCATTGGCTTGGCATAAAAGCTATTGTGTCACTTTGGGCCATTAGGATGCCCTTTTGAGTTATATTGAGTAACATAGAAAATACTTATACAGCCTATTCTCTTGGATTTTTTTTCCCCACAGTTCTCCCATTTAAGAAGTCTTTTTTTAAAGCCCATAGAAAAATGTGTTAGTGAGGTTCCACTGTATATCTATTTGGTTTTAATGAAAAATAGCATGGAAACTATAATTTTTTTAATAAAATAAAAAACATTAAAATTAACCCAATAACTACACAAAAATTTCACATTCTTTATTCAACTTAAAAAGGATTCCTGTTTATATAAAATATGTTTATCAATAATATTTCACCTTGCATATTATCTCCAACATCCAGGATCAGGACATCATTCTCATCATGGCTAACCTTAGCATATGTCACTTTAGTGATGTTATTCAGAGAGCTGACGATCCCAAGAGTGATATGAACATAACGACTAGGTGGTAACGGAGGATTGTAGTACTTTCCATACATGCGACCATCACCCACTATAAATTCATCCTTCATATCCTGTAATCATAGTAAAATGTTAATTTTAGTCATCAGAGAATCAGCAAAGTTACCGTATTGGCCCGAATATAAGACGATGTTTTTTCCCTGAAAATGTGCTTTTAAAAACTATACTCGTCTTATATGCGCAGCCTAAGACTCAACAACTCTCCAATCATGAATGCAGCTGTGCACGTGTGTAGCGGCCGGGGATCCCCACGCAAATGGCGTGCGTCCGATCCAAGGTCAAAGTCGCGCGGAAATTACCGAATTTTACCGAACTTTATTGTTCCCGAATTCGTGCTTCTCCTTGTACTGCCGTGTACTGCACTGCTTGGCATCTCTATTCTCTATGCATAATGCTTTGTTTGACCACCAACATGGCAGACCATGTGGAAAAGAAAGCATCTTCATTGTCTCAATGCGTAAATAAAGACGAGAGAAGAAGATACGACATGAACTTCTATCTTCTGTTTTATCTGAAGCAAAATGTACTAATAAGCTATTTTGTTTATTTTTTCGTAACTACCCTTCAAAAATTCAGGGTCGTCTTATATTCGAGGTCGTCTTATTTTCGGGCCAATACGGTATACATGTAGGGCAATGTATAGGAAGGTTGTTAGAGTCGAGAAGACATATGAGAGCGGGTCATTGCCACAATGTGGCGTTCAGCTACCATGATTACACTGGCACTGGAAGTGTCCTAGACACGGCACTCGTGGGATATTCTTGTACTCTTGCCTTTTTCAGGAAGAATTTATGCTCTTGTTACACCATTTACTACGTTTGCCTGTGTAAAACCTTACTTACAGCATTTAGTGAAACTTAAATGTGCACCAATTTTAAAAACTACAATCAAAACTGTTTAATAACCAAGGAGGACCTTTTGCGTAGTGTCCTGTTCCTTTCCTTGACTGTAAAGCATAGCCAGGCGAGATTTAAATGCATTTCTTATTATTATGAGGGGAAAATATTAATTTTATAGTGTGTATAATTGCCTATTCTTAAGTTTACGACTGTTTCATTAATCTTTTCACTGCTACTGTTGTATAACTTTATTAGAATGAGAGGATTTTTATTCAGGTGTTATGCTTGCCATTCAAGGAATCGAGACATTCCACTGAATTTCAGACTTAAGAGCACACTGGTCATTTCACTTGACTGCCAAATTACTCAATGTGTAAATTCAGTTCTGAAAGGGTTAATAAAAGCCATAATATACGAGTATGAAAATTTCATTATATTTTCTCATATGGTTTAGAAGTTATAAAGAAAGCAGAATTTAAAAAGCGATTACTTAATTAAGATAATTAAGATAGATGTGAACATTTATAAGAATGCTGATGTTGGAAGGCTCTCAAGCTAGGTCACTTTTCTTGATTCTATTAAATGATTGAATTATTCAATTTTTTTTGTAATTCTTAAGTTGAACATAGGGCCTCATAATGGAGGTTTCAATACATAGGGCAAATTTAATTATGCTTATTTTCTGAGAGGGCCCTTGAGAGGAAACTAAGGTGTTACTTGGACGTAAAGGGGTCAAGGAACTTTGTTCAGAGGTTCTTTAGACTTGGAGTACTTTAACAAGCCATGAACATATAATATGACCCCCCAGCTGTCTCCTCCTGATGGATTCCGTATCCAGGATTTTTATGTCCTGAGAAATCCATCGATTGTGGCAGGGTTTGAACCCAGGATTTTTGGATCTAGAGGAGGGCATGATACCTCGACACCACCACGGCAGACTCAAATACTGGAGAAATCAGTACCTAGTAGTCCATTCTTAAGATTAAATAAATAAATAATAATAAACAACAATAATTATGATAGTAGTTACAACAACAGCAATAATAATACCATAACTAAAACTAATATTTTCTAACCATCAATGGTGAATGTCTCCCCTTAAGCTATTATGTATTTATTCACTTTAGCCCAGTCAAATGTTACATCGGAACTTACATTAAATGGGGTATTAATGATTTTTGGAGGGGAGTTACGGACCATTACTGGGATCACAAATCCTGGGCCCTATTTCATAAAACTCTACAGGTGTGACATATACGACAATTATGTCAAATCTGACAAATTTGTCAATATGTCATGACAATTCTATTTTTCATAAATATTAAAACTTTTCCTTACATTACAGGCAAATTAATGTAAATTGTCAAGACTAAAAGAGCCCTTTTCATAAACGCGACAATTTTTTGTCAAACCTAAAGATTACTTTAGTACACTGTAGATGGCTCTCATATACGCGTGCAATAATCAATCTCCACATCGAATGTGATACCTAAGTAATCAATTATTACTATCAAAAATAATTGAATTATATTTCTCTTTGCAAAGTCACTGAAATTGAAAGTTAGGTTAACGCGTTGCCTAAAAACCCTGCGTGGTCTCATGTCTATTGTTTCATCACACTCACTACTACCAATATCACTACTACTATTTTTCATTATTAACAAGACAATTTAGCAAGTTTATTAACAAGAAAGAGTTTGTCAAGTTATGCCACACATTTACATAACCTACTGACTTGGCCTACATATGAAAGATTGCCTGTCACTTCTGTAATGACAATTCTACATTTTTTGTAAACTTGTAAATATGTCAGCAAAAATTAATGTTTCATAAATGGTAGGTATCCTAAGATTTGACATATTTGTCGGACTTTTACCTGTAAACTCAAAAGTTTTGAGAAACAACAATATGTAAAATTGTCATACAAATCTACAAAATTGTCATGAGATTTATGTAAAGTTGTCAGCTTTTATGAAAAACGTAATTGTCAAAATGTAAACTTGTAAAACAATTATATGTCACCTGTCACATTGTAACTTTTATGAAATAGGGCCCAGATTTGCAACCCTCAGAAACCTGTGCTCGCTGAATGGCGGTCGAAATAAACCGGTTTTTTTTGGACTTTTTTCGGTTTTTCAACAATATCTCCCAAACTGTGCGTTTGTTGAAAATAATATCTCTTAGCTTTTTAAAAGTAAATTCAATTTTCTAAAATATGAGATCAAAATCGTTTTTGTAAGTTATATTGTTACCGAGATACGTCTTTTCAAAAATTAGCCTTTTTTCCCAAAAAATTAAAATTTTAAGTTTTCTTCGTGTTTTGAACTGAATACCGAAAAAATGACACGTCCTACAAAAAAGTCAAGAGAACAAAAGTTGTAGGCAATTTAATAAGCTTTAATATGAGCTATAACTCGTTCTTGTGGCTTAGATAGTCTCGTCATAAATGACAAAAACCGAAAATATGAAAAAATGCTTTTTTGGGTGAAAGTTGAATAACATAGTTTCCTCCACCAACAACTTAATTCTTTTGTAACATGTTGGCGGATAATGTCTTATAACTGTGTATAGAAACTATTTGTGTGTATATGTGTCTATGGGAGATGGATTTTGCCAGAAAAAAATATTTAAGCAGAATATTTCATAAAAATGTATTTACTTTTAAACCAACAGGCATATTTAAACCATGTGTGAGGTTCCTGGTATGGGATGGTATGGTATGGGAAGTCGAGGGTGGGGTAATGTCTTCATCCTTACTTGAAGAACTGTCATTCTTGGGTGTGGGCACATTGCGGCAGAACTTTTCCCTTGCAGAAAGTGCACAAAACTGAGCATTTCCGCCTAGTTTTGCGGCAGCTGCAGCTCCCAGCGCAGCACATTTTGCACTTGCACGAGATCAGTTCCCCGTTACTGACAAAATAGTTTCTATTAGCAGTGGGATTGTTGGAGGCTATGAAGTCAATTGTTAAATTGTCAAGGAACTGGGAACAGAAGGCGTGGTTAACATAGAAAACCAAACATTTGGGAAAGTTGGATTCAAACGTAAAGACAAAGTTGTTACCTTCGTTGCAAGTTGTTACCTTGGCAAGCGTCAATAATTCCATACAAGTCACTAATAAGAAGATTGAAGTTGACCCTCTCACAATATTTCAGCGAGTTAGCATTACCATAAAAATCAGACGAAGAGTTGAAAGCCCGCTGCAAGTATGAATTGCCCCCTTACCCAGTGTCTCTTTTCAACGAAACTGGAGTGAGGAAGGGAACTAAGGCAGCTCTATATTCGTGTTTCACATCCCTCACTACCAACATCTCCCGAGACTCCAATATCCACATCATGCTCGATGGTGGCTACTTGCTCCACAAATGTGTGTGGCATCAAAACACATCAGTGAAGACCATCATTGACGGCTACATTCATTTTGTGAAAAACCATTTTGGGACAGATGTAATCCACTGTCTTCGATGGATATCCGGAGGACGCCTCTCAAAAAAGTACCAAAAGTGCCGAAGGTCTCAGACGATACTCCGCCCTCAACTGCAGTGACATTGTCCTATCAGCTTCAACTACCTTCAACAGCACACAAGAGAAGTTCTTATTGAACGACACTAATAAGCATAGGCTGATAGAGCTACTGAAAACTGGATTTGAACAGCACGGTGTTGAGGTGTCAGAAGACGACACTGACGCTGACATTGTTAGAGCTGCCATCACCAAAGCTGACTCTTCTGAGAAGGTTGTAATCATCGTGGAAGATGTGGACCTGCTTGTGTTATTAGTTGGTTTGAGTTCCAAAAAATACATCTACTTTCAGAAGAGGCGAGCCAGACGTCCAATATTCATCTACATCGTTCACCACCGGGAATTCTTACTACTCTCCCGGGCCCCTTTCAAGCAGGTGAAAACCAAATTTGTCAAACCTTCCTCAAGACCCCAGCACTATTCAAGCAAGCAGAAGTCTTCCTCCACCCAGATGTGAGTTACGATGAAATAGCTGCAGCTGGGGAGAAGTATATCGTCGCAGTTTATGAAGGAGCGACTGACACCACCCTCAACGACCTGTCAGCCAAAGTCAACCTCGCCCGTTTGTCACCAACCACAGATGCTGCAAAATATCATGCTTATTGTATGTATCACCAGGTATGTCCATATACATTTCCTATCATTATGTTCTTAACACATTCGCTACCGTGCACGCCATTTGGCGTGGAAGAAAAGCCAGCACCTCCCTCCCGTCCACGCCAGCTGGCGTTTAACCGCCCGCGCCAATTTTTTGTATATTTCTTCAAGGAAATGGTGAAGGTCATAGTTTCCATTTACGGCAAAGATAGGGGGGTGAATACACTTGCTAGTTTCCATTTAAGGCAATAGATGGTGGGTGAATACACTTACTGGATTTACCGATACCCTAAAATTATGTCGTTGACCTCCTGACAACAAAAGGATTCCATGTGCTTTTGAAGACCAGTTTCGCAACGCCGGTCAGTAGCGTGAAGAATGGTTAGCATTAGGCTTAGTGGTAATTCCGTGTGCAGTGACAAAAAAGATAAATGTGATTATAGGCGTAGGCCATTATCAGGTGAAGAGATAGACGAGTTATTATTTATCAATGATTGTGGTGTTGAATTAATCCCGTCTGCTGCAGCTCCGCGGCCACTCAACAAACACAGAAGTCTTCCTGAAAGTATGTAAAATTTTTATGCAATAATCTCATATAGTTTTCAAGAAAAACTGAAAAGAGTGAGGTACTGTAACTTCATGTGTATGTTTAAATGGCCATTTAAAAATCCCTGGGCTGGGGCATTTAAAGAGCTGGCAGGTAGTCAGTAGTGAATGTGTTAAATTTCGTTGTTCACTTATACACTTTTATTGTACACCGTGTGTATGCTTTGAAATATTATAGAATAACTAATTTTCATTCTACTTTTTCGCAGGTACAAAAGTGGTTGGGGTAGAAAAAACTCACCGATTGGGGTGGACGTTGGACGAGTTGGGCTTACTCCAATTGCAATGGAAGTTAAACGAGCCCCTCAAACCCTTCTGCAACTGATCTCGTGCAAGTGCAAGATGGGCTGCGCTGGGGGCTGCAGCTGTCGCAAAACTGAGCTGAAATGCAATGTGCCCACACCCTAGAATGACAGTTCTTCAAGTGAAGATGAAGACATCACCCCACCCTCGACTTCCCATACCAGGAACCTCACACATTGTTTAAATATGCCTGTTGGTTTAAAGTAAATACATTTTTATGAAATATTCTGCTTAAATATTTTATTCTGGCAAAATCCATTTCCCATAGACACATATACACACAAATAGTTTCTATACACAGTTATAAGCAGGGCTAGGATTTATATGTAATTACATATTTCTTAATTTCACATATAGACACATTTTTTTCACTTATCTCCATCTATTAAGTTGTCCTCTATTCAAATTAAAGAAATTTATTTTACATATTTTTCCATATTTCTGACATTAGTACATATTTATATGTAAAATAAATATTTGTCCATATTTAGTGATTTTATTGCAATATTCGTACATATTTCATTCTTAAGAGTAAAACTATATAAAATTGTCGTTTTCAGTGACAGAAAATATGGCAGCACAGGATAAGTTTACAGTTATGTACAGAAATGAATGTGTGAAAAATTATTTGTGATACATTGAATCAATTTTTTTTTAATATAACAAAAATAATTCAGAAACTACAAAATAATAATTTGACATTACCTGGAAATATTGACATTGTGAAAAACATTATTCAAGAACTCAAATGTATACGTGGACATTTAGCCGATATTATCAAATGTAAAGTGGACAATGTGTTTTCAAGAAATCCAGGCTTTGAATAAATGTGTAAAATCAGTGCAATCTTAAGTAGCTCGTCAAATGTAAAACTAGAATCAGTGAATTTTAAACACGCGCCAATCACTTCATGTGCAGTAGAACGAAGCTTCAGCTAATACAAATCACTTTTGAAAATTTAAAACAACATTTTGTGGCATACTGTTATTGTAGCAGAAATAATCAATGAATGAATACAAATAAAGTAAGTGATCTGAAAAAAAATTGAATAATTTAATTTATGAATCCAGTATTTGTAATGCATTTTTATAGGTTCTAAAAGTAACAAAATGTAGTGTCTAGTGGTTAAATTTGTTTTGATGTCCATATTTTGACATTTTTAGTACATATATATGTACATATTTTGACATTTTTAAGTACATATATATGTACATATTTTGACATTTTTTAGTACATATAAATCCTAGCCCTGGTTATAAGACATTATCCGCCAACATGTTACAAAAGAATTAAGTTGTTGGTGGAAGAAACGATGTTATTCAACTTTCACCCAAAAAAGCATTTTTTCATATTTTCGGTTTTTGTCATTTATGACGAGACTATCTGAGCCACAAGAACGAGCTATAGCTCACATTAAAGCTTATTAAATTGCCTACAAAATTTGTTCTCTTGACTTTTCTGTAGGACGTGTCATTTTGTCGGTATTCAGTTCGAAACACGAAGAAAACTTAAAATTTTAACTTTTTGGAAAAAAAGGCTAATCTTTGAAAAGCCGTATCTCGGTAACTATATAACTTAAAAAAAACGATTTTGATCTCATATTTTAGAAAATTTAATTCACTTTTAAAAAGCTAAGAAATAATATTTACAACAAACGCATAGTTTAGGAGATATTGTCGAAAAACCGAAAAAAGTCCGAAAAAAAAACGGTTTAATTCGACCGCCATTCATCAAGCACAGGTTTCTGAGGGTTGCAAATCTGGATTTGTGATCCCAGTAATGGTCTGAAACTCCCCTCCAAAAATCATTAATACCCCATTTAATGTAAATTCATGCATTTTTTTTGTAACATTTGACTGGGCTACTTGTACAGTTTCAAATTTGATGACTCACCTCTGGATCCAGTTCTGCTGCTATGTAGTAGGAAAGACCCTCACGTTCAGCCTCCTGAAATGACTTGAGCATATTTTTCTCTATCGTGTGACCTCCATCTTCATACAGAACCACTATCCTGTAAGCAGTGATCGGACCATTGCTGTTAGTCGCATTTTTCAAGTGAACTGTGACCTGCCCCTTGTCACGTTTCACGATTTTTGGGACTTCCGGTTCCTCAGGATCTGAAATATGAACAATTTTATTTTAATCATTTACATTTTGTGTTCTTGCTATGTAAAACTGACATACAGAAATACATTCTTTTGGAACAATCTAATACAAATTTATCAAACAAAAAGGACTGAACCGGAAATACGCTTTGCAATTTTCCTAGTATTGTGAAGTTATTTCTGATGTTTGAATCCAAACCTGTGCCTCCTTTAATAGGGAATGAATCGTCAGAATTGGAAACAGGGCAAATTGAACAATGAATACCAGTAAGAATATGGGTTTCTTATTGACGTGCTGAAAGTTTTCAGTTGTGACTAAAACTACATTTTTAGTGCTGCAGTACTTTATCCTAGGAATAAACAATTACATCTATACAGTTATCTTACCACTACTTTTCCAGACATGCAACTCCTGAAGTGCTGAAGTTTCTCCCATATTTTGCAGTCATTTTACCACAAAATTGATCAGACAGAAAATTCAGCAATTTACGTACATACAACAGTGACGAGCAGTCTCATTGGTAGCTATGGCAACTCAACTCAGCACATTTCATAATATCATTCACAAGGTATCAAACACCTTGATATCCATAGATAGCAGTCGAGAGGTAAGGATTTACTAAATGCATCAAATTCACAGACAACTGAGAGTTATCTACGAGAAATCTGAAGTTTTATATAATGTATTCTCTCACCTCCTATTTCTGTCCATATCATATCAGACAATTCAACACCGACACCCTCTTTTGAATGTGCACCTACTGACACCTTATACTTTGTGCCAGCGTGGAGATCAGGTAATTCATTCTTAAAAGTAGTGTTTGGCAAATTCCATTCCCTTGGTGTTAATGGATCAGACTGGAAGAAAGTTGAGACTGCATTTGCTACAATTCTGTATCCCAGGATGTCCCCATTTGTAACCAGAGGAGGGGACCAAACCACCTGAATGCTAGTCTCTGTAGCATTGAAGAGTCTCAGTGATAAAGGTGGTCCAGGAGCTGAAATATTTACAAACACTTACATGAAACAGAAATGCCATCTATCAAGAGTAAACACTATGTCATGGAAAAAGTTAGTTTCAACTTTTCATTACAAATGACCAAAAAGAATGAAAAATTCACTTTTTCCATTAAATTATTCCTTAACACTACGAGGATGAGGGCTTCTGAATTACGTAGTAGGACCAGCACTGGTCGTTTTAACCAGTAAGCACCTTTTAGCCATTTTTCTCATAGCAAAAGTATACCATTTTAAATTATATCTTAATACAGACTTAGTGATTGTAATTGAAGAGTTGAGAGTTAATTTCAAAACCTAATGTGACACTGGTGTACCGCACACTAATGTCCATGGGTCAATCCATATGAAATCATCCAATGGGTGTTGCTGACATATTTTATTTTATTTTTAAGTATATATTTTCTGTTTCTATGTGTATCTGGGAGTACAAAACGATTTTTTTCACATTTTTATCACTAACGCTTTGGCAAATAGTGGCCATTTTGCTTAAAAGGAATTGGCATTTTTGGCATTTTCAAAGGTTAGCGGTAAGTAAAATAACTATTTTATTTATGAAGATATCAACTTGAAGTAAAAACCATCTTAATCTACAAGAAACATTCTACAATTCATGTTATGACCAAAAATTTGTTAGGTCTTAAGGAAATAATCTAAAACTTTATTAGAAAATGCAGTTCCGATTAGAAAAAATTAACAACTTCATAAAACTTTTTTTCATAGAAGGGATGAAAACACACGTTTCATATTTTCCCCCCACAAAGATATAGTAGATCACTAGATGCTAGTAAAATTTGAGATCATTTATGTAAATCCTTTAGGTTTTATGAGTCTTCAAATATCGAGATTTTGCAGAATTGTTGATTTTCAAATTAAAATATCTCAAATGGGACTGAACAGAAAAATCTGAAATTTTCTCAAAATATTCTTCTAGTGCCTAGTAATCAACATATAAAATTTCATCACTGTGTTCTGACCAGAAGTATTTTATTTTTAATAAAGAAAATGCTAAAAAATAACACTGTCAAATGAGCGAATAACAGTGTTAAAATACAATAAAAATTGTCAAAAATAATATAATTTTTTGTTGTTGCTAGTAAAATTCAATATGTCATAAAACTAACATATTAAAGAATATTATAGGAGAAAAATTCCTCCGGCACTGGGACTTGAACCCAGGACCTTTGGCTATTCGCGCCAATGCTCTACCAACTGAGCTAAGTCGTACTGCATATGACATGACTTGTCTGTCTGTGTGGTAGACCATTAGGGCAATAAGTCATAGGAGAGAGGTTCCATTTGGTGCTGTGAATTGAACTTCAGCTTAGCTCAGTTGGTAGAGCATTGGCCATAGGACCTGGGTTCTAGTCCCAGTGCCGGAGGAATTTTTCTCCTATAATATTCTCATGTAATGGTTCATGAATGCTTATATATCTTAACATTAAATGTTCCATGGTAGTAGTCAAAGTGATCAATACTCCAGCAGAAGGAGATCATATTGCCACATTTGCTGAGCAAGCCAGAATATGCTGACTTGAAAAAGGCAAGTCTCTACAGGCTCCTCTGTAGCTCCTTTGTTCAGTAATCAGTAGCTGTGCTTGACTGAAAGTATCAAAAAAGTTGCCCCTTCACTTAATAAAAATCAATTTCACCAAACCACCAGTTCTGACCATAATGCAGGCAACAATGTCCTTTACTTTGAAAGGTCTTATTTCAAATTTGGGCAAAATAGAAATACTATGTTTACCATAAATATCACTTTTTGAGTGAATGTAACACCTTATGATGCTAGAAGTTTGTTCCACAGCTGAGCCAAAGGTTTAAAAAATGTTTATAAAAGTGTATAGGAAATACCTTTAATGTCTTCAGAACAAAATTTGAACACTTCTTCTGCTGAAGGTATCTGGTCCAAATATGGCCTTTGCAAACTACCCATCGAGACAGCCCTCTTTGTACCCCCTCCAATCCCATCGCAAGCATTCTTCCCATTAGAAGTGGCAAAAAAATGCTATTCAGCTTCAAAGCGATTGCAAATATTCAAAAAGTTCTTTTTGTTTTTGTACTGGCTACCATCTCCATCGCTAAATAAACCATTTTTTTAACTGAAGGGGCAACTTTTTAGATATCTTCAGTTAAGTACAGCTACTGATTACTGAACAAAGGAGCTACAGAGGAGTCTGTAGAGACTTGCCTTTTTCAAGTCAGCATATTCTGGCTTGCTCAGCAAATGTGGGAATATGGTCTCCTTCCGCTGGAGTATTGATCACTATGACTACTACCATGGAACATTTAATATGTTAGTTTTATGGCAAATTTAATTTTACTAGCAACAACAAAAAATTATATTATTTTTGACAATTTTTATTGTATTTTAACACTGTTATTCGCTCATTTGACAGTGTTATTTTTTAGCATTTTCTTTATTAAAAATAAAATACTTCTGGTCAGAACACAGTGATGAAATTTTATATGTTGATTACTAGGCACTAGAAGAATATTTTGAGAAAATTTCAGATTTTTCTGTTCAGTCCCATTTGAAATATTTTAATTTGAAAATCAACAATTCTGCAAAATCTCGATATTTGAAGACTCATAAAACCTAAAGGATTTACATAAATGATCTCAAATTTTACTAGCATCTAGTGATCTACTATATCTTTGTGGGGGAAAATATGAAACATGTGTTTTCATCCCTTCTATGAAAAAAACTTTTATAAAGTTGTTAATTTTTTCTAATCGGAACTGCATTTTCTAATAAAGTTTTAGATTATTTCCTTAAGACCTAACAAATTTTTGGTCATAACATGAACTGTAGACTGTTTCTTGTAGATCAAGATGGTTTTTACTTCAAGTTGAGATCTTCATAAATAAAATAGTTATTTAACTTACCGCTAACCTTTGAAAATGCCAAAAATGACAGATCCTTCTAAGCAAAATGGCCACTAGTTGCCGAAGCGTTAGTGATAAAAATGTGAAAAAAATTGTTTTGTACTCCCAGATACACATAGAAACAGAATATATATACTTAAAAATAAAATAAAATAGGTCAGCAACAAATTATTTTATTATTGGATGATTTCATATGGATTGACCCCCATGAACAAATTGTACTTTGATGAAAGACTATTTTATTAATCCTATGTTATCAGTTGATCACTATTATAAAACTAGCACATTAACCCTTTGCCACTTACGATTTAAATTCCCTTTTACAACTGTAATAACTGCGTTTTTTAGAGTGGGAATTTAAATTTTGAAGACAGCTGCTTAAATGGACCTCTTCAATAAAAATAAGATATTAAAGCAAAGAAGGTTGAACATATAATTCCTTTTGCACTTTCATTCATAAATTTTTATTTGAACTGCCTAATTTGGCATTTCCACATTTTGCTTCTGGTGGTATTTAAAAAAGTAGACCGTTCTGCAGAGTGGTAGATCGTATTGCTTACATTTGAAGGTAGTTTGTTTTCCCCTTCCTGAAGAAGCTTTCATTTTATTTCACACATAGAGTGGTCACTAGCCTTTGCTTCCAGCTTCGTAGCTCCACTCCCTGACATGGTCATGTTGCATCAGCGGCCAACAGTGTTACCTTTGAAAATTGTATATTATTGTGCTAACTTCGATTATAAGAGCTATTAAAAGTGCTGTCCCTCTTATTACTGTACCATACCTCGGTAGGCAATTTACAATTACACCTACATGCACACATCCTTCTTCCAGTTCTAATATCACTCCTCTTTCATCAATCTTCTTAGTTAGTACACGTGGGCGTTTTCTTGGTACTTATTTGACACAGAATCTGTTTCCTTAAACTTAATTACAAGTTTATGACTGTGCTTTTGTCAGGAATCGGATTTACCAGGATATTATATCACGAACTTAAATTTTCCACAGTTAGCTTTTCTAAATTCTTCTGTACCATACAGACTTGTGAAAGACTTGCATATTGAGGAGATTCGTAAAATGGAAGAGAATCATGAACTGTTGAATTAATCATGACTCATAGAAGAAGAATAAGAGGTTAGGCCTAAATACAAATTTCTACTATGGTGTAGTGAATGTGTGGTAATAGAGAGACAGCATTTTTAATACCTCCGATAATGATAATCGAAATCAGTACAATAATGTACATTTTTTATAGTTAAAAATGTTATTTTGCAAGATTAAGCAAACCCATTCCTTCCTCCTACCTGGTGACGGACACAAATTGGCCGCTGACGAAGCGTGACCATCCTGGGGAGCAGAGCTCCGAAACTCAAAACAAATGATAGCGACCGCTCTGTACATAAAGCACAGGCTATACAACCTGGTATTTTCACAAGACTGTGAAAATGTTTAGGGGATGCAATACTGTTAGGCAAACTTTTTCCTGCGCACCTGAACGTTTGCAGGATGTGAAAACTTTCGATCAGCTGTATTAAGTTACATCTGAAGATAAGCTGTAAAGCCTAGCAGGTCATTTAGAGCATACAGAATGACTGAAACTGTTTACAATATACACATTCACTCAAACCAAAATAACTTGTAACTGAAAAGGGATTTTGTACTTGCATCTGCATGGACAAAGATTGTATTTATTATTTTATTATCTATGCAACAAGGAAAGTTTTGTGGTAACCTGAACACAGTCTCTTTGTCTATGATTCAAGCTGAGGTCTGGTGATAGTATCATATACCTTTTAATACAGTGAGTAAATGTGCACATTACAAGAGCGTTCTAGAGCAATTAGCATTGAACCGTGGGCTTAAATCTCGAGTGTTCTGGAACATTAAGGGACAGGAAGTAGGAAAAAATCATAAATCAACAATATTGTAGTTTACTGGGGCAGACAATCAAAAGAGGTTGATTTGTCAAAATTACTTGTGTTAGGCCTTCTAGGCAGAAGAGTTGGATATTACCGTAAAAACTAGCATTTTGAACCAGGAATTTTCACGGAACATTAAGGGAAGAAATTTCAACATAAGCCATGAGAAATGAACTTTTTTTCTGGATAAAACAGAAACCGGATGCAAAATAATTACAATTCTCGTACTGGGTCCAAATTATTTTTGATTTATTTTGTAAATGGATGCACAGTGGGGAAATGACAATAACAAGGTAAACTTCATAACGCAAAACTTCATAAGCATTTTTCTCAGAAGTAGATTTTTAGTGCATCCACATTATGAAGTTGATATATTTCCAAGTTATTGAAAATATCTCAAAGATATTTTTACACTCTACTGCACATTCAATTAACAAACTTATCCCAGAATAAAATTACTGCACATGTAGTCATAGGCGTAACCAGGCCGACCATATGGGGGTCTGGGGGGTATGAAATACCCCCCAGGGAGAGGGGGGTCCGGGGGCACTCCCCTGGAAAGATGCAAAATAACGAGTTTTAAGCTTTCGGGGGTCCTCCGCCGGAAAATTTTAAAAATTAAGACACAAAATAACGAGTTTTAAGCTTCCCACGCTTTATACTTGTAGTAAGTAATTTATGGGCAGACTTAAAAAAATTATATAATTTTCCTTTTTTTAATCAATGGGGGGGGGGGGGGTTCAAACCCCCAAACCCACCCCCCTCGGTACGCCTATGCATGTAGTAGTACTCCACACAAAGAATGTTAAACACACACTAAAAAAAAAAAAACGTTATTCTTATTTTGAAGGCATACAGGTCTATACCATTATTATTAACATTTCAGTCTTGGAGAAAATTGATATATCATTTGATTATAGTTCATTAAAAAAAAGTCATGACTAAAAATTTCCCGGGAGTGGACACCCGACTTACGTAACAATTTCTTGTTTACCATAGTGTATGGTAAACAAATTTCCTAACTAGTTTCTGAGTGCTAAAATAGCATAAAATATGATTTTCATTAGTTCATTATTTAAAAATTTTCCGGGGTGGACCCCCACTTAGGTTATTATGTCTTATTTACATTGGCATGTCTTAGAGTAGGATAAACAAATTTCCTAACTAGTTTTTCTATGCTAAAATAGCATAAAATGTGATTTTCATTAGTTCAATATTTAAACATTTTCTGGGGATGGACCCCCAACCCCTTTTTTGGGAGGCTATTCCATATCCCCAAATCCCCTGGCACTTTCAACCCTCCCTGCAATTATTTTCTGGCTACGTCATTGTTGCACTTATTACATTATTAATATAATGTTACAAAGTGGCCCAAGAAGTTAAAGCGACAAAAAATAAATAAATTAAAAAAATTGCCCCCATAGAAAATATCATATGGGCGCCCTTGTCGACAGTCAATCAGGTTGGGGGGGGGGGGGTGAGCAGTGAAGTTTTTTTTGTGGGCGAGTCATTTAGTTTGGGGGGTGGGCACCCCTGATTTCTTTATGTAAATTTTCAAAAAAGGTGACAAGCAATGTAAATTGGCTGCTTACATTCCTATTAAAAAGCTTACACAAGGATTTAGACGGCAATCTGAACACACAGTGAAACAAAAAGGGACCTAAGACAATAGTAATAAAAACATTAAAAGGAAACTGAAGCATACCTTTTTGACCTGTGTCAAACACGACATCTGGAAGGTCTGTGACACACTTAAGCACGTCGCTTACATTTCCACAAGCTTCCGAGCGGCAGCCAATTGGACTGTACACTCCATAGGAACTGTTGCAGTAACAGTTGTGTTCGTCCTTTAGTATTGCATATCTATAACACACAAAATCAATAATTTTGCTTCTGTTGTTAATAGGCAGTGTTGATTATAAAGATGAAATTTAATGCAGTATGCAATACATCCTTCTTGTAACAAAGATCACAGAACGACTTAAGAGGATTCATTTACATAATTTCTGCAATGTCTAGCCATGTAATATGAAGTCAATACTAAGTAGGCTTAGAGTTATAATCATAAATGAACTTTTTGTATGTTACAGTGAAGCAGGGGGATCCAATTTTATTTTACAACAGACCTGTCATAAAGTATTAAGTGAAAGCTCTGAGAGCGATTAAATTAAACAACTTGACTGTTCTGCTAGTGAAGTTCAGACTATTATTTATGAATAACTTTGAATTAACAATCAGAATCATATAACAGTGTAAACATAAACAATTTAATAAATTGCCAACAAACCTATAATACTTCCGAAGACAAATATCTATGCAGGAGTTTGCTGTGAAAGCCTGGTCTGAGTCTGTAATGTTGTATGGGAAATTTCTATACTCATGTCCTTCCTCAAAACAGCCAACTATTTTCAGCAATAGTTCATCTCGGAGTTCATTTTTTTCAAAGCACGATGATAAATTGCAAACAGCTACTAGCACAAGAATGGTTGCTGTGTGATATGTCCTTGCCATTATGTACCTAGAGAACACAAAAACATTATTAAATGCAAATAGTGAAACTGCAAAAGAAGAGTGGTAAGGGCCAGAATATTTAGTTTATATTTTGATATGCACCAAACTATATAACTGTGTGTTTGCATTCTTCTTTTGTCTTGGTTAGTGTCTAAGGTTTAATTCTACGATAATATGCTACTTTTCTGTCCATTCATAAAAAAGTTGACAACTTAGCTATGTAATCCAATCTTTTGGTAAGTACGTAGAATGTGACCATATTGATTACATCAGCCGATTTCATGTCTCAGCATGTTATGCTAGTTGCATATAGACCGGGCTTTTCATCTGCTTATAATGACACATCATTAGGATTGAAATAATATTTTCTTTAAAAATATTACACATTAAGAAATATGTATGATTCATTTTAAAATTTACTTACATATTTTGGAGGATTAGTAATATTGTTAATAATACTTAAACCTTAATCCAATGAATATCAGGCAAGTACTTAATGACTAAATCAAAAGGGCCGATTATGTTACGCTCAATGCATTCCACGTTCAATGATTTACTTACCTACAGGGTAAGGTGCTAGATCCTTCAAATTTGGGGGCTGAGGGGGCTTGCCCCCTCAAATAATAGGAAGGAAACAGTTTCAGAACAAAAGTCTTGTTAAGTTACCGGTAGCCTGTGTCAAGTAATTAGTAATAATTCAAGTGACATCTGAGAGCAAAGTTGTGAACTAATGTATGCAAACTGTTCCTGAAGAAGCTCTTAGCTCAATGTAAGGAGTATTGGACAGGCAGTCCGAATGTTTGTGGATCAAATTCTGGCCTATGCAAGGTTAAGTTTAATAAAAATGTCAAAAGAAAAAGACAGAAATGAAATGAGAAGAAGAGAATTGATTAAATAAAAAGAGACATTGGGAATTCATTTTCCAAGATTATTTGAAGCCGTCTATTTTTTGGGAGAACGAAAGTACTTATGAGGTACCCTCTGACCAAAAATCTTCACAAAAAATATCTTCCCACAGTGTGTCAGAAACTCCTACTTTAAATGAGTTGTAAGTCGGATAAGTAATCTTCAACATTAGTGTCCCGTGTCCGGCACCAGTAATTGCCTTCCTTCTAATATTTCATATGAACAGGGCACTACAGAAGTCAAAATCTGAGCTGAATGTACACTTTCAGGGCTGCCAACAGTATAACAACATTCATACAAAATAATGTAAGGCCCAACTACTATAATGTGATGAAAACAATAAGTTATTATAAAGACACTGCCTGAACTAAACCTGCATACTTTGAAACAATGCCTTTGCCTGCAGAAATTATTTTACATGAGTACATCTACAAATAAGGGACTGTCGCATGTATGAGGGTTCACAATGATTGGGATATAGTCTATAAAGCTACTGATCTCGAAGAAAAGTGGGATGTTTTTTATAATTTTTTGCTGCAAAACTTTGAGAAAACTTGTCCTCTTAAATATAAAGATTATACTGGAAGAAATATTTTAGATAAAGTTACACTTCCTACAGAAATTAAGGAAATAAGAAATAAAATTAAGGATATGTACTTATTACATAAAGAAACAGGTTTTAACGGATATCACGAACTGTATAAAATGTAAACGAGGAAATATCATAAGTATTTGAATGATTCTAAACGCAATAAATATAGAGACATGATAATAAATTCCCCTGGCCACCTAAGCCTTGTGCGTGCCTTTACTCTGGCTATGAGCCTACTCAATGCCAGCACTGCAGCTCACTGTTGTTACAATACATTACAAAAACGACATTCATACCAAATCAAAAATACAATCTTTAGTGTTACTCAGGTCCCGCCATGTAACAAAACAACCCTTGCAAGAAAACGGCTATTTCTCATTTCATGTATTAAAGCTGTCTAAACGTAATAGATGAATTTTCACTTCATCGCTCAGCAACCACTCATGGCTTAGTGGTTAGGGCTACTGTTTCAAAGCTAGTGACCCAATCCAAAATTGCTCGATCCAAAATTTATGACTAGGAATAGGTTCAAAATAGGTAGGTAGGGTGAAGAGGAAGTGAGAGAAAGGGATGAAAGAGGAAAAGTAGACAAGGAAAGAAGAGAGGAGAAATAAATTATTTAATTTTTCCCCCATTTCACTTCTGTTTATTAGGTGGCGTTGCTAGTAGTTCAAATGGAGGCTGCTCCTAAAACCCTCCTTCCCAGGTGGGCCACATTAGTGAGTTGAGGAATGGGGGCTAGTGCACGACCTGAAACTATTTTTTGCCAGCATCTACTTTTCCCAACAATTAGGGTGACCAAGCTGTTAAAGGAAGGGACGAGGGACAAAGGCAGTAAGAAAAGAGGGACATTCCACAATCTTGGGGAACAGCTCAAATTTAGCTATAACTGTTAAATTTTAACATTTTCAAAAGCATTGTGTTCCAAGTTTCCCTCTATTTTGACCAAGAGTACTCTTGTACTGAAGTAGTAAAAGTAAAGTGTTCCCTATACAGGCCAGAGGGTTCCAGGCGGTCGAGGCTCCCAGATTTTAGACATTCGCAACATGAATGTGGTAAGGTTGTCAGCCTTATGAATTGGCTGCCTTTACCCCCAGGATTGCTCCTGGTACTTATTTCTGTTAGAGGCTGAGTCAACCTAAGGGCCATATTGCCACCAGAAAGATTAAGCTAATTGAAAAACTCTGACAACCCCATCAAAGATTGACCTTCTGGTTTGTAGCCTAGCGCCTCAACCACTATGCTATGGTGTACCCCACTGAAGTAGTTACATAGAAAAATACATTTCACTTATCTTTATTGCACAGTTTCTTTTCCATTCTGTGGGTTGAAGACCCTTAATCTACGGTAAATTAAACCATACAAATGTCAAAATCTAAATGAAAACATACAAAATTCAACAAATTCTGATATAATAAAATAAATATATGATATTTTCCCGGGCTACTAACCAGGTGGTGAATTGGATTAATTCCGACGTTTCAAAGCCAAACTGAGGCTTCATTGTCAAGGAGAATGAAATGCCGAGATTAGATGGCGTGTATTTATAGGACTGCTGTGAATGGGGACATCCGGATTGGAGAAAGGATTTGTTGAAGACCAACCAATCAGGAAACAGATGGGTGCTGTAAGAAAAGGAGGGAAAATTAGAGAAGTAGAATCGGTCCGAATAAGGGCCAACGGTCAATAGATAGTGAAAATAAATTATTATTATATAGGTGGTGGTGGAAACGAGAAAAAATTGGAAAAAAGGGGAAAAACGGTCCAAATGAGGGCCAATGTTTTTAATTACTCTGGTGGTTCATTGGAAGGTGTGCGGTTGGCTCGTATGGACCTGAGCGAATCAATAGCATGGAACCAGGCAGGGCTTAGTTGGATACTGCTGTCTCTATTCATGTTGTTTGGTTCCAAACGGATCTCCACGGCTTCCCTCACCACTCTCTCCCAAAAGTTTGAAGACCTGGCAAGAATAGCCGTTTCACCAAACTTGATAGGGTGTCCCATGTTGATGGCGTGTTCCGCTACCGCAGATTTATCTGGATAAAACAGCCGGATATTTCGGGCATGTTCCTTGCAGCGCACTTCCACCGTGCGGCCGGTATGTCCAATGTATTGCTTGCCGCATTAGCTGTCTTCACACCCAGGTTGTCCTTCACTGGCCGGATTAGTTGCTTTATCTTGGGAGGTGGTAGATGAATTGATTTTATGTCAAACTTCCGGAGGATACGGCTAATTTTCCCCAACGTTGCGCCCATGTATGGTATGCATGCTACGCGCCGGCTACCGTCAGGGGGTTTCTCATCTTCCACTGCTGGACGCGGAGAAGCGGTCCTTTTCAGGGCCAATCTAATTTCATTGTTCTTCTAGCCGTTCTGGAGGAATATTCTCTTGAGATGGTCTAGTTCCTCCGGTAAGTTGTGGCAGTCCGAAATGGCGAAAGCTCTATGAAAGAGGGTGTTAAGTACCCCTCTGCGCTGGGATGGATGGTGATGGCTCGTTCCATATAAGTATAGGTCCGTATGGGTCTTCTTCCGGTAGACAGCATGGCCCAAAGTCCCATCAGTTTTCTTGCTGATTAAGATGTCAAGGAAGGGGAGCTGTCCGTTCTTTTCTACTTCCATTGTGAACTGTATGTTGCTGTTTAATCCATTCAGATGCTTGACAAACTCTGAGGAATTTGTCCACATCACATTTCAAATTCCTCTGAGTTTGTCAAGATCCTTCGGAACATCACCGTAGCACCATCAGACCTCCTAGTCAGCTTCGACGTAGTCTCACTTTTCACACGGGTTCCTGTCAATGACGCCGTGAACCTACTCCAACCCCATTTTCAACCTGACATCATAAACCTCTTCAGACACGCACTCTCCTCCACATATTTTCTATATGATGGCCGGTTTTATGAACAGACAGATGGTATAGCCATGGGGTCGCCTCTGTCAACTGCCATAGCCAATTTTTACATGGAGCACTTTGAACAGGCAGCTTTAGAAACAGCTATCCACAAACCCACCCATTTCTTCAGATACGTCGATGACACGTTTGTGGTCTGGCCCCACGGGAAAGAAACACTACAGGAATTTCTACAGTATCTGAATGGATTAAACAGCAACATACAGTTCACAATGGAAGTAGAAAAGAACGGACAGCTCCCCTTCCTTGACATCTTAATCAGCAAGAAAACTGATGGGACTTTGGGCCATGCTGTCTACCGGAAGAAGACCCATACGGACCTATACTTATATGGAACGAGCCATCACCATCCATCCCAGCGCAGAGGGGTACTTAACACCCTCTTTCATAGAGCTTTCGCCATTTCGGACTGCCACAACTTACCGGAGGAACTAGACCATCTCCTCCAGAACGGCTACAAGAACAATGAAATTAGATTGGCCCTGAAAAGGACCGCTTCTCCGTGTCCAGCAGTGGAAGATGAGAAACCCCCTGATGGTAGCCGGCGCGTAGCATGCATACCATACATGGGTGCAACGTCGGGGAAAATTAGCCGTATCCTCCGGAAGTTTGACATAAAAACAATTCATCTACCACCTCCCAAGATAAAGCAACTGATCCGGCCAGTGAAGGACAACCTGGGTGTGAAGACAGCTGGTGTGTACCGCATTCCCATACCGGCCGCACGGTGGAAGTGCGCTGCAAGGAACATGCCCGAAATATCCGGCTGTTTTATCCAGATAAATCTGCAGTAGCGGAACACGCCATCAACATGGGACACCGTATCAAGTTTGGTGAAATGGCTATTCTTGCCAGGTCTTCAAACTTCTGGGAGAGAGTGGTGAGGGAAGCCGTGGAGATCCATTTGGAACCAAACAACATGAATAGAGACAGCGGTATCCAACTAAGCCCTGCCTGGTACCATGCTATTGATTTGCTCAGGTCCATACGAGCCAACCGCACACCTTCCAATGAACCACCAGAGTAATTAAAAACATTGGCCCACATTTGGACCGTTTTCCCCTTTTTTCCAATTTTTTCTCGTTTCCACCACCACCAAAGCAAATAAAATAAATGTTGATCATTTTATAGCCTGAATATGACCACAAGTTTTTTAATTAATTAGAAATAGAAGAAAAAATAAATATTTGTGGCTCTTCTTAGTTTTATCTGTTACATGAAATACTTTCTAAAAGCACTCATTCTAAATTCCAACCTCTAGTTATAACTACTAGCTAGCTAGATGGCAGAAACAGTTACATATTGTGAAAATTCGTACTGATTAACACGAAAAATTTATTGAGATAGGAAATTAAACAAATAGAGGGCAAATGACATCTCGTGTGGGACATTTACATAATACCTTAAAATGTGGGACATCCCGCATTGGTAACCCTACCACCAATTTCACTTCACTTACCATATACTTAATTGATCGCTATACATAGCTCTTTCCTGTACTGGCTGTCCAGCTGATTCATACGTGATGGCAACTCTATATTTCCCTCTATATTGACGTTGCATTTTGTGTAGAAGCTTCTTAAGGTTATGTACCCACTGCCACAATTTTTCTCTCTTGCAAATTTGTAGAAGGAATAATCAATTCTAAATGTATTATTATTGCTATAAAATGAAATAAACCTATCACCCTGGTTACTCCAAAGTATCCTTTGTTTTACAATGAATAAATGGTACCTACACCTTGTCATTTTAAAATTGCCTTTACAACATTGATTATTCTTAAGCTACATGGAGATATTCACCACTTTACATATTAACGATAATTTAATTAACCCACACATGTGCTACAAAATGTTAGATGGAGATGAAGATATTTTGTACTGTAGATGCTGTGCTGAGCAAGGTTCAAGGATATAAAACACGTCAGATCAAAATATACTTGCATGTTATAACAACAATGTACAGAACTGTAAGCTGCAACCTTATTCAAGCTGGAAATATTCATCCTTATTGTAGAAGGTGTGATTTATTAAGAATTCTTTCAGATTTTTAAGATTTGCATTTGCATGTACATAATAATTTAATGTTTCTTGGAAAGTTATTGTAGCCTATATCTGTACTGCTAAGTTGGAGAGTCTTCGAGCATCTTGAAGACTTGGATTTTGCCGACAATATTTGCTTCCTATCTGAAACAGGGGGACAGATGCAGAGAAAGCTGGACATGCTTACTGAAAACGCAAGGAAAGTGGGTCTCAGGATCAATGCTAACAAAACCAAATGGATAAGTGTAAAAACAAGTAAAGTAAATCTTACTATCGAATATAACCCCATTGAACAAGTTAATCAGTATAATTATCTTGGAGCCGTCATGACCGAAAAGGGTGGAACTGAATGTGATGTCAAAATCCGAATTGGAAAGACATATGGTGCCTTCAATACTCTCAGTAACATCTGGAAATCCCAACATATCAAACTTAGTACCAAACTATGCTTAATGAAGAGCAATGTTATCTCGGTTCTGTTGTATGGATGTGAGTCTTGGAAGACAACAAAGTTTATCACCCAGAAGCTTCAGATATTTGTTAATAAATGTTTAAGGTGCATCCTGAAAATATATTGGCCAAACAGAATTTCTAATACCGAACTTCACCGTCGTACCAAATTTAAGAATATAGAAACTACTGTTTTAGAAAGGAAATGGATCGGCCATACATTAAGGAAAGACAATAACTGTATTGCCAAAGAAGCTTTAGAATGGAACCCCGAAGGAAAACGTAGAAGAAGCAGACCTACAAATACATGGAGGCGATCTGTCGAGAAGGAAACCACATTAATAAAATATACAAAATATATGAGTAACGCATCCTGTGTAATACATCATTCAAAATTCTTAAAGTGAAACACGCTGAACTCAGTTTTGGACTTACCATTTGAATGTGTCCCTTTCAGTCAAGATTTTGTTCAATTTGTAGTCCTAAGAATATTATATTACTAACTTCTATTATTTGTGTTTGATAATTAATTATTTAAGGTTTGAGAAACATTTATGTGTTTTAAATTGAAAAAGTGGGTCTTTTCAATATTAGGGTCCAGCCCTACATCCTTAGCAATACACAGGGCCGTCGCGTGGGCAGGGCGAGCGGAGTGGTCGCCCCAGGCGCCGCGACCAGGGGGGCACCGTGGCAACGGCAAAAATAAAACAACAAAATTTGAAAAAATAAGTAGGATGTACTTAACATATTTTTTAAAGTTAGGTATAACTGAATTTGGAATATTACGTTGTATGTTTTTATTGAACAAATAAATATTTGACACCAATAACTTTAGGCCTATATTTGCTAAGTTATCCCAAAAAAAATATTTCCTTATAAAGACATATTTACGATGAACTACGTCACAGGAGAGACTGAATTCTCTGGCCATCTTGTCCATTGAAAACGATGAAGCACAAAATATAGACTTGAAGGAAATTCTAATGACATTTGCTCATGCAAAAACCAGGCGAATGCCATTTAATGTTTAGTACCTTATCTTAATTTGATAAACGCGGTTCCCTTTTCTATATTTTATTCAATGTATGTATCGAGGTTTCCCACACTATTAATTTGTAGTCCATTAATATCGCCTATAGCATTTTTTATGATTGTTAAGATTTTCTAACATTACTAAACTTGTATTAATTTGATTTTCAATACAATCTTATTTAAAAAAATTAAATAATTTTATTTCTGGTATTTTTGTGAGGTAATCCGATTAGGTGTCTCTTTTGGGCAAAAAAACACAGACAGCGACGCAACCCGATGCGCAACTTGGCTAACGAGCGACTGGACGCGATGCGGCTTCGAACTTGTCCAGTCCACGTCGCCCCAAGTCGCGTCGCTCATTGCGTGTTTAATCCCAAATGTTTATATGTAGGGGGCGGATTTCTATGACATGTCATATTTTTCCCCTTTGCATTATTTCAGGTTTCCAACTAATTTAAACCCGATTCCAAGCATCCTGGTGAAAATGGATCGGCTTTTGTTGTGCATATAACTGCATATTTAGGAAATCTTCAACTGTTGTAGCATTTTTAGTACATATGAATATGCATATTTAGGTCATATTTTTGGCATATTTGTGTGCATATTAAAGAAATTTTGAAGTTTCATATCATATTTTGTAAATTTTGCATTATAATGACTTTTTGAGAATTTACAGATATTTTAAATACATAACATTATATTTTAATAAAATAAATTGTAACTGAAACTTAAAAAAATATACACAATGTGTAAGTGGTAAAGTCATATTTTTAATTTTATTGGTCATATTTTAATGTTTTTTAGGTCATAAATGCATGCATATATATCCTATTTTTTAGGTCATAGAAATCCGCCCCCTATTTATATGTATTTGATAGTGTCGCGTCACATCACTCGCTGTGTGTTTGTGTTTGAATCCTTACAGATAGGTGGAATGTCGGGTGGGTGCACGTGGGATTGAGTCTGGGGGTGGGGGGGGGGGAGGGGTGGGCGCCTGACGAAATCTTGCCCCGGGCGCCAACAAACCACGCGACGGCCCTGGCAATACAGTTTTAATTTTTCCTAAACGGAATGTTAAAAATGTGTCCCTAGGTGCAAGGATTATAATTAGGTGCAAAATTAGTTCATGTATAAATATATATCCTGTAATTCTCACGACAAACATCACTGGAGGTATAGGCTAATATGGCACATTTCCGAATTGAGTGAATTCGGTATGCCCTACAAAACTAATATCACTGTTCGTAACCTAACCAGCCTAACCTAACCAAATAAGCCTAACCTGTCACTAAAATAGAATCTACCTGCCACTACTTACCTTATTGCAAGAAGATCAGTTGGTCATCCTGCTTTGCAGTTGCTCATCCTACTTCACTCAGAACCATAAATGCCTGCCGTCTTTTATGCGTAATAAAAATGAACTGATTGTAAGGGATAAAAATACAAGATACAGTTCTAAAAACTACTAATTTCACCCCTGAATCAATTCCTTCAACAAAAGTAAGTAAGTTACGTTTCCAGTGTCAGGAAGGGAAACTGTATGGCTAAGGATATAGTACTCTACTCCAATATTAAGTGTCATTTTATTGGCTAGAAACCATGTAATTCATGTAATTAATGCATACTTTTGATTCGTCACTTAAGTTATAGGCTATGCCAAGTCATTGATAAAAATTAAAAAGAACAAAGGTCCTATTATCGATCCCTGAGGTACTCAATTTTTAACAACTCCTAAGTTAGATTCATTTCCATTTATTATTACATTTTGAGTTCTATCAGATAGGTACGATATGAACCCCTGTATGGGCAAGCAGCAACAAGCGGACTGTAGTTTCCATAGGGTGAAAATGTATTTACTATGAAAATCATTCTTAAGCTGAAGGCCTAACTTATCACAAATTAAGCTAAGTTTGCCCAATACATTTTTTTTACGGATGATGCTATATCACAATTTTATTGTAATTAACAAACATGAAATTATCAACATAATTATGTGCTAAAAAATGCAAGTGAATTGACAAGCTGATCACTTGGATACATAGCCTATCTAATTGTTATTGAATAGCCCTTGTTAAATTCATATAATTAAACCCAATTCTTTATTGAATTTCAAGCCTTTGGGTTCAAGTTCATGAAAGAAATTATCCTCGAGATGGCTATTCAAATCAGCAGGTTTAATTCAAAGCACACAAGAAAGTTAATTTGCTGATGAAGTTATTCAATTAAAATCTTCTTCAGAACGATGGTAAATTATCAATTTGAAAAGTTAATAATTACCAATTCCAGATAATTATGTAGAATTGTTGGCTCTGAATCCTTGCAACGCCAAATCATGGTCACACCCGTCACATGCACAATATATTTTCCAGCTCAAGTATACAGCCTTGAAAAAAACATTAGATCATATTTTGTACTACCAATGGGTTGGTATATTAACACAAAAAACTTTGATGACATTCCTGCAATACGGTTCAAAGGTAGAAAGAAATAAGTGTAATGAAGTCTATCCAAATGTCACACCCATCACTATGGAAATATAGTGAAGTACTGACTTGATAAAAAGACAGACACAAAGAGCCTAGAAAACTTGTGTCTTGAAAATATGAAATGATTCGAAGGAATGATTAACAAGCAAGAATTAAAAACTGAATGTAATAATGACATTAGCTAAGCCTGAAGTAAGCAAAGCCTAATTGGCTATTTAAAATAAAAAGATAAATATTAATCAGTCTCTGACTGGATAATAACCTACAATAAAAAAAAAATCATAATAGCTATGAACAAATTCATTTGTTTAAATAACTATAAATACACTTAGGCCTATAGCTAGAACTAATAACTCATTTGCAATATTTCATCAAAACATAAGGGAGCTTGAAAATAAAATTGAAGAATTTAACTTAGCCATTCAGGATACAATTAATTCTAATAAACAGGAAATTCAAGTTAACTTATTTGTCTAACGGAACACCACTGTGCCGAAACAGATCTGGAACAATTAAAAATTGATAACTTTTCAATATGTTCAAAATTTTGTAGACATTCCATAAAATGTGGAGGTGTGAGTATATTTATCAAAAGAAACTTACATTTCAGTGATATAGACACAAGTTCCTTCTGTAAAGAACAGGATTTTGAATGTTGTTCAGCCAGATTGGATTTTGACAATGATGAAGTAGAACCTCGGTAATTCGAGGCCCGGTATTTCGAGGTTCCGTGTAATTCGAGGTGGTCTTAAGAAAATTAAAATTTTCCATAAAACTAGAGTAAAATCCCGTTCTTATACGGGGTCCGCATGTACATTTTACGCTCTTCCGAATGTGTTACATTTTGAGCTTTCTTTCAATTTTTCCATGCACGAAAATGCAGGTAAAACTGTCCCACTTAGGGGTTTCGTTCATAATACACAGAAATAACCTTGGCTTCAGACTGCTAATGCATTTCTATTACAGATTGAGAGAAACCGTTAGGTTCGATCTTTCTTTGTTGGGACCTCGTGTCAATCAATTGTACAGTGCATACCATCCTTTCAGAAAAGAATACTGTATTGTTACAGTAATCCCTACTCAGCGACAATGGTAATTAAAAGTAGCGCCGCCTTCCCGTTTTACTCCATTAAGGATCAGACAATGACTTAATCCTTAAAGGATGCCGATGTAGCAAATTGGAAATGTTTGCCAATATACATACAGGAGTAACACAGGTATATAGGCCTACTATATTGTTTATTTATTTATTTATTTATTTTGAAAACCACTATGGTGCTCATTAAACATTTTATTTATGATTTACCCATTGACTTAGTGATATTTCCGTATAATCCGACATTTTTGTAATTCGAGGTAGCCTCAGCCCCAATTAGCTCGAATTATCGGGGTTCTACTGTACATTTGTAATACTAACCATTTACAGGGCACCATCAGGTAATTTCAATTATTTTGTAAATCAGTTAGAAAGGGTTCTTAATTCACTGTATAGTACTAACGTAAATATTATACTGTGTGGGGACTTTAATGTAGATTTCTCAATTGATAGTGAGAAGATCAGACTGATATCTTTATTGGGTAGCTATAATCTAGATTTCATAGTAAACTTTCCAACGAGAATTCAGAACGACTCCCAAACAACAATAGATAATATATTCATAGATATAGAAAAACACTTTAATTTTAAAGTACTCCCAATATTAAATGGATTATCAGATCATGATGCACAAATGTTAGTGCTGAACAATATTAAAGTAAATTTGAACAGTAAACATGCTCATAGTAATATGACTAGAGTAATGAATGACGATTCAATTTTAAATTTCAAACAAGATCTTGCGAATGAAAACTGGGAATCTATGTTATCCTATGACAAAGTAGATAGTAAATTAAGTGAATTCTTAAACAAAGTGTCAAGACATTTTGATGCAAATTTTCCAAGAAAGAAAACTGCTAATTTACCCAATTCAAGGAATAACACATGGTTAACTGCTGGTATTAAAATATCATGTGCAAACAAAAGAGAGCTCTACCTAAAATATAGAACCAGTAACAACCAAACTCATAAGGAATACTATAAAAAGTATTGCAACATACTGAAGAAAGTAATCAAAGAAGCAAAAAGTAGGCATTTTTCACAAGTAATTAATAAATCAAATAATAAAGTTAAGACTGTATGGAATATAATAAAAAACGAAACGGGGAGAACAAAGGGAAACAATGATTGTACATCATTCATATACCAAGACATAAAACTAGATAATTTATCAGACATTACAAATGCTTTTAATAGTCACTTTATAAATATTGCAGAGAAATGTATTCCTATAAATAATATTAGCATTAAGGCAGTAGACCTACTAACAAAATCTACAGTTTGGAACCATAGATTTCAATTGAACCTGACTTCCCACATAGAAATTGAAAATATAATCAAGTCTCTCAAAAGTAAAAGCTCGTCTGGATGAAATGAGATAAGTAATAAGTTATTAAAAAGCTGCTCATCGGAACTCAGTAAACCTCTTAGTCACATATGCAATTGTTCATTAGAAAATGGAATATTTCCAGAAGGACTGAAGCATGCTATTGTTAAGCACCTCTTTAAAAAAGGTGACAAAAATCTACCATCAAATTACAGACCTATATCGCTCTTAACCTCATTTTCAAAAGTTTTTGAAAAAGTCATGTACAACTGCATAATACACTATATTAATTTGAATGACATTCTTACTTCATCTCAGTTTGGATTTAGAAGTGGCATGTCCACTGAGAATGCTACATTTCAACTTACTAAAGAAATACTGGAAGCGTTAGATAAAAATAAATATGCTCTGGGAATATTCTGTGACTTAGCTAAAGCGTTTGACTGTATAAATCATGAAATATTACTTCAAAAATTGGATCATTATGGGTTCGATAATTTAACACTTAAGTGGTCCAAATCATATCTTTCTGATAGAACTCAAGAGGTAATAATAAATAGAAATGAATCTAACTTAGGGGTTGTTAAGAATGGGGTACCTCAGGGATCAATACTAGGACCTTTGCTCTTTTTAATTTTCATTAATGACTTGCCCTATAACTTAAGTGACGAATCAAAGGTATTGCCCTTCGCAGATGATACTAGTGTAGCCTACTTGTAACAGGAACGTCACAAGAACATTTATCAAGAATAGCTACAAAGGCTTTTCACGAGTTAAACACATGGTTTCTAGCTAATAAAATGACACTTAATAATGATAAGACCCATTTTATACAATTTAGGACAAAAAACAGATGTATCTCAAATCTTGAAATTAATTATGGAACGGAAATCATACAAGAAATTAGCAATGTAAAATTTTTAGGACTGCAAATTGACTAAAATCTTGACTGGAAGACACACATAGAAATGATAAATCCAAAACTGAGTTCAGCGTGCTTTGCTTTAAGAATTTTGAATAATATATTAAAACAGGATGCATTACTTATGGTATATTTTGCATATTTTCACTCGGTAATGAGGTACGGGATTATACCTGGGGCAACTCTTCCCAAAGGGAGAAAATATTTAGATTACAAAAGCGGGCAATAAGAATAATATGTGGAAAGAAAAAAGGGAATCTTGTAAACCGCTATTTGAAAAATTAAAAGTCCTCACTCTTACAGGGGAGTATACCTTATATACTCTGTTATGTGTTATGTAGTGAATAATATTGATAAATTTCAAACTAATTTTAGTGTACATGGACGTACTACCAGAAACATGAATGATATACACAGACCAAATAACTCGTTAAAACTCTTTCAGAAGGGTGCTTATTATTCTGCAGCACAGATATATTATAACAAGCTTCCAAACAACATTAAAATATTATGTATTCAAAGAAAGAGCAAACCTTTCAAAACAGCTGTCAAGGAATTTTTAATAACTCACACCTTCTACAATTTGGAGGAATATTTCCAGTTTGGATAAATTTGGCAGCTTGCAGTTTCTGTAGGCCTATATTATTGTTATAACATGCATGTAATTTTTGATCTGACGTGTTCTATATCCTTGAGCTCCGCTCAACACAGGATCTACAGGACGAGATATCTACATCTACAAACAAAGGAGCAATGCAAGCAAAGCCTGCTATAATGAATAAATTACAAAATAAAATATTGCTAACTAAGAAATAATTGACATAAAGGAACAACCACTTCAGAGTTAAATTATCCAACCCATAATAATCCCATTTTTAAAGCAAAATTTAATGATTTAAGTCAGCGTTTCTCAACCTTTTTGAACCCGAGGACCACTAAAATGTCATAAAAAATTTACGGACCCCTAATTTTACATCCCATTTTTAAAATTAGGCTATACGTAGGCCTATATTCTTAATATTTGGGGTATTAATTCTAGGTCATTATATCGAAATAAATCTAAATACATTTTTTAATTTGACGAAAACACAGTTATTGAATTGGAAGTACCTACACTTTTGACAATAAAATTATATTTTGATTATATTATATAAGACTTTAATATTTATTACCAATTTGATAATAGCCTATAATTAATAATTATAGCCCTAACGTCACATAGGTTTACCGGTACCAGACACTCGGGCACCAACAATAAAACGCTTGTTAAGAGAGCGCCTCAAAAACAAATTCCGACAAAGTCTTATTTATCAGGGTTTTGAATGAAAAAGGGAACCATAGAAGTCAGTGCATCAGGGGTTTCAAACTGTGGTTCGTAACTGCAAAAGTAAGGAAACTCGCAAAAGGACCTGTATTTTCGAAGATTTTAAAAACTTTGACATCTAGTGTCCATTTTATGTGAAAATGTTTTACTTCTTTGCTTGCTTCATGATATTTTTTAATGATGTCTGCGGACCATCTGCACCATAGGTTGAGAAACGCTGATTTAAGTTATACAGTAAACTGCTAAGTCGCAGAAAATTCTCAGAGTATAGCCTATTTCTTTTTACCTAATGCTTCCAATATTTCTGTAGTAACTTGAGATGTTGTAATTTCAGTGGACATGCCTCTTCTAAATCCTAACTGAGATGATGTAAGAATGTTATTAAAATTAAAATAGTGTATAGTGTATGCGGTTGTACATAACTTTTTAAAAAACTTTTGAAAATGAGGATAAGAGCGATGTAGCTCTATAATTTGATGGTAGATTTTTGCTGCTTGTTTTAAAGAGGGGCTTAACAATAGCATGCTTCAATCTTTCTGGAAACATTCCACTTTCTAATGAACAATTAAGTTACATATAAGACTAAGAGGTTTACTAAGTTCATATTCATATTGCTCATGAGCAACTTTTTAATACCGGTACGTAAATTACCCATATAATCTTAACATGATTGTTAAATTTATTAATTTCTTGTGAAATTCTTTTATTACTTTTTTCAGTATATTGCAATACTTTTTATAGTATTCCTTATGAGTTTGGTTGTTACTGGTTCTATATTTTAAATAGAACTCTCTTTTGTTTGCACATACCAGCAGTTAACCATGTTTTATCCCTTAAATTAAGTAATTTAGCAATTATCTTTTTTGGAAAGTTGGCCTCAAAATGTTGTGACACAATAACTTATTTAGGAATTCATTTAATTTACTCTCTACTTTGTCATAGGAAAACACAGATTCCCTTAGCTTGGGAGACATTTAGCAGTAACATTTGAACTACTAGCAACAACATCTACAGTGAGTCCCACGCAAGAGTTGGCCAATGACGCGGGTTTCTGCATCGCAGCTGGCACAGCTCCAACTCCCGAGCGATCGGGTGAAATATCTACGCAAATAATGCCGTGGTCGTTGTAATGATTCAGGTTATCACATTTACAGTTAAAATTACAACGAAAATAACCACGTACCTTATCACAAGAGATGATGGAAATGTTCTCCTCTTGCATCCAGACAATACTGGCACCTTTTTAGGAAATTTTCTTTCACGCGCATAAGTTCAGCTTACGAGACAGAGTTACTTTCTCTTGTCATAGGCCTATGTGATATTGTCATCAAGTTCTTCTAACAGTATGTATATATTATTTATGGGGAAACTTGAAAAATAAAGTGTATAGGTCAATTTCCCATACACAAGAAGAACTTAAAGACAATATCACAAGAGAAATTAACTCTATCTCGGAAGCTGAACTTACGTGCATGAAAGAAAATTCCCTAAAAAAGGTGACAGTGTTGTGCTTATGCAAGAGGAGAACATTTCCAACATATCTTGTGATGAGGTACGTGGATATTTTCGTTGTAATTTTAACTGTAAATGTGAGAACCTGAATCATTACACCAACCGCGGCATTATTTGCGCAGATATTTCACCCGATCGCTCGGGAGTTGGAGCTGTGCCAGCCGCGACGCAGAAACCTGCGTCATTGGCCAACTCTTGCGTGCGTATTATGCAAAAGGTGAAATGGGGAAAAAATTAAATAATTTATTTCTCCTTTCTCCTCTTCCTTTTTCTTCCTCCCTTTCTTGCACCTTCTCTTTACCCTTCCTACCTATTAGGGACCTATCCCTAACCGTAAATTTTAGGCATTGACTGGTATACGAATCTGGGACCATTAGCACTGTAGCTAACAGCCTTAACCTCTACATCATGAGTGGTGAAGGGAAAATTCATCTATCGTTTTTAAGATTAGAGAGCTTTAATACATGAGAAATAGCAGTTTTGGTGCAAGGGTTGTTTCTAATTGTGAAATATTATGTTAGCTCTGAAAAGAACCGTTTTGGTGCAAGAGTAGTTTTTCATATTAGTACAATTAATAGTACACAATGCAACATAATATGCGGCAACAGTGAGCTGCATTACCGGCATTGAGCAGCTTGCGAGGAGAAAAGATGAAGGGCAGGGGAAGTGAAGGCGCGGCTAAGGGAAGGTAGGGGAAGCATGCTGTCACCATGGCAACGTGCAATGGAGTGTGGAGTGAGGGCCAAGATATAGCTGTCCAGATTTTTCCATAGCAAGTTTATAGTTTGCGACTCACCCTGCTCCCCTTTCCATCGGCGCGGTCGCCTTCCCCGCCGGCCTGCATGCTCGCTTCCCCTCACCGCCTACCGCGCATCTTCCCCGCTATAGCGCATGCCGGCCGAGACCCTTGCACCATACATAATATTTCACAATTTTTTAAAACGATTATAAAACGAAAATGTCGAACACTTAAAAAAATACCCTTGTACCAAACATCATATTTCACGATCTTTAAACACCGACTCCATACTGTATGCAGACGATACAACCTTTTTCCATTCTAGCTCTGATATTCAATTGCTCAAAGCCCTATCTCAATCTACACTATCGCAAGCATCGCTATGGTTCAGGGCAAACGGTTTTCTATTAAACGAAAACAAAACTCAAACTTTAAATTTCAGTCTTAGGGATAATTTTACCAATGTTGATATATCAAGCATAAAGTTTTTAGGTATATATGTGGATAGAAACTTGTCTTGGGAAGACCATATTCATTATATTTCGGGTAAACTATCAAGAGTCATTTACTTATTGAAGCAGCTCAAAAATCACGTCCCAGCAATGTATGTAAGATCATCTTATTATGCGTTTTTTCATAGCATTATCTCTTATGGCATTCTATTGTGGGGAAATAGTAAGCATATTAAAAAGATCCTTCTATTACAAAAAAAGGCCATTAGAATAATATCAAACTCCAATCAAATGGAACACTGTAAGCCACTTTTTATTAATTTCAAAATAATGACAATAATAAATTTATATATATATATATACAGTAGTAATGTACACAAAAGAGTCTACAACCAACACACAGTTAAGGCAAGATATTCATCAGTATAATACGAGGAATTGCAACAAAATAAATTTACCATATTGTAGATTAACTAAATCTCTAAATAGCTATGAAATAATCGGAATGACTCTATACAATAAATTACCTATGCAAATAACAAGTGCGCCACCCAAGAAACTTCAAAATTGGCTCTTTAATTGGCTTATATCAAACCCCTTTTATAGCTTAGATGAACTTCCTGAAGTGATCTCAATTTAAGGAATGCTATAAATTACTATGCCTGTGATATTAAATAAAAATTTTGATAATCTGGTGATAAATGTTGTGCATATTTATGTTTTTATGGTTAATAATATTACTTATGTGTATGTTAATAATGGCTTTGTATCTTATTTAACATGTGACTTTGTCTATTGTTCTTTGAACCCAATGACAATAAAATTTGATTTGATTTGATTGATAAAAAATCGAAATTTACATAATATTTCCCAATTTTTAAAAATGCCGTGTTATGACATAAAACATGGCTTAATTGATGCAGAAAAATTCCCTTGCACCAACACTACTCTTTTCGTAACAAACAAAACATTTCAAAATTTGAAAAAGCGATTCTTGCGTTAACACCTGCGAATGTATGAAATCACCCCTATAGTAACTCAAATATATGAAATCTTTCTTCACTGCTCAACTGTCACTCGTGGCGTAGTGGGTTAAGACTCCTAGCTATAACGCTAGGGGTTCCGAGTTCGAATCCCGGTCGATCCAAAATTTACGGTTGGGGATAGGTCTCGAATAAGTAGGTAGGGTGAAGAGGAGGTGAGAGGAAAGAGACGGGGAAAGAAAGAGAAGAGAATAAAGGAGAAATAAATTATTTTTCTCTTTCACCAGTTCCATGCCGCCACCGTCGCTACTCTGCTAGTAGTTCTAATGCTGCCGATAGGATCTCCCCACCCAAAACCCCTACTTTCCACGCGAGTGGTGGGGGACTCGGGTGAGTCGCAATATATATTTTCCCCTTTTCCATTTCAGCGTATGAAATCTAAATTACAACTACCTAGTAAGGATGTCAGCCTGATCTTTTCTTCACTTTCAATTTAGAAGTCTACATGAAAATCGCCACACAATATTTATTTACATTATTACAGCCAGACATGTACCGAAAAGGTCAAGCAGAGAAGACGATCAATACCATCCTTCTTAATAGCATTTTAAACAATCAGAAACAAAGAAAATTAAGTAGATCTTCATAAGCATGTAGACCTACCGTACGTGACTCACCTAATAAACACGCAAGGCTTACCTATCTGGTGCCAGGCACGCCTTAAGATGACGACAATTAATGGTTCATTAGTAGTACATTAATTCTTTCACTGTCATACAATTTGCACAATGTAGATCAATCACTTTATGAAACAGAAGTTTCGAAGGAGTTAACAATCACATTTTACTATTTATTAACAAATTACAACACACGGTAAACACGGTCAAAACCACTGCAACCGCCATTTGTATAACAACAAAGTATTTCCCAATTCTATTTCCGCGTCCTTCTGCATTCACAGGTGTACCAATCGGCCGAGAAAAAGTCCCAAGGCTGCGCAAACATTTCTCTTCTTAATAATAATAATAATAAAGGATAAATGCGCACAGATGTACATAAAGGTTTAACACTCTTCTCTGCTATGTTGATGTTGATGTAGATGTAGATATCTCGTCCTGTAGATCCTGTGTTGAGCGGAGCTCAAGGATATAGAATACGTCAGATAAAAAAATACATGCATGTTATAACAATAATATAGGCCTACAGAAACTGCAAGCTGCCAAATTTATCCAAGCTGGAAATATTCCTCCAAATTGTAGAAGGTGTGAGTTATTAAAAATTCCTTGACAGCTGTTTTGAAAGGTTTGGTCTTTCTTTGAATACATAATAATTTAATGTTGTTTGGAAGCTTGTTATATATATCTGTACTGCAGAATAATAAGCACCCTTCTGAAAGAGTTTTAACGATTTATTTGGTCTGTGTAGATAATTCATGTCTCTGGTAGTACGTCCATGTACACTAAAATTAGTTTGAAATTTATCAATATTATTCACTACATAACACATAACAGAGTATATATACTCCCCTGTAAGAGTGAGGACTTTTAATTTTTCAAATAGCGGTTTACAAGATTCCCTTTTTTTCTTTCCACATATTATTCTTATTGCCCGCTTTTGTAATCTAAATATTTTCTCCCTATGGGAAGAGTTGCCCTAGAATATGATCCCGTACCTCATTACCGAGTGAAAATATGCAAAATATACCATAAGTAATGCATCCTGTTTTAACATTTTATTCAAAATTCTTAAAGCAAAGCACGCTGAACTCAGTTTTGGACTTATCATTTCTATGTGTGTCTTCCAGTCAAGATTTTAGTCAATTTTCAGTCCTAAAAATTTTACTTTGCTAATTTCTTGTATGATTTGTGTTCCATAATTAATTTCAAGATTTGAGATACATCTGTTTTTTTGTCCTAAATTGTATAAAATGGGTCTTATCAATATTAAGTGTCATTTTATTAGCAAGAAACCATGTGTTTAACTCGTGAAAAGCCTTTGTAGCTATTCTTGATAAATGTTCTTGTGACGTTCCTGTTACAGGTACACTAGTATCATCTGCGAAGAGCAATGCCTTTGATTCATCACTTAAGTTATAGGGCAAGTCATTAATGAAAATTAAAAAGAGCAAAGGTCCTAGTATTGATCCCTGAGGTACCCCATTCTTAACAACCCCTAGGTTAGATTCATTTCCATTTAATATTACCTTTTGAGTTCTATCAGAAAGATATAATTTGAACCACTTAAGTGTTAAATTATCGAACCCATAATGATCCAATTTTTGAAGTAATATTTCATGATTTATACAGTCAAATGCTTTAGCTAAGTCACAGAAAATTCCCAGAGCATATTTCTTTTTATCTAACGCTTCCAGTATTTCGGTAGTAAGTTGAAATGTAGCATTCTCAGTGGACATGCCACTTCTAAATCCAAACTGAGATGAAGTAAGAATGTCATTCAAATTAAGATAGTGTATTATGCGGTTGTACATGACTTTTTCAAAAACTTTTGAAAATGAGGTTAAGAGCGATATAGGTCTGTAATTTGATGGTAGATTTTTGTCACCTTTTTTAAAGAGGGGCTAACAATAGCATGCTTCAGTCTTTCTGGAAATACTCCATTTTCTAATGAACAATTGCATATATGACTAAGAGGTTTACCGAGTTCCGATGAGCAGCTTTTTAATAACTTATTACTTATCTCATTTCATCCAGACGAGCTTTTACTTTTGAGAGACTTGATTATGTTTTCAATTTCTATGTGGGAAGTCAGGTTCAATTGAAATCTATGGTTCCAAACTGTAGATTTTGTTAGTAGGTCTACTGCCTTAATGCTAATATTATTTATAGGAATACATTTCTCTGCAATATTTATAAAGTGACTATTAAAAGCATTTGTAATGTCTGATAAATTATCTAGTTTTATGTCTTGGTATATGAATGATGTACAATCATTGTTTCCCTTTGTTCTCCCCGTTTCGTTTTTTATTATATTCCATACAGTCTTAACTTTATTATTTGATTTATTAATTACTTGTGAAAAATGCCTACTTTTTGCTTCTTTGATTACTTTCTTCAGTATGTTGCAATACTTTTTATAGTATTCCTTATGAGTTTGGTTGTTATTGGTTCTATATTTTAGGTAGAGCTCTCTTTTGTTTGCACATGATATTTTAATACCAGCAGTTAACCATGTGTTATTCCTTGAATTGGGTAAATTAGCAGTTTTCTTTCTTGGAAAATTTGCATCAAAATGTCTTGACACTATGTTTAAGAATTCACTTAATTTACTATCTACTTTGTCATAGGATAACATAGATTCCCAGTTTTCATTCGCAAGATCTTGTTTGAAATTTAAAATTGAATCGTCATTCATTACTCTAGTCATATTACTATGAGTATGTTTACTGTTCGAATTTACTTTAATATTGTTCAGCACTAACATTTGTGCATCATGATCTGATATTCCATTTAATATTGGAAGTACTTTAAAATTAAAATGTTTTTCTATATCTATGAATATATTATCTATTGTTGTTTGGGAGTCGTTCTGAATTCTAGTTGGAAAGTTTACTATGAAATCTAGATTATAGCTACCCAATAAAGATATCAGTCTGATCTTCTTCTCACTATCAATTGAGAAATCTACATTAAAGTCCCCACACAGTATAATATTTACGTTAGTACTATACAGTGAATTAAGAACCCTTTCTAACTGATTTACAAAATAATTGAAATTACCTGATGGTGCCCTGTAAATGGCTAGTATTACAAATGTATCATTGTCAAAATCCAATCTGGCTGAACAACATTCAAAATCCTGTTCTTTACAGAAGGAACTTGTGTCTATATCACTGAAATGTAAGTTTCTTTTGATAAATATACTCACACCTCCACATTTTATGGGATGTCTACAAAATTCAGAGAAGCTTCTCGACATTTTTGTACACAACTCCAGGTGGTACTGCTCACACTTCTGCCCACATAGGGAACACACACAGTCTTCCATTGCACGATGGAATCCACTTTTCAGGCATATTTTGTAATGAAATCCATGTACCGCCAATTGTGTAAGGATGAGTCTCTACTGTTGGTCTGTGTCCTCCCATTTTCTGACTGCCGCAATACATTTCTCTTGTACATGCCTGCTGAAGCAAGTCCCTGGAGTTTGAAAGGCGACTCCCAGGTATTTGTAATGGCTTGTTACTTGTAGTTTTTGTTGACCTAAAAATACAAAGTCTTGGGTTGACATTTTTTCTCCTTTCCTGAAAACCATTTGCATGGTCTTTTCTTTATTTATAATAAGCCCGTTTTCCTGTGCCCAAGCTAGACTGAATCATGTTGTGTTCAGTAGCGCAGAGGACCATATCATCAGCATACATATAAATAGTTGCCTGGTTATTGTCAGCGGCTAATGCTTACATAATATCTGCTGATATATTGAAGATCAAGGGTTCAGCGGTCCTTGCGGAAAGCCATTTGTTTGCGTAATGGGCTTCGATGCAGTTAGGCCGTCGTGCACCATGATTCTGTTAGTTAGGTAGATAGTACGTTATGGATAGTTCTGGTCAGGTAGTTGTCTCCATTTATTTGTTCTAGTTTCCTATTTATCACCTTTCCATCCAGTAGGTCAAAAGCTTTTGAAGACATATGGAGGATGAACTCCAGGATAGTTAGCGAAGAGTAGCATTTTTAAAAAAAATCTGAGTAAGCCGCAATGCTAGGCTGGAGTTTGGCAATGAATACGCAAAATCCTTTTATATTCTTTTCAATGTACACTGTTTTACCCTGTTTTAATTCACATTATGTCAAATCTAAATTGTATAAATAATACAAATGAAGACAAGCTCAATGTTACGGCCAAGATTTATGCTCAGTTCAGGGACAAGTAATTCAACACATTCGACACCAGTCGATTGATAAAATAATCACGGCGGCAGTTTCATATGCAATCGTGATGTTCGAAGATTATTTAGAATGTGGATATTACCAAAGGATACCAACGGGGAAACTAATTCCTATCAAATCAGGGTACCTGTATAAAAAGGAATATGAAAATATTTTTCTTTGGTAAAGACTAAGTAATATAAAGGATTTGAACCGATATGTGTCAGCCAACGTTGGATCAGGTAAGTGCTGAAATTGAATGTAAAGTGACCAGATTTCTGGGAGTTGAAGCTGGTTCAAATTGAATAACTGCTATCCATCTGAATGCAACAATGCATAGTAAATTGGTCTACATTATTAAATCTTATGGCGAACTGAACTGAATATAATTTAAACACAATCTGAACAAAAACATATTCATATTCGTTGTTACTGTATAGTAATGCTCTTAATGGTTATAGAATACAGAACTCTTTAATGTCTTCAGGCATGCAATGGACAACTATGGACAACTATGCAATGGACAACGTCAAATATACACTGAAAAAATTTAAATTTTACAGATTTCAGGTCAAGATATTCATTTATGTTATAAAACGGATTTAGGCAGAGCCATTTGTATAATCTTTCCTTAAATATTTTACAGTCATTTTATAATTTATTAAACAGTTTAAGACTAATGATAATAAAACTGTTTTGACATTTGGCTGGCCTACTGTAAGGAACATCTAACATAAACTGTTTTCTAGTATTATGATAATGGATGTCTGATCTATGAACAGATAAACCAACAATTGAGTTCTTGTGCACATATAGCAAATATATGAAAACATAAAAATTTATCACAGTTACTATAAAGGCTTACAATGTTCTTTGAAAGGGGCCTTACTTATTATTCTCATAGCTTTCTTCTGAAGCAAAAACACATTTATATGGCAGCTGTATCCCCATAGAATTTAACCCAGATCGAAAAAATCCAAAGTAAGCTGTTTTTACATAGCCTACCGGTATGTTTTACATACGTATCTGGTACAAAGTCAATAACAGCTCTTAGCAAATAAATAACACTGGACACAAAGCACACACACTTTTTAACACTCAGTTCCTAATGCCGAATGAATTCACTGATTCAGGAGATGTTTGCTTCCCTTTGAGAAGTCCTAGAATTCTGCACAATGTAACTTATTTCAAATTAACTCTCACCATCACTATTGCTTTCAAGCGGTTACGTTCATTTGAGTTTTCTGAGTTGTTCATGCCTTATTCATTAAATAAACAAGCGCTCGAATGCTTTATTTGAACGGTTAAGACATGACTCAAATTCCACATTTCTAAAGAACATTTTTTTTAAATGTTTGGATGTGGACAAATGTTCCCAATGCCTAACATTTTTTAGGCAAATTCAGCACAGTAATCCAATTTCAGTAAAAGTATTATTGCAGCTTTAGGACTTGAATGCATCGAACATCATCAAGTAGGCGTTGCTATACTAATTTTAAAGCAGCTTCACGACTGACATTGCTAGAAAGTTAAAATTTGTATGTTCAAACTTAAAAAAATATGTAAAAACCGTAATATTTAGGTGCCACAGACAGAACCCGAAGGGGACAAGGGGACTTGATTTCCAAAATCGGAACTGTCCCGGCCAAATCGAGAGGTCTCGTCACTTTATTTAACGTAAATTTGTACTTATATATTACGAATATCGCAAACCGGAATTTACGATCGCAGCCACATGAAACGACGTCACTTAAAGCTACAGAATGGCAGTGTTAACTTATGTTCTATCCGAAATGGACATTTTTAGTTATTCCCGTGTATAGTTCATCCAAAACATGAAAGATTCAGTTCTTTGAGCTACTCTGCTACTTAACTGTAGGAGTGAACAATAAGCGACTCACATTAGAAAGGGATTCGTTGTGAAACCATTCCGCAAAGTCAGCCGGGCATCAGGAGTTCAAGTGAGACAAACTTTCATGTTGTGGAAAGAACTATGCCCTTGAAATATGAAATGCTCATTGCCAGTAGTGTATGCAGGCGCGGATACAGAATTTCGTTTGGTGGGTGGGGGTCAATTTTTATGTGATTTTACCTATTTTCCAGAAAATTTGTTCTAAACAAAAAATTGATAAAATTTTACTTAGTGGTCCATGTAATACTTGCATTTGAATAATGTTCTGTTTTTTCTGTCTTAAAATGAAATAAAATACAGGTACAGAGAAAGAAAAAAATTAGTTTGAAGTACGTACATAATACGGTTCTTAAATATTAAACCCCAATCTCTTCCTAAGGCCGGTTTTTGCAAATCTTGTAATCACCTTATCGATGTCGATAGGAATATGCCTATGGGTGTGCATAAGGGCAAGACTGAGGAGGCAGTTTTCAGTGTTGGTTGCTCTTAAAAATGTTTTAAGGCGCCGCAAAGACGAGAATGACCTCTCAGCAGATGCATTTTTCACTGGAAGAGTTTCTAGGACTAGTACAAATCCATGTACAAGGGTCATTCAATAATTAAAGAGACAAACTGACCTGGAGAAAAACCCGTTTATTTAAAAAAACCAGACTTTTACCACTTTTCAACATAATCCCCATCAACATTTATGCACTTGCCCCAACGGATTGCTATCTCTTTTATACTGGCTGCAAAGAACTCTTTGTCTTGGTGTCGGAGCCAATTTCCCACAAATTTCTTGACATCCTCGTTATCCTGGAACTTCTTCCCACGTAATGCTTTCTTCAGTGAACCAAACGATTCAAGTTTCAAGTAGGGAAGTTGCAACTTCAACAGGCCGGCCAGAACGGTGTTCGTCAGTCACTGATTCTCGACCACTTTTGAACTGTTCTACCCACTTGTAAAAATTTCCACGGTTCATACAACTTTCACTATACACTTTAGTCATTCTAGAGTATATATTAGGTGGGTTTTCACCTTCAGCAATCAAAAAACGAATCACAGAACTTTGTTCAACCAGTGTAGAATTTTCAAGAAGACCCGACATCGTTAAACTTAATTTTGAGGTTATCAACAGAGCAATGCTGATCCATCAGCTGATTAGAACTCATCTCAGTGATGCCAACTTAAAACCCTAAATGTATCAAACTAGTACTACCAACCGTCTTTTCCCCACACCAATTTTTCTCCTTAATTATTGAATGGCCCTCCTATTATAGGAAATGCATCCTTATCGCACCTAGCAAATATATCCAGTAATGATGTAGCAGTGATGAGTTAATAACGATTCTTGTAAACAGGTAGTGATGTCCTTATGGAGATTCCAAAATTTTTAAATTAGTAAAAATAAAGTGCTTTGGTCTTTAGTCGGAGGAGGGGGAGCAATTGCACCCATTGCCCCCCCCCCCTCCGGTATCCACGCCTGAATGTGTGCATGGAATTCAGAACCCAAACGTCTTGTCACAAGAACCAAGTGGCATGCTTCCTTCTTGCGTTAAGAATAATATTTATATTTAATAGCTTCCAACTTGTCCCATAATCATATAAAATGAGATATACGATGGCTGTTTTGACACGCCAGGCAGTGGAGGAGTTAGCAGAATGTATGGCGCATAAGTGTTGATGGAATGCGCCGCTCAGGGCTTCTGCTAACTGTATCTGTCCGAACTACCAAATGAATGTAGGCTATGTTTTGTTCCTGCACGCCCGCGCACGTTCGCATTCGCGAATTCAGTAGCTTTATATTGTGGCTCTATTTAGAAATGATGTCTTCGCATTGCCTCTAAAAATTTATTCGTGATTTTACGTAGAACCATGATAACAGTCATTCATTCGTGTGTTAAATTGACTAATCCAGGTTAACCTTTTCAGTACCTTTTTCCCCCATAAAGGTACGATTTAAAATGTACGAAAAAATTATAAATGTGTGTTCAAAGGGTTCCTTAGGTTTTAGAGTTTTAGGTCATAGCTCGTTCACGACAGGCATATAGTTTCCTGTAGGTGACGCAAGATGATTTGGTTGGATTAATTGAAAAAACATGAAATTATCTTTTTTCTTTGGAATACTACTAAAAGAGAGAGAGAGAAAACGTTTATTCATTAACAATAAATGGCGCTGCTTGGATAATTCCAAGTTGCCTTCTGGACACAGAATACCCATCAATCCTAACTGATAAAATTTCTAAAAGATTGCTATGTATACATTATTATGTTTTTATGAATTATAATATTATTTAATTGTAGAAAAAAATAACTAAGAGTTCTTGTATATGTGATGTTGCAAGATGATTCAAGAATCCGCAAGTATACCCAAGTGATTCCCTTCCAAAAAACTCTATTACATACTGGAGGTAGCACTGCATGATGAAAAGTCGTGACGATAGGGTTCGCGGTCCACCATGAAAGTGAACGTATGCAAACCTTATACCTTAGCCCCTATCCCATACTTCCTTCTAACAAACTCATGTATTAATGAAATTATAAAGACATATCGACGTTTTTAAAACACTCTTGAATTTTTTCAATATAAACTACTTGCTTTTTAAATACGTAACAAAACTAATTGCGTATCGAAATGGTTTGGTAAAAATATTTATTTGATCTTAATCAAGGGTGAATGTACTGTACATTCATGAACAGTTGTAAATACTCACATTTAAAGATTGGATAATAACTTCATATTAGGTCTACACTTTGGGATATTACTCTTAATATCGATATATAAAGTGAATACGCAAAACCTGTGCTAAGTGCTTTGGAATTGCATAAAATGTGACCTTCAACTGTACCGGTACTGTACCTGAAACAATTCACATTATTTATTTATTTAATCATTCCACTAGACTAGCAGGACTGCCATAGGATAACAATTACATAACACAAATATGATCTGATAAGAACAGTTTCATTTATATTACAACACATAATAACAATACAATAATAACTAGGCCTACACATATCTTAAGAATTTTAGAAAGAAATACAGATTTACATACACTATTCTACTGTAAATTGAGAAAATATATTTAATAGCAATTAATGATAATAATTTGACAAAGGCATTTATTCAACTACAGGCAAATACTTATGGTGAATAAATGTCTTGATCTGTAATTTACACATTCGAAAATGAGTTTTGTCAGCTTTTGTCGTACAGTAGCATTTGCAGCACTGTTTGTTACTGCTCTTGACTGTGCCTTTAATTTAATTTAATTTTAATGTAGGGACAATATCAATAGCAGAATTAATTGTATGGGTAACTCGACAAAATTTGGATGGTTGAGACTAAAATACAAGCATACAGAATAAATAAAATAAGCATGCATTTGTTGTTTTGGATCCTACAAAACGAAATAATTTTTCAAGGGGGGATGAAACATTCAAGAAGTTCGTATCAGCTGCACTATACCGTCGAGATACCATAATAACTTAGATAGGCCTGACATGCAAGTGATCCCGGGTTCAAATCCCGAAGCAGGCGGCGTGTCAATCGTGATGGACGAAGTCGTTACTTAGGGGATTTTTCGGGGATTCTCCAGTTTCCCCTCTCATTCCACAACACTCTCCACTTCACCTCCAATCTCCCCCTCATTATCATCCCGTTTATTTTCCCGCCTTTTGGACATCTCACGCTGCGGGCCTCTCTCGTCCTGCCCGTGGCTTGTGGTCATGTGTATTGCTGGTGGTATGCTGCGCATCTGGGTGTCTCTGGTGTGCCGCGAGGGACCGGGAGCGTGGCGCACGATTGCATCTGATGGAACCTGCGAGCGTGGCGTGTGGTTAGGTTTCAGGTTCCTGCTGGATGTAGGGAGTTACGTGGGGGCTCGCGGTGGAATCTGCTCTGGGGGGCCTTTGGGCTTGCCAATTACTAGGGGTTGGCACAATGGGCCCGGACTTGTGGCATACGTGCTTAGGGCTACTCCCAACCCTCTTCCTCCTTCTTGGGGTTCCATACATACACTCGCATCGTTCATTGGGGGCTCCGCCCCCAAACCCCCGATGACGTTCTCGAGAAAGGTTTTCCTGTGATTTACAGCCTAAAAGATATATGTGTACCAAATTTCAAGTTTCTAGCTCATCTGGAAGTGGGCAAACATTAATGTCAGGAGTAAGCCCTTTTTCGGGTTTTTTTTTAGGGCTGAAAATAAATTTAAAAACTTTTGGAAATTTTCCTGTGGTTTACAGCCTAAAAGCTACATGTGTACCAAATTTCAAGTTTCTAGCTCATCTGGAAGTGGGCAAACATTAATGTCAGTGAGTGAGTGAGTGAGTGAGTGATTGAGTGAGTGAGTGAGTGAGTGAGTGAGTGAGTGAGTGAGTGAGTGAGTGAGTGAGTCAGTCAGTCAGTCAGTCAGTCAGCCATGTGGCTTTATATTATAGGGATTACCATAATACATATAAATTAGGCCTAATGTTCTAGATTTTTTCACTTATCTCTCATGTGTCACGAGATATGAAAAAAATAATTTACATAGCTCACATAAAATACAAGAGTAAATTGTAATATTATTCTTTATCAGGCGAAACATTCCCTGGTATTTAATTTTTAAATTGTCTCTAGAGTTAGTCATGTGAGTTTAGGCATTGGTCTATTCTCAGATACTCAGCTGTCAAATAAGATACTGTGACCTGCCACGAAACTCAGAATAGATTTTGGACGTGATAAATATTCCACCTTAAACCCTTATACACTTATAGATCACTGGAGATACGAATGCTATGACCATTAAAAGTACGTTATAATTAATATTACAGAAATATTTTGATATATTCTGTTGACAGCATATAGTACAAACAGATTTTTTACATCATATTATAAAAACAAATAGACTAAAATACAATTATATATTATGATTTGGCCAGTTTGACAGTTTTTTTAAATATGAGACAACAATATCTCAAGTCTATGTTAAAAAAACATTAATTATATTGTGATACAATTGCTAAAAACAGCTATTATACATATAAATTATTTGATCATGTGTTAGTCTCTCTTTTGAACAGTTTTAAGTCAAAGAGAATCCTTTTTAGCTGGATGATTCAGTTTATGTTCTTTGTCGTACAAGTATGTACAACACTGAATGTTTTTATTACTCACTCTTAATCTTCTTATTTTGGAGATATCCTTAGCTCTGACGTTTACTCACTATGTTTGTGTGCTGTGTCTATAGCGATCTTACACTCACGTTTTTCTGTGGAATTTGCAAGCGTATCTCCTAGTTTTCTTTATGAAGAGAGGATGCATTTCGACTATTCAGTCGTCATCAGCTTAAAAAGTAAATAAGAAAAAGGAATTAGGTTACTGTAAATCAGACGTAAGCTAACATATAATTTTGAGGTATCTTACCTGGATTGAGTACTAATAGCTCTGCTATTCGTGTTGTACTGACGTGAACGCAGGCGTGTTAGTCTGTTTATTAGGTGTGGGTGTGTTCACTAGTATATCATAGAGGGGGTTATGTTGTATGATGTCATCATTGATTATCTCCTTCCTGTGTTTGTAAATTTCTAAATTTTCGAGCGTGTCTAGTTTTTTCCCTTTATTTTCTATATGTAATATTGACATTGCCTGTTCTATGGGTGTATTTGTATGTTTTTCATCTAGCAAGTGTTTCGCATATGCTGATTTCCTTTTCATGTGTTTATAGTCGGCTTGATGTTCTTTGAATCTTTGCCTAAATTGTCTCCCCGTTTGGCCTATGTATACTTTTTTACAGTCATTACACTCTAACTTATATATTCCATTTTTTGCAAATTTATTTGTTTTTTGTATAGTAGTATTGTATAATTTAGTTTTGATGTTGTTATTTGTTCTAAATGTAACTTTAAAGTCTTTTTTTAAAGTGATTCGTGATTCTGTGTATTCTATTATCAGTGTACGTGAATGTGATTGTTTTATTGTCATTTGTTTTGTTAAGGGGAATCAAAGTTGTGGTTTTATTTTGTTTTTTTTTCACTTTTTTATCTTTTTGTTTCTTGATTAAGTTGAAAATTGTGTTATTATTATAACCATTGTTATTGGCTATTTTTAATATGGTTTTTAACTCTTGGTTATAGTTTTTCCTGTTCATAATGATATTTATAAGTCGATAAATCATTGAATTGAAAGCTGACATTTTCTGTGAAAATGGGTGGTTAGGATTGTTATGAATTACTGTATCAGTGTATGTATCCTTCCTAAAAATGCTGAAGTTTATTCTATTGTTCTCCTTTTTCAATTTCAAATCCAGAAAATTCAAACTATTTTGATGTTCAAGTTCGAAAGTGAACTCAAGATTGCTATGAATCTTGTTAAACTCATTGACTATTTCATTAACATGTTCTTTCTTGCAAATAAGTAGCGTGTCGTCGACATATCTTTCGTAGAGTTTTTATGTTGTATTTAAGAATGATTTGTTTGATTTTGTCGTTTTCTAGATTTTGTAGAAAAATCCCATAGGCAATCTTTTTGAAGGTAAATTTCGTCATTGGACGTAAAATAATTTTGTTCGAGGATGGTTTCGGTAATTTTCATTATTTGTTGAATTATTATTGGATTTTCTTTGTTTTTATGTAAGGTAGGTGGTCCAGTTAAGGCCACGTTAATGTACAAAATTAAAAACAAAGTAGCCTATTTATAATTTCCAAATTTATAATTTTCACACTCAGCTATCAACAGATGACTATAATAAGTTGTTTTGGACAAGAAACAATGATATTACTTAATGACATTGATAGCAAAAAATATATAATGGAATCAAGTGACAGTGGCCTTACGAGGAGCATGTTGTCATGATAAGGCCACTTGGGTACACTATAATCTTCTGACCAGCTCTGTACTCTTTGCCTCACTTTTTTATCCATCTGAAATAAATTGAACGTATAGGCACATCAACATGTGTTAAGTAGTGTAAAAATAATAAAAGTCAATTAATTAATTGATTAATTAATTATAAACAATTAAGTAAATTATGTATGTTAATTAGCTTCATATTTCTCCAGTGGTATAATTATAGATTGAATGTTTTGATAAGTTCCGCCTATATACCACTAAATATTAAAACAATCAGCTGAAGTCTACATGAGGTAAGGAGAACAGTTAATTAACAACACGTGTTTTGAATTTGACTTTTATTGTGTTCTTCTAAACGTATTTTTATTGTATTAGATTTAGTCTATCTCTTAATAATATAAAATATTAAAATATTAAAATAACATTGAGCTCAATGTGTTGTCAAATTAGATTATTTACAATAATTAGTAATAAAATTACGAAGTTAACCTTGTCACAATAGTTAAAATATGAATTAAAGTTAAACATATATGAAACTTGATAAAGTATTCTAATACTTGTCAATTGTTTTAAAATAGCACACAGATGTCTGTGTAATGTGTATGTCATAAATAATTGTCTTCTTGGATAAAATGCACTTAGCTTCTTTCTTCTTGTATTTGTGTTGTGTGACTATTATTACTAGAGAGTCAATTATAACAATGTCATATTGTGAATAACTGTAATTTATGTGGTTCTTCTTCTTGGATTAGATTAGCGGATCTTGAGTAGTGTAGATACTTATCTCTTGTAATCTTCAGCTTTCGTTGTTTTTCAATATATTGAGATGCATTTCGACGTCATATGCGTCATCATCAGTCACGCCGATAGTCTTGAGAGCTGAAAATTCTACGGTGAATGTTTGAGTGCTACTGAATCTTCAGCTGATTGTTTTAATATTTAGTGGTATATAGGCGGAACTTATCAAACCATTCAAATTATGTATGTGTTCGCGGTCAAACCCAGGTCCGTATGAAAAGTGTGAACATTATTGTTTAAATGTTATAAATGAAGTAGATATTCACAAACAGAACTTGAAAATTATGACCGATAAATAGCGTTCCTAATCGCATCGCATCGTATGTGGCCTTAACAGGTGCACTATATATTTTTTATTTGCAATCTCGGTTATTAAACTTGGTATGTTAATGCAGATACAACAAAGAGATGCTTTAAAAGATGACAATGTAAGCTACATATCCACGTATAATTTTATGCTGATATGAATCTACTTAAATAGTTGGATGTATTTTATTTCTTATCTTGTTTTTATTTCTGAAGCGCATATTTCACAAAAGTTTCTGTCTTTCCTCGAGGAATGGAGAGGGAACACTGAAATTCTGGTCAGTTGACCTTCGAAGGACGAGCTTCAAGTAGGTGTTGCAATCTGGGGCCAAAGTGTGATACTTCTACGTTAAAGTATTGGTGGCCTTATCAGGAGCATGGCCTTAACTGAGCACCTACCTTAGGTTATTTTCTATTATACGTAAAGTTTCTACAATAGGAATATTGGTGTATAAGTTTTTTATATCACGTCCAAAATAGTCACCCTTATAGGAAAATGAAGTTTTTAAACATCAGAATAGATTCGTAGGATAGGCTTACAGGAAGAATGAAAGATAATTTTACAACAAGAGGAAAGTGAGAGTCTTATGGAGAAAAGCTTCCTCAAGCTTCCTGTCTAAACTTGTACACTGATAATGTCGACATTAATTATCTTTTATGCACCTTTGAGAAATCACCTATCATATTGTGTGAAAATGTCATAATTTCCGGCGTGACACAGGTTGCAGGAAAAGCGTGGGCGGTAATTATGTGGAAGTGTGGGCAGGTGTAAAATTGCGAGAAATCGTAAAACTGTGCTGAACCGTAGTTAAGCTCTACTTCAAACTCAGGATTCGTTAAACATTTATAAAGCGTGTGTAGAAATATCTCAGAATAAAGGTTATAATGAATGGATCTCCGTTCAGGTGAACATCAAATAATCTCAACTTGTGGTGTCACCAAAGGAAAAAAATGCATGTTGGTTAAACAGATTACAGGCATGAAATATGGAGTTAAACTGGCAACATGAAAGCAAATACTCCTACAATCTAATTATTCTTAGCAGATTTAAAATTTTCTTCGAATTTCAGAAAACGCTAACAACTTATTCCTCATTTTATAAGAACAATGACTACTTCAGTTACGAAAACTATTTCTTACAACATTTTAAGACTTGAAATACATTAACCTCAAGTGATCACTACTGTCAGAATTCTTTCTAACCTAACCAAAACTTGTCGTCGAATACTAGGCCTACTTTTTCTGTCTGTCTGGAACCCTATAGCCCCTATGTTGGGGCGAAGGGGCCTCCAAGTGGAGGTTTCTGTTACCTATATGAATTTTGATACGCTTATTTTCCGAGAGAGGTCAGAGGGACAGGTGGTAAGCCCATCGCCTCTCAACCCCCTCAGGAAACTAAGGTATTACTTGGACGTGAAAGGGCCGAGAAATTTTGTCCAGAGGCTCTAATTTTGGCTTGGAGTTCCTTTACGTTCTTCTACGACACGGCTCCCACCCTCCCAGCTTAAAGTCCCTCCCGAGGACTCCGTGCCCAGAATTTTTACGTCCTGAAAAACCCCATCGACCGTGGCCGGGTTTGATCCCTTCGGATCGAGAGGCGGGCACGCTACCTCTAGACCACCGCGGCCGACAAGGCCTACTTTAGCCTTAAGTAATTACTTTTATCAGGGATTTCCTTTTTCTAAAACTGTTAAAGACTCAAATACGAATTCACTCTCAAGTGAACGCTTTACAGTTTACAAAATGTAAATACTTCCGATTCTATGTTAGTCTCACGTAAACAATTCAAGAAAAATGTTTCCCTAAAATCGTAGACGAGATTTTTCTTGGTAACTAGTATTAACATCCGTACCGTTCTCATTTATTTGTGTGTTGCAAGCTTTGATTTATCCTTTCGCAGTTTGGACAAAGCCTACTAATTTCATATAAAAATTGCATGGTAATTTTAAAAATCTTGATACCGTAAAAAAGACAAAAAATGATTTTCTAAAAAATGTTATCCTTTGGAAAGTAAAAGCAAATAATCTGATTCACGAGATCCTCTATTAAAGCCGTCAAAAATCAATATCTTACACATAGCATATTCCCATTAAATCGGCATTAGGCATTTCTTTTGTCTGCAAAAAAATTTTAAACTGTTATGGTATTATAATTTTGTAATATGACCAATGCGTTCTTAAAAATTTCTTAGCTATTTCACTTCTACCCTGTGACTGTTTGTACAAAAATAGGCAGAAAGAATGCCTCTGCGGTGAGAAAGTTCAGTGCTTTTCATGTAAGATCTTGCAAATTAACGTCAGATGATAATCATTCGACCTTTTTCCACTGCGCATTTTACTGCCTTTTCTAGGCACGTATGTATAAGATAAGTAAGGAAATAATAACTCAGCAAATTATACATTGTGTTGTAGTTAATTCTTCTGTTGTGATTACAAATAAATAAATCGCTGGATTTGTGGCTAGGACGAATTGGATTAAATTATTTCGGCACCTCGTGATGGGACAAACTTAAAGTTAATCAGTTTTTACATTTCTTAACGGGAGAGGACGGAATATTTTGGTGAAAAGTGAGCAAATAGTGAAAACAAATGCTTTACAATATTTTGTGATATGGTAGAAACAAATTGGATAAAGATTTGTGCACATTTGTGCTCTTATCGGATAATGAGACACCTATTTTGCAATGCTGTTTATGAAAGTCTCCCTGCTCTGCAAATTACTAATTCACTTAAATGAAATATTGTTTAAGGAGACACAGAAATAAACAATGCATGGAATTATGTTGCCTACAGTTTAACATGAGAGCGTAAAGGGCAACAGGGTAGAAGAAAAATCTTATGGAAGTATCAAAGCAAGATTCCTGAAATACATGCTGAACTTTAATTGCTGTTTCCTGTAACTTCATGTTTTGCAACTTGTCAGACGAAAATTGATATATCTTCTGAAGTATTAAAGATACATTGATTAAATTTGGAGCACACATTCTCTAAACTATTAAAACTATTCTCTAAGAAAACTATTGCAACTATCAAACTTGAACACAATTTTGCTAATTGATTTCACTGTAAAATATGAATGTCTGTTTTTTAAAAGTATTCTTGAGTTTAAAATAATTATTTTACAAAACTGTACATTTCATACAGGAACTAACATCTAAATTCCGTTTTATATAATTTGTAGAGCATGCTTTTGCTAGTAGAATGTGAAACACTCGGTTGAATTTATTTTTAAATAATGGTGTAGGTAAGGCCTATCGATTTTAGTAAAACCTTGTTTGTGCCCCTTGTATTGAAAATCTGGTCCCTTAAATTATTCTTTTAGCTTTTCATATAGAACAATTTTATAATTTTCACCGAATAAGAAAAATTAAAATCATAATATTCTGCCTTTAAATACGGGTGCTGCAAATTGGATTTGTGTATGTTAGAGGGCTTCTTTGAGACTTGCTAGATATCAATACAGAAAAAGGAAGACGTAGGCCTACTGAACAAGGAATCACAGAACCCCGTAAATAAACAACCAGGATATAAAATAAAGGTCCCTCAAGAAATCGGAAGCGGAATCCTTTATTTAAACAACTTCATATCGCAACAATTGTGTGATCTAGTCATGCGTTGTAGCATTCAATGTTCGTATCATTAGAGGTTATGTAATCAATCATGTGGAATCTATATTCAGACCATAGTAATTTAAACAGCACTATAGGCTTGCGGTTTTAAGAATTTCGTGCAAAGATCTTCGACAGTCGATGAAGAAATATAAACTCTGCAGTTTACATAATAAATCCGGCAAGTGGCGGTTTACTGTATTGAGAAGGAAAGGAATTTATCTCGCATTTATATTTAACCAGGACGATCTGCTCCGTAATGGGAACGTGCAAAGTTATTTCCTTTGTGTTTTGAATACTTTCTCCCACGCATCGGCGCGTCTTCGCCTATTTTCATATTCTGGTGGGTGCAATGACGCTATCTTTCCGATTTACAGCTTGTAACAAGCATAATAAACACCACCAGCAACCTGTTGCCTAGCAATTTGGAATCTGAATCTATCAAGCGGGGGAGCTGTGCCTCCCATGTTGCAGGAATTTTAAGCGACATTTATACTGCGACAGTAATTACAAGGAATTTCCTTCTTTTTTCCTTCTTCACCGTATTATTATTATTATTATTATTATTATTATTATTATTATTACCACTACTGTATAATTATTGTATTATTATTATTATTATTATTATTATTATTATTATTATTATTATTATTATTATTATTTTTATTATTATTATTATCATTATTTCTCGGCTCTTGTGGCACTAAAAGTAAGTTGTGGGTTACACCAAGAATTCTTACTCTTGCTCTTTGTCAGTCTAAAATCGTCGAAATCGGGCACTAGAGTTGGGACATATAACTGGATAGCAATTAACTACGCAGACATGTAACTGCTCAGGAGAATCACAGTTACAGAGAATCACAGAATAACAGTTAACTGTTATTTTGAACGCTTAGTTAATTGGATATTCTTTGCGGTTATCTGGTTTTGTATGTGAATTAACTATAAATGGAGAATATATAGTTAATAATCACTATCTCAGTCTATGCAGACAATACCGTACTCACAGGTACCAGAAGCAGCCACGTTCTTATCCTTCCTCTCCAAAACATTACGAAATGTTTCAATAACCATCTTGCATAGGAAGGGTCCATGAGCAAACCTGACAATCTGCAATTAAAAACAAAATAGAGTTAATGTTGAACATAGGTTACTGATAATAGTAATAATAGTTTTACACTTGATGGGGGTAATTAGGGGGCTTAAGGGGGGACATACAGCTTTCGATGAAATTCATTGATGAGAAATATTTTCCTCAGCAATGAACTGCTCTAAAGTCTTGCAATCTGACATACTCTTTATTGATTATTTCTACAATTGCATACTTTTTTAAAAATTAATCAAACTGTTACAGTTACGGGTAATTATCGTTTCAAAATGGCTGCCACGTTTCATGCACTGAACAGCCATTTCCCTGATAACTTCCACAAATATAGATATTTCTTAGTGCTTATTTTTCTGTGCGTTTGTTAATATCATGTGAACAACATAATCTAGGATCTTTGAAATATCTTCAGTATAAGTATTTTTTAAATATTTTTAACGAAAAAGAAAATTTCAAAAAAAAAAAAGATTTAAAAAAATACTTATACTGAAGATATTTCAAAGATACCAGATAATGTTGTTCACATGATATCAACAAACACACAGAAAAATAATCACTCAGAAATAGCTATATTTGTGGAAGTTATCAGGGAAACGGCTGTTCATTGCATGAAACGTGGCAGCATTTTTGAAACGATTATTACCCGTAACTGTAACAGTTTGATTAATTTTGAAAATAGTATGCAATTGTAAAAGTAGTCAATAAAGAGTATGTCAGATTGCAAGACTGTAGAGCAGTTCATTGTTGAGAAAAAATAATGAAATTTACATATTTCTTACCAATGAATTTCATCGAAAGTTGTATGTCCCCCCTTAAAAAGGGCACATTAAAATCCCGAGTTACTCATTTTATTATTATTATTATTATTATTATTATTATTATTATTATTATTATTATTATCATTATTAATTTGATTAAATGTTTTATAAGTAGACATTTTCAATAAGTCACTTTGAAGAATGTTCAATGATTGTAGTTAAACAGCGTATTTTCTTTATATAATGTCACCTTCAAATATTTGTAGCTTCATGAAAGCTTGAATTACTTCCACCAACAAAATATTTGCCGTCACTATCACTATCAGTAATGTAATTTTCCAATCTACGAAAATCTATATTAAATTCTTTTTTTAGAATAGATAAGTAAAAACCGAATTTATACAGTATTATACGTATAACTTCAACTCAAAATCCCGAAAATATTCGGGATATAGTGATAAAGCAGTAAAAAAGCGAATCGTATAAAGTAATACAGAACTAATTTTGGTATAGTGGAAGAATAAAAATCACAGTTTTTCAGTAAGCTCCTTATTTGTTATGGTATAATACTATAATCAATATCAAACAGTTTCGGATGCCACATATTCAGTATGTAGCGTATTTCCGCAAGGGTAAGTTATGGTAGCCTATTGTACATGGAGTTTGACTAGAGAACAATTTCTAACTACAGAAAGGTAGTTTTTCCAGGTACACAAGTCGAGAATGATATGAAATGATGTATGTTGTCTGTAATGTTGCGAGTATCAGGAGAGTATCTCGCAATATGCCATGACTCGTCAAGTGTTTACAGTTCTTGGAAGAGCTCATTTGTCTAACTGGCCCGCTCCGCTCTAATAGATTGATTACAATTCATACATCCCATCACGCTGGTGGCTGGGGGATCTGCCCCTTCCTGCTTTACTTTAATCAGGCCAGCTCATGCCAACGTACCTGCAAGCTTTCCACGATCATTTGTAGTAATACTGTAAATACCAACAACAAATAATTAATTGTTATTTCGTTGATCCTTTGCTCTTAACCTTTTCACTGTTACTGACATATAAATCGTCATCCCTAATTATAAAAACAGACAAGATATAAGGTGAATTGAGTAATGCGTTATGTAAAATGTAAGAATTTTCAGTCTCGACATACGGTTGCAATTAATGGAAAACAGTTATTCCAATGATTTTTTTTTTTTTAATTTCAACCGCTGTGGCTCAGGGGATGCGTTCGCTCCTCTCACGCAGCGGGCCCGGGTTTGATTCCTGGTCGGAACAAGTTACCTAGGTGAGTTGAGGTTACCTAGGTGAGTTGAGTGATTTTAGTTGATGAATACCTAGGTGAGGTTTTTTCCGGGGTTTTCCCTCACCTGTGAGACACATGTCAGGTAACTTTAGGCACTTGTGGTCCCCGGATATCATCTGGGCGTCATTATCATCTTCATCCCATCCTCGCCTTGTTTGGAGTGCGTGTGTGTGTGTGTTAATGTTGTGTCTCGTCCTATGTGTTCGTGTTGTCTCGGAGATGGCCGCGGCAACTTAAAAAGAAATTGTTACCTAAGTTATAATACTTATTATCATTTATAAGAAAAGTTGAATAACACATGGAACAGTGCATAGGCGTACCGAGGGGGGGGGTTTGGGGGTTTGAACCCCCCCCCCCCCCATTGATCAAAAAAAGGAAAATTGTATAATTTTTTTAAGTCTGCTTATAAATTACTTGATACGAGTATAAAGCGTGGGAAGCTTAAAACTCGTTATTTTGCGTCTTAATTTTAAAAATTTTCCGGGGGAGGACCCCCGAAGCTTAAAACTCGTTATTTTGCATCTCGATTTTTAAAATTTTCCGGGGGGGACCCCCGGACCCCCTCTTCCTGGGGGGTATTCCATACCCTCCAGACCCCGCAGATGTTATAACCCCCCCATATGGTCGGCCTGGTTACGCCTATGGAACAGTGGACATAATAGGCCTACTCATTATGTTATGAAAAAAAAATAACTGCAAAAAAAATTTGACACACCAACAAATCTTGTTTAATTAAATAAATATTTCTTTTAAATCCAAATATAGAATTTTAGGTTTTGATTTTTGGGGGTCCAAACCCCCTGGACCCCCCTTTTCTAATACACTGTGGATTCTGCTTCCATGTTGTCGATTTGGTAAAACTTCTGCAAACTTTTTATGTCTTAACTGACTTTAAAATAATTGTCATAAAAGAAAAACAACTGACTATAATAACGATTAATATACGTTTTTTTTCCTTGCGCCTCCCCCCCCCCCCCCACCCCCGGGTATGGGAGCCCATGGCTGTCGAAATTCTTCATCTTTATCTTGAAGAATCTGCTTGGGATTTACATCAATATACGGTTTCCATTTATCTTCGCCACTACTTTTACTTTCAGTAAACTTGTATTTTATATCTAAATTATGTTTCAGTGTATACGGATGTTTCTTTCTGCAGTGATCTTGCCATATTTTCTCATGCCTAATAATGACATTGCACAATAATTCTAAACACTTATGTTTAAATTGCTGTTGTTTTATAGGCATTTTCGGGATGCCGACATGGACTGAAACCAGTAGCAGCATTGGTTATATTATAGACAGATTTTCTTCTTATTAGGTGGCACGTGCTTTTGAGTGCAGTAAAATCACTTCCGAGAATAATATTATTCTTGCAGGCGGCATTGTACAAAGACTGTAATAACCCAGGAAGAACTAATACTCCAATAACAATGAGAGAATATTGCAACGTTGCTTTTGTTTTGGAAAGCGGAAGCCGGGACCGATTTTGTCAGATCAATTAACATAAAGAAACACCGACCTAAGGCTACGGCTCCACTAGCAGTATTCGACTGCTGCCGCGAGCAGCATTCTACTGCCTGAAAATGGAACACACGCAAACAAGTCTAGGTGGCTATATGGGCAGTCATTTTACTGCTCTTAACACAATTACTGCGGCAGTAAAAATTTCTACTGCCGCGGAATAGGACATGTTCCATTTTGGCGCAGTAATCTGCCGCGGCAATCTGGCTTCACTCGCTGTAGAAATCTGCTGGCAGCGGCAGTAAGTCATCTCGACGAATGTCTCGAGCACCCTATGCAATTCTGCCTGAGACCACAGGTAGAAGATAATCAAAGGAACCCTCCAACATCCGGTAGAATTAAAAAAAAATTCTGGATATTCCCTAAGTTTGTGATACATTGTACCAAACACGCCTTCACGTTTCCTGTGACTTAATATTGGATGAATCCACCATTTTGTTTTATGCAATCTCCGGCGACGGCGAACCAATAGCAAACATACAATTACTTTTAAGATATACATTGCAGTGGCGTAACCAGACCACTTGGGGCCCGGGGCGGATTTATTTTTGAGGCTCCCTCCCCCAGTAAAAGCTACCACACGGCTATTTTTAACTTCTTTTTCTATGGCTAGCTTTTTTGTCTTTCAGATCTTCTCCACGGGCTATTCTATACGAAAAAATAATAGACAGAATAAAGAGCCACGTTTATTGTCTTTTAGTAGCTTTTACAACAGAAAACTGTCTAATTGTCTCATTGTTGAGCGCAAATAGTTTTTTATTAATCTCAGTTCTGAAAATCTTCTTTAACAAGTTGCAACTCAAATGCAAATAGTTAAAAACAACTTTAGTGTTAAACATAAGTTTAGAATTTATTCTTGAACGCCTTTGAACTATTATAGACCATCGCATACATTAAGTGTTTTCTTAAGTTAATTTATAAATTAAGACTTGCTCTATTTTCTTCAATTAAATGATACATCTTCTGCGCATCTTCTAGAGGCATCTCGCGGTCAACTCGTGAACTCGTTAAATTTTTCGTCAATGTTAAATGAAATTACATGTTTTATTTTTCATCAGTTAAATGATACATTTCAGCGCAGTATCCAACTGCGCATGTCCAAGTGATCTCTTGCGACCGACTCATGAGCCTGAGACCAAAACAGTGGTAATTTGAGTCAATTTTTTTTTTTTTGGTAACACGTCAAATACTCTATATTTTTATTTGATACAAAAATTCCAATGAGTGAAAACAAGAGGTGGAACATTAATTGTTATATTAGGATGGGGCATCAATGGGGGGGGGGGCATAGTAAGTGGGGCCCAGGGCGAACCGCCCCCACCGCCCCACTCAAGGAACGCCACTGATGCAATGCACTCATGTCCACCATTTATCACAAGACAGTCTATATTCTATGCATTTAAAGAACCCAACAACACCAACAAAACTGCTAGTGAAGCCGGGCTGAGCAGAGCGGAGAAGTAAACTACAGCTTTTTTTCGCAGAAAATTTACAGCAAGTGAAGCCACCTTCTTGCGGTAAAAATCTAGGCAGTAGAATGCTGCTCGCGGCGGCAGTCAAATACTGCTAGTGGAGCCGTAGCCTAATGGTTTATTTCTTTAAAGCCTCCTGGCCACGCAATGAATACCTCCGCTATACTAACAATGGTTCAGTTTGCAGTCGCTGCTATCGGCACAGAGTGATCGATTTCGTTTGCGCGGCAGTTGGTTACAAGGAAATGCGTTTCGCTAATTTGTTGACTATTCACTTCTAGATAATTAGAAGAGACCTTTTCAAGTTATCAAACGAGACCGTTTTTATTTTTAACATATAAAACGCTAATTTTGCAACAATTTTTAACCCCCCCCCCCCCAGAAAATTCATAAAACGATAATATTTCCCCCCCCCCAGAAATTTCAATGACGCAGTCTGCGTCTTAACCCCCCCCCCCCCTGTGGGCACCCCTGGGATATCCGGTTACTTGTAGAGAACTACAAATACCTACTACCATGAGTCATGACAGAGGCTGTTTGTGCAATATCTTGTTCACTGCATTCTTGATGTCGCGCCGTACATACAATATACAGTCCTTAATTTTACCCCCCCCCCCAAGCATCTGTGTTCAATTACTGTAATAATTACATTGTTCTTCTTCCTCTTCTTCTAATTTATTGTATCATTTAACATAAAAATAAAAAAGCATGTGTTTATAGGCCTATACAAATTTACATGCTTTCACTGATTTGCATGACATTTTAAACACCTACCCCCTTCAACAAGGTAAAAACGATGGGCAATATTAAAATTCAAGTCAACCACCACATCCCTTATTTTCAACATCCCGTGAGTAATATTTTCGTATACAAATCTAAATTCCCCGAACAATCTCTATACAATTTGCACATAAACCCTGCAGAACTAGTCACTATTCTGCAATATTCTACAAAACCACCCCTTATTAAATTTCCAACCCCCATTATTTAATGTCTTTATAAATATACAATCTTTGAACGATTATTACCAAACTTTACAGACAAACCCTATAGAATCAAGAGAATATTTCAAGCCAAATTCATTTTGGAACAAACCATCCCTTAAATGTTTCAACCCTTATTAAGTTATATGATCTTTATTTAAACCTACATTTATTTACCATCTTTTACCAGAATTTAATCATAGGCCCTAAAGAACCAGGATAACATTTTAGGCAAAACTATTTTGGAATAAACAACCCCTTATGATTAACCCCTATTATATGACGTTTAAATAAATTTACAGAGCTTTGACCATTTTTATCAAAATTCACACACAGAACCTACAGAACCAGGAGGAAGCTTTAGGCGAAACTAATTTTAGTAGAAACCGCCCTTAAATTGTTTCAACCCCTATTTATGATTTATATTTAGAGCTACAATCTTTGACGAATTTTTATCAAACTTTACACAATACCCTATAGAACCAGGAGAAAATTATAGGCCAATTTAAATGTATTATAAACCACCCTTTACATGTTTCAACCCCTATCTTTTATCAATATTTAGATCTATACTCTTTGAGTAATTTGTACAACTTATTATTCACAGACCTTTTACAACCAAGAGATTTTTCAAACAAAACTAATTTTGGTAGAAACTATCCCTGAAGTGACTCAACCCCTATGTATATCAATATTTAAACCTTCATTCGTTGAGTAACTTTTATTATATATTACACAAATACCCTCCAGAACCAAAATAATTTTTTATACAAAACTAACTTTCGTATAAACCACCCTTAAATGCTTGATACCCCGTTAAGTTATGTATTTATTTAATTCTTCGTTCTTTGATTTATTTATTTATCAGACGTAATACACAGAACCTCAATAGGTTCAGGAGAGATTTTTGAGCAAAATTAACTTGGGAAGAAACCACCCCTTAAATGTTTCAACCCCTATTAAATTAAATGTTCACTTTTTTGACCAATTCTTACCAGACTTTATACACTGACCCTATAGAACGACGGAAAAATTTTAGGGAAAACTAATTTTGGAACAAACTACCCCTTATGTGTTTCAACCCCTATTGTATGTGCTTCATTTAAATCTATCCCCTTTGACCATTTTTAAATGAAAATTTACATACAGTACCAGGAGAAAATTTTAGGCTAAATTAATTTTAATAAAACCACCCCTTAAATGTTTCAGCCCGTTTTTATTGTATATACATAGATTTACGTTATTTGTGTAATGTTTATCAGATATCAAGCAGAGACCCTCGGGAACCAAGATAAATAAAATTGTTGGACAAAACTAATTTAAGTAGGAGCCACTCTTAAATGCGGCTGTCATTCTCGGTAGACTTTTGTACACTGAAGACATATACAGCAGAAAAATGTGAGTTAAAACACTAGTGCTGTGACGATGGGATCTGGGAACATGAAGGAATGTACGTTATGTACGTCGCTACGTCAGAGGCACAGGATTCAAGACCATTCACGTTATAGTCTCGTAAGGTTAGAAGAACTGATACTTTTCCGATGATCACATCACCGAATATGCGAATACCCAACGGTGATTGTTCGGAATAGCGATATTCCATTAACACATTATTCAGATATCATTTGTTGAGATCTAGTGACTGAATACTTCGAGGATAAAAAAATAAATAACACGGGAACTATTAAATCGTTTATGTTATTTTGAATCATGAACATTGTTTGACAGAACATTCTCACACACTGTTAATATAAGGTAAAAACAAGTAGGGGTTGGTTATTCAAGTGTTAATGCACCTTAAAAATTCCTCGTAGTTCTGTAGGCTTTGAGTTTAAAACTTTGTCAAAATTACTCAGAGAATAGATTGGTGAACAGATCATACAACAGGGGCTAAAAACAGTTAAAGGGTGGTTTGTTGGAAAATCGTTGTTGCTTAGAGTCTTCTCCATGGTTTAAAGGATTATGTGTAAAATTTGATAAAATGTGGTCAGAAAATGTAGATTTGTATAAAGATAATTTTTATATTAAGGGTTGAAAATACGTCAAGGATGGTTATTCGAATATTATTGTTGGCTACAATTTTCTCTACTGTCCACAGTCTCTGTGTGTAAAATTTTATAATACTCACCGAAGAATGTGCATTTGTATAGAAATCACCATAATAGGGCTTGAAAATGCGTGGCTATAATTTTCTCTACTTTCCACAGTCTCTGTGTGTAAAATTTAATAATAATCACCAAAGAATGTACATTTGTAGAAATCACCATAATAAGGGTTGAAATTGCATAAGGATTGTATATTCGAATATTATGTCGTCTATAATTTAATCCACGTTCCACGGTCTCTGTATGTAAAATTTGATAATAATCGCCAAAGAATGTACAATTGTAAAGAAATTATATAGTAGGGGTTGAAAATAAATAAGGTGTGGTTTTTTCGAATGGTATTGTTGGCTACAATTTTCTCCCAGTTCTACAAACAACCCTTTCTACAGTTTCATATAAAAAACATATCAAAAACATAGAATTCCTTAGAGATTGCATAGATATTACACAATAGGGGTATAAATGCGTAAGGGGTTGTATATTCGCATATTATGTTGCCTATAATTTTCTCCACGTTCCACAGTCCCTGTGTGTAAAATTTGATAATAATAGCCAAAGAATGTCCAATTATGTAGAAATTATCCAATGGGGGTTGAAATTCCATAAGGTTTGAATATTAGCATCTTACTGTTGCATACAAGTTTCTCCCAGTTCTACAGGCGCAATGTGTAAAATTTCTTTAAGAACTGGTCAGAAACATAGAATTGCATTGAGATCACATAATAGGGGTTGAAAGTGCATAAGGAGTTGCATATTCGAATTTGTTTATTGCCTATCATTTTCTCCATGTTCCACAGTGTAAGATTTTATAAGAAATCGCCGAAGAATGAGCAATTGCATAGAAATCACCTAATAGGGGTTGAAATTGTGTAAGGGGTTGTATATTCCAATCTTATTGTTGCCTACAAGTTTTTCCACGTTCCACAGTCTCTGTGTGTAAAATTTGATAATAATCGCTAAAGAATGTGCAATTGCATTGAAATCACCCTAATATTGGTTGAAATTGCGTAAGGGGGTTGTATGTTCGAATTTTGTTGTTGCTTATAATTTTCTCCATGTTCCAGAGTTTCTGTGTGTAAAACGTTATAAGAAATCGTCTAAGAATGTGCAATTATCCTGAAGGGGGTTGAAATTGTGTAAGAGGTTGGATATTAGAATCTTACCGTTGCATTTTAATTTTCTCCACGTTCCACAGTTTTTGTGTGTAAAATTTGATAATATTGCCAAAGAATGTACAATTGTAAAGAAATATCATAAAAGGGGGTTTAAAATATATAAGGGATGGTTTGTTCGAATAGAATTGTTGGCTACAATTTCCCCTAGTTCTTCTGGCGCTGCGTATAATTACCCTGTAAAAATACCAGTATTTATATTTTAATAGCGAAAACATTACTTACAGGGGTGGGTGTTAGGGAAGGGGTAATTAGTCAGAATTCTCATGTAGGCTAGTTTTACTTCTTCTGGTTGAAGAGGGTTGCTGTGCAAAATTTGGTAAGGAAAAAGGTCAATTCATGTATTTTGTATACAGCACATGTTAATAATAGGGGATGAAAACGCGAAGGGGATGGTTTATAAGAATTTACCGTACTCTAGATTCTCTCCTACTTGAGAGGGGTAGTTCTACAACATATTTAGGTAATTTTGGTGTAAACATATAGATATGTAAAGATAACTTCTCTGTAGGGGTTGGAAACTGTGTAGGGTGTTGTGTCCAATGTTTGTTGTAATTAAGTTGTGTTTGGAAATCTTTTACCACCATCTCAGTGAGCAATATTCGGTTAAAACTATCCGAGGATTTAAATATAGGTTACAAGAATATTGGACAAGAAACGAATACACGATTATCCGAAAACCCATATTCGGATAACCGATTATTCGGATTTATTTGCACGGTATTTGTACGCTATAGGTATTCGGATATCCGGATAGACAAATACTTCGGTTACTTGTCCGAGCCCTAGTGATTGTGCAGTTCATAATTATTTTAAATTATATATATATATATATATATATATATATATATATATATATATATATATATATATATATATTCGGAGGCTTGACGTCATGACCCATATAAATTGGGTTACTACGCATGAGTGGATCTGTGCTTCAGAGAATAATGCAAGCTAATTGCGATAAGGAAGCTATTCATATTACCGACTAGCAAGGCATCATTAGACGACAGGTGGATCTTAAAAATCTAATATCGCACATATGAAACTGCACTCTCTCTGCCTCCTATATCGAATTCTTCACACTTCCTTTCCTCACTATGTGTCATCACGCTTTCAAACTCTTTCATCTCATCATAACCTAAACACTCGGTCCAGGCAAGATCATATTCTCGCAATACCTAAATATCATACATCTCTTTACTCATCATCGTTTACTACTTCAGTCATCCGAATGTGGAATTCTTTACCATCTCACATCAAGGACTGCAGGTCACTGTCAACCTTCAGATCGCAGTTAACAGCACATATACGTAGTACTTAATAGTGTATCTTTTTCATATCCTATGTTAATTTCAGTTTCTATCACGTAATGCTTTTGTATAACTAAATTGTATTTGTAACAATTAATTTCTTTTTTATCATTTTCTTAAAATTCTTTCATATTATTCAGTGTGTCATTTTAATGTATCTTAAATCATTTCATGTGTTATGTTATGTTCTTTTAATGTATTTTGTGTTACTTATTATGTTATATTGTAATAATTAATGTAAGTTACTATTAGCCCCTGGTGAAGTGGAAGAAAAGACCTTATGGTCTTAACTTCTCCAGGTTAAATAAACTATTATTATTATGAATTGTGCCGGTCGTGCAGTGATATAAAAAAGTTACATGATTCTATCGGATATTTGAAGTGAGAAAGTCGTATTGCCCATGCTTCGGGGTAGAGAAATTTATGTGAGTATATCAGATATTTGAATTGTGCCAAGCACAAGCATAAGGTCATAAACAGGAAAACAGGCTATTTTACACGCAGGAACCATAAAGCTTCAAAAATACTCAATGATGTTATAAATGAAATGAAAGACTGTAAGTTATCAAGATGGGCCAAGTTCAATAGAACCGATCCTTAAAAGTTTCTAATTTACCTAACCTATAGTATTAACCAATCCAAATCAGGATTTCAAATTGATTATTCCTTAAGATTCCAGACTAGAAACATCAATAAAATCTGGGAATATAAATGCTCATACATTAAGAACACAATAGCAATAATTCTGAATGTCAATGTTTAAAAATTATAATTCAAGCAAATATTAAAAATTTAGTAAAGATCCGCCACCGCAGTCCCTTATAATTGAATCAGAGAATAGCATAAATTATTAATAATTTGAAATTGAAAGTTATTATTACTTTAAAGAAGACTAACAAGATTAATAATAATCCACCACTGCAGTAGCCTACAATTAATTGTATATGTGTCACTTCAACTATTTATTGTATAATGGATGCTTGCGTATCAACCAAATCTGAGAATATGAATATGCATAAACAAAGAATGTCAAGTTTTCTTAATTATAATTCAAGAGAATAGTGAAAATTAGTAAGGATCCGCCACTGCAGTGCCTTATTTCAATCCGAGAGTAGCATTAATTATTAATATCTGAAATTGAAAGTTATTTTTAATTTAAAAAGACTAACAAGATTAATAATAATCCACCACTGCAGTAGGCTATAGTTAATTGAATATGTGTGAGTTCAACTCTTTATTGTTTAAGCTAGGAATACTTATACTTCACATAGGCTACGCGTTTCTCAACCTTTTTGGGCCCGAGGACCTCTAAAATGTCTAAAAAAATTACGGACCCCTAATTTTACATCCCATTTTTAAAAGAAGGCCTATATTCTTAATATTTGGGGTATTAATTACAGGTCATTATAATGAAATGTGTGAAAGTTTTACTTCTTTACTTTCCACTTGCTTTGTGATATTTTTTAATTATGTCTGAGGACCATCTGCACCATCTTCGCGGACCAATGGGTTACATTAACCATAACCAGAGACTTTAATGATTTAGTATACAAATACAGTAGAATAATGCTGAAATATCTTATAATTTATTTAAAGGATCAATTACTCCTAATACTACCCTATCACTGAAATACCCTATGATGGCCGCTCAAATTTCAACCTAATTACTGCTTAAGAATTAAAGAATGAATTATTCCTAATACTGCCCTATCACTGAATTACCCTATGATGGCCTCTGAAATTTCAACCTAATTACTGCTCTAGAAAATATTAGAAGCTTAACCAGGATCCGCCACTGTAGTGGCCTATAGGTAAATTTCCGCCATGGAGAATGTTATCGAACTTAATAAATTAATCCAGTCTTGCCAATTTGGACTTATTTCTTAGACAAGGAAACCTGCACACATTAATAATAACTGGTCACAGTAATACCGTGCAAATATAATGACCTACTACTTGAGCTCCTGACAATACAGAACTTAATACTTCAATTGATGCATATCATTAATTATTATTAAAAACGACTTCTAAGTGCCGTAGGGCTACAATTAAATAACAATTTTCAACATAACCATTCGTGAGGAAAATAGTAGAACGTTATTCATGACTCACCACTGTAGTGGTCTATATTTAGATTTCAGTCAGTGAAGATATTTTCAAATTCCCTAGATTAATTTAATCCCAGCTGAGTAGTTTGCTTTTGTTCATGACGACATGGGTGGCTTAGCTGGGTGGCCCGGGTGGCTTGAGATGGGTGGCCCGGGTGGTTTGAGATGGGTGGCCCGGTGGGGGCTTGAGATGATGACGTCACGGAAGGTGGTTATGACCGTTAAGTCAATTTTTTTTTTTTGCAATGTGACCAGCCCATCACCTGGTCAAGATAAGACCACATCCGCTTACGCCTTAATGGGCATGTGGTAAAGATATATTGATAAGGAGGTCATGCACTGTGACCAGCCCATCACCTGGTCCTGGTCAACCGTATCCGACATGGATGGGGTTAAGACCTTTTGGCTATTAAGTCGCGCATCCGGTTACATGCTAATCCTTTTAAGATAAGAACATCCAGTCAAAATATATTCCCACGTCAATTTTTTTTTATCACGGTTGTATATAAAACATTATTTCATTCACTTTGTAAATATATGAATAACCTCTACAAAAAAGCAAATTATAACAACCTAATTGTCATCATAAATGTAATTGCATTTACCGACATCTGCTGTCCTTCTCACGCAAATCCGTTCCGCGGACCCCTGTTTGAAAGCATTGCTGTTGAAGTGAGATCGCAACCTGTAGAATTAGCTGTAACCGGTTTCTATCACACGTGAGAATTATACATGCCAGAGCAGCGTGGGTTGGCCTTCCACAGTGAGCTGTGGCCAGCTCGCAACTGAAGAAAATAATAGATGCTGAAGCTATATCCACCTCAGCTTGACGCACACGCCGCCGTACCCAACCGCTCCCAACGTCGAGAGTTTCCAGTTGACTGCCTAATCACTCATCTTTTTTAACATTACAAACTTATTTTATCAGATCTCAACATGGAAAATTTTTTATAAACTCGTATTCATACATTGTATAGTATGTAAAATTACCTATCACCCAGTTGTAATCGGTCAACCGTATCCAGCATGTTGAGACAAGTTATATTGCTACATCACTTATTTTTTTATGTCAGTAACTAACTGTCATCTGTCGAGTGGCCGTCCTCCGATATGAACAGACCACATTCAATGTTAAATATGAAGTGTGTATCAGATCGCAGAAAAACGTTTGAAAGATGGCCTATTACGTTTATCGATATTGATAAAATGGTAGACAACGGTTTTTTCTATACAGGTTATGGTGACGCTACAGAATGTTATTTTTGTCGCATAATTATAGGCCAATGGGAATTAACTGACGACCCAACAACTGAACACAAAAGGTGGGCACCCAACTGTCCATTTTTAAATTTAAACACATCTGGCGAAGATGTCTGTGGACACGGAGGAAATTCTGACGTCATTTCCGGTCGTTTCTCACTGGCCATATTACTTATCACGCTAACATTGATCGTGATTGGTTATAATAAGACCATATTTGATTGGTTGAAATAAGGCGATTTCTGATTGGTTGCAGTAGTGTATTAATAGACGCTAGACCCTTGACTAATAATCAGTGTTCGAGAAACCGGGACCATGTCTACTTCAAAGCGCCAACGTAAACAAACACCCAAGCCAGCCGCGGAATTGGACATCGCATTACAGGAGCTGTTAAACTCCATGCAGGCGTCCGAAACGTCAAGCACTCCCGCTACAGAGCAAACTGCACCCACTCCGCCTTCGGATCAAATCGCTCCGATTGAGAAGCTTAACATTCCACCCATAGTTGCAACACTGCAGCGATATGGTAATATGGACATTACTACCAGTGAGATGAAACCGCTGCAGGATTTAGAAATTGGTAAGCCCTATCACATCAAACAAGCACGTTCTACGTTCACCAAGTATGGACGTCGCATAGTGTTGGATCTCCGTGATGGATTTTCAGTGTTTCTACCAATCAGATTTAATAAAATGACCGAGGAACAAATTCAACAAGTGAACGAAATAAGCCTTTCTTTTGTGTACTACGGATTAGAAATTAATCCCAGTGGTTTTTATTACCGCAATGTAGCCTTTGTTTAAAAAGACACAAAGTTTGCATTTGCAATTTTAAAACTAGCACCGGCATAGTGTTAAGTGCATATTAGTATGGATACTAAACCGGTTTTTTTTTCCTTGTGAACATGAGTGCAACTTAAACATTACCCCTATATCCATGTTCCATCGGATTTTTTTACCTCTACAGATGGACAGTATACTGGTACTCTATTTTTGCAAGAAAGAACTTGCTAAATTTTGACAATGGACACAGCTGCTCATGGGCGGAGTCTTTACATATATATAGAATAAGACTTGCGATATCACCATTACTGCTGTTAAAATGTGTAAACACCGCGAAGAAGCTGAGATCGTCGTCGAGGAAGAAATCATCCCCGACGAAGAAGAAGAAGAAGAGGACCTGCCACCGCAACCCCCTACAATCATCCTCACCCCCGATCCACCAGAACATCTTAAAATATATATTCACAATAATAAGGGGGATGAACTAATCGGTTCAAACTTCGAACTGCTCTACAAGGGGGTATATGGTGACGACGGGGAGGTCGATTTCAGTGCGATCCTTCCATGCGGTCACTCCGCTATATTCAACGCTAACGACACCATAACGCACTCCCGAAATCATCATGAAGAGGCATGCGACGGAGTACGACACTACACTCGCTGCCTCATCGCCGTGGAGGGGTGTTTCGTGTCCTGGAGCAGGGATTGTGGCAACCACTGCCTCCTATTCCTCAGGCTTCAAAATGCTGTAAGTATTATTTTCACCGGTTCCCTTCTATTTAATTTTCGTGACATGTAACTTATAATTTTTTGTTCTCTGTGTTTTCAGATCAAATACACTTTCTTTCATGAAGGGTTTTGCGAGCAGGGGACAAGCTGTACATTGGAGGACCATGATCCAAACAAAAAAATAAAACACATTGTAAAAATGTTTCAATAAATGTGTTATTACCAAACCTGTGTTAAAAAAATTATTTCAAACCGACTTCATTCAATTTAAAAGATAATGAATGAATTCGGGACTACCTCATGACCACCCGCATGTTCATACATCCTGTCACAGGTCATATGCATGTTTTTACAGGAAACCAGTCTACCTTGGCAGCAAGAGGAGGGAAATGCAAGTGTGGGGGAAAAATTGCAGGTGTTGCTAAATAAAAAACAAGACATTTGCTATGAATTGAATTTATTCAAGGGCTACATAAATCTTTAAAATCATAACGACTTTTCAACCAAAGATTCAATACAATGACGTTCTGCAGGGCACAATTGAAATCTTGTCTGGGGTGAAATAGACACTTGGTTTTACAGTCTCTAATCTTCTTCAGCTTTGGCACACCGACATCGTCCAAATTTATTATTGGTCTTTGTAACATATATTCCAAGAATTTCGTTTTTTCAAGTCCTTTACAATAAAGTTTGTTATCATACTGCAACACGTTTTCCATCACAGTTTTCATGTCATCGTAAGGCAAGTATCCACTATCCCAAGGAATTCCGTGGATGTAAGATTCTATATATCGTTGTGATTTCATGTCAGGTGTTACACCTACCGGTGGGCATAGAATAAAATGTGCCATTCGTCCCTCGTGGCTAATTAATGCTACCTCTTTTGCCACAAATTCCTTGCTACTGGACTGGTAACCTTGAACATCCAATATGACGAAATTTTCAGACGACATTGGTAATAATGTTGGTAAGAGCAGTATACTCTACGCAGCGATCGTGTAGGATTAAACAGTAAGCCTTTGTATTTGCTGGAATGTTGTTCGTAGCAGAAATTTCAACCCTCGTAGTGCAAGCACCAGACTTCAGATCCTCGTTCTGCTTGGTGCAATCCACCACAAAGAATGGTGCATGTTTTATAAAATCGCTCCTTTTAAGAAGCGGTGATGACGAACGCTCGTAGTAAGAATCTTGAAATCTGGCATACATCTCATACAGTAATCCATACGCACCATTGGTGCTGTCTACATTGAAAGAATGGTATGGATACTTTTTATCGTTTAAATATACTGACACGTCCCGTACATCAGGTAGATCAAATTTTGAACCGTCTGCATCGTGTTTGCTTCTATCAGTCTGAAATGCTACGATGACCATTCTAGGTTTTTGCAGCTGAGGGGAAGTTGTTACGTTCCATGAAACGTTGGTTGCTTGTGGTAGGCTCGGTTGCTCATATAATTGCCAGCTACGAAAATATATCTGCAGCGAGCTATCGCTTTCCAACGTGTTTAACAGTTTCAATCGTTCAATGTCTGATAGTTTAAGCATCGGAACAAACCATTCTATATCTGTAACTTTAATTTTACTAACTCCTCCCTTGGTGACGTGCATAGTGTTCTTGGATCTCATAAGTACGAGTTCTAGTTTGCAGTTTAACAGAATTTTCTTGTAATCTTCAGCGACGCCTAGAACATGGCTCAACGGCACGCAAACGTTGAACTTTCCAGATTTTACAATGTCATCAACAGTATCAACACTGGGGTGTACCCACCCGGAGTTCTGAAGCCTGACACAATCAGAATTATTATAGGAGCAGATACCTTTCAGCAAGCTCGTAATACCAGGATTCCTAGTGCGATCCACGGTCTCTCCATGAATATTGAGTTTTATTTCATCGAATAAATGCAAAAATCCATTATTCACAATTTTACCGACGTATTCGGCGTCTTTGTCAGATGTAATAGTGCCGCATATCGATATGAAACTCTGATTGAGCAACGCATACAAGCTTTCTGCCTGAATGGGGATTCGTATCTCGTCGCTTTCGCCTAGAGCCGTAGTGTTATAAGGCTTAAATCCATGATATTGCGAATTTTCAATGGCGTCTTCAAATAAAGCTTTATTATTTACGCTTAGAACGTCCATTCTGCAATACTATAAATCCTAGATATTCTAGATACTTCTTGTTAGCAGTTGTTAACTTGCCGACGGTACAACGTTGATTACCGGGACGAGCACGCTGCACCGACTTATATGCCGATTCGGCTGGTGAAGATTTATTGACGTTAAGCCCCATTCTTCCTAATGACGATTTTCACCGACACTCGCTCACCTCTGAAATCGATAAGCCTTCCGTCCTGATCCACGAGCGATATGGTAATGTCTGTTATTTTGTCTATGTTGGTTAACGGTAGAAAAATCAGGTTCGTTGGGGCTTCTGATATTTTATACCCCGGTGGAACGGTTGGGAAAAAGTCGTATATGTTGTGTGCTGGACGTCCGTTAATGAATGAAGATGATGTTAGATTACAACAAACAGATATAGTGTTTACATTATTAATGTCTGGTTGCTTTGTAGACACCACTGAAGTCGATGCAGGAATTTCATCCTCTGTTGTAAATCCTAGTAAAGGACCCACAGAGTTTGGAACTTTAAAAGAGAGGTCGAGAGAGCAAAATATTGTGGTGAGCAGAGTATTCGGATTCACACTGACTCTAAAAACCACATCAGGATCAAGAGTGGAGTTCGTTAATTTTTTTATAACGAGTGCAACATACTCCGAAATGTCTCTAATCTCATATGTTCCTTTAGGAATGGTGATGACGTGTTGTTGTTCGCCCATTATAACCATCAACGAATTGTTGGTCTCTGTAACGTTTGGAATAGAGTTGTAAGCATCGAGTCGCAACATTGCAATCTCGTAGTCCACTCCATCTTTCAGCTCGATGGGAGGAAAAATATTGTTGGTTATTTCGGATGTACATCCGCTTAGAATGAACGTTTGAGACATTTTAACACTGTTAGATGGGAGATGTAGACTTTTATAGTAAAAACGCCAAGCAAAGGTGCCCGCAAATATCGGTGTTGTATTTTTGATAGCGTGTAAAGTTGTAAAACAGTTTAGAATGCGGACCAACATAATTCACAATTTCCGCAGGCGGTGGCAAGTCGCCATAGCTGTCGAAATATAACGAACTATCACCACGCTTTTTCAACGCCACCCAATGCGTCCCAGGCCCCGAGGCATCATCGAGGTTTACAATGATTCGTTCCTGTTTATACGGTCTGGGAGGTAGTTCGTTTCGCATGTACACACCTCTGAAATGGGGAATGCATAGCTTCTTTGCATATCGTTCCAAGTCGTGGTTCGTTAGGGCTTTTTTTTTAGACGAATTCCTCTGCCTGACGGATAAGGTTTTAAAAATAGTCCCTTGCCGTCTCTGTGCTGACGAATGAGCTCATCTATCCCCTCCTTCTTGCCCAAAGCGATGCTTTCTAGCATGTGGTTATGTCGTATATGTTCTCCAAGCTGTTTCTTGTCGTTTTTTGCTGAGTTGACAGCTTTAGCAATCTGCGCCCCTGCACCACCTAAAGCCCCAAGGGCACTTAGACCAGCAAGGATAGGCAGCAGGGGTAATATACCGCCTATTTTTTTAGGAGACTTCAAAACTCGTTTCTTTTTTTGTTTTTTGTTTTTCTTTGTCACAACTTTTCTGTATGCGGCCTTCAGTTTCTTAATGTTATCCAATCCAGCTCCCATTTTAACTTTTCCCTTCATGATTTTCGAGACGGCGTAAGCCGCTGCACGCTCCCCAAAACTTGCGTCCTGTGCTGTAACACGTTTAGACGCTTGCTGTGCCAATTTCAAGTCTGCTATGTGTCGATCGTTTATATCAGAACTCTGCGCGTAGCTTATATCGTGTAACTTGCAGGCTTCGTCCAGAGGATTGATTCCTGTATCGCCTCTTTTTAATCGTTTTTCTAGTTTCGTGCCTGGACCACAAAATCGATACTTTGGTATGTGTAGTTCGACAGGCAGTTTATTTATGAGCGTATTGATGATACCGTCTCCACGGCGACGTTTACCTCGTTGTATTCGTGGTGCCATACTGACTGCTCCACCTGCACCGTCTGGCTATTTATAGGTATAAAAGCGGTTGCTATTACACCCAACCTTATTATTCTCACCATGAAGTTTGAGAAGCAAAACGTCTCCTTGCAAGTCTGTCCCATAGAGCGGGCTGATTCGAACCATAAACGCAAACACAGCATATTACTACCCGATAATGTTCGGTCTATTGTTTGCGGCCCCTCAGGTAGTGGAAAGACAAACGTGTTAATAAATATTCTTCTACATCCCAACGGCGTAAAGTTTTCAAATGTTTACATTTTTTCAAAGTCGCTCTTTCAGCCGAAATATAAATTCCTTGAAGAAATTTTAGCCAGAGTTCCAGAAATCGGCTATTATAAATACGACAGCTGCGGAGACGGGATACCAGAACCAACAGACGTAAAAGAAAATTCAGTCATCATATTCGACGATATTATGACGCAACCTCAAAGCCCAATAAGGAATTATTTCAGCATGGGAAGACACAATTCGTTAGACATGTTTTATCTAGCCCAGTCGTATGCGAGAATACCAAAGCATCTGATAAGAGACAATTGTAATTTGTTGATTGTATTTAAGCAGGACGCGTTAAATCTAAGACATCTATACGACGACTACGTCAACGCAGACATGACTTTCGATAAATTCCTACAAATGTGCCGCGAATGTTGGTCTTTGGAGAAGTACGGATTCTTAACAATCTGTAAAGAGGATTCTATAGACAAAGGAAGATATAGGAGAGGATTGGACGAGTACATTGTTATATAAAGACTTGTAAAGTATAGACGGTACTCACAATGAACGACAGAGGGCTTATACGCGCATGTAGAGGTGCTATGGGTGTTGACAGATTTGGATCCCCGTTAATTGCGCGATACATCGATAAAATAGCACTACCTCGAGACGAAGTGGGTAATTATTCTGTCAAAGGAAAACGAATACGGTACGTTGGTCATCCCACAGAGAACCACAATGCCGCAACAAAAGAATACGTGGATAAAGTTCTTGCGCAGAAAGATGTTCTCAAAAATGATGATTTTATTGATTCTCGAAACTTTGAATTGTTTAAAGCCACGGGGCAGGTGATGAATAAATTTGCGGCTATGACACAGCTGCTCATTCAGAAACAATCGGAGCTTAATGATCATGTTACTGTTTTAAAACACGTCGTGCATAGAATAGCCACAGTTATGCGGGACACGCGCCAAACCAGTTTTTTTCAAGTCTACACCGGCAGCCGCTTGAAGCTAATTTACAACGGAACCATAGAGGTTGTCGACAAGGCCGATTCAGACGATCTGTCTGCTACGTTAAATGGAACACCTGTCCACATTAGTCATACCATACATGTCGCCAGAGGCGATGTGTTATTGTTTAAGACAGGCACATTTTCACGCGATGTTCCCCTCACTATCGAATACATGTATAAAAACACCGAAATCTCAAACGAAAATAACACTCAAGATGAACCCGTCATTGAGTGATGATCAGAGGAGAATTAAGGAAGAAATTAAAAAACATGCAGATTCTATACGGGAGAAATATTTATCGTTAAAAAAAGCAGATATTCAGTCTAAACATGAGTTTTCCGACATCGTGCAGCCTATAACGCAACCATTGGAGCAGCTCGTCACTCTGAGCAAAGAAAAATCGCAACATGATAAAATGGAAGACACACCCTCTACGGATCAGACCCCTGTAAAACATTACCGGTCTATGTTGGAATCCGTTTATGGACGGGTAGCTAGCGGATATATTCAGAAACTAGTTCAATTGAGACCTAGAAACGTTGACACCATATACGGTATAAAATGGCATCCAGAAAAACAAACTTTTTCGATCGGTGCATTGCCTCTGTCGATAAGAAATGACGTTATACATATCGGTAATAAGAGGTACCATGCCCGTCGAGGATTAATGGAGCTGCTTACCAAAAACATCCCCGACCCTAAGTTGTACACCGATAAAGATTTGGAGGTGTATAAGGAAATATTGGAAAGGTCAAGTGCGCATAAAACCGGTTACGATGACAATGAGGAAATAAGAGTCTCAAACAGCCAGAAATTTAAAAACGTTATTAGAACGTTATTTCCCGATGAGGAGGTCGAAGTCTACGATGATCTCCAGACTCGAAAACTTGTCAGAGGAAAAGGGCTGTGGAAACATTCACACGCTAACCGGAAAATAGACTATAAATATTGGGACAACTGTAATGAACTCGTACATCGACTTCGTCTGCTTGTTGCGTCGTCCGAGGCAGGAAACCACTCGCACAACAACGAGATATTGGAAATTATATCGGAATTACGAGAGAGCGGGCTGATACAATGATCAAAAGTAAAATTGCATACGAGCTTCATAAACCCGCTCGAATAAATTATCCGAGACGTCATGTTACAATGAAAGGTTTAAATGATTTATGGCAAAGCGATCTGATTGAAATGATACCCTACCATAAGGAAAACAGAGGGTTTAAATACATTCTTGTTTGTATTAATGCATATTCAAAGTATGCGTACGCGAGAGCTTTGAAGAACAAAACTGGTAAAACTGTTACCGCAGCCATGGAGGATATACTTCAATCTGTGAAAACACCACCTAAAAATCTTCAAACCGATATGGGAAAGGAGTACTATAACGTTAATTTTAAAGCCTTAATGCAGAAATACGGCATCAACCATTATTCAACATATTCCAACGTCAAGGCTTGCATTGCTGAACGCTTCATAAGAACTTTGAAAACAACCATGTTTCGCGAATTTACAGCAAAAGGCAGTTATAAGTGGCTAGACCTGCTGCAGGAACTCATTATACAGTACAACGATAGGGTTCACTCCACCATTAAAATGAAACCTAACCAAGTCAAGGACAACAGCTTGTTGAATACTGTATACTGTTACAAGAAGTCGCATGCCAAGCCTAAGTTTGCGGAAGGCGACTTTGTAAGAGTTTCAAAACACAGGAAGTTGTTTAAAAAGGGATACTTACCGTCGTGGACTACTGAAATTTTCAAGGTGAAAAGAGTCCAGAATACTTCTCCGCCCACATATCTGCTAAAGGACTTGGAAGGGAACAAGATTGAGGGTGCTTTTTATGCAGAGGAATTGCAAAAAACAACGTATCCAAACACTTATTTAATTGAAAGGGTGTTAAGACGTAAAGGTGATTTAGTTTTTGTTAAATGGATGGGTTTTCCTACGAGCAAGAACTCGTGGATACATAAACGAAATATTGAATAAAGATTTCAAGTATGAGCATGTGTTTTTTATTTACATTTCCTTTGTCTCTTACAAAAATACAATGCATGTACAAGACACAGAAAACATTAGACTTTCCTTTTTTTAAGAGGGGGTTCGTCATCTCTGAGTTTGTAATGACCGTAGGCAAGTGTATCCACGCCATTAGGTAAAATGTGACGCTTGTCATCTGAAGCGTTTAAGGTGACTTTATTCACTGCAATCGAAAACACGTTATGCTTATATGATCGTATAGATCTATTTAGCGAAAATGTTGTATGTCCGGTCTTGAGACAATTCAAATAATCTTCAAATGAGAGTTCTCTCTCCACAACAGATTTATTGATACCTTTCAACTTTTTTATGGAGCTACCGTTAAACCTTAAGGCGTACATTTTTGCCCTAAGGCCTACAAACTCAGTGATGGAACGATCGACGCACTCGTCTTTGAATTTACCTACAACTCCTTTGTTTTTCAATGAATACAAGGGATGATCAGGGGGGTAGACGCTAGTATCTAATTCATCTTTCACATTTAGCAGATCGCGATAGAGATTATCCGTTTCGATCTTGTATAGGAAGCTGTCGGTATCTGTATAACATAGGCTTAGATTGTTTGCGAAATGTTTTTTCATGGTGTTGTAATGAAAATCATACATCCTAGTTTTCGAAATTTCCAAGATGACCATGCCAACATAGATTGCGGTATTTAGCACGAGTTTAGTCTTACCAAGGTGTACACCCACCAAGTTCTCGTTATAAATTGTTCTATCCAGAAAGTTTGACTTTGCAACCAATTTAGAAAGTAACTTTTCATCAGACACCAGCCTAAAATCTATCCTTTTTCGTACATTTTCGAGAGTTTTTCCGTACACTGCATTATTTAACAGCTTAAAAAAATCCTTCTCGAATTCGTTATTTGCAGCCTTTCGTTTCATGGTATTGAATTCAATATACGGTTTCAACCAACAGCTTTGTTCAAAGCTAATACCTCTATGTACCTTTGTCAATTTCAGTCCGTGTTGGAGCGCTTGTTTAAGTACGGTAAAGTGTACGATGTAGTTCTGCTTGGGTTCAAGTGTGGTTAAGAGCTTCTTGAATTTACTGCCAGGAGGGCATTTCATCTCTGGGCAGAATGGGAGATCAGTGTGAGCATCGTGTAGGTGTTCTGGATAATTTAAGTCCACCTCAAAAACATATCCTAATTTTGAATCGTCTGGTATGGAGACAATGTCTAGGGATTCTAACTCGATTTTTTCGAGCCAACGGAAATTACCTATAGGCAGCGGCTGTGACATGGCATAACCGTATAGGTTATTAGCGTCGACGTAGTACAATACCGACTCGTCGTCTGCCACAGCATGCCGTTTTATTGCTTGACAAAGACCCCCACGGATTGCCTGTTCAAAAAACTGAACCATGTCGATATCGTTTAAAATAGGCAGCTTTACCTGTGTAAACTTTAACATGGCTGCATATGTAAAACTAGGGGCAGTAGGGTAGAAGACGCAATCTAAATCGTAGGTATCGTGACACATCTGTCTGAAATTTTCAAACACGTCCGACAATATCATAACGTCCGATTTTAAGTACAAGTCTGAATATTCCCCTAAAGACTTGACTGAAAATGAATTCCATACATTGACAGCATGAGAATAGTCTAGGTCTGACACATCCGCATTGGTAAGCTTGTTGTAAAACGCCTCTTTAGGCGGTAGTTTTGTTTCGTCTAGAATTTCAAGCGAGGTGATGTAGTCATAGGGAAAAATTCCTTTTCTACACATCAAATCGGTTTTGTCGCCGAAGGCTTTACGTGTCTCTACGAATTTATCATTGGGGAGATTTTTTGCTAATTTTTCCAGGCTCGTGGACATGAAGCGGAATGAGTCTAGGAATCTAAGTTCAAGAGATTGTTGTTTCAAATGAGAGGAGGGAATAAATTTCGAAAAAGTTATGTATTTTTCCTGGGTATTACATATGACGTTGATACGGTTCTTGTCAAAACCAAGTTCTGTCACAATGAAGTGGCTATCATAATTAGACAGGTTGTGTAAAACAACAGGGACAAAAGATTGGTTCCTATAATTCAAATTACAGTTTCTGTGCGCTGCGCCTCTGAACCGTCCGCTCACATGACAGTGGTCACGGACTTTGTAATTTTCTTCGGTAAAGCCACCCTGTTTGCAGATATGACAGATGGTGCTGGTCGTGTACTGATTAATTTGTTCTGTCGTGAGAGGGATCATGGGTTTTATTTCAGAATTTAAAATGGCGTCAATAGCCTTGACGTCTTTTACAAGTGATGTCATGAAATGTTTTCCTGCATCAGGGCCTCTGTACATTCTCAGATTCGAATGTTCGTCTTCCAAATCCTTGATGAAATAAGCGTAACTAAATGGTGTGTGCTTCTGATATTTTTGAGTCCAGGATCTAATAGGCTCGTTGTCACACCCCGAAATAGGCTCCAGCATGCACTCGAAATCGGCATAAATAACAAACCTAATCTTTTGCGAATGTTCGTGTTTAGTGAAGGATATTTCTAAACGTTTAGGAAATTCACATTTTACGGGGGAGAATGAATTGCATACTGCTAAATGAGCCTCGTGTCTCTGGTCGGCTGACTGGTCACCATAGGCTTGAAAGTGTGCGAAACATCGCTTGCAAACTCTGGTTTGATTGTGATTAGATGTGCGAGAAGGTCTAATGAATGCGTCGAAATCGGTAATTAACACATAATGAGAATCTAATTCGTCGCAGACATAGAGCAGGTCTCTGTGATCTGGCAACTCTTTCTCAGCAATCTTAATTGGAAAAATTTCGCCTTCATCATCAATTCCAAACACATTGATCGAAACGTCATTTACTTTAGAAAATTTTGCAACGTCGTGGAATGACGGTGGGAAATTAATACATGAAAAGTCGTATTTTTCATCCAAGTCCGGTCTGTCAAGATAAGAAATCCACAAGTCATTGTCGTCCTCTATGAATTTTGCTAGCATACAATATTTAAAACAAAATTCGTCATGATTATTGATATTAACTAGTGACTTTGAATGTCTGAAACGCTGCGGTAGGAGCATGAACTTACGGCCTCTAAAGGGTTGGTATTTATTTAAACGTAATTCTATTTTGTGTATGGAGTGGAATGAATAACCACTACCCCTCAGTGAAATGTCGTCGTATTCTTGCACTATTTTCTCAATATGTTTGTCTAGAACATCACTTACATCGGATGACGTGAGAACAACTTCGTTTTTAGATTTGAGGTTGAACACACTGTTTTTTTCATTAGTGTCCTGTAGGTTAATTTCAACAAACAAATTCATTTTTAACGAGTTTTGTTGAAGTAAACAGTCTTGAACCAAAGCCACCATTTGAGGTTTATATGATGATAGAATGTTGTGAAGATCACCTGCTGGAATATCCATAAGGGCAAAAGTAGAAATTCTCGATTGAAATGCAGATTCAATTCTCACGAAATCGGTCTGTAACACAAGACAAATACGGAAAGATTATATTATTTTTATGTGAAAAATCGATGGGGATTTTATGAATGGGAACGCGTGGTATGAATGAGTGTGTAACAACTTACCTTAATTGGAGAACTGGTTCCAGACGTGTTGATGGCTCCTCCTCTCACAAAATGGCTTTCGGGATGGTTCTGTTGTGACAGTGTTTCAGTAGCGCTAGTTCCAGCTTCTTGATGTAGTCCGCCAGCGCTCTGAGCATATTCGGTCTGTTCCGAGATATTATTGCTGCTACACGCAGGGCGTGTCGAGACATCGCCTTCGGCAAGACAGGTTGAATTTGGAGAATGGTCGCCACATAGTGCAGGTGCACTCGTTAGTTTGCTTTCTGCATGATGTCTGCCTCGGGCGCTCTGAACCGGTCTCGCCTCTGTATTGGTAGCTTGCACATCAGTGAGCTGTAACAAAATGGAACTAGTTGTATTAACCACACCTACGGCTGTTAATGGCGAAAACAAAATGGAGGAACATATATAAATAATATTTACCTTATATGATGTGATTTCCCCATTAAAAAAAGACTTCAGCACGCTCGGTCTGGTCTTGACTTGATGATCTAAGGCGACTCCGTGCTGTGTTGATGGTTGAGGCTGTAGACTTGCTGTCTCTGGTTCGATAACTGTTGCAGATGCCGCAGAGGTAGTGTCTTTGTCCCTATTACGATATAATTCATTTGGGTTCAACAAGCTGTGGGTATTGTTCAAATGTCTGTTGAGATTACGATGAGACGTGAAACATTTATCGCATTTTCCACACGATAACTGTAAACTAGAGTGTGACTCCTGTATATGTCTATTTAGTATATCTTTACGTGTAAATACAGCTGTACACAAATCACACGTAAACTGAGAATCGCCATGTTTTTGTCGTACGTGGCGGTTCAAATCATGTTTATGTTTATACTTCGCTCCGCAACGTTCACACGTGACTTCCATGATGACATATGGTAGCAGAATGGAATAATTCGAATGTAGTAGTGTTTATATATACGGTCGTGGGAATTTATCTTGGTTAGACGGCAGCTGGGTCTTATCTTAAACACTGAGGCGCGGTAAACACAACGTATGGGCTCCTCTGCGTTAAAAAAAAAATTGTCGTGGGAATATATTTTGACTGGATGTTCTTATCTTAAAAGGATTAGCATGTAACCGGATGCGCGACTTAATAGCCAAAAGGTCTTAACCCCATCCATGTCGGATACGGTTGACCAGGACCAGGTGATGGGCTGGTCACAGTGCATGACCTCCTTATCAATATATCTTTACCACATGCCCATTAAGGCGTAAGCGGATGTGGTCTTATCTTGACCAGGTGATGGGCTGGTCACATTGCAAAAAAAAAAAAATTGACTTAACGGTCATAACCGCCTTCCGTGACGTCATCATCTCAAGCCCCCACCGGGCCACCCATCTCAAACCACCCGGGCCACCCATCTCAAGCCACCCGGGCCACCCAGCTAAGCCACCCATGTCGTCATGAACAAAAGCAAACTACTCAGCTGGCTAGTTTGATCTCATTTTCTATACAAGGCTCTTACAAACATTAATAATACAAGTCACAGTAATAATTTACAGTGCAAATACTACCACACATTGCAAGGACTTAATAATTCTATTTATGAATACCTAACTAACTAACTCCGTGGCGCTACATGCTGAAGGGACAAGGCCTACCATCAGACCGCTGCGTCATCTACCATAGGCAGATGGCAGGATTGGGGGGCATGTGATCAGCATGCCGACACCCAGGGCCGTTAATGGTGGTTTCCATGACCGGAGCCGCTACTTCTCTATCAAGTAGCTCCTCAATTTGAATCACGAGGTTGAGTGCACCCTTACCAGACCTCCCTACCTCATAAAGATCCGAGGAGGTACCGGGGATCGAACCCGGGCTGAACTTTACGTCGTCACCACATTATAAGAACTGGTCTCAGACAGCAGAAAAAAATGACAACGGCAGATAACTGACGCTTGTGCAAAACACCCAAAATTACGTGGAAGCACATGGGCAGGCATAGGCCTAGAGGAAGAAAACACTCGAGCATAAGGCAAGTTGTAATGGAGAAGCCATCACAATAAGATTTTTAATATAACCATGGGTCTCTAGTTGTGTAGTGTGTTTATGGTGTTGCATAGAAGTTAATAAAGTATTTAGGCTATTTGAATTCCACTACTATAGATTGAACAGAAATGAGTACCAGGAGCAATCCAGGGGGTAAAGGCGGCCGGTGCGTAAGGCTGACAACCTTACCACCTTCATGTGCCGATGTCTAAAAATCTGGGAGCCTCAACCTCCTGGAACCCTCTGGGCCTCCATGGCCTGTAATAGGGAACACTTTACTTTTTACTATAGATTGAAATACAATGTTATGGCGCAAGTAAATGAAAATAAGACACACATAAGAGAAAGCTAAATGAGTGTGTCGGATATTTGAAGTGAGATACTTGAGTTGCCTATGCTTTGCGATAGAGAGAGTCATGTGGGTATATTGGATAATTGAATTGTGCCGGTCTTGAGGTATTGATTGTCCAGTGGTATAAAGAAAGCTACGTGATTGTATCGGATATCTGAAGTGAGAAAGCTGTATTATCCATTCTTTGGTGTAGAGAAAGTTACGCGAGTTCGACAAATATTTTAAGTGAAAACGTGGTTTTTCACGTTTTTGTACAGAGAAAAATAATTGAATTTTTTGGTATAGAGAAAGTTATATGAGTGTAACATATTATGTGAAATTACAAAAGTTCTATTTTCCATCCTTCTGTATAGAGAAAAATAGGTGAGTGTATTGGATATTTAAAGTGATTTAGTCTTATCGCCTGTGGTTTGGGGTAGAGAATGTTATGTGAGTGTGTCAAATATAAGAAATAAGAAAGCTGTATTGCCCATGCTATGGGATAGAGAATGTTATGTGAGTGTGACAGATAGGCATTAACTTAAACAATCTGTCTATGTAGGAGAGTCGGCTGCGGTGGTCTTTTGAACCCTAGGACCTCTAAAATATCTAAAAAAAAATTACGGACCCCTAATTTTACATCCAAATTTTAAAAGAAGGCCTATATTCTTAATATTTGGGGTATTAATTATAGGTCATTATAACGAAATATGTGAACAAATTGTACTTCTTTACTTTCCCCTTGCTGTATGATATTTTTTAATTATATATGGGGACCATCTGCACCATCTTCGCGGACCACAGGTTGAGAAACGCTGGTCTAGAGGATGGGTTTTCAGGACGTAAAAATCTTCCGGGAGGACTTTAAGCTGGGGGGCCCATGTCGTAGATTTACGCCACGTAAAAGAACTCCAAGCCTAAATTAGAGCCTCTGGACAAAATTTCTCGGCCCTTTGACGTCCTAGTAATACCTTCATTTCCGGAGGGAGGTTAAGGGGAGATGGGCCTACCACCTGTCCCTCTGCCCTCTCTAGAAAAATAAGCGTAACAAAATTCGCATCGCTAAACAGAAACCTCCACTTGGAGGCCCTTCGCCCCAAAATGGGGGCACAAGATTCGAGAGAGATGTAGGAGACCTTTACTGCACAAACAAGCGAAATATAGCCTATGTAAACATCAACACTATAATTAGTGAAAACAAAACTTAAACAACAAGAACGTTTTTTCTAACATTCACACCTAGAAATCAGCAGAGAAGCAACACTTTTCAATCACAAATATAAATTTTAAACCTTTAAACACCTCAAAAAGCACATTCCTCAATTCCAACCAAATGAAAAACCATGGCCTCCTCAATATTCAAAATCTAATAAACTTGTGTGAGTGTCTTTTCATTTTTTTCTATGTTTGAAGTGAGAAAGTTGTATTGCCCATGTTTTTGGATAGAGAGAAAGTCATGTGGGTACATTACATATTTGAATTGTGCAGGTCTCGAGGTGTTGATTGTCCAGTGATTGAAGTGAGAAAGTTGTATTTTTTTTTTTAAATTCAGCTGTGTTTATACTCCCTTTAGCTACGGGGCCATATCAGGAGTTCGGAATCTGTGTCTATACAGTTGGGTAGGCCATAGAACTATTGATTGCCAATTATTTCTATCGATTATTGGTGTATTTTATAGAGTACATTTTAACTGATATTAATTTAAATGAATATGATACAGCATGCAATGGTGAGGGTGCTTCACGGCATGTAAATATCCAATTTGGTATTTGCCTTTACATCTTGGACATCTTTACACGTCTTTAAATAAATGGACTGACATATTCTCCATGGGCCGTCCACTACAACATTGGGGAACCCTTTTTCGAACGTGTGTTGCTTCCTGATTTACAAACGATTTATTGGATGCTTAATATACGATAAATCATCAAGAGTGTATCCCTTACATAAATTCTAGTTGACAGTACAATTGACAAGTGGATGTAGGTGAGCTGTATTTATTATAGATGAATGACGATAAGCGAGCAATAATTTATACTTGGAATGAAATACTGTGTTTGATTCCTGCCGGCTACTTGAACACTTTTTGTCTTTTTAACAATTCGTTCTTTGCGTCACTGTCAGCCGGAAAACTGAGAGATGTATTCTGAGACCACTCAAACTGGTCCACTTTTTCTTCATACATTAGTACATTACAAGTTTTTTTTAAGTCTCATCTAGTATCATGTAATCATGTATGCTGGATTATTTTCTGTATGTTAACAGTAAAACATTGTTTGAATATGGTACAGTAGAAACAATATAATATCATTTTTTCTTTACAGGTGCACTTGCACCCCAGCTACTAATCCAGGTATAATTTTGATTCCCGGTATGGCGAAGTTTAGTGTGCCTCACAGTGCTGCATATAACATAACTTGTCTGTCTGTGAGGTAGACCATTAGGGTAATCAGTCATATGAGAGAGGTTCCATCTGGCGCTGTGAATTGAACTCCGGCTTAGCTCAGTTTGTAGAGCATTGGCGGGAATAGCCAAAGATCCTGGGTTCAAGTCCCAGTGTCAGAGGAATTTTTCTCCTATAATATTCTCATGTAATGTCCAACAGAGACAATAATCTGTGGTTCATGAATGCTTATGTATCTATTTTAAGATATAGACCTAAGCATTAGCATAAGACGTCTCCCTGGCTGTGAACTGAGGAATAGTGGTTCCAACGGCGTGATAAGGAGGTGTTAAAGATTAGCATGGGTTTTTCTGGTAACCGTAGGCAGTACACGCACATCCATTACGTAACGTATCACACGGAACGATGCATTCTGCCGGATTTGATACTAAACAATGCATTCACTTTCCACATTTGTACGGAACCTTGGGTTTTTCTCCTTATTCAAACACTTTACGACATTGTTTCAGCGAAGATCAGGGACACACGAAACAATCCTCGCATTTGCTGAGTTCATTACAAAGCTTCAATTGCCCTGTTTCATAGAACTTTTACACTAATGCCTTATCATTATCAAACATTATACTGTATTATTACCGGTAGTTAATATTTTCACTAGGGATGGGTCCTCGATACTTTCGATACCTCGATACTCTCGATACTTGCATGGTATCGGCATCGAACGATACTTCAGAAAACTCACTCGATACTTTTTCGATACTTTTGTAATTCTGAAATTCTGCAATTAAGTGAGAATGCTAGTATTTTTTAACAAAAACTTGTAAGTGGACTGTTTAAAAAACTAATTTTATTTTTTTGTAGAGTTTAAAAATAATTATAGGCTACTGATGATATTAAATTTTGTCTCATTAAATATGCACACTTCATTAATTTAGTTGGTATTATACAGTTCTCTCAAATTTTAATTAATGTACCTATTTATTGAAACTGGAAATGTTGAAGGTATCGAGTATCGAAGTATCGAGTATCGAGGAAAAAATCATGTATCGGTATCGAGTATCGAGAAAATCTGGTATCGACCCATCCCTAATTTTCACATATCAGTCTTCTGTTTCATAAGAATATTAGTTATTATTACTTAAAGAGTTCAAGCTCTAAATTATGAGTAAACATTACTAATGTTCAGTGGCGTAACACAGGAAGGTTGGGCCCCCTAACAAAACCATTCATATTCAAGCATATGGGTTCAGTAGCATGCCTTCGACCACGGGAAATATTAAGTTTCATAGGCTGACAGGACTAAGGGGTATTAAAATTTTCCTCTATTGTTATTATTATTATTTTTGTTATTATTATTATTATTATTATTATTATTATTATTATTACTACTACTGGGAAGATATAGACCTATTATTAAGTTTCTTGGGATTTTTGTGCAAACATTGTAATTTTTCTATACAAGAAAGAAATATTATTAAAAATTAATATTATAATGACATTTTAAATAATGAATAGATTAATAAAAAGGAAGATGGATTTATTCTCCAAGACATACTAAGACCTGAAAAATCTGAGAGATATGTCCAGATTCCTAGAATAATATCGTGCGAACCATAAATTGTGCTATTGTGGTAATTGAGGCCGATGAAAATATCCTATTAAATTCCTAGATATAGACAACCATCTTCAAATGGAAATAGATAACTGAAATTTGGATAAAAACCTTCAAAAGCATTAATTTTTTATTCTATATCTAACAACTCACCAAATCGTATAGCTTACAGTATAATCCAGTTTCTTTATATTTTCTTTTTTTCAATTGTTGTGATTCTAATCTACTCAAACGACAATTAAATGAATATACGGACGTGTAAAACATAAAATAAATATATTTTATACTTTGAGGGTAGCTTTTCTTCATTTTCATTTTTCATTACCCATAACGTTCCAGAAGGTAGACAATTTCTGTGTAATCTCTTCGAAATTTTCAGCAATTATTGCGAAAACGAAAAATTCTTTTTTAACTGAAAATATTTTAGGAATTACATAAAGAACAAAATAATAATATAAAAAATAAAGACAAAGTGTAGCAGAAATTACGATTAAATCGGTTGAATTTGTAGAGTTTAGCATTATGAATCGTGCATTCTCATGAGTTAAAGTTTATAATGTATATACAAGTTGTTTTATTAGGAAGTAGTACCGGTAATGGATAGCAAACAAGATATCTTATCTTCACAAGGAATGCGTTATCTCTCAATCAAAGTGTGCTTAATAGTCGTGTACTTAAAAATAGCTTGTTAATATGAAATCAAATAAATATTTCCACTCAAACTTGTTACTGTAATGCTTCCAAGCATACAGCCGTACATAATATTAATTAAGGTTGTTGTTATTATTATTATTATTATTATTATTATTATTATTATTATTATTGATGTTAACAGTTGTAAAGCGTTGTAATAATCACGACCTGGGTATATGCCTAAAGTAATAGTTTCGATACACAACCAGCAGTAATCACTTGCTGTCCTCAGTTTGACCATTGGCATGTTTGGCAAAATTCTGGGAAATTCTGTTGTGGATGAATAAATTATTCTACGAGTTTACTCACACTCTTTTCGAAAACAGTGTAGGCTAGTAGTGTCTATAGAATTTTAGTTCTCTAGGGTTTACTTTTTTATAACATTTTCATCATTCGATTCCTCGCCATGAAATTGCTGATTAATACTCTTTTAGAGTGAGCCGTAAATGTTGCGCACTTTGACGCATTTTCTTCAGCTTGTGTATATTTTAAAAAATATTTATTTTCTGCGGTAAAAGTAATTATTTTCTTATTTACTTTCCCTAGTATATTCTGTCTTTTACGTCTATATCTCATACACCATATGCCGCTTCGTCAGTTTGCTTATGTGGACGATTAGTGGTTGTTTGGTTGATCACCATGCAAGTTCTACACAGGCTGTGTTCAAATTCTTCTCTATTAATCCCCGTGTAATATGTAAAAGTTACACCAGCTTCTGCCTAATAAACGTCATATGTCAAACATGGGATGACGTTTCTCCCCCGCGGCACTGAAAGAAGATATGTGGCTGCACTCCGTAAAAATCGCCATCCATCCGAGCTGTGAGCAATCAGTAGTATGTCATCTGTCAAGAAAAAATCTAGTTTCGAAATTTCATTAGATTGATTTCGGAAACTATGATGGGTAAAGGTAAGAAAAGAAGACCCCTAAGCAAGGAACAACGTTGTTAACAATACCTTAATAGTACATAATGCTTCGAGCCTACAATGACATTCAGTAAGACACAAGTGTATTTATGAAACGAGGGCAGAGACTTTCCTAATTTCCATACAGGCATCTTAATTAAACTTATAAGTCTCTACAGTCTGGCCGTCCTAAGAAGGAAACGTGAAGTAAACAAAAACCAGTATACCTGTCTCACTCTAGCACATTACTCGTATGACTTAAGAGAGAGATAGACATACTGGTTTTCGTTTATTTCAGGTTTCCTTCTTAGCTCGTGTCGGGTATAGGTTTTGAGTTTTTAGAATACCTCGACTGAGCGAGCTCTCGTCTCATGTGCTGAACTATGTTATGAGTGATATCAATGCAAGTAATCACTTCATTTTATTGAGTATTGAGTGTTCGCTCACACTCATTGCGCTTGATATGTTTGGGCCTACTGATCTCTCGGAATGTAGTAATTTTGTTCTAATCCACAAAAAGTAGTTCGTCAAAAAGCAAATAGAAAAGAAAGATAAGATGTGCAGGCAATTTGTTAAAACAGATGCCATCAAACCCGTGAATAATTGGTTTTCCTACATATATTTACGTAGGCGATGGTGCTCTGAAGTAGTACAAAAAAGAGAACTAAGAAGATACAAAACACAAACAATCCAGACTCAACCTCCAAATCAATCAGATGACTAATTAACTAATAATTCTCCCTTTTAGGATTTAAGCGACCCAAGCCGCCCGGGCCTTACAGGGCCCCGACCTATCGGGAGAGGGATTATCTTTGGATCACATACATACTTTTTTGACCAGACAAGGAAATGGAGGGCCTCCCCGGATGAGTGATCAGCCCAATGCCTGGGCCATCTCCGAGACAACATGAACACATAGGACGAGACACACCAATCACACACACACTCACTCAGAACAAGGCGAGGATGGGGATGAAGATCATAATGACGGCCAGTTGATATCCGGGGACCACAGGGGCCTAAAGTTATCTTACACTTGTCTCACAGGTGAGGGAAAACCCAGAAAAAACCTGAACTAGGAAACTTGTCCCGACCAGGAATCGAACCCCGGCCCGCCGCGTGAGAGGAGGTAATAATATTAGTGAAAATATTTTATAAGTAGTGTACATACCTAGGTATTTCTATTAAATAACATTAATAAATAACATTAGAAGTTCTGCTATCGTTAGCTGATATTATTATGAAGTTAGTAGCAAATCGTATAAATATTTTATCTCTTTTTTAAACACAATATTCCCAATGATAAAACCATAGTCATATCATTATTATTGTTAACAATTTCATGCATTATACATGCTTTAGTTTAGGAATGTATTATATGTTTGTAAATGACCATAACCTTATATTGTTAGCTGTATCATACACTGTAAATAGTCATATTACTTTAGCATTTAGAAAAGCATTATATTGCAAATAACCTGATATTATGCATATTTCATGCATTAAAAATAATGTTATGCTTTAGTAATTAGGGATGTATTACATTTCTGTAAATGACTATACGCCTATATTGTTAACTATTTCTTGTACTATTCATATATTACTTAAGAATTTAAGAATGTATTATAATATATTTTGTAAATAACTATAACTATGTATTGTTAGCCATTTCACGCACTATAAGTAATACCCATATGTTATACTTTAGTATTCAAAGATGTATTATAACCTATGTGTGTAAATAACTGTAACCTTAATATACCCTAGGGTAAAATTTCAGTTTCAATTTCAATTTATTGCTACAAATTACAATATAAGTGTATACAAATGTGTTTTCGAACGCCACCCGAAGAAGCAAAGCGTGTGCTCGGGGGCGGTTCAGTTCAGTACAATGAAGTAACTTATACTAAAATAATTATTTAAAGCAATTCAAGAAATTTATTTACAAAATATAGAAAAGTATGAGTTAATATCATTTAAAGTAAGGACAGAACATGTTATATTTACAACAATGGAAATGTACGAAGAAATACAATAATATATTTTTTTGTTAAACAGATTTTAAGATAAGGCAAAGCAATTATATTTATATTTTAAAGTTTAATATTGGAAATGTCGTAGTAATGACAGAAGTGAGGAAATAAAAGTAATTATATAAAATTTCTAATTTTAGACTTAAATTGTTTGTTGTTTTAGCAAGGTTAATTCAGGATGGTTGCTAATAAATGAATATAATAGTCTTGGGCCGAAACTTGTACAGTGGTTAACTCCAGCAGTTGTGATTTTTTTTGTTTAGTTAATAAACTAAATTGATTCATTCGTTTGTGATATCCATGACTTTCTGACATATAATTGTCACGATGTTTATGAAAATAACCTAATAGGACGTACTTGTAAATTTGGTCTATGCTGGATACGTTAAATTCAGAAAATAATAATTTGGAAGAATAGTCGGAAGGCTTTGATAAACAAATTATTATGATGCGTTTTTTAAGACAAAACAAAGGGCTGAGGATCCTTTTTGCAACTCCTCCCCATCCAATGATGCCATACTGAATAATAGAATGAATTAGGGCCAAGTAAACTGTACCTCATAAATGAGCATGTAAACATGAACGGAGAATAACAAATTTATAAATGACTACGTAACCTATTGCATAAATATACGATTTACATGTCCCATCTTAAATGTTGATCAATTATGATGCCTAGATATTAAACTTGATTTGATTCACTTAAGGAGGGACAAGTGCAGTTATTAATACAGCAACCTGAATTATGTACTTTTAAGCTTAAATTGTGACATGTCTTTAATTGTTGTAAGTGTTAAAGTAAGGTTAAACTTTTGGATAGTAAATAATAAAATTATTATTATTATTATTATTATTATTATTAGAAAGTTCAGGGCCCTGAAAGCAAAACAATAAAAAATGTGGTTGCAGCAGAAAACGATACGCAGTGCGGGACTTTTTACTTTAAATTGGAATTTAGTACACTCGAATTGATAAAGTGAAATTCTCTCATTTCATGACATGAAAAAAGTAAACACTTTGTTGTACGATGAGTCAACAGTAAGACTGTTTCTATTTAATCCTTTGTATTTCTAGTTAATTCCCCTTGTATATTTCCACCCTTTCAGTGCCTAATTCTAACATTTCTGTTAACATTTTCATTTTATTTTAGGTAGTTAGATAGGTGTTGGAACTTTTGGGTTATAGTTACTTGTAATATCCCGGTAAGAATACTGTTTAGGTAATATGATAATGGTTCATTTGTGGGCTGCGGGTTGGAAGTGATAACGATTTAACGATTCCGCTGAAACAGGAACGCGAGCACCTGTTTATGATCCCAATTATCCCTTACTTCGCTGCTGCAAACGCCTTGCTTCCTGGAACGCTCTCGTTTTCTCGCTTTTCCGCCTGCTAACTCAATTAACAAAGACCATATCTCCATTATCCAACACCACCATGAATAGCTTAACACACCGCCCGTGTCAGCTGTACTGTATATATAACAATCACTACCGCTTTAAGACAACTTACATTCAACATTGCAATACCTGCCGAGGCTACTTATAAAATTATTATATCTTACAGGAAAAAATGGGGTGGTTTTCGTAGAATCCTTATAATTGCTTGGAAAGATTATGCCTTCATTTGGTGTTAATGTATTTTGAATTTTAAGAATTTGTAAACTCTGTTTTTCTATTAAAATACATTCATGAGTGCTCTCTTAAAGAAAGGCACTTACTGGTTTAAGTACATTGTGTAATTTATCTTATTGTTAAACATATAATTTTTTACTGGAATTTCAATAAGCTATTTTTAATTTATATTTTAGGTGCATTATTTCCTACAATCTATCGTTATAGAATATAGCGAATTGTGTCTTAGTATGGAGTATTTAAGACTTATACAAGAAAATTGTTTCATCATGATTTGCTTACAAGATTTACGTTTACAGTTTAAGAAAAGAGTAAGTTAATGGATGTATAAATATATGGCAGAAACATTTAATTTTTTAATAATTCATTATTGTAAATTAAATATGGGAAAGACACAAAATTACCGTTCTTGAAGGATTGTTGATATTAGTTGCCTTCGTTATTTTATTCCAAAAGTGACATCGAAAATAATGCCGTATTAAATTCGCATGAAATAATAAAAGTTGCCAATTTTTTTAACTTACTACTTTTTTGATATTTTGAAATTACTCCATTGGACAGCTTTCAACCCTCATGTTGCGGCCATTTTCAGCAACTGCAATGTAATTTATAATTCCAAAAAGTAATAGTCGACGTCAGACGGTTAATAAATTGATTTCATGGTCAAGAAACAAGAACACAGTAGTTTAAATTACAAAAATAAGTTTCACTTCTACTTTCTGCTTCCACTGTTTCCATTCAACAAAGTCTAATGTTGACAACATGTTATATCGCAAAACACGTGTTACGGTTTAACAGTTACAGAGCGGAATTTAAATATCGAAATTAATCTTCATTCCAAAGTATTTCAGCAGCCAACTCAGGCAGAAAATTAAGATATTTAATTTCTTGCAATATTTGAGGTACCGCGCGTTTTTGTTTCAAAGAGGTTATGTCTCTCTCTCTCTGTCTCTCTCTCTCTCTCTCTCTCTCTCTCTCTCTCTCTCATCATGTGCCCCCATGTTGGCGGAAGGGCCTCCAAGTGGAGGTTTCTGTTTACCGATGTGAATTTTGTTACGCTTATTTTCCTAGAGAGGGCAGAGGGACAGGTGGTAAGCCCATCGCCCCTTAACCCCCTCAGAAAGCTAAGGTATTACTTGGACGTGAAATGACCTAGAAATTTTGTCCAGAGGCTCTTTTACGTGCCGTTTACTACCGCAAACGACAAAGAGGTTATGTAGAAGAAATATGTTTATTAATTCTAAAGGAAGTATTATAAATCGTATAAAATGATTTAGATTAATACAGAGTAAGAATAACTGGACTACGTACAGAGTCTAAAGGATTTCCATGTGAATATTATCAAGGATCCACTATTTTCTAATCACTATAAATGGATAGTTATGATATCGATAATAACAAACTAATAATAATTACATTATTATTATTATTACTATTATTATTATAAAAGCCAATATTTCTTCGGTCAGAAGGTTTGTTTAAATTCTTTGAAAAACCAAGTTGTCTAATGTATCTAGGAACTTAAGATAAACGAGGCTGTTGATGTATTGGAGAAGGAAATTGAATGCTTTATAAGAGATGTCTGATGCAACCTTGACAACTTCTTATGATCTAATCTTATAACTATATACAGTTCTTTTTATGGAATAGGCCTATAAATTGTTTGGTGAATCTCGTTTATGCCACAGCAAAACTCTTGAGGGGATATATGATTAAAATCGGCAAGTTCGCAAAGTGGTTTGCTATTTATAATTACTGGTTCGAAGAGTTGTTTTAAATAAAATATTACCAGAAGTATGGGAATCGTTCGCTTAACTGGAACTGGAGGACACTCCTTATCAGTATTTATGATTGAACTGCATAATTACTTAAATTTTGAGCGCGAATCTGAAGGTCTATACGATGGATTATAAGAGATATCTGGTTAGCTGGAAATGCAGGAAATTTCTGGCCAATATTTTAAATTGAACTGGTTAGGTATCATTGGTTACTATAACCTATCTGAAGTCTACATGATAGACAGTAATAATTCTTTGAGTGGCTTTTATTTGAGGAAACTTGTAGCAGCTATTTTGATTGAATTGTTTATTTTTATGACCGTCAATATGAAGGTCAGAATAAAAATGCAAGTTAATTCTGATTTCTTTGAATATTACGTTATGGTGCTTAAATTCGCCGAATTCAGTTTTCATGCTCTCCGACTTATAATTTCAGTCCTTAATAATGACTTATGGTGCTTTTCATTGTGTAGAATTTTATTTTATTTTATTTTTCCTTTAGATTTGCTGAATGCAGTGCTTTAGGTGCGGGGGACGCGAGGGGATGCTGGGGAGGGAGTGCCCAAAATTTATGAAGTTTTAAGTCTTTAAAGATACATTACATTTCCATATATTTTACGACAACTTTTTCTCTGATAGGCTTACACACACACACACACACATAGGCGTAACCAGGCCGACCATATGGGGGGGTTATAACATCCGGGGGGTCATGAGGGTATGGAATACCCCCCAGGGAGAGGGGGGCTCGGGAGTCCTCCCCCGGAAAATTTTAAAAATTAAGATGCACAGTAACGAGTTTTAAGCTTCCCACGCTTTATACTCGTATAAAGTAATTTATAAGCAGACTTAAAAAAAATTGTACAATTTTCCTTTTCTTAACCAATGGGTGGGGTTTAAACCCCCAACCCCCCCCCCTCGTTACGCCTCTGCACACAAACACACACACACACACACACACACACACACTATGGAAGCTACCATAGAAATTGTGAGTTCCCCCAAATATTTTTTCTCCTTACGGTTCTACACAATTTTTTTACTTCGTCCATATACGAGGGATGGGGCATAAGTCGTGGAAACCATTTTTCTTTGTAAAACGTGAGACTATTTTAAAACTTTGAAATATACAAATGAAGGGTTAGGGTATGGAATGGATGTAAAATGCAGAATATGGTTACTAGCTGTAAGGGTTGTGAAGAATGCAGAGACCCATAAACATCCATACGCGACTGCATCGTGCCACACTAATGTATTGCGGTAGTTGGAATCACGCAAGCACACATACCCACTCCATGGTTTCTTAAAGTTTGGTACGGATGCACATTATTCCCCAAAGCTTCCATCAGCTCCTTGTGATATTTTCTGGAATTTCTCCCTCGGATAGTGACTAGTTTGACGTAAGAATGCTGTTCACATCTTGTCAAATCCATTCTGCATGGCTGCTGACTCACAACTAAATTACCATCGCCTCTAATCGTATAACCGTACATCACAATGATACCAAATGATGCTACCACATACCAGAGATGCCCCACTCTTCCGTGACATCTCATGGTACCATAGTCTTACTTTGAGAAAAAAAATTGTTACCATGACGCCGTATGTATCATCCCTCGTATCTAAGAATTTGCGTAATACTATTCGATAAGCCTTGCCATTTGACCTTTGTAATATGCAAAATAATTATGATTGCCTCTAATATTATTTTATTCTATATTATTAAGAGCTATTGAAATGTATTACTATAATACTAACGCATTTACTACTATAATACTATAATACTGGGGTTTGAGAGTTTTACTTAATTTTAGTGCTTCACACATGTGAAGCATTAAGCTAGGGGTATACTTAAAATAAAGTATAATAATACCTTAATTTAAACTTCTTTATTTTGCATATGCCTTTCGGTTACATTTTGCTTGGACTGCCACTGAACTCCGACCGAAGGCCGTGAGTTTAAGTTGCACTCGGAGAGGAGATTGTTCCCAATGACACTTGCCATTAAGTGCCCAGCTTCCAGCGAAATTGTGTCAGTGACACCCAATTATATCAGTTGACTCACATCAAACGCCAGACCTTCCCAAAACACGCTGTTCATTTATGTGCTGTATTAGATAACCCAGTCTAGTCATGCAGGACTTTCGCAGTATTCCGAGGGGATTCAGGAACCCAGAAGACCCCATGAGTGGAAGCAATAAGTGGAAACGAGAATTGGCGTGTGGTATTATGAATCTAACCTGTGCAGTGTGACTCATTCTCGATTTTTCGAACCATACTAAGTGCAAAATTTGTAGGGCTATATCTCTTGAGCATATTCCACGGAGGTACAGAATACACGTGGGGTACGCCGTAGCGTAGTGGTCGAGGCTCTGCGCTGCAAAGCGGAAGGTCGCGGGTTCGATTCTCGATGAGGTCGTTGGAGTTTTTCAATTGGCCTAATCCTTCTGGTGGCACTGTGTCTCTGCGGTCGACTCAGCCTCTAACAGAAATGAGTACCAGGAGCAATCCTGGGGGCAAAGGCGGCCGGTGCGTAAACTGTAGATCATAAACTGCCACAAACTGTAGGACCTAATATAGTAAGGGTAATTAAATCAAGGAAGACGAAATGGGCTGGACACGTGACACACATGGGGAGGAAAGGTAAACAGTAACTCAAAAATATGGACTGGGAGACCCGAAGGGAAAAGACCACTTGCAAGACCTACAGGTATAGTCACCGCTTTTAAAGGATCCTCAGGCGACAACCCTCTAATTTAGTATCTCAACCCCAACCCTGACCAAACCCTCCATAAACACCTCCATAAACATCTTGGGGTTGAAAAGCCGAAATGGAAGGAAGGGAAATGTTGCGCGTGCCTAAGCATAAGATGCGCATTGTTGCCACAGTTTAAAAACCTTGCAGCTGATTTCCACAAATCTGGAGAAACAACACAAGTGACATTGCAACAAGGCCTGACCTGGTGGCAGGGGCCACCGCATTTGTTTAGGGGTGGGTAGACCCTAATAATCTTTTCCAGATGAGGTAAGTGGTCCGACTTAAAAGCGTTTAGGGGTGGGTAGACCCTAATAATCTTTTCCAGATGAGGGAAGTGGTCCGACTTAAAAGCGTTCCGCTCGCTTTGTAGCCGACTGGGGTTCGTTTGGGCGCGAAGACTATAGGTGGGATGACAATATTAGAATATATTTAAAGAAAGTAGGATTTGAGAGGTATGGTTGGATGGACTTAGCACAGAACAGGATTGAATGGCGGACTCATGTAAGCACTATATATAATATTCCTTCAGCTTGCTGTTGCCATTGAGTAACATAACCTACATACCGGAACTGGTAGCTGTCTAGTCTCCTTGTAGACCGCATTCACTTGTTAACAAGACGTATTACTTCAATAAAAAAAATGAATATTTGAGGTTATAAAAGCACCGACAAGATCTCTGGCTTCGCTGCTTGATATAATTATTTTATTTATTCGATATCTTACGTTTGCTTTGTATTCGAATATACTTTGGTTTTTAAAACGTCCCATATCATATGTTTGATCATTTAATTAGATGGACGCATTAAACGAATAAGAACAAAAATATAAAAGCAGAGGGAAACTATCGCATACCTGATTTCACTACCAATGTAGTAGTATTCTCCTTGGCTGATTTTAAAGTTTTAAGTTATTTGAGTATTGATCAATTGCAAAGTCTTCATCCGGTTGTAACAGCCGTGGGAATCGCATGCTGACCACATTCCCCCAATACTGTCATCTGCCTAAGGTAGATGTCGCAGCTCCTTTTGTACTATACCCTTAGCAAACAGGGATGGCGTGTGGAGCCAGGTAGGTTCCTTCACCCGCAAGCACCCTCACATTTACAAGCGCAGGGGATTAAGAACGACCGTAATTTCCGCCCCATGAGTCACCTAGCCTACTTCAATCAATCAATCTTAGATTTTTTAATATGTAATTTTATCTTAAAATGTTTGTTATATATCAATTCTACACATAATTACAAGAAAAATGACACGAAACAATGTATAATTTACTTTAATAGGAACATTTACGAGTCGTCTTAGTGACTAACTTCATCATTTGTCAGAAATGTTCCTATCAAAGTAAATTATACATTGTTCCGTGTCATTTTTCTTGTAATTATGTGTAGAATTGATATATAACAAACATTTTAAGATAAAATGACATATCAAAAAATCTAAGATTGATTGATTCAAGCAGACTAGGTGACTCATGGGGCGGAAATTACGGTCCGTCCTAATCCCCTGCGTTTGTAAATGTGAGGGTGCTTGCGGGTGAAGGAACCTACCTGGCCCCACACGCCATCCCTGTTTGCTAAGGGTATAACTGCATCAATTCCTGTCCAATCATTTTCATTAAAAGGTAATTACCAGGGCCCGGATTCTGATGACCTATAATTGTTTGAAAAAATGACCTATAAAATGACCCTAAATTTTAAAGAAAATTACTTAATAATTATAAAAAATGACCTAAGAACTGATATTTTGTTTATAAAAAAATATTATTGTACACACAAACTTAAAGACTAGTTTGTACATAATTGTAAAAACTGTAAATAGCTGTAATGTTGTGAATGTTCTTTTCTCACGGAAATTTATACTGGCACTGAGGCACTGGTGAGTCAAAAGTCGGCATTTCCTTTTGTGGTCAGCCGGATCATATTGTTGTTTATTGAGGGGAAACAGTAGTTTACACTCTCAAACCCAAGCAGGTGGCAGACTCTGGTGCCAAGTCAATCTAATAACAATAGTAATATAATACAACATTTTGGCGTTTCTTTGATTCTCACTTCCGACTGAGACATGTCAACACTTTAACGCAGAATTTTCCTTCTTGCATTAAACAAACAACACTTCAAAGACAGCACCGCTAGCGACGAAAAAAGTTAATACACTCAATGTACATACATGAAAATGACTACATAAGGAAGGAAATGACACGAAAATGACAAAATAATGACCTAAAATTGAAATAAATGCCCTAAAAATATAAAATTGCATAAAATGACAAAAAATGACCTAATAAAAATGCATTTCTATAATCTAGAGACCATGATTAGGATGGCCAAGTTGGCAATGTCTAGGCAGCATCAATAAAAATATGACATGTCATTAGAATCCGGGCCCTGGTAAATACACTCCCCAAAAATCATAGTAAAAATCCGTCGGATAAGGATGGTAAGAAGGATGTAGCGCCACGGAGCACTATGGTCTTCGTAGTCATATTCGAGACCATAAAACATTTAATAATAATATTCCACAGTAAACAAGAGCATCATCGATGAGTTAATTAAATTGGTTTATACTTGGGATAATTCACTGCCACGAGGAATTCCTCCTGATAAGCTATGAGATGAGGTGTTGGACGAATTAACGAATTTGTAATTTTATTACCAGCTTTACAGTTCACCCACACGGTACTGCCACTGCTTCCCATAGGTTATAGGAAGCCATAGTACTATGTACGGTTGAACGTTTTAATATTTACTCTATCTTGGAAACAAAAATTATCATATACTCGTATATTCACTACCTTATCTTCAAAACAAGAATTAACACGTACACTCACTTTCATATATTCAAAATAAAATTGTCATGTATATGCACTACCATAATTCAAAACAAAAATTTACATGTCGTGAGATGTGTTTTATTTATGTTTACACAGGTATACCAAACTATACACATGATCTTTCAAATTAAAAAATAAAATCTGAATAATAGGAATACGGTACTCTGTAGAGTTAAAAGTTTTAATTGACGTAGAGAAGAGAGTCCTGTTTTAACATGGCCGTTCGAGAATTCATCTGTTTATCTGCAAATTTGTGTGTTTCGTGGTAACGACCAAAATTCGTTGTTTGATTTTCTTTCAATTTGGCATTAATGTTCCTTGAAGTCATTAAAACATAGGCCTATGTCTAAAGATGTTTATTTTTCATTCATTTTAAGGTGAAGAGCAGATATTAGTTAGTTTAGACACGAGATCTATGTTCACTACTATTAACTTTCATAAATACATGAAAAATTAACATGTCATGCAATATATTTTTATTTAGGTTTACTCACATATTGAAATGCAATCAAACTCGTCGGATTTAACAATATAATCTGAATTAAGAAAGGGACCTAGTGTTCTTTTATTTGCACACAAACGGAATCCTTCATAAACGCTTTGCTTCGCTGGTATCCTCTCTCCAACATGTAGGCCTACGCGATCTATACAGTCGCAAAATGCCATAAGCTTTCCATTTCCAGTACGAAGTATCGTCATCTAATCCTCTGTACAATATTCGTCCACATCCTCAGATCGCATGTACGGAAGTTATGGTTCGTTTTCGGGAGGGGGTGGAAGTTTCTTGTTCGCACCGATGTAGCTTCCATTTTACTTAAATTATATTCTGCAGCCCATCGAGTCTTATGTGTCCTCCATTCTAGTGTATAAAATGACTTTCTTTTTATTTCTAAATATTACTTTTTAATGGACTTTTACCTTCAAGCCTGAAGACAAATCAAGTAGGATGACGACGTGCATGTTCGTGCTACCAAGATGTTAAATTATTTTTGCATCTGACAAAGTTTTACTGAGTTGTGAAATCTTCGAGTTGTCACTCCAGATGGTACTCTTCATGTGTTTTATTAGTGATACCTTCCATATGAGAGACAAACGTTACAATTACAAATACCTCCCGGCTTGTGTCCGATACGTTTCCCTATCTTTATTCTCTATCTAGGTTAACAGATCCGGACTCGCCCTGGTTTTTGTATTTTGCATGTAACTCAAAATTAAATTATGAAGGACTTTTGATTTCCAAGCTGTAAGTTCTTATACATAGGGAACTTGAGTTTGAATCGAAGAAGAACGACTTACCACACTCAAACTATTCCCTCAGAAAACGCTCATAAAAGACTTAGGATTTTACAATAATTGCTTCTTCACACCCTGCCTGGTAAGGGTCAAAATAAGAAGAAACAGAAATCCCTCTAACATAACATTTTACTGCATTTACGGGATATTTTATATCCCACTTTCATATTGCCATACAATCGTTTCGGGGCTAAAATCAAAAGAAAATCAATATCTCTTTCACACATGCTTTCTAACAAATTTGAGTCACTGCGCACATAGGACTAAAATTGTTGCATCCTATTTTGTCTCTTTTTACATGCTTAGGTCTCGCAATAAACATCCCTATAATACGACATCCACAGATGTGTTCATTAATTCAACATAATACCCATACTTGGGTAATTCTAACTTAAAGTCAACGCTTTTGCAGTTGACTCTTTCAAAATGTTTGGAGATACTGTAATACATTATTTATACCTCAAATGAAAAGAGCTACATCTCTTAAAGTTACGCTAGTGCACAAACGTAGTAGCGTGTTATTGCATGTCAACTCTGTGAGAGGTATGTAAACATACGTTTATCACATGGCTCAGTGGTCTAGGGGTATGATTTCTGCTTTGGGTGCAGGAGGTCGCGGGTTCAAATCCCGGCTGAGCCCGTTTTTTAAATAAGTATTTTCTATATATTGGGTGCTTATATAATAAAATGAATTATTTTAGAACTACATGTACTAGTGGAGTAAAATTCTTTTACTTTTCTGCAGAGACTGCTGTTCGAAATGTATCCATGGAGGGCACACTGACATGTTTATGAAAATAGCCTCAAAACGTGTATTAATAGTGAACAGCAATTCCTATTTACGGTAATAATATAATGGTGACGATGGAGTGTTCGGCCGTAGGGAGATGCCCACGGCCCGACCTAGGGACACTAGGCCGGATGATACCGCGAAGGGTGCCCAGGTCCTTTCGCGGGATGGGAACGAGGACACAACAGTCCTGACCCAGGAAGGAAACTTTACGTCTCTGTAAAATCGCCGACCCGGCCAGGAATCGAACGAGGGCCGCCCAGGTGGCTGGCATTCACGCTACCAACTCATTCACGGTGGCGGACATATATAGGCTATGTACTCGTATATAAACATATATACACGGCGTACGTCTTGCCGATCTAGTACATCTAGTGGGTTGAAAGTATATTCAATGTAGATTCATGAAGTCACAGCCGGGTCTGGAGTTCGTTCTGCCATTCGGTTTCGCCGTCGTTCAATAGATTTGAATCCCATGTCTTCCTCTTTTGTGAATTCCCCTGGCCACTGCAGGTAGGCTATTTGGCCTATGAAAGACCGATTGTTGTAACGACGGTCACAGCCGGCTTTGGATTTCGTTATGTAAAATGGTTTGAAACAGTTAAAGTTCTCTTCAAAGATAAATTAGTTCAAATATTACGTATATTAAACTGGGCTCCTAAAAACTTGACCTAATGTGCAAGAAAATATTTCAAGTTAGGCGGAAAGTTACTAAAACGGAAATTCCCTATTGAATCCGGTCGGCGAGATGTGGCGTGTCCTACCAGCTATCAGGACATAAAACCTACTCCGAACTACATATACTTTACATTTAACCCACCCTGTAGTAAAAATTAAAAAAAAACGCGATCAGCGGACAGAATTTCAACACCAGTACATAATTTCTGTACCCCCGGAAACAATTTAATATACTAAACACATAACCAGAACAAGAATTTAGAATACAAAATACAAGAGAGCTTAGAAATGAATTTAATCAAAACAAAACATCAAATCAAACAAATAGCTCACTTGTAGTACCAGTATTGTTCGGCACAGCTGCCCACTAAAACAACTACATCACTGGCTGCCACCAACCCCACGACGACATCGTCGTTCGAACCTCGGATCTGGCAACACCAGAACTCTAAACGCCACAATGGATATGCAACTTCTCGGACAAGGAAGTGATTCGCAGCTGCATAACAATCGGGCGCTACGCAAGGTGACACTATAGTCAAACCTCCGTGTGGGCCCTAGGAGATCGTATTGTTATATGAAAGTAATTGTTACATTGTTGATGTGATATATCTTTCTATGCATTAATAAGACGACATGCAGAATACCGCAGGATCATGGAGCAAAAGTCCAAATAAGCGAAAAATAGTTAATACAAAATAAAAGTACCTAAAACTGCCTATATTGTTTCAAAATTTAATGGCTTCCGTTGAGCAATGACCACAGCTACTTTATACCCAATTAATAAAAATTGCTTACTAAGACTGGTTTAATACGGTGGATCACTCCAAACCTTGAGCCTATAGCCACATTCCAGAAATTTCAAATTCATGCAGGGTGGGAAGAAGAAAGAAAAGGGCAGGAAATTAACCACGTAGATAAGATAAGGCTTGGTCTTCGCACGCTGTGCAATATACGTTTTCACCCTCATTGCTATTGTTTTTCAATAATATCCGAACTTCAAAATATTGTTGTAAATGGGCGTTTCTAAACTACCTTCATCGTTGTAGTGAGCGATTCTTAAGATTACTAGGATAGGAAATTTTCCAGGACGAAAATAAAAATAATGATAAATGCGGGTTTATCGCGATATCGATCTTCGTTATGAAAAGATTTGACTTGTACTGAAATTACTAACTTCCACGTTTTGGAGCTAGAGTCATCAACGTTTGAACACTGATGGATGATGGTAAGGTAAAGTGATCCCTACAAAGGCCATGGAGGCCCAGAGGGTTCCAGGATTGCTCCTGGTAGTCGTTTATGTTAGAGGCTGAGTCGACCCCAGGGACATAGTGCCACCAGAAGGATTAGGCCAATTGAAAATCTCCAACGACCTCATCGGGAATCGAACCCGCGACCTTCTGGTTTGTAGCGCAGCGCCTCAACCCCTACGCTACGGGATGAACGATGATAAGTATGATAAATGTTCTGCAGAACCGGCCAGAACCGGAGCGAAGCCATGAGATGATGACCACTACTTCTCCAAAGTTCTTTCAGGCAAGGGCGATACCATGGAGATTTGTCATTGGCTCTCGCACGAGGGGACTAAAGGGTTTAGGCTTTTCACTGCTACTAACGTAATTATGTGCCACTGAAAAAGTTGCATAAAAGTAGAAATATAAAATGAATAGAGTAAGGCTTTATGTTATGAGGAATTTTATCCACGAATTAGGATTCCGTTAATCAAAACTAGCTATTCCGTTATAACTTTCTGCATTGATTTCAGACTTACAAACCCGCTGACATCACTTGAGGAATGCTTATATTAATATAAAATCAGCTCTCAAAGGATAACACAACATGCAGTCTTCAAACCAGGAAGGGATTTTCCACTACTGAAAAATCTCCGACCCAACCGAGAACCCGGGCTGCCAAGGTGGAAGGCAGTCACGCCACTAACTCTACCACGGCGGCAAACTAAACTCTGATATCTCATTAACAGTGACACTCGCAAAATAATTTTATCTTTTTATATCATTTGCTTTCAATACCATAAATATTTGCATTACTTTTATTAACCTGTCGCTTTATACAGAAATCCCTTTGTACACAATTTTCATATTTAAAACTGATATTCAGTAATATGTTACACTAAACAGATAGGAACAAAAATTTATAGAGCTATGTTTGTAAAATAAATGGGTAAGTTACTACAAAATTTTAGACATACTATTTTCAATTTAAGAAATACTTTTTTGTTACAACTGTTGTGCTTTTATTGTACTGTGTTAAAAAGTAGATTAAAGTATAATCGTCATCTATTCCAGAGTTGTGTGCAAATTGCCATTAATTCACAGCAGAACTATGGTACAAGGTGCCTTTTAAACGTAAAGGAAATGTATTGCATTTTTTAAATAAAAAATTATTCTTTTAATTGTATAAGTTTTCATTAATTTTTATTACAAACCTGTAAACAACCAATCTTGCAAGCCATATTATGAATACCGTATATGAATTCAAATAAATATTATATTCTGGACATTCACAGAGCGTGGTCTTGTGGTTAGCGTTGCTCACTTCAGATCCCCGTTGGTCCGGGTTCGATCCCCGGTACCTGCTCGGATTTTTCTGAGGTAGGGAGGTCGGGTAGGGGTGCACTCAGCCATGATTCAAATTGAGGAGCTACTTGATAGAGAAGTAGCGGCTCCGGTCATGAAAATCACCATTAACGGCCGTGGGTGTCAGTATGCTGACTACATGCTCCCCAATTCTGCCATCTGCCTATGGTAGATGACGCAGAGGTCGGGTGGTAGGCCAAGTCTCTCCAGGGATGTAGCGCCACGGAGTTTAGTTTTAGTTTAGGACATCCATAGATGTGTTCATTAGTTCAACACAATGCCCATACTTGGGTAATTATAAATTAAATCAACACGTAAGTCAACACTTTTGCAGTTGACTCTTTCAAAATGGTTGGAGATACTGTAATACACTATTTATACCTCACATGAAAAGAAAATTGTGTAAGGCAAAACATACATCTCTTAAAGTTACGCTAGTGCACAAACTTACAATAGCAGTAGCGTGTTATTGCACGTCAACTGTTTGTGACAGGTATGTATACATACGTTTATCATCCGGCTCAGTGGTCTAGGGGTATGATTCCTGCTTTGGGTGCAGGAGGTCCCGGGTTCAAATCCCGGCTGAGCCCGATTTTTTAAACTAATTATTTTCTATTTATTTGGTGCTTATGTAATAAAATGACTTATTTTAGAACTATATGTACTAGTGGAGTACATTTCTTTTAATTTTCTGCAAAGACTGCTGTTGGAAAAGTATTCATGGAGGGCACACTAACATGTTTATGAAAATAGCCTCAAAACGTGTATTAATGGTGAACAGCACTTCCTAATTAATAAAAGAAGAATAATATATCTCTATTTATTCTACATAATTAGAATTAATATGTCATTGCTCTGATTTTAATAGTACAGTAATTTTATTACACTGAACATTACTACTTCCACTCAATAATTTATATCCACCTGTTGGCATTTAATTAGCCCGGGATTTTTTTAAAGGAAAACTAACTGGCATAAATTAATAAATACTATTTTTTTTATGAGGAAACATTAAACTATTTTTAATGGGAAAAACTAAAACAATCTAGTTTTTGTTTTAAAAATCATGCATTTTCCTTATATTGATATAGGCCTACTTCTTTATTCCTATAAGATGGTAAAATCATCCTGTTTTATTGTTGGTATCTTCTATTTTGATTGATGAACAGTTAGTTTTGTCCTGAACGTCGTCTCACACATCAACTGTCGGATCTCTGGCTTAATGAAAATTGCATTTGGTATGCAACATTATTAAACTATTAACAAAAAAGTCCAAAATAACTCATTGAGACTATGCTTAGATTATAGTGGTATAAAGAACAAAAAGTAGCTAATATTACTTCTCTTTTTGTGAAATTGCATACTAGCACTCCCTTTTAGTGGAAATAAACAATTCTGGGGGGGGGGTGAAATTATAGCCCTGGTGAGTAGATACTGAAATGTTAAAAACATTTTGATTAATGTTAATCATCAAGGAGGCCATGGCCTCAAGATATACGATCTCAATTATCTAGAGATGCAATAATAGAATAAAGAAAACAGATCTAAATGTAATAAAATGTAAAAATAAAAAATGTAAATTATTTTAAAATTCTGACGTGCTAGAGAAAACGGACTTCAGATCTGTAATCAGCACATTTGAATTAGGGTTTTTGTTCAGTAGCAATATCACTGTAGACCAGTGTTATCATCGCGGCCCCCCGGGGTGCGCGGACCACAGTTTGGGAGTAGCTGGTTCACACCATCTGATCTGTACTCTGCTTCATTATGAAAACAACAACACGATCTTGGAATTCCTTAGCCCCAAATACCAGGGTATTCGAACTCTTAAGTTGCTTTAAATATATGTTGGGTACTGCTAAATATCATTAGTCAACAGTATTAGTCTCTTGCGATTAAGAATTCGAAAACTTGTTGGACCATTGTCACACTCTTTCATACTCGTATTGCTTCTTCAGTGTTTAAGTACGGTACTTGTATTTATTATGTTCTCTTTCCTTAGTTAACGTGTCTCTCCAGTTTAGTTTCAAAACTCATTTGATTGAATTCTCGCTTTTATTTCTCCCTCTCTGCATTATCGACTGTAATACAGTAATGACGTTTCAGATCGGATTTGACGATTTGTAAGTTCGAAAATTGATTTACTCTAGTTAAAAGCTTATATTTTACGGAGTCATTTTTTCTTGTTTTTATATCACCACCAATCAATAGTATCCCCTTAGTTAGTTTATAATAAGGTTAATAACATGTTCCCTATGCATTGCATTTATCTGTTTATAATGGCTTAAGCTAGGTTCCATCTCCTTAACCATAGGTGAGCAACTGAGGGGAAACGTTTTAGTCCCCATCCCTTGCTGTGACGTAAGAAACCTGTTCTTCATGTTCAGTGTCACGTCGAAACTTCTTTATGCTAACGTCAAGGGCGTCTGTAGTGGGAGAAATTCCCCTACCGCACAGTGACACGATGTGCCACAGATGCGCACCCATGTCCTTAACCCTGCCAGCAAAAATAAAATTATTATTATTATTGTTACTACTATTATAAGCGTAGGCAATATTGGAAGAATGTTTTATTATATTTACCCTGACTTCTAGTCACATTCCTTTTCCTTTCACAATAGCTTTTCTCTGCTGCCATGTTCCTTCTCCTTGCAGGGTGTAGAATGCGATAGCTAGAGATGGGTTATTCTGATTAACCACCGCCAGGAAATGGCTCTAAATTTCTCCCTTTTCTCTTATCCTTGTCTACTACAGTGCCTTTTTTTTTACTCGTGGCCGGGCGGTCGGCTGGAGGTAGCTGCGAGCCCACAGTGCTTCTCGCCGTTCTTGGCTCCCGCCTTTCTCCCCGTCAGTGCACACACACAGCACACCAAACACCAATTTTCTGGTCATGCAATGGCATTTCGTGTACAATATCGGGCTTTTCTGCACTCCAGTATCTGTTGTTTTGTGTCGATACATGACCATGTAAATGAAACCATGCTTCGTCTGTGAAAAAAAATTAACTTTGGGTCCATAGAGACATCATTAACTTTACCCAACACCCAATTGCAGAAATTTACTCTACTCACAGTATCACGTGGTTGCAGTTCCTGAACTATGGTTATCTTATATGGTTTTAATTTGATAAGTTTAGTGAATTTCGAAGCCGAGAATTGTGAAACCCCCGTTTCCTGTGATAACCTACTCAGAGATTTTCTTGGGCTACGTTCTAACTTTTGTCCTATCTCATCGATTTTTTTCTCTGTAAGCACACGGCGAATTTTTTTAATTTTTTTATTTGTTATCAAGAACAGAACCCGTTTCTTTGAATCTGTTTACAAGTTTACGAACTGTCTCTCTGTGAGGCTCAGGGATAGCAGGGAATCTGTCTACAAATAGCCGTGTCACTTCTTTACAGAACTCTGTTTGCACATAGGAATCATACATGAATATGCGGCGTGCTAAAGTAGACACACTTCTTGGCATTATAACAGAACTATCACAATTTAACCACAAAGAACAAAACAAGAACCTCCGCTAGCAACGACCGCACATGCACTGACGGGGAGATAGGCGGGAGCCAGGAACGGTGAGAAGCACTGTGGGCTCGCAGATACCTCCAGCCGACCGCCCGGCCACGAGTAAAAAAAAAGGCACTGTAGTATATTTTCTCTCCATTTCTTTTCTCTTCTCGCTCTTGTCCGTCTTCCCTCTCCGTCGGTCTTGGCGACGCAGTCAGTGTGACACTGGCTTTCTGAGCCCAAGATCGAAAATTCGATTCTGGCTTAGGTCGGTAACATTTACGTGTGCATAATTGTGACAGACCCACGTCTGTAGATGTTACAGGCATGTAAAGTATCTCCTGCGGGAAAAAATCCTCACACCGGAGATGCCACAGGTTTATGACAGCAGCCCCTTGTCTGTCCTTTCTCAGTATTGTCTCTCTCTTTCGTCTTTATTCTCTCTCCTCTCTTTTCTTCTCTCGCTTCTTTGTCTTTTCTCCCTCTTCTTTCTACTTCCTCTCTTGTCTTTCTCTTTTTCCTTCTACTCTTTCGTCTCTCCCTCTCTCTCTTTCTCACACACTTTCAGGGCTGCCGCACATTGAGCGTTTTGTGGCCACCGCGGTGGCGACCACAAGCAGCGGGAAGGCTTTTACATGGAGTTTAAATAGAGTAGCCGCACACTCGACCACTGCTAACGCCAACGTCAGCCACAAGCTGGGGGAAAAACTCGTCTCGCTGATTGTGGCCGCTGCAAAATGTCGAGTCTAGGCGCACATTGGGCGTTAGTGGTCGCGTCTAATCCCCCTCTGGCGTTCTACACTGGCATAGAGCTCCCTCCTGAAGAACTTGGGTTCCTAATCTATTGCGTGCCCTAATGACTAGGGCAAGGCATAAAAAATAGAAAATATGAAAAATAAGAAATACATCCATGACCTAAAATATTTTAAAATTAATAAGTTATCCCTCATTACTGATAATTAGCTTTTTGGAAGTAATGTGTTGAGAGCAATTTAATTAAAGAGAGGGCATTATATTTAATTTACCATAAAATCACTCTTTTTTTTTTCTAATAAAGTAACTAATTGATACTGGGATACATGGATCTGTGAAATTTAAAATGAATACAGAAAATCTGAATGGACGGCGTTTCTCAAGTGAAAATGATTTTCTTTTGCCTGAAAGTAATGATTTGTATTTTTCTACTGGTTCGTCTGAAATAATTGAAGAAACAGAAACAGCACGAAAGGTAAACTAAGTAACAAGAAAATACAAAATGAAAGAAGCATTAATAAAATAAGGAAAATAAAAATGAAGTAAAGAACTAAGTAACAAGTCCTATGTTACTTCGTTTGGTATTCTACTTTAAACATGATTTTTTAAATATTTATTATAGGTCTATTGTCTTTAAAGTTTGTTATGCTGCTATGAACATTGTCAGTGGCAGACGCAGGGGGGATAGGAGGGGTTACATCCCCCCCCGAAATTTGAAAGAAATGCACTGTAAGTGGCAGTTTTTTAAACTAATTGTATATGTAAGTTAGTTAATTTTTTTTAGTATTCTTTCTACCTAATCAAATCCCCCCCCCGAAAAAATTTCTGCGTCCGCCACTGAACATTGTTAACGATTATGTTCTTTACTTTGTTTTTGTTATGGACTTATTTATTTATTTACTTATTTAATGTTTCCTCCAGAGATTAGCACATTTAGACAATGCGATATACACTAATATATTCTCTATATCTCTATAATAATATATTATTTCTCTATACAATTCATATCTGTATCTGTATCTGGTACCCTATGATCCCCAGGTGGGGCGAAGGGGCCTCCAATGGAGGTTTCATTACCTATACTAATTTTGATATGCTTATTTTCCGAGAGAGGGTAAGCCCATCGCCTCGCAACCCCCCTCTGGAAACTAAGTATTTCTTGGACGTGAAAGGGCCGAGAAATTTTGTCCAGAGGCTGTAATTTAGGCTTGGAGTTCTTTTACGTGCCGTAAATCTACGACACGGGACCCCCAGCTTAAAGTCCCTCCCGGAGGACTCCGTGCCCAGGATTTTTACGTCCTGAAAAATCCATCGACCGCGGCCGGGTTTGATCCCGCGCCCGGCGGATCTAGAGGCGGGCACGCTACCTCTAGACCTCCGCGGCCGACATACAATTCATATAGGCCTAATATATTACATTAATCGTTACTAACATGGAGTAAAAATAATTCAATCTATATTATTTACAATAAATTCATTAACTAAATAAAACATAATGTAAATAACAATTTAAAAAGTCTTGCTTAACACATTTCAAGATTATAATTACATAAATATTTAAATAATACATATGTTTGTCCTGAAACACCGAAAATGCAGGAGCTCGTGCTCGGGGGCAGTTCCATTGTTACAATTATACAGGCCTATTTCTTATAGTAGAAGTGTGATGCTTAACTAAACTTATCTTAAAACTAAGAAGTAGACAAAATATAATAAAAAGGTTATAGAAGAGAATGGAAAAGGCTGAGAACCATGACATGATTCAAGTGATATTGTCTAAGTAATAATAATTATAATTAATATGATAGTAGTACCAGAAAGAGAATATTTAAAATATAAGAAAATTAAAGTTTGTATTTTTTTAATTTTAGATTTAAAGACTCCATAACTACATAAGATTACACCTGGATGTAATGTGATTTTATAATTATACACACGAGGACCGAAAATAGAGCTATGTGACAGACCAGCAGAAGTGAAACATTTTGGTTCTATTAAATTACTAGTTTTATTTCGTCCTGTGCAGTGTTCATGTGGAACAGCTAGAATTTTGTCTTATTTTATGGTATAATTTTAATAAAGGGTATCTATAAATTTGGTTAATGTTAAATACATTAAACTCTGAATAGATTAGTTCAACTGGTTAGTCCAGCCGCTTTTTAAAGTAAATTTTGATTATACGTTCTTGTAACCAAGTTAATGGAGTAGAAAACGTTTTAGAAATGCTACCCCATGCAACAATGTCATACCGAGTAATGGATTCGACTAGGGCTAAATAAAATATGGCCATACAGTTACGGAGATTTCAAATTGATATTTTGCTTTTTGTATTTTATTACATATATGAAATGTGTTTATCTCATTTCAAATGTTGATCAGTAATAATCCCCAATTTAAGAGATGGGCATTCAGAAACCGTAAGGTCTTCACAGTTATAATTTTAAATGTTCGAGTGGATTTAATTGTTTTAATCCAGAACTTTTACAGAGAAAGTCGTTCTGGGTAGAAGTGGCGACCACTCGTGGTCGTGTAAGCTTCTAGTGGCGACCACCGGCGGCGGCGTTTGTGGCGGCGTTTGTGGTTGACACGACCACAAGTGGTCCCCACCGGTGGCGACCACAAAACGCCCAATGTGCGGCAGCCCTTACTTTCTTGTTTCTGTCCGTCTTTTTCTCTGAAGGGTTTCTACTGAGAATCCACCGCTGTGACGCAGGAGATTTGTTCGCCTCCATCACGCAGTGGGCCTGGGTTCGATTCCTGGTCGGGACAAGTTACCTAGGTGGGGCTTTTTCTCACCTGGGAGAAGAATGTCGTGTAACTCTATGCCCTTTGTGGTCCCCGGTCATCTTCATCCCATCCGCGCCTTGTTTGGAATGAGTGTGTGTGTGTGAGACTGGTGAGTCGTGTTGTCTCAGAGGTGGCCCAGCACTGAGCCGATCACTTGTCCGGAAAAGCCCACAATATCATTTACGATAATTTCTGATCAGAAAGTGTGTAAATGATCCAAAGGTAATCCCTCTCCCGACAAACCGCGGTCCTGTAAGGCTCGGGTGGCGTGGGCCGTATACACGTCCCAGCAACCTGAGAGATTAAACTAAGAGAATGGGGAAGTTTCCACCGAGAGATGTAGAGAGATTGCGGATCGCGGTTTGAATTACATCGGATTCCTGATGCGTGCAGACATCGACACGTAAGTGCTCCAGTTTCTGCCGTGCGCGAAGGGGCATGAAGAGGTGAGGGACTCCCCCCTCGCTAGGTTGAGACGACCTTCAATTCCAAGTTGGTCTCCGGATCATTCAGGACTGCATAGTGGCAGGGAAAACCGAGCAACTGCGGGAAAACACAGGTGAGGCATCACGAGGTGTTGAAGTGTAGAAGCCGCAACAATTAGCTCTGTCATGCCACAGTGTTACCCATCTTACGTGACTCCCGAAACACCGACAAGACTTCTCTGTCTCGGACTCATTACTAGAAACTAGGGAAAGGTCGTTACGTATTAACATAGTAAATAAACTATGCGGCAAACATACAATATATATATAACTAACTCCGTGGCGCTACCATCCTAGAAGGGACAAGGCCTACCACTCAACCTCTGCGTCATCTACCATAGGTAGACGGCAGGATTGGAGGCATGTGGTCATCATGCCGACACCCACGGCCGTTAATGGTGGTTTCCATGTCCGGAGCCGCTACTTCTCTATCGAGTAGCTTCTCAATTTGAATCACGAGGATGAATGCACCCCTACCAGACCTCACTACCTCAGAAAACTCCGAGGAAGTACCGGGGATCGAACCCGGGCCGACGGATCTGTAGTCAGTGATGCTAACCACAAGACCACCATATATATGCTCAAATAATGATAATAATTAATGATGTGATAATAATAATAACAATGAATCATAACGAACCTGAAAAAGCAAGCTTCTGCTCGAGGGCGGTTTGGCACAATGCAGTGAATTTCGCTAAAATATTTACAAATATACTCAAAGTGGAATGACGAACATAAACATAGAATATAGAATATATAATAAATATAGAACATATTATAAATACAATAAAAGTAAATGTACGAGTTAGTAATACTTACAAAAATATATACCACTTTAACTGTAGGAAACTGAATGTAATTACATCTATATTTAAAAATTTGATTGAGTAAATTGTTACAGTAATAACAAAAGTAAGAACTAATTGAGGAAGAAATGTTCTGATTTTAGACTTAAAGTGTTTATTATTTAACACAGATAATTCAGGATTGTTGCTAATACATTAATTGAATAATCTTGAACCGCTTGGGACGAAATTTGAACAGTGTATAACTCCAGCAGCTGTAAAAAATGTATGGTTCAGTTATCAATTGAAAAGATTAGTCATGAGTCATGACCTTCTGACCAATATTTGTCACGATATTTGACACTATCTTTAAATTCATTCCCAAGTTTTTAAGAATAAGTATTGAGAGTTTACGGTAATGTAAATTATCCTTTGTCTACCAAGGACATAACTATAAAGATGACTGGGTTACAAGAACCTTCATAGACTACACTTTTTTAAAAATAATTGTGAAATGCAATCGACAAAAATGAAATATTTACCCACATTAATAATTCTTCAGAACTCAGTCTCCTTAAATATCAAGATCTTAAAAAGAAATAAATAATAATACAAGTAAAATATTTAGGCAATAATATAACTTAGATGAAAATGTGGGCTGGGATAATCATACCATAAATTTCCCTACCTTGGCTCGGTTATGGGTTTCATTTAGACACAATTTGATCAGCCTAACTTCTTTGGTATCCCAAACTCACTCAGGATAATATTTTACGACGAGACCATGTTCAATATTTAAACACAATAACCCAAACTTTTATCTTCATAATACTTACTTATTACTTCATTGGAAGTAATACATTTATTTTTGGCAATGTACAAGAAAAGTATGATAGCTGAAAGGTGCTTATGTCAGCTTCTTGCAAACATCACAAAGGTGTGTATAGATCACTGTAATCATCGCTTATTCATTGGCTCACTGGTCTAGGTGGTAAGATTCGTTTTGAGGGTGCAGAAGGTCCCGGGTTCAAATCTCGGCTGAGCCATAGTATTTACACAAATATTTTCTATTTATTGGGTGGTTGAGAATTGTACAGAAGTATATAAATCTTGCTTTAAAATGAATTGTTCTAGAAATCAGGTAATAGTAATAGTAAAGTATCCTTTTTTTACTGAACCATAGAATTAAATTTTCACAATTAAAATGTAATTGCTGTGCTTTTAAAATCTGAAGGAGAACATATATTATCCACTTATATTTAGTACGAATAGCCTAATGCACGTTTTGAGGCTATGTTCAAAAACATGTTTGTGTGTGTCTGTGAATACATTTCGAACAGCAGACCCTTCAGAAAAGTAAAAGCACTAGCAGATCTAACCATTTCTAGAATAATTTATTTTATTACATAAACTATCCAATAAACAGGGCTCAGCCCGGATTCACACCCGAGACCTCCTGCACTCAAAGCAGGATTCATAATCCAAGACCACTGAGCCGCACGTTACCAAAGAGGCTGACTTGTTAACACGCTGAACTCACGAAACTTCAAAGTAATTTTCAGTCTTCAGCTTTTCTTGTACAATAGCAAGGATAAGTGCATTATCTGTGGAAGAGTTAGCTACAAAAACGGGGACTTTAATTTAGAAGTACCCAAGTTCGGGAATTGTGCTGAACTGATAAACATAATATCTATGAGACTGGAGGAACGATTTAAAGAGTAATGGAAATTTACATTTTTATAAAAAATAATCTAGATTGATGTTACAAGCAAGTTTAAAAAAAACAACAGGATACACTAATTTGTGCACCTATAGCATACAAAGTATGTAAGTCTGTTTACAATTTATAGCTTTAAATCACGGGTGCAATGTGTTTGCGCGGAAGTTCCTGTCTTCTCTTTTCCTCATTAATAATGGGGAACGAAATTGAGCCAGTGCCATTCTGGTTTCATATATACGAGGCGTATTTTGAAAGTGAGTTTCAATAATTCTTTTAAATAATAGAACATTATTTTCCATATACTTTATAGTCACCGAAGTTATTCAGGCACTTGTCGCAAAGGGAAACCAGTTTTTGTTTGCCTTCGTAAAAGACTGATGCCGCCTGTGAGGAATTCTTGCCCAGGAATTCGACATTCAAGAAAGACGTCTAATGTGAGACACTAAAAGCTCCATCGTGCAATACAGAACAAAAGGCGTGGAATACTTTCCCACAGAATCCTGTTGGTTCATGACGATGCCCGGCCACACACAGCTAAACAAACTCAAGATCTGGTCGCATCATTTTGTTGGAAACAATTCGACCACCCTCCCTACAGTACGGATTTGGCACCAAGCAATTTTCATCTGTTTCTTCAAGCCGGTATTCCACTATCCAAGTTATTTGGTCAAATCGTCTTGAAAAAATAAAGTGGCCGCCCATTGCTTCAAACAAATCGTACTGGATGATCATTTGAAGATTTTCTGCATGTCGTTATATTGCATCCAAGATTTCCCGGTGTTCATAGCATAGGGGTCCAAAATGGCGGCTAAACGTCGAATGTTTTTAGAAGTAGGCCTAAACGGCGCCAAAATAGTTGGTTTGATACCACATTTTCTTCCAGTAGGCCTATATATGAATATTCAGTATATAATCCATATTCCGAAAATGACATACTACTTGCTGCAATAGTAATATTGGGATATATTTTTTAAAGAGCCCTGTAACCTAATCAAAACTCGTTTCACATATCCTTCAATATAAATAATGATTCAGCCTGATTTTATTGTTATTTAGACATTTCTCAAATACGTCACTGCTACGAAAGCGTTTACAAACTTATAAATTTATGCCATTATATATACAGTTTTACGATTCGCCTTCGAGACTCAAGCCTTCCATATAGCCTGCATTTTCTACTTAGTATTGAGTAGACCCAATGTATTTACCGCATTACAAATCAGCGACATGCCACAAGATATAAATATTGGCAGATATTATAAAAATGCATTGCAAGCAACTCGTGTCAAAATGAACATAACCTTCAACGGGAAAAAAAAAGATTCGGCCTAATTTCATTGTCATTTAGATATTTTTCCAATAATGCTATAAAAACATCTGGACTACATAAAACTCATAAACTAATGCCATTATATAGAAATTTTTTATGATTTAACCTCCGAGGCTCAAGGTTTCCCTATAGCCTTGTATACAGAAATCTGGTTTTGGTCATATCTGTCTGGAACCCTATAGCCCCTATGTTGGGGCGAAGGGGCCTCCAAGTGGAGGTTTCTGTTACCTATATGAATTTTGTTACGCTTAATTTCCGAGAGAGGGCAGAGGGACAGGTGGTAAGCCCATCGCCTCCCAACCCCCCTCAGGAAACTAAGGTATTACTTGGACTTGAAAGGGCCGAGAAATTTTGTCCAGAGGCTCTAATTTAGGCTTGGAGTTCTTTTACGTGCCGTAAATCTACGACACGGGGCCCCCAGCTTGAAGTCCCTCCCGGAGGACTCCGTGCCCAGGATTTTTTACAAAATTTGAAATGTGACTTCCAATATAGTATTCCGAAAATAAGAGTATTCTTTTAAAACGTTGGGACTACACCCTTACTAAACAATTCTAAACGCGCAATTCCTGCATATGCCATTTCTTAGGTGCCTTCCCCACTTTTGGTATTAGGAATTAAGCCCTTTATATACATGGAATTACAAACAGGATTGCACCGACTGTTTTGCGAGCATTTAGAAGTTCCTAGCATAATAGGTCTCATTAAATCCGATGAAGCTTGCTGGAGTTATGAAGAACTAGAACGACCACAAGAGACCAGATTACTGCATCGGAACGACTTGCACACCTGAACAAACACTTTCCAATGTCCAGCAATAATCAAACATATTTTTACTAACATAAACTCTCTTCTCTTTCCTTAACACCGCATTACCATACGTGTCCCGAGGGTGATTCGAACCCGTCACTTCAGAAACCAGACCACCTGCTCTATCACCCTTCAACGACCTCTGCGACTGAGAGATCCGGAAAATAAAAGACTGCATATATTTTATTAAGTCTTATTTTAGTAGCGGGTCGGACTGAGTGGTATCTGGAGGCTATATCCCTCTTCTGCAGAAAATTGCGTGGTATGCTAACACCATTACTCTTGTTAAATATTAAATACTGCACGTGTCCCCGCTTGGGCTCTTTGGTCGCCTCTGGCACCGCAACTTCTCCTTTCATCTTGGGAGGTTCTGCAGATAACATCTCACCTCTTTCCGTGTAGATTACAGAAGCCTTGATAAAATCTCGGCTGTTTCCGTACACATTGTACAAACTTCCGTGTAAATGATTCGGATATGATCTTGTCTGTTTCCATAAGTTATATATAGTATTATTTTCCAAAACATGACGGTCTCGTCTCCTTCCACCGCCTGAGGAATGGTTTTACAATGAGTTCCTTCCTAATGAGGGTCGCTTATTGTTCTCTAATCCCACAGTCAGTGTATTTGAAGAGTACCCATTCTTCTGACGTGGCAGTGATGACCATTTTTACACCTGGGTCAGAATGCAACTATTCAACACGGTACACGTCACTGTACACTTGGTGCCATTTTAAGAAGGCCTCGTCCCAAACCATCGTCTATCTACAACAAAAATATAATAGCATTGTTCCCTAATCCGAAAATATGCACCGACTTCGACGTCGACAAAGAATAGGTGTTCTTGTAGTCGCGTGGGTTTCCCCAGTGTTGTCGCTCTCATTCACTACTTCTTAAGTAAAGTAAGTGCTGTGGTACGTATTTGGCAACATTGTACTGGACTGCAGACAAGTGTTAAATGCGCCTAATTACCTATCCATTCACTGATTGACAGGTCGAAGAGGATTAGGGTATCAGCAGGTAGGGGAAGTTCTTGGAAGAAAAGTCTTTAAAAAGTGGCACCCACATTGCTGAAAAATCTCCAGAAAATACAGAAACCTGACAATGATTCTTCTAGGCCTTTATTAAGGGTTGCCTATTGTTTACTAATCTCTATAGACCAGTTGCAGGGGAAATGTTATCCGGGTAGTTAAAATAAGGCTTTCGCGTTTTGCAAAATACTATCAGTTCGGGAGATGAAAACATATCACTAGCTTTGGACTTCTCAATTGCTTCCGTATGTAGCCTAATCTGCTTACATGCATATTGGATAAGAGCCCATTTGCTTCCGTCTAAAATGTAAAAAATATTCGTATATTTTGATCGTCAGGTGTAGGAGGTCTCGTTTGCTTTCGCTCTATAAGCTTTGGGATAGTTCTTGTTTACTTCCGTTTGTAGTAAACGTACATAAATTCTTGATAGTTCTCGTTTGCTTCTATATAAAATGTAAAATATTCGTATTTGATCTCGTCTGTTTTCATAGGTTATAATAGCTCAGGAGATGAGTTCTCTGTTTAGGATAGTTATCCTGTCCCTGTCATACCGGAAGTTTTATTCTGTAGCAGGATCATGGATCCATCCATAAAAGAGCAATACAATACTTAAGGCGAGGGCTCAGCGAAATTTTACGTTTTCTATAGGCCTACCTTGAAGTAGAGTTGCATCAAAATTTTAACATACATTTTGTGTTATAAGAACTACATCTGGTTTAATTTTTATTCTTATCCGAAACTATTTTCGTCTGTAGGTCTACATAATTTAGTGATTATTCTTTATGTTTATTTTACAACATATAATGGGGAAAACTAAGAAATGAATATTTATTATTAGGTTCTTGAGAGATGTCTTGAAAACTTCTGTTATATTTTTCACTTTTCATTCTCAACAGTGCCGGATTCCAGATTTAATGATTTAAAAGATTTAATGCAATAATGCTTTTTGGTTGAAGATAGAGCTATCACCTACTCGTAATATAACGAAGTGGATAATAATTTATGATTATATTAACGATTATAGAACAAAAATTGCCAACATATGAGAAAGAAGCTCATTTAATAATTCGACATACACAATGTAATCTAAATTAATAAAATTGCTGAAATCACATGTCAGTCTGGAAATAAGCGAATACAGAAAATTCAATAACAGGTTCTCAAATGGTTTCAGGTCAGAAATGTCCCATTTATAGTTGAGTAAGAGATTGTTTATAATTTTTTTTTGTGCATATATTAAGGGGAGTAAGTCTAACCTATCTTGTTCAATTTAAATTTTCAGATGTACTTCTCCCAAAACTGGATTAAGAAATCAACTTCTACAAATGCCAGAATGAAAAGTTCTTTATAAGATATGCAGCAGTTTTTTTTTTTTACATTTTATTTGGTTGCCAAAAGAGAAATTTGGAAATAATAAAATTCTAATTAATTTCGAGGCATGTTTTACGTAAATTACGATATTTTGAAAACTTTAGGCTAAAAAAAAACACATTTTCTGGCTCTAGAGCATTGGAGTGTGTTGTAGAAGCTGAAAATATTTCTTGTATTGAAAACCACAACGATACTTAAGCAGTCTTAGGCTGTATATCGCATGGTATTATTACATTAAAAGCAAAGTATTTTGGAATATTTTGCTCAAATTTACAGCTCATAAGTTCTTATTTGTTTATTCGTATTCAGACTGTATACTTCAATGATAATTATTCCAATTTCTCTACTCTTGACAGTGGTGTCCCTCAAGGGTCTATTTTGTGGCAACTATTGATTTTAATAACGAATAATGACCTAGATATTTATCAAACGTAGGCCTACTCTTTGCCACTTACACTACTCTTCATGTATCAAATAGTGACATGAACGCATCAAATAGAGACATTTCTGTTTCTTTCACCGAAGTCAGTCAATAGTTTTGCGCAAATAGTTTTTACATTAATTCTAATAGAACACACAGAATATCGTTTGCATTGAAAGATCATTTTAATGCTGATACGAGACAAATTTAATATCACTAGGCATCATAATATACATGAGACTGTCTTGGAGCCCTCATATAGACCTTGTACGTAGCATTTTATCCAGTGTGATGCATCTATTAAGACAACTCAAGTATTTAGTGCTTAAGTGTTATCATAGGAACGAATTTTTAATATTTTAATTTGATATTACATATGGCAATTGAATTGTATGTATGTATGTATGATGTATGTATGTATGTATGTAACCCCACGTAGGGGGAGAGGTGGGTTGGAAACGGCCCTAAGCACGTAGGCCACATGTGCGGGCCCATTGTGCCAACCCCTGGTAATGCGATGACTGGCATGCCCAAAGGCCCCCCCCCCCGAAGCAAATTCCACCGCAAGCCCCCACGGATCTCCCCAACATCCAGCTAGAACCAGAAACCATACCACGAGTACTAAGCCCCCAGTGTCCCTCAGACTTTGCCGTGCGCTACGCCCCCGATCCCTCACACGGAAAGAGCCCATAGGGTCGCGGCCCTCCAGAGAGCTCCCAAGTGTGCAGCAAACAACCAACAACCACATGACCACAAGCCACGGGCCAGGACGGGAGAGACACACAGCGGAGATGGCCGGAAAGCCGGGAAAGGAAACGGGATGATAATGAGGGGGAGTTTGAAGATGAAGTGTAGAGTATTGGTGGAATAAGAGGAAGAAACGGGAGGATCCCCGAGAAAAACCCCCAAAGTCACAGCTTCGTCCACCATGAATGACATGCCCGCTTGCCTCAGGATTTGAACACGGAACCGCTTGCATGCCAGGCCCACGCGCTAAGCATGAGCTGCCGCAACGGCGGTAATGGAATGACCAAAGTTTTAAAATTACAGAAGAGTGCCATTAGTATTTTATCTAATTCAGCACATTCTAAGTTAATGTGTATGTCGGCATGTGTTTTGTCATTCAAGTCAAATATGTTATGTATTAAATATTAAAAAGAATTGATAATTGGAACCATACCTATTATAGGACTAACGGTATCATAATAATATCCATTATGATACAGATTTTCATTATTACACATGTGTGGTAACGATTATTAACGATGAAACTGCATAACAATTGTATTCAAATAAAGTAAATTATGTTCTTTTTAATTTTAATATTATACTTAATTGAGTTCATTTCCGTTCGTTTCAAGAAAGCAGCCAAGAACAAGCTTTGCCTTGACCTACGCCATCAGCTGCTATCAATGGCAGAAAACAAGAACTATGAGAATTTGCTAACAGCCTATTTCCACGGTTAGCGAATTTATAAATAGCGAATATTTTATGAACCTGAAATATCAAAACTAACATTTAATTATTTTCGAACAAAAAGAGTTTCCATCTAACTTGCCTATACTGTTAAATAATATATGAAAATTATGTAACTGCCTTCGTTCGTTTCATAAACATACTCGTATCTTAATAAATGCCATTATAGGCTCGTTGCATTATGTACTATTCACTAATGGCTTTTAATCAACCCATTTTATTCCGTTAACGAATATTTCCAGTAAGATCAAACTTGCATAATTTTATTTAGGACTAATGTGTTATTATAGTAGGACTATGTTTATTACTTTATATTCATATGTATTTAAATGACGTGTACAGAGTTCAAATCCTTTCATGATTTTCATAGCTTCCACACTGGAAGCTCATGACTATAATGTAGGCTATATAATAATTAGAGACCGGATTTTAAAGAGAATTCCTTTTTTTATATTTCATCACAAAACGTGATAAAATTGAACAGGACAATACTGAGTAAGTTTCAACTGCAAATGACCTGGTTTTAACTTCCTTTTTTTCCCTTTTTTAGGCTCATTTCCCTTTTTTAGGAATTCTCCCTTTCCAGTACCTATTTTGCTAATTTATTTTGAAAATTTCGTAAATCACCCAGTATTTGGTAATATGAAAATATTAAAAATTATTTTCACTGCTTCACCATTGCCAAATAATTCCTTTTATCCTAACGAATGTTGGAATAGTCTATGAGATCTTAAGGGATGTGAACAACAAAACAAGTACTGTCTCCAGATGAGAAGAATACAAGCTACAGGAATGCAGCGCGCTCCCCATTTCTCTACATGCAAGCGGGCTCGTCCTAATCTTACGTTTACTAATGAAGTAAAGTAAAACATAAAACAAATATGTATCTCCTTGTTCAATTTTTACACTCTCTTATACTTTTATATCCCTTTTTTCCCGCCTTTTTTTTTGGCAATAATTTTCCCTTTTTTCGTCCTTTTTTGGATGAAAATTTTCCCTTTAAAATCCGGTCTCTAATAATAATGTAATATTATTAGTAGACGAGATATATGTTGCACAAGTGTACTTTTCCCCCCGTCTCTTGAGTTCGTTATATTAATCTTTTTGGTAATACAGTCAAACATCCATATAACCATATTCGTGGGCTCTAGCAGATTGCACTGTTATAATGAGGGATTGTGATTTAACACATATTAGAAATTTCACTGCATGCAGAAAACTTTTAATCTACAGAATAATTCATGGAAAGGACATGCGAAGAAGTGGAAAATAACGAAGCTCAAATCCGTGTCTTAAAACACAGCTATTTTATTAAACTTAGTGACTTCCGTTGAATTCTAACCATAGTTACTTTACACCCGCGCACTAAAAATTACTGTTCAGACTGGTTTAACATCACGGATCACCCTGCGCTTTGGGCCAAGGCAGTGGACATATGCCAGAAATGTCAAATTCGTAGATGGTAGGAACAGGGAAGAAAAAACAGCAAATTTACCACATAACTAAGGCAAAACTAAACACTTGCATCTTATGGTATTTTAAGGGGTTCCGGAATGAGACTTTGGCCCGAAAATTGCTTTTTTATTTTCATTGATTAAGAATAACTCTGAAGTTGTAGTTTCAAAATGAGGTATAAATCATTGCTGTAATGTAGGCCTAAGTCTAAATATTTTAAATTAATTTTTAAAAAATGTTCTGCATGGAAGGTAAACAAAGTTATGGGGCTGGTTTATTTCGATATTCCGACTTCGGAGGTTGTTTTCCGTAAGTTTATTTTGTAATTACTTAATGTACCTTTTTCTCAACTTCTACTACATGTAGGGTCTTGAAATTTTCAGTTTGTTTATCCAGATACTGTGCATATACTGAAGCTCTCAAAATTACAGTTTTCAATTTTGTAATCACTTTAATGAGAATTATATGTTGAAAAATGTAGAGAAAAACAATTATAATTTATTAAACCCGAAGGCTAAATTTAAATATCTAAGCTTCAGTATATAGCCAAGGTACGTTTCTATAACATATAAAAATTTCATATGTCTGTCAAGGATAGTTTTGGAGAAAATGTAGGCTACATGGAATATCCATTATTTAACATTGTAAAGATAGGGCATTCCGGATCCCATTAACTGCACATGCTAGGGATGTTTAAGTAGCAACCCAACTCAGTTTATGTTTTTTTTTCACTCATAAGGGATGGTTTTAACCTTAGTGATCCTATTTCCACACCCTTATCAACCTTTCTTTTCTGGAATTTCTGAGAAATGTAACAGTTATCAGGCTCCCAGAAAACAATGATTGATGACTGGGAAGGACACTAATCTGAGAGCAGCTACCAACCACGTGGCCAAGCTACTGGTATGCAATAATAATTCGACCTTCAAATATTGTTATAAAAGTGTGTTTCTAAAATAGCTTCATTGTTGTTGTGAATTACATCATTAAAATAGGAAATCCGCCGGGACCAAAGAAAAATATTTTATATAAGGATTTATTGTTATTTCTATCTTTATTATACAGAGGTTTGACTTTATAACATCATAGGAAAACATTTAACATACATATAGCTGTTACAGCCTAGAGGGAGCTGATATAATAACAAATCATTAAATTCCTTGTTTTAGGGACATTTAATCGTAAGATTTACATTCCATATTAAATATTATGATTATTACATATTACAGATGCAAAAACAGTAAACAAAATTGGAATCTTTGGACCCAGTTCGATCTCCCCTTAAGAAGAATACAGTATTCTTGTAATCACTCATTTCTTGTTTTAATTGTATTTGTACAATCCATTCATTGCATCTTTGAACATTGTATTCACAATATAAATAGGCTGCTTTCTTTTTGAAGATGAATTAAAAAATCCGTACCTTCTGAAATTATGAGTCCAAACTATAAGTCCTGTGTAGGTCTATAGGAAATATGAAATTGGACTCGCAAAGTTTGTCTCAGTCCTCCGCTCTGGCGTACAGGATGCCTTCACAGTGAAGGCAGTGGGACCGTGTTCAATTCCTGGTCGGGACGAGTTTCCTAGGTGAGGTTTTCCCTCACTTGTGAGACGAATGTCGGGGAACTTAATAGGTCTAAAGCTAGAAAAGAAGCTGTACTTGTTGCAGACCTGCAGGCTATTGTTTAGAGTGACTTTATGAGCGACTGGTGTCTCTCGTTCTCATCCAGGGAGGCCCTCATCTCCTTGTCTAGTCACAGAAGTATGTATATGAACCACAGAAACTCCCACTCCCGACAGGTCGCGGTCCCATTAGGACCGGGCGGCGGCTGTCACATAAACGTCCTTATACCGGGGGAGGTAAAACTCAGATAAATAATAAGAAGAGGAGAAAGAGGGGAGGAGGAGTATTTTTAACCATTTCTGCAGAGAAATAGATTTAGCGAAAGCAGATTTACAATCCAGTACTGTACGATGAAATGTGCGTGGTAGGCTAATTAAAACGTAACAAAGCCTCTCTCTCGACTTCCTGATATCGAGTGTGGAGGCGCTCCCACGGGACCCATCACTTCACTTCTACACCCTCTTTCCTTATACTCAATTATCACGAATGCAACCTCATTTCATTAGCACGAATGATGTCTCATAAGTTTCATAAGCCGTGTTCAGACTGTACGGTAAAGCCTACGCATATATTATATTTGTGAAAGTCTTAACAACCTATGTTTTGCTTTCAGGGTTTTAAAACATTCTGTGGGCATTAAATGTCTTCTTAATGTGTGTTTCTCTCTTGGACATAGTATTATTTCCTATAATATACTGATCTGGGGCAAGGCAATGAACATAGATTAGGGTGTTTGTTGCACAAAAGAACATCTTAAGACCTATTTTTAACGTGACACCAAGGGAGCCTTTAAGAATGCTTTTAAACAATAACAAGATTTTAACAGTAGGCCTAACTGGGATTTTAATATACAAGCCTGCTTTATTTTATTTTAACAACAAAGATAGGCTATGTTCATCTTTAATTCAGAATTACATGAGCACAACACAAGAAGCAAAGACGTTATAGAAATTTTTAAATATCGAACTTTTAGTTACACTAAATCGCCAGTTTACATTGTTAGTCAAGTTATAAATAACTTACCAGCCCGTATTTTAAATGTGGAAAATCTCAGGTGTTGTAATCTTAAACTGAAAGAGTATTTGTATGAGAAAACATTTTATTCTTTGAGGGATTTTTTACATAAATGATTACTGCAGTCACTGAAACCTTATTTGTCCTAAATAATATTGACAATGTCTATCTACGCAATGTATAGCTACAGATGTAATTATTATCATCATCGTCATCATCTATAAGAGAAGGGCTATCAACAATAACACAAATTGTTAGGGAAAAAAGGGCGAGTACTGAGTGGAAAGGGGTCCGGGGTGAGCCCGATTGAACTCTTATTCCAAATGTTAATCATTCAATCGAATTATAATCTAATAATTACTTTTACATTCTCATAGCGTGCCTATATTGAAGAAGCCAACATTTTTATGGCTCTGTCGTGTTTTATCAGACTCTAAGGTTCCTTGGCGTAAATCCGGCCGAGAGCGTGTGTTAAAAGTAGTGATAACAGTGGAAAGCGCGAAACTTCACAAACATCTTTCCTTGTCAATGTAATATTTAGGTCTATAGATGCTCAACATTATTGTTACTACGCAAACTACATCCAGGAAATATCGAGAGATCTGTTGGATTTCACGAAAAACGCCCCCCCCCCCCCGAGGAGGAATGTTGGGAAATATGTATGGAAATATGATTCCAAACTGTAGTGCTTACTGTTAATGGGAGGAAAGACGTATCTCAAGACATTGACAGGGAGACAAGAAGGGAAAAGACCACTTGGATGACCTAGTCATAGATGGCAGGACAATAGCAATTAGAATAGATTTAAGGGAAACAGGATTTGCGATGAATGGATGGATGGAGCTAGCACATAATAGGGATGAATGGCGGGCTCATGTAAGCGCGGCAATGAACCTCCGGGTCCCTAAAATGGATAATATTCCTTTAACTTGCTTAGGAATTGTCTATTGCTAATGAGTAAGTAAGCAAATAAGTAAGGAAGGAAGTAATGGTTAGTGTTTTCAGTACCATACTGTTATCTATAACCGCCAAAAACGACCATTGGAGCTTGCATGCTAACCATATGCTCCAAATCCTGCCATCTGCCAATGGTAGATGATGCAGAAGTCGGATGCTAGGCCTGGTCCCACAAGGTATGTCGCCCCATGGAGTTTAGTTTCGTCCAGTAACGTAAAAAACCGCTTGCGTGGGCTTGTGGTTAGCATCACTGGCTACTGATCCGCAAGCCCGGGTTCGATCCCGATTCTTCCTCGGATTGTTCTCATGTAGGAAGGACTGGAATGGGATGCATTTAGCCTCCTGATACAAACTGAGGAGCTACTCGATTAAGAAGTAGCGACTCCGGTCACGGAAACCGTCATTAACGGCGGTGGATATTAGCATGCTGACTACAAGCCCCCAGTACTGCTATCTTCTTAGTAGGAGATGCATTGTTTGGGCAATAGACCTAGTCCCATAAGGAATGTACTGTTCGTGCCATTTTAAGAAGGCCTCGTCCCAAACCATCGTATATATAAAAAAGAATATAATAGCATTGTTCCCTAATCCGAAAATCTGCATCGACACCGACAAAGAACAGGTGCTCTTGTAGTCGCGTGGTTTTACCAAGTGTTGCCGCTGTTATTCACCACTTCTCAAGTGAAGCAAATGTACTGTGGTACGTTTTTGGCATCATTTTACTGGACTCCAGACAAGTGTGAATACGCCTAATTATCTTTCTATTCACTGATTGGCAGGTCGAAGAGGATTAGGCTGGCAGTAGGCAGGGAAAATAGTCTTTAAGAAGTGGCACCCGCAATAGCGCCATGGAGTTTAGTTCAGTTTAGTAGCAAAACAAGGGTTTTAATAACAATATGCTAACTTAAATAAATAAGGAGAACTTTATAAATATTTACAGAGGTTGTATTTATATTTCCAAATCATAATAAACTACGGGATAGCCCAGTTCTATTAATTCTTGCCGTGTCTCTCAGAAGTTGCCAGGAGGGGATTTCCACACCCTTCCTTTAATCCCCCCTTCCCCTCCTGCACACAGCGAGGAATTTGAGATCAATGCACAGGTAACAGCTGACCAAACATTACGAACTCCACTACTGTTTCCGGGAAATTCCTCCCTTAGGTCTCTGAATCCAGAAAACAAGGACATTAACCGAGAAGCATTCAATTTGTAGACTACCACCTCTATAAACCCGTGAGATCCTAGAATCATTTCAAGCAATGGATAGACTGCAGTTCCTTGAGTTTGTTACGAATAGGATGTTCACCAGGCCCCTAGCCAGAACGAATCATTTAGGTCAGGCGTCAAATTATGTAAGCCAGATGCGGCAAGTTTTTATTATTACTGTATTTAATGTATTTTCGAAGGTTTACAAATAATGTATTTTGTATTCAATCTGACTGAGTGGAATATATATCCACACATACAGCATGCTAACGATTATCCGCGGAAGTTGGTGCATTGACAACCTCGGATAAGCGAACTCTGCGGTTAAAGCGAAAAATGGCAAAAACGGGACAAACATCGACAGGAAAATGCTTTGGAACAAATCTTACTTACAGTAAAGTGTAAAGTGTTCCCTATACAGGCCCTGGAGGTCCTAAAGGGTTCCAGGAGGATGAGGCTCCCAGTTTTTAGTTTTCGGCGCGTGAATGTGGTAACGTTGTCAGCCTTACTCACTGGCCGCCTCTACCCCAAGTTTTCTCCTGGTACTCATTTCTCCCCAGGTCCATAGTGCCACCAGAAGGATTAGAACAATTGAAAACCCTCAACGACCTCATCGGGGATCGAACCAGTGAAATTCCGTTTTGCAGTGAAGTGCCTTAAATACTACGTCACGCGTAAACCATTTATGTAAGTTCCCGGGCATGGAATCCTCTAGGGGCTGGGGAGGATGTCGTAGATTTGCCTTCTGATATGTAGGTGGATCATAAGGGATATGAATTAATTCCTCTTCATCTGAAGATTCTTTACTTTTTTTTTGTCAGTGTGGGCCACTTTTTCATGTCTCGGAAACAACATCGTGCACTTCGAGTATATGGTCAAAGTCAGCAATAACACTAGCTTCAGGGAGTTCACTGCGAATCGCCTTAGGCAGGCACTTATTTCCTCACTTAACCATGGTCTTCCGCGGCGAGTTCCGCTTCTGTTGATTTCATTTTAAAAACTCGGCATGCTTAAAACACTTCAATATTGTCTCTTCTGACATCTTTCCATGCCCTATTGCACCAAGAACTTGTGCAACTTGTGTTGCATTGTCGCATCTGTCTGCAGCATTGACGATGGTCCTCATTAATTGTTTCCTGTAAAGCAATTTCACAGACTGTATGATTCCTTTGTTATTTAAATCAAATAAATTGTTATTTTTTAATTTACTTGGAAATATTATTTTATTATTATTTTGTTATTATTATTATTATTATTATCATCATCATCATGCAGCACAATTTTACATGCTCTCATCCCTAATGTACCGCAGGCTATTTACAGGGATTTTTGTACTTCGGAAAAAACTAAAAAAAAATAAAGAAAACAGTATAATACAAAACAAATCAAAATTCGACTAGTAAGTAGTAACTAGCGCGGTTGTTTCGCCATTCTTGACGGACCCCTTCCATATTGTTTTAACTGTGAAAAGGTATTTTCCTACTTGACGGAGGATTATGTGTATTACTTATTTCAATATAAGCGATATATTCGTTAATATTACTAAAGTGTGATTAAAGCAACTGTTTTCTGAACTTATTAGTCCTAATGCGTTCAATCAAAATATGTTTGCCGTCCTCAGATTACATAGAGGACAAATACCTTTTCCAACGATTCCTCTTCTGCCTTTCAGTTTCCATATCCCCAACCTCCACCAAGCAATATCTATCCTTTTTTATAGTTGCATACTTCAATATATTGATTTTACCCCTTCTAGTTTTCATGTCTATATAAAATACAAGATAAATTTTTTCTTCTAAAACCTGTGCTAATATTTGTCTCTACATCAAGGCATCTTCTCTTCATCATTGAATAGGCCTATAGCGAATATTTAAGTACAGGTACATGTCGATTTAACCTTAACCACATGATTCCTAATTTAAAAATCCTTTATTTTATTTAACTGATTATTCTGGAAGCTATTCTAGTTTAAGAAGCTAAAACATTCTATAAAATACCGTCAGTGTTTTGATGTTTCATCCGATTTAAATATTTCATTGTTCTACACATTATTCTTCCTCTACTACTTTTAATTCCTAATTCGTATTTGCCACTCCATTTGCACTTGCATAAGCACCTTAGTAAATAAAAAAGCAATGGAAATTTGAGAAAAAAACAAAAAGTACATTCGGTATTAGAACCTGAATTCAGATTTCATATGTAGATAGTTATTAGATGTTAAAGCTACTTAATGTTAGAAGAGGACGGTTCTTTGTGGGGAAAGCTTATTACTATTAGGTGAGCATTGGTCAAAATAGAGAGGGAAAACGTCAGTTTGGATTTAGTTACGATGCCAGACATCAATAAGCGTGAAAAATGCTATTTAAAATCTATGACAATGTAAATCACAGGTAAATTTTACAAGATTTTGTTAAAACCGAGTCTGCTAATGTAAGCATCCTCAAATTACTAAGGCAACGACTATAGACAATACAGTACACAAAGCAAGGTCTGAGTATCAAATATTTATTGTCCCTCCTTTTCATTGTTATAATACCACGATTCTTTTTTTATTCATCTCTTAAGCTGGTGTCCCACGATCAAATTATTGGTCCAAATTTCTACAGACCACCACACTGGATTGCGTGACATGGATGACCACCGTTGCGTTTCTTCTTACATTTTCCATCTAATCCTATTGGATACAACGGAATAGAAACGTTTACAATTTTCTGCCCAAAATTGAAAAGAACTAATGAGCGTGATTCTCTCCCACATGACGAGAACAGCGCTCTGCCAGCCACGAAATTATATGAACATTAACCAAGAAGAAAAAATGAAAAATGATAAAAGATTAACAGACTATAAATCAGACTTTAACTTTACAACATTAACATCTGCAAACATTATTGCAACAATCATAAACGTTGGGTTCTACAAAAATTATGAAAAAGGTACAGCAGGTAAATGAGGACAGAGAATACATATCGACCGCCACGTAGATTGTTTTAGGAACTGATTTTATTTTTGGGAGAACAGCTGACGACATATTGGACCAAAGTGCACTCTCGTATGCTAGAAATTATAGACATGATATTTGATAAAAAATTTATATAAAAAAAAATAAGATAGTGGGACGTCCGCTTTAGAAATAAATAGTGAGTCTATTTGGAATTGCATTTCACTAGATCGGTTGGCCGGTCGCAACACCACACCTAGGTCATTCATACCTTATTCTCAACATTCCGTCAGATTTTGTCACCAGTTCCTCAATGGATCATTTTCTAAAATGTTATATTCTGATTGCGTAATGTATTCACATCATCTCAGTCAAAACAGAGTGAACTTATTAGTGAACGTAAGAAGTTTAATTAATCCTGGTTCTGTAAATATTTTGTGAACGAACGTATGTTAACCTAGCCACAAACAACATATTATATGTGTTATCCGTATTACCGCCATGAAATAATATATTAAACTACGAGGCGCGTCCATAAAGTAAGTTTCCCTGAGGCCATTTACAGAAACAAAACCCAATTTCGTGGACATATATATTCCAATAGATACAGCAAGTATTAAGCTATTATTCAACATATTCCCCACCGAAATTGAAACATTTGTCATACCATGGAACCAACTTTTGAATAACTGTGTCGTACAAGTCTGCCGCCAGAAATTTGAACCAGTGTGTAACAAACATCTCCTCTCTCTGTCATTCTCTGTCAATTTCTGTCATTTTCTGTCATTTCTTGAGGTATAGGAAAAGATGTAAATCACTAGGACCGAGGTCCGAGCTGTAAGGTGGATGTTTAAACACCTCCTATGAAGTTTGCTGCAGAAGTACGGCTGGGAGGTGTTTAAACATCTATCCTAAAGCCCAGACCTCGCTCCCAGTGATTTCCATCTTTTCTTACACCTCAAGAAATGTCAAGGAATGACAGAGAATGACAGAGAGGAGGAGATGTTTGTCACGCAGTGGTTCAAATCCCTGGTGGCAGACATGTACAACACAGGTATTCAAAAGTTGGTTCCACGGTATGACAAATGTTTCAATTCCGGTGGCAAATATGCTGAATAATAGCTGAATACTTGCTGTATATATTGGAATATATATGTCCACGGTTTCTGTAAATGGCACCAGGGAAACTTACTTTATGGATGCGCCTCGTATTAAAAGACATTATCAGAAGAAACATTCCTTTGAATATTTTAATAAAATTAACTAATAAGAACGTGATGTGAAGACACCTTCCCATTAACCAGTTATGCATGCGTTTTCTGCTATCTCTTACATAGTATACATGATGTCTAATATTATTGAACAAATTGCTTTTAAATGCGTAATATTTACTAAATTTAATCTGTTTCGCCAGGTATTGAAATTTTGTTTATATAAAATATAGTTGAGTATAATTTTAAAAATAAAATGGCTAGAAAAATTATTTCCAAATATAAAGACAAGTGATTCAAAAACAAAGACTAATTATAATATAATTTTACCTCTAGTAGACCAGTTTCCTTTTTCCTAAATTTAGACTACTGCAACTACTTACTGAACTAGTTACAGGTCCTACACATAACATAATTTTGGCGCCCTTAATTTAGTGCAATAGGTGAATTATTTTTTCATGCTGTTAGGCACTTGTCTGAATAGACTCGATATCCTAGTAGTGCCTTGAATTTAAAATTTCATGTCCAAATAAGCAGCTAGAATTTCGTATTTCGATTTCGGGCCTGACTTCTGGAGTCCATTCGTCCCGCTTTTCCGGGACAGTCTCGATTTTGCAAAATTTCACGCTGTCCCGAAAAATTATTTGGGGTGCTCAAATTTCCCGCTATTTTATGATTCCTGTTGGCCAGTGTGTTTTACGCTACACTAACGAAATTTGCAGCAGTAAAGGCCTTGCTGATTGCCGAAACACAGTTTAGTTGGGTAACATGTGCTGATTTTTATAACAAAGTATCAGAAGAAAATGAACTTCTTGAAAAAAAATACATTAAAGTTAAAAGTGTAGTAACAATGAGGCATCTACTTCTGCGTAATACCAGTCTGCAGGAGACATTTAAGCCATTTGGGATAAAATTGAGGTAAATTGTAAATATTCACTGAATTTTGTGGATGAAATTTTTTTCCCCTTTATTTCCTTAATTGTTCCAAGTTTTCCCCATTTAAAAAAAGTCTCCTTTTCATAAACATAGGTAAACATTATCAGCCTTACTAATAAAAGCTGCTTATATCTACGTTGAACGGTTGTGTGGTTGTTCTACGCGCAAGTTCTACATAAGCCGTATTACCAATAAACCCAGTGTAACTGCCGAGGGTTACACCGGGTTTGTACGTGCAACGTCATCAAACACGTCACGCTTTTCATGACGTTACTAGCCTCTGGCTATGAAGGACTGCTGAAAGCCATCTGTCGGAGCAGCGGGCAAACAGCGATGCATCGTCTGCTTAGAGTAAATCTAGTTTCAGTATTTCATTATATTGTTTTCAGAAAGCTGTAATCATGGGTAAAAGTATGGAAATATGTCCCGCAAACAAGGAACAATGTTTATAATTCCGCAAAAGCAGCTCAGAATATGCATAGCCTTAAAATTCAATATCAGATATCTACGAAACGACCGGCTGTTACGGATATCGGCCATCTTGATTATTTACGTCAAGTTTATACAAGGGGGCCAGGCTGTGTAAAGCGTTGCACACATTCAGCCTTATGTAAGGATTATTAGTACATTTTTTCTCCTCAGCTGTGTATATTCCTGGTATAAATGTTACAACTGGATTATTAGTAAGACTGTATATGAACACCCCATTCCAGAGTAAGGTATTTGAAGTTGCGAATTGGTTCCTCGAAATGAATGACATGTTTATAGATTGCAGGACCCTGGGGTTTAACAATATTTTATAATTGACTTGATACCCACGGCCACGTGTAGCGACATCGGCCGTAAACTTCTGACTTAATGTCCGTTAAATTAGTTTTGATGTGCACAAAACAGTTAACTGTCATTGAGATACGCTTAACACCCGTAAACTTTAAACAGAGAAATTTGGCCGGTTAATATCTTTACGGTAGTTAAGAACTTAAAAAGATAAACAAAAATGGCGTAGTGGTTCGCGAGAGATGATTTTCAAGATGAGCTTTTGTACAGGGATTATTTGGATCAGCGATACCAAGAGCGACGGCAAGGTGTTATAACTTATTTGAAAGAGAGGATCCATTCAACAATTCTCTCGTGACATTCGACCATGCTTCATCTTTTCAAAATAATAATTCCATTTGTTTTTTTACTTCTTCTGCCCTTACCATAGGTAGGCTTACAAGGTAGAGAAAGGATTGTTTTCGACCCCCAAATTCGAAGTTGAGTTCTTAACATAAATACACATTTTGAGTTCCTCTCAACCCAAAAATACTGTTTTCAGAAACACGTATCTGTGTGTGTCCGTGTGTCTGTGTGTATCTGTGTAGACCCCGCCTTTCACCCTATGACGTCATAAAATATACACCATATTGTCTGTAATAGTCTGCGCACTAGCGCGCTCTTTAGCTAAATGATTAAACTAATTAGGCAGCCATCATTGCGTCATAAACCGAGGGAATTTTGAAAATAATGCAAACGAAAGCAACAAGGGCATAAAATCAACTTAATTTTTACAGTCCATAAGAACAACAAAAAGACATGAGTAAATATTCAAAAGAACCGGGAGAATTTGATCAACTTTGACACCACAGTGGGGATTCAAGGAACCCTGATTGAAAAGTTCATCCACCCGCCGCTAGAGTGACAGTCGGATCAGCTGATGATGGTGGAAATTGTCCATCGAAATGCATTCTGAGGTAAATATAAGTTACCTATTAAGTGAAGTTCGTGTGCAAATCCCGATCTCAACAATCTGTAAGTTTGAAATCACTTCACTGTGTATCTTCCCAACTCAAATTATGAGTAAATATGTTGAAATATTCATTTTTGACCCTCGGAACCAACCAACCCAGGTAAAGTATGCAACACTAAGTGGTTTAGTAAGGTAATGTTGGGTTATATAATGGACCCAAAGCATAATAAATATAATGGGCCTATATGGTTGTACTTCTCCAATGCTTGAAGAACAAATTTACTGTCGAACAGGTTTAGTTAGTAACAATACTCATTGAGTTTACCGATTACGGCGATACTGTATTGCAATGTTGAGTGATCGTAACGGATATGGCGAGACACGGTAACAAGTATGGTGCTGTGGTGAGTTATGGTAGCGGTTAGGGGGATAGATTATAACGGTAACGGTAAGGGATAGTAATGACTACACTTCGGACTTACAGGCTGCTAAAATGCAATTTTAGGTGCTTAAAATAAGCTCAAAATATTTAGGAAATATGCTCTAAAATACAGAAAATATGCTCTAAAATACAGAAAATAGGCTCTATCATAAAATCGTTAATTCTATTTAAGTTGAAAATTTCCTTAAATATCTCAAATACAATGCAGAATTATATTTATTAAAATGCCCACACAGGCCTATTACTGTCACTAATATGTAATACACTAGGCCTACTTTACACGATAATTTCATGTAGTAGGCCTATGTACATTTTAGAAGACAAAGTTCATAAAGTAATAGGCCTTGGCATATAAACAACATTAATTAATTTGTTCAATTCTTATCCATAATTGGATTCACAACAAATTACTAACACCTTTTCTAGATTTTCTAGTGAAAAGCTAATTTACAGCATAAAACTGAGTGCTCCACATCTATTAAATAATTTGGTTCATTCTGATGGAATATTCTTGTGGCAGTAATTGTGTAAGAGACCTTTAAAATAAAGATTGTCCAGGGCGTTAAACGGGATATTTGTTGCTGTGATGGCTGTTGCATGAATGCCATTTTTGGTTGAGTAGGAAGAGTCTGTTTCGATTTTGCTTTTCATGCCATGTTTCCCTAACTTGTAGCACCTTGCAATGCACATGTTGAGTTTAAAAATGTGATTTCTTCCCTCTTCTGCTACATATACAAGCTGAATTAAAACTAATTGTCATGTAGTTTTGTGTAAAAATATATTAGTTTAACCTAATTTTAAAAGTGCAGAATTTATTAAATGTCTTGTACTTCGAAAAATATGTACAAAAAGAAACTTATTTGGAATTTTAAGAGGAAAACATTCAAAAAGGCAGTATTAGGATCTAACATCAAAATAGGTTGATTAAGGTCCTATAAAAGCATCAGTTTCAGGCAGATAGCCTATGAAATGCGCATGTACAATTTTTTTTCATATATATTTTAAGGATTGAAATAGGATTTACCTAAAATCCGAAGTCTAGCAATGACTATGCTGAGAGATGGTTATGGTTATGGGGACTGATGGAAACGGTTATAGTCACTATAAGTAATTATTATGGTCAGTGATAGTAACGGTTATGACGAGTGATGGCAACGATTACTATAGTGAGTTATTGTAACGGTAATGGTGATTAGATCGTAACGGAAATGGTCAGGGATGGAAACGGCTTTGGCGAGAGATGGTGATGGGTCGTACAGAATACAAATGGGCAATAGTAACTGTTATGGTGAATAAACATGTTGGTTATGGTGAGAGACGGTAACCTGTTGTGAGAGATGTCACTTATAGTAATTGTTATGGTCATTCTGATGAATGATGGCTTCGTTTTTTGGTGAGTGATTGCAACGGTTATATTGGTGAATGATGACAACGGTTATTATGGTGACTTATAGTAACGTTATTTAAGGTGAGTGATGACAACCGTTTTTATGGTGAGTGATGGCAACTGTTATATTGGTGAATGATGATACCTGTTATTATGGTGAGTGATGACAACTGTTATATTGGTGAGTGATGACATCTCATATTATGGTGAGTGATAACTGTTATTGGTTGACTGGTATATGGTTTTTAACGACGGGGATGTACTGCAACTTAGGCCTGTGACCGTCGCCAGTGTGACGGAATTTTGTCCCGCAGAAGTTCTTTTACATGCCAATAAATGTACTGACGGGCCTGTCACATTTATGCACACATAAATGTCATCGACTTGGGCCGGGATCGAACCCTCAACCTTGGGCACAGAAAGCCAGCGCGATACCAACTGCGCCACCCAGACCGACGATAACTGTTATTGCGAGTGGTGGTATTGATTAGGGTGAGAGATGGAGACAGTCTAATGGAATATTGTAGTAACGTGGATAAGGGTGGTAAAAATTAAGGAATTTAGCACTTTAAATAACAGTGACGTTGTGTGATTGTTATGATAAGGGAAATGGTGAATGATGGATGGTGGAGTCTAGCTTCTGAAGGCGATGGTTGGTGAGGGATGGTGAGGGTGGTTACAGGTGAGAGAACTCGTAAGGGGGTTGCAGGAGGGGTGGTACACCCACTGCGGAAGGTCGCATCATCCCCACAGCGAGGTGTAGGTTCCCGGTAATTGTTGGGCGGGGGTGTGTAATGTATTCTGGGAAAATTGGAAACACGGGGTTCGCATCTCACTTCCGGACAGGATTCCAGAGAGTGGAGAGAGTTGCCCCACCTCCCCGCCATAGCGGCCTAGGCAGCGCAGCCAATGGCAGCCTTTGCCACTCCAACCTTATATATAAAGTATTTCTCTTGAGCGAGCAAGACCACATGGCTCTGTGGTTGAGTGAACGTGTGTTTCTTAGCGGTTCTGTGCTCCCAGAAATGTTGTTAGTGCGCTGAGTTCTTGGACCGGCTATGGGCAGGAATCCACTGACTCCAGGAGCAGTGCCAGACCCCGGTCCCGTCTTCCTTCCCCGGCTCCTTTTCGTCCTGGTGCTCGCTGTCCACGGCGTCGTGGCAATCACCCTTCCGATGCCGGCACCCCCCAACGTGATGGAGAGGCTAGACGATCACGAAGTCATCAAACAAACTATCCTCGAAGGCTTGGGTCTTACGAGGGTTCCAGACGCATCTAAGGTAAGCCGAAAAAGGGGCGTGACTGTATTTGTAGGCTTTGCATTACCAGCATGCATGTTTCGTCTTTATAATTACTTAATTTCTACGATACTATAATCAGACGATTGTTTAGTTGTGATGTCGCCTTTAGCTCTTGTACCTGTAGTCTTCGGTATACGTTATAAATTTTGTTTAAATCGTAATCAACTTCAAAAGGGGATTTATGATTATTGTACTACATCGAAAGTAAAAATTCAGAAAACTAAATACTATTAACTTTTTGGGATGCCAACTTTTTACTTTAAACTTTACAGTGTTGTATTCTCACTTTTTGAATTGTAAAACCCTTTTAATCCATGTGTTTCCTCCTGGCTCAGTGATAGAGAAAATATTTAGACCTTAACTCTGCAAGGTTGAAATATAATAACTAGCGGCAAATAAGTAGATTCTTTCGCTATAACCAGGTGTATTGATTATGGCGTGTGATGTATCACATGGCGTTATCAGTTTTTGTACCTGTACAGATCGGACTCCATCTATAGAGTTTTATTTTATTTTGATCATTTCTCAATGTCGACTTTGAACTTTCAGTGTTTTGCTATGAAATGCTCAGTACCAATGCCTAAAACCTTTTAATTATAACATTCTCTATATTTAGTATCAAATAAACATGATGGTGCTTAAATTTTACATTCCTTAATATAATTTTACAAATTTCTTATTCTAAACATCCACGTAATTTATAAATTCGGTATCAATGGATCACATTAATACCATGCTTAAATGCAAGCTTATATAGCCTATATCGAGTTTATTGCGGTACATTGCTCTATAATGCCGGTAGCTAAAATCGGTCCCGATATAATGATTTTCGTAGTCTCCTGTAAAAGCCATGTCATATCTAGTGATCTGTACGTCAGCGTAGAAAAGTAAATTAGTTCTAAAGGGACTGTTTGGCTGGAGTACGCAAGTCACACGCGGTTTAGAGGGTTGCAAATTCAAATTCCGCCTCGGGTAGAAGATGCGTTGGTTAAAAAACACGCACGGTTTATAACAGTAAACAGATAAGTGATAAACTGGTAATAATCGGGGAAACTAACAGATAGCATGCAAATTAAAGTATTAGGGATATACACGAGACACTGAGAATATCACAGGACTGCAGACGCGTGGTTCCGCTAGCGCGCTTATTTCAAATGTAACATATTCTCTTCTGGGTGGTTATAAAAAGATATTAATGTCTGATGTTTTCGTATAGTAATGCTATTAGATATGTATTCACGTTGAGAATGAAATTTTTTTAAATAAAAAGTCATTTTTCTGCTCTTTTTTAAAAATATTTTCATTGCATAAAAAGTTAAATCTGTCTGCTTGAAAATGACATGGGAAGTCGTACCTTTAAATGGCACCGTGTGCACACGTTTTTAACAGTTTAGTGCAACTTTGTTCTTGTTTTCCTACCAACTCTTCTCTTCTTATATTTTCTATCATTCAAATGAACAAAAGCCTATACTAAAAACTGAGCTAGAAAGTTTGTTATATATCAAATGAAAGCTTAAGTTTGTGTTTGTATTTGTAATTAGTGTAAGAGTGTGTGTATAAAATAAATTTTAAAAAGTTTAATAAATGGGGGAATGTTGTGAACTAGGGGTTTCCTAATACTCTGAAAAATACGGCTGTGATGTATTTTTTTTTGTAATGCTATTGATTTTTTTTCCAATTTTGAAAAAAAAAATCATTCTTTCTAGTAATGCTTGCTACATATGCCTAGTTCACAACATTGTATGCATATAAAGGAACCAATCAAAGTTTTCAAGATTGTATAATTTAATTTTATAATATTTTTAAAATAGCGTATTTTTTGTACTCATACTTTTTTAAGGGTCAAAAAGTTAAATTTAAGTTTCAGATATTACATTGTTAGTTTTATACCATAAATTGTCTGTTAAAAACTAAAAAAATTTGTTTCAAAATGTGGATTAGGTGGTTTATGTGTGCTTTACTTGCTAAGAAAAGTCATTTCTATTTATAGGAATGCCGAATTTTCATTCAGATACTGACCAGAGTTAAGAACTTGCTAAGAACGTTTAAACAAAACCGAAGTGGAACTCAAATAAACAAGCTATGTATTTATCCGTGCCATTAATTTTAAATTGCGAAAAATGGTTCTTATAGCCAAGAGATATTTTTGGACCTAAGAGAGATGAAATCGGGAACTGCAGCAACTGCATAATGACGAGCTTCATAATCTGTACTCTTCACCGAATATAAAAAGAGTAATTAAAATCACGGAAGTTCAAATGGGCTGGACATGTTGCGCGCATCGGGGAGGAAAGACATATCTAAATAATATTCGCTGGGATACCCGAAGGGAAGATACCCCTTGGGAGACTTTGGCGTAGGTGGGTAGACAAATGAGATTTAAGGGAAGTAGGATTTGCGAAGTATGGGTGGATGGAATTAGCACTGAATAGGGTTGGATGGCGGGCTCATGCAAGCGCGGCAATGGACCTCCGGGTTCCATAAAATAGATAATATTCCTTTAGCTTGCTTAGAAATTGTCTATTGCCGTTGAGTTAGTAAGCAAGGAACACGTACCAAAGGTAGGCCTACTAAATGTAGAGGAAGTTTATAGTGTTTGACCGTGAAATTTGATGTCGAGTTTTAATATAACACGTTTTGAGTTTGAAAAACCTGTCTATGTGATCATTATCATCATAACTCAAAACGAAAAGTATTATATAAACAATATCACATATAACTTATAGTTTATACCTCTTCATTTCACTACCACTTTACATGGTATAAATTTAAATTTTCGTAATTACTTTTAAATGGCTCTAATAAATTTGTTAAAAATTTTATAAAAATGGAATTCACCCGAATTTTAAAGACAGACCAACTTTGTTTTAATGTGTATTTTATAACATATTATGTTGTGTGTTGTATTTTAGTTGTTTATATGAGGTGATAAGACTGTTAAGAGTATAAGGTTGTTAGTTTCTATAAAGATTTTAAACAGTTATTACACCCTTATTGAAGAATGACATTATTGTAGGAGAGAATATAAATTGCACTGGGGATACATATTTGTCATTCAAGGCAGTGAAAGCTCGAACGCCGCTGATGTAAACACAATCATATGAAGACACAACTGTCATGGGTAGACTTGCCTCTGCATTACTGAGTTTCCTTCACACTAATAAGCTAGTTTTTTCATAAAATTGCTTCTACTTTGTAGTAATACAGAACACAACTGCTATTGTATTTTCATTTTATACTAAATACGTTTTTAGTCATATTTGTTAGGGCATGTTTCGCTTTTTTCTCTTAAGAGTATTTTCATTCATTTTGAAATTTTTAGCGCATTGTAGACCATTATTGTACAGAAATTTCAGTAATAACATTATTTCGTGTTTTTTTAGTTCCATTTCACACTTTCCTTATTAATTTTTGCCATTTGAATATAATTTTTTTAATTTTTTAAAATCTTTTCTGTGTTCACTTCAAATTTTTCATTTTAACTTCCAGCCATATGCAATGTAGGCTAAGTTATAAGTTAGAACGTAAATTACACAAAATAAAATAAAGAATACTGTGTAGTAAACAGTCTCCAATGTTGGAATGGAACTTTAACTCAATAATGCAATTAAAATCACCACTCCAAATAATTCCAAACAGTTCAAACCCTATCATTCCACTAGGTAAATTTAAAATATAAAATTAATTAATAGCTCATCTTTTATAATTTAGGGAATTTTTTTAAGTCATTTAGGTCATGAGTGTCTCATTTATTGGGCAATTTTAGGTAATTTATAGGTAATTAAAATGTGAACAACATTAATTGCCTTTTGTAAACTGAAGTTGGTATTTAATTTTTCTTCCTTTTTCCCCCTTAACCGGCATTACCTTCTTGTTCGTAGAGCTTACATGCCAGCCTGTAGGTAGGCTTGTCATAAGTTAGCAGTGAAAAACCACGAAATCATTCAGTAAATTGATAGTGGATATCTTGACAGTATGTATTTATATGCAAAATCCTACCATAATTTATACTGTAACATCTGTCAGCTTCGTTTAAGCTCTTATCAGAGGATACGATTAGTCAATATTGCAACTTCTGCAAATAGTCTATAGGGACAGTAAACAGTACACTATTATTCATGGTAAGAGCATTGCTATTTGGCAGGAAATTAAGTTGGCCAACATAGGAAAATTTGCAACGTCAAAACAAAATCTCAAACTTTTAGATTTTTCCATCTGGACATGTTCCTACGCTGTCTGTGAAATCCGTGATATAGGCCTATGGCAACCCTGGTAGGGAGTAACAAAGAATTGGATCAACACTTGACAAGATGCGAAGGGACGCCCTGCTGAGCGAGAGCACCGAAGTTTCAGAGAAGGTAGAAACTTAATTCCAGTCTGGAATTTGCAATTGCGAATGGGGAAAACTTTTGAGGGAAAAAAATACCCACACTTAGATTGGGCAACAACGGGATTTGAGCCAGCTACCCCTTGAATGTGTGATAAGGTGTCCATTCGTCCCGTTTTCCCCGGGATAGTCCCGTTTTTTTTACACAATGTCTCGCTGTCCCAGAAAGTTTTATTGGGGACACTCAAATGTCCCGCTTTTTTGTGATTGTGATTGACCAGTGTGTTTCACGCTGCATTAATAAAAGTTATAATAGTGAAGGTTTTGCTCACTGTCAAAACATACTTTAATGGAGTAATATGTGCTGACTTTTATGATAAATTATAAGAAAAAAAAAACGCACTTTTTGATAGAATACATAAAAGTGAAATGTACAGTGACAATGAGGCATCTATTTCTGTGAAATAAATTATCTACACCAGTCCGCAGAAGAAAATTAAGAAGTCATTTGGGATAATTTGTGCATGAGACAAAGGCAAATTGTAAATATTCCCAAAAATTTGTGAATGAAATATTTGTCCCCCCTTTTTTTTTACAAAAAAATTGAAATGTCCCGTTTTTATATGAACATTATATGGACGCCCTAATGTGTGACCACATTATCAACTTACCACCTTGATCATCTCAGTCGGTGCTATATAATTCAAACATATTTTTATAAACAAAAGGTATAATAATGATATTTGCTGATCATTTGGTTCTAGATCATTACACAAGGAACAAATTTAAAAGTTTCACTATTCTCTTCTGTTTGTGACGAGGTGTAAAAGGAGGTTGTGTCACACAGCGTGCATATCCACGTCATCAATCAGCAGTAGTTTTTAGAAGAAGAACATAATGTCTATTAGATAGGTAGGGCCAATTGTAATTCCACAGAAAAATTAGCTATACTACATTTTAAAGAAAAAAACACGTACATGTAATAGTAATAGCATAAATAAGTAATGAAGGTGATGATAATGATATCAGTATTAGTAACAACATGTTGGGATGAAATAGAGATCAGAACTCTGTAGGTTCCAGTATTTAAAAAATAGTAACCAAAAAGCGAAAGGGCAAAGTAAGACCAGGATAAACTAATTGTTCATAATGTTTTTATCATTATTATAACTTATATTACTACTAGTATGTTTGCTATTATCGTCGTTATTTATTTTTTCGTGAATAAGCCCATAAAGGCTAAGTTAAGCTCCATTAGAGCCGGATGTTTTTTCTTTGTATCCATGTTTCTTCCATCCTTTTGCTGTGAGCTTTTTTCTATCTTGAGTCGAAACTGTTCCCGTCTTTTTTTTTATTTATCTTTTTTTTCGCCTTTGCTAACTTGCCATCAGCACATTTTTGGATCAACAGGTTTGCCTATATTAAATTCCAAAATCAGATTCTTGCCAGATTTAAGTTTTTTTTAAAATTTATTTATTTATTCGCCGATTTATTTTATGGTGTCCATGTTTACTTTACTTATATAATAATAGTAATAATATCAATAACAATAATAGCAATAATTAAACTCTATATATCCTTATACACAGTCCATATATTTGTATACACAATCTGATAAAGTACCAGAAATTTTATTGTAACATTTAATTTACCATTTTCCATTCGAACCTCTTCTGCTGTTATCATGATTGTTATTACAGTATTGTTTCTTGTCTTGAATGTTATGCATATGGGTATGAAAAATGATGAGTGAAGAATACAAACACACACAGTATACACTGAGCACTGAGCACTCACTTGACCATGCTGTATCTGGTATCTGGTACCCTATGATCCCCAGGTGGGGCGAAGGGGCCTCCAATGGAGGTGTCATTACCTATACGAATTTTGATATGCTTATTTTCCGAGAGAGGGTAGAGGGTCAGGTGGTAAGCCCATCGCCTCGCAACCCCCCTCTGGAAACTAAGTATTTCTTGGACGTGAAAGGGCCGAGAAATTTTGTCCAGAGGCTCTAATTTAGGCTTGGAGTTCTTTTACGTGCCGTAAATCTACGACACGGGCCCCCCAGCTTAAAGTCCAGGATTTTTACGTCCTGAAAAATCCATCGACCGCGGCCGGGTTTGATCCCGCGCCCTGCGGATCTAGAGGCGGGCACGCTACCTCTAGACCACCGTTGAATCTGAGTTAAAACATTCCGACCCTTCAGTTATCCTCACGAAATTGTTCCAGATCTTTTGCGAAACTACTTTAGATGGTGTGACCACAAGTCGTTCAGTTCCACAATTAAAAACCAACATTACAGTAGCGAAGAAGATCGTAGGTAATCCAGATGATTACGTACATATCTTATCAGGCTTGACTTACTGGAAACTCTTATGCTCCAAAGTCAACGCTTGCATCGTAGACCCACTGGAATGTGGAAATAAATCTATCTCACATTATATGCTAAATAATTAGCCTAAATACACTTACATAAAATACTATGCGGTTTTGCATGTTTTGAAATCTATTTCAACCTTCTGGAAATCTCGTTGGTTCAATCAATGCGTGCCCAGTATGTTAACTAGCCTATGCGGAGCCATTAGCTTATCAACTCTTATAATTAACATTATATAACGCTGTTTGATGTCGGCCAACTTGTTATAAACTTTATAATTGGTCAATTTTAATTCCAATCCTAAGTTACGATACTTCGACAACTGGTATATCCGTTTTATAGTTTCTTTACATTTTTATGTTTTCTACTTTGCATTAGGTAGTTTTAACATTCAGAACAATTAAGGCAACCCATGTAGGACATAAAAATGCCTTCTAGTTGGATATATGCATTCATGAGCCACAGATTGTCTCTGTTGGATATTACATGAGAATATTATAGGAAAGATATTCGTCTAACACTGGGATTTGTACCTAGGACCTTTGGCTATCCGTGCCGCTGGTCTGCCAACTGAGCTAAGCCAGAGTTCGCTTCATAGCGCCAGATGGAACCTCTTTCATATGACTGATTACCTTTAATGGTCTATCTCACTGACAGACAAGTTATGTCATACAGTAGGGTACTCATTAAAATAATACATTATGCAACAAGCCTATTTATTAAGATACGAGTATGTTTATGAAAGGAGCAACGCGAGTTTCATAATTTTCATACGAGCATCTTAATTATCAGTATAGGCAAGTTGGATACGAGTGTTTTTGTTCGACCATAATTAGTCTAAATGTTTAAATTTTGAGATTATAGATTCACGAAAAATGAACAAGCTACGCTTTAACGCGTTGACCTTTCGCACCACCTGGTTGATGTAGTTCATGTCTTCTACAATAGATGTCAGATGGCAGATTCTTTTTGCTGTTTTCTTCACACCAACGGAATTTTACAGCTCGAAAAAAAAATCATGTTAGTATGATATTAAAATTAAAACGGACAGAATTAAGTTTATTTTAAATACAGGATACTTATTGCGCAGATTTCAGCTGCTACCCTCAAAGTCTCAAGATCGTTCCGTGTTCGATAACAATCGATACCACACCAGTTTCGAAATGACAGTGTAGAAATGAGTGTCATGATACCGTTACGTCATACGTAATAAGCATAGTAACGTATAGTATGGTCGAACAAAAAATTAATTTTATTTGCCTTTACATTCTTAATTGAATATTGTCTAAGTTTTTTTTCCTGCCCTTCAACCCAGAGTATTTCAGCCGTAGATCATAACTTCGGTCACCTGTCATTACCAATTCTTGTTGCCTTTCTTTCTTTCTTTCTTCCTTTCTTTCTTTCTTTCTTTCTTTCTTTCTTTCTTTCTTTCTTTCTTTCTTTCGTTCTTCAATTTGCCATCTTGTAGAGTATTGTGATTGTGAGGTGTGTTGTCTATTTTTGTTTTGGATATGTTGTTCGCAATGATACGACTACACACACGAACAATGTTTGCCACTCAAAAAATTGTTAAAACCTAACCTAATGATTTCATCTGACCACCACCGCAGTCCACTGGCTGGAATTCCTGACTGGGAATCTGGATTTGATTCCCGTTATGGCATTGTATCTGAAAGACAATGCTTCCATAATAAGCTCATTTGAGTCTTTCCCCTAGTAGCCCTAGAGAACAACACAGCCAACCCATATACGTGATCTGTGTTCATTTTTAACGCTCTATACAATTTTCCTGAAATGAATGGAATGTGTGGAATTTATTATAGGCCTAGTCACTGTCCCCTATCATTCAGTTACATCACACAAGCTGTATCAATGTCAGTACTATTAACAGTACAACTATATTTATTGAACGCACGTATAATAGTAATAATAATAATAATAATAATAATAATAATAATAATAATAATAGTTTAAATATGTAATATATAATTATTTTATTATTAATAATATAATAATATATAATATTAATAATTACTTTTATACAATAGTAATTATTATTAATAATTATTTTTATATAATAGTAATAATTTTTATCAATAATAATAATAATAATAATAATAATATAAAACAATTAATACTATTATCGTAATTCATGATACTATTATTATTGTTATTATTATTATTGTTAATGATATACGGAAGTTATAACATACGAGATGCAAAGAGTACAAAAATTAAAATTAAAACATAAAATACATAATGTACAATAGCAGTAGCAGGATAGTCCAGTATGAATGAAATAAGAAAAGAAGATACAGTGCAATATTTTAGTTACAGTAAACGTATCATGACATTTCAAGTCTGAAGCCAGTAGTCAAACCAATAATTTTCGTCGCTACCATGTTACATATCGTAAAGCATTAATTACAACATTTGGCAGTTATGAAGATCTTCCCCCTCCCCTATTTGATTTTAAATTAAAATATTACAGCCTATATCGGTTTTAAAAATGACGAATTAAATAAATAAACACACACCCCACTCAACAACCCCCCCCCCCATTTATAAAATACAGCTAGTTTGCATTATTTGCAGGACATCAACTAATTTGTAAAAATTGTTAAAACTAAATATTAAGTAAGCATTTCAACTGACTGTAAACTTTAAAGGCTGTAACAAACAACAGGAAAACACAGGAACTAAATTGTGTGTTACAAGAGGTTCCCAGTAGATAATTTTTAGCCTTCATAAAATTAATTTTTTGTTTTGTTATTGTTATTTATTAACAGTTGTGTACGGCTGCCTAGGCCTATAACCCCGGCCGTTGTGCAGGCGGAGGAGTTGTTTTACACGATGGCCCGTGGCTGGGCTGGAACCCACTAACTATGGAACGGAAAGCCTATGCCCCATCCACACCTACGTCATGTCAAATTATCAACAAATTTTGGTTCAAATTAAGCTTGTCATACTTATTTACTCACCCTACCTGGTAGGCAGTAATTTATTATTATTGTTATTATTATTATTATTATTATCATCATCATCATCATCATTATCATCATAATCATTATCATCATCATCACTAATAATCAGACCATTTTTAGTATCATCACGGTGTGGAGATTTACAATATGATCGCATAGAGAAAATTGTCTTGAGTGGGGAATCGAACTCCAGTCCCACTGTTCATGTCCAGATTTTCTGTTACCGATCTACACTAAGGAAAGTAGAGGACATCACATGATTCTCTAAAGCTCATATGATTACACAAAAGACATTTATTATTATTATTATTATTATTATTATTATTATTATTATTATTATTATTATTATTATTACGTTATATTTATTAAAGTTTACATAGTTATCATCTACAGAGTTACAGCGATATGGCTGCCTTATCATTTCTGTCACTTCGGGTTGTGACTAGAGATTGTAAGGTCGGCACGTGCCCTGTGCATCCAATAATGTTCCTGAAATAAAAATGCAGTTCACATACTACTGACAAATATTAAGAGGAATAATTTAAATTACTGGCAGAATAAATCAATTTGCAAACATAATAAATTCCATTCTGGTTCCGGACAAGTTACGTTTCACTAAAATGTCGTTAATTTGAAAATTAGTACTAATGAATTAATAACCAGCATTATTTATTAGTAGGACAAGGCACTTAATGACCATAATATAGTGAAAAAATGCAAAATAAAAAATGCATAAAATAATGAAAAAATTACCAATAAATTTTCCATTATTACTTATATTTATTTTTTTATAGTAATAAATTGCTGAAAGGAATTTAACGGATGACAGTGCGTTATATATGAATTTACAATATAAAACACACTTATTTTATTACTAAAAAGTAGGTACGTCTATAGGCTACTACTTGAACACCCTTAGCGAAAAAAAAATTCTTTCTGAACTGGCATGCCCATCACATTGCCACTAGCAAATATGTGCCATTTAAAAAGAAAGAAAAATAATTCTTTATTGCTACAATTAAAATTAACTATGAACACTTGGCGGAAATTGAAAAGCTCCTCTCTGCCTCTACTGAAACATGACCTAAAATGCCAAAATAGACTTAAAAATGACAAAATGATTTTAAAATGCAGAAAATGACCTAAAATTGCCAAAAAATGACCTATCTCTTGAAAATGACGAAAAATGCAAAATAAAACAACAAAATGCAAAAACAATTTCCCCATATTTAATCAATTATTTCATGATACACCATTTATATATATTCCAGCCATCTTTTAACTTTCATATAAAAAAGATGGATAATCATCAAATGCATTGCCCTAATTATTAGCAACAGTCTACTGTCGGATGCAAGGCCTAGTCCCCAAAAAGGATGTAACGGCATGGTGTCTAGTTTAATTTGTAAGAATTTCAGTAAAATATTATAACATTTCCAATTATCTGTTCTATTGCAACAACAACAACAAAAAACTATTACATATAGGTTTCTGTACAGCGATGTTATGAACGCCGTGCCTGAAGTTCTATCATCTACACCAGCGTTTCTCAACCTATGGTCCAGATGGTGCAGATGGTCCACAGACATAATAAAAAATAGCATAAAGCAAGTGGAAAGTAAAGAAGTAAATTTTTTCACATATTTCGTTAAAATGACCTATAATTAATACCCCAAATATTAAGAATATAGGCCTCCTTTAAAAATGGGATGTAAAATTAGGGGTCCGTAATTTTTTTTAGACATCTTAGTGGTCCTCAGGTTCAAAAAGGTTGAGAAACGCTGATCTACACAAACAAACTATTATAACTGCAGCAAAACTGCTTGAATGGAATAATCTCTTCATTATAATCTATGAAAATCTGAAGTGACATATTTATTTAGGTAATTATCAAACATTCAATTAGCATTTTCATTTCCCGCCTGAAAGTCTAAGTAAGAATTATGGGAAAGTTATAAATAAATTGGATTTAAAATACACTCCGTGGCGCTGCATCCCATTACGGGAAAAGGCTTACCACAGGTTAGCTGCATCATTTACTCCGTCCTTCGGCATTGGCAGATGGTAGGTTAGGGGCATGTGGTCAGCATGCCGACACCCACGGGCGTTACTACTGGTCTTCGCCGCTACTTCTCTATTAATTACTCCTGGGATGTTTTCTCGAGGCTGAGTGCGCCCCATTCTTCCAATTCTCCCTACCTCATAAAAATCAGAGGAGGTATACCGGGATCATTCCCGAGGCTTGCAGATATTAACGCTAACCACTAGACCTCCCGGTCGTAAAACATACTACAGTCCAAAATAGCTATTTATGTATAAAGTACGCAAAGCAAGGGTTTAGCGGACGAATCTAGTAAATGCTAAATTACAAGGTTTACTATGTTTGTTATTAACAGACTATGAACAATAAAACCCTTAACATGTAAAACTGAACTTCACTGGAAGACACTGCAGAGACAACTAGGAGCCACAGTTGGAACTACGTCCGCTAGGGGTTACCATGTATTGTATTGTATTGTATGGAACCCCACATAGGGGGGACAGGCTGGTTGGAAACGACCAGTTCCGAGATGATACCCGTTTAAACGGTTCCGTTTTATGTATCATTCAACTTCTTTCAACAATTGTAGCCAAACGATTCCCATGGAATGAATGAATGGCAATACTGGCTTAACCTTTGTAGACTGCAATGAAGAGCAGATCTTTTTCTTTCTTCTACGCGAGACTACCGTTTAGAAAGACACTAGCAGAATATAGTGAAAACAGCAGATGAAATAGTCGAATAAAAAAGAAAAATAAACCAAAAAAAAATTCTACCAGTAAGGTAAATATGCTATAATTTCTAATTTCATCAAATAGGCCTGCCCAAAACATTTTACGAAAATGTATTAAATTTGATTATAGCAGTTCTAGTTAGTTTTACAGATTATACGTTAAGAACGGAAATACAGCACAGCCCCGCAAACTCGACGTAGTATAGTGTTCGTTGCGGCCTCAAGTATAACTTCGACTCTTCTATGATATGAAGTAAAAACTATGTGTCAATAAATCACAACAAAATATTTTACCCCATTTCTTGCCAACAAATTATTTGATACTAATTTTGTTCTCGGGCTGCCGGCGTGGTCTTGTGGTTAGCGTCTCTGACTACAGATTCGTCGGCCCGGGTTCGATTCCCGGTACCTCCTCGGATTTTTCTGTGGTAGGGAGGTCTGGAACGGGGTGCACTCAGCCTCGTAAGTCCAATTGAGGAGCTACTTGATAGAGAACTAGCGGCTCCGGTCATGGAAACCACCATTAACGGCCGTGGGTGTCGGCATCCTGACCACATGCCCTTCAATCTTGCCATCTGTCTATGGTAGATGACGCAGCAGTCGGGTGGTAGGCCTTGTCCCTTCAGGGATGTAGCGCCACGGAGTTTAGTTTTAACTTTGTTCTCGTACTGGACTGTAAGGTGCATAAGTCAAGCACCCTGCACCACAACCGTGGCGGTGGCCGCCGAATTTCCGGGAACCAATTAGAATATTTCATTGTAGTCTTTGAGTTAATTCTGGCACTATTCAGGAAATGAACTCAAGTTGATTGGTTATACAAAACTAATCCACTCTTGCTATATAGCTCTGTTGGGACACTATCAAGTTTTCGAGGGAAACGCCCATTTCTTCTTGCAATTGCCGCACTTCGTTAAATTGTAACAAAGTATTCTTATGAATGGAACTGATGCTTGCTTCCGGGATAGCGGCCCGATTAGTTCCCCCACACCATATACGCAAATATCGAACAAGACTCGAAACTCTGACCAAACCTGGAAAACTCTCTAATGATCAAAGGTGAACATTCTGACGAATTGAACACATGAACGAGGAATAAGGTGTATTCTTGTAAGACGCTAAGGACAATACCCTTGGGGGTTCGTATTGATTCATTCATACACAGCTGTGAATAAAATAATTTAGTATTCTCAATCTATATACTTCTGGTGGCACTATGGCCCTGGGGTCGACTCCGCCTCTAACAGAAATGAGTACCAGGAACATTCCTGGGGGTAAAGGCGGCCGGTTCGTAAGGCTGACAACCTTACCACCTTCACGTGCCGAATGTCCAAAATCTGGGAGCCTCGACCTCCTGGAACCCTCTGGCCCTCCATGGCCTGTATAGGGATCACTTTAATTTACTTAGTAAGATGTTCTTACTTCTGCTTTGTCAGTAAGATGTTCTTACTTCTGCTTTGTCAGTAAGATGTTCTTACTTCTGCTTTGTCGAACATTGCCGCCATTACCATCCCTTAATCAGTATGCCACAAGTTATGATTCAATTGTGTTGACTTTTGCAAGACATGCTTTTTTTTGTGTTAGATAAACAAAAATTTGGGATGGGTTTCGATACTGATGATACGTTCGACATTTTCGAGAAACATGTTTGCTAATGTGTGTTAAATCTAGCTTCACTGGCGATCAATGGAAAATAACGCGAAGGAGGACAGGTTCAAGGTGAAACATGTATGAAACCATTTTCCTATTAGGAAAATATACATAAATAATTTGATAAATATTCTTCCGCGTTTTTCTCTATAGTTCCATATGCCCTTGATGGCGGAATTAATAGGCTAAAATACAGCACTTGAAAATATTTAAGATCACTTAATGAAAAACTGCAAATGATATAAGAGAAATGGATCGTGGATCGTACTTGTCGAAGTCATAATCTGTAAGCTTGTTGGGCTTTTATAAAGCGTTGTTGCTCTAATTCATGCAGGATAAATGTTATTTAATGTCACGGGATAATAACAGCTCTCTAGAACCACACGTGTGCTGCGATGCCACACGACACACGTCAGTTTCTTGCGAAGGCCGAAAAGTCACTGATTCCAGAAAACGGGGACAGCTTCCTCCTTTTCTCATCCTTTAATTCTCATTTCGTACACAAATAAAATGTAAATGAACAATAGAGACCAATCATCCTTTTTTTTTTTTTTAAATCATTAAGGTTCCAATTTTGGACCGTATTTTTTCGCAAAATGGCTGATTTCGGTGTTAAGTTCCTTCTTTTTCGGTGGGTATTTCGTGAAATAAAATGTCTTATACTGCATTGTACACTGATAAATGTTACTCCTTTACTTCCATAAACTTGCGCCCCAACACCTCCAATTTTCAGTTCATACGTTGACTGACAGTCACGCGTCCCCAAAATGCACTTTAAACATTGTCTGCCCGAAAATTTGTGCTATTTTACTATTTTGGTATAAGCAGAAAAGCTTCTCTCTCTCTCTCTCTCTCTCTCTCTCTCTCTCTCTCTCTCTCTCTCTCTCTCTCTGTCCACAAGAATACTGCCTGCAAATTCATCGTGGTCCTCCACGAGTCCTTCCAAAGCAGTAGAAATTATAGATTCTTCTGCTCTCGTATGAACCCTCGTAACTTTAGATTTTTGCATGATTTATATAAATATAATAAGAAATATAATGGAAGTCACTAATAAACAGCTTCAGATTTGCAAACTCAAGTGCCAACAACAGTGGAGAAATACGAAATAACCTGTTAAGTCTATTAATACACTCTTTGTCACAAACTCGGTACAGAGATAGCAGAAAGGGAATGTATTGTGACCACTGAATAGCATAAGTTACATTCCACAATCTTTATTGTAATCGATCACATGCATCGATAACTTCTCGGCAGGCGAACAGCAGAAAAAGAAGCACGCGATCAGAATTGAAAGGCAATGTCACACTAAAACAAATATTACGATTTTAAATCACATTTTTGTGCACATTTCTCAATTGCGTATGGAAGGGATGTATTTCCCGCTTGTTTAGACATTTTGCACAATCGAACAAATTTCGTGGACTCAGTTAGCTTAATAGTAGTATTTTACGCATGTACAAAGCTAAATATAGCTTAGGAAAACTCTTTCGTAAAATTTCGCGCTTATAGCAGTTACCAAAAAATACGGTCCCTAGGTAATAGGTATCGGAGATGAGAAAGCTTATTTAGGTCGTTCAACTCTTCCTTTTCTAAACCTTTTCGCCTCCGTATTTCAGATGTTACAATCATTGCCTATGTATCTAGAGGTAAGGCTTAGATTTCTGACGCGTCTTCAGATTTTAATGAGTTGACGAGGTCCTATGCTGCACTCAGCCTTGCAAGGAGTACCGCCAAGTTGGTTCAGAGAGATGAATTTGGTGACTTGTACAAATATTGACTTAGATTGCAGATTTTTGTACAGCTACTAAAAACTAAACACCGTGGTGCTACATTCCTGAAGGGACAAGGCCTACCACCCGACCGCTGCGTCATCTCCCGTAGGAGGATGGCAGCATTGGGGGCATGTGGTCAGCATGCCGACACCCACGGCCGTTAATGGTGGTTTCCATGACCGAAGCCGCTACTTTTCTATCAAGTAGCTACTCAACTTGAATCACGAGGCTGAGTGCACCCCTTTCCAAACCTCCCTACATCAGAAAAATCCGAGGAGGTACCGGGGATCGAACCCGGGCCGACGAATCTGGAGTCAGCGATGCTAACCACAAGACCACGCCTGCCTGTATTAAATTATTACAGAAGCAAAGTGACATCGTGTTGCGTCTTGTATTAAAAAATTTACATGTTTTTCTAAATTACCCTTCTCCCCTAAATATTTTCAGACCATAGAAATAATCAAGAAAATTAATTTTTGTACAAAAACATTATGAATTTAGAATTAGGATGAATAAAGACGGAAGATAGAAAAATTCTTATAAACTATTCTTTAAATAAATGCTTTTCGCTTTTGGCAATTACATAAACTATTTATTTATTTTTAAACATTATTTAATTACCAAAAAAATCCATGCAGACTTTTGTTAGTAACAATACATAAAAAAATGTGTAAACACGTTCATGCTCCGAGAATTAAATGTGTAAAACCATAGCACTTAAACAAAGGAAATAAGCAAAAAAATTACTATAAAACAATCTAGGCATTAATATTTCCATATCGAGGAAAGTTATATTTTCAAACTTTAAATTTGTTTTATTCCTACTTTGTACGTAGCTTCATGATACGTCCAAGACACATAAATTAGATAAAGAAGTTACTATGTAATCATAATAAGTAAATTACTTAACTTTCCAACTTCAGATTATTTCATTTTTCCTTCATACCACTATAACGTGACAACGAGGCATTTCTTATGTAATAAATTTAATATGATGCCCTTTATCACTTCATAAAATTAGGTATAATTTTATTATTCTGTTACATTCTGTATATTTCCTCTTCTATTCCATATGCGAGACATTCTTAAATTTCCATCTGCTGATATAGAGAACACAATTCCACGATTTCTACTAGAACGCTTTTAGATTATACCAGTTATTGGCAGCCTTCTATCCTTACTCTAGGGTTAAAGGGCATTGATACATATTTTATCTAAATGGGTACCCTGGCTCCAAACTTTCAACAGTAAATGCCGACTGCAGACAATTTTCCACTCACAGATCTTGTTTTAATAATAATAATAATAATAATAATAATAATAATAATAATAATAATAATAATAATAATAAAGCAATAATAATATTTTATTTATTTAAAATGCTTCCTTCCAAGGCTGCCGGAAAGACAAATCTTACTATCTAGACAAGAATACAGTATTAACGATAAACAGAAAAGATTACACAATAGGAACTTGTATGGCAGGTAAAAATCCACAAACGTAAAAAGTATTCATAGTTAAAATAATGAACAGTAGAGCAATATGGTCTATATATAGTACGTAAAGATAAAACAATAAATTAGTAGATTAGTAGATTGTAAGAAATTTTCCTCGGGTATAAAAGATTATTTCAAGTTCCATACGAATGATACCTCAGAATGGATATCGAACCCTTTAATGCTGATAGGCTGGCCTGTATAACGAATTACAGTAGCCTATATGAACAAATTTTAATTTTGAATTACAAGAACATTTTAACATTCCAAGTTAATTAGGGAATTTCCTATGCACAGAATTCAATAAATTTGTACAACATTTCTCGCAAACCTGAGACGAAGCATAGAATATTTCCTTAAGGATATTAATACTTGTGATGGGTGGGTTTCATTTTCTACTTTATGGACTGAATCAGCAATTGGGAATATTATGAAGATTATGATTGAATTAAAATAGCACTTAGGATTAGAATTCTGATTATTGCAAATAGTTCTAATAATTTTGTGATTTATTATTGTTGGGGTCCAAACCCTTTATATAAACCCTTTATTTTCTAAAGCCTTTATATAGTTCATTCATTGTTATTTGGACTTATGGTTTGGTAAAACCTTTCCTGACACATAAGCTTAGGAGGTGTGAAAGCAGGACTATTCAGTGCCATGGTTTTCAATCTGACCAGAGAAAGATAATCTGGGTTTTTTAGAGCAAGATTTGTGTAAAAACGAATTTTCACCACACCAAAAGGTTCAAAAACCAGTAAATGGAATTTATATTATATAATATTAGGTTTATTGGGGGTACGCCGTAGCGTAGTGGTTGAGGCGCTGCGCTACAAACTGGAAGGTCGCGGGTTCGATCCCCGTTGAGGTCGTTGGAATTTTTCAATTGGCCTAATCCTTCAGGTGGCACTATGGCCCTGGGGTCGACTCAGCCTCTAACAGAAATGAGTACCAGGAGCAATCCTGGGGGTAAAGGCGGCCGGTGCGTAAGGCTGACAACCTTACCACCTTCATGTGCCGATGTCTAAAAATCTGGGAGCCTCAACCTCCTGGAACCCTCTGGGCCTCCATGGCCTGTAATAGGGAACACTTTTACTTTTTAATATTAGGTTTATTTCATCTTCTTTACAATCAGGGACTTTTAGTTACATTTCTGCTTTACCATTTCCTTTTTAACCTTAAAAAACATTCTCATTCTTTTTAATAAATCCGCATTCTTCGTGAACAATTTCTTATATGCTGCAGTTTTATTGTTTGGGAACAGCTTCAGCGTACAAGCTGCAACCCCGGCTTCATTCCCGCCGAAGACAAAAATTTTTCTAGAGAATTTATTCAGTAATGTTTATTATTTTCAGCACAGTTTAAACACCCTGAGCTTCTTTTAAAAGTAGTAATATTTGTTTTAAACAACCGGAAAGAAAGTTATGGTTTTTTACTGTGAGTATGAATGTCCCGTTTATATTTCGTGAACGAAAAAGCTTAGGAAACACTGGAGTAGAATAATTACACTTTTTCCAACAAACATGGAAAATTAATTACGAGGTATTCTGCATAATGGCCTTGTAAGCTGGTTCATTTGCATCCTTTTTCAGCTCGTCACTAACACCTGGGAACTATAGCATCTGTCCACCTGTTGTCAATATTCTTTCGCATTTTAATACATTTTTCTTGACTATAAAATAATAATTCGATTCACCACGCTTGACACACCTACAAAACAGCTGTGCCTTTTTCTGCGTCATCTCACCACCTGATTCAGTCCATTCTCACATACAGAAGGCCGACAGGCTCAACTTTGCCGTCCAATTATTTAGAAGAGTAAGGCTCAGTCCCCTCCGGGATTTATAAGTTATCCCCAGTATAATTATATTAATACATAAATGTTCTTGTGCATACTTGATGGGTTCAGCATATACCAATTCATTGAGCCTACACTTAGCAGCAAAGGAATTTACATTAGTAAAGTAAAGTGTTCCCTATTACAGGCCATGAAGGCCCAGATGGTTGACGTAACCTATTAACTACTGCATATTCAAACTATGAAGATTTAGTAAAGAGCTGACTTTCATAAGATATAATTGCATCCTTTCGACCCTAGGAAGAATATTATATGATAAACGATCGTGATTGGTCTACATCCGAGGCACTGCTAAACGTTATTGGTCAATATCAAATACACGGCGTATAAATGGAATAGTCAAAACTACAAGTAAAATCTTGTAGGCAATATTCAGCTGTTAAGTGGGAGCTCTGTGGTATTTAATAGAACTACTTAGCAAATTTTTTAATAAATAAATGCTTAAATGTAGGCAAGAGACTAAACTACAATAAATAAAGTATTTAATATGTATATAATAAGGAAGAGGAAATCCCAGCGAGTTATATCATTGCTATGTAATGTTTATTCCACGGCAGGTATTAGTAACATCCGTGGATGCAGTGTATGTGTGTGTGTGTGTGTGTATGTCTAAAGCGAACCCCATTACTCTTACATATTTTGGCTTCGACCTGAGCGGACAATTTTCGAGTTATTTGCCATTTGGGTGGTCCACATTGCCACCACTTCTTCTAAATTCAGCCCTCGGGGTCAGGTTAAAAAACCCGCCCTTACCGGAAATCGAACCCGGGCTGTCAAAGTGGAAGGCGGCGGGCTCTAGCAACTAACTAGCCTATACACGAAAGCCTTCGTGCAGAGTGCTTTCTAGTAAATAGAATGGTTGAAATGGCAGATTATTGAGGTTTCTGGTGCACCGCTGCTTATAGCTTACTAGAATTGCTTCGTAACGAATGTAATTGCTATCCTTTTGTGAAGCGTGCAGGTTTCTAAAATAGATTTTCTTGCTGCAGCAAAATACGTGGAATATAGTAACAAAAACCTCGGCAATAATAATGCAAGTATTCGCTAATTGTATGTCGCAATAGTCACAAAAGCATCTCCAGAAGAAACTACTTAAGATGTTATGGGCATGTTATTGGTTTTCGAAGAATTACAATTATACCAAGAGACGTTAAGACAATACATTTCAAGAAATATTCGCCGATTATTGTCTACTAGAAAAACGTGCTTACTTAACATAAGGAGGCAGCCTTCGTTAATAATACGACAGGAGAAACTGGTAGAATAGCAATTAAAGTGGACCGTGCTTTGACAAATATTACCTCTGACAGAATACCCGTCATTAACTTGTCCTCGCATATCCTTAATTTATCCTGAGTTGGAGGGCTATGTAATACATATTTACTGTTTACCTACAACTGTGAAAACCCATAAATGTCCAAAACATACCACATGACTATATTTTAGCCAAGTTCCATTTTACATATTTTTACATACCAGTGGGTTCTTTTCAAGTTTTAACGTCAAGCTACGCAAATTAAAACACAGGGTATAAACTCAATTTAGAATAATATTAAAGGTAGGACGAACGAATTTATTTTATTTTAAATACAGGTTGTTTAAATAGGCCTATACAGTTTCATTTGCTGCTCTGAGGGTTTCAGGGTTACTCCATGTTCTATAATAATCTATCTATGGTCGTCCCCGTGGCTGAGTGGTGAGATCGCTGGCCTCCCACCGCTGGGATCCGGGATCGAATCTCGGTGGATTCATGTGGTGGACAAAATGAGGTCGGGCAGGTTTTCTCGGGGTGCTCCTGTTTCCCTGTCATATATCATTCCACCTTGCTTCATTCATCATAGTATGGCCATTTGGTTGCAATAAAGAATTTGAAAAATAATAATCGATACCACACCTATGTTTTAATGAAAATCTGTATCGTAATGGATATCATTATGATACCACTGATTCGTATAGCAGTGACTTATGTAGACCTATGTCATTTATTTTGTATTATATACGTAATAAGTTGTTCTATTTCCTTTGATTTGGAGAACAATAATGCACATTATTAAGTGTCGGCAATTATTTTCAAAATTATTTCATATGATGATAACATTATCTTTTTGTCTGGCGCAACTGATATGAAGATATCATATTATATCTCATGTATTGTGAAGCTTGGGGCTATGAAATCCCGAAGAGGAGACAAATAAAAATCGCATGTTACCTCTAATTCCTATCCACTTTCGTATACTATTTTGTAAATAAGGTCGTAATTGTTTAAAAGGAGCGATGGCACATTCATATGCCGTGAAACATTTAAGCAAACATTTTCATTTACAAGTCATATGTTAGAACACTTAACTTGCAGTTGTTGAAGCGTGCCTGGCAACATTATTCGGTTCTGTTTGTCTACCTAGCTTTCAGGCGAGAAATATTTTCCTGACCCACATTATAGTTCAGGAGGAAAAGAGTACGGTAGCATTGCATCTTTCTTAGGTTATCATCTGTGTCTTCCCGTATGCATTAAGGTGAGAAAATATATCATCTGCAAAGAATGTTTGACCTCCGGTGCATTTTCTATTTTAGTCTGTTTTTCTACAGTCCCCTCTTTCTTGAAACCCCTACATTTCTCACACACATATACATACTGTACACAAATTCATGTGCCTGAAACACGTGGTAGGTATAGCCCATAGTCTGATAATCGTATAATTAAGACAACGTGTAGGATAACAAGAGATTTGATTGAAAATTCTGTTTGGGAAAGTAAGACATCGTTCATGGAAAAAGAATAGACTACGGTTATACATTTTTACTCATGGGTAAATTCCCATTCACATTCGCGGTGGAAATCATTTAATTTAAGGATTAAAACACTTTTCATAACTGCAGAGAATTGGATTGATGAAACATTTTAAAACAAGCGAGGTGCACAGAGAAAAGCCACACATAGTCACTTTTATAAGCCACACATATGAATAGCACTTTAAATATTTAATATTAGAATCTGGTGTATTAATATAAGCGAGAATATTGTAATTGGACATTAGCCTGTAATATTCTTAGTACAATAAATAAATAAATAGTGATAATCCGTCAAAAAAAATCTATGCCGCAATGAATTTTTTAATCGTAATATTAAGCCAAAATTCTGAACATAAAGGATAGGAAAGAACGAACAAAAGCGATAAAGAAAAAAACAAGGGAACAAAAAAAGATTTTCCGTAGGCGATAGACTGAACGGAGGTTTCCTATGTCTTCAGGCAATAGCCTTTTAAATTCAAAATGATAATGAGGAGGTTGGTTATTGTTTATTATTATTGTTATTATCATTGTTATTGTTGTTATTACTGAACTCTAGCCTCCAAATTAGGAAGTAAGCAGATTTCCATTATATAGGGGTTAAACTAGTACATATTCTGAAGATGTACCTTAGACGAATGTAGAAGTTGATGCCCAAAGGAAAAAGAGTTATACATTATTTCTGTCTAAATAAACTGACAGTAAATAGGCTATCAAAAGAGGGATGCGAGAAAATCATTAAGACCGGAGTTATATGAAGCGAATACGATGATAAAGTAAACTTTTAATATAACAATTCCTTACAAATTTTCTCATTTCTTAAAAAGGAAACATGACGGGTAATAATGGAAACAAGATCAGTAAACGGTAAGAAGGTAGCGGCTGTGTAATTCTAATGGACAAATTGAGTCTATACACACACACACAGACAATGCCAATTATAAATTTATAAGGATCTCACTTCTCTGGAGAAGGATATGTTTTAGAGCCCAGCTCCTGATTGTGAGAAATCCCACAGCCAAACAAAATTCCAGCTGAGCCGGTTGATGGGATATTTAAAACTTTTCGCTTGCATGATTTAACATTTGGAAGGCAGCACTAACATATAACAGAAAGACATACTGAAATCTAATTGCAAATTGGAAAATAAAACCTACGCTATATTTCATACATTTTTGAATATTACTAGCACAAACGATTTCTTTAAAACAGCATTCATGTTATGAATTGAGGTAAGGACAGTGTACAGGTAGGGGGGAAAAAAAGCGGACCAACTCTTGTAGCTGATTTCAGAGCCTTGTGATACGTAAATAAAAGTAAGAAATGTAACGGAAACGTTTGTTTTCACAAGCAATGCAAATTAGCCTACGTGAAATTATTTCTCAATTCAAGCAATTTATCGGCTGTAGAACAAATTTCAATACACTCCCTGCTATCCTGTGAATGCCGCTAGGCATGCGCAGTGGCTCATTTCGGCAGCTTAGATATTTTAGTCGTTCCGCTTTTTTTTCCTACCTGTACAAAGCGATCCCTGTACGAGAGGTTGAGGCTCCCAGATTGTGATATACGGAAAATGAAGGTGGCAAGGTTGTCACCGGCCGTTATTTTACCCCCAGGAATACTCCTGGTACTTGTTTCTGTTAGAGGCCGAGTCGAACCCAGGGCCATAGTGCCATCAGAAGGATTAGGTCAATTGAAAAATCTCAACGAAATCGTTCCGGTTTATAGCGCAGTGTCTTAACCACTACACTACGGCGTACCCATATGGTGTTTCAGTTTACAAGATAAATGTATTAATTACGTCTACAGCTAACTGCTTCCAAACAACACAATGTACTGTACAAACCGTATTTTAAAGAAACAACAATGTGCTTGACATACATCTTTAAAGTCTTTGCTACGTAACAAATTTCTTTCTAGTTATGTAATTTGTGCAAGTATTAATTGGCTTTTAATTATGATATATACATTAGAAAAAGGTTCCTACATTTTATGATTTCCTAGATCTGCACTGCCACGATTTCTTTGCGAAATACATATTACACAAACTAAGTTTTAATCGAACAAAAATGCGGAATGCTTAAATCACTTTTGCTAATGAACTCGATTCCATTCTGGTTTTAATGCAACTCATTTATATGTCGAGGTAACAGCGTAACATTGTAATATTGGCATAGTGAAGCCATATTAATGAAAATGACGTAGATTATAGAGTTCTTGGGGTAATTATTATTTCATTACTGCACTTTCTAAAGGTTACATCTAAAGCTGAAAGAATAGCTAACTATTATAGTGTTTAAGTATCTTTGGCTATCGAGACAAGTTTAATATTTGTCGCATTCTCACTAGGAATTTATAAAATCATTAAACTGGAAAATAGCGTGATGACTGGGACTCTGAAACAGAGGAAGTTCATTGCTTATCTGTACAATAATCGGAACTGAACGAAATAAGAACTCGCTGAAATATAAATAATATCAAAATTATCAATCTGAAGAAATAAGCAAAAGGTTAAAACGACCTTAACTTTTAGGTATCTTTAGTGTGCTGTTATTCGTAAAAAATGGTCTATGCTTAATGGCACGATGTACTAAATTTTTATATTTTTAGTTGCACAAATGTATATTAAACGCAGACTGTAATAAAGAGATGTTAACGTACTGAGAAAAAAAAAAATCTCAGCTCCGTTCTGAGATTTTGATAACTGAAGTTTGACCACAAACATGAATATTTACAGGATTGCAAACAGGAAAACCTTGAAGTGTTGTCCCAAATTATGAACGGAGCTGTATTGAAGCAGAGATGCACATTTAGATAAAACCTGGTTAACTAACTACGTCAAACAACTTTTGAGAAAGCTGAAAGAATTCCCACACATGTCGGCACCCAGACATAAGACTATACTTTTATGATTTGGTGGAATGTATATGAGAGGATGGCTTATTAATGAAGCCAAAAGAAGATTAAGTTATTATATAAGGAGGGGCAGATGTGGGGTCACATCTCTCAATAACCTACCCGATCTTCGGTTTCCAGTGGGAAGATAATCTTACACAGTTTAAAAGATTCTTCTCCTATTTATTTCTACTAACTGTTTTATGTATGTCTATAGACATTGCGTAAGAATCTGTTCTAAATGTAGGGTTCGTGCCTCAATTTATTTTCTATTCGTGCCTCAATTTATTTTCTATAGCGAAAAGTTTAAGTGACTTTATAGAAGAGATTAACAATTCACTGACCTGGAATAATATTTCTGTTGTAATTAATATACTGCAAGTGGTTTAGATAGAAGGAATTACGATTTACATAACCGGCGTACACAATAATTGTCAATCCACACAGGACAATCTGTTATTATGTGGAATTGCCTACATATTGTTTGACAGAAACAGTCTTCTGTTGTTTCATCTATACATTTCTATGTTTCATTACTCCTGTTATAGATAAAGAGCACATCTCACTGTGGCCACTAATTTTTCTAATTCTTACCGAATAAGGAAGATTTTGTGTCGAATGTTTCTGGAAGTTTACAGTGTCGGCGAGGAGTTTAGGATCTGACATGCATGGTCTAGTTCTAGTACTTCAGTGGTTAGCATGCTGACTATGGATTCGCAGGTCTTCTAGGTTCGATTCTTGATACCTCCTTGGGGGTGTGTAACACGGTGCACTTAGCCTCGTGAGGACAACCGAGGAGCTGCTTGTTATCGAAGTAGAGGCTCAGGTCTCGAAAGTCAACAGTTACGACCGTACGTATCGGCATGGAGACGGCAAGCTGACCACATGCCCCCAATCCTACCATCTATCTAGGGTAGATGTCCCACAAGGGATGGAGAGCCACGGAGTTTTATTTTAGAAGCTGGCATATAGCTTTATCGGATATAATTGGAGTTTACACTGCGAATGTGGAATGAGTTTACCACTCCTTACAATAGGACACGCATATAAATTGGAGGCGATAAACTGGAAATAAGTTTACGGCTGACTAATATAAAGAAACCGGAAACTTAACATGAAATTGTGCGTACAGTGTTCCACGTAAATTGCTAAGTGCAGTTAAAATACTTTAATTCGCTATTAACATGCGGTAAATATTTGCAACGCTTAGAGCTTAAGAGTAGCAGAGGATGAAAATCGTAAAGTGTGATTTATAGGTTAATAAATTCAGCGGAACAATGGCTTTCACATATTTTACCGTTCGCAACTTCGGAATTAATCATAATATAAGCCAGGAATGTTAATGGTGATAGAAATAACAATCGTATGACACTAGTTTACAAGTGTACTAGATGTCATGTTAATTCTATAGTCATTCCTTACAGCTATTGTATTTCCGTTTTAGTTGATTAACATTATTCTCGTTCCACACATGTTCATTTGAGAGCTGATAGCTCAAGTATTACGATTTAATTGCGTTATTCGCTTCTTTCACTTAATTTAATCATTTCCGTTGTAGGGGCGTTTATGCGCCCCACGCCACCCGGACCTTACAGGATCGCGACCTGTCTGGAGGGAAATTACTTTTGCATCACACATACTTTTTTCACCAGAAAAGGACATGGAGAGCTTCCCCGGTTGAATGAACAGCCCAATGCCGGGGCCACCTCCGATACGACCAACATGCATGACAGGACTAGACACGACTGGCTCACACACTCACTGTGAACAGGGCGCGGAAGGGATGACGATAATGACGGCTTGATGGTATTTGTGGCATAAAGTTACCCGATATTCGTGTCACAGGTGACGAAAAACTCCACCTAGGTATCCTGTCCCGACCAGGAATCCAACCCCGGCTCGCTGCGTGAGAGGAGAGAACGCATCCCCTGCACCCTTGCGGTGTAGCAGATATTGAAAACGAACCTATAGGCCTAACACGGAACTATAATTGAAAAATATATAAACTTAATTTTATACTTTAAACATTTCTTCCTGACCGGGAATGAATCCCAGGGCCTTATGCCTTAGGCGCAGGTATTATACCACTCATTCAAATTAATCTTCTATCACACTCTTAAGGGTACGTTAAGAAAGTTCATAGCCTCCAAGACGATCAAGCTTCTAACTAAAGCTACTCTAAATTCCATTTTATGACGCTACATCCATGGCTGGAATAAGGCCGAACTTCTGAGGTGTTTACTTTTCTATTTTGCGAAAGCACACAACTATAAAATTTATCGTGAGGTAGCGTTATATATATTTAACAAAATTTTCGAAACAGACAGTAAATATACAATAATTTCAGGGTGAAAGAAAATAGCAAAGTATGTACGGTTAATGTAGAATGGATGTATTTGATAACTATCTGAATACGAATTTCTATCTAGAGTGAATAGACATACTTCTTCTTCTTTCTCGTAGTTTTACCTCTCCCTTTTTTAGGATTTAAGCGACCCAAGCCGCCCGGGCCTTACAGGGCCGCGACCTGTCGGGAGAGGGATTATCTTTGGATCACATACATACTTTTTTGACCAGACAAGGGCATGGAGGGCCTCCCCGGATGAGTGATCAGCCAAATGCCGGGTCCACCTCCGAGACAATACGAACACATAGGACGATACACACCATTCACACACACACTCACTCAGAACAAGGCGAGGATGGGGATGAAGGTGATAATGACGGCCAGATGATATCCGGGGACCACAAGGGTCTAAAGTTACCCGACATTTATCTCAAAGGTGAGGGAAAACCCCGGAAAAAACCTCACCTAGGTAACTTGTCCCGACCAGGAATCGAACCCGGGCCCGCTGCGTGAGAGGAGCGAACGCATCCCCTGAGCCACAGCGGTGGATGAATAGACATACTTAATCATTTAAAATAAATAAAAAATACATAGACACACATACATGCTGTATAATCATTCTAAATTACTTTATGTTACGTCTGGCCAAACAAGAAGGGCTTGGTTTAGTTTACATAACACAGAACTGGGGCTATAATCTCAGAAAGTAATTTCAGAATGAGTAATCCTCACGAAAATGGTTTGATAGAACCAATGTTTAAATATTGACTAATCCAAGAAAATCATGCAATACTCGCATTTCTGTTATACAACATGTTTTATATTCTTGTTTATTCGATAAAGGCTCATAATTGTGAGATCATAGTTTCGTGTTGAAGTCTGAGATAGACCGGAGATTAAACGTGGTGCAATCAAAAGGTTATCAGTTATAACAATTCATTGTCCCTCTAGAAATCAGGTTTGGTGACATTCATTGGGAAATTCTTTGATTATATTGTTTTTCAGTTAACTTAATAACATATACATTACATTTCTTAGCTAAGAAATAAATTATTTGACCTATTTTTTAATGACTGAATTCTGTCATAGATAATAAAAGATGAGTAAAAAAGGGACGTTATAATTAAATATTACATAGTAAAACACAATTCTCTCTTTGTTGGTATCTATTCTTACCATCAGGTGCCCGCGGCTTTGCTCGCGTTTATTAATTCAATTGCTAGATGTCTTATATAAATCGTTTATTTAAAAGAAAAATAATTAGAGCAATATATTTATCAACACCGTCTTCGTCTTTACATAAATTTATTGCTTGAATCCTTTTATTTTATTTTAAATTATAAGCTATTATTATACCGATCCATAAAAAGGGAGATAAGGCAGAATGTAATAACAATAAACATCGAAGTATTTTACCGTTAATAGATATTCTTATTCAATGAGAAGAATAAAACAGACTTTAATATGCTATAATTGCAGACATTTGAGGTTCTAATTTTGTGCTGCTCTCATGACAGCGGACTGTAAATGTTCATCAGGCATAAAACACCTAGCTTTTTATTTCACACATTTCATGCTTTAAAACGTAACTTATTTTCACAGATTTACGTTAATGCCAACTTTGATATTAGATTCGTGAAAATCTGACGTATGTTTGGTTGCGAATTTTGCAGGATATTCTTTGAACACAGTAACTGACCCCTTACAGCTCAAACACAATAGCCTGATCTATTTTCAATTTATGCCATAAAATAGTCCAAACTTCATTGTTGTTTAAACACACGGCATACAATGTCAAGTTTTCTTCTCTTTTCTTTTCTTTTCTCGCCATAATTAAATACAAGGTAACAGCTAGGGACTAATAAATGGTTGTGAATTAGAGCGCCGAGAGAGCAACATTCCCCTTACCAAATGCTCGTTTTTACAACACTATTCTTGTAAATCTGTTATCTATCATTTTGCACCACACTGTACTGTTTTCTGCGAATTTCTGACAATGTGTGAGCGTCACCTTGCTGCTTCATAGCAAACATTTGTTTAAACATTTGAGCGCTTAAGTTTATTTCTTAGTTCACAATTCTTTATATTCATGTTGTTCGAGTTTGTAGGTGGGACAACCGAAAGTACCTCGCGGGCCGGGTTGGGCACACGGGCCGTAGTTTGGCAAGCCCTGTGCTAATGTATAACTCTGCAAGATTTTATGCCGTTTGGACGAATGGAATATGTTCTGTTGACACCATTTTTAAACCTCCGAGTGCTTCCAACTACCATAGGCTACATTGTAATGTTTCGTTGGTACCTTGAATTGAACAACAGTAGCATCAAGAAAATGAATGATATTAATAATAACAACGTCAAATCCACCTATAACTCCTAAAATATAGGTTGAGCCTTAGCACGTCAAACCTGTTCCGCTTTAAAAAGAGTTAGACCACACGACCTGCACGGTACGCCATTCTTCTGCACCGGATTCCTTTACCGCAGATGTTACGGGGCTCGGAAGTTGATTATGTCATCTTTTTTCTGAGACATCACGGATAATGCAGGATGTAGTACAAATTCGTCTGGCCCATAAAATAGCCTACTTTTATTTTGCATTTTTCGGCATTTTATTCTCTACTTTTCATTTTTCAGCAAATTTTCGTTCTTTCGTTGCACTTTTTCCCTTTTTTGTCTTCAGAATAGACCTTTCCAACATTACAGACAAAGCGATCTCGTAATTCCTTACCTCCAGACAGTTAAATGCGTATTGATTTTACATCCATATCGTCAGACAAAAAAGTGCAACATTCATTAGTAAATATAGTAAACATGACAATAATAATACCACACAGTAATAAAAGTAGTAATACTGTATATAATACAAGATTTGTCTTTTCTTTATTTATATTTATTATTATACTACTGTGCATTCCCTTTTTAAAATCCGATAAATCGTACATGCATGAATTAATTTAAAGTTATTTTACAGGTCTTTTCAGGCATCTTTAGGTCATCAATTCCGATCCCTAGTTATGAGTAACTTAAGGCTCCAATAACAGTCCCACCCGTTCCCAATACTTACAACGTTACAATGAAATACAATATGGGGTTACATGTTTATAACGGTGGAGAGCTTTATTACCATGTTATATCTCATCCCAAAATTAGGTTAGCACCTGCCGGCATCTCCTTTCTAGTTAATTTTAACTAAGACTGTGTAAAATCTGAACGTGATTAGTGTTTGTAAATGGAGGATTTTCTTCCTAGGGTGAGGAAACAGACAATTAAGTGAAATAGAGAGTGTGTGGGTGGGTGACTCCAAGAATGACTAATGCTGCAGTGTGAAAAGGCTAATGAATTCTTGGAAATGATCGTTATCCAGAACAGTGCGCTACCTAACTCCTATGACGTCACCTTATACTATGTCATATATGTCATGCCATTCGTTAATCTTGACGGGTGTACCTATCGGAGATGAGATTTCATTCGCTAACTAAATCACCTCTGACTAATTCTCTCCGCTCAACCGGGGTTTCCCCCTAGTCATTCAATGACGTAACAAGGTTCGCAAACCACAAGGTCATCACTTAAATCCGCGATAGGATAATGAACTTTAAAGAACTGTCTCCCAGAGTGGGGTCTTGACCTGATTTAGGGTCGCGCGGGAGAGGATATGATTGAGCAGGATAGGAAGCTATGAAGCATGGAAATCATATTCAAATCTTATATTTTTGGTAAACCTTATTGTGGGAATTTCAAATAATTCAGAACAAATATTGAAGAAGAATAAACTCTGATTGACTTTTGTTTCTTGATAAATTTCTTCCTTGTCATTTTATGTAGGGCAGTAGCGACATTTTTAGGTATTGTAAGAACGGTTTCTCTATTCTGTATTATAATATTTATAATACCAGCTAAAACTGTATAAGGAGCTTTTTAACTGCTTTTAACGCTTTAAATGGGTTGTTAAGACTTCTATCTAAGATTTTTTCTTCATATGTAATCGTCATATCGGACGGTGGTTGAACTATCCTTTCATAAACTTGTATTTTTCTCACTCGCTCCTCTCTCTCTCTCTCTCTCTCTCTCTCTCTCTCTCTTTTTTTCTCTTTCTATCTCTTTATTAAATGAGCTAGAAATCGTTAAACTGGTTATAATTCAGCAAGCTAGAAGAAAAGCATATGCGCAAAATGCTATTTGGAGAGGAGTGGATGTTGGTGAAAGGGAAATATGTGGTTTTCTATCGTTGCTTGGGGCATATCGTCTCCCAACACGCACAAATTAAATTATGCAAAATGATTGATTCGTGATTTCTATTCGAAGTCTTAAGCAGGTTCTTTTGAATATCTTATCCCTCTATCTTAGAAACAGTTTTCGACATTTGGGTACATCAAAAGTGCTCAGTAAGCAATTATATCTCCTCGATTACTGGAAAGTGATGCTCGCAATTGGTGATGAATACATATTTAAGGATAAAGGTGTTAATTTAGATTACGATATTGACTCCACTTACCAACATGTTTTCCATTCCAAGGAGTACCGGCTTCTTGAATTTTAGTATTAGTTATTCTCTGAAGTGAATAATTCAACCAATTTACAGAATAATATAAAGGTAAAGTGATCTCTGTATGGGCCATGTAGTCCCGTAGTCCCGTAGGGATTCCGGGAGGTTGAGGAAGGTGGTAAGGTTGTCAGCCATACGCACCGCCCGCTTTTTACCGCAGGAATACTCCTGGTACTAATTTCTGTTAGAGGCTGAGTCGACCCCAGGACCATAGTGTCATAAGAAGGATTACACCAATCTATAATTCCCACCGACCTCATCGGGAATTGAAACCGCGACCTTCTGGTTTGTAGCGCAGTGCCTCATCCACTCTGCTGTGCACGTTATTGCGGTCGACAAGAAAATTTAACATGATTTAAATTCAGAAGAGAATTTTACTTCACAAAAGTGTACAACACAATAAAAAAAGGATGACTATACCTACAAAACTGGAAAACGATTCAAAAGAAAAGTCAGATATAATACTGTAACCACAAATCCGAACAACACGAGCATCTCATGAAGAGTGAAAAGTAACATAAAAAAGGAGTCGTTAGAGTTCAGAATGTATGTGGATGCACACACTCCTGAGGAAGGCCACATAGTGATGATGGCCGAAAGCTCAAACTTAATAATATTGACACGGCTGATTACCCGAGAAGCCATCTTTAATTGGAGGCAGTCATTAGGACAAAAAACCTCAATGTTCCATGAAAACCCTTAGTGTAAACATACCAGAATTTTATTTGACAGTAATCTCTGAAATGACAATGGCCATGGAGAAATTATTTTTATTTTTTGTTTTTCTTGTTTTGAAAATATCGTAGCTTACAGCAGTACTAAACGTAGGCTACTGTAATTTTGTTTCAAAATTTCACTATCTTACTTGCGATATTCCAACCATAACACACACAATTCTGAAATGGTGAAAAATAGTCTAATAATAGAACATGAAAAAAGTGGCTACATTGATGATGAGAATACAGAACAATAGTAATTACTAATTACTAATTATTGCTGACAAGCTGGTAATAGCAGAATAGCAGTGGAGGTCAAACTTAGTCAGAATGATACAAACTCGTTCATGTCAGACTAAATTCTGCCAGTGGGAAAGTCTAATGTCTACTGATTAATATTTAAAATATACGACATCATAAAAATGTTGTTTTATCTGTTCACGTGATTAGAGTCCACGTCCAAGTTTCCATGTTGTTTCCATATGCAACACAAGGATGCGTCACCCCATTCATTCGCTTTCACTATTTTTAGCATAATTCAGATTTGCAAAAATTCGCATTCACTTTTGTGTATTACACGAAAGAAGGTAGATAAGATAACTGAATTAAAAAGCAAAGAGATTAATACACTCAGCCATCGTAGGCCTATGTTACACAAATATATCATATTTGAACCACTAGATCTGATATGTTTGCAGTGCAATCGTTATAATAATATGATGACCGTTTTATTTGCCGGTTCCATGAAAATGCTGTCAATGAATGTCATGCTCACAGGTTTTACTGTATTAGAAATCAATTTTAAGTCTCTATATTTTAAATAATTGAATTAAATTTGTGTTATCCTAACGCAAGTTAAACATTTTTGCACTGTAATATAACTAACTTTCTTAATACGCTATGATTACTAAAACAACACTTAAATTATGGTACCATTACATCTACTATAAATAATCCATATATTCTTATTTTGGGTTGAATAAATATACCTAAAACAAATTTGTTGCAATAATTTATTGCAATATATTTGTCTAGTAACTAGTTCAAGAATACCCTGAAAATGTTTAATTTACAAATATATATATATATATATATATATGACAATGAATAGCCTCTTCATTACGTGTTGATGCTAAAAGGACTGGTACACAAATTAAGTTTTTTAAGATGTTGGCAGTCCCTACGCCCACTTATGGAAGTGAAAATTGGACAGTAAAACGGTCCAATAAAAAGGAATCGAAGCATCGGAGATGAGGTTTTTACGTTCAGTAGAGAATTACACAATTTTAGATAAACAACGAAATGAAAATATCAGAGAAAACTTGAAAACGAATAATTCAACAGAGAAGATAAATTATTTAAAAGAGAACTGGTTTACACATATAAAAAGAATGGGAGATGAAAGAACTGCAAAAATATTATTGAACTATAGACCAATCAGGAAAGAGAAGCACTGGAATGGAAAAGAAGAGAAAAGAAGAAAATTAACTACAGAACTAGATACAGTACAGTATTTTATAATCAATGAATAATTACATAATTATAAATGGGTAGTAGTGAGTTTACATATTAAGATTGCATTTCAACTAATCGATTACAGCTCAAAATTGCATACCGTTACAAAGTAGTCTGTAATCTGAAGAAGATGCCTCCATCCAATCCTTGTATTTTAATCTGACAAATTACATTTCCAACTGATGAAGACGTTATCAGAAATATGAGAACAAATTAGCTACTTATCGTATTGCTTCAAGACATTTTTATAACCTTTTTCTTGATTGTATATAAGCTAGTATGTGTGAAAGTATGTAATGTACATATGCAATGTGGGCTATGGAATGTAGGCCTATATATATATATGTATGTAATGTATGTATGTATGCATGTTTGTGTTGGCTATGAACGTATGTATGTACTCAGTTTTGGCACTATGCCTCCGAGGTGTGCAGATAAAATTGTGTACTTCATTCAATTTATTCAAATTTTGACTGTTCTTAAATAGCCTTTAATCGCCTCTATTAAAGGCTGTCTTTTGTTAAAAGTCAAAAAATAGTACATAGAAATCATAATAATATGTTTATTATATTAATCTAAAATAACTAAATTCTCTAGTGGCATCCAATTTGCATGGAAATATTATTCAAACTGCATTAATATTAAAATAATTTATTTTACTTCAACCCATTCCTACTTTATTGCTTTATTTTCAAAGAAATATTTTATTTATTCATTGTTTTTATTAGTTAATACAGGGAATTCAGTGATATAATCTACAACAAATTAATGTTATAGTATTATCTTCGCTGTATTCTTTTGTCCATGTTTGCTTTTAATATGTATTCTACATTGTATGTTTGCCTCTTTATGTTATTGCAATTACATAGTATCTGTTTTCTATTGAATTATATTTGTCTTCTTTAACTTCCCGTAATTTATTAAATAATAAGCTATCTTATATGATTGATTTATTAAATAATGTTACTTAAAGGCCCTGTTAACTTAAAAAATGCATTTTTAGGTGAAAGCTGGTTTAAAAAGAGGATATTTAGAGATTAGTTTGTGCGAAAACCCGAGCTTTCTATGTTTAACCGTTCGCCTGCAATCCAAGTACAGAAGTTCCGCCTATAGTGCAGTATGACGTCACCGCGCCAAGCCAGCACTGTAAGGAAGCATTGGAATGCCAGCCATATGTAGCCGACACATCAGTCTGTGTTTGCTAATTCATTGCTGGTGTCATAGGCGTAACGAGGGGGGGGGTTTGAACCCCCCCCCATTGATTTAAAAAAGGAAAATTGTATAATTTTTAAGTCTGCCCATAAATTACTAAATAAAAGTATAAAGCGTGGGAAGCTTAAAACTCGTTATTGTGCGTCTTAATTTTTAAAATTTTCCGGGGGAGGACCCCCGGAAGCTTAAAACTCGTTATTTTGCATCTTAATTTTTTAAATTTTCCGGGGGAGGATCCCCGGACCCCCAGACCCCGCGGATGTTATAATCCCCTATACAGTATGGTCGGCCTGGTTACGCCTATGGCTGGTGTCATCTCGTGTGTTGAAATTATTATAAATTTAAAGTTTCTCGTGTCATGTCTGGAATCAGGCCACATCAATTCGAGCCGAAATTATAAGGTCAGATGAAGAAAATACTGGGAATGCTGACCGTGTAAATAGTACTGATCAATGCAACTGTGGTGAATGTGTTTTTTCAGCGATTCATAATGAATGTTTCTGCTGTTCTGAAAGTGTTCTGAAAGTGTTATGATAAGGGAAGTGCTGACTGCATTACATTCTCATAATTCCCTTCGTTCTGTTGTATTAAATAGGGACACATTGAACACTGCTAGGCCCCTTATGATGGTGAGAGCTGAATCCAATTTTGAAAGGGAACAGTTACGAGTAGCGAACAATAGGAACATGCGTTATGTAGCTTACAGACAATTCGTCTACTGGATTAATTCTTGGAAGCCCTTCGGAAAAGGCAATAGAAAAATCATACCTTCATGCATAGTTAAACAGATTAGGGACGAATACCCTGAGCCTAACAAAGAGTAAAGACAATTTCAACCTGCTGACGGAAGAGATATTTCGTATTTTGATTAATTGAAATTTTAACCTTGAATCCACAACTACGGTGAGGTTAAAACATGTTATACAGAGTTTTTAAAGTCAACTCAATCTTCTTTTTACAGTACTAGGCTTATGTCTGTAAAATATTTACTTTGGTCATTTATTTTCATGCAAGTGAAAGAAAAATTAAATCCTAGAAAAAAAAGTATTTAATTTAAATTTTGCTGTAAATAAGATCAAAGTTGTATACTAAATTTAAACTAATAATTAAATACCGGTACTGTAAATATATATCGAAAGTTACTACTGGACAAAGTTGTTACTGCGGTATCTTTAAAGTTCTTGGAATCTCGAAAGAGAATCTCTCCAAAGCTTCCAGCGATTCAGGATGGGCCACTGGAGCGATACATCGTGGAACATGTTTAGCCAGGTAGGGATCTTCCACAAATTCAATGTTTGAATTATTCACGTAATGTAATACCCTGTTCACTATGTCATTACGCCACTCGTTACTTTTACTTTCACAAACTGAAACCATTACCCACTTTTTTTTTGTTGGTTTTGAGTATTTCAGTTTTTCACTTGTAACGTTTCTGTTTACATTATAGTTATAATCCATAGTCGCCAACATCGATTGTAGTACCATTCCGTCGTAACTAAAGTGAATCTTTTTCGGCTTGTATTTTAGTGCTACATTATGATAAGACTCTAAATGTCCTGTATGACAATAGTTCTTTGCGTGCTTCAAATCTTCAATGAAATTCCTGTTTTTATAACAGATGACAGTAACATGTAATCGTTTGACTCCGGTCTGATCCATTCACTTGCTTCATCTTCAATAATTTTTTCATGTTCGCACTGATTAATTACGTTATTTCCAGTCCAGCTATGTACATTGGAAATATGAAATAACACCGATTGAAATTTTTAAACCAACACGGTTTGTCCCCTCCACAAGTCTGACATGACCACCATAGGTGGTTAACAATGCTGTCTTTCCAATAATAATAACTAGCATGTGCCCGCGGCTTCGCCCGCGATAAAAAAAGAGCATAAAGTTAGAGCATAATAGGTAAATCATTATATTTATTAACACCTAAATCACGTGGACTACATGTCACGATTAGATAGCGTCGCCTGGTAAAAGCGATCTCAGATTCGAGTTCCTTGGCCCAGAAAATCCCTGTATAATGAGTTTCGTCCAAATCGAACGATGTTTAACCATATTTAGGTCTATGTTGATTATCCCTCTTCCGTGTAGGTTGAAAAATTTCATATGTCTACGGGCCTTGACATTCTAAACAATGAATCGACCAGCGTGGGCTTACAACATTCTAACGATCGCGATGCTTTTATTACCACGGTATGACAAAAATAGCCAAAGCCAACTGCAATTGATTTGACATTGAAATGTATTACTGAAATCTGATGCTTCGACACCGCTAAAATCACGTTTTCTGCCAGTTTTTCACTCACAACTCGCGAACGAAAGCTAAAATTAAAAATCCGGCTTCGATGCGCATTCGCCCACCTTTCAGCCCATCTATGTTTAAAATTTCAGATCTCTGCATTCAGTAGATTTCGCTGGTCATCGTGGACAGACAGAAATTAAAAATTAAGAGCATAATAGTTAAATCATTATATTAACACCTAAATCATGTGGACCACATATCACGATTAGATAGCGTCACCTGGTAAAAGCGACCTCAGATTCGAGTTCCTTCGCCCAGAAAACCCCTGTATAGTGAGTTTCGTCCAAATCGAACAACGTTTGACCATATTTAGGCTAATATTGATTACCCCTATAATAATAATAATAATAATAATAATAATAATAATAATAATAATAATAAAAATAATCCTCTTCGGTGTAGGTTGAAAATTTCATATTATGTTTGCGTGCCTTGACATTAAAAACAAATGAATTGACCAGCGTGAGCTACTACATTCAAGAGATCGCGATGCTTTTATGTCGAAGGAATGACAAAAATAGCCAAAGCCTAGTGTAATTGATTTGTATTACAGAAAACTCATGCTTCGAAAACGCAATAAATGCACGTTTTTTGCTCATTTTTCACTCATAACTCACGAACGAAAGTGAAAATTAAAATTCCGGCTTCGAGGTGCATTTTCCGACCCTTCAGTCCGCCTATGTATAAAATTTCAGATCTCTGCGTTGAGTAGATTTTGCTGGGCATCGCGGACAGACAGACGGAGGACAGACAGTCGGAGGACAGACACTTCCTTTTATTAATATAGATAATGGTGAATTTTTTCCGATCTCTTTGAGCTTTTTAGCAAGAGACTTAGACAGATGCCACACATCACACTACAGCAACGGCGCGCGGGCTGTGAACAGCTAGTGCTCTCTGACGTCACTCCGCTGGAAGGTCACATCAGTTTTTCTTCGATTTCGCGAGAACGAAGCATCGTAGAAACATGGGGTTTTCACTGCTGTATTTTACTAAACAAACTCTTTATTCTGAGAGTCACTTGATTTTAAGTTAACAGGGCCTTTAATTTCACTCCTGAATAAGTGTGAGAGAAGGCCACAAGGCCTTATCTCTGGCAAGTTAAATAAGGCATTATTATTATTATTATTATTATTATTATTATTATTAACAATAATTTTTGACATTTTATTCCAGAAATATATGACAGGTAAACACAAATTTACAGTTATGGGTCTCTGAGGCCTTCTTATTATTTCTATGGTTAAACGAGGAAATAAATAATGCGTAGTGATAAATAAAGCCGTAAATTAGTTGTATATGTGCACTGGCGGTAATAATTATAATATGAAACACTTGTTACGCCCACGATTACTCAATTACTGGATCTTGTATACCACTCACCAGTACTCTCACGATCAGATTTACTGCAACACCGGTTGTTGTTGCGGAATTGGCTAGGAACACGAAGAACAAGAAAATGAATCGGGCAGCTTCACATTCTGCATTCCACGCTGTGCTTGGAAGCAATGAGGAGCTAGTTATCTCTTGTCGCCATTACTTTGCCGTCGTCAATCAAGTGATCATGGACATTGACTCTGATTCTCTTATCGCAGATATCAACCTAAGTCCATCGTTATGGCAATGGTTACGTCGCTTAGCTGACAGAATCTTTAAATTTTGTTAAAGGAAAATAACCCGGATGGGGATTTATGATGGTTAGGTTATAGTCTATGGTTATTTAACGACGGGGGTGTACTTGCAACTTAGGTCTTGGACCGTCGCCAACCAGCGAGGCTCATTTCCACTTTAGTTGCTATAACACATTAGCATTATTAAAAACACTAGAGGTTGTTTAATAATTGAAATGAGAAGAAATTGCCATAATTCTCTCAAGTAGTTAGTCACCAAATAATGCACAATTGAACGAGTCATTTCACCTACGTAGTGTAAAATGTGCTAAATTGTCTGTGGTTTCAACTTCACTAGGGAAATTAACAATGAACTACAGTGAGTCCCACGCAAGAGTTGGCCAATGACGCGGGTATCTGCGTCGCGGCGGGCACACCTCCAACTCCCGGGTGATCGGATGAAATATCTACTCTAATAAAGCCGCGATCGGTGTAATGATTCGGGTTCTCACATTTACTGTTAAAATTACAATGAAAATAACCACGTACCTCATCACAAGAGATGTTGGAAATGTTCTCCTCTTGCATACGCACAACACTGGCACCTTTTTAGGAAATTTTCTTTCACGCGCGTAAGTTCAGCTCCCGAGATAGAATTAATATCAGTTGTGATAATGTCTTAAAGTTCTTCTAACAATAGCCTATGTGACTATTATTTATGGGGGAACTTGAAAAATAAAGTGCATAGGTCAATTCCCCACGCATTAGAACATTAGAAGAGAAATTAGCTATCTCGGAAGCTGAACTTACGCGCGTGAAAGAAAATTCAGGTGCCAGTGTTGTGCGTATGCAAGACGAAAACATGTCCAACATCTCTTGTGATGAGGTACGTAGTCATTTTCACTGTAATTCCAACTGTAATTGTGAGAACCTGAATCATTACACCGATCGCGGCTTTATTAGCGTAAATATTTCACCCGATCGCCCGGGAGTTGGAGCTGTGCCCGCCGCGACACAGGAACCCGCGTCATTGGCCAACTCTTGCGTGGGACTCACTGTAGAAGAAAACACGAGCGTTTTACGATTTTAGCTAGAAAATGACAGGCTAGGCCTCATCTTTTGGTCTGGTTTAGAACCTGTATCCTTTATTACTTATATTACACCGTGAACCTTGTTGCATGCATTCAACATATGAACTAACTTCAGGTTTCAAGTTCTGATAGTACGTACAATTTTAATAAAAAGTAGGCCAATTCTTTTCAGGTATGAGTGGAATTAGGCAAAAATATTCACATGCTGAAGGAACATGTCTTGCGTAGTAATAAAGCTGAAACCTCAAAATCTTTATCTTAATTCCATTATTATCGTCATATTCATCTGAAATTATACATATAGTCTATAGCCTACACACACATATTTTTATAATAATAGGAAAACTGGGTATCCAGTGAGCCATATTGAACAGTGGTTACACGGAATTAAACATCAAATATCACTCCACCTCCGAGCTTAGATAATTAAAATTTCTAACACAGGTGTTAATTAATATTTCAAATAGCCGAAGACGGTGCTTGATGTATAAAGGTTTCATACAATACGAGTAGGCCTACAGGGAAAAACAAATCATGTAAAGGAAGAGAATAAAATACTTTAATAAGGAATGTCCAAATGGACTTTATGCACCTTCCTTCCTATTGGCAATGCAGATTTCATATTAAATATTATATAGGCCTACAATATTTATTTGCGTTATTATTCGTCGACTTAGGTTTTTGATAATTTATACCGGATTGGCAAGAGGGCATCAGAGTAGGCCTATGTACAGGGATTCCCACGAAGTGATAAATGACATTGACTACAGTTCAAAATTCTAGAAAATTATCTGTTATTGTTTTTAGTAGTTAAGGGAAAACCTTGCCAGAAAATCTCAACCGTGTAATTTACCGAAAGTGGATTCGAACCGAGTAAATCTGAACGAAGAATTACAGCTTCAGAAACCATAAACTAAACATGAAGGTGCAGCTCTGTTGTGTACAGACCACCAAAATATGAGATGAGAGTGAAAACTTCATAAAATGTCACTGCAAATTTTTTCTAAAAACATTATTATTCTGATTATTCTATTCGTTATTAGGGCCGATTCCTATTCGTTATTAGGGCCGATTGTCCTTAGAGTTCAGCAGCCAGAATGTACAGAAAACAGTGGAATAGTCTGCAGTATTTAAGAACACTGTAGTTGAGTTTCTGGAAATTTGAGATCTCAAAATACAATGCGATTACAAAAGGGACTTCAGTGATGGTGGGGGGTTTAAGATATGAGACTGTACACAAATAAAGTAGCCTCACTTTTATGAATTGTATTCAATATATATTCATTCTTCTTACCTTACCGAACTTTCAATGAGAAAATGAAAGAGGAAATTTTCGTTCAAGCTTTGCTGTCAGAATAAATTCTCTCGCATTAACTCAAGTTATATGAAGTTTATGCTAATTGCAAGGCTAATTACATTAGCAGCAGTCAATCGCTTATTTACAGAATACACCAGCACAATGCATAACATCAGCAGAGTTACTGCTCATTTTTTCCTTCAGCAAAGACTAAATTATCGCCGTTCTTGCGGATGTGTTCGCGCGGGTCAGTGAAGAAAGAGCATCGGACATTCCTCTGACTATTATATAAAACTAAGTCTACAATAAAACATCCGTTACTGTAGTTGCATAGATGTTAAAATCTCCATTCGTCTTTCTTCTTTTAGTTTAACCTTTCCTGTTGTAGGGCTCACGCCGCCCGCGCCTAGGAACTCGACCTGCCACCCGAATGAAAACATGTTCGAGGTCGGGTGCATTTCAGAAATGTATATACGTAAATACTTTCTTTCTTTCTCTTTCATCACCCGTTGTAGACACGTTTATGCGGCCATCGCCACCCAAGCCTTACAGGACCGCGACCGGTCGGGAGAGATATTATCCTTGGATCACAGACATACTTTTTTAGAAGGACGTTAAGGGCCTCCCCGGATGAGTGATCATCCCAATGCCGAGCCACCTCCGAGACAACACGGAACCATAGGACGAAACTCACCAGTCGCTCACACACTCAATATCTACAAGACGCGGATGATTTGAAGACGATAATGGCGGCCAGATGATATCTGGGGACTGCACGGGCCTAAAGTTACCCTACATTCGGTCTTGCAGGTGAGAATAAACCCCGAAAAATCCCAGTTGGGTAACTTTTGCCGACTAGGATTCAATCCCGGGCCCGCTGCGTGAACCCATCTTCTGCGCCACAGCGATGGGCGGATATCAATAGATTAAACAAAAATAAAAATTATTTTAAATATAAATACAACCAATTACATTAATTTATAGTCATAATAGGAAGAAAATTTTAAAAAGAAAACTTTATTATTTTTCTTAAATTTGTAATTGTTAAGAATAATTAATTTAGGTTTATTTTTAACAGTGGAATTGAATATCCTGGGACCAAAACTGGTGCTGTGTTTTAGACAAGCAGATGTCAAACGTTAAAGTTAAATATTTATTAAAGGATTCGTTTGGTTTCGTCTTGTAGGCCTATCCTATGCATAGGATGTGGATATGATCTAAAGCTTCACTTTTTATTAATGTAACTAAAAGAAAACATATTTGTAAATTAATTACGTACGTAAAATTAAAAAATTATATTAAACGGATTATCTTAGATAAACAGATTGTAGTAAAATGTTCAGAAAAGGAATGGAGTGCAAGACACTGGTGAAGAGATAGTGAGTGGAACGAATTTAGAAAGTTTGGTTCAATCAGCAATGGACAATAAACTAAAGAGCAGAAAAAGCTCGGGTCGTCCACGAAAAAAACATGTCATTAGGAAAGAACAGGCTATTCGCCTAGGGCAAGAAAGGGAATTTTATTTCTCTCAATTCCTTCGTTGCACATTTGTATAACAAAAATTAAATATAGGCCGTGGGTGCCTTCAGGGATCCAGGAGGTTGAGGCTCCTAGAGTTTTAGATATTCGACACATACGGCATAATGCACCCCCTGTATAACATAAACCTAGTCTATTCAGTTAAGTATAATAAAATTAAACATCTCACAACTAGTGTCCCTGGAGATCTGCTTTTATAACTTATAACGTACGAAGCGTGGTTTTAAGATTATAATACCGCAAAGATAATGAAGGGATATCCAACCTTGAGAGGCAGGGGATGCGTTGGCTCCCCTCACGCGGCGATCCCTGGTTCGATTCCCGATTGGGACAAGTTACCTATGTGGGTTTTTCCGGGATTTTTCATCACCTGTTAGACTAATGTCGGGTAACGTTAGGCTCTTGTGATCTCTGGATATCTTCTGGCCGTCGTAATCTTCATCCTATGCTCATCTTATTCGGCATGTACGACTGGTCAGCTCTCCATTTCCTTGTCTGGTCTCTGATCCAAAGGTAATCCATATGGAAAAGTTGTAAACAAACCTTTCATATGTGCAGTACAATTATTCAAGTTAAAAAAATTAATTCTGTTGAAAGCATCAAACAATGATGCGCATTAGGCTAGTTTCTTTTGCAGAAATTAATATATAGGCTAAAGGAATGGCCAACAACTGTAAAAGTAAGATGAGTAGGCCTATGTATGATATCCGGAACACCCCCAGTCATTAACCTTCGTGAACTTCCGTAACATTTCTGCAAAAGAGACTCCACCCATGTGATTGACAGAACTCTCTTCCGTGTTCCAGGTCGTGGTCTACTACTCATTTCTACTAGTTGATGTTGACGTAAACGTTTTAATCCAAAGTGATCTCGTAGAAGTTGATTCCTAATAATTATTATCCTTGTAGATTACGCAGATTAAAGAAACTGCTTGGATACCAATTGGGCATGGTATTTCCTCAAGTATGAAATGAATACTTAAGGCGGAGCAATTTAAATAACTTTTCGAAAATATCCGTACTGAGAACATCTGTATAATTCAAAGACCTGTCAAATGATGGTTTGTTTGATCAAAGTGGCTGTCCAAAATTCCCCGGCATTTTCCCAATTGTAAAAATAATACGCGACTTGAATTTAAGACTTTTGGGAAGTAAAATATCTTGGATATTTTAACTTTCAGTGGTCGTAAGTTATTTTGCAATATTCTATTAAATAAAATACATAGATTTCAAATGAAATAAGATTAACATTAGATTCGTAGTAACGTATGCACCATTCAGATCAAGGCTTACGGAGAAAGATATTTATCAATTACGAAAGAAAATTGATAGTAATGAAATAATCTGCTGTGTAAATGGTAGCTTAAATTTCTTTAATGTTGTTGCTCCAATTTTTCGAGTTTTATAAAATATGTTAACCCCACAACTGTAGATAGATTATGAGGTATCTGGTATCAGGTATCAGTAACAAATACACATAAGTTAAGATATTTAGGTTATGCGAGAAACTTATAATTTTACCGCTGCTCTTTAAAGAAATGATAATTACTCCACTAGAGAAGTTCCATAACCAAACATCCCGAACATAAGTTATGTCATGTTGGAATGCATACTGGACCAATTAATTCAATTATATCAAGTGACATAGATTTTAAATATATGATAAAACCTGATTTTAGAAGACTTCCAGAACTCGGTTTCCACAATCGTTTAAATTACATAATTAACATGCGACATAGGCTACATAAAGAATGGTCAAAACCAATTAATTGTATTAGTTTTAGATATCCCAACGGATTGCTAGAACTTAGCACAGTGATATCAATATTTTCTTTTAAGCCACGAGTTATATTTTCCCTAGACATATGGAAGATGAACGTTATGTTGAAGAATTTAGGTAGACATTTATTATTATTATTATTATTATTATTATTATTGTAATATTTTTACATAGTATAAGATACTGCGTAAAAATATCTGGTGGACTGAACTAAATAGTGTAACAATGCTGTGGAAAAGAATTGTTTTGGGTCATTACTGAAACTTTGGAATTTCGACTTATTCGCTTTTTCCCTATCACTCTAGAATTATTTTAACATAAAATTAAGGGAGACCGAAGCTGAGATTCGAATCTATCTCTTTCTTTCTTTGTCTTAGTTTCACCTCTCCCTTTTAGGATTTAAGCGACCCAACCCGGCCGGGCGAGTTTCAAATCTAAATCTATATATTTCTCTTAGTGAAATGAAATTTATAGAAAAATTAAATTAAATTAAAGGTGCCACAAATAAATAGTGTTCCAAGTTACAGCATGATTCGATTAGTATATTCAGAGCTATGGCTACTAGGCCCAAGGCTAGTATATGGAAGGTTGTCTCGTTCGACGCGCATGCGTGTTGAGCACGAGGAATGTGACGTGGCCCGTAGCCCTGCACAGGATTTAAACAGCTACACACAATGGAAATGATGGGAATAAAACTTATTTTTAACTACAATAATACATGTATCTGTAAAGATATACTACATATGATCTTACAGGGGTTATGGCTTAATAGAGAGACCACTTCTGAGTGCTCAGACCTCAAATGAATAAGCTGTAACAAAATATAATGAGACGTTAGAAACAAATTAAAATATTTAAGCGGCTGGTTTCTGTAAAACATACTGTGGATCACAAAATAAAGAAAACACACAGAAACCCTACATTTCTCTGGCAAGGGATCTCTCTTTAAATTTATTGGGGTACTTTTACAACTCTGTTTGGTTATGACTAAGAAAATGGGAAGTATACTACGATTTTTTTTTTGTCTCGCAGAGGCAAGTTTACCCTTCTGTAAATAAATCTATATTCATTCACATTTCCAATAGAAACTTAAAGGGCCTGTCCATTTTATTTATAGACACCAGCAGACAGGCAGAAAATCTTTTATTGAGGCACTTTATCAACAACAAAAATAGGGAGTGATTGTGTGTTTTATTGTGAAATAATAGTGCTTCGAGTATTAAAATACTTTCATCCCATGCAGAGGAAAGGAATGCTCTTTTCCAGTAAAATCCTTGAACATTTTATTTATGGACTCCCCTAATAAAACATCTTTCAGAAACCAGCTTGTTTCACATTGGCGAACGGCACCGAACAGCATTTCCGAAAGGGATTAACGTAAAGAATAAAAACAATTCATACAAAGAAAGGTTTCACATTGCTTCAGACGCGATCGGGCCAAAATTTTATTACCTGACCTACTCCAAAAACTGCTGTTTGGAAGTTCTCGAGGCAAGATTCTTTCAGACAACTCCGTAGAGCCAGGTAGAAAAGCAGGTAGAGCGGCGTTCTTCGCATAAAGGCCCTTGTCATACAACAAGACAGAAACTATTTTCTCTAACCACTTACAAATATTCGCTATTGTCACGCACCAGTAAACAACATCATTAAAAACAGTAGTTCAATAATACAATTACATATAATTATACACACTTCTTTCAACAAATTAAAATACAATTTCTTAAAGATGAGAGTTTTATACTCGTGATTAATTTTAGTTTTAATTTTTTTTTTTTTTTTTTACATTTTTTAAATTTAAAACTAAACTTTTGTTAAAGCAATCAAGAATGGACACTCAAACATATCGTGATTAATCTCATTAAAAGTTCAGTAGAGAAATCTGTAATAAACCACGCTTAAAAGAAGAGTTCTTATAAATTTATTCTGGTCAACGAACACGTGTTAAAAACATTGTAACTTATGACATTTATTTAATTCTGTTAACAGACCTTAATGACACATACTATAGGTACTGTAGTATAAAGACACAGACGACATATAGCTCAAATTTATTGTTTAATTTCAGTTTTATCTTATTGAGGCTACATGTTTTCTATAACAATTAAAGTTATATATTATATTGATTTCGTTTATTTTAGACTTCCTCGACCTAGGACAACTAAACTGATAGTTGAACTCCGGAGTATGTATATTAACAAATCTTTTATTTGCATTACTATAATATTATACTTAGCACAGTTATACATTTTATATTTACACATTCAGCAATATTGGCATTGAATCGCCAAGGAATTTCTAGAGACTGTAAATAGAACAGACAAATCCGTGGCATATTTATTTACAGTTTCTAAACATTTAGAAAAATACTTTCGGCAAGACAATACAGTTGTCAAATCTATGGCGGTTATATGAGGGGGGCTGTACATGAGAGAAAGAGAGAGAGAGAGAGAGAGAGAGAGCGAGAGAGATATATATAGGGATACTAACTAAACTAAACTCCGTGGCGCTACATCCCTGGAGGGACTTGGCCTACCACCCGACCGCTGCGTCATCTCCCGTAGGCAGATGGCAGGATTGGGGGGCATGTGGTCAGCATGCCGACACCCACGGCCGTTAATGGTGGTTTTCTTGACCGGAGCCGCTACTTTTCTATCAAGTAGCTCCTCAATTTGGAATCACGAGGCTGAGTGCACCCCTACCAGACCTCCCTACCTCAGAAAAATCCGAGGAGGTACCGGGAATCGAACCCGGGCCGACGGATCTGCAGTTAGCAACGCTAACCACAAGACCACGCCGGCGGACATATAGGGATACAAGGTGCTTAAATACTAAAGGTTAGTCCACTTGCCACCCTGAGCGGTCATTGGCTGCGGGATGTGACGTGGCTAGGATGTCAGGCACCCCCTTTCTCATAAGAAATGAATGGAGAACAGATGGTTTTTAACCTTTATTATTTAATTACAGGCAGCAACTATCAAGTGTTCTAACATGCCAACCCACAGTATAAGAACTGATCTATTAGGCTGTGTGGTAGAAATTGTAAAAATCGATCGGGTTTGGTTTAAAAATCGTAGTTATTGAAGCTGTTTTTACAGGCTAAGATCACATCTGCATGTGATGTTAAGATAATATGAATGTATTGGAGTTTCATGAGAATATAACACAGGACTATTTCTAATGTTCTTATTCGAAATAGGCAGGAAATAAGAACCACATTTTTAAATTAATTTTAATACTTCATATTAAAATACGTCCACCGCTGTGGCTCAGGAGATGCGTTCAATCCTCTCACGCAGCGGGCCCGGGTTCGATTCCTGGTCGGGACAATTTACCTAGGCGAGGTTTTTTCCCGGGTTTTCCTTCACCTTTGAGACAAATGTCAGGTAACTTTAGGCCCTTGTGGTCCCCGGATATCGTCTGGCCGTCATTATCATCTTCATCCCCATCCTCGCCTTGTTCTGCGTGAGTGTGTGTGTGAATGGTGTGTACCGTCCTATGTGTTCGTGTTGTCTCGGAGGTGGCCCCGCGTTGGGCTGATCACTCATCGGGGGAGGCCATCCATGTCCTTGTCTGGTCAAGAAAGTATGTATGTGATTCAAAGATAATCCCTCTCCTGACAGGTCGCGGCCCTGTAAGGCCCGGACGGCTTGGGTCGCTTAAATCCTAAAAGGGAGAAGTAAAACTACGACAGAGGGAAGAGAGGGAGGGAGGGATTAAAATACGGTGGGCATAAGTTATAACTATTTATAAACTACTTGCAGGAAAAAAATCTATACAGTACTAATTACAATTAGGCCTATATTAGTTACTAAATTGCCATAAGGTAATGTATCTAGTATGTACTCTTTCACTGAACAAGGGAAGTATTTTTATACCACACACCAACTCGTTTAATTTGAAGGTGTTTAATGACAGCCATGTAATCTTCGCCGGTGAGCCGGAATTTTCTCCCTCAGTAGAGGGAGCCTGTAAATCTATAGAGACAAAGGTCTGTTTCATTTATGCCATCGACCTGGAACGGGATAGAACCCACGACCATGGGCACATAGTTCTCCTCCTAGGCTTACTATGTAGCAATCATTATGATTATTATATCACTAGGTATCACAGTAATTTATATTGATATATAGGTTATAATAAAACATTTGTTGATGTATGACAAGATTTAACGTGACTTTATTCATAGACTACTAAAGACTTGTCATGTCTAAAAATATTTACCCATCCAAACTACACAACTGAAATTTTTAGCAAGATATTACATGACAACCATTATAAAGTTTTCTTCTTTTCCTCTTCTTTTTCTGTTCCATTTCCATACACACAAGCGCAATCATCACGATATCTTCATCTGAATCACTCATACTGCAATTAACACGGATACAACAAACGAAGTGTCTCTTCTGGAGGTCACTCCTACACAAACGCAGCTGAGAAAAATAGCTGATTGCCAGGAGTAGTGGGATGGGGGTTGAAGGAAATTTGACATTGACGAGGGTAGGATTAAAATTTATAACCTTCAGACGCTTGACGACGAATATGAATGCTGCTTACGGAACTACCATTTCGGCACCTAACGGCGCCGTTCGCCAATGTGAAACAAGCTTAACTACAAGTATATACCCATAAACCAGCTGGGCCTCGCTCACTGGGGGGGGGGGGGGGGGGGAAGAATATTCAACAATGGATCTGTTGTTAACAGCAAAAAAATGGAAACCTAGAAGCCAATTTCCTACTGAAGGTGAGTTTATGACGCTTTTATTATTATTTTATTATAAGCGCGTCTTAAAATCCATTTTTACTTGAAAAATATTACTAAGTTACTCAGTATTGAGTCTTGGATTGTTCGACCATTTAAATGCTGTCGGTCGGTATACATTTAAAGATATACCTGTTAATATTTATGACGTGATCACTTTGAATCATTTGTAAATGTTTATTTCAAAATGTTCTACAAACAGTACACAGACTGGTTTGTAATATATTAATTGTTATTCCGTGCGCATATTTTATTTGGCTACATCTTCCAGTTTTATAATATAATAATATACATCTTCCAGTTTATAATATAATAGTCATTCCGTGCGCACATTTTATTTGGCTAAATCTTCCAGTTTTTTGTCTCTGGAAAGCATTATTCCAAGCTGTTAACTTTTAAAACTTCTATTCTTCTTTGGTTTTAATAATTGTTTAGTATCTACGATTACACGCTCTGTAATTAAATTGTGTCAAATACATTGCATTGCAATCAGAAGTGTATTGGTTCATCTTATAGATGTTTAATTTAACTTAATTTCATGTAAAATAAATAAATATAGAAAATATACAATCTAATTGAGAAATTTATTTTTCTAAGTCAAGACGAATATCGCAAAATATGCAAAAGTCTATTCTTTTCAAGTCTCCTTCCATAAATTAGACTAATTTACCTGGAATAAGTAATCATAAAATTAAAAACCTTTCAAGCATAATCTGAGCTATATCTGCTAGACTACTTTTTTTTCTCAGTCAGACAAACTTTTTCCTAACTTCGTAAAGCTGTACTATTCTTATTTGTACCTGTATTAAATATTTATTTTAATTTGTGTTAAATCCTCTTTATATGCAGGGTCGTATGCATTCTATCTTCACATCGGAAACATGTATTAGAGGCCTATTGTTGGTAAAACGATGGTGTTTTCGTGTTATTTCTTCCCATCATTACCATTGTATGTAGCTGCTTAATTCTCGCGCGGGCTGCGAGTGACGTCACACAGCAGTGTAGGACTCTCCCCACAGCTCTTACGGGAACGAGGCAACCTTTCATATACTAGCCTTGTACTAGGCCTACATATGGTTTCCCGAATTCACGTGTTGTGAGAACTGCACTGCAGTGATGATACAAAGAGCAATACAAGGAAAGTCGCCAAGTTCTTGTCGACAACAATGAGAAATATAGATCATGTCGAATACAGGAGAACATAATTTTGGCACACGTTTTAGAGGAGAATCGCCATTCAGAAGACAATCCACTGCATGTGGTGCACACCCGGCGACCAGGCTCTTATGATGTGACCTCCTAGGTTACGTGACTTGGCACCCTGTGATTTTGTTCAAGGGGAACATAAAAAAATAACGTTCAAGTACGACTTTTTCTTCCAAATTTACAAGATTTGTACCACCTTTCCCATTAAACTTAGAGGCTAAGAGGAAGAGGGTAGCATTGGCTTTAGTTACATTTGACAGGGACATGCTCCTATGTGTATGGCAAGAGATGAATCGTCTCGACATGAGGAACACACAGAGAACATCTTCCGCTAATGGAAACTTTGTGATCAGTGGCGGACGCAGAGGGGGGGATTGGGGGGATAGATCCCCCCCCCCGAAATTTGAAAAAAAGGCTATATATGCACTCTAAGCGGCCAGTTTTATAAACTAATTATATATGTAAGTTAATTAATTTTTTGTAGTATTCTTTCTACCTATTCAAATCCCCCCCCCCCCGAAATAAAATTCTGTGTCCGCCACTGTTTGTGATATTTCCTTTCGTAGCTTTTTGTTTCATCTCTCTACGAGTCAGAACACGGGAATAATAAGCAAGTCAATTCGGGGAAACCGTTTGTAGTAGGCCTGAACAAATATACGCTAAAATTTAAATGTTCCAGGCGCATCAACGTTCGTTTAATCATCTCCATATTTCAATTCACACACTCTGAATAATGAACTTTAACTTGACACACATATTAAAATTAATTATGTACTTAATATAGTATAATATAATATAATAATTATGTTCTTAAGTTAATATTTAAAATATATGCAAGTATTTGAAACATGCTTGAAATAACTTAACAAAAAAAATTAGTACATTTTTGAGAACAGTCAAAGGCCAGAGGAAAGACACTAAGACACACCGCGGGTCACCAGATGAACCACACTGAATTTACATTGAAATTTCCTTTATTATTATTATTATTATTATTATTATTATTATTATTTTAGTCAAAATTTAAGCTTTTAGGCCCACGTTTCCGGCGATTTATAAAATATTTTTGCAATAATAATAATATTAATAATAACAATAAGAGCAAGCATCGATGATGATAATGACACCTAGTTGTGGCATGTGTGTAGATGAACGTCAGTCAAGAGGAGTACGAGAGAATGTATGGAGTGTACCTGCGCAGCGTGGAGGAGAACCGACGCCGGCGTCAGAGAGAAGAGGAACACCAGCGACTCGACGGCGGAGTCACAGCTCAGCGCTTCTACAGCTTCACCCACGCAGGTAAGTGTCATCCACATTCCTCAGTTTCCTGTATGTGTAGTGAATGGACTTACGTTACTATTAGCAATCTATTTATAAATACAAGCATCATAATAATCATCCTGATCTTCCCTCGCATTCATTCGACTTCTTCTACTCCTATTCTCGCTCTCCCTCCACCTCATCGTCTTCTCCATCGTCATTTTCATTCCTCTCATCGTTATCACTAGACCTGGGATTTTAGGCTCTAAAAAAATTAGTTTTAGGCACCTAAAATAGGCTTTTAAAAGAGAAAATAGGTCTTAAAATATGCTTTAGAAATGTGTAAATAGATAGAAAATAAACTTCAACATTTTACATTAGGCTATACACTTAAACTGTAACATGGTCTTTTTTTACAGCAAGAAACGTGGTATACCTATTCTTAACAGAATTAACTGCAAAATTAGGCATCACGAACTATAATCACTAAACAGATGTTCTTTCACTGGTGATTTGACACAGTAGTCATTCCTCCTTAATCCTCCCCTCCCCAATCAGTCAGCATTCCTTTAGTGACAATTGTTTGGAATAAAACCCACCTCTGCTGTTCTGCTTTTCATTCTGGGATGTCCATTATAAGATTGTAAAAATTACAGAAGTAGAATTTTATTTTAAATGTACAAAATAGGCATTTTAGGCACTAAAATAGTAAAATAGGCTCTAAAGTTCCAAAATAGGCATTTTCTGGCACTATAAAACTCTACAAATGTAAGTTATTTATCATGAAACGTCCACATATTTAAAAATTTTCATGTTATTTCATAAGGAACAAAATAGGCCTTTGCCTTAAAATCCCAGGCCTAGTTATCACCAATGCCAGGAAGTTAATGTACTATCAGAAAATGAAATATTCTCCGGATCCAATAAAGTATGCTCTATTAATAAAGTAATTTAATATTTTACGTTCTCCTGTTAATCGAATTACATTATAAATTACATAAAACAGTAGACTTTGTATAAATGGTATTACAAAACTAAAGAAAGAAACAAGGTCAATGTAAAACCATTTTTAGTAAATTGAAAACTAATTAAGTGAAACTTCGCTCTAATACTACACAGTTCTTCTAAAAACATTAGATTAGACTGCGTACTGTCAATTATTTTACAGTCCGTTATCAAAAAATGTTCATAGGCAAATATGGTGTAATTGTTTGAATTAACAGAGATATGCACAAGAATTTAATGAACGATCATTTTATCGTAATTATGAGACAGGGCACAAGCATGATATACTGTAAATGTATTACAGCACAGGGTAAAGCAAGGAAAACTTTAAATATCTACAAGTTAAACCTTTTAATAATCTTCCTCAATCTACAAGAGAATTGCATTTAAAAAACATTTAGCAAATGAACTCAAATCACATTACTGAGTAAATGAATTATTGTCATTTAAAACTTCAGTCATTGAGTTTTATTGATGTATCTTAACAAAAGTATACTTTATTACATTGTAATTCTTTCTAATGTAAATTGTGTACTATCTGACAATGGCTAATCCTATCAACATCGATGATTAATGGCAGGAATAAAAAAAAAAAAAAATATTTTAAAAATCTAAAAAGATCTTAATCTTAATATGTATTTAAATCTGACAGAAATATGCCGTTAAATTTGAAAAATTAATAAGATATGCGCAAATAATTTAATTTCAAGCAAATATGACGCATTATTGCAAAAATATCAAAATATGCAATAATATGCTAAAGGAAACCACTAATTTTGAGTTATTTATTTCGTATCTTGTACAAATTTTAACACTAGCATGTAATGGTGTGCATTATTAAAATATGATTTTTCATATACTTCCCGGCCCTAGTTATGACAGTCATCATCAATGGCTATTACCATTATCATCATCATCATCGTAATCGTAGTCAGCCTGAGCGGAATAGTTGGTAACTGTTGGTTAGAACTGATTTTCTGTTCCCAAGTTAGCGGGTTCAATCTCGTCCTAGGTAAATGGCATTTTTCTGTGCGTAAATACGATAGCCCTATATTTAAGAGCGTATAAATGCTGGACAAATTTCCGGCATACTAGTGACACTTCCAGACCCTAAGTAGAAGAACACAACCATAATAAAATAACCATGTTCACCATAATCTTGTTCAGTGATAAGCTTTGTATTTCTTAGGAATCAGTTCTAGTGCCCTGCAACATTCGGCCATGTCTTTATCGCACCTCAAAATGTCTTTAAAATAGTGGAATACAAACAGTGGACCAACTAATTTATAGGTTATCAAATTCAAAATGAAAGACAAATATTGAAAGACAATGTACTAATAGAAGGAAACTGGCCAATGAACGAGAGGAGATTTATGGAAAGTTATTATCCTACGCTACGGCGTACCCCATTTGCAGTGTACCATAAAATAAAAGTTGGATTTCTTCGTTGTGAAATTTTCTCCATATCTTGGGACCTCATCTTAATTATTCAGATCCTGAAAAATTACCTCGATACCAGAGTTTCATGACAAAAGTTACTACTGTGTTAGAATTCATGTTTCATTTACATAGTAACTGGGAATAGTCAAACGTGGCACAACATGAAAGGTCTGGACAACACTGTTCACAGTCCTTGGCTCAGATTTGAAAATGTTGGTAAGCCAACTTTGAGCGATGCGTGGGGTCGGATCTGATACAATTTCCTGTTGCCAAGTAAACTTTCTACATTCCTTTCATTTTCATCTTTAATTAGTCATCAAATCATTGAAGTTCGTTCGATACTCATGGAGTCCGGAAATGCGCAACAGAGGCCATGGAGTTTAAAAATCATAATTCATAAATCATAAGTCACAGCTGAGGTTGCTCTCTCTCTATCCCCTTCCTCCTCCTCTCTCCCCCCCCTCTCTCTCTCTGTCCCCTCTCTCCCCTCTCTCCCCTCTCTCTCTCTGTCCCCTCTCTCCCCGCTCTGATTTATTGCATGAATCTGATGGTTGGATTAGAAAATAATGCGATGCGAAGTAAAGATTTCAGCAAATAATCATGGCTGCTCCATCCACGCCAAAGGGAGAAAAATTAAATAGGCCTACAGCAATAGAATTCTCTTGTGTCACAATTCCCAAACGAATGATCTCGGCAGATTTAGGTTTAGGCGTATGTTAAAGATTAGCAACCAGTTAAGACCATCTAGTTGTAATAAGCTTATGACCAACAAATAAACATCCCTCATTATCTTATCGCTACTTGCAAATTTTCATGTTATTAATTTAAATAATTTAAAAGTTATCAATTATTAATACTATAAATAATAAAACATCCTGCACACAAAAATTTACATTGTACAGCATTTTTTTACCTGACACATAATAAAGAAAATAAAACACTTTATTTTTTTTGTCCTACATTTAATTTCCCCAATTTCTAATGTCTTGTTGATATTTTTTTTAGGAAAAGAATTAATAGGCTGTAATTCAATATTTCAAATTTAACGCACAAAACGTATCGGAAATTCCTCTTTCAGTTATTAGTATTACATTCGATCCTATCTCCTTTTTTAATGGTCGGTATGATAATAAATTTCTTTCCATTCCCTTGGCAATTCTTTCTTTCTCCAAATCACAAGAATGGACCCATGGAAATATATGACCGCCTGCGTGGTCTTTTGGTTACCGTCGCTGGTTACGGAACCGCTGGCCCGAGTTAGATCCCCGGTACCTCCTCAGGTGTTTTTGAGGTAGGGAGGCCTGGAACGGGGTGCACTCAGCCTCGTGATACAAACTGAGGAGCTGTTTGATTGAGAAGTAGCGGCTCCGGTCACGGAAACCATCATTAACGGCCGTGGGTGTCGGCATGCTAACCATATACCCCTAATCCTGCCATCTACCTATGGTAGATGACGCAACGGTCGGGTAGTAGGCCTAGTCCCTCCAGGGATGTAGCGCCATTCGTTTAGCATATATATATATATATATATATATAATTTAATTTACAAAAATGAGCTATAGTTTATAGCTAAAATCCCTAACATATAGGTTATTCTAAATAATCCGGTGTATATGTATGTATATATACAGTATATGTGTGTGTGTGTGTGTTAGAGTTTTTAGCTATAAATTATAGCTCAATTTTGTAAACTAAGGTATTCCCTGGGTTTCATTGAAGCGAAATCATTTATTTTATTATAACAGTATTGATAAAATAAATGTATAGGACAAGGAAATTCCTAAATGATATTTATTCTAGAATGTTTGTAGTCTAATGCGCTGCGTACATTGGCCTAGGTACTCAAGGAGCGTGCAAACTGTTATGTTTCGGAATGCAAAAGCACGCCACTGACAGTCATTGAGAGAACATGTGATGCAGGAGGAGGGGGTCGGAAGAGTTTTCATGAATGAAGTTGGAATCGAGCACGTGAATTATATTTAACATCCTAGTGGCGCATGCTCTTCCCGCTCCAAAGCCTCACCGAGTGGAAAGGGTAGATTCACCACAACTTCCGCGCTCACCTTTGCTCCTTCCTACCCCCTCATCCAGCTATCCAAACAAACTCATGCCTAACCTCCTATATGAAATCGTTGCCAACTTAGCGGAGTTCCCGTTAAATTTGGTGGATTTTTACTTTTTCAACGGGGAAAAATATGGTTTTAGCGGATAGCGGATTTTTTAGTGGATATTGTGCTTTGACGGAATATTAAAAAATCTAATTTAATACCATTTTCTGTATTAAATTTGAGCGTTTGTGGGTGATGAAATTACCAATAATACCTTCGGCTAAAGAAATGAGGTTTCCAGACGACTGACAGCAATGAACTTCCAGTGGTTGAAAAACTGTGGAATGGAAAAACAAAGCAAAATATAAGCTAATTTTGAAATTAAATAACAATCTTTATGCAAGTAGTTTTAATCCTTCATAGGAATTACTGAATTGCCCTTATGCTTTTATTGATGCCATGGTGAAATTCAAAGGAAAGTGCTTTTAGCTAGTTGAACTTAAATTAATTAATTAATTTAATTTAGCGGATTTCAGCGGATTTTGAACAGTGCTTTAACGGGACAATCTTTTTTTTCGAGTTGGCAACACTTAATATGATGTGCAATGAACATACATCGGAAAATCAGTCCTAAGTTAGGAATCGAACTAGAGCGGGCGCGATCTGTAATGTTACGTGAACAGCCGCGCGGTGTAGGATTCTGCACATAGTGCAGATAAATGACAATTTGTTGCTATTCCTTCACTTTGATTTACATTACACCATTTATAGATTACAAGTAACATCTAAGCTAAAGTTTAACAATAGTTTTACAAATGATTTATAAATTCTAACTGGTTACAAATTGCAAATTATTCCACTTTGACCTCACGTGAACGCACGCAAAGGACTGCTGTTGGGGAGTGATTTTTGCAAACAAAGATCTTGATAATATATTTTTTTGAATACACGAAAGTTCTTTTGCATATCAATTTACTTCATTCTGTTTGTTTGACCTTATACTTACAATGACCGGGCGCGCGGTGTACAACGTTTTGTAACTCTTAACCTGTTGATGCAACAAAGACTCAAGCTAAACAACGACATGAAAGGCACAGTACATGAATTTGCAGTGGGGAAAAAGCCTATTATTTTCTTCAGATATTATCGAGAAATGTGTATAAATTATGTGACTAAGGATTTGGCATTTTTCCGGTAGAGGGCAAATTGTGAATCTGGTGTATCTGCTGTATAAAATACACCTACCAGGGCGAAAATACTAAATTCTGTAATTGTTTAATGTAAAATTAAAACTTTTCACAGTACTTACGCTGTGACATACAACCTTCAAATAAACGTTGGAGTTATATGTATTTTCATCAATACATATCTGAAATTAACAAAATGCGTTGCCTGTACACAAAAATTCAAGGCAGGCAAATCAATTGTTTAAATAAGTTCACTCTACAATTTAAATAACTTCGCAGATTTCAGGGAGAATTACTAGGGAGATTTACTAAGTTTAGTACTACAACGCATGTAGTTCATGTATAGATAAAATATTGTTAACTTCAGTATAACAAAACCCTAATTCGACGAAGACCACCAGTGTGGTCTCGGGGCTAACGTCCTGGCTAAAGGCCTTGGTTCGATTCCCGGTACCTCAGAATTTTTTGAGGAAGGGAGGTCTGGGACGGGGTGCACTCAGCTTCGTGATTCAAAGTGAGGAGCTACTTGACTGAGAACTAGCTGCTCTGGTCACGAACACCATCATTAACGGCCGGGGTGTCAGCATGCTGACCACATGCCCCCCCTGTCCTTCCATCTGCCTATGGTAGATGAAAGGTGACGCAGTGGTTAGAAGGTAGCCCTAATCCCACAAGGGATATAACGCCACGGAATTTGGTTTACTATTAAGGGACATAGATAGCATTTCACTGAACAATGCCGGGATAAAATAGAGGTAGAGCGACTGTATCTTAAGTTTCAGTGCACGCCCCAAATCAAATTTTCCATTTTAGAAAGTATAATGTGTTAAAAATAAAAGCTGTTGTAATGCATTGATTAAAGTAAGGACAGTATAACGAGTTGTTAAAAATAACCGCGACGGTTGTCTCCGCAAATACCAGACCTTCCTTTTTGCATGACTGCCTAGGAAGGGAAGATTATTAATTTAATTGCCTTAACTTGAGGTGCAGACGGCGAGTCCAATAAAATGTGGATCAGTAAATTTGAGAAAGGCCGGAGGGCCCGCGTGGTGGTAATTTATAACAGCAAGCAGTCTCCACCGGTTAGCACGCTCGCTTTTTATCGCCTCTCTTTCTAATTATCGGTAATTCTGACCTCTTCTGTAACTGTGTACTCAGCGGAATGCTAAACGTGATCCGAACTCATCATCTTTTGTATAATCACGGGATTTGATAGCATCTTTATGGCTTCAGCTCTTCATCAACCGGTTGACTAACTGCCTGAGTTAGGATTTTACAGCATTAAACTAGAATCCCCTCGTGATTATTCAACTACTCAAGAAAACGGATAATGGAGATCCACTTAATTTTCTATCTACTAGGCCTGGAATCAATTCCTACCAGATGTATCAATGAGAAATGGCAAACACTTAGATAATTGGTGTTACTTCTAGAAAATTAATCCCAGAAATACTCAGAGGGCCTTTAATTTTTGTTTAATAATCATCATTTAAATACTTGTACATTTTTTTCGAAAGAGACCGAACGATCAAAGTTTATGTGTTTACTTAGGGACGGTTCTAGTGGGAAAATATCTATAGTCGCCTCGCTCATAGCGTTGACGGGCGGCTCGCTTTGTTCTCATATTAAAATGTTCTTACTGTAAAAGGTTTTCTCAAAAGAAATCGCTGACTGAATTCGTGTTGCCAATTCTCTCATTGCTCAATGCCACTGCCACAAGTGTTTTGCTTCATCTATATCTTTCCGCTCTCTTTTCGGGCGGCCACCTGAGGTCCAGGTATCTTTGATGTTAACTGTCAACGCAATGAGCGAGGCGACCATACCCTTCCCACTGTCCTAAACATTTCCGCGCCAGCTATATATAGGTTTCGTAATTAGTTAGTTCATTTGCTCATAAAGGAAATTAATAAGTGAATAAATATAACTTATTCTTGATAATATAAATTTGAATTGAAATGATAAATTAAGGAAATAAACATACAAATTTACAAAGAATATAGAATGTTTATATTATAAGTACAATTTGCTAAAAGAAAGGATTGGAGCATATTTTAAAATGAAATTTCTGTTTTTTCTGATGTGATATACAAAAAGTGAATTAAGTATTTTAGAACATAAGTAGTATGGAGACGATTCGAAAAGATGGGTATAGTGTTTCGACAGTGCTATGCTGGTTTTATGTTGAGTGTTGTAAGAATGGTTGTCAGAATTGATTTTTGAAAATGTTTCTATGAGAATAAGCAAAATGAGCGGCTTCAAAAATAATGATACATGGTAGTGGGAGGATCTTGCGAGTTTGAAATAAGGGTTTGCAGAAAACAAGTCCTTGGTATTATAAATGGTACGTATTATGCGTTTTTGCAAGAGAAATATTCTAAAGTTGCTAGTAAAATTCTCCTCTACATGTAGTGACAATGTAGCCAGAATTATGTTTGACCCATCAATTCATCAAGGACTTTAGGACTGTGTGAGAGGTATGCAGGGGGGAGTATGAAAGAACAGGTAACAAGAAAGAACAGGACATGGGGCGAAAAGACACGCCTAAATCTTGATAAATGTTGAGGTCCAGGTATTTTAAAAGCTAGGGTGCGTGGTAAAATGAATTCAAAGAGCTAACGGTAAAACTTGACAAATTCTAAACGCCATTGAAAACTCTCCCAGTATTGTGAAAGCCTTCGCGCGCGCGCGCACACACACACACACACACACAGAGAGAGAGAGAGCACATTTACACATATCTCTTGTATACTTGTATTGTATTGACTGAGGAGTTTCACCTTATTCCAAGCGTACCTCAATATCACACAAATCTGTCCCGCGTGTAGGTTCACTAACTATGTTACGAAGATTATAAAGGTAGAAATTCTAGGATCTTTGTAACAGAGAAGGGTTTAAATTTGCTATCTAGAAAGCTAGAATACCTTGTATTATTTATTTTATACGCGTAAAAGATGAAGTAATGTCATGTCATTACTTATTTTACCTTTAACTGTTAACATTATGATTATACATTATAATATGTCTACCGGATAGCGGTCTTATAAGGTCCTAGCGGCATGGGCCACTTAAACTGCCTAAAAGGGAGAGATAAAACTAAGGAGGAGGAGGAGAAGAAGCGGAAGACGAAGACGACGACTATGTCCATCGCTGTGGTACAAGGGATGTGTTAACACCTCTCACGCAGCGAGCCCGTGTTCGATTCCTAGTCATGACAAGCTACCTTTTCTTCACCTTTAAGACGAATACCGGTTAACTTTAGGCCTTGTGCTCCCCAGTTATCTTCTGGCCGTCAATGTCGTCTTCACCCCATTCGCGACTTGTTCGGAATGTGTGTGTGACTGGTGTGTCCAATGTGTTCGTGTTGTCTCCGAGGTGGCCCCGACATTGGATTGATCACTCATCCGGGGAGGCCCTCCATGTCCTTGTCTAGTCAAAAATGTTTGTTTGTGAAACAAATTTAATCCCTCCCCCGACAGGAGAAAGAAAAGAGAGATTATTGCTCCCACAATATTCATAATAATAATAATACCTATTATTATTGTAATTAGTGACGGCCTGCGTAGTGTGGGGATTGGCGTTGTTGACTACGGATCCGCAGATCTGGATTCGATACCGGCTTCTCCGATTTTTCTGAGGTAGAGACATCTGGAGCGGGGTGCACTCAGACGCGTGATAGCAATTGAAGTAACTCGTAAACCATTAAAAATGGCCGTGGGAATCGGTATGCTGACCACATATGTCCCAATATTGCCGTTTGCCTATGTTAGATGACGAAGCGGTTGGATGGTAGCCCAAGCCCCACAAGGGATGTAGCGCCATGAAGTTTAGTTTTACTAATCGCTTCCAGTACAGCTTTCATCGGCGACGAACCTCAAAAACAGAAAACTGTGAATAATCATTTTTGTATCCTCTTTGTAATTCCTCATGCTGGCTCACTAAGTTTCTTAAGAAACAAGCCTATAAAGGATAAAAATTGATGTCAATTCCTAGAAGTTCTAATATCTTAATATCTCTCCTTCAGCTTTGCTTTTTAATCCTCAGGTTGACTCCAAGGAGAAAATCAAGTATACAGTATTACATAGGTGTATCGTATTATTATTTTACTCTTTCTTAAAAACAAGGGTATGTTGTCTTCAAACGGGCATTCGCCTATGCGAGTGGGGTACCTGTAGGGCTGTAGTAGCTATTGGTATCATCCAAACTTCATTCTCTGTCTGTAACTAGCACAATTCTTCTGTGTTCTTTTCATTCAAAGCTTGTTTATTATATATTCATAGCTGTTATCGTGGGGTTTCCAGATTTTACATGTGAATCACTTAATTGATTATAATTAATGTTGATCTGTGACATTGAAGCTAATTATGCCGCGCGCTGTTAGCAATGTAAAAACATGTTTATGAATTCCTAAATCATGATGCAACGCCATTCTCTCTCCTAGGACACGTACCGGTATGTATAACTTCATTATTTCCAGGCATATGTCACCTGCGAACGACTTCACTAGAAGCTGAAGAACAGTTACTCTCATACATCTTCACTCCTGATGGAAAGCGCACCAACTCAATTGTTTTAGGAACTGAGGTTTTTGTTAATTATATATTTCATTTTTTTTTTCTAGTATGCAAAGCACGATCTCCTATGCATACTAATTAGAGAACCTATTTAACGGCAAATAAAATGTACACACATATTGAGGCTACAAGGATGATATAACTACTGATCACTTACAGCTATTTCTAACTTATATTCAATGAAATGAAGAGTAAAATGTTTGTGATTATGTACAAGGAGTATACAAAGTTCAGGTGAAATAAGCATAGGCCTATTGCAAGGCGAGAGGAAGCGTCAACAATTCCAAGATTTCCAATCTACTTAACGCATGTGTATTGTGAACCATCTTTTCGACACTAGCGAATAATGAAAATATTACTTATCTTTAAAAAAATCAATTATATATATATATATATATATATATATATATATATATATATATATATATCACTAACAGCTTTTGAAGATAGTTCCAAGGGTACCAATCTTTAAAAGTGACTATTTGACTATTTAAATCTTGGTTGCGATCGATATATGAATTACTTTACCTCAGGTACAACTAACTGCATCATAATTGCAGCATTAGCTGCTGGATGAATTAAATTGAAAGCCAATATTTAGAAATAAAAAAGCGAATAAAGAAAAGGGTAAGATCGAAATGGTATAATTAAACCAACAAATATGAATACATTCCATGCCTGCAATAATAAATATAGCAAAAGTTAAGAGGTTTTGTTATATTGACGCATGCGGGCTGCAAAGAAGGCAGAAGACGCCGGAGGGTTGTGTTTCCACCATGTTAGCACGAACGAGAAGTGAATGAGAAAACACTATAATAGGGAAACCTTTTCAACTCTTCTGTAAATCTTCACACAAACTTTGATGTAGTATTTGTACCACCAGCGTACAGTTATTAAAAATGCATTTCGTAAAGGTAATTTGTCAGTAAATTATTCTGTCACAGTTCTGCTAGAAAATGCGAGATCTGTACTGTATCATGTATGCATATTCATAATTATGTAAAGCCAAATGTCAACGCTTCTTATATTTATATCCTTTCTCCAAAATCTGTAAACACGAATCTTACCTGTGTGCATTCTTGCAATCCTCGTTTACACACGTATATTACGCGTACATTACGTAAAAAATATCAGAGTGATTAATCAAGGGCAGATGAAGAGATGGAGGTGTGTAAACACCCGGACTATGCGGTACGTGAGTTATCGCAAAACCGATTGTAGTCTAAGTCTCTCGAAAACCATTTTAATATATTTGGCTTTTGAGATTTTCGAGAAACCGGTTCGCTATTATGCGTGGATTTCAACAGTGGAAAAATGACATGAAAGAGGTGGGGGATTTGCAAACCGTGTTTGGAATCAGTTCGGTGCCCTGTGGCAAGTCTCGAAAGCTATTCCTCATTTTCAGTTTTATTAACTCGATACATTTCGAACTTACCCGTAGTTTCATTTAAGCAGGATGTCCTAAACGGATGACTGATAAATGCAAAAGGATGACTGATAAATGCAATGTTGACAATATTTAGTATATGGCATTCCTTTTTTTATATTTACGAGCTGTCATTCCGAGACATATTCTGGAGGACATCGATTGAATTCCCCGACATCTTAAGAAGGCAACCAATCTGCTTCATTTTAAGGTTTACCCAGTCGCAAAGAGAAATTCCCATTTGATTTTACGTTCAACCCACCCCAAAGTACATAAGTGAATGCTGAATAATAATTAATGGAAATTAGCCCAGTGACCTATAGTCGTCGAGTGGCTTCTAAATTATGAACCTACTATACCTCACTACTTTATTTTACTTCCCTAAAGCCAATTCCGAGCAGCTTTCGCATCCTGGAATGCGACGCGTCCTTCAACAACTATCAGCCCATAACAAACCCCCAAGCAATTTGTACTTTTTTAATTCTACTATTGCTGGTTACACAGTGAAAGTGGAAATCGATACTAAGATAATATACAATAATCCTTATGTCTTATGTAGACAAGTAAGTTCCATTCCCAAGTGGACAGTACAAACATACTGTATAATAGAATGACTTGAATTTTTCTCGGCGAATAAAATTCCGAGCTTTCTGACTCCAGCCTCCGTGAATGGATTCCCGTCAAAAAATCATCAATACACTAACAGAATTTCTAGAACACTAGTAATAAAAAAAATAGAAAAGTGAAATTTATCTTTTAAAATGTGTAATGGGCATTAGCCCATAATATATATATATATATATATATACATATATATATTCCACAGATGAAGTTATTGTTGCATATGTCCTGTGATGCTTGAGGTAATTATTTGCGTTAATATATCCGGGAGAAAACCGTATTTTCATGGCCAAGAATACGTCGTTCTGTACAACGAAACGTAGCTTGAAACTCTGTGAAATCTAAATGATAATAACAATAATAATAATAATACTCCAGATAAGATTGAACTTGGGTCCTTAATGGATAGCCTTAAATTTAAATTTACGAGAGTGAAAAAGCGTATACGACATTTCATTTTTAACACTTACTGTATCAGGCCTATAGCCTACTGTGATAGAAGAGTGATAAGTGAATCACTGGAGAATAGAGGTAGAGTTTGAAAAACGAATCGAAAGTCGAAAATAAGTAATTTAGGTGTTGTCTTCTTACGATAAAAAAGGTCGAACTACTACATGTACTATTATTTGTAAAAAAAAAATACATACATTCTTCACATAATATCTTGGTTAATCCAGGCTTCAATATCAGTGGTTCTAGTGTGTTCTGGAAATACAGCAACAGGAGTTGTGAACGTTAACATGATGAACACTTTTGTCGACAAATAGATTATTTCGAATTACTGCGATCAACATTCTAGATCTAGCTGATGACGAAGGTCGGCGGTGAGCAGACACAATAAAAAACCAAACTTAACAAACATGATTTGAGAGTTCTCAGAGAAGATGAAAAACAGTAGCCTGTTTCTCGCCTAGCCGTTATTCTGATTTTGTTTGCAAGAGACCCTAATGAGTAGGGACCGGATTCTTAAGTTTTTACCTATTTTTTTCTTATTTCCAAAACAAAAAGCGCTCATACACTTTTTCGAATCAATTCCATAGGATTCACCCACATTAATTCCGTGGCAGCTAAAAATACCTAAATGGGGTATAAAAACCTAAAGATACCTAACCGGGATATAAAACCTAAAATATCTAATTTAGGCTCCTTTTTTGTATATTTTTGTTTGTCAGTTGAGAAATCGATATTTTGCGGGCAGAGAATAATTTTTGTCGGGTAGAAATTAATACCACTAGCGATTCATTCAACCCATTGTCGTCTAGGATGGACAGTTTCAAGAAAGGAAAAGAGTACCGGCGTATTCCTTTTAAAATATTCGTACGAACAACCATTGTTGCCGTGTATGAACAAGGATAAAGATTTCTGTGTTTTAAAGCGCTTGTTTTTTGTTTGCCTTTAGTACTTCCCTGTTATTCATACTCGGTGGTCACACTGGGAGTTTTAAGAAGACGTGTTAATTATGCCGAAACAAATGAAATCGAGTTTATTACGGCAGTGGATTGGCGACGATCTGAATTTCACTACAGATGGCAAAGTAATATTTTGTCAAGACTGCCAGAAACACGTATTATTTACCTTTCTAGAAAAGGGGGAAGTTTTCGTCCCTATTTGATCTGTTGTGCGGTTAGCATGCGTAACAACCGAAAAAAAGGAAAATAATCAGTTTCACATTTCCACATCCAACCATAGAGTATTTTACTCACTAAATTAGAAGCATCGGATTCGAATCCTGAGAAGATACAGTATTAACTATTAACTAAGAGATAACAGGAAGAACTTCACAGTTGAGAATCTTGAAAGATATTTAGTGATATACAGTAACCAGGAAATGTGAGGCAATCTTATTTTCACTGTTTCTTTTGATTGTCTATGCTTTCTTTCTTCAATTGTATAATATTGTCTTAAAGCAAGTTTACACAAATTTAAGTCAATTTTGTTAAGTTAAACTTTACAAGTATTATGTATTCAATCCTATGTAGCACATTCAAATTTATTACACCAACTATTCTACCCAAAAACCATATTTTGGACAAAATAAACCTAAAAAAACTATTTCACCTAATGGAAAACCTAAAACAGTGTTTTAAAAACCTAAAAATCCGGTCCCTACTAATGAGTGATTGGGCCTTCTCCTTAATAAATACAAATGCACGGTAAGAGAAGAACTTCTCAAGATACTTGTTAAATAAATGATGATAAAAAACCAGACAGGTATGGAACTTTCTAACGCTTTCAAGGTTAAATGTTCGATTGAGAAAAATGCCACCCATCTGGTGGAAAGGATCAGAACTTGTTCTGAAGGCAATTAGCATGTCAGGTGCACTGCCTTATAATTATCACAGTCGGTATTTTAGGCAAAATAGCATATAAAGCGAAAGCAAACAGTATCCTGGAAAGTGCATCCGCATAGAAGGGAATGTGCAGAATTACTACATTATCGAGTTTTACACGATAATCATTATCATAATATTATATCACTGTCATTGCCACTAGTAGTATTCTTTTCTTTATTTAATATTGGAATTTATTCACTGTGCAGTAGACTACATAGACTTACTGTATAACCCACAGAGAAATTTATAAATATATATATAAATTAATATCTAGTCTAAATACCATTAAAGAAATTTAAAAAATCAATTTAAAATAGGGAGTTCAAAATTACAACAACAAAAAACTCTGTTTTACAAATTTTTTTATATTTATTTTAGCCATTTAGAAATATAAAAAGGTGGGAAAAATTAAAATGAAAACTCTTATATTTAATCCCACACACTGACATTAATGTTATCCCCTTCCAGATGAGCTAGAAACTTGAAATTTGTTACACATACAGCTTTTAGGCTGCAAACGACAGGAAAATTCCAAAAAAAGTTTAGTTCTTTTAATTTTTAGCCCTAAAAACCCCCGAAAAAGGGCTCGGTTTTCATGGCAACGGTATTATCAAACAATGATCACATAGGGCTCTGAAAGTGGCAAAAAGCAAATACAGCAGACTTAATACATGCACTCTATCTCCCATAATCTTTTTAAAAACCTTTCCTGAGAACTTCAGCGTGGGTTTGGGGGTGGAGCCCCCAATGAGAGAAGCGAGTTATATATATATTAAACTAAACTAAACTCCGTGGCACGACATCCCCGAAGGGACAAGGCCTACCACCCGACCGCTGCGTCATCTACCTATAGGCAGATGGCAGGATTGGGGGGCTTGTGGTCAGCATGCCGGCACCCACGGCCGTTAATGGTGGTTTCCATGACCGGACACGCTACTTCTCTATCAAGTAGCTCCTCAATTTGAATCACGAGGCTGACCAGACCTCCCTTCCTCAGAAAAATCCGAGGGGATCCGGGGATCGAACCCGGGCCGACGGATCCGTAGTCAGCGACGCTAACCACAAGACCACGCCGGCGGTCATTCATATATATATAAAATATATAATTCTGGACATGGTAATGGTATGGAATGTACTCAGAATGAAAGAGGATAGAATACCCAAGAAAGTTTTGTATTGGAAAGTAGAATGAAAGAAGGGGGAAGCCCAAAGAGTGCTGGATGGATGGGGTGAAAAGGAGTATGGCGAGAAAAGGATTAAGGGAAGAAGATGCTATGGACAGGGACTTATGGAGACAAAAGATTGTTGTGGGATGAAGGAAAACCATTGTATTGTGGAATATTCCTTAATAAAAAAAATAATTTTAACTTAAAATAGTGACACTATATTTCATAAAATCAGAATTATCAGCATTTCAAGCAATAATTTAGACAATGTAATTGCCCAGTAGTAATTCTGCTTCTGATTTACAAAAATGACCAAGACACTCGGAACTCTTAATTGCCACTAGAAACTAGTTCGCACTCGAGTAATTGCACATGCCTATTCTGAAATGTTGAAAAACATGTTTTTAATCAATTCCGTCATTACAGTCAGCCAGCAATACTAGAAATAAAGTCAAAATATGACTACATATAGGCATAGACATCTGCATACCAGTTCTCTTATTTTCATGGAACCTGACAAGCTCTAATATAGGCCAACTGCACGTGCAAAGCCTGGTAATTACTCTTAAGTACAGTTCACAATAACTGAGCAAATTACGTAGACTTGGGTACGCCGTAACGTAGTGGTTGAGATGCTGCGTTACTAACCGAAAGGTCGCAAGTTAAAATGCTCTGCTAGCGTAACTGTTAACATGCTGAATCTTCACGCTGAAGGTATAGGGTTCAAATCACGGCCGGCCGGAATTGGTAGGACGCGACACAGTGGACAATATTTACGGCGTCGCTGCATAACTACTCAATCCGCAGGATGAGAAGATTCACCCGGTAATATATTATATATGATTACCTGCATGGTCGAGTGGTTAGTGTTGCTAATTTTGGACACACGTCCACGGGTTCGATCTGGAACGGGGTACACTCAGATTCATGCGCAGTGGCTTCAACAGTGGTCGTGGTATTCGGAGATTTGACTACATGCACAAATTTCTATGAAGTCTTAAGACGGAGGTAGATGACGTAACTGTCAGATGACAGGCCCTGTACCTTTATTTGATGTAAAGTAGTCCGAACAATAGACAAGTCGCTGCACCTACTATTCCTGTGTAGACAACCAAACGAATAAAATTCAAAATGAAAAAGTAGTCTATTAAGAAATGTATTATTCACGTAGTAATGGATTAGAGTGCTTTGCAGATGACAAGCCGTTTTGTCCTTCTCCTGCTTAGATACGCCAATCAGAGACGGCGAGACGGAGGGAAGACTCTTCCTGCTAGCGGCGCTTCGTTAGCTCGTACACGTGATTGGCGGTGAAGGAAATGGCTTCTCATTTGAAAAATACTTGTAGTTGTATAGATTACTGGTTGCAAGATAAATAACGAAGCCTACATATTTCACTCTAAATTAAATTTATATATGCTAATCTTTCTTATTTCCCTTCTTAGTTGAATAAATTAAAATGTAATATATTAAACTTCCTAGATATTTCTTTAGTTTCGCATCAATAAAAAATATCTATTATGAATGAAAGAGAAATGGGCATGGTATATGCAGATTGCACAGAACATCACAGTGCTTTTCACATCCTTCACAGATATAGGCCTACTGTGCGTCTGGCTGATGAAACATCTTATTCTACAGCGAACCGCGTAACGATATAGTCACAGGCCATAGCGTCCTGGCCTGTACTATAGAAATCGCTCTATATTTCTCTTCTCTAGTAGTTGTTCCGGGGGTGGAGGGCAACAGTGGCCTGATACGAAGAATAGTTCATACGTCAATCTTGAGAGGGCATATTAGAAACACACAGACTTTTCTTTAAAAAGATCGCTTTTATTCCTTCTAGCTGCTCCAGATGTTTCAGTTTCAGGTGTGGCCAGATAATTTCCATTCCATAAGTCGCAATAGGTGTGATCATTATAAGAAATAACTTCAGTGCAGTTTTCCTGAACAGCCTATTAAATTGCTTTATATCATTTATAACTCTAATCGCCATTCATCCGGGGAGGCCCTCCATGTCCTTGTCTGATCAAAAAAGTATGTATGTGATCCAAAGATAATCCCTATCCCGACAGGTCACGGCCCTGTAAGGCCTGGGCGGCTTGGGTCGCTTAAATCCTAAAAGGGAGAGGTAAAACTAAATTTAAAAAAGAAAGAATAGCTCTAATCGCAGCGATAACTCGGCCATTGATGTGTTGAGTGAATACATTACCAGAGGATTGACATTTGAAATTATGCATGTAGGCTATAGCATTTTGGTAGTTGCTGTATCCAAAAGCAGTTTCAGAAATGGATTTCGCCTACAATTTCATTTCCGAAGAAATTGTTGAACAGTAGGCCTACACGGGCCTGGCTGTGTCGGCAAGGAATACTAGTTTTAGGATGTGTATGTAGTAGTAGCTGTTGCTATTTTTTATTAGATACAGAAAGTTGTCTCTGCTTGTAAAAACAGGTTTATTGATCCCAGAGATAAATACAAAGCCCTTGCCATTTCAAGTAGATCGCGGAAAACATTCATAATTATGATAGGTTTCATAAATCTTAAATTAAAAAAACAATAATAGAAATCTTCATAATATATGTCAGGCAGTACTCCAGTCACCTTCATAAATACTTACTTTCCGCTTTAATTGAGCCCTTCCTTAAAATGGGATTTTTGTTTTGTGTTTTGCGCAATATTATAGAATAGGTATACGTTATATTATGTTAACCCTATGACAGATGCGATGGTTGGATACGTAGTATATATTTTTACTTTTTTACTTTTTACTTTTTTTTTCAATGTATTCTTTACTTTGAATATCCGTTCTTTTACAAATTTGTGAACACGTGTTTTTGATTATTTTCATGAATTGCTATTTAGGGAAATAGGAATGAGTTTTCTGATGAAAAATTGGATTTTTATTATGATTTATTAATCTCTGGGATTTCTCTTTAAAATTGTATTCCTATATAGCACATGTTATTAGCCTATTTGATTATTTTTGAGGGATGGTGTGCACGAGTCATAACTAATCTCACAGCTGCCAATTTTAGTAGTGAATTACCGGTACTGTTTTAAAAATTCAGTCATTCTGTTGCTAAGTTTAGCTGTTGTTTTGTACAAACTGTTCAGCTTGGCTTGGCGTGTTATTTCTTTTATAAAAGTGATTGTTCGAGTCAGTTTACATTTTTATTGAGTGCAGTGTTATTTTGTGAAAATGTTAACATTTGATGGTAAGGTATTAAAAAAATTAGTAACTTGGCAGAAGAAACGCACATTAAATAAAAATGTTATAGAAAGTACCTATCCTTCATCATCAGCTGAAACACATGTTGAACCAGGGTCACCTAACCTCAATGCTCAGACAACCAGAAGTTATGGAGCAGGCGTGCAATGATGTTGCGACTTTGAGGTCGTTTTCCGCAAGTTTAATTTTTTTCATACAAAAAGAAAGTTTTTCTCAGCTTGTAATGGACATAGAGATTTAACATTTTCAGAACTTTATCACATTAGTGCCTTACACTTGTTGAAACAACAGTTTTGAAATTGAGTGCGTTTTAAGTATTTTCTACATGAAAACGCATTGAAATTATTATCTTTTTAATTCATACAAGTAGAAAAGTATTATCTCAGCAAGTATTAAAGTAACGGTATCTTCACGTACCAATTTTATGGAGTTGCATTGCTTAGGAAAAGAAGAATTGTTTGCAAACAACAAGTTCTACACAATACCACCGGGGGCGCGAGCAGCGCCACGTACGTTGCATTGATTGGCTAATTTCGTCAACGATTTGCTGGAATTAGAACATGTCCTATTTACCGAAACGCTTAACCAAACATTTTCCCAAAGGGGAATTTGACCATTAGTAATACCAATTTGCTGAAAAATTGATAGTTGTGCAGTAAATTTAACGAAAAATTTGACCGTGATCAACAGATATTAGCGTTAAGCCGAGAAATCTGAGAACACAAAGGTAGAAGTAGCTATAGGTTCAATCTTTAGACAGACTTGTTACAGAATATCGATGGGTGCTACTATACTATATTATGTACGTTCTCAAAGACTGAAATTTTGACTACAGTAAATATAAGAGTGAAATATCAGTGACAGAATAAGTCGATTGTTAAAACAAGGTTTAATCCATGGTCATGGTTTAAAACCACGTTATAATTGTTAAAACAGAGTTTCTCACTATGTTTATGCTTAACTTATCGAGAGCCTACATTCACTACACACGAAATCGAAGCTATATTCTGGTTTCCACACGTCTGCATTGTGTCTATAATAACTGACGTTCATCCTGATGGAAACTATTCAGGGGATATCCATACTGTAGTCAGTAACTTATTACTTTAGACAACCTCGGTACAAGCAAAAAAACAAGTATTGTTGAATTGCATTGGTACAATTTCATAAAAGTATATTTTAAAAACTCCTAATGTCCCTTAACGATGACAATACAAAATTCCATGAAAGTACGCAAACATAGAATGGCAGGACAGCTGCCAAGTGAGTAGCCTACTGCAGTTGTTTTTTGAGCGATGGAGAAGTAGTGGATGTTGAAATACCAGTATTTCAGACATAACAGCCTCGTGTATACCAGTCATACTTTGTTTCAATTTCTATAACACTTTAGCTTCAGTGTGTTACAGTGGTGTTGCCATTTCCTGTTAAAGCTATCTCAACATTTATGTTGTGATTTATTGAATATTTATTTTAACTAATATGCACATAAACATATCATTAAAAGACTTTTATAAAAAGAGATCTTTCCAAAACTCGAGATTCCCCATGAAAAATAACATGTTCAAAAAAAGAATAATTTCGCAATAAAAACGAAGATTTCGCAATAAAAACGAAGATTTCGCAAAATCACAAAATGTCGAGTATTTACCCCCTGCTGTAAAACGACAATGACCGCCGGCGTGGTCTCGTGGTTAGCGTCGCTAACTACAGGTCCGTCTGCCCGGGTTCGATCCCCGATATCGCCTCGGATTTTTCTGAGGTAAGGAGGTCTGGAACGGGGTGCACTCAGCCTCGTGATTCAAATTGAGGAGCTACTTGATAGAGAATTTGTGGCTCCGGTCATGGAAACCACCATTAACGGTCGTGGGTGTCGGCATGCTCACCTGTCTATGGTAAATGATGGAGCGGTCGGGTAGTAGGCCTTGTCCCTTCATGGATGTAGAGTTTAGTTTAGTGAAACGACAATATTTCGCCCTAAGAATGTTTGACACAAAAGATTTTCACTTTATTAATTATAATAAGAACCACAATTTCCGAATCCGTCACTCAAGAAAACCAGTATCTGTAATTACAATTAATTTAGGGGAATGTCAAATAGGAGTAGTAGTTATTACATAATAACATAATATGACACAATATTAACACAATATTAGTTATTACTCTAGTGTGACATGCACTTTAAGGAACGAAGTCAGCATTAATGGATCAGTATCGGCGAGTACTGAATCATTCCCCGAGATGAAAGATGTGGCAGATGAAAATTCCAGATCAGTGGGAAGCTGAAGGTGTGGGAATGCGTGGAAGGAGGTCTGTCTGAGATACACCTGGCATCCTCGTCTGGCTCAGCAATCATCCCAACCTGACAGAAATGCAAAATTCCAGCCATGGGCCGAATGAGTACGTAAATATGAAGTTAAAATAACACAATACATTTTGCTTTATAAATGTGAAATACGTTATATTAAAGAAAAAATGGTTGTGTTTGAATTTGTTTTACTACTTTTAAACATCTGATTATTTACCACGAGGTCCCTGGTTCCATTTGTGAACCTGCTTTGATAATTTCACATTTCATAGATGGTTATTCGAAGTCAACCATGATCTGGTTAGTCTGTAAGAATTTGGGGTTTAGAATGGGGCCCGGGGAATTTTACTTGAAGAGGTCCGAGGGCCAGGAGATGACTGGCTGACCGTACATTTCTTTGGTGGTAAAATGAGACAAATAGTAAACAACCATATGCACCGGCCGCCTTTCCTCCAGGATTCCTCCTGGTACTCATTTCTGTTAGAGGCTGAATTGATCTCAGAAGGAGAAGGCCAATTGAAAATTCTCAACGACCTCATCGAATCCTCGACATTCTAGTTTGTAGCCCAATGCCTCAACTACTATACTACGTCGTACCCTCTTGTTGTTGATAATATAATAAAAAGTGCACATTAAATTAATATATCTGGTCGCATGGAAACCCCCCCCCCCATTATTCATAAAGTATCTCTCTCCCAGAATCGTTTGCAGAGGATTAAAAAATATGCATTACAAATCCACGAGGATGTAGGAGGCAGTAATAAAAAAGAGCATTTTTATTCTTAATGTTTAAAACCACATAATTTTGATATAGATGAAAAGGTTTGCTAATTTAAAAGAAGAAACTTAACTGAAAAACGGAAACATACGAACTGCTACAAAAATCATACAAAAAAGAAATAGATAAGTTTAAACAGCAAACGCATATAGCATCGTGGCATTGGAAAAGGACTTAAGCGGTTATAGGACAAGTGTAAACATATTTAGAGAGCAGAATAATTGAGCCTGTCTTATTTACAATACATATATTACTTTTACTATTCTTTACCTTGTTTTCAGATTTCGTACTCTTCAGATTGTAGGGAAATAAGAGCAATGGAAGATGCTTGAATTGTGTACATTTTTATAGCAAGAATCGTTCGACACAGGTGGAAATGCAGCTGGAACAGAATGTATAACACTCGTAGGTGACCCATATTTTTTGATATTCCATGACCTTGACCGTTGAGATGTCAGTACATCAGTATTATGCACCACAGCACCATGAATGATTGGCAGATTAATGATGTGTCAAAGTGCAACAGTGCTTCTTTATCTTTCTTCTTCCCGTCTCCCATGTAAATCATGCGTTCTGCCATCTCAACACAAATTTCGTTAAATTGATATCATTTAGATGACAAATTGTGTAGAGAAAAGAGAAGATAAATGACTGATCCCTGACAGAAAGCTTAGTAATGCTACATTTCTGCTCCAGACTCCAACAGGTGGTGGTTGTGGGGGTTGCACTAGCAGAAAGGGGGCGATTCTGTCTTTGTTGGATTTCTTCATTTGTAACCCATAATATCGAATGGCCACACATCTGCTTTGTACTGTATCGTCCTTCATTTTCCAGCTGTTCAAATTGTTTTTTTTTTTTTACTTTCATATAATATAGAATGACTACGTTTTCAAACCGGAAGTGGATATTGAATTACTCTCTTTAACTTAAAGCTGACAAAAATGGTATGTTCATGATCAAATAATATTATCTACATGAAAACCAAATGATTACTGTATAATTTAAATTTTAAACCTACAACTATTGTAGTATTGTATTGTAGTTTTCGGAAGAGATTTTTTCACGTTTTTAAGATAACCCCATCGTTTTAGCGATTAAATTCGCCTCAAATGTGTCTTAGTACAACTATTGCCTTCGTAGTCTTAATGAACAGTCAAATATTTTACTCTTTCCACAAACAACTTAAGTCTACAAATGAAAAATGTTCTCCGACCATACTATAAAACGCTTATTATATGTAACGTAACAGTATCTTAATGACATCCACTGAAGTACAGATTTTCATTATAGCAATGGGCACGAAATGAAACTGCGTAATAAACAACCTGCATTTAAAATAAAATCAATTCTGTTCATGTCGCTGAGAGTTAAAAAAATCTGCATTTTTATCTGAATACAATGAAATTTATAAAAGATGCAGGAAATTAGTATATTGTAGCATGTTTTATCGGATTGATATTTGAATAATGCAAATTTACAGTAAAATGTTCCGGTCGCAAAGATATACATTTAATCATCTTCATACTTGAATTTCAAACTTTAAATAAGGAATTATTTAATTTAAATAATAAAGATTAATTCACCATAAATACAATTTTCAGTAATGACGTACTTAACCCTTTAATAAATTATAGGCCCAACATAATAGTATTTTTACCCACTTATAGGCTTTGGAATTTTTAAATTGTTAATATTATTTTTAAGGTGAAGACAACGTAAAATTAGTATTTTCGACGAGTGCCTACAGTTCAGGGTCAGGAAAAGCTGGATGAGAGCCGCTTGTGGCACGCATTACACTCTTCTAGAAGAATTGAAATTATGACTGACGTAAACTCCGACATTAAATGTATCAAGATTTAAATGTTTAAATTTTTGTAGAAATTTTTCACTTTGATATTAATATTTTAATCTTCTAACGAAAATATGTTCCAAACATGGAATCGAATCTACTATCTATGACTAATTAAATCCAGGATCTGTTCAAACCTTCTTCGTCTAGACACATTGAGCTTTATAATAGGATGTTTAATGTAATTTTTACAGAACACATTATCTTAGTGTGTCGTACTTTACATAACCGGTACCTATAAAGGAGACAGGCATTTAAAGTTTCACGGCAGACAAACGTTATTAGGTATTAATATTTTTAATAAAGTTTAAAAGTTATGAAAATAAATGAATATTTTATCATGATATAACAAATTCATGTAACAGTGGAACCAATAGGAGGACAACTAGTTAGACAACATTTTAAATTTCAATAGTATCAACTTTCATTGTGACAATATTTGTATGCAGTACGAGGTTTTACTTCCCTCTGATTACTGCTAGTCGATTCTAAATTCAGAATATTATTTAAACCATACTAACAAATAATGCCATCAGATCATCACATTTTAGAATGTGCACTTTTGATAAATTCATTATATTTTGACATATTTTTAAAACACCTTCAATTGGAATTTTAAATTTCCTTTTCAACCTGTTAATGTTTCTAACAGAATTATAATTCTGTCTGCTCTTATATGCTAATAAATTCCAAAAACAAATAACGTGCAAGTAGCACCAAAATTATAAACAGGTTATATAAAATTTACAAAAAGTAGAAATGTATTATTTACTTTATCGCAATTAACAGAAAGAGAGGTATGGATTTTAACGATCAATTCACGAGCAACTTCGCGAATACTTCCACAATTAAAAGGCCATGTAACGAATAGCTCAATAATGAATAAAACACATCGGCATCTATCGCTATTTGTGACATTCTAAACAAGACCATTGATATATCATATTGGTAGCTGATAGCGATACGGCGATAGTCTCGCTGCGAGCGGCTATCAAAAGCACTGATCGTTATGGAAATCAGCTTTTTTTTAGAACAAACTCTTTGTTACTACAGAGGGTAATATAGGGGGCTTAGGTCAAAGAAGCCATCTATTCAGTACGCTGACACGAATTCACATACAAAAACAATTGAGCCTAAGTGAGATACATAAACGATAAAAAATAAGGCGACGGATGCCGTGATTCATTGAAATTCTGCAGATCCTTACAGGAGTTTGGTCACTGATGTAAGAGTTGAATACTTATAGCAATATGTTAATGTTCAATTTCAATTGTGTCATTTATAACGAAACTTTAGTTCTTTTAATACGTTATTTAAGTATTTTTATGTTCAATAAAAGTAAAACCGGGGGTTAAGTAGACACATTATGGGCCTCTATGGATACAAAAAAGAAAAATTCTAAAATCAGTTAATAGGCTACGGCCCCTGTGAGAAGACTTCAATTTGTTTTCTCAATATATTCTACGAGACCGCATTGTTGACTGTTCTGGACAGATCATGAACATGTAGTATGAGATATGTTTCTTATTTATTCTGAGCCCCCCAAATACATGTAACCTTTATTCTCAAGGTTTTTTTTTTTATTTTGGCTAGGGCTTTTGGGTACATGGGACAAAACTCAAGGCATCACATTCAAGAAGAATAAAATTCTTCACTGATGTCATTTTTAATTAAAACTACTAAAACTTAAGACGTTCACTCTAAGAACAACAATCAAGATGTGAATTTTAATTATTATTATTTAATTATTTTTTGCAGAACTGAAGTAAACTTTTATTTATAATAAAGCATGTTATTCATACATGATTATGAGACAGTCAGCCTGTATAACAGGAATAAGAAACTTTAGAAATAAAATACTTCCTCTAAAGCAGGGATGGCCAACTGGCGGCCCGCGGGCCGCATGCGGCCCCCGAACAACTTTTTAAAAGTATTACGGTAGATATTTTTTAACAGAAATATAAAATACAAAATTTCCTACAAGAGTCCAGGTTAAGTTCAAATTGTATATAATTACGACCTGATAATAAATTTTTTAACAACTAGCAAAATAAAGGTTTAATTACTTTAAGAGAATCAGTAGGAAGTATACTTTGAGTAGGCCTATAAGGCAAACACGCCAGTTTGATGTCGCACGGTGTGGCAACTACGCTTTCCGAAAAGACTGACTGCACGGTTTGGCAACTGCGCGTTCGGAACCAAACAAAACACTCAGTGACTCTGAGATACTAAGACTGTGCGCACGCGAGGCTAGCTACTGTCAAACTGCTGGTGCTTCATCACTGTGTTTAGTTTTAACTTACAAACCTAATTACGTTATTTCACGATGGGTAAGAAAAGAAAAGTTTCAGAAGAAAACAGAGTGTTTCAAGACAAGTGGGAAACCGAGTATCTGTTTGTAAATAACAAGGACAATAAACCCCAGTGTTTAGTGTGTTTGCTTGTACTGTCTGTCCATAAAGAATATAACCTCAATCGGCACTACACTCAGCACCATGCAGCTAAGTACAAAGATTACACTGGACAAGCTAGGCTTACTATTGTATCTGACTTGAAGAAAAAGGTTAGTGCTCAAAAAAACCTATTTAATAAATCCACAACTTTGCAAAAAAATGCACTCTTAGCTTCTTATATTGTAAGTGCAGAGATAGCTAAAGCCAAAAAACCCTTCACTGATGGTGAGTTTGTAAAGAAATGCTGTATAGAAGTGGCTCAAGCTTTTGGTGAAGAAAAATTTAGTAATGAGTTTAAAAACGTCTCACTTTCAAAACAGACTGTCACTAGAAGAATTGAAGAAATAAGTAAACATGTTTCCAGTGTAATAAGTAATATTGTTTCTGAGTCTTCCTACTTTTCTCTAGCCTTGGATGAGTCCACTGATTTAACAGACACTGCTCAACTGTTAATTTTCATCAGAACAGTAGACAATAATTTCATGATAAATGAAGAATTACTGGCTCTAGAGTCACTGCATGGTCATACTAAAGGTCAACACATTTTTGATGCACTTATGAAAGCCCTCAACAGCTGTGAAGGAACAAAAAAGTTGTCAGCAATTGTAACAGATGGGGCCAAAGCTATGGTTGGCTCTCAACTAGGCCTAGTGGGCTTGTTAAGAAAGGCTGGTATCAGCTGTCCATCATTTCACTGTATTATACACCAGGAAGCTCTTTGTGGGAAAATGCTGGAAATGGAAGACACAATGAAAACAGTTATGAAATGTGTCAACATGATCAAAGGACGAAATAGGTCATTGACTCATAGAAAGTTCATGGCTTTTCTAACAGAACTCGAAGCAGAGTATGGAGACTTGACACTCTTCACAGAAGTACGCTGGCTAAGTAAAGGGAACTGCTTAAAACGATTCTTCGCTTTAAGAAAAGAGGTAGCTGAGTTTCTCAATGCACATATAAATACGCCTATCTCCAAAGAAGTTCAAGAAAAACTACTAGATTCTAAGTTTTTATGCAATATGGCTTTCTTAACCGACATAAGTCACCACATGAATGAACTTAACTTGAAATTGCAAGGTCGAAATCAAACAGTACCTCAGTTAGTTGGACACTTAGATGGATTTGTAAATAAACTTAAGGTTTTCATATCAAGCCTAGAAAAAGCTAATCTAGTACATTTCCCATCGTGCAAAGAAATTATGGAAGAAATTCCAACCAGTGATTTCAGTTTTTGCATACCGAAATTGAATATGCTTTTGGAGTCATTCAATGAACGATTTTTGGATTTTAATGAACTGCGACCACATCTCTTCTTATTCAACAATCCCATGACATGTGACATTTCCCAGCAAGATGACGACCTACAGTTGGAGCTCTGTGATTTGCAAAGTGACCAAGTTTTCCAGAAAAGACCAGAAACTGGTGTCGAATTCTGGAGTAGGCTGCCTGAGGACAAATATCCCAAACTACGTGATTTTGGTAAAAAAATTGTTTCAATGTTTGGAAGCACCTACATTTGTGAGAGCACTTTTTCCTCGATGAAATTTATAAAATCAACTCACCGTAACAGACTTACAGACAACCATCTTCAAGATTTGCTTAAAGTGGCCACCACCTCGACAAGAATTGATTTTGACAAACTTGTGAACGATTGTGCCCGCCCTCAGTGTTCTCACTAGTGGTTTTTTTTTTCAGTAAAATTGTTGATTTTGTTCTGCTCAACTCTTGTATGATTAGTAGTATATATTATTTCAACATTAAAGTATGTTCAATATCCATAGCATTTGTTTATACATTAATTTATATAGCCTAAATTTCCCTTTAAGTTCTTGTGCGGCCCCTGCTTTTAGCGAAAGTATGGAAGTGGCCCTTTGGGCAAAAGAAGTTGGCCATCCCTGCTCTAAAGAATAAGAATTGTGAATTGTCCCCATAATGCTCGCAGCTGCCGAAGATAATCTGTGGTGCGAGGATCGTGCGTGCTCTGCAAGATGTTACCAATGTCTTTTACTAATTCTTTCGCTTCTGCACACAATGGGCCAAAGGTTTCCACTGCAAACACAGTAAATAAATAGTTCTCGGGGACACCCCGGTAATATGTTTTAAGAACAATTTAAGTTGTAGTAATTTTAATTTAAAATGTACCAGTGGTGAACCAGTTTTACTCTATGTATTCTTTTTATTAATGTGACTGTACAAGCAAAATGCCCATTACCCAAAAGGCCTACGCAAAATAACATAAGTTGAGAATAAAGGTAGCATTATGGTCGTGTGATTACGATTAAGATGCTTGTTCAAGTGTCGGAGTTGAAATCTGGGCTTTAAACCCAATTTTCGCACCCTAGTAAGAAGAATTACTGAAATGTACTCACGCGATGATAAGACTTAACTTCCGGTACTTATGCTGTCACATTTAACTTCCGGTCCCTTTGTCGTCAGGCTTAAAAGTAATAAATTAAGTAAAACGGAAAATGATAGCTAAAATTCAGGCTTCTGGGCCAGAAGTGATGGAAGATCTTATTTAAGCAGCTTAATCCTGCCACTGAAGTTACTTAAATGATTTCTCTCACAATATAATTCGTTAGATACATAAGCATTCATGTACCACAGATCATTGTCTCTGTTGGACATTACATGTGAGGTAGACCATTAGGGCAATCAGTCATAGGAGAGAGGTTCCATCTGGCGCTGGGAATTGAACTCCGGCTTAGCTCAGTTGGTAGAGCATTGGCGCGAATAGCCAAAGGTCCTGGGTTCAAGTCCCAGTGTCGGAGGAATTTTTCTCCTATAGTATTCTCATAATTCGTTAGGTTGTCGATACTTGCAAACACGATAAAATAAGTTTTATTGCCCCTACCAAACAGCATATTCCCTACTGCTCTATTGCCCATCAAATCTTTTATGGCACCTGCAAAATAGAAGGACCAGAAGAGAAAGTGTCAACAATAAGCTGGGAGGATAGTGGTCTTTATGGCAACCTTCAAGAAATTGTCGGCCGTCCTTGAGGAGTTTTATTGTAGGAAGCAAGCGAGATGTTCACGTTTTATCGTACTCTCAAATCTGTTCCATTTTCACTGGCGTGACTAGGCCCATGAAAATCATATAGAGGCTCCTCAAGAGGAATGTAATGGGACGAATGCATGTGAAAACTTAGGAGACATCTGTGTACCATAAAATGTACGTATAGGCTACATTACAAAAGCCAATGTGGTAGAACAGGTACTTACCCTCCAGTTTTACTCGGTAGGGTTCGATCCTCTTCAGATCATACAGGTCGCGGTAGAGTAGGATTACTCCCACAAAGTCTCTGGTCTTGAAGACTAACCCAGCCAGCGAGCTTCTCGTTACGTCTCGTTACCAAGATGCGCGGATTCGCTGCGCGTAAGATCAGTGAGCTACTGTTGAGCACAGAGTAAAGATCATGCTGGACGTTGCCAGTGGTAGAAAATACTGTAATAGAGTTGAGTGGAGGGATAATGCCGCAGAGACAGAGACAGACAAGACGTGGAGTGGGATAGCCAATCAGGGTGCAGCTACCTCCCCTAGGCAGGAACTCTACGAACGGTGAGACTCGCTCCTAAGGTATATACGTAAAAACCCAGAGACTTTGTGGAAGTAATCCTACTCTACAGAAGGAACTCTCTGTTTCTCTTAATATTTCGGGATCTCGCCATTCTGTTTCTTTGTTTGTCACTGAGGTAGGGGACACATTGCCGTAAGAACTTGAAATGTAACTTAAGATTCTGAACGTTTCAGGCCATAGGCCAATTTTTCCTAAATTATTTATCTTGTTTGCCGTTTTGTTTTCCTTGTTTTTTATTTTTCCTTATTACACACAAACACCGATGGCCGAGACGGAACTTGAACCCACAGCCTCTTTCACCACGGCTCCAAGTAACTTTATGAATCGTTATGCCTAAATATTTGTAGTTCTGTGTTTTTAATAATAATATTCGGGGTTAATTGCAGTAGCAAGAATGAGGAAAAATGTCTTGACACATTACTGCTCCTTCAACCTACGTAACGGCTTAGGAATTATTCATTATTCAAAGCCTCTAAATGGTTAACAGGTCATTACTACTTAGGCCTATGATATATTGAACATACCTTCACTTAGAACGACAAAAAATTAACTGATTTTACCATAACACATATCTTTGTTTACATCTAATACCCTCAACTGGTTTTTGAGAGGAATCAAGCTTGGCTTCGATGCTGAAGGTTTTTATTGAATCTAATTTAGTATCGTTCTCCCGACGGATGCGGAAAGACAGAAAAAATGCAGTCATTTTCGGCGCCTTGGAGACCTCGGTTTTCTAATCTTAGCAGTAAATGTTGCTGCCTTGATCATCACGCGAGATAAATCAAAAGTAACTTCAAAATTTCCATGTGCTCCATCATGCACGGAAGCTTCTCCAACAGAATCACTACTTGCATGACACAGTGAGTGGGCTATAGAATCTGAAAATGTCATTTGTTGAGTGAAACATGTTTTACTTATTCATGCCTTTTGTTATGTTACATGCGTTACATGTAGAACAGAGTTTCAATTCATTAAATTTATTATTATTATTATTATTGTGTTTCTAGACACAGAATAGAACCCTATTGTGCATACCATATTAAGGTTATAGTTTAACAATAATATACAATTTACAAAAGATCGAACATTATAATGGAAGCTTGTTAAAGATGTGGTAGGTGATTGTTAGAAAATGAGAATAACAACTCTTTTTATATATATATATATGAAAATTAGGATTTGCCAGTTCATTGCCACAACAGTTTAAGTGATATTCTAGAGCAGTGTTTCTCAACCTATGGTCCGCGGACCACCGATGGTGCAGATGGTCCGCAGACATAATTTAAGAATATCATAAAGCAAGTGGGAAGTAAAGAAGTAAAATTTTTCACATAATTCGTTATAATAACCTATAATTAATACAATATAGGCCTTCTTTTAAAAGTGGGATGTAAAATTAGGAGTCCATAATTTTTGTTAGACATTTTAGAGGTCCTCGGGTTTAAAAAGGTTGAGAAACGTTGTTCTAGAGTATTGTCTTTATCTTCTAAATTTAGGACAAAAAAAGCAGGCGCTGTTCAGTTTGGGAGGATCCATGGAAGCATGAATAAGCATTATTATTATTATTATTATTATTACTATTATTATTATTATTATTATTATTATTATTATCGTTGTCATCATCATTGTTATTTGCATCCACAGAGTAATCATACTCCTCACATTTCAAGCATCCAAATTTCTAGATTATTACACATCACGTATTAATTTGTGATTTCTGGTAACTGAACTATAGAGTAGTCGTTATGGCTTAAAATGGCTAAATAAAGATTCTGTAGGCTATAAAAGAAGAGGAAATTTAATTATTAAAATTACCTAAGTAAAACTAAGCCAATTATAAAATGTATTGTTTCACGTTGAAACCCTTAGAAATATCAGAGAAAAGAGTCAATATGAAAGTATGAAATAAATAATTAAATGTATTTAATAACGAGGTTATTTCCTCACACTTATTTCCCTAGAACTCTGTTGTAATTAAACAGCAAATTCAGCTACCAATTTTTCCATTTTATAGCAATTCTGAGCTCTTTGCACTTTCTTAAATCCAACGACAAGATTTATACGGCCGTTTTTAGTAATTATCACAATTGTCGTTTCAACATTACTAATATTACAACAGACAAACAAAAGGATGATGTCGTCGGCATACAAACATGAGTAGGAATTCATTGCTAAATGACGCGGAGTGGAGTATACATTCAATAAATAGTTATATAGAAGGACGACCGAGTTTGGAATGTCTGGTGCATGATTACTTAATTCGTGGACTTCAGCATTCCTCTTGATTTAAACTGGTTCCATGCCCGTGGCTACACTTTTCAGAAAGAGGGAACACGTTAATTTGCTTCCTTTGCCCCACTGTCTAGGCCGAGGCCTGCTCTCAATCATTACCTAGGCATTACTTCGCGCATGTTCATATAAGGCCAGGTTAATCATCATTTTCATGTAATTTATTTAACAATAGAAGAACCAACCGGCTATTTTGACTAGTTACGACTTTTAATTGTTTTGCATTTTCTTTCTGTATTGCCCAAAGAAGTCAGTCCTCATGACTTTTTTCCCCATTTCCTCGCTTAATTAGTTACAGAAACATCCAACACTCCGATCTAGAAGGATCAACAAGGTCATTTTGACCGATCAGTGCTGTCATGTGTGTCTGTTCCTTTCAACTGCAAATATTGCTGATTTATGACCGCTTTCTAGTGTCTAGCAGCCTTACTAATAAAAGCTGCTTATACCTGCGTTGAACGGTTGTTTGGTTGTTCACCGTGCAAGTTCTGCATAAGCCGCATTACCAATAATAGGTGTGTAACTGCCGAGTTTGTACGTACAACGTCATCAAATACGTCACGCTTTTCATGACGTTCCTAGCCTCAGGCTATGAAAGGACTGCTGAACGCCATCTATCGGTGTAGCGGGCAAACAACGATGGATCGTCTGCAGACTAATTGTAGTTTCAGTATTTCATTATATTGTTTTCAGAAAGCTATAATCATGGGTACAAGTATGGAAATATGTCCCGCAAACAAGGAACAATGTTTATAATTCCGCAAAAGTAGCCCAGAATGTTTCATAACAAGTTACCTTAAGAATGGATGCATAACCTCAAAATTCAATCTCAGACATCTACGAAGCGACCGGCTGTTACGCATATCGGCCATCTTGATTATTTACGTCAAGTTTAAACAAGGGGGCTAGGCTGTGTAAAGGTTGCACACATTCAGCCTTATGCAAAGATTATTAGTAGACTTTTTCTCCTCAGCTGTGTATATTCCTGGTATAAATGTTACAACTGGATTATTAGTAAGACTGTAACAGTATAAGCAATGCAATTTCAACATATGGCAATATTATTGAATGTCCGCAGCGAGTCTTCAGTATACTATACTGCAGATCATCACCAGCAATCCCTATAAATGTTCCACCTACAATGTTGAAGAACCTAGGATGGATCTCAGAGTGAGAGTGACATTGGTTTTTGAAATTACATCTATAGGCTTACTCTTCAATTAAAACCGCTAAGTTTTAGTAAGATATTAAGTCAAAATGACCGGCGCTGGTCCGAACACGGAATGATCTTGAAACCTTGAGAGCAGTAAATGGAATTCGGTAATAAACAACGTGTATGTGAAACCAAATAAATTCTGTTCGTGTTAATTTTAATATTATTCTAAAGTGAGTTCGTTTCATGGTGATAAAATCAGTTGGTTTCCAGTAAAAACGGCCAACAAGAGGCTTCGACTTGACCGCACGCCATCACCTGCCTTCTATTGCAAAGACGAAAACTACGAGAACTTTCTAACGGTTGATTGCCGTCTCCGTTTATTTGATTAATCAAAAATTTCAAAACTTACACATTTAATTATATTGGAACTAAAACAGTGGTCTGGAACTTGCTTATAATGGCAATTAAGACACTCGCAAGAAAATTATTAAATTCACTTAGCTCGTTTCATAATCATACACGAATCTTAATAAATGCTATTAAAGATTCGTTGCATACTGTACTGTTATATAACTGACTCTGCAAGCATCCTTTCTATAGTAGACTATTAGTGACTTTCTTGAATTACCTGTAATAGATAGGATTCTAATGTTTTTTGTATAAGACTGTGTTTATTGTATTTATATATACTGATTTTGAAACTTGTTTCTGAAGTTATACTTTAGTCTATAGCAACATTCACGATGCTCATGACATGAATTTAAGTAACTATATAAATAAATCAAGAATAATACATGAATTGCTTAATTTGTAGAACAGATATTTTGCTATGAGTATATACAAATAAATAATATAACATTTAATTGTAATATACAACCGTATATTCAATATATCAAATATAATATATTTATAGTAACGAGAGAAGCTGTATATGAAATGAGTTAAATTAGTTAAAACCATTCAATAGTGAACATGTTTCAGATTTTCCAGCTTTTATTTAACTGACGAAATTCGGTATTAGAAATTACAGTAGAAGAAGAGGTTTAAAAACCTGTCGACAGGGAGGTCATTTAGACCTTAGTAAATCAGTCCCAGTCCCCGGCAATTTTAGATAGCCGAGCTCCTTCCTGAATTTCCTTCTTGCTCGAGGGTATCCTGTCTTCCGTGTTTGGAAAGCCCACTTTTGAACCGTAGTTCACCCGGTGTTAAATTTGGGAATGACGTTTTAATGTCGAAATTAACTGGATTGCAAGAGAACAAGGGACTTCATCTACCGTCTCGCTCAGGTGGAGGTTATTCTAACCTCGTCGTTTATCTTGCATTACACATTCATCATCTTATTTTCTCTTCACATCTTAATCAAAAGTAAGACAGCACTGAAGCAGTAGGGTATCGCTCTCATGACTAACAAAACGGAAATAACTGTTGAATAATGAAGCAAATGGGATGTGATTGTGGACCACCCTGGAAGACATCTCAGAAGCATTCACCACATGGCCTGTCCACCCACACAATCACTTTCCATAATCGTAATTTCACCACACCAGTAAAAACATCTTACTTAGCAAAATATCCGTGTGACCCTCCTCCACTTGTAGGTCGACACAGGAATTTCCTCGTTCTACACGAAACAGGGCGCCATTCTTAAACATTCCTATTGTATTAGCTTTGAGTTCGAAATGCATTATACCCGTACAATAATATTCATGACCAACCGTATTGTATTGTATTGTAGATCTACAGCAGCGGTTCACAAACTTACTATGCCTCTTTATGGCAAAAACCTGACCACGACCCACACCCCAATTGAAATAACTCTCCATAGCTGCATAATGCAAAAATTGCAAATTTAACTCTGATGTATCGAATGGTGGTAAAAATAAAATGTAAATAAAACATTGCCATATTTAAAGTAATATTTATTGAAATTATAACTTTTGTTCTTTTTCTTTCTCGTAGTTTAACCTCTCCCTTTTAGGATTTAAGCGACCCAAGCCGCCCGGGCCTTACAGGGCCGCGACCTGTCGGGAGAGGGATTATCTTTGGATCACATACATACTTTTTTGACCAGACAAGGACATGGAGGGCCTCCCCGGATGAGTGATCAGCCCAATGCCGGGGCCACCTCCGAGACAACACGAACACATAGGACGAGACACACCATTCACACACACACTCACTCCAAACAAGGCGAGGATGTGATGAAGATGATAATGACGGCCAGATGATATCTGGGGACCACAAGGGCCTAAAGTTACCCGACATTTGTCTCAAAGGTGAGGAAAAACCCCACCTATGTAACTTGTCCCGACCAGGAATCGAACCCGGGCCCGCTGCGTGAGGAGATTGAACGCATCCCCTGAGTCACAGCGGTGGACAACTTTTGTTCTAAAATATAAAAACACGTTAATTTATATTTAATGAGATGGGTTATATATTTGGCTCTATTTTGTCTCCACGAGCAGTAATAACCAGTGATGAGGCTCATAGTCTAACTCAGTGTCCGGCAGATGCTGCAGTTGTGACGTAAGAGCCGATCATCTCGCAAGAGCTTGAGCGAGCGAGCAGTTGAGTTGCATTCCTGTTAATACGCACTAGCGCAGTGGCGTTCAGTGCAGCAGTAGGGGGGTTAAGGTGAGCCGTAATGGTACATTGAATTGCGTGCATTAACCATGGCAAGGGTGCAGAGGTCAGTTAATCAGTGAAATGTATGGTAAATTTAGTGCATTCAGATTAATACTAGACTTACGGAAACGTCAGGTCACCCTCGGAGACACGCCACATTTTCCAAAGTTGTCTACAGTATGTCATTCAATTACAGACATTAATAATTATGTACAAATATTAGAAGAACTGGATCAGGATATTTTATTACAGATTTCAAGATTTTGCAAAACTCCAATCCGATATTTGCATATTTGCGACACCATTTTCTGTGGATGTTGACAGTGTTCCAACGTCATTGCAACTAGAAGTCATTGATTTGCAAAAGAATATTGAAATGAAAGACCGCTTTCAAAACAAAAAGGATCTATCTATATTTTATAGAAGATTTCCCCAGGCAACTACATAATATATTTCCTGCTAGAATGTTGAGTATATTTGTATCGACGTATGTATGTGAATAGTTCTTTTCTTGTATGAAGATCTGCAAACCACAACATGGAAACCGCCTATCTGATCAGAACATGAAAAATGTTCTCGTTTGTGTGTTAGCCAGACTATGTCTCCTAATATTGCAAAATTAGTGCGCGAGAAAAGAGGGAAAAAATCTCGACAATGCCTTGAGCTTGGGCACGATAGTGACACAAAGTAAGGGTGTGTATCAAAAGTCTGAATAGGCCTATACTTGGCATAGTGCTCACAAAGATGTATAGTTTAATTTGTATATTTTGTGTATTTTGTATATTTTGTATACTTTAACATTTTTCAGTTTCCGAGTAGACAAAGTTTTGCAGTACTCCTTAAAGTATTCTTATGTTTTATGTATTTGTATGTTTATAGTAGTTTCGGAGCCTCATTTAAATAACCTGACGCATCCGCACCTGGATGCATTTCAGATTAGTGTAAGTAGGGCCTATATTAAATTTCATTACAAATAAAACTGTTCTGTTACATTGATTTATCACAGTTGTACTATTTTGTTTTCGTACAAATGCATTGTAATTGTGCTATTCCCATACTATCTACGAAGATCGGAGCGCACTCTGTCAATGCATAGGCGTCGTTCCGCCACTGGCCAGTTGAACCCTTCCTCCACGCTCAGTACGGAGATATTGCAGAGCAAAGAGCGCGGCTGCTCTGTAGTATGACGTCACAGAGCACGGAACATGCCGGTCACTGGTCTAACTGAAATCAGTATAGTGACCAATAATGCACAGGATATAAAACTGATCTGTTTTTGTAACCAGAATTTGTGGTCTTCATGTTCAAACAACGATTCCAGCTTCTCATTTGAGGATAATTCAGTTAATTACTCTTGTATTAGTATGGATCCATCTGAGTTTGTGAATCGACTTACAAACGGATCCAACATCTGATCGGGAATAACCAAGTGAAGAATATCTTCAAATCTTTAGCTGAGGTCAGAACGAAGAGCCGTTTAGTGTTGAATTTTTGCAATTTTGAAAGATTTTGAAACTGAGAGCATTCTCCACTTCCCAAGTTTTATCTACTTAGGACAAAACTATTCGCAGCATTGGATAACTATGTGTGGAAAGAAGCAATGAGATGAAAGATCATCGGTAGTGAATGGGAGCCTTGGAAGAAAATCTACCAGCAAGCACTCAGTTGTTACCAATTTGTTTAAACTTTCATAATTTTGAAAATGGATCCCAATTCTTTTATTTTATATTAAGCTTTCACGGACACCCCCGACGTTTACACACCCTCAAATGAATTTTAATTGGCTACAGTCCCCTCAGCGGTTACAAGGACCCCAAGGGCTGCGTAGGAAACACTTTCGGGAACAACTGATCTACAATAACATACTGTTAAGGATATTAGGCCCACATGTAGTAAAAACTAAACTCCGTGGCGCTACATACCTGTAATTGATTCCTTTTAAGGACTAGATATTATTACGCTATGTTTAAGCAATTCAAAACACATGAGCTGAAGAAAAAAAGAAACAAGAAAGGACTGAAAATGAAAAATTAACGGATGACAGGTTGAAAGATAATTGTTTAAAAGAAAAGCACGTGATGAACGATGCCTAGAATACACTTGGTGGAAAACCTGGAAAATAAATAGTTAACTTCAACTTGTGGCTTGCATAAGCCAAATGCCTTGTGTGTACGTGCTAATTTCCATCTGCTGAAGGTGCCCCACATAACAAATGGCGGATTTCTTCGAACTCCATAAATGACTGTTGTTTTTGCCCCAAGTTACTCATCAATGTATTGCAAGATAGACTTACAGTGAATGCAAACACGTGCTCATGGAGCGATGTAATTATTGCAGTCAAATACTGTCTTGGTATTATCGGTAATACATTTTAATAAATAATATTAGTATTAATGTAATTGTAATTAATATTACATAATAATATTAATAATCTTGTAATTACTTTTACTGACATTATTAATGCTGATATTGGTCTTACTGATGCAGCCTTGCAAGAAGCGCTTCCGTCCGCTTTTTCATTATTTAGATTGTACTTTTTCTTCGCTTCTTCATTCCTCATTCCTTTTCTCTTCCATGCTTTTAATGTTCGTTTGTCTATTTGTCAAGTGAATTCTATATCCAGTTTGGTTCAACTCTTTTAAGTCAAGGGCTAAAATTTTCCGCCATACTTGTTGATAGAAAATGTTATATTTTAAGAATTGAGGTAATTATTATTATTATTATTATTAGTATTATTATTATTATTGTCATCATTACTTCCAAATGTAAGCAAAATATTTCCATATACTTACACGAATACGGGCAGTGTTACAACCATTACAACTAGGGGAACTGGCACTGAATTCCAAAAGCTCTCAATTTTTAATCTGAATTAGCCTATGGCCTATATGTAATTTATAAAGCAATAAAAGACACCACAGAGAAGTACTAGGCTTGCACAGTATTTTAACATTTAAAATTACGTAAATGTACATAAAAGTTATAAATTTCTTGCCCTATATAGGCTATGTAGGCCTTCATTCAATCATATCCATATTTTTATTCCACACATTGTGATAATTGAAAGTTATATAGATCCATTTAAAGTAATAATGAACTAAATTTCTAATACAATATAATATGAAGTGTAATATTCCTATTTTAATTTTTAATATTAACTTTTAACAATTTAATTTCCCAGTGTATAATATCACCATAGTTGTTTCGTTGATGACATCAGTTGATTGAATCTTGATCAATAAATCTAAGGGACCCGAGTTCATATACAGCGCACTAGGGTAACAAGGGCGAAAATGACTTTAGCGAAGATCGACCAGTGGGTCCCGAGTCTAAGATTTCAAGTTCGTTAAAGAGCTAAGCTTCTCGAGTCCCTCGTTCTAAGGTTGTTGTGGTCACTGCAATTAGATCGTACAACCTACCTCAAAAATATCATACTTCCGGTGAAATTATCATATACCTATTTATATTTGTTTTTTAATTATATATGCCCAATTGTCAGGGTACTTCGCGGTCTAAGTACGAGATTCCGGGGTTTCCAATGAATGCCGTACTTTTTTTTATTTTTAAGCCTGTGGTGTTTTCTTTAAGTCTTTGTGTTTTTTTTTCTCTCTCTTTGGTAACTCACCACTTTCCACTTTATTTTTCTTATGAGTGAGACCACTGCATCTCTCTTCATGAGCACTTTTTGACATCACGACACAAACTACCACATGAGTGTATACAAGTATACTAGTTTGTATACACAAGTAGCAGGAAGAAACTACTCACGAATTTAATTCTATTCCCACTGGAAGCATACAAGCAAGATCGGTTGCTACGTAGAACAATCGGTTTAAAATTAAAATAAGATAATAATAGGGCTATGTAAATGGGTATTTACTTATTACATCTACAAAGTTATCAGCTTATCACATTCATTTACTTTGCTTTGTAAGTAGTTCATAAATTTATTTGAATAAATTATACGTAATTATATAACGGCATAAAGTTATATGTTTCTTAGGATGAATTATAAGGAACACACACGGTTAATATAACGAACTTCAAAAGACGTTCTTGTGTGCTAATATACCATTATATATAGACAATGTCATTGTTGACCACGTATTCCAGTATCTTTACAGATGGTCAAATTTTATTATTGTAATGGAGATGAGAGTTCTACAGAGGATTTGGGGGACAGTTTCTCTATCCTGAAAATAAATGAACTCATAAATAGAAATTATATTTTGGGAATGAAATTATGGTACACGTATGTAATAAGTAACCCTGCCTACAATAACGCTTATTACCATGATTATCATCTTTGTTGTTATTAATATCATTATTATGGAGGTTCATAATTACAGAGGAGTGGGAGATATATGAAATGCTTTCACCAGATGAACTAACACATTTCCTTAGCAGTTTTCTCTCACGTCGATTATAAATGATACGAGAATATCAGCGGAATCTACAGTCAGAGATCGGTGAAAGCGAATCACGATCAAAACATAAGTAGGGAAAATCAGCACGTCCATGACTACACGGTTCCCTCATCACGATTAATTTCATGGCATCAAGCTACAATCGCTAAACATGGAGATTAGGACGTGGAATAAAAGAGTTCTTACATAGACAAGCTAAGGTAGGTAAAACCCTTAGCATTCACTTATTAAGTACCAGTATGGTACTTTATGAGATTGTGTGTGGGGGATGGAAAAATGTCTGTCCGTCTGTCTGTCCATGTGTCTGTACGCGCCATAACTCAAATACGCTTTATCGGATTTTCATGACACTTGGTATACCCATTTATAATGTCCATGGGAAAAACCCTATTGATATTGAACCAATTCGGTTCACCGGTACCGGCGTTAAACCCAATTTAGTGTTCTTATTTAAAAGCACCAGAACTCAAATACACTTTATCGAATTTTCATGAAACTTGGTATACACATTTATAATGTCCGTGGAAAGACGTCTGTTGATACTGGGCCAAATCGGTTGGCCGGTACCGGAATAATGCCCAATTTAGTGCATTTTTATGGTATTATATAACAAAATGCCCCCATAACTCAAATATGCTTTATCGGATTTGCATGAAACTTGGTATAAGCATTTATAATGTCCATGGAAAGAAGCCTATTAATTTTGGATCTAATCGGTTGACCGGTACAAGAGTAACGACTAATTAAAGGTCACATGTTTTTTAATGTTTGTCTACCGAGATAATTTGACAGTTAACACTATTCCTTCACATACGCTTATCAAACCACGTTGTCAAACTATCTGAGTTGGCCAAATGGTAACGTCTTGGACTCGTATTCTGGAGGTCGCCGGATCAAATCCCGGAGACGGCCGATTTGACATGGATTTTGTTATTTTATTTTTTATTTTTATGTGAGTGCGCGATTGTCAAGGTATCACAAGTCTGTAGTTCTGCTGACGCTGGTCGATTTTAATCTGATTAGAAAAACTTATTTTCTGCATATCATAATTACAATTATAATTGATTCAACAAAAACATACTGGCACTTTGTTATATCAGTTTACCTGATTTTATTCTTAGTAGGCCTAGTTCAAAGACAAAAAACATAAAAGTTTGCTATGCACATATAACATTATTTTACTGGTAGATTTACAGGCTGCGTTCGCTCTTTGAGTAAAATTCCAATCAAGGAACCTAATAGCTATAAAATTAAATGACAGGCCTAATGATAATTATGATGCTGAGTACGGCGATGATAATAAATGAAGTCCATAATATCATTGGAGTTTTATTTACACTGCATCACGTGAAGTAACAAGCACGACGAGACAGAGGCGACGAATGAAGATACTGTATTATTGGCGTCAATACACCACGGTCTCCCGAACTACAAGCACTAAGCGTTCTCGGCCTGGAAGTCCTTTCTTCTTAACCGAGTCCTTGGGTTCAGCCGCTTTCGCACATGCAACCTATTTAATCACAAGATGATATAGAACTTTATTTATTATTATTATTTGCAAATATTAGGGCTGTACCGATTAATCGATTAAATATTTAATCGTCGATCAATTAGATTTTCCGATTAATCGGTTTAGTCGAATTCTGAAAAACGTTTTTCGAGAAATGGGTCAAATGACCAAACTCCTTTCTCAGTGCCGAGTGAGAGAGTTTTTAGTGCTGCCGTAAACAAGCTACGATCGTGTCTTGAACATTCAAATGTCAACAAACTCGTGTGTCTCAAGTCTTGGATGAAAAAGTAACCGGAAATGTAAGTTTTATATATATTTTTTTTCAGTAGTTAACTAATAATGGTATTCATTAATTCAGGATTTCTTCTGATTATCTGTAGTGCAGTAGTTATTAAACGTGTAAAACAATATTAAATGTACACTTTGGTTTCGTTTAAAATACCGACTTGTTTGTCGATTAATCGATTGAAGTCAAGCGTTAACTCTATTAAAAATTTTAATCGATTTTCAGCCCTACCAAATATGTATGTTTGAATGGTTCCGGTAATAGATCCGGTGTGCAAAATCGCGAATTACTGCTATCGTGTCTTTTATAGCGAGTATCAAGTCTGATATACCGTTTATTGTGTTGTTCAAATGCATTTCTTGATTGGATGTATATTAATGTATCCAGAAACATTTCTTTTATAACTACTGATTGTGAAAACTAGTCATGCTTGCACAGTTGTATTGAAACATGTGCAATGCTACAGTTTGGAGATGCGGGTCCTTATTAAAAAGCAGAATGAATTTCATAATTTCAACTACCATTGAATGTAATAGGAGAAAATAAATAAAGTTCAAATGTAACTTTTCTATCACATGAAACAAAACTATATTGAACAATTGAATAAATATTTACAGTAGTTAAGAAGTACTTTTCCTTGACCTCATCACATTTCCCCAGCATGTAATGAACCATCCATGTTAATTATGGTCAGGATTTATGGTATTGGAAAGTAATATTCACATATCATAATATCACAAGAGAAATGAACTCTTATCTCGGAAGATGAACTTAAGCGCGCGAAAGAAAATTTGCTAAAAAGGTGCCAGTGTTGTGTGGGTGCAAGAGGAGGACATTTCCAACATCTCTTGCGATGAGGTACATGGTTTTTTTCATTGCAAGTTTAACTGTAATTGTGAGAACCTGAATCATTACACCATTAGCGGCTTTATTTGCGTAGATATTTCACCCGATCGCTCGGGAGTTAGAGCTGTGGCCGCCGCGACGCAGAAACCCGCACGATTGGCCAATCGATATGTCGAATCACGTTGTTCTATCTATTAAGAAACCATTAGGGGTTAGAATATGTTTTATATTTTTTCAGGAATTTATTGAAATCGACTTGATGTAAAGAAAATTTAAAAGTTAAATGGAGTTTTGAAAGAAAACTTTTTTTATTTTTATTTGATTCTATGAAGGGAAAAATGTTTATCGTTGAGCGATCTCCATTAATCCAAGAGCACAATCTTTCTTACGTGTCCAGCCTTCTTTGACTGAAGGATGGATTTAATTCGGACCGAAAGAAATGCTTTGACGCTGTAGGAATGTTTGAATGACTTGGTGGTGGGAGGGCAGAACAGAAATGAGCTCATTTGAGAAATAAAGTGGATGTATTCTGATGCTCCCCGTGTGAGTGACTGGTAGCAAGTTTGTTTGGAGAAGACATTAGAGCCCAACCGACTAACTTGTAATGCTTCACCCACCCGTCCTCCCACCAGCCATACCGTGTGGTGCGTCATACGGCATATCTGGCTTTCTCTGAGAAAAATTACGCAATTTCCAATCGGAGATTTATTCGGAGATGGCGATTTCTAATTTATTATTAATTTCAAGATTACAAGTAACCTAAACATTATAATTTTGAGCAGCTTCTTCAATCTACGCGAAGGCTAACTGCCTGTAAATAGCCTGCTCCCTCAACATGTTCTTAAACATTATTAAAAAATAACAAAAGCAGTACAGTACGGATCACGTTTCTAGTGGTCTTTATTAACTTATTACTATCAGAATTAGCCTGATCCGTATATCTGGATATTCCTAATTACAGATAGCATTAAGGTATGTGTACAACTTTAGGTATGAACAATTTATTTTTAAGCATGAGGACTCTCAATTTATATATATAACATATATATACATATATGTATATTATGCAACTGTATATTAAGACATTTCAAAGTAAAATGTTTTGTAATTTATAATTTTTTTTTTATTTTGACTATAAACTTGCAACATGATTACTTCAAAACTATGAAAGATAGAAACACAAAATTTTCACTGTTTTGTAGATAGAATAATTCTCTAGTGACTGACATACATTTTTATATAAAATTTTAAATTGTTACATAGATTTTTATAAATTGATTTTTTGTTCACATCGTTATAAACAAGAATCTACAACACAGTAAAATATTTTTTATGTATCAAAAATTGCTTCATGTCAAGCACTAGAGAAAATTTCAAGTTTCAAAATGACGCAAATCACCTTGATACGTTAATTTGTAGAAGAATTGTGATGTTTGAAACAATTGAATACCAAGCGATTTCCTACTAGAGGGAAACTGAGAAGAAAACAAAACTTGTTCGAAACGCGTGGAAATCACTTGTCGGGATGACACGAATAAACGAAGTTCAAACAGTTCATTCTTTCCCAACACGGCTCCACTCACTTACTAGTGTATTGGTGACAACTAATAGTCAATATGAGAACTTTTTCCAGAGAGGGAAGGATAAAAATACCTAAATTTGATAGGTTGCTAAGTGGCATGGCAAAATGAATCTTCTTATAACAAGGGCTCTATACAAAAACCTGAAGGTATAATTCACAAGTAGGCTACTATAACTTATACTAAATCTGAAGTGTGAAAATGGGAAGATGCTAACTATTTACAGTCAACATAAATTAATTAGAATAATTACACGTTACGAATAATAATAACAATAACAATAATAATTTCAGATTTCAAAGATTAATAATTAACAGATCATTTACTACAATGTATACATTCCTTATAGCTTGTTTATCGTTTCATTACTTAATTATTTATTATTATTCTTATATTTATTCTAGATCACTGTTACAAAGTGACTGATGTCATAACTGATAACTGATCAAGAATTATGTTTGTAAAGCGTTCATTATTCATTTTAAAGTGAAATTATTTTAATTTTTCAAGTAACTTATAGTGTGACTGTTATCATATATAATTACCGAGTGGGGTGGCTGAAGTGATAAATTCTTGGACTCGCAGTAGGGAGGTTCCTGGTTCAAATCCTGAAACCGGCCAACCTGGCTGTGGTTTTTCGTGGTTTTCCACAGTCAATGAGGCAAATTCTAGTTTGAATTTTCATTACCACGGTCCTGTAAACCTCCCCGTATCCCATTATCATCCTTCATATCATTCGATCTTGTCCTATCATCCCACGGTCACAATACAAGACAGGCTTCGCGCAGGTACTTATCTGCACTCTCTCCGTCTCCGCTGCTACGTTCCAAGTTCTTTGGGAAAGTATCCACCCGCATCGAACCCTTGAGCTCCACGA